>CM067334.1:16797500-18192500 GCA_034376525.1 Nicotiana benthamiana | reverse complement strand
TACTAAGTGTACTATTCACGACTACAACTTTTCTTTTACTATTTTCTTTTAGTGACACTGTTATTGTAGGAATATTAAGTTTAATTGTTATTAAAAAAAATCTTATTTAAAAAAATCACTTTGTTTATGACCTGCTCTGCTACAAAAGAGTTGGCATATTATAATCCTGAAATTGAAAGATCTCTTCGTTTACGTAGGAAAAAACAAACATCATCTTCTAAGAGTATAGCTTGTGAAGGAATGGAAAACTAGGGAGTAGAAGATATCAATCCACGCGAAGTACAACCACCAGTCCAAATAGAGGATCAGTTTGATGAAGTGGCGCCAAGACCAGCAAACAGAATCCTAAGGGATTATGCTAGACCTGACTACTTCAACTGTGAATCTAGTGTCAGGAAGCCCCCAAAGGTAGCCAACAACTTTGAAATCGGGACCGTCCTGATTCAAACGATCCAACAATCTTGTATATCTACTGGAGATTCAAGTGAAGATCCACATAGTTATGTAATTGATTTTCTAGAACTAGTTGAAACTGCAAAGTATAATGGAGTATCCCCTGAAGTAATTAAGTTAAAGTTATTTTCTTTTTCTTTAAAAGGAGATGCTAAGACTTGGTTGCGAAGTTTGCCTCAAAGATCAATTACCACATGGGACCAAATGACTCAAAATTTTTTAAATAAATATTTTCCCCCTGCTAAAACCACAAGTTAAGACAAGACATATCTAATTTCTTGCAGACTGACACAGAGTCGGTTTATCAAGCTTGGGAAGGGTTAAAAGCAATGTTAAGAAAATGTCCACACCACAATATTCCTGAACATATGCAGTTGTATATTTTTTTACCACGGGCTAAAACCTTCTTCTAGAAATGTGATAGATGCAGTTGCAGGAGGTTCAGTAATGGGAAAAACAACAGAGGAAGCATTGCAATTATTGAATGAAATTTCTGAGAATGCCATCCAATGGCCATCTGAGCGTACAATTATCAAGAAGGCTACTACAGTAAATCAGGTTGATGCTTTAAATACACTAACATAGCAAAATTTTTCTTTGGCACAAAAGTTTGAAACTTTTCAGGTGAATACACAACAACCAAGCCAATCTGAGGCTTGTCACATGTGTGGAGGAAATCATCAGAACCATGAATGTCAAGCAACCAATAACCATGATGAACATGTCAATGTCATCGGTTACAAGCAATATCCTTTTGGAAGTCCAATGGCACAGAAACATCCAGGATTTCAATGGAGCAATCCAAATGGTGCAACGAACTCCCAAAAGTAACAAATACAGGGTCTACCCGGATACCAGAATCCAAACCATGGTCAATCAAACTTTAGACCTTATCAACAAGCAGGGCCCTATCAGCAAAGATCTCAACAAGCTCATTCAAGTATTGATGATCTTCTATATAAGTATATTAAGCTCACTGATGAGAAGACGGAGAGCCAAAATTCATCCCTCAAAAATCTGGAAATACAGTTGAGCCAATTGGCAGCTCTTGTTTTAGAAAGTATTCAAGGTCCCTTACCAAGCAATACAGAGAAAAATCCTAAAGAGCACCTTAAGGCCATCACCTTACGGTCAGTTAAGGAGCTTGATGAACCATATGCAGACCAGTCAGAATAATAGGTAAACAACGGTAAGAATGTTGAAATACCCTCTGAACTATATGAAAAGAATGAAGTCAAGAAAAAAGAAGAAAAAAATATTGAAAAATTTACTCCTCTCCTTGTGACTACTCCCTTTCCACAAAAAATGAAAGGAGAAAAGCTTAACAACCAATTTGCAAGATTTTTGGAGGTTTTAAAACAAATTCACATCAATATTCCTTTTATTGTTGCTTTGTTACAAATGCCTTCATATGCCAAATTTTTAAAGGAAATTTTGTCAAGTAAAAGAAAATTACAAGAATTTTCTGTGGTAATGCTTACGGAAAAATGCAGTGCTATACTTAAAAATAAGCTACCACAAAACTTGGTGATCCATGCAATTTTACAATTCCATGTACTTTGGGAGGAGTATATTTTGAAAAATCACTTTGTGATTCTGGTGCTTCAATAAATTTAATGTCATTTTCTATATTTAAAAGTTAGATCTTGGTGAAATAAAAGACACAAGTGTTTCTCTTCAATTTGCAGATCAAAGTACTAATAAACCTATATGAATAATTAAAAATGTACTCGTAAGAGTAGATAAGTTTGTTTTCCCTATAGATTTTATAGTACTTGAAATGAAAGAATGTCCTAATGAACCAATAATTTAAGGTAGACCATTTATTGCTACAGGAAGAGCAATTATAGATTTTCATCAAGGACAACTAATTTTGAGAGTTGATGAAGAGAGATTAATCTTTGATATGCAAAAGATACTAAGATATTCAGGAGATGAACCATCATCTTCATGTTTTTCAGTTGACATAATTAGTTATCTTACAGATGAATTCAAATATGATCAATTAATTCCATATTCAATGAAAAGATGCTTGATCAAATCAGGCACCACACAGGACGATGATCCCACCATCAGAAGAGAATCTAAAATATTGGACAAAGATTCAGAGGAAGAAGAAATGAAATCCGAAGAAGTTCAATAAAAAATTGAACTCAAAACTCTCCCTTCTCATTTGAAATATGTATATCCCGAGAAAGAATTATTTCAAGTAATTATTTCATCTTCTCTTACCGCAGAACAAGAAAATAGTTTGATTAAGGTATTAAAAGCACACAAAGGAGCCTTGAGGTGGACTGTAGAATATATTAAAGGGATTAGTCTGACTATTTGTACACACAAAATGCTCATGGAGGATAGTTACAAGCCAATAGTCCAGCGCAAAGAAAATATAATCCAGCAATGCATGAAGTAATGAAGAAAGAGATCGTAAAGCTGTTGGCAGCAGGTATTATATACCCTATTTCTGATAGCCCATGGGTAAGTCCCGTTTAGGTAGTGCCAAAGAAAGGAGGTATGATAGTTATCAAAAATAAAAATAATGAGCTCATACCTACCAGGACTGTTACAGGATGGAGAGTCTGTATTGATTACAGACGTCTCAATGATGTCACTAGAAAAGATCATTTTCCTTTGCAATTTATTGATCAAATGTTGGAAAGAATTGCATGATATGGTTTTTACTATTTTCTTGATGGTTATTCATGATATTATCATATACCAATTGCACCAGAAGATCAAGATAAGACAACATTGACATGCCCTCATGGAACATATGCCTATAGGAGAATGACATTTGGTCTGTACAACGCCCATGCTACATTTCAGTGTTGCATGTCGGCAATTTTTGCTGATATGAATGATAAATTTCTTGAAATTTTTATGGATGATTTTATACTATTTGGCAAAACATATAAGGATTGTCTTAACCACTTTACCTTAGTTCTTAAAAGATGTGAAGAAACAAACTTAGTTCCCAATTGGGAAAAATGTCATTTTATGGTTACAGAAGGAGTTGTTTTAGGACATAAAATCACTGCTAAAGGGATGGAAGTTGATAAGGCAAAAATTAATCTTATAGCAGGATTACCCCCTTCCCACAACTGTGAAAGGCATTAGGAGCTTTCTAGGTTATGCAGGGTTTTATAGACGATTCATAAAAGATTTCTTGAAGATTTCAAAACCACTTACTAAACTCTTGATGAAAGACATTAAGTTTGATTTTTCAGGTGAATGTCTGAAAGTGTTTGAAACCCCTAAGGAAAAGTTATGAACTGCACATGTAGTTGTGTCCCCTGATTGGAACCAACCTTTTGAGGTCATGTGTGATGCTAGTGATACAATGGTTGGAGCGGTTTTAGGCCAAAGAAAAGATAGGATATTCCGTCCCATTTACTATGCTAGTAGGACATTGAGAAAGGCTCAAGTGAATTATGCCACGACAGAAAAAGAGTTACTAGCAATAGTGTTTGTTTTTGATAAATTTCGTTCCTGTTTGATAGGAACAAAGGTCACTATTTTTAGTGATCATGCAGCTTTAAAATACCTCTTAGCTAAGAAAGATGCTCGACCTAGATTATTAAGATGGATTTTGCTTCTGCAAGAATTTGACCTTGAGATAAATCACAAGAAAGGGATAGAGAACCAAGTAGCTGACCATTTGTCTAGATTAGAAAACCCTCCCCTTGAGTTTTTTTTTTTATCAAACTGTCGTATATCATTAATATCAAAAATATATTTAAAATGTATCAAGATTGGCAGTAGTATGGACTAACTACTACACTGCTCAGTAATCTATTGCCTATTACTATCTATACACAAGTATGCAACTGAGTAAGCTATCTAAGGGTAAGAATTCAGCTTGCTCAATCCAGTCTTCCATTTCTTGCATGTCCTTCCTCTAAGGTGTAGAAGTGTTGCAATTTCTCGACATGTCAAATCTTCTATAAAAGTTGCACCTTCAAAACGAATATGATTCCTTTCCCTCCGAATGATAGCAATAGTGGTAACAAAAGCAGCTGCTGTGATAGCATTCTGCCATAGCTTACTTCTAGCCTTGCTACAAATCCAGTGTACTTCATTTTCCCAGCATCCAATGGTCCTGGAGTGTCCCAGCATACACAAATTCTCACCCATAATCTGTTGGTGATATAACATTCAAAAAACAGGTGTTTGAAATCCTCAACATGCTGCTTACAGAATGCACACAGTAATGGAACTTGTATGCCTATCAACTGTGGGAAGTTTTTGCTGAGCAGCTAACCAGACAGTAAACTTGTGCTTAGGAAGAACATTAGTAATAAGCATTAAGTTTTTCCATGCAACCTTAGTGAAGCTAGGCAGCAAAGCAATATACATTTTGTGAATATGAAACTTGTCCAGTTTGCATACCCTTTGCAGCCTGTATGTAAGAGTACCCTGCAACTGAGTATTGTTCATCACCAAAGTTCTACTGTCCAGGATCTTTTTGATCACCCAAGAGCTGGTAGTTGATACAGCAACTATATCAACATCCCTCTTCTTGATATAATAAGTATGCACCCATCTGACCCATAAACAGTCCTTTTTCCTAGCCAAATCCCATAATAATTTGACTATGGCTGCTTTGTTCCAGATATCCAACCTTAGAATATTAAGTCCATTAGAAGAAATAGGCTGACAAACCTTGTCCCAGGCAACTAAAGCTCTTTTGGACAGTGTAGCTTTACTAGTCCAGAGATAAGTTCTACATATTGCTTCTATAGTCTTCAATACTTTCTTGGGTATAACAAACACTTGAGCCCAGTAAGTCTGCATTCCAAAGACCACTGACTTAATCAATTGAGTTCTGCCAGCATAAGATAACAGTTTAGCTGACCAACAAGTGACTAGCTGTAATCTTCTCAATAAGAGGCAAATAGTGATGAATAGCCAACTTCTTTGAATCCAGAGGGACACCTAGGTATCTGAAAGGGAGGTGTCCTTCAGTGAATCCCAGAACTGCAATAGTCTCTTCTCTGATATCCAATGGAACTCCAGCCAAATAGATTGTACTCTTACTTACATTAGCCTGAAGACCAGATGCTGCTGAGAATTGAAGAAAAGTCCTGTGCAATATCTGGATGGATATTAAGTTTGCTCTGCAAAACATGTGCAAGTCATCTGCAAAACAAACATGGGATATGTTGAGTTTCCTGCACCTAGGATGAAAATTGAAATTCCCATCTTTATGCAGCTGCTGAAGTAATCTATTAAGATATTCCATGGCCAAGACAAAGAGATAAGGTGACATAGGATCCCCCTGCCTTATGCCTCTCTTAGCAATGAATGGTTTAGTAAGGCCACCATTCATTACTAAGGAGTATAAGACAGTTGAGACACAAGCCATAATCCATGCAGTAAACTTGGCTGGAAATCCCAGGGCTATTAGAATCTGCTTCAGAAATCTCCATTCCAGTGTATCATATGCTTTCCTTAGATCCACTTTAAGGACACATCTAGGAGAGACACCTTTCCTAGGATATCCTTTGAAAATTTCATGGCTAAATAGGATGTTATCCATAATACCTCTTCCTTCAATAAATGCAGATTGGGCAGGCCCAATCAATTCTCCAATCACAGCCTTCATCCTTCTGGTAAGGACTTTAGATATGATCTTGTACAGTGTAGTACAGCATGCAATAGGTCTAAAGTCCTTTACAGTGGTAGGAGTTTTAATTTTAGGCACAAGGGCTATTGCAGTGGTATTAATCATATGTGGCATTTGGCAGGTTTCAAAGAATTCCTCAGCAGCTGATAGTATATCTTGTTACCATCTCCCAGTTTTTAGTAAAGAATTCAATAGGAAAACCATCTACTCCTGGAGCCTTATCCTTTGGCATTTCAGTTACAGCTGCAGTAATCTCCTCCATAGTAACTGGCCTGATAAGAGCTCTCTGTTGATCAATTGTAAGGCATTTACCTTCCTTCATAATGCTGGTATCTACACAGGGAAGCTCAGGAGCATACTCCCCCATTAATGATTGAAACACCTTCAGAAATTCTTGTTCCACAGCTAGAGGGTCTGTTAGTTTTATACATGTGTCAGTATAAATAGAAGTGATATTATTTTGGCCTGTCCTGATCCTCCATTGTGCATGAAAGTACTTTGTATTTGCATCACCACATTCAATCCATAGAGCTTTGGATTTCTGCCTCATTATTTGTTCCTCCACACTGTTCCATTTCTCAAGTTCTTCTAATATAACTCTTTCATCATTTATGGGTTACTTAGTAGCTGCATCTGAATACTGCCAAGCCTCTCCCTTGCCTGAACAATCTGCTTCTTGTAGGTTGCCATATGGTTATTTATACCTTTGAGTTGCTGCTTCATTTCCTTCAATTTACTCCAAATCTGCTGCATTGGTGAGCCTATATAATCCTGCTCCTAAACTTGCTTAACAATGTCATGGAAATGAACATGTTCCATAACAGTATTGTATAGCCTGAAAGGTTTAGGATGCAGTGATTTATAATCACCAAATTTAACCAGAATTGGGGAATGATCAGATACTAATGGATTCATGTAGTCAGCTTCCAAGTGTCCAAATTGTTGCAGCCATTGATAATTGCCCATAGCCCAGTCAATCTTGCTATATACTCTAGTATCAGCATCTTGCTTATTTGTCCAAGTATAATGCCAACCTGTAGCTCTTAAAGCAGTAAGTTGTAGATCAGACATTGTATCTTTGAAATCTTTTACTTCAGCCTTAGTAACTAGGGATCCAATTCTGTCCTCAAAGTTAAGGACACAATTAAAGTCCCCACTAATTAGCCAAGCATCTTGATTGAAACCATGTATAGCTCTGAGATCATGCCACAGTTGAACTCTGAGAGGTGCAGTATTGTGACCATATATAACACTAAATTGGATTTTGATTTGTGTTCTTGTGTCATCAATAAAATAATGAATAAGTTGATCTGTAAGAGAAGAAATATGTACTTGAATATAAGACTTCCACAGTAACCAGATTCTTCCATTAGTAGCCTTAGAGTAATTGCATTGCACCTTCCAATCCTTGGCCACCTTGTCCAGTATTTTCTTGGCTTTGTGCTCCTTTACTCTAGTTTCTACTACTCCCATGACATCTACTTTATTTACAGTAAGGAATTTTTTCAATTCCTTCTGTTTATGGGGCTGATTAAGGCCCCTAATGTTCCAAGTAGCTATAATCATGGAAGGGGAGGGGGGGGGGGAGCACCTATAAGAGGGTCCTGGATCAATCTGTTGGACCCTATTACTTCCCACATTCATTGTTGCCTTTCCCTTGTCATAGTTGTCAGCCTCTTGGTCAGTAACTCCATTCCCTGTAGTGACAAGCTCCCCTTGACACACAGCTTCAGGCATTTTATTCTGCCGAGAATTGGATAGGCTCTTATCTATTCTACTAGATTCCTGCACTACCTGATTGCCCAGCACTTTATCTGTTATATGCATTCCATGCAGTTATACATGTACATTGACCCATGACTCAGATGGTGTTATATACGCACCACCACTAGATCAGCTGGTATATGATGATGATATTGCCCACAGTGGCTGAAATATGATTCAAACTGCGTTATATACGCATATACGAGTACTTATTCAAATGGCGTTATATACGCATATATATGTATGTATTCAAAATGCGTTATATATGCGTGTATATATATATATATATATATATATATATATATATATATATATATATATATGGGATATAGGAAAGGTTATGGCGTTATATACACACTACCACCTGATCAGCTGGTATATGATGATGATTTTGTCCATAATGGCTGATATGATATGATGGAATACCCTCAGTGGCTGATGATATTATGAAACATATACCTATGCATGTATGACATTCATACACATATGCATGACGTTAAAAGTAATTTATGATTTACAAAGTTATTCAGGTGTACAGGTCAAGTCATGCACTCTATATGTCTTCCATGTCTCTTATGTATTTATTTATGTACCTTACATACTTAGTACGTTATTCGTACTGAAATCCCTTTTTCCTGGTGAAGCTGCGTTTCATGCCCGCAAGTCCCGATAGACAGGTCGAGAGCCCTCCAAGTAGGCTATCAGCTCAGCGGAAGATGTTGGTGCGTTCCATTTTCTTTGGAGTTGCATATGTAGTTAGTGTGATTTAGACGTTTATTGCTTGGTCTGGCTGGACTCTGTCCTGACCTTTGTGACATTTATGCACTCTTAGAGGCTTGTAGACATATGTCATATACGTAAAAGATTATACGACCTTGTCGGCCTATGTTTGACTTTATACATGATTATGTTGGCCTATTAGTCCCATTTGTCACGTGTATATAAAGATGGAATAAGAAATATACGTTACGTTAGTACTTGATCGAGTAAGGTACTCGGTGCCCGTTACGACCTATCGGTTTGGGCCGTGATAGGAAGTCCAGTAAAAGAATCAATGGTAATCGTCTCCCACTTCCCCTCGGAAAGCTCAATTCTCTGAAACAGTCCACGAGGCCTCTGATCCTCATGCTTAACCTGCTGATAATTCAAACACCGAGCCACATATGCCACTATATCCTTCTTCATTCTACACCACCAATAATGCTACCTCATATCATGATATATATTAACGGCTCCCGAGTGAATAGAATACCGAGAACTATGGGCCTCCGTTAAGATCAACTCTCAAATCCCATCAACAATCGGCACACAAACTCGCCTCTGCAATATCAAAACACCATCATCATCTAAGGTCGCCTTCTTGGAACCTCCGCGCTGCACCGTGTCTCTCGGGACATACAAATGGGAATCATCAAACTGCCGATCATGGATACGCTCCAATAATGAAGAACGAGCGATCGTGCAAGCTAACACCTGACTAGGCTCAGAAATATCCAACCTTACAAATCGATTTGGCTAAGGCCTGAACATCAAATGAAAGCAATCTCTAGCTGACCGGAATATAAGCAAGGTTGCCCATGTTGGCTGACTTCCTACTCAAAGCATCGGCCACCACATTGGCATTCCCCGGGTGATACAAGATAATAATATTATAATCTATCAACAAATCCAATCACCTTCTCTGCCTCAAAATCAACTCCTTTTACTTGAACATATACTGAAGACTCTTGTGATCAGTGAACACCTCACAGTCAAACTATATAGATAATGCCTCCAAATGTTCAATCATGAACAATGGCCGCCAACTCTACATCATGAACCAGATAATTTTTCTCGTGGATCTTCAACTGCCTTAAAGCATAGGAAATGACTCTGTCGTCCTTCATCAATACTGCACCAAGCCCAATGGAAGAAGCAACACAATAGAATGTATAAGGCTCTGAACCTGTGGGCAAAACCAGTACTGGCACCGTAGTCAGAGCTGTCTTGAGCTTATGAAAGCTCGCCTCACACTCATCTGACCATCTGAATAGGGAACCCTTTTAGATCAACCTAGTCATCGGGGATGCAATAGATGAAAACCCCTCCGATGATAGTAGCCTACCAAACCCAAGAAACTCCGAATCTCTGTAGCGGATGGTGGTTGAGACTAGTTCTTGACTGTCTCAATCTTCTTCTGGTCCACCTGAATACCCTTTGCTGATACAACGTGACTCATAAATGCAACCAAACTCAATCAGTACTCACACTTCGAGAACTTAGCATATAACTTACTATCCTTTAGAGTCTGAAGAACCACCCTTAGGTGCTGCTTGTGCTCCTCCTGACTGCGGGAGTATATCAGAATATCATCAATAAAGACAATGACGAACAAGTCCAAATAAGGCCTGAACACTCGGTTCATCAACTCTATAAATGGTGTTGGGGCATTGGTCAACCCAAATGACATGACCAGGAACTCTTTCTTGTAGTACTCCTCTCTTTTCAAGCGAATCTCTATTTCAACTGCATTCCCTATTGCAAAGAAATCAACCATCCGAAACTTAAAAATCATCAGTTGGAGAATCTTTTTACAGGGTAGGCATGGTGATGGTTGTACCAAGTGCGGAATGTTGTCTTAGGGACATCGAATGCCCTAATCCTCAACTGATGGTAGCCAGATCTCAAGTTTATCTTTGAAAACACATTGGCACCGTGAAGCTGGTCGAACAAATCATCAATCCTCGGCAGTGGATACTTATTCTTGATCGTAACTTTGTTCAATTGCAGGTAATCAATGCACATCCTCATCGAACCATCCTTTTTCTTCACAAATAACACTGGCACACTGATCGCAGCGGACTCAACCTAAGGAAAAGCGGAAGAGCAGGCGCTAATACTTTTACCCAATAGTGGTATCGGGTCAATTTTCCACAGGGATCTTCAATTGGAGTTGAGTGTGTATGGCCTAGGACTGCATCTTAGCTCCTAATTGATCTTCTAATATTTTTGGTTTTCTTTTGATTATCAACTACAAATTTAAAGCTATTATGCTAAGCTATTAATTCTAGGTTGTATGCAATATAGAGGAAGGTACTAGGGTCGTGGCATTTACCTAGGTGCTCAACTAACAGATAGAGATTCCTAATGCAAGAATGATGATTATGGGACTTATGCTATAACCATTGCACATTTGTACCCACTCTCACACATCTTGGTAGAGAGAGTGATTTTGCTCAATTGACTCTTTCGAGACAAATTGGGTAGGCCAATTTTCCCAAGCAACTTAGGGTTCAAGTTGGGTAATTACTCTATCGAGGTATAACTCGTTAATTGGGACTACCATTCTCATGAGTCTATCCCAATTACTTGTTGGAATTATTCTTGGAGCCATAGACTCTCTTTCTGAAGAAGAGTCAAGACCCACTAAGTTAGACTTAGTGTTTGCAACCACCAAATCCTTATAGAAACATAAGATTAACCCAAATAATACCCAACATCATTTGTGCACTAAACAATCACACCCATTAGTTACCCACACTAGGGTTGAGCCACAACCCTAGCTAATGGGTTTAGCTAGACATAGTAAAAACAGAAATTGAAGAAATAGTAGATAAAATTGACATATTAATTGACTATGATGCTAATATACTAAAATCCACGTTAATACAACATGAAATTTCCCAAAATAGGCTAAAACTTTGAAGTCACGAGCTCAGTTGTTGTCTGATGCTTAATACCCCCCTAATAAAGAAAGTAAAATGTTCTATTTATACTACACATGGAAACTGGACAAAAATACCTCTACATGTCTAACGCTGACCAATCACAAATGTCTCGCGGCCCTGTAGGGATCTTTTGTCTTCATATCTTGCTTCTGAAGACAGGGGTGCAGACCGCGCACAAAGGTTGCATTGACATGTTGGCTGAGAGGCATGGACCGCGTAGAAATGAGGCGTGGCCACGTGGAAAACGTGACAAAACTCCACACTCTTTAAACTTCATTCATGCTACAACACTGTTTTTGTGTGTGGCCGCGTGGGCTTTTACATTAAATTAGTGAGTCTCTGAACTCCTCTTGATGCGAACCATGTAGAACGGAGCGCAGATCGAGCATGTTAGATTTGAAATTTCACCATCTCTAAACTTCCTTGCGGGGTCGCGTGGAAAAGTATTGCGGACCGCACAGGATGCAGTGGTCTTGCCCCAGTCTCTGAAATCTTCTGCGCGGTCGCGTGGCACACCAGTGCGGACCGCGCTGGTCAGCTTGTTCCCCACTTCACTTGTCTTATGCTACTTGGTAGATTTCACTCCTTGTTGAGATGATCTTTGACATTTGTCATCTTTTCGCTCAAACCTGCAATCAAACGCAACTTGTAAGCATTTTGAGACAAATTTATGGCAATTCATGCACAAAGCTTAGGCAAGAATGTGAATTAAATTTGTAAAAATCATAGTCATCAACTCCCCCAAACATAAACCTTTGCATGTCCTCAACCAAATATAATAAGACCTACCCCTCAAAGGAAAACACCCACGTAATTCCTGTTTATCCTAATTTATCCTCAAAAAGCATCAATTGGGACTAACAATTGCCCTTAATGTGAATGCATCATTAACACATTTAACCTTGAAAACTTGTGGATCAAGTGTGACACAAGAGCATCAAGAGTTGACACATTTCATCAAGGAAACTTTCTCAAATACTTTTGTCATTGTGGAACACAAACTCACACATCCTTAGCTCTCCCTAAGTGAACCTCACCTTTTAGAGTATTGGCACGCAAACCGAGGTAGATGGATTTCACTCATCTCTCAAAGAAAAGGCCATAAGTCCGGCTCTAAGTACCATATGCTTGACTCTTATATAAGTATCCATTAATGTAAGCTTCCCTCAACTCAAGATCATATAGGGCTTTTGTGGAGTCATTGTGAAGGCTTTGGTAAAGGTAGGACATGTTTTTGCTCAAATGGGTTCAATCTTCCCTTAACCATTTCTTTTGATTCATTTTGGCACACTTTGTTGACTTAATTGAGCAATTCACTTCTTTCAAGGGATTAGAGAGACCCATTGTCACTCTTTCTTTTGTAATTCAAAACCTTTATCATTTTGTCCACTTTTCCACACCTTTTCACTTTTTGTTATCCTTGGATACCCTTTTTGGTTCTTATTCAGTTTTTGTCTTTCTTTTTGTCTTTTTCTCTTTTTAATTGCCTTTCTTTTCTTTTGCTTTTGTGCCTTTGTACCACATTATTTCCTTTCTTGTCTCTCCCTCCCCCAAACTTAGACATTTTCCATTACTCAAGGGAAGTTCTGGTGTTAAGGAAAGATTTGGGTGCCAAGAGAGGGTCTCATTAAGAACGGGTATAAGCTTGTAGCTTGGTTCATGAAAAAAAGGATTAAGGCTCAAAAGGGGTGAACTAGGGATCATTTCATTGGCAGGTCCTGGAAATTATTCAATTTTGTCATTTTGCATCAAGGAGAGACTATAGTTACTTCTCAAGTCAAGTTTCACCTATGATTTTGCCTCAACAAACACTCAGGGCAAGTTCTAGACCATCGGCTCGGTACTTTGGCCCAAAATTTGGATTCTCACCACACACACTCAAGGATCGCTAAAGACATCGAGTCGAGGGCCTACAACGACCTTAGTTACAATCCAAGTGCACAATGGCCCAAAATGACCACATGATGATTGTTTGGTAAACACAAGGTCTCAAGGCAGTAAATTTCACCATCTTAAACACAACATAATATCTTTGACCATAGGATCAAAGGAAAATGTACTAGGACCAAGTGAAGCTTTGCCTAAGGTACCCTTAACTACAAAACTTGAAAATCAAAAAGAAAAATCAAAACCAGACTCTAACCCTTAAGAAGCTTGTCACACCATCTATAATTGGGAAGAGCCACCCGGTTCGCACAACACTCTACCCTTGGAAATAACCGTGGTATTAAGAAAACCAAGGGCTTATTGCAAACACCAAAACAAAACAAAAGGGCTACGAGCCTAACTTTGCAACTAAAACGAACAATTTTAACGAAAATAGAAAACCAAAAATGAAAATCCGAATGAATATGTACAAAAGGGGAGTAGAATATACAACTAGGGGTGATAAATATATACATGAAGTAAACGTCTAAAATGAAAAGTTATACAAACCATCTATCAACTACGAATGTGTTAAAAGTAAAGAAAATATATATACAGTCATCCCAAATGTCAATTCTAAGAAAAGTAGGGCGCACCCCCACAAATAAGAGCTAGAATTGTCCCAATTCTAACCATAAAAATAAGCACCAAAATACAAGAAAGGAAATAGAATGGCCCCTCAAGCCTCATCGGTCACCCTGTGCTAATCAGTGGCCTCCAAGTTCTCTATGCTGGCGGGAACCTCAGACTTGTCCCCGGCTTGCTGCTGTTGCTCTGCAGGGATAAGTGCCGGATCAGGAGCTGGCGGACTAACTAGTGGAACAGTGGAGGGACCTTCCTGAACCGGAGCCACCTCTATCACAGCTCCCTCAGTGCTAGGTAGTTTCCTCTTCTTCCTCGGCCTATTCTCCTCCTCATGTGGCTGAACTGCTGCTGGCTCCACAGCTGGATCCCCAAATAATAAATCAAGTAGCATTTGATCTGCCAACGGCTTGTCCACATCCTTTCTCACCTTCTGCACTGACTCCTTTGAGGCTTTTGTCTTCCTCAACTTTCTATGCTCCCGATCCAATTTGTCTAATGCTTTGTTGTGATCCCCAACTACTTTGGTCAAGTTATCTTTATTCTCCATCATTTTTTCTTGGTTGGCCAGGATCTGCTTCAGTGTTTCCTCAATGGAGGAAGGAATCTCGATAGTAATTAGTGCTCTCTGTGTCTGGACTGCAGTGGCCAAGGTGAACAACTTGGATGTCGTAGCAGATATCCAGTTGTTCAAACTGGCTAAGGAATGGGTGAGCTGGTTTGCGGTGAATCGGTGAGTCTTTGATGGAGGGACTACCGGGCCAGCTGCAATAGAAGGGCCAGCTATAGAAAAAGGGCCTGGAGGTAATGACTCATCAGTAGTATGGATGGTGGAAGGCTCGGTAGACTGCTCAATAACCGCTGGCTCTTTATATTGGCCAAGCGCGGTGGAAGTGGATGCCTGAGTCTTCTTTCCTTTCTTTAGGTTGTCTGGACCCACCTGACGATACCATGCGTAAGGGGCCACTGGATATACCTTGACATCATACTTCTATTTCTTTAATTTCAATTCTCTGAAGTACATGGAGAGTGTGTTCGGGAAGGGATAGTTCATTTTGTTCTCTTGTCCGACTTGAGAAATCACCATTGACAAAATGCTACCCACATTTAGAGGAAACCCCACTATGATAGATGATACCAAAACAGCACGGGGAATGGGAATTGAGATCATGGGTGGAGGGGTCAAGTCGACTACACACGAAGGTCAATCAACCCTTTGCTTCAAAGTTCAAGGTGTTTCACAGAATCTTCTCCTATGCTATCAACCAAACTGGGACCGTACCCGGAGCTGCCAAGCGTTGGGCCAACCAAGGATGAACATATTCTTTCATTGCCAGTTTTTCCAAGTATTGAGGTTCGTCTTCTTCTGGGAACCCCAAGAATTCATTGAGCGATTTTCTATCAAATACCACAACTTTGTCCCTCACTTTCATTGCCTTTGAGCCCTAAACTACATGATGAACATTGCAGTATAACTCCTTTATCATATGCTCATTGGCCATTTCACATTGTTCCTTGAAGAAGCCCCAACCCTCTCTCGTTCGGAATTGAGCTTGCACATGAGGGTTGATGTTGGCCCAAGTTTCAGTTGAGTTTTGAAGATTGACAAATGAACTGATAGAATGACCTGTCAAAAAAGGGGAAATTATTGGCCCAAGTTTCATTTGAGTTTTGAAGATTGACAAATGAACTGATTGAAGGACCTGGTCCATCTTGTACTACATATTGTGAATCAACTAGGGCACATGCAGAGCCCGTGAGGAAGATAATGCACCAAAGATCACGCTTCAATATCTTCTGAACATAATCGAAAATGTTTCATTGGGATAAGGAGGACAGTCTCCTTATATGAAGAGAACTTAATCCTAAATTAGGATAAGAGTTTGGAGTTTGCGTTGGCTAAGGACTCGATTTATGAACGTATAAGAAGTGGAGTCTTAATCAAACTATAATTGCTAACTCAATATATGATTGTGTTAGTTCTTTTTTACAGGTAACAGACACAAGAATAAGTAAAGCATGTTTGAGAGAAAAAAGAGAAAGTCTGATTGCAAGCAATATATGCAAGTTACAAGTGCGTACGCCTACAACTACATGAACCTAGAGAAGAACCAGTTCCATCTGATTGTTTTATTATTAGTTCAATTGTAGTAGGTTTTATATTGTATCTTTCAGCTTTCCTAGAAGAAATTTTATTATGTACTTTGTGTCATCAATTAGAGTTAACTTGATAAGTGTCGCAGCAGTTGAGGCTATATGCCACACTGGGATTAGAGTTTAATCCTTAGGTTTACAAAGAGTTTTTGTAAATTCTGTTTTGGATCATTGATTTTAGTGGAGTTTGGGAAAATCCCACTGAGTAGTAGGTCGCAGTTTTTTACCTTTTGAGCCAGGTGATTTCCACATAAAAATAACTATGCACTTTACTTTCAGTTTTTATTATTCCACAAACTGCAGTAAATACAACACTTAGAAGAACCAGGTTCTTCTAACACGAAAATTAGGTACCATACAAATCACCCCCTCTTGTGTGGTATTGACGTTTATTCACATAAGCTGAGAGAGACAAGATCAGCATCTATGCCTCTCCGGAATCAGTTTTCTTTTGGGCCACCAATCCCTGAATTTCTGGAAATCCACCTCACTAATGAATCTGTTTGCTCATGCCTTCGGTTTTCTAGTCCGCTCTATCCCCTCTACTTGTCGCTCACCCCCGCAACATACCCTCCACTCTTCCCTGATAGTGAAGCTGTGGGAGATGTAGAGTATTGTTCTTCATTTCTGCTCCGGACTCATCAGACAAGTCAGAGACGACATTCACTGGTCTCTCGGAGGTGGCTACATCAACATGATCAGGAGAAGAATAATCATGGAGCTGAAATAATATGGACATGTGGGGGGGGGGGGGGGGCGAGACTCCGAGGTAATACTCTGTGAAGGTTCATACTCACTCGCTATGGAATGGGATGCAGCCCTGTCGGTTGTCTGAATTATCTTGCGGGTTTTCTTTATGTTCATCGAAACTTGGGGAGTGACTTTCAAAATTCTCTTGCCTCTTCCCCCTTGGGAGGAACCACCTCTCCCGGGTTGTTGTTCTTCGCCCCTACGTTTTTGAACCATCATGTGCAAGGAGTACATGTCTAACATTGTTAGTTGAAGTATATGATATGAATTAGACAACACAATTGAGTGCAAGAATTGCAGACACAGTGACACAGACATAGGGGTGAGGACCGCACAAAAAGGTATGCAGGCTGCATTGTTTAATGCTTCCCAACACATACCTCTCTAAACTAACCGAGGCAATCCGCACTAATTTGGATTGTGGCCGCGCTGGGCTAGCACGGACCACGCACAATGGGCATGCAGACCGCACAGAAAAGATTCATCAAGACATACAAAACATCGGGGACCGCGCACAAAGGGTGCATACATACTCTCCAACCCATCACAATATGAGTCGAAATAAGTTCATTGTTATCCTTGGTCACCACTATCATTCCTAACTTCTTCGGCCTACAATGTACCAGAGAAGTCTATGAATTGTTTGAAATTGGATATATCACAATGGCGTCAAGCCACTTGATAACTTCCTTCTTGACCACTTCTTGCATGACCTCATTGAGTCTCCTTTGATGTTCAAGAGAAGTCCTAGCATCCTCCTCTAATATTATCTTGTGCATGCAAATCACACGGCTAATACCCCGAATATCGGCCAAAGTCCATCCAATCACAGGCTTGCGCTTTTGAAGAACCACCAAAGTGGCGTCAACCTGCACGTTATTCAAGCAAGACAAAATAATAACAGGCAAAGTGAAATTAGGACCGAGAAATTCATACCTGAGGTGTAGAGGACTCCTCAATAGATGACTTGGTGGGTGGAGTTTTACGATATTCAAGATCAAGAGATAACTTCCTCGGCTCATATGAATACGAGCCTATGACATGTAATGTGTTCACACACTCCACCCTTGCAGCATCATCATCAACATCCATGTTCAAGATCACGGCCTCAAGTGGGTCCTCAACATTTGCCATTGCGCTTGTGTCATCTACTATCACTACCGTGACAATATCAACAAACGAGCACACTTCGTTGCTATTTGGTTGCCTCATAGACTTGCACACGTGGAATACCACCTTTTCATCACCAACACGTAAGGTCAATTCTCCAGCTTCCACATCAACCAAGGGCTTCCCCATAGCTTGGAAAGTCCTTCCAAGAATAATAGGCACCTCAAAATCCACTTCACAATCTAAGATCACGAAATCCACTGGATATATGAACTTATCAACATGAACAAGGACATCATCAATAATCCCCAAAGGTTGTTTTACTATTCGGTCCGCCATTTGAATCCTCATAAATGTTGGTTGAGGTTGTCCTATTCCCAAGGTCTTGAAGACTGAATATGGCATGAGATTGATACTTTCCCCCAAGTCACATAGGGCTTTTGCGATATCGGTACTTCCAATGGTACATGGTATCGTGAATGCTCCGGGATCCTCTAGCTTTGGAGCCATTGAGTGTACAATAGAGCTCACTTGATGCATCATCTTGATTGTTTCGCACTCCATCGATCTCTTTTTAGTAACCAAGTCCTTCATGAACTTTGCATATCCATGCATTTGTTCAAGTTCCTCCACCAAGGGCACATTTATAGTCAAATTCTTCATCATCTCAATGAACTTTTTAAACTGGTTGTCACCTTTTTGCTTGGACAACCTTTGAGGATATGGCGGAGGAGGCCTAGGCAGGGGTGCCTTGGCTTTTGGCATGACCGTTCGGGCATATCAATGATGTGTTTCCTAGACGGGTTCACAGCCTCTTGAGTCTCCTCCTCACCCTCATCAATTTCAATTCTCACATCATCACTTGTATTTGGTTCAACAATATCCTCAACTACCAATGGGATCTCATCATTTTGCAACTCTTCTTCATCAACAACAACAACTCGATTAATTCTTGGCTTGCACATCACCACCTCTTCCGCTTCTCGTGGACACTGCCATCACATGATTATTATGCCCACCCTTAGGGTTTACTACCGTATCACTTGGAAGAGCACCCTTTGGGCGAGTGTTGAGAGATTGCAAAATTTGCCTGAGTTGTATTTCCAAGTTACGGATTGAAGTGTTATGGAAGGCCAATTGAGCATTGGAGTCATGTGTCTTCTTTATAGTTGCTCAAACATGTTCTCTATTCGACCCATGTCATTGCCCGATGAACTCGACCCTTGCGATTGAAAAGGAGGCGGGTTGTTGGGATGTTGATACATTCTGTGCCTTTGAAAGCCTTTCCCCCTATTACCTTTACCTCAATTACTGTTCCAACCACCTTTACCACCATTGTTGTTGTTACAATTGTTGTTCACATTCCAATTACCTTGATTCCCCGAGTTATTGTTCCCCTAATTGCCTCCTTGATTATTATTATTATTCCAATTGCCTCCTTGATTGTTATTACTATTCCAATTGCCACCTTGTTGATTGGCCCAATTACCTTGGGGTATCCTTTTTTGATTCCCTTGATTACCTCTATTCCCTTGGTAGTTGTTTACGTATTGGACTTCATCACTTTGGTCATCAAAACATTCATTCGAATATCCACCACCATCATCATAGTTGTCAAAATTTTCTTGAGGTTGTTGTTGCCCTCTTTGCCTTCTTTTCATCATATTCACTGCCTCCATGGAATTTACTTGGCGCGGATTTTGAACTTGTCGAAGTAACGCCTTAGCCAATTAGTTCATTGTTGTTGTGGGTTCGGCAATGGCTTAGTCGTGATCATGCAACTCCTTATGGAAATGTATAATATTAGGATCGCCTAGAGGAACATTTTCCTAACTTTTCCATTCTGATGATGTACCGGCCATCTCATCTAACACATCACAAGCTTCGTTGTACGGAATCTTCATAAAATTACCACCGACCAACTGATTCACAATACACTGATTTGTTGAATTTATGCCCCGATAGAACGTTTGTCGGATCATAACATCGTTCATGTCATTGTTTGGGCACTTTTTTACCATCGTACGAAACCTCTCCCATATCTCGTGTAAAGGCTCCATAGGCTCTTACTTAATAGCTAAAATCTCATCTCGACGAGCCACCATATGACTAGGAGAAAATAATTTGGCAATGAATTTATCGGCCAACTCATCCCACGTAGTTATGGAGTGATTTGGGAGTCTCTCCAACCAATCCAATGCCTTTCCCCGATGTGAGAAGGGGAAAAGCCTTAACCTCAGTGCATGTTCCGAAACCTTCGTCTTCTTGCTTCCCCAACAAGTATCCACAAACCCTTTCAAATGCTTGTATGCGTTTTGGTCCGAGGCGCCTGTGAAGTACCCTCATTGTTGGAGCAAAGTGAGCCTGACATTGGTGATTTGGAAGTTCCCTGCCCGGATTCGGGGAGGAAATATTGCACTTGCGTACCCTTGATTGGGTAGAACTCTTGGTTCCACTCTTGGTGGAGGTGGAGGAGAATCTGGTATGCTTTCATTACCATAAACATTTGCATTAGCATTTCTACCCCGTCTTTGTGCTTGGGGTAAAATCTCCTCTTGTTCTAAGTCTTCCACCTCATCCACTCCCACGTTTCCAAGAGCAACTTGTGCGTTTAAAGCCATTGGTACATGAGTGAATTGACAAAAATAAAGTAAGTAAAAAGAAGAAAAAAGAAGAAAAACACAAATTAGCTAACAAATAGTCAAACACCATAAAGCTCCCCGGCAATGGCGCCAAAAGTGATCGCAGCGGACTCAATCTAAGAAAGAGCGGGCGCCGATTCTTTTACCCAATAGTGGTATCGGGGTCAATTTTCCACAGGGAGATTTAATTGGAGTTGAGTGTTTGTATGGCCTAGGACTGCATTTTAGCTCCCGATTGAATAACATTTTTGGTTTTCTTTTGATTATCAACTACAAATTAAAAGCTAAGTTATGCAATGCTATTAATTCTAGGTTATATGCAATATAGAGGAAGGCACTAGGGTCGTGGCATTTACCCAGGTGGTCTACTAACGGATAGAGATTCCTAATGCAAGAATGATAATTATGGGACTTATGGTATAACCGTTGCACTTTTGCACCCACTATCACACCTCTCGGTAAAGAGAGTGATTTTTCCCAATTGATTCTGTCGAGACCAATTGGGTAGGCCAATTTGCCCAAGCAACTAAGGGTTCAAGTTGGGTAATTACTCCCTCGAGGTTTAACCCGTTCATTGGGACTACCATTCTCATGGGTCCATCCCAATGCCTTATTGGAATTAATCTTGGGGGTCATAAACTCTCTTCTCAAAAAGAGTCAAGACCCACTAAGTTAGACTTATTGTTTGCAACCACCAAATCTTAATGAAAACATAAGATTAACCTAAATAACAAATACCCAACATCATTTATGCACTGAATAATCACACGGATTAATTACCCACACTAGTGTTGAGCCACAATCCTAGCTAATGGGTTTAGCTAGACATAATAGAAACAAAAATTGAAGAAATAGCAGATAAAATTAACATATTAATTAACTATGATGTTAATCTACTCAAATCCACGTTAATACAAGATGAAATTGCCCAAAATAGGCTAATACTTAGAAGTCACGAGCTCAGCTGCTATCTGATGCTTAATATCCCCCCACCAAAAAAGTATAATGTTCTATTTATACTACACATGAAAAACTTGACAAAATACCCCTACGGGTCTAGCGGAGACAGCGAACAAATGCCGTGACGCCACGTAGGGATCTTTGGTCTTCATATCTTGCTTCTGAAGCTGGGGGCGCGGACGACGCACAAAGGTCACACGGCCGCGTTGGCTGAGAGGCGCGGACCGCATAGAAATGAGGCGCGACCGCGTGGAAAACCTGAATCAAACTCAACACTCTCTGAACTTCATTCACACGGACTGCACTGTTTTGGTGTGCGGCTGCGTGGGCTTTTGCATTGAATTACTGAGTCTCTGAACTCCTATTGGCGCTGACCACATAGAAAGGAGTGCGGACCGCACATGTTAACTTTGAAATTTTACCATCTCTGAACTTTCTTACGCGGTCGTGTGGCAAAGCAATGTAGACCGCACAGGATAACATGGTCTTGGCCCAGCTCTGAACTCTTCTGTGCGATCGCGTGGCACATCAATGCGGACCGCGTAGGTCACATTGTTCCCTACTTCACTTATCTTATGCTACCTGGCAGATTTAACTCCTTTTTGAGTCGATATTTGACATTTTTCATCTTGTCGCTCAAACATGCAATCAAGTAAAACTTGTAAGCATTTTGGTACTAATTTATGGAAATTAACGCACAAATCTTAGGCAAGAATGGGAATAAAATAATTATAGTTATCACGCACCCTAAAGCAAAACGCTAGGTCTAATAAAACCCTTCTCGAGCGAATCCTGCAACTGATCCTTTAACTCTTTCAACTCTGGCGGGGCCATGCGATACCGCGGGATAGAAATGGGCTACGTGCCAAAAGCCAAATCAATACAAAAGTCCATATCCTTATCGGGCGACATACCCAGCATGTCTAAAGGGAAAAACCTCAGGGAACTCCCAAATAATGGGAACAAAATCAATAGAAGGGACTTTATATGCCAAATAAGCTAAATACCCCTTCTCGACCATGAGTCGAGCCTTCACATATAATATAACACTCCGGGTGGCATGACTGGGGTCCCTCTACCCACCAAACGAGGCAAATTTGGTATAGCTAAGGTCATGGTCTTGGTATGGCGATCCAAGATAGCATGATACCGGGACATTGAATCCATCCATAATATGACATCGAAGTCGACCATGTCTAAGAGAAACAAATCAACATGGGTCTCAAGTCCCTCAAACACTACCACGCAGGAACGATGAACTCGATCGACCACAATAGAATCACCTACCGGTGTAGACACATAAACAAGAATACTCAATGCATCACTAGGCATAACCAGGTGCGGTGCAAAATAGGATGACACATATGAATATGTAGATTGAGCAACGAGGACGAGGACCCTGCTGTTGTGATTGAGCAACCCTCAACTTCGGGCAATCCCTCCGGATGTGACCATACTTACCACACTAACAACACCCATCTAAATGATGTAGTCGAGGAAACTAAGACTGACCCTGTTAACCTAAATGACCACCTCGGAAGCTCTGAAGCGGTGATGCATTGATAGAAGCTGGTGGTGTACTACAAGGCTGCTGATCAGAATAATGCGACTAGAACCACGACCACCTGAAGTACCATGAGAGACCTGTAGAGCTGACTAAAAAGGCCTAGGAGGATGGCCTCTGCCATAAGAATCTCTACCTCCAGACGAGGTACCAGCGAATCTGCCGGAATGACAGGGCTTCTTATCCGACCCATTACCTCCTCCCTGTAATAAAGCCATCTCAACTCTACAGGTCACGTTGTCCATCTCCTAAAAAATGATCTCACTCCCGGCTCTCATATCCATCTGGAGATGAATCAACTGAATAAAACCATCAATAAACCTCTTCACCCTCTCTCTCTCGGTGGGGAGTATGACAATAGCATGGCGTGCTAGATCAATGAACCGAGCCTCATAGTGAGTAACCGTCATGGAGCCCTGGGGAAGGTGCTCAACCAGCCAAAGAAGATCCTTTCATTGAGTAAAAGGGAGAAACTTCTCTACGAATAACTCTAAAAACTGCTCCCAAGTCAAAGAAGGCGACCCCGCTGGTCTGACTAAGCAATAATCTCTCCACCAAGTCTTGGCGGATCCAGATAGACGAAAAGCGGCAAAGTCGACCCCATTGAATGTGGTAGTGAAGAGCTTGGTGAATCTATCCAACCTCCACAAAGAATCTGCAGACATAGCCGCTCCATTGCCGGCCTGAGCCACTGTCCCCGGATGAATTGCCACAGCTGGCTGAACCACTAGAACCTAAACCGGGGAGATACCTGCTCCGGAGTACTTGTGGCAGGAGTCTGAACCCCTCCTCCAGCCTGAGAAGTGGCTGGTGCTACTCGAAGTAAACCTGATCTGGTGACACTAAGCCCTACCAATCTGATCAAAGCGTCCTCAAGTACTAGGCTGGCAATAAACCCCTCTGGTATCTGACTTGGGCCTACTGGAGCTACTGGGGATGGAATCTCCTGATCATATTCCAAATGAGGCTCCGCCGCTGAGGCTTCCACTTGGGGTTGAGCGCTGCCCCTACCTCGGTCTCGCCCTTTGCCCCTCGTAGGAGCTGCTGTTGGGGGCTTGGGCTACTATGCGATAGAAGAGGAAGCGCATGTTCTCGCCATCTGCGAAAGAACATAGTAGAAAGACAATCGGTATTTAAGAAACAAAACCATACGACAACAAAGAACAAATGTGAAGTTTTCCTAACTCTATAGCCTCTGGATAAATACAGACATCTCTGTACCGATCCCTCAGACTCTAGCAAGTTTTTTCCGTGAGTTGTAAGACCTATGTCACCTAGTCCTCTGATACCAACTTGTCATGATCCGGAATTCTCATCCTTGGGAGTCGTGATGGCACCTACTCGTGGAAGCTAGGCAAGCCATTAACCTTTTTATACTCGCCGCAAGCTGCATTGACACATGAATTTATGCAAAATAACACAGAGTGTAGCATCAGTAGAATCGACCCCATTTGCTGGTAATTGCCCAGCCTAACCTCCGCGAAGTATTGACGAAGATAGGATTGGACTACCAGATAAACCTGTGCAGTACAAATATATTTATGCAATGGAAAGAAATACAGGAAGAAAACAATCAAATAAGGAAGGGGGGAACATGCTGTGGGGAGACAACAATTACAATATCAAATCTCAATTTGAAAATAGAAGAATCCAACATAAACAAATACCCAAAGTGAACACACTAAAACCAACAATTATTGTGGCGTGCAACCCGATCCTAATGTATAACAATATTGTTGCGGCGTGCAACCCGATATATATATATATATATAGTACCTTTCTCACCCAAACCACAGTCTCAAAAAAGGGGCAGGGAAAAAACAAATGGTGGAAGAAATCCCGATAAGGGAATAGTATAAAGCAGTTTATTCCCGGCAATGGAGCAACACCAATAAATTCAATATCACGGCAAGGGAGAAAATCAACTTACAACATAACGTCCTGGAAAGGGAATAACCAATAAACCATCTCTTTCTTTCCTTTATTTTAACCTTATCATCTGAGCCAATGCTCCAGAAATCAAATCATCATAATGTCTCTCACATGTTCTTTACAATATATAAAAACCTCAATTAAACATGGAAATTACAACAAAATCACGATAATCACATTTTAAGAAAGCACGGTCATGCTAGACACCAATGTATAGATACTCATTCCTATGCACCGTACTCGATAATTAGCAAGTAGCAAACAAGTCTCAACTCCTCTTTCCTCAAGATAAGATTAGACCAAACACTTACCTCAACTTTCGCGTCCAAATCAATCCACAACAACCGCTTTCCCCCTCGAATTTGGCTCCAACTCAATCAAATTTATACAATAATGACTTTATAATATCAATATATGCTAAACAAATCGAACCCAATGCCTAGATATAGATTTCCAAGCTTTCTTCCCAAAATACAAAAAATCGACCCCAGGCCCGCTTGGTTAAAACATGAGGTTAGGATCAAATACATATCAACGTTCACCCACGAGCCCGAATATACAATTTATTTTAAAAGTCGACCTCAAAACGAGGTCTAAATCAAGAAAAATCGAAAGCCCTAACTCTACCCATTGTCCCCAATTTCTACCCTAAATTACATATTCTAGTCTTAGAATTTCAATAGATAATGATGGAAGATGAAGAAAACGAGTTAAACAATACTTACCCAGGAAGCTTTGGTGAAGTAGTGCTCTAAAAGTTGCCTAGAAGCTTTGGAGAAGAAAGCTTTTATGAGAATTTTGATAACTCCTGAAATGGTTCTGTTTTGGAATTTTAAAAGACTGGGCGAATTTAAACTTACGCGTTCGCGATGGGACCCTCGAGTTCGTGATGGGTTTGGCTGGTTGGCCTGCGTATACAAAGGCTCATGTTGACGGAGAATAGTTCCCAGGAGCCTCACGTTCGCATGAGGACAGATGCATTCACGTAGAACAATTTTGGTGACCTTTCCCCCAGTCCCCTACGCGTTCGCGAAAGGTTATCCCCCTCTGCTTTGCGTTCGCATCACGTGTATCGCGTTCGCCATAAAGAAATAGAACCCCTAGAAAAATTGCCTTATGCGTTCGCGAGAGTGACCACGCGAACGGGAAGAACATAATCCCTAGGCACTACAACAGAAAACCTGCAACAATTCTAAGGTCAAAAACCACTCCAAAACACCTCGAATCACTCCCGAGCCCTCGGGGCTCCTAACCAAACACACGCACTAACCCCACAACCTCATACAAATCAATTGTGCATTCAAATCACAAAACTAACCTCAAAACCAGTGGATCAAGCCTCAAAATACATAATTTCTTCCAAATTTTCATAAAGCATTAATTTCCCATTTTAAGTCCGAAACACGTCAAATGACGTCCAATTTCAACCAAATATTTCTACAGACCCTCCAAGACTATTTCTACAGACCCTCGGGCTCGGGACCTTGGATTTTGATTCCGGACATACGCCCAAGTCCCATATATTTCTACAGACCCTCCAAGACTATCAAATCACCGGTCCGGTTCGTATACCCAAAATGTTGATCGAAGTCAAATTTATAAAATTTAGCATACACATAATTTCACATTGAAGTTTTCCGACTACGTGCTCCGACTGTGTATGCAAATTGATGCAACTAAAAATAAGGTTTTCAAGGCCTTGAAAGCACAAAATGGGAGAGAAAATTGGTTATGACCTTTTGGATCGTCTTAAATTGACACATACTCCTTTGCTTAACCATGCTAAGCTCAAATGCATGGATAAGATGGACTAATTAATCTGTTCAATTAAAATACTTGAGGGGAATTTACAAAATGAAACTCGACAAGAGGGAATAATTTATACCATCTTATGATGCTTGCTTACAATAAAAATAAATTTTCAGAAGTTGGAGGAACTTCAAATGCATCGGAAAGTGTTCAAAATGATCAATCAAAATATTTGGGAGATATTTAATAAACGTGCTTCAACAAAAGGGAATATTTTATCCATTGTTTTATGCCAGATCCAAAGAAAAGAGAATGGAAAAACAATCAACAAATATGTTTGGAGTAGGCTTATGTAACAAAAGTATGACTTTGAAGTAGATCCGTAGTTAGAATTTGAAATTTTTGTGTTTTGAACTTGTTATCGAACTCAAAGTTCATTTTACTTACTGCATTCACAATTAATTATGTACATATGTAGTGGATTTCATAATTACATATGCACAATCTACGTAAAGCCTACTGGGTTCTTATGAATAATACCTATTTATAATGACTCGGCTGGTTATTTTGTGTATTTTAGCCCCATTTCCTCCATTGGATGCTTTACATATGTGTTTTTTTCATTATGTGACTTAGGGGGGGGGGGGGTCTGTTTGGTTTCGAAAAAGTTTTGGATTAAATTGTGCCACTTAGTTCCAAAGGTGGAAGCTTAAGTTGTGAAAGTTGACTGGAGTTTGATTCCCATGTAGTCAAACCTAAAATGGTATTTTGATGGTTTCAATAGGTCTATATGGTAACTTTGGACTCAGGATTATGTCAGGATTTCAATTTGGACGTTCCTAGGTTTATTTGGTTTTATTTGGCGAAAGTTAGAAACTTGAAGGTTCGGAAGGTTCATAGGCTTGAAAAGGAGTTGACTTTGTTGATATCGAGTTTGGATTATTATTACAAAAGTTGAAATATGTCTATTTTGTCATTTGAGACTTGTGCTTAAATTTGAGGTCATTCTGAGTTGATTAAACGTGATCCAGCGTGAGTTTTGGAAAGTTGGAAGTTGATTAGTACTCTGGCTTGAATTGATGTGTGATTCATGATTTTTATGTTGTTTTGTGTTATTTGAGTCCTCGAGTATGTCGGTGTTATATTTTGAGATTGGTTGGTAGGTTTGGACGGGGATCTGGGAGCTCGAGTGTATTTCAGATGAGTTGCAGATCATTTTTATATTTTTGGGCAGACATGTTCTGGTGTTTTCGCACCTGTGAAGGTCTGGCCACATGTGAAAGTCAACACAACCGTAGGTTGGGTCCGCAGATGCAGCATGGGAGCGGAGCTGAACTAGTACAAAAGCACATGTTCTTCCACAAAAGCAAAATGTGTAGATGCGGCTTGGTGTCCGCAGAAGAGGTTGGTCGGGAAGATTAGTGACTTTCACATATGCGATGGACTTATCGCAGATGCAGTACCGCAGAAGTCTGATTTTGTCTGCAAATGCGGAATTGCTGAACAAAATACCTATTTCCAAGTGTTTGGCTGTTTTTCATTCTTTGGAGTTTTGGAGCTCAGCGAGGGATGATTTTTGGAGGGTTATTCACTATAGTTGAAAGGGTAAGTAAACTCTAATTGATTTTGATATTAGATATTCATTTCCACATATTAATACACCTAGTTTATGTTATTTAAAGGAGGAGTTTGGGAGGGTGTTGCAATAGTTTTTTAAGAGTAAAAATTGGTGATTTGGGGGGTCGATTTGAGGTTGGATTTGGACGAAACACATATTTTTGGACTCATATTGAAATGAGTCTTCAAATTTTATGATATTTGTCATATTACGGGCTCGAGATTGATGTCACAACCAAACTAGCCGTGATGACACCTAACCCAACCCGGTAGGTAAGCCTATATAACAATAATCCGACTTAAAGAAGATCTACAAGAATAATAATAATAATGTAATTGAACTTTATATAAAGAATCCACCAAGGACTGGTAGTACCAATCATGAGCTTCTAAGATTTAGATTTTACAAAGATGGTCTGAAATAAATACATCGTCTGTTCGAAATATATATAAGCATATTGAAATTTCTAAAGCTGCTAAGAACAAGAGGCAGTTATAATCGAAACACAGGTACATCTTTAATGCTAGATCCCGCCATACACAGCAACATCAACTCTAAAATCTGCACGCAAGGTATAGAAATGTAGTATGAGTGCAACCAACCTCAGGTACTCAATATGTAACAAACCTAACCTTGCGTTGAAAGTAGTGACGAGTTTGGACTATGGTAAGAGTCCGACACCAAATGCCAAGAAAAACTCGTAGCAGTATAATGAAAATAGTACAAGTAATACTCAATGATATTATACTCAACCCGTTCATAGATATGAAAAATAGACATGTTTTTCGGGTATAACTGTAAAACCCAAATATTTAGCCGAAATCGCAAAAAATAAGAATAATTCTAAAAATTGTGAATTTTTACCAAAAATATTCAACGACAAATAAGAAGTGTCGTTATCTGATGGCATGAATAAAGTACGTCTCTATGCCTACATGTCAATGTACATGTTAAGCCATAAATGTCATAATGTCGTAGCGCATGAGGAAATTCTTCTCAGTGCCTAAAATACAAATATGCATGCCAGCTGTAATGCAACATAGTGATAAAAACCTATGCATACTCTTGAAGTATCAATCCGCCCAATACTCCCAAACACTCAATCCTCACGGTCACCCAGTCCTCATAGTCACCAGTCCTCGCAATCACTCATACCTCATTGTTACTCAGCCCTCACAATCGTTCACTCCTCATAATCGCTTGGTACGTAGGCTCGACACTTGCACTCTATAGGTACCTACGTTCACTGCTAGTTAGTCAAACTCCAAGGGGTGGATCCTTCCTAAGCGCTAATATAAGCCAATCATGGCATGAGTCAATAAATCTTATTGCAGCATGTAACCCGATCCCATTTACATCCTCACAATCAGGCCCTGGACCTCACTCGGTCATCAATCTCTCTAGTCTCTCTTCCTCACAATTCTCGTGCCAATCCGCCCAAATATAATATGATGTGAGACAAATGATAACATAGATTGAGATATGGTATGTAATGAATGGGTATGACTGAGTATGTAATTGCAATTTAAGAAATTAACTCAATAATAGAAATGACCTCAGTGGGTCCCAACAACATAAGCATATAGCCTACACATGGATCACAACTTGATTACTCTTACACGTAGAAATTTCATAGATAGAAACAAGATTAGGTCACTTCACAGTACCACAGAATCAATCGAGACATGATTCACACGGTGCACGCTCACACGCCCGTCACCTATCTTGTGCGCCACCTCAACACCAAATCCATAACACGTGTATTTAGGGACTCATACCCTCATTACCAAGTTTATATGTGTGAGTTACCTCGAACAAGATGAACCTAATACCGAGCAAGCCAACCAATACTCTTAAAATGCCATTCTACTTGTACCGACCTTCGAACAGCTCAAAACTAGCAAAAAGAAACTCTAGAACATCAAATAATGCCAAAAGAATTAACCCAATCGACAAAGGCGGAATCTTTAATCAAAAGCCCAAAATCAACCCAAAAAGTCAAACATCGCATCTCCAAACCCGATAAAACTCATAAAATCCGACCACCCATTCAATTATGAGTTCAACCATACTAATTTCACCCATATTCGACCCCAAATCGATGTTCAAAACTCAATTATTCACTTTATAAAAGTTTTGACAAAACCTTAATTTCTCTTGTTAGATCCTATATTTTGATAATAAATCTACTGATGGACTCATGTAAATCTCATAGATATACGTTAGAATCACTTCCTCAAGCTTGTAGATCAATGCTTAGGTTGAAACCCTTTAAACCCGAGCTCCATGTCCAAAAATACCGATATATATAGTACAACATTTGATCTACCACAGTGTTGACCACACTTTTCCTAGTGTGGTTCGCACTTAAAAGTTCTATGGCCGCAATCGATATTATGCAGTCGTCTTTCAGCAATAACTGCACCACTAGTTTTTAGTAAATTGATCATAATGATTTGTACAAATGTCCAAATGAGAAACAGTTTAATTTTTTTGAAACTAGACTCAAAAGACTACAACTTTTGTTTTTGGTACATATCCAAATTTCTTATATATTGAAAGCTACAAGGTTTAGAAGTTGGACCAACAAACCTACAGAATTTTTGTTGTGGCCCTCAGTGCGGTCTGTACTATGGACAATGCCTCCAAACAATGTTGTTTGCAGCCGCACATGAGCTTTTCCTTAAGCACTCCAAAAATGTTCCCTCCGCACTTCAACTGCTCCAGAACATCATCAAGGGGCGGAAATGCCCAAACTTGCTCAAAACATACCCGAAACACACCCGAGGTCCCCAGGACCCCATCCAAACATACCAAGTGTAATGCAATGCAATGATAAAACCATATGCATACTCTTGGAGTATCAATCCATCCAGCCTTCCGCGTCACTTAGTCTTCCCAATCAGTCATTCCTTACTGTCACTAAATCCTCATAGTCACTCAGTCCTCGCAGTCAATCAAACCTCATAGCCACTCAGACCTCACAACTACTAAGTCCTCACTATCGCTCGACACTCATACTTAGTTGGTATAAAGCATGGTGCGGCGTGGGCCTCACTCAGTCATCAATCTCTCTAAGCGCTAATATAAGCCAATCATAGTCTGAATCAATAAAGCATGATGTGGCGTGCAAATCCGATACTATATACATCCTCACAATCAAGTCCTGGACATTATTTGGTCATCAATCTCTCCAGTCTCTCTGACTTACAAATCTCATACCAATCAACCCAAACAAAAATAATATGATGTGAGAAAAATGATAACAAAGACTTAAATATGATATGCAAAGAATGGATGTGACTGAGTAAGTAATTGCAAGTTAAGAAAATAACTCAATAATAGAAATGCCCTCAGTGCATCCCGGCATGATAAGCATATAGACTAAGCATGGCTCATAACTCCATTACTCATATGTGTAGAAATTTCATAGATAGAAACAAGATTAAGTCACTACATAGTACCACAAAACCAATCAACACATAATTCACACAATGCAGGCCCACATGCCCGTCACCTAGCATGTGTGCCACCTCAACACCAATGCATAACTTGTGTATTCAGGGACTCATACCCTCATTAGAAAATTTCAAAGTGTTACTTAGCTCAAAAAAGATGAACCTAATACCATTCCACTCGTACCGACCTTCGAACGGCTTAAAACTAGCAAAAAGCTACTCTAGAACATCAAATAATGCCAAAAGAAACGAACCCAATCGACAGATGTGGAATCTTTAATCATAAGCTCGAAGTCAACCCAAAAAATCAAACCCGGGTACGCATCTCCAAAACCGACAAAACTCACAAAATTTGACCACACATTCAATTATGAGTCCAACCATACTAATTTCACGCAAATCTGACTCTAAATTGATGTTCAAAACTCAATTATTCACTTTAGAAAAGTTTTGACAAAACCGTAATTTCTCTTATTAGATCCCATATTTTGATGTTAAATCTAGTGATGGATTCATGTAAATCTCAGAGATATATGTTAAAATCAGTTACGCCAAGATGGTCGATGAAGGTCTATGTTTAAACCCTTCAAACTCGAGCTCCCAAGTCTCTTAAGTGGTGAAGAATGAAATAAAAGTTCAAAAATCTCGTTTATATAGTACAAAATCCGATATCCATAATGATGACTACAATTTTCCTAGTTTGGTACGCACTTCAAAGTTCTTTGGTCGCAATCCATATTATGCGGCCTCTTCAGCAGTAACTACACTACCAGTCTTCAGTAAATTGATCAAAATTTTGTTCAAATTTCCCAATGATGAACTGTTTAATTTTTTGGAAACTGGACTCAAAGGGATACAACTTTTGTTTTTGGATCATCTCCAAATTCTTTATAGATTGAAAGATAAAAGCTCTCGAAATCGTACCAACAAACCTGCAAATTTTTCTGTTGCGGTCCGCACTATGTGTCGCGCTCCTTTTTTTCCTTATTTGGCGGGAAGTTCGGGTTTCGACATTTATGGGAGAAATAACTCAGTTACTTTTGTAAATTGGGTATTTGAAGAGTTTCCACCTAATAATTAAGGTGTGTTAGGGAACCTAATGTAATTAACTCATGTAACTAGTTTGCATTACCAGAGATTAGGGTAAGTGCTCGAAATAACCTTGAGGGGAAGGTGTTAGATACTCCTCGCAGTCCACAATGGTGGGTCCTGACCGAGCTTAAACTATATGAATTAGTCATCACAAACTCACAAGAAAAGACGTGTTTTGACATTCTAAGTACATGTATGATTCAAATAATGAAAACAAGGGAACATGTTTGAACAATTTGCACATATGTAAAGGAAAGTAAATTTATTTAAACAACAGGAGACGGGAAAGAGGAGTCCTAGGTTGGTTAGCCTACAAGATCATACTCACAAAATTCTCGGTAATCACTCCTCAATGAGGGGTTACACATGACATTAGCGCGTAGTCATCATATCCTTACTACCCGATTCCCTTCCTTTGGTCATAGCCTAAAGAATTCTATCAACCTTGAAAGATATCTTATACATGCATTACTCGTCCTTCCTTATGGCCCTGGAGGTATTTAAGACCTCTAATTTAGGTAGTTCTAGACCATCCTAAGGTACTTAAAGGAGAAAAATATAGGCATCAACCAAAAAAAAGTCAGGACTGCATTAAAGATAGAGCAATTAAAGGCCCACGTCTTTACCTCCACAAACAGAACAAGTAAGTGCACGTCTCAAATAATAGTTTCAGGTATTTAAGATAAAACCTTAGAACATGATATCTAGGTGAGTAGAAAGTATAAAGTATTGAATTAAGACTAAAGTGTGAAAGACCTATTCAGCCTGCCTTCTGATTTTAGACCTATTGAATATGGGTAGTCAGGGATGACAGAGCAGAATTTTAGAGTTGTAGGATTTGTAATCATTCTATCGGCTTGCCTAGACGTATAATAGTGATGTCCGATGTGCATGGTATCTTTTATTGATTAGGAATGTAGTAAATCATTAAATAATTTTTAAACGGTCAATTTGAATCGTATAGGCATGCTTTATAGTGATATTGATCAACACGAAAAGAGTAGGTTATTTAGTTAAACTAATTCAGAACTTACTCATATGAGTTTAGTGTTAAACTGATTTTAGGTCTAACTAAACTGATTTTAGATCCTATAGGCATGATTTATAATGTAACATAAGGTGAAGCAAGAAGAATTTATTTGACCAAAACGAAATCCATATAGGCATGATTTCTATTAAAACTGCTTTTTAATGTTATAGGCATAATTTCTAAGGAGATGAATTTGAATACATGTTGTAATGGAAATTGAACTTCAATTACATGCTGGTAGAATTCATTTCAACCAAGAAATTCTATAGGCAGATTGTCTAACACAGCATATGTAAATCAAAGTAAACCCTATAGGCATGTTATCAACCCAATTTTACCCACAATATTCAACTACTCTCCCTTTTTGCTGGTCACCGCAATATTTGTAATTAATTAATTTTTACAGACCAAATATTAAATAATAATTACATAAATAGAACAACAATTAAGCTATAGGGAGCCTGAAGTTGGACCAAGTGATTTCCAAGCCTCCACTAGTCTCAAATCCCCAAAGTTCCATAGCCATTTTTATGTCTAGGTATGTCAAAGTTCTCTAAGGACCTCAAGGATCTTGGGAAGTGCTCACACCTATAACTTTCTCAAATAATAAATTATTTATGTGCAGTGTCGAAGTGTCAGCCCTGATATGCCAGAGTTCAGAGAGATCTCAATGGTCCTTAAGTAGTACATATACCAAAGGGGTAGGACTTAGTATTCTAGGAGTAAGTGAAAATGCATAATTGTTTGAAAGAATTTAAAAGAAAGTTCTTAATATTGAAAAGAATTTCTAAAAACCATTAGTGATAAAATAGTTTGAGGAAAGTGTAAAGAAACAATTTGCGATCAGAACACAAGTCATAGAACAAACAGTTTTAGGGAGTACATTGGAAAGCATCTTTCACACAAGGGCAGAGGGGTTGGGAACACAGAGAATACACCTTAATGGAGCACATAAACAACATGATACATAGAGTTCTTAAGGGGATCTACAGAACTAGTAGGTTAGATAGAATGCAGGTCACGCAACGAAGATCACAGCAGAAACGCGTTGAAACCACTCTAGGCAGAGTAACTAACTTAGCAAGAGGGAGGCAGAACATGCAAAGACTTAGATGGGCATGCTAGGCAAGTATTAATAGGTGAAGGCATGCTAATTCCACAAAGGCAGAGTTTAGGCATGCTAGATATACAACAGTCAGTCAAACAGACAAGTCATATATGCAGAGATATTAAACAAGATAGCAAACAAGAAAGTAAAGTGGAAACATGCTAATCAAATATTTGTATAGGCATTATTAGGCATGATGGGTAAGCAGTAAACAGAAGCAAGAGTGGACTCAGGACATATGATTTAAGGCAGTAAATAAACACATAGGTTCAGAATCTTAAAATTAATCAAAAGCATGCCTAGTCAAAGAAAGAAAACACATGATATGAGAAAGGTATTGGGCAATTATCAGCCTTGGCTTGCAGCAGGTTAGAATGACAGAGATCACAAGTAGTAGGTAAAAGCATGACAGATGAATCAAAAAATCAATTATATAGCAATTAGGACATTCGCAGAATTAGTCACACACATGAAATAAGTAAAGTCTTCTTCTTAATCAAAGGATAATCACTCAATGGTAAAAGCATGACAGATATATAAGGAAGGAAATCAAGTAAGACTTAGGTATAGAATAGGAAATTAGTGGTGAATGAACAGTTGTTCAATTAGGTAAACAATTAGTAAGAATACCAGGCCACAATTTTCTCAAAAGATTAAGATGGAGTCCACAAGGAGGAGGTTCCTGAAGATGTCTCTTCCGAGGATATACCCCAAAGAGTAGATTAGGTTCTCGGCTTTGTTTTTTATTCATTTTTTCTATGCAAGAGACTCTCGTGGTCTTTGTAAACATCTTTTGCAAAATGTAAGAATTTCTTTATTTCATCTTTGATTCGCGTTGAATTCCATTCTGCCTTCATTTGTGAAAAGTTCGAGTTTATAACTTTAACGATTAGTCCGAATACTGAACATAGAACATAATAAACCCTTAATTTTTAATCGGTTAATATAATACCTCTTAAGGTTGTTTTTTTATCCTCGAGCTAATCTTAGATTGATTAAGTGCGAGCTCGAGATACTGTTGCTCCTGAGTCCGAGCTGGGTGTGAGAAAGGTCTTGAATTTGAAATAAAGTTACCTATTTTAGGCTTCATAGATAGCCCCCGCGTGGGGATTTTCTCAAACTCATGTAGCCCTTGGGATTATTAATCAAAGAATTATTTGTTTGAACTTGAAATAAAGTTAGCCCTTAGGCTGCACAGATAGTCCTCGAGCAAGAATTCTCCCGAGCTCGGGTTGCCCTTGGGCTTAACAGTTGAGTGAGTATATGCTCGAACTCGAAATAAAATCATCCTTTAGGCTTCATAGATTGTCTCTGAGTGAGAATTTTCTTGAACTTGGGTAGCCCTCAGGCTTAGTAGTTGGTAGATACTTTCTAGAATTTGACTTGTAGATTGCCCTAAATAATTTTTGATAAAGTAACTCCCGATTCCTTGATATTCACGTAAATATCATGATATAGGAGGTTGAAATTACTGAAAAGTTGATTTCTGAACGACTCCCAAAATCATTAATTAGAGGCGGCTGATGGTCAGTCTTTTTTCTTCCTTAACACGCCTAAATAATCTTTATAAATAGATAGATCCCACAACCTTTCAAACTTTATTCTCATACTGCTTTCAAAGTGCCATTTAGCCCTTTTCAATTTTCTTGAGCTTTCCCTTCTCTTTTCTAACAACATCTGTTACTTGCTCTGATCTTCCACACAGTAATGGCTAAAAAATTTAAATCCGTTCCTCAAAAGGAAAAAGCTCCTTCATCTTCTCGATTTTCTAAGAGTAAACGATAATGCCACCTGTATCAAGGAATACATTCCCCCTTCTGTGCGATAACATCCGATTTCAAAATCGAAACACCTATTTCCATGCCGGTCAGATGCAAGCCCATGTCTCGATATGTCTGTCTCGTGACCAAGGCCAATCTCAATCAAGTAAAGGAAGATTGTAAATGGGACAACGAAGGAATAATGATTCCTTACTTGGAGGAAGACATCACCACATATAAAGTTGGGTACCGGAGTGTGTATAGTTACCTATTTGCATCGGGCCCTGCAATTCCAATCCAGGGTCCCATAGATCTGGTTATCCTCAACTTTTGCCAACGGTATCAAGTGGCGCTCGGCCAGATAAACCCCTACTTATGGTGAATTGTTTACTTAATTAGGTTCTATTAAAATCAAATCAAGGGGATGTTCTTTGCCCTTGATCATCTTATCAGATCGTACAGTCCCCGACTTTATCGTGGGGGCTTGATGAAATTGCAATGCCGACCCTTAAAATCTCTGTTTGTTAGCATTGATAAGGATAATGACCGCGGGTGGATGAGCCAACTTTTCTAGTACAATCTCCGATCTGATTCTTGCTGATTGGATGTCGTTCCCCGAGGAGTGGAACATGAAACTTGAGTATCCCCTACTTTCTTTCTTTTCCCGACTTTGTATTTTTCTTTGATCCGACCTATTTACAATGGCATAGCTGTTACTTGGTTTCTTGGTACGATCTTGGACCTCGAGGGTTGGGTTCGAAAGTTAGCCTCAGCCTCCTCTTACTCGGAGCGTTGGGGGTGAGATCTAGTCGAGACTCGATGGGAGGCCAAAAACCACATTAAGTTCTCTCATTTTTTTCCTGCACTTCTGTTATGGTATACTTACCTTGGTTTCATGTAGGTCTTAGAGACACCATTGAGGTGATATTGGACGTGGCTAATGAAGTGGAGATTCCAAAGCCTTCTAAAGAAAGAAAAAGGAGAAGAGTCGTTTAGATTCTTCCGAAGCCAAAGAAAAGCTTGGGTCGAAAGCCTAAGGCCAATGGAGGAGCCCTATTACTGGAAATGGCTCAATGCCTTTGGGATCAGAAGGAAGAAGACGAAGACAACAATTGCCCGCTGATAAATCATAAAAGAAAAAATGTCGATGCTTCGAAGCCTATCAAGCCGGTGGCGATCGATGCATCTCATACCCGAGCTGAAGAAATCTTTGAAGGGAGTTCAAACAAAGTACCCGAACCAAAGTCTCTAAACAAGGCACCTCGTCTGGGAGATCATTTGGTAGGTGAGGCTGATCGTCCTCACCCCGAGCCTCTTCAAGTAAAAGAGCATACGCCGAGTAGATCACTTTAGGTCAACATGGATGATTATCCTCTTGGCCCTAAGTTCTCTGTTGAACGCATTAAAGAGGCTCAAAATTTGAGATCATTAAAGTGGAGGAAAGCCACGAGGGGCACGACATCTTTCGAGAATGTCTTGTAGGGCTTGAAGATGGTCCCGACCCAGATGCTTCTTCATTTTTTAACAAGTGAGTTTTCTTAGTTTCTATGCCCGCTCCATTGTTTTAGTTGTTCTATATCTTCTTTACTCCCTCTTTATGAAGGTTGTGGTGATCTATAAAAGGGAATTTTCCAAGTCCCAAAACGAACTTGCTCGATGCGAGGCTGAGCTTAAGAATGTTTCGGAAGAGAGAAACATTGTCAAAACCTTTATGCTAAGAAAGATGTAGATCCTTGATCGTCAAGTTGAGTTGACGCAGGCATGGCAGTGTCGAGTCGAGTATGTTCAGAAGGTAACATGGCTCTTGAAGGTATGTTATGCACATGTTTGTTTTAGCGACTGACATTATTTAATTTTGCAGTTTCAACAAAAGACCGATTTGGAGGTACAACTTCGGGAGGAGCATAAGATGAAAGAGAAGGAGACCAAGGGTTGAGGCAAGGCATGGACAATCTCGCCTTTGAGAAGGAAACTCTAAGAGAGCAGTTAGCTTCGTTCGAATGCCATCTTTGAAGTGCAAAGGAAGAGAATCAAGCTCAGGCCTCGAGATCGAGGATCTTAAAGTCAAATATGTTATTGAGATGTCCAAGGCTGAATCTGATAATGTGTTAATTATGGATTCATATTGATTCGATGCCATTGAAGCTAATGCTCGGGAAAGGGATATCTCTTCTACGACGGAGGTTAAGTTAGCAAGTGCCCTCGACAATGATAGGGGACAATCCTAGAGGATGACTCTTGAGGAGATACATGTTCACGCCTTCGACCTTTCGGCCGATATTGAAGTGGAGAAGATTTTTGAAGAAGAGTCAGACGTTCTGCTTTCTAATGGTGATTTAGTGGATGCCTCCGAGAGTAAAGGAGATGAAGACGAAGCCCCCAAGGGTGAGGCTCTTGAAGATGCGACTCCTGGAGGTGCAGCTGCTAAGGATGTGACCCCAATGTAGTTTTAGGTCATTTTATTGTTTTCTTGTAAGCCTTCCCTGCGTAAATATTTCTTGTAATCATCTTTTGGAAATACAAGGGGAACTTTTATCTCGTCTTTGGTTAATGCTAGTTTTGAAATGGCTTGTATTCAACATTGCATTTATTTATGGAAGGCTTCAATTGAATGATTGGTTCGAGGATTGGTTCTGGATATTATAAACCCTTAGATAATTTTCGAGCCGATTTTAAGCCAATTTGTAGTGGGATTGGGAAATTTTGAACCTCGAATCCGAATTGAAATAAAATCGGAGTCTCGATCTATTGGTTTTAGGGTCTTAGGCCTTTCAAAGTTGGCCTTTGAGCTCTTATATATCGGCCATTAGGCTCTTATATATCGCCTCTTAGGATCTTTTAAGGTTTTCCCTTAGTCTCTTATATGTCGCCCCTTAGGCTCTTTAAGTTGGGCTGATTCGGCCTCTTAGAATGGCTATATAATTTTTCCCTCATTTTGGCTTAGAAGAGTTAGTGAAATTTTAATCACACTTAGCATGTGTTTTTTTCACCCATAGGTCTTTCAAAGGTTCAACATATCGGAACATTATTAATGATTTGTTTGTGTAAACATAATCGAACACCTCTTGAGGTGTTTCTAAGGTCTGATGTTATCGAAACCCTTGGAATTTTTGGGGATGATTTATCTAAGCCCTTTGGATTTATCATTTGCCGAGGGTATTTTGATTTAACCGTTTTGACATAGTGTTTGAAGGACTTTTAATTTATAGCGGAAGTCAGATGTCTCTGAGCCGTATTATTTGTCTGTAGCTCTATATGACCGTATTCTTTTATTTGGTCGTAGACTTTATACAGTCGTAGCATTTGGGTATGTCACTTGGACTTGTTGCCCGATAACTTTCCAAAATTGTTCAAGAAGTTAAACCCCGAGAATATATGCTTTGTCCTTTGTTTCTAAGAGGTACCATTTCGAGGTATTAATAATTCAAATTTTGGTTGCCTCTTTGAGGTCTTATAAACCCAAATTTTAGGGGCCTCTATGAGGACATATTAATTCAAATTCTGATGTCAGTCCCCGAGTATATGGGGTGCTTCTATGTTTTGTCTTTTAAGTTGTTTCCCGTAGGAGTGTAAGTGTATAGCCAAAGTATTTTTAATATAATATGAGTGCTTCTTCTAATAGTCGATACATGTGTACATGCTCTGCTGTCGGGGCTTGAATATTCTATACGAACATAGTTCATTTGACCGGTTGGCCCATTACAAAGTTTTTCTATCGAGACCCTCTTAGGCTTGAAATATCTTACACAAAAAATGTAACCTCCGAGGGTGATGCCCCCTAATATTCGAGGTTGATTAAAAAGAAACCTTGTATACGCGTTGGACGTTCCTCGAGTAGCATATAGGTGTTGCCTTATTAAAAACCTTTCCAGTAAAACCCATTTGGGACAAAATATAGATAAGGGAAAAAGAGTGCAATACATGTTTTATGACCTACGACCTTTGTGTAGTAAGGGGAATTGTTGGGATCACAAGCTTTTGAGATTTTCCATCATGCTGAGCTATCCGATCCTTTATCAATGACTTTGAGGTCTTGCTATTCACGACCATGGCTTCTTTGAGAACCTCAACTGCATCAATTGCGAGGGAACACTTCTTTAGGTTCAGCTCCGTGTCGTATTGCCCCGAAATGTTGGTTATTTCCTGCAAATGAATTAATGTGGTCCTCTGAGCATAGGGTCTTATCTAGTCATTTCATCAATATAAGCTTTAATTATTTTGCCTATTTATGCTTCGATCGAAATCCCTGCCATATTTAAATGGGGCAAAGCAATGTGATCTATATTATCAACACGAAACTAAATGAGTTATATTCTGAGAGTGGGGATTAATCTCGTTCTTAGGGATTAATCTCACTTGGTTTCATTCTTCGATGATATGAAACCTGGTGTCTCGTATGGTCCCCGCTATATTTACTGGCAAGATGATTTCTTCCTTTGTTATTTCACTTGCCATGTTGAAGTCGTTCAGCACCTGGGATGAAGGTATAATCTGATCTAGAAGACCGAGTTGTTTCACAACCCACGATCTGATTATGTTTGCCGAGCTACCTGGATCCGCTAAAACACATTTAACTTGAACTTTATTCAAAAGGATAAAGATTACCAGGGCGTCGTTGTGAGGTTGGGATACTTCTTCTACTTCCTTGTTGTAGAATGATAGAGCGAACTCGAGCACATAGTTCCGAGTAAGTTTTTCCTTTGTGATGGACACTTTAGTACGTTTGAATGTAGGTTCTTGGGGAATGTCATCTCCACCAATGATCATGTGAATGACATGTTGAGTTTTTTTGGGTTCATTCTTCGTATTTGCATCTCTTTCCTGGAGATGATTTTTGGCTCGGTCACTGAGAATTTTCACAAAGGTGTCCCTCGTTGAATAGTCGAGCTACCTCCTCTATAAGTTGTTTGCAATCCTCGATATTATGCACGTGAGTACCATGGTACTTACACATTATGTCGGGGTTTCTTTGAGAAGGATCTGTCTGTATGAGTTTGGGCTATCTGGTATATGTAATTTTTCCAATAACTAAGATGATATTTGAGGCATCGACACTGAAGTTGTATTCTGATAATTTGGGGGCCTCCAATGGTCTCGGTCGCCTGTCAGACTCGGTTTTTCCCATAAATCCCTGGTAGCTTTGTCCTCGATCTACCCTTTTGATCATTCTGAGGTGTGTTATGCCTTGAAATGTTCCTTCAGTCTTCAATGTATGGTTGATACCTCTCTTTTTTGAATCTTGATCCCCAGTCTCTATCCCTTGGGGCCTTGGCTACGAACCTGTTTGGCTGAACTGAGCCCGAAGGGGCTCCCAATTGGTCATCCTCGACCCTAATATTTGACTGATGCCAATTGTGCACATCCGACCATGCCATGACTGGTTACTCGATCAAGTTCTGCTTTATGTCCAGATGCTATCGAGCTTCTTTCATTCAAACCTTGCATGAAGGCCTAAACTTCCTAGTCATTGGAGACCAGGGGAAATTCCATTATTTCCGTCTAATACCGGTATATGAACTCCCTTACATTTCGTAATTCCTTTGTTTTATCTTGAATACGTACGATTTTCTTATGGACACCTTAATGGCACCGTCGTGTGCTTTTCACAAAGGTATCTGCTAACATAGAAAATGAGTTAGTGGATTTCGATGTCAAATTGTGATACCAGATCCTAGCTCTTTTTGATAATATTTTTCCAAACGTTTTTAATAATACTGACTCGATTTCGTCCTCATTCAAGTCATTTACTTTAATTCCACAAGTGTAATAATTAATATATTCATTAGGGTCTGTTTTCCATTGTACTTTGATATATATCTGGCATGAGAAACACTTTGGGAATGGGCATTGGAGCCGCACTTAAGGGGAAAGGTTTTTCTATTAATTTTTTGGCATCAAGGCCCTTCAAAACTGAAGGTCCTCCTGGTATTTGGTCCACTCGGAAGTTGTAAGTTTCCACCTTTTTATCAATGTCTTATATTCTTTTTTCTCCTAACTCGATTCTTCTAGTTAGTTCCTCGAGCATTTTCATGATTGTGGGGTCAGTCCCCGTTCCGCTTTCATCAGGCCTTTTAAGCTCAGGTTTGTGTTGTGTGTTTACTGGTGGGGTTAGTCCCCGTTCCGCTTTCATCGGCCCTTTTAAGCTCAGGTTTGTGTTGTGTGTTTACTGGTTTGGCAGTTTTAGGAGTCTTATTCTCACTCTGAAGCAAAATGATGGCTCCTCCTTCTTCTACTCCCCGTGCTTCTTGTCCTCCAACTTGGGCTTCCTTGTGTCCATCCCTTACGGGGTCCATGCCTGCTTCCGTGTTTATAGTGTTGTGGGAGCTGATATCAACTGGTTTCACATTAGGCGCTCCCTCCAATTTTATGGTGGTACACCGATCCCTATTCAATGTTTTCTCCAAGTGTATTTTGTGTGCTAGACATATCTTGGCTTGAAATCAAGAAAACTTTGACAAGAAAAAGTGTGAAGAACAACGTGTGTTACCAAAAAACTAGCACTAAAATAAGCACTATTATAATTAGCCCCACGGTGGGCGCCAAACTGTTTACCTCAAAAATATGAGTAGCAATTAAAGATATTTTGTGGTTTTAGATAAATTTGATATATTCTAATACTAGTAATTATACAAGTAATATTAAGCTTGAGAAAGAAGGAATAATGAACCAAATCAATGTTGTTGAGATAGAAAGGGGCCTCGAGATCGTCTATCCAGGGACCTCGAGGTCGTCTAAGACCAATAAAGTATGAAAAATAAAGTAAAGGAAATAAAGCTGAAGAGTAATTGTTGAGCACGTTAAACAAGAAAATAATAAGAATGTTCTATTGCAATGAATGATCTGATTCCTTACAGAATGATTGGGGTCCCCTTTATATAGATGGAGAAAACTCCAATATAGTACATTGCTCACAAAGATAAAGAATTCTATTGTACCGGTGTATAACAGCCTAGTATGGACATGCACCATTTCGTACAATCCTTATCCAATAATTAATGCCAAGGTCCACGTGGCCTTCAGAAATTTCCGATCTTTCTTGATTGGCTTCGAGGCAATGTTGTCCTCGATGTAATTCATGCCAATCACTCGATCAGCTCCCTCGAGGTAGGTGTCCCTTAGCCATATATGACACCACTTTGAGTCTCCCGAACTTGAGCCTATAACCCGACTTAAGACTTCAAAATTACACCCCTTGATTTTGACCTTATACAATATACTATTGGATAGGATGGACAACAACCAGTAACACCAGTGAGAGTCGTGAGAATCCGAGGTCACGATAAAGGTTGTGGTTGGGGCAGAGCTATATCTCGTACAATAGCTAGGGCAGCACTTGCAGATCCACTAGTTGCCCCAGTTCAGAAGCAGGTTCCAGTTATGGAAGAGGCAGTAGGGCCAGCTTAAGCACCAGCGGTGGCCATCGTGATGCCAGGCCTCTATGAGGCCTTAGCTTAGATTCTGATTATATGCACCAGTCTTGCTTAGGTAGCTTCTGTTTTGGCTGCAGCATCCATTTCTCAAGCCGGTAGAGATACTTAGACTCCCGCCGCCCGTACAATAGAGCAGGCGATGCGGGGACTCCAGACACCCGGAGCACTATCAGCCCTGCCGGTTGCGGCTGCTTAGGCCCAAGTGGTTCATGTTATGTCTAATTGATGAGCAACGGAGATTGGATAGGTTTGGGAGACTCCATCTTCTATCTTTCAGTGATATAGAGGCGGAGGATGCCAAGGGCAAGTGTCAAAAACTTCTTCGTGGAGCACGTATTTGGGAGACCAGTAGGGTCCCGTTCACTACTTTTCACTTCTCTAGGGCTGCCTTTGGTTGATGGGAAGTGTAGACCGGTTGGTACGACACTTACATGGTAGGAGTCCTCCATTCTCTTCTTGGATAAGTTCGTGCCTCAGTCCTACATAGAGGAGCTACACATGAAGTGTGATTCGTCAGGATGATATGTCTGTGATGCAGTACCAGATAAGGTTTTTTGAGTTGGCCTATCATGCAGTTTGGATGGTTCCAACTAATAGGGAGAAGTTTAGGAGGTTCATTGGTTGTCTCACATATCAGTTGCGGTTGTTTATGACTAGGGAGAGGGTGTTCGGTGCTACTTTTGATGAGGTTATCGATATTGCTCGGCATATAGAGATGCTCCGCAGCTAGAAGCAGGTTGAGAGGGACGCCTCGTGGATCAGGTGGTTTAAGTGGTGTTCCTTTTGGAGGTCAGTGCTACCATGGCAGGGATCGTCCTAATAGGCATGCTCAGACGGCTCGTCTAGTTCACCGTGGTAGATTATCTGGCCATGATTCACACAGTTCTCAACAGGGCCACTCAACTTCATGTGCCTTTCCAACTCAAAATTTGTCTCATGCTCTATCGGTTAAGTGATCATCTATGCCAATTCCTTCTACCAATTATCTCGTTGCTCGAGCCTCCCTTCAGTCCCCATCATCAGCACCTGGGAGTTGTTCTGAGTATGGGGAGTTTGGGTATGTGGGGAGGTAGTGTCCTCGTCGTCAAGGGGGTCCTGCATATAGCAGAGGATTAAAGTTATAACTTTTGTACCAATTGCTACATCACCCGCTCACCCATCTTGGGGTAGGGCCCAGTCAGCTAAAAGTCGCCCTAGAGGGGGAGGTCGATCAGGTAGAGGCCATGCTTGATTCTGTGCTCTTTCTGCCAGACAAGAAGTCATTGCTTCCAATGCAGTAATCACATGTATTGTCTCAGTTTGCCACAGGAATGCCTCTGTATTATTTGATCCTGGTTCCATGATGATAGGCTATAATTACGTATTTTAGTCGATTATTACACTCAAGTTTACTGCACTTTAATTGAGTTTGCATTTTAATCGCTAGTGTTTTGCACTAACTGTGTGTTTTATGCCTTGTAGGAAAGATTCCGAGCTATATAGATGTTATAGAATGAATTCAAGTGATTTGGAGCTTTGAAGTCTGAATAAAAGCCCAAGAAATTAAGCCAAGATTGTATTCGAGGATCAACGAATGATAAAATAACAGAACAAAGACTCGAGTAGGCATATTGTGCACTGTCTAGTAAAATGCACATAACATTTTTCTCAGAACTCCATTTGGACTCCACAATATATGGTTAAAACTCTAATTCAAAGTTTTACAACTTTCATCTTTTATGTTTTTCCAAATTTCAAACAGAACAGGATGAATAACACGGTCGAAAATGTAACCGCGGTAGGACCGTCGCAGAACACTGCTGTAGATTATTCTTAAGGCCATTCTGGTCGCGGTCATGGCGTAACCGCGGTACGACCGCAGCAGGATGCATAAATTTCAGGTACTAAAGTGCAAAACACAGGATTGTAAGCCCTAAACCATATATTAATCGAGGGAGGCCGGACAAAACACGGGAGAAGGATTTTTGGGGAGTGAAACCATTGGAAGGAAGGGCAAGAGGCAAGGAGGATCATTGGGCATCAATCTTTAATCTTCTTCTTTGTTCTTTTACCTTTGGATAGGAATTCTTTTGTGATATTTTTTATTTTCATGAGTAGCTAACTTTTGTAATCTAAGGTTTTGGGTGAAACCCATTGGGGATGAATTGGTTGTTATATTAATATTGAGTTGAGTTGGTTATTAATCTCAATTTGTTCAACTACGTTTTTGATTCTGGTTAATTGAAAGGATCCTCAATTATCCATTCCTATTTATTATGTATCTACTCGAGAGAAAGTGCATATTTAGGTAGTTATTTGAACAAAATCACTCTCGGAGTATAGGCGAGATCCATAACCAAGGGTTTAGAGGTTGGATTAGAGATAACGATACCTCGGGTGCGATCTAAGTGAACTGTAATTTGAATCTAGCTAGTGTAGCTTGAGAGAGTATGTCTAGTAAATTATCATTATTTCTTGAGAGATATTTATGATAGCTGGAGAGTTCATGATTGATAGAGGCAACTAAATCACAACTATAAGAAATATACAACCAAAGAAATCAACAACGGGGGAAACTATTAACTTAGACCTTTATTCCAACTGTCTACAACTCAAGTATGGTAGTTTTCAGATGTTTATCTATATTCAGTTTTAGAAAATTGTTCAATCTTGTATTCAGTGATATTAAACAGATATATCTAAGCTTAATTCTCTATGGTATTTGACTCCAGACTTTTAGACCGTGTTATATTTGCAGCGACCGCTTATCCTTTTTAGGACTAAAGTTGGGTGTAAGCAAATTTTGGTGCCATTGTCGGGGAACTAACGGTGTAGTTGTAGCTATATATATTGCTAGGTTTCAAGTTTGAACTTTTATTTTGTTTTGTTCTTTTTAATATTTTGGTAACTGTTGATTTGAGTAACATGACATCTTGGAATTATGGGAATTTAGGTGTAGATAATTCTACTATTGATTTCCATACATATTGTGAAGGAGATCGCATGTGGCAAAATTTTCAACACGTTCCTGAGAGCGTGTTATGTGCACCAACTCAATCTTATTTGTGGAATGTGTGTGATGTGTGTGGTGGTAAAAATGGTCACTTTTATGGTTGTGCTTATATTTATTATCTTCTCCCAACCCCTTACTATGATGGTTCTAACTTTTCTTGTGAAGTTAATAGGAACAAAGAACCTGGTAATGCGGCTTTGAATGATATCAATGATATGCTAAAGTGTCTTCTGGAACAAAACAATGAGAAACAATTACAGATAGAAAGGCAAGAGGCAACTATTCGCAAGTTGGAGGCTCAATAGAGTCAAGTGGTTGGAGATTTTAATGCTTAACAACCCAATATTAAGGATAGTAGCCAAGAAGAGAATGAATTTGAGGTGTTAATTGAGGAGGTCAGAGTAGAACATCAACTACCTAGCCAACCACAATTTGAAGATGTCAATGTTGAAGAAGTGAGTCTAGAGTCAGCCAAGGACATTGAGGATACAAATTTTGTTGACTCTAGTATCATTGATGTTGAGGATGTTTAAAGTCCTGAAGTTTATGTGTTTGAGCACATTGGACCTCACTCCAAAAAAATTTCTATATTGTGCTTGGATGACGGTATGGAAATAGAGTCATCCGAGCCGATTAAGAAGTCAAGGAATGAGGAACAAGGTGCATATATTCTGGCATTCAGGATTACATACCTCATTCAAAGACCAAGGAGTGCAGAATATTACAAAATTTCCTTGGGCCAGCTAGATTCATTCCACCGTCCCATGACCATAATCACAAGCTTAAATCAAAACTTGGTGTTCAATTCATAAGCTCGAGGTGGAGGCAAAAAATGATTTGCGTCGTGACGCGACATTAAATCAAGCGCTTGTTGGGAGGCAACCCAACTTTATCTTTTTATTTTTTTAATTGTATTATTTTTGTAGTGTTAATTTATATTTTCTAGGAGCATTAAAAGCAAAGGTATTGGAAGGATGCAACAGCAAACCAAATGGTTGGAGCTAAGTGTGAGGTACCCGCACGAAGGACCAAGCTTGGGATAAGTCTGAGTATCCCATGAGTTGATAATGCTTCGGCCTTTAGCCTATCATGGAGTCTCTTTTACCCTTTTATTAGTTATAGTATGCATTCGGGAGAATGCACAATTTTAAGTGTGGGTTGAGGAGATTGTATAGATGACTTTCTATGCTATTTTAGTTGTGTTAGTTTAATTGAATAATTTTTAAACAAAATAGAAAAGCTTGGACTTTTTCTGACGATGGATCTATTAGACAATTTTCTTAAGGGATTTAAGTCTAAAGAAAAAAAACAAAAAGATTTTCTTTTGTTAGGTAGTGTAGCAATTCCCCCTTGGTTTTTCTTTAAACCACGGTTCTTTTCCAAAGGTTTTTTGAGCCAAGTGTAGTTAGTTTTTTTGGGGGAGTAGGAGCCATTGTGTTGTGTTTTGAAGTGAATCAATATCTCTTGAATTTGTTATGCCTTGAGAACGGTGAGTACTTTGGTTGAGACGCTTAAGCTCAGTTTTGACTCTTGTATAAGTACCTTAAATTGTGTGTTCTTAAAATTGCTTAATTGCTTTAAATAGAGTGTCTATGAATCCACTCCTGAGTGAGTTATATGTCATGTATTTGTAAGGTTTTGCATTATTCAGTGCATCGAATGATGCCTAAAACTTGATCATCTGTGTTTGCAAAGCGAAATAATAGTTTTATTCAGTCTAGGAAGTCATATATGCATTTCTTTGTTGAGCCAGATATGTGAGGGAATTTGATTCATGAAGGAAAGGTAATGGCAGTGACCTCCATGTTAGAGTAAATAGGTGAGTTGTGAATAATGCGTGGTACTTGGGAGTCAAATCGTGAGGTGAAGATGTTACACTTTTGTGCTTAGTCTATTTTAAATATTCTTGGTGCAATGAGTTAAGAAAATTACTTAACAGGGTCATGTCTATATAAAGTTTAGTTTGATTGCTCGAGGACGAGCAATGGTTGAAGTGTGCGGTGTTGAAGATAGGCTATAATTACATATTTTATTCGATTATTACACTCTAATTTACTGCACTTTAGTTGAGTTTATGCTTTTGCACTAACGGTGTATTTTATGCCTTGTTGGAGTAATTCCGATCTATATAGATGTTATATAATGTATTAGGGAATCAACAGATGATAAAATAACAAAACGAAGACTCGAGTAAGAATATTACGCACTATCCAATAAAATGCATATAACCTTTTTCTCATAACTCTATTTAGGCTCGACAATATATAGTTGGAAAGCTAACTCAAATGGCTACAACTTTCATGTTTTATGTTATTCCAAATTCCAAACAGAACATGATGAAACAGGCAGTCTAAATTGTAACCCCGGTAGGACCATGGCAGAACACTGCTGCAGATGATTCTGAAGGCCAGTCTGGCTGCGGTCCTGGCATAAGCGCGGTAGGACCGCGGCGAGACGCATAAATTTTAGGGACTAAAGTGCAGAACATGGGATTTTAAGCTCTATACCATGTATTAAATGAGTGAGGCCTGCCAAAACATGTAAAAATGATTTTTGGGAAGTGAAAAACATCATAAGGAAGGGCAAGAGGCAAGGAGGATCATTAGGCCTCATTCTTTAATCTTGTTCTTTGTTCTTTTACCTTTGAATGTGAATTCTTTTGTGATTTTTGTTATGTTCATGAGTAGCTAACTTTTCTAATCTAAGGTTTTGGGTGAAACCCGTTGGGGATGCATTGGTTGTTATATTAATATTGTTTTGAGTTGGTTGTTAATCTCTATTTGTTCAACTACGTTTTGATTTCGGTTAATTGAAAGGATCCTCAATTATCCATTTCTATTTATTATGTATTTGATCGAGAGAGAGAGAGATAGAGAGTGCATATTTAGGTAGTTGTTTCAAAAACATCACTCCCGGAGTACAGGCGAGAGCCATAATCAAGGGTTTAGAGGTTGGATTAGAGATAACGATACCTCGGGTGCGATCTAAGTGAACTGTAATGTGAATCTAGCTAGCGTAGCATGAGAAAGTGCATCTAGTAAATTATCATAATCGCTTGAGAGAGATTTATGATTGCTGGAGAGTTCATGATTGATAGAGGCAACTAAGTCACAGCTATAAGAAATATACAACCAAGGAAATCAACAACTGGGGAAACTATTAACTTAGACCTTTATTCCAATTGTCTACAATTCAAACATAGTAGTTTTCAGTTGTTTATTTATTTCAGTTTTAGTAAATTGTTCAATCTTGTATTCTTAGGATATTAAACAAATATAGCTAAGCTTAGTTCTCTATGGGATTCGACTTCGGACTTTTAGACCAGGTTATATTTAAAGAGACCTCTTATCTTTTTTTAGGACTAGAGCTGTGCATAAGCATTCCACTTATTCGTATGTGATATCATATTTTGGTCAGTATCTGGTTATGCCACACGAGTCTCTAGTTTCAGCTGTTCATGTATCTTTGCCGATGGGCAATACAATTATTATAGACCATGAATTAATCATGTGTAGTAAGTGTTGGGGGATTATAGACTATAGTTGATCTCTCGTTGCTTAGTATGGCTGATTTTGACGTGATCTTGGGAATGGACTGGTAGTCTCCATGTCATGTTGTTCTAGATTGTCACTCTAAGACTGTGACGTTGGCGATGTCGGGGTTTCCACAGATTGAGTGGAGAGGTTCTCTAGACTATGTTTCCAATAGAGTGATTTCATAGCTGAAGGCCCAACAGATGGTTGGAAGGGTTGTTTATCTTATTTGTCCTTTGTAAGGGATGTTGGTGTTGATACCCCTACTATTGATTTTGTCCTGGTGGTACGAGATTTTCTGATGTGTTTCCTGCAAACCTACCGGGCATCTGCCCAATAGGGATATTGACTTTGGTGTTGAGTTAGTGATAGGAACTCAGACCATTTCTATTCCTTCATACCGTATGAAACCAGCTGAGTTAAAGGAGTTGAAGGGAGAAGCTTCAGGAACTTCTTGATAAGGGGTTTATTAGGACTAGTGTGTCACATTGGGGTGCACCTATTCTGTTTGTGAAGAAGAAGGATTGTACTATGAGAATGTTAATTGATTATAGGCAGTTGAACAAAGTCATAATCAAGAACAAGTATCCTTTGTCGTGTATTAATGATCTATTTGATCAGCTTTATGGTGCGAGGGTGTTCTCTAAGATTGATTTGAGGTCTGGGTATCACCGGCTGAAGATTCAGGATTTGGATGTTCTTAAGGCAGCTTTCAGGACCCATTATGTTCATTATGACTTCCTTGTGATGTATTTTGGGCTGATCAATGCCCCAGAATCATTCATGCATATATGAACAATGTATTTCAGCCTTATCTCGACTTGTTTGTCGTTGTATTCATTGATGGTATCTTGGTGTACTCTCGTATCTACGAAGAGCTTGCCTAGCATTTGAGGATTGTGTTGCAGCAGTTGAGGGAGGAGAGGATTTATGCCATGTTCTCCAAGTGTGAGTTTTGGCTCAGTTCAATGGCGTTCATGGGGCACGTGGTGTCCTGTGAAGGGATTTAGTTGGATCCGAAGAAGATAGAGACGGTTGAAAGTTAGCCCAGGCCGTTCTCAACTACGAAGATTCAGAGCTTTCTAGGGTTGGCTAGTTATTATCGTCGCTTCGTACAGAGTTTATTTTCTATTGCATCGCCCTTGAACAAATTGACCCAAAAGGGTGCTCTTTGTAGGTGATCGGATGAGTGTGAGGAGAGCTTTTGGAAGCTCAAGACTGCCTTGACCAAAACTCCAATTCTGGTTCTACCCTCAGCTTCTAGTTCTTATATAGTTTATTGTGATTGTTCTCAGATCTGTATTGGGTGTGTTTTGATACAGGAGGGTAGTGTGATTACCCATTTCGAAAATATCATAGCATCTAGCTCGGAAGCTACAAGCCTAGGCCAAGTCCCGAATAGGAATGATGCAGGACCTTCTCATCTCGGGCCAAGGCAATCCAACTCCACGTGGAATTCCTTTCCATCGGTCCCTTCTGACCTCCCATCCTTGCCCACGCACTCGATCAGACAATATGCTATGTCACGAAGACCATAAGAGGAGCACTTTGGTTGACGTAGTATATCATTTATGTTGTATTCGGGATCAAAGACTTTCTAAAAGATACATTGCCTTCGCCTGAACAGGAAGCATAGGAAAGATGGGAGGCCTATGCTTCGTACCGATTGAAGCCCTATGAGAAGAATTACCATGTTCATGATTTGGAGTTGGCTTCCATTGTTCATGAGTTGAAGATTTGGAGACACTACCTCTATGGTTTGTCTTGTGAGGTATTAATAGATCATTGGAGCCTCAAGCACTTATTTAATAAGAAAGATCTCAATATGAGGCAGCGGAGATGGCTGGAGCAACTAAAGGACTATAATATTACTATTTTGTATCATCCGGGGAAGGCCAATGTGGTGGACAATTCCTTGAAGGCAGTAAGTATGGCTAGCCTAGCATTCATTCCTGCTGGTGAGAGAGAACTTGCAGTTACTGTTCAGGCCTTGCCAACCAGTTTGTGAGATTAGATGTTTCGGATCCTAGTCGGGTTCTAGCATGTGTGGTATCTCGATCATTCTTATTTGATCGCATCAGAGAGTACCAACATGATGATCCTCATTTGCTTGTTCTCAAGGACAAGGTTCGACACGGTGATGCCAGATATGTTACCATTGCAGATGATTGGGTGTTGAGGATACAGTGTGGATCGGATACAAGAGTTGATTCTTGAGGAGGCCCACAGTTATTAGTATTCCATTCATCTAGGTGCGGCGAAGATGTACTAGGACCTTGGACAACACAGATATTTGTGGAGGATAATGAAGAAGGATATATTTGGGTTTGTAGCTTAGTATCATAACTATCAGCAGGTAAAATATGAGCATCAGAGACCGGGTGGATTGCTTCAGAGGATTGAGATCCCATAGTGGAAATGAGAGTGGATCACCATGGAGTTCATAGCTGGGCTCCCACAGACTTCGAGGAAGTTTGATGCTACTTGGTTTATTGTAGATCAGCTAACCATGTCCGCGCATTTTATTCCAATTGGTACTACTTATTCTTCTAAGCGATTGGCTGAGATTTAAATCGGGGAGGTGGTTCGCCTACACGGTATGCTAGTTTTCATATTTTCAGATAGGGGCAGTCAATGTACATCACAGTTTTGGAGAGACGTGCAGCGAGAGTTGGGCACTCAGGTTGAGTTGAGTACAATATTTCACCCTAGGATGGATGGATAGTCCGTGAGCAATATTTAGATATTAGAAGACATGCTACACAGTTGTATCATTGATTTCAGGGGTTCATAGGATTTCTGCTGCTTGTGGAGTTTGCTTACAAAAACAACAATAAGTCGAGCATCTAGATGGCTCTATATGAGGGTTATATTAGAGAAGGTGTAGATCTCTGATGGGTTAGTTTGAGTCGGACGAGGATAGGCTATTTCATACTGGCTGGATTCGGGATGCTTTGGACAAGGTTAAATTGATTCAGGAATGGCTTCGCACGGTGCAGTCTAGACATAAGAGTTATGCCGACAGGAAGGTCCGTGAGATTTCTTACATGGTTGGAGAGAAGGTTCGGCTGAAGCTTTCACCCATGAAGGGTGTTATGAGATGCAGAAAGAATAGCAAGTTGAGCACTCAATTTATTGGTCAATTTGAGGCACTTTAGAGGATTAGGGAGGTGGATTACAAGCTTGCATTGCAACCTAGTTTGTTGAGTATGCATCCAGTATTTCATATTTCTATGCTCCAGAATTATATTTGCAATCCGTCTCATTTTTGGATTTCAGCACGGTTCAATTGGATGGTGATTTGACTTATGATATGGAGCCGGTGGACATTTTAGATCGGCAGGTTCGAAAGTTTAGGTCATATGATATAGCATCAATAAAGTACAATGGAGAGGTCAGTCCGTTTAGGAGGCTACTTGGGAGACCGAGCGGGAGATACATAGCATATACCCACACCTATTTGTGACTCCAAGTATGTTTCTAGACTCGTTCGAGGACGAAGTTGGTTTAAAAGGGGAAGGTGTAACGACATGGCCGGTTGTTTCAAGAGTTGTAGTCATGTTATCCCATTTTATGCTCTTTATATACTCTAAAGTTGTTATATGACTTACCTGGTTGGTCAGTTCGGGTCTGAATATAGATTTCAGATTTAATTGAGACATTTAGTCTCAAAATTAAAAGCTTAAGTTGGAAAAGTTGACCAGATGTTGACTTATGTGTAACCGACCCCGAAATTGAATTTTGATGGTTCTATTAGCTCTGTTATGTAATTTTGGACATATGAGTGTATTCGGATTGTGATTTGGAGGTCCGTAGTAGAATTAGGCTTGAAGTGGCAAAACTTAGAATTTTGAAAATTTTGACTGGGAGTGGACTTTTTGATATCAGGGTCGGGTCGGATTTTTAGAAGTTGGAGTAGGTTCGTGGTGTCATTGTAACTTTTGTGCAAAATTTGAGGTCAATTGGACATGATTTAATTAGTTTTAACGTCATTTATAGAATCTGGAAATTTCAAAGTTCACTAGGCTTGAATCCAAGCGCAATTTGTGTTTTTGTGATTTCTTGAGGAAATTTGAGGGATCGCTAAGTTCGTGTGATTTTTTGGTACTTGATAGTATGTTTGGTTGAGGTGTCGGGGACCTCGGGTGAGTTTCGGGTAGTTAATGGATCATTTTTGGACTTAGATTAATGGCTGAAGATTACTAGTATGAATTTTCTAGTTTTGTCTTACGCGTTCACGAGAGAGGTCTCGGGTACGTGAAGGACATCTGTTGGCTGAGGACGTTTTGTTCTTTCACTTCGCGAAAAAGAGGATGTGAACGCGAAGGTTTGGACTCGGAGTGCATCGCGAACGCGTGAATGGTGAGGCGTTCACGAAGAGAAGATGAGGCAGCTGGGTGCCCTACAATTTTTGTCTACGCGTTCGCATGGCTGTGGTCTCATCCGTGAAGAGGTGATGAGGCAGCTGGGTACCCTAAGCTTTTGGTCTATGCGTTTGCAGGGTTCTGGTCGCGTTCGTGAAGAGTGGGGTCAGCAATGCTTCACGTTCGCGAGGGTGGGGCCATGTTCGCGTTCGCGAAGGGTTAATTTGAGGGGCTGTCATAACGGTCTACGCCATGAGAGGAAGGTCGTGTTCGCAGTGAAGGCAACACTAGGCAATATAACAAGGTTCAAAAACGAGGGTTCCGGGATTTTTTACATTTCTAATATTTTTTAACTCGGTTTTGGAGATATTTTAGAGGATTTTCAAGGTGATTCTTGAGGTAAGTTCTTGTGTTCATTTCAATTCAATAATTATGTTTCTCCATTGATTTTACCACCTAGTTGGTGTATTTTTGAGGTTTAATTTGGGGGTTTGAGGCTAGGGATTTGGAGAGTTGAATTTGGGGATTTGAATGTTCATTTGGTGTAGGATTTTGGTGAATTTGGTATGACTAATTCGTGAGTGAATGGACTTTTGAGTTTTGTGACTTTTGTCGGATTTTGAGACGTGGGTCCGTGAATGCCTTTTGGCTAATTTCAGATTTTGGCTTGTATTTCATATTTTTCTTATGGAATTGTTTCTTTTAGCGTGTATTGATTATATTGTGCTGGTTATGGCTAGATCCGGGACATTTGGAGGCCTATTTACGAGTCAAATGCATATTGGAGTAGAATTTTGCTCGAATTTAGGTAAGTAATATTTCTAAATCTGGTTCTGAGGGTATGAAATCTCGTATTTTGTTTTAAGTGATTGTTTTTGAGATGACGAGCATGCTAGGTGATGGGCGTGTGGGCGTGCACCCTGAGAATTGTGACTTGGTCGATTCCGTAAAACTGTAAAGTTGAATAACTTGTTGTTAACTATATGCTCTCCATGTGTTATAGAAATTTAATTGTAAATTATGTTAGAAATCATGTTTAGGCTATGTATTAGTACTGTTGGGGCCCATAGAGGATGTGTTACATGTTGAATTTACCTGCTAAATGTTATTTATTTTCACTATCAGTTTTTACTCACATATCATATCTCAGTCTCTATTATTTCTTGTTGATACATCATATAATTGCAATTTGGGCTGATTTTCATGATTTCTGAGAGCTCGAGAGACTAGATAGATTGATGACTGAGTGAGACCTAAGGCTTGTTTGTGAGGATGTTTATGGGATCAGGCTGCACACCACAACATGTTTCGTTGATTTATGCCATGATTGTCTTAATATAGAGATTGGGCTGAAGGAATCCCTCTAGAGTCTGTAAGCACCCCCAGTGAGTGCAGGTACCTACTGAGTGTGAGTGGCGAGTGTCTAGTATTGAGCGACTTTGAGGAATGAGTGATTGAGAGCTTAGAGTGATTGGGAGGACTAAGTTATTGTTGCTCTAAGAGGGTGTTTATGATTTTATTATTGTTGCACATAGATGTCGTATATCACTATTTTGAAAACTTCTGAAAGAAATTTTATCTGATCTTACTTGTACTTGGCATGTATAAACTGATGTGACTTTGTTGAGACTACCTAAATTGAACTATATCTGTGTAGCTCGTCACTATCTTCAGTTCTTTATTTAGTCTTGTTACTTACTGAGTTGGTTGTACTCACGTTATACCATCCACTTCGTGTGCAGATCCAGGAGTTTCTAGACCGGGAGGGTGTTGATATTTCGCATAGTTGTTGTTGGAAATTTCGAAGTAACTGCCCGGCGTTTGCAGTCCTTGTTTCTCCTTCCTTATATTTTGTTTCATTGTATTTAGTTCCAGACTTTAACAAACATTTCACTTCTTGACTAGTGATGTATAGATGCTCATTGCTCAAGTGACACCCTGATTTGGAAGTTATTTCCGCACTTGTTTTTTGGCGTTTACCCCGTTCATTAAAAATTTGCTTATTTTAAAATACTTGATTTATTTTCTATCTGTTGTTGGGAATATTTTGAGTCTTCTTGCCTAGTACCACGACAGACGCCAGCACGACATGTTAGGATTTGGGTCGTGACATTTTAGTATCTAGCATGGGATTAACTAATCCCAGGATTATTATCCTACCCACAATGTGCGATAAAATAATACTATCAAATGTGAGATTAACTAATTCCAGAATTACTAAACCTTGGTTTAAAATTTAATCAAATATGGAATAAAATTACCATGCATCTAATCCCGGGATTGTTATCTCTTATACCACCAACTAAACAATCCCTTACATTATAGATTAAAGTGATAATATATAAACATAATTACAGTAAAATAAACATGTATATAAGTCAAATAAATTCGATCTATTGATTTTGTTTAAAATATTTAGTGCGAATACATTTTTCCTTACCACATAATGCTCTAACAATCGCGTGCCTCTAAATATTCCCTTCCCCGCTCTTTTGATTAAATTAACTAAAGTAACCTAATCTTGAGCCACCCCCACTAATCTTTAACTCGGCCGTCACATCTATTCCGTTAGTTATCAACTGGTAATTAATCTTTTACTTTCGATCCTTATTACCTCTTTTAAAGCTGATGGCCTTCATATTCTGTCCTAATAATTAGTATTCAATTGTTACATATTGGCGAGTATTACTTTGGTTCTGAGCTGAATTCAATCTCTATAATGAATATATGGGAGTATATGTTTTTTATGTACACTTCTTTCACTTAATGATTATTGATTAGTATATGTTTTCATATTATTATATTAATATTCCATTAAACCATAATAAATTAGTGTGATTTAGTGCTAAAATCAGGTGGAGAAAAAGAAAGGTCAATCTCCAAGAAGACTTCGTAGAAATGAATTTTAGGGACATTTTTTCGCTAAACTTATCCTATTATCGGTTTGTTAAATATGACTCTAGGTTATAATGCCTTAGATATAGATTGATGAAAAAGAAATAGGAAGTTAAGAATGACACCAAAACAAAAATTATTTATAACATCATCGTTTTACAGGTGTTTAACCAAAAAATATAATTTGGTCAAAGCTTGAATTTAAAGAAAAGAAGTCGGGTTACTGATAATCTAGAGACCAAAATAAAAGGCTTTAGAGAATAAGTATAAAGCAATAAGAATTTGTTATTTCAATATGATGACAAGAATATTTTATGTCCCTATAAATGATGAAACTTCCTCCTTTTATAGCTGACAAGGAGTAACGGACTAATCTAAATAATAAAGAGCATTTAACGAGACGTTACATAATCATTGCTATTAAATACTGATTAACTAATGTATCAGGTATTTAATAATGAACGTATACTACTTTTTGTCATCAGATTCTTGTCTTCAGTGCCCTTTTTATCCTTGATATTAAATATCTTAAATAGAAACGAGACTCGTATCTAAGATTCCTTCCCGTATTTGTTTCTTTTCTTCCCCCGTGTCTGTTATCTTGCGTGCCTTTTAATCATTTATTGCTCTTTGACTGTTTGACCAGTCCAGGTGTCACGCCACATCATCTTTAATTCAAATTTAATTTTTTCCCAATACAGATAGTCCCCCCACTTCTCATTTATTTATCAATTAAATAATTGGGAAGTGGATCCTAAAAAAAAATTGTCACAATTAATGATTGTGACAGTATTGACGTCTCATCTGTCTTTCTCATTTAATACTCCATATACGTGTCATCTTCTGATTGGATCTGCAGTTTTGTACCCATTTTTCTAGGCTTGTTCAACTTCCTCTATTTACGAAGTGATGGTTATCTTTAATATAGGAATTCCATCATTGCTCCCCTTAATTTTGACGGTTGTTACGATATAAGCTTTTAATTCACACTTTCTTTGTCTTCTTCATCAATTTTCATCAAGCATTCGCATTCCTTCTCTTTCTTTTACTTCTACTTACTTCAATATTATTTAACAATGGCATCTCCAAACCCTAACCCCAGAAAGGTTTTACTTCTCGATCAATTTCCTAATGCACCTGCTCCGATCAAACATTCAAGAGGCAGAGAAAGACTCCGAAGTTTAGGATCTACACGTGGAGGTTTAACTGGTTCTGCTCCCCCTTGTTCTAGCTCTGGCGTCAAAGGTTCTTCTTCCAAAGCTCATTCTTCGAAAGGTAAAGAAATTTCAGACCCTTCTCTAGAACCCACAGTTGAAGAAATTATACCAAGTGATTTGTCTTTTGCAAGTGATAGAACAACCCTCCAAAAGCAAATTGCGAAATTAGAAAAGACCGATTCTTATCCTTCTCTTATAACTGAACTCACAATCCATACCATTAAAAGAGATTGCAATTGGAAAGAGAGTGTTCGTTTATAGGTTCCTTCCATAAACCAGAGAATTTCATCTTATAGAAATGGATTTTCTTTTGTTTACACATACCCTTCACTTTGGGGTTCAAACCTGCCATAGATCTAGTTATCCTCGATTTCTTTAGGTTTTTCATCATTTGTTTAGCTCAAATTGTCCCATTAGTATGGAGGGTTGTAGCTTGTTTGAGATACTTGTCTACTAAGGCAAAAATAAACTTTACCTTTTCCCTTCTTATTCACTTGTACCACCCTAGTTTACTGCGCCATGGGGTTTTTACCTTAACTACAAGGAGTAAGAGAATTTTGGTAAACGCCGATGATGATAAAGATTGTGGGTGTTATCTCCGTTACATTGTTGTTCGTACAGTGGATTTGATGGGAAAATCAAACATTCCCTTCCCTGAGAAGTGGAACTTTGCACGTAAGTTTCTACTTACTTTTCCCGTACCTATTTTCTGAGATTTTGATTTTCTCTCTAAACTTATCCTTTTATTGGTTTTTTGCAGCAACCATGGGGTATGTGGAGCCTATCCCCAACTTCCGTGGTTGGGCAGATTAAATTTTGAAGATTGCTTCTAAGGCAGATAGAACTTGGAAATCATATTCTTCCTTACATGGGTGGATAGTAAAAACACACGGTATATACCTCTTTTCCTGTATGTTTTCTAGATATATATATTAAATTTGATAATAAATCCAAATCTTTATTTTTATCAGGATTTAGAATAAAAGGGATGGCAGCGGATGTCGCTTTAGCTATGCTCACTACTGCCAACACCTCTCTTGGTTTGGACAAGGCTAAAGCACTGTTAGCCAAAAGAAAAGCTATGGTAATGGAAACAGAGAATGAGGAAGAAGATAATACCTCATTGGTATCTAGACCAAGAGCTAGGAGACGTGTTATTATGGATGAAGAAATTGAATATTCTCCTGCTCGTACCTCTTCTGCAGTTACTTTTTCTGTAGTTACTTCCACTACCGAGCATGTTTTAATCCACTCCGATGAAGATCTGGCACCTAGAGACACAAGTGAACCTGTTCACTATCTCTTCGTGAGTGGTTTTGAAAGTGGGTAACCTGTCCCCATTCTTAATGAAACTCCTTTATCTACTTCCGTTCCTATCTCTCTTGTTTCTTCTATTCCTCCTCCAACCGTGTCTGTTTCTTCCCCTTTGACATCTTCTACTGCTCCTTTATTTACTTCAAATGTTCCTTCTCCCGTTCCTTTTTTAGCTCTCGTGCCTATTCCTTCAGCTCCTACTCTAGTTTCTGCCGCTTCTACTGTTTTCACCTCTTCTACTACTCCTCCTTCCACTATTCCTTCTTACTCTATTTAACATTCTGAATCTTCCCCCAACAACAGAGGTATGGCTATGAGAAAGGTTACACGTGAAGTACCTGCCTCATAGCCTATTGAGGAAGACTGATGGAGCTGATGTTTGGCTCGAGCCTCTCATTGGAGATGTGGAGAGAACGAAGATGCAAAGCCACAGCTGTTATACCCTAATGAATGACATAGTTCATTCAACACTGAAGGTAACTTCTTTAAACTTGACTATTTACTTTTCCTTGATTTTAAGTTTTTATTCTTGTGCCTTATGTTTTTAGGAAAACTTGATTGAAACCGAGTTGATGGGGAGGATCCCTATTTTGGAGAAAAGGCACGTGAGTCTGCTAAGGCTGCTTCTGATGCTAAGAGAATATCTGAATAAGCACAGTTTGAGGCTCAAAATTGGAAGTAACAATTTGAAGGTGCTTTAGGGAGCATCGAAGAGTTGCAGTCTACTAAATTTCAACTGGAGCAGCAGAATCAAGCTTTATCCTCGGAGTTAGGGATTGCCACGGCTTCCATGAGCCAAGTGAAAAGGGATAACGAAATTTTGAAGGATTCCTTATCAAAATCTAATGAAGAAATCAAAGAACTCAAAGCACTAATGGAGAAAAAAGAAGAATATGTTAAGGAATTAGTGCAGAGTTTGAACCAGACTCGGGTTGATTTGAAGATTTCTTCAGATAAGGTTCTTGCATTGGAGAGTTCATGTGCCAACCTTCAAACTTCCCTTGATTCCCACCTAGTTGAGCAAGAAATAATGAAGAACATCCTTGCTACGTGGGGAAGGGATTATGAAAACCTGGAGAAGGATTACAATTCTCTTGTAGAGAATTTCAATTATGAGGTTAATTAGGCTTTCTTGAAGTCTTGTCGTGATGTTCTGATAGAGGCCTCTCAAACAAATTTTGACTTACAATCTGAGTTGGCCAAAGTTTTAGATATGATTGATAAGAATGAGCAACCTATTGAAATTCCTTCTCTTGACCAGGTAATTGATATTTCCTCTCCAATGGAACTCCCGGGGTTAAAGAGCCTTTGAATTTTGAGCCAACTGCTGAAGTTGTTGAAGTTACGATTCCGGTGACCGAGGGTGATTTATCTATAACACAGTCTTTGGGAATGGAAATCTCTGTAACTACTACTTCCCTCGAGAATGTTGATACTTCAAGCTCAGCTGAGAGTGCTTCTATTATTGTTCCTTCAGAAGTTACTACCGAACCTAATGAGGCTACAACTTCTAAAGTTCCAATTTCCTCAGTGACCAATGAAAATGTTTAACCTTGCTTTTTTTTTGTTTTTGATGATGTAACTTTTTAGTGAAGTCCCCAGTTTCTATCATGGGGCATTTGTTCTAGAAAATGCTTTTATGATTCTTCTCATGCATTATCATCATGAGGAAAATAAAAGAGGACCCTTTTATTTATCAACACTTAATGAAGAATACGTCTCAACTTCATAATGGTGTTACCGAAATAGGAACATACATGTTTCATATGAAATAACTTTTGACAAGTTTTTATTCCTGTACTTTGACAAGTTTCTTGAGTATTACATGTATTGGAGTATATCTACAACTTTCTCGCAATTGTTTTCTTTTAACAGATTTATAAAATACACAAGGTTTTTCATAACCTATTTTCATTACATACGCACGACCCTATATTTATACTAGGAAGGATTTGAGAGGTGACTCCACTGTTCTCATGGGAAAGAACACTATGATGATTGCTTTTGTTTCGACTTCGTGATTTTTGCTTGACACTTGACTTCTTGCTGCTTGATTTTTGTTTTTAAATCTCGCTCACTCGTATCTGTTTTTCAGCACTCGTATCCATTATTTTGCATATACTCGTGTGTATATAGCATATTCCCCCAAGTGTTTGAGCGGTGAAGTATGAAGCCTCGAACACTTGTGTGTTTGCTCCAATTTTGGTCCTTTCCCTGAAACAGAAAAATATACGGGACTCGGAGGTATGATTATAGATGAAGACTGTCTAACTTATGTGTATTTCCATCAGAATAATGTAACCCTGGGCTAGGAATTTAAGAGTATTCCATTTTCCCGTGCAGGCCGTGACTCATCAGTTGGCACGAGTTAGGGTTTTTGCCTAGCATCTAAAATCGTTAGTATAATTTAACAATTCAAAGGAAAAAATTTAACACGGCGATACCTGACCGTGGGTACTTCCTTAGAAGTAATACCTCTTTAAATTAACGGCATTCCAATGTGAAGGTAAAACCTTGCCATGCATTGTCTCCAGCTCGTATGCTCCTTTCCCTGCAATTTCAGAAATTTTATAAGGTAATTCCCGTGTTGGACTTAGCTTTCCTGAATTAGCTGTTTTTGTAGACTGGAACACTTTTTTTAATACGAAGTCCCCAATTTTAAAAATCGTGAGGCGTGATTTCCTATTGTAATATCGCTCAATTACTTGCTTTTGAGCTCCCATCCTTATCAACGCGGCTTCTCTTATCCCTTCAAGTAAATCAAGATTTACTCGTAACTCTTCGTTGTTTGAGTCTTCCTCTGCTTGAATACATCATGTACTAGGTTTACCTATCTCAACTGGTATCAAAGCTTTCATACCATAAACAATTGAAAATGGTATTTCTCTCGTACTTGTCTTTGCCGTCTTCGATATGCCCATAATACGGTTGGTAATACTTCAGGCCAATTGCCTTTTGACTCTTGTAACCGTTTCTTTAGGTTGTTGATAATTACTTTATTTGTAGACTCTGCTTTCCTATTACCTACTGGATGATACGGTGTCAAGGTAATTCTTTTGATTAGACAACTTTGAAAGAATTGTGTGATTTGAGCTCCTATAAATTGTGGTACATTGTCACACACGATCTTCTTTGGAACACCAAAGAGGCAAATTATATTTCTCCAAATGAAGTTCTTAACTTCTTTCTCTCGTACCTATTTAAATTCCCCCCCTTCTACCCATTTAGTGAAATAATCAGTAAATACAAGTAGAAACTTTACCTGACCTTTTTCCTGGGGTAATGGTCCTACGATGTCCATTCCCCATTTCATGAAGGGCCACGGAGCTACAATAAGATGTAATAACTCAGCTGGTCTATGCATGTTATTCCATACCTTTGAAATTTGTCACACTTAGATACGAAGTCATTCGATTCTTCTTCCATTTTAGGCCAGTATTATCCAGCTCGAATCAATGCCTTTACAAGTGATCTGCCTCCTGCGTGATTTCCACAATGCCCCTCATGTATTTCTCTCATCACATATTCTGTTTGAGAAGGTCCGAGACACATGTCTAATGGTCCAGCAAATATTTTTCGATAAAGGTTCCCTTGATATAGGCCATAACGAGCAGCTTTCTTTCTAAGTGTATGAGCCTTCATCTTGTCTTCAGATACGATTCCGTGCTGCAAAAAAGATACGATTTCATTTCTCCAATCCCAAGTTAAATGATTAAAGTTTACCTCATTTTTATCAGAGTCAAGAACGGAGTGGAACAAATGTATGATTGAAGCATTCGCATCTTTCGCTATATCTGTTGCAGATGCGAGATTGGCTAAAGCATCCGCTTCCAAATTCTCTTATCTTGGGATTTGTATCACTTTCCAAGTTTGGAACTATCTTATTAATTCCCGTACCTTTTCGAGATACTCTTGCATTCGAGTTTCTCTAGCCACGTAAGTCCCCAGCATTTGATTTACTACGAGCTGTGAGTCGCTTTTGATTACGATTTGCATGATACCATGTTCTAAAACTAGCTCTAAACCTTCAATCACAGCTTCATACTCTGCTTCATTATTAGTTACATGATGGCATTTTATAGCTTGTCTGATTGTTTTACCCGTAGGTGGTATAAGAACAATTCCTAAGCCTGCCCCATTTACATTATATGAACCATCAGTAAATAATAGCCAAGTCCCCAGATTAGCACCATTAAAAACTAGTAATTCTTTTTCTGCTTCTAAATGCATGCCTTAACTAAAATCAGCTACGAAATCGGTGAGTACTTGAGACTTAATATAGCATTTCGAGGTTGGTAAATTATTTCGTATTCAATTAGTTCTATAGCCCATTTTTCTAATCTTCCAGATAGTTCATGTTTATGCAAGATATTTCATAATGGAGAAGCAGTAACAATAACAATAGGATGGCATTAGAAATAAGGACATAATTTTCTAGATGCCATGATAAGAGCTAATGCTAATTTTTCTAGCTGTGGATACCCTGTCTATGCATCTAATAGAGTTTTACTCACATAATAAATTGGAGATGGCTTACCTTGGTCCTCACGGACTAAGACGGCACTTACCGCTACTTCTGAAACTGCTAAATAAATAAGTAGCTTTTCACCTTCTTTAGGTTTTGCTAGCAAAGGAGGATTTGATAAATAAACTTTCAAATCTCTTAGGGCTTGTTGACAATCTTCATTCCACTCGAAATGATCTTGCTTTTTCAGAGCAGAGAAAAATTTGAAGCATTTTTCTGAAGATTTTGAAATGAATCTCCCTAAGGCCGCCATCCTTCCAGTTAATCTCTGAACTTCCTTTTTACTGGTAAGGACATCAGGTATTTCTTCAATTGCTTTAATCTGGGAAGGATTTACCTCAAATCCACGGTTAGAAACAAGAAAACCTAAAAATTTATCTGAAGCAACTCCAAATACACATTTTTCAGGATTGAATTTCATATTGAATTTTCGCAAGATTTCAAAAGTAACAGTTAAATGGGAAATACGGTCATGGGAATGCTGGTTTTTACGAGCATATCGTCTATATATACCTCCATAGTTTTTCCCAAATGTGTTTGAAACATTTTGGTGACTAACCTTTGATAGGTTGCTCCAGCATTTTTTAGACGGAAGGGCATTACTTTGTAACAGTAAGTCCCTCGGTCGATGATGAAAGAAGTTTTTTCCTCATCACTGGGGTCCATTTTAATTTGATTGTACCCCGAGTATGCATCTAAAAAACTTAAAAGTTCATGACCAGCGGTTGCATCAATCAACTGATCTATACGTGGTAAAGGGAATGAAAGTTTTGGACATGCTTTGTGTAAATCAGTATAATCTACACAAACTCGTCACTTACTATTCTTTTTAGGTACGACCACCGTATTAGCTAACCAATCAGGGTATCTTACCTCACGAATTGACCCGATTTTCAATAACTTTTGGACCTCATCCTGGAGTACTTGATTTTTGAAAGCTTCTTGCTTTCTTTTCTTTTGCTTAATTGGAGTAAAATATGGGTCTTCATTAAGCTTATGAGTCATCACATCCAGTGGAATACCTGTCATATCAGCATGGGACCAGGTAAAACGGTCTACGTTAGTTTTTAAAAATTCAATTAACATACCTCGCGTGTCGGGATTTAGATTGTCTCCTACATAAACCTTTTTCTCTGGACATTGTTCAAATAGCACCACAGCCTCGAGTTCTTCTATTGTTGTTTTGATGTTCTCATTTTCTTCAGGTTCTTGAATTACATCATGCCTTGAATCTAAATCCGTTTTTCAGTTGAAGTTTGGTTGCTGACGCCTTCAACTGTTTCCAGTAATTGCTATTTCTCTTTACTCGCGGTACTCGTATCTGTTATTGCGTTAATACTCTTGGCTATTTGTTGATCCCCTCGAATTTTACATATTCCCAAGGGTGATGGAAATTTAATGACTTGATGCAAGGTTGACAGAACATCATCCATATCATGGATCCATGGTCTCCCCATAATTATATTGTATGCCATTTCCATATCAACTACCTGAAACTTAGTTTCTTTAATAACACTTGTAGCATAAGTCGTCGGAGCTACCTCACCTTTTGTTACCACGCTTGAATTGTCGAAGCCTGACAAAGCATGTGCCTTTGGTGTCATTTTATCTTCAGCTTTCATTTCTCGCAACACTCTTAGTAGAATGATATTTACAGAACTTCCTGGATCAATCAAAACTCTTTTTACATCAATGTCATGTATAATTAAAGATATTACCAGAGCGTCGTTATGAGGTGTAGTCACTCCTTCCGTATCTGCATCGTCGAAGTTTATACTCTCATGTTCTAAGGTTTGTCGTACTCACTTGCCGTGGGTGATCGTCATTTTGGAAACTTTGTTTGAAGCCGTGTACGTTACTTTGTATATATCTTCCCCTCCACTGATGACATTTACTGTTCTCTTATGTGAAGGTGATTTCGGTGACCCCTGCCTATTTTTCATGTAGGCTTGCTTTCCCTTTTCACTAAACAACCCCGTGAGATATCCTTTCTTCAATAAATGATCTACTTCACATAGTAGAAATCTGCATTCTGATGTTTTATGTCCGTGGTCATTCTGAAATTCGCACCAATGGTCTGGATTGCGTCTGTTTGGATTCGACCGCATCTCTTTTGGCCACCGTACATTATCTCTCATACTCCTTAAAACAGCTACGAGCTCGGAATTAGTTACATTGAAACGATGACCAGCAAATCGTGCCATTAAATTCCTATCATCATCTTGTGGCTCTTGGTTGTTTTGATCACCTTTGAACCTGGATGAAGATCCGGTTCCCCTATCTCTCGACCTCTGATCATAATGTTGATTGTTCTTCCTAGAACGTGGGTCTTTTCTAGCAGGTCCCATATATAGATCGTACCTCTTCTTAGCTGACCTTTTTTCGGTTTCAATACTTCTGGACCCGCTCCTTTCTTCTCGATGAGGTTGAGATATGGTATCTTCCTCAATTCTGAGCTTTGTACTGTACCTGTTATAAACATCATTCCAAGTAGTTGCCGGAAATTCACGAAGGCTTTCTTTGAGCCTTCTCATGGCTTCTGAACTTTTATCATTCAAATTGCTCACAAAAGCTATTGCTTCCCAATTATTCGGTACATAAGGCAGCATCATTCTTTCACGTTGGAATCTATCAACGAAATCTCTAAGCAATTCAGAGTTGCCTTGCTTAATTTTGAAGATATCTTCCATTCTTTTTTCAACCTTCTGAGCTCCCGAATGTGCTTTAATAAAAGAATCTGCAAGCTCAGCGAAAGAATTTATAGAATTTTCAGGTAAAAGAGAATACCAGGTTAATGCACCCTTGGTGAGTGTCTCCCCAAATTTTTTGACCAGCACTGATTCAATTTCTTATGTAGTCAAATCGTTGCCTTTCACTCATGTTGTAAATGCAGTTACGTGATCATGAGGGTCCGTTGTACCAACATATTTTGGGATGTCAGGCATTTTGAATATCTTTGGAATTGGTAGAGGAGCAGCACTTGGTTTCCAAGGTTGTTGCGAGTATTTATCCACATCCACTCTTTTTATTACAGGTGGATCTCCAGGGATTTGTTCGATACACTCGTTCTGCTCCTTGAGTTGTTTCTGTAAAGTTAGTACCAAATTTTGAAGATGAGAATTACCTGCATTACCTGGTTTCCCTTCTTGCGAGTCACTGGGAGTTTCTCCATTGTCAGAATTAACTAGACCAGAGGCAGGGTTTTCCAATGTGTTGTTGTTTGGTGTTGCTGGTGCAGCAGGCAATCGATTAACTAAAGCTTGCAAGGCTTTGTCAATTCATGAGTCAATTATTTTCTTCAAAAGTTCACCTCTTGTTTCAGCTCCTCCGTCAACATGTTCAAGCATATCATTTGGAGTTCCTTCACGAGATCCACGTGGAGAAGCTTGAGGGTTAACGTTGTTGAGTTCATCATCACCCACTTGATGGATTTGATTTTCATGGTTATCATTGTCATTGTTGTTTGACATATTGGCAATAGGTTGAATGCTATTTTGGAAAGAATGGATTATCAGATATACGGTAACGAAACCAATTTGTTTAACCAAAAAATATAATTTGGTCAAAGCTTGAATTTAAAGAAAAGAAGTCGGGTTACTGATAATCTAGAGACCAAGATAAAAGGCTTTCAAAGAATAAGTATAAAGCAATAAGAATTTGTTATTTCAGTATGGTGTCAAGAATATTCTCTATCCCTACAAATGATGAAACTTCCTCCTTTTATATCTGACAATGAGTAACAGACTAATCTAAATACTCCCTCCGGCCCATAATAAGTGTCTCTTTTACTTTTTAATTTTGGTCCAAAATAAGTGTCTAGTTAGATAATCAAGAAAAAATTCACTTTATTTTTACTCTTTTACCCTTATGTGCAGAAGAGCAATAAATGCCACTATAATCATGTACCCAATATTTAATAAGGATAGTTTAGTCATACTAGGTAATTTTGTATAGGATTTAGTATTTTATTAATGGGCGTGCTTAAAGTAAAAGAAACACTTATTATGGACCGGAGGAAGTAATAAAGAGCATTTAATGAGACGTTACATAATCATTGCTATTAAATACTAATTAACTAATGTATCAGGTATTTAATAATGAACGTAGACTACTTTTTGTCATCAGATTCTTGTCTTTAATGCCCTTTTTATCCGTTCATATTAAATGACTTAAATAGACACGAGACTCGTATCTAAGATTCCTTCTCGTATCTGTTTTCTTTTCTTCCCCCGTGTATGTTGTTTTCTGTGCCTTAATCATTTATTGCTCTTTGACTGTTTGACCAGTCCACGTGTCACGCCACGTCATCTTTATTTCAAATTCAATTTTTTTCCAATACAATAAATTTAAATAAGTGATTCATCATATCTTTAAGATAAAATATAATTGGGTTTTACTTGCCGCATTAACTTACAATGTTGAGCCAATCAAAGTTTTGATGGAGCAGTGTATAAGAATTAGCGTCAATTATTTTTAATATGTTTTTTTCAATTTACTCTTTGAAGTAAATATATTACAAAAAAAAAAAGATAATGAAAGAGCAAAGTAAAATAGAATGGGAGGAACCAGTTATTGGAGGAGCGTGGAGTTTTCTTCCTCTAGTCTTTCTACCGAAATTTTCTTTGTTTTTAGGAATTATTTTCCTTTCTATTGTAGGAAATGGTCTTCTCATTATAACTATGTTGTGTGTTTAGGTAAATTTTTAAGTTCAAGATGCTTGTAATTGTTACAAACTTACAGTAAACATTATAAATTTAATAGTAGTAATTATATTTTGAAGAAAATCTCATGCACGTCTAGTGCTCGAGTCCAATAATTTTATTTTATTTTTAGCCAAGTAAAACATTTACAGTCTCAACTATAAAAGGAAAAAAGCATAGTTCTTTAAATATGAATACTCCCTCCAGATCCAATTTATATATTTCTTTTGTGGTTTGTACCTCCTTTTTTAAAAATAATATAATTTAAACTTCCAACTATACCCTTAATGAGAAGCATTTATAACAATAAAAATACTCTGGATCCCCCTTTTAATTGTTCTTTAAAAATGTATACTCCATCTGTTCCGGTCCATTTGAACCTTTTTTTTTTGTCCGTTCCAAAAAGAATGACCCCATTCTAAAAATAATTTACCTTAAACTTCCAACTATACCCTTAGGCCATCTCCAACGATAGCACTATTTTTTGCACCAGATTTCATACTAAAATGGTGTAACACCAAATTTACTTCAACCATTACACCATTTTTTACACTAAATCTTCTATCTCTTCTATATTATATTATTATCTTCTGTTTACTTTTTATTTTTTATTTCCTTCAAATTAATACTATTTTTTTCTTTTTTCCATATTATTTTAATTTTAGCAACATTAGATATCTTACATTTGCATTTTTATTTTTAAAAAATGGTTATATTTCTTTTTATACAATTATAGTAATAATAAAATTAATTTATAATTTTATATAAATATAATATATACAATAATTAATATATCAGAAAATAAGATATAAAATTAAAATTATAAAGATAATATAAAAGTATTATATACATAATATATAATAAATTAAAAGTCCAAAAATAAAAAAAATTGAATAAAATAATATTAAACCAAACATAAAGTGATGAATAGTGTTGCACCAAATTTGGTGCAATACTATTCATGCGCTATAATAGTGCAAAAAATGGTGTTGCATTAGAGCAAAGAAATAACCTTTCTAAGATTTTGAAACTTGTGATCTGGAATCTATCGTAATATTTGTGTGACTATAAATATTTTTTATTAAAAAATATTGAAAAATATCAATCTTTTAACACAAATAATAAAAAAATAGTGCCAAACTTTTTGAAATGGAGTGAATAATAAATATCAGAAAGCAGCAAACATTTGCACAAATGCAGTTGAAAAACATTCAACAAACTGCGAGAGACGATTATATATATAAAACCATTTGATACCACACATGCATGCAACAAAAACTACATATTGTTTCTCCTACTTGTCTATTGGAAGCGAATTCAAAAGGAAGGGCCACCAAGGTGTGCGATGAGATGCATAAGATTCTTTTATTTTTAATTAAAGGTTTCGAATTTAAGTTTGAGAATAAATTTTTTTTAATAAAGAACACTTTCTCATTTAATAAGAATTACACGGCGCAGAAAAAAATTGGGGGGGGGGGGGGGAGGGGAGCTGGGGACAGAATGAGAATAGGGCAGTGTCCACTGACGGATGTTCCCATATCGCATTGCGTGATTTTGCAAAATTGACACAGGTGGAAGTCCCTTTTCCCCAACTAAAAAAAAAGCCCTAACCCTAATATATATGCATGGGGTCCCCCTAAAAGGCTTTTGTTTTGAGTGGGGAGTGAAGGTCATATCCTTTTTGTCATGCACCAAAAGAAATTAAAGTTTGAGTCTCCTACAAGCCCAGCCATATGTATTCTCTGCCTTTGCTTCCATTTTACATCTCTACTTTCTCACTCTTCATTCATCTCTCTAACTATTTGAAGACTTCTATTTCTTCTTTTTTTATCTTTTGAGGTTATCTAATTAATATATGTGTAAGTTTTTAATACGATACTTGTTTGTTGTAAAATATAACAGTGCACTTGAAAGAAGTCGAGCGAATACCGTTTATGTTAGTTATGGACTTCTACGACTGAATCCGCTTACATAAAATTCTGATCCGCCACAGTATATATACCGGCTCTATATTTTAGACTTAACTTCGTCGAGCTTCTACTGTTTTTTTTTAATCTTTGGCACAGACAAGCCTATTGCCATTACCTTCACTTTAGTTAAAAGTTAACTATGCTTTAGTTTCTTAATTAGTTAGATGAGGCACTTTACGCTATGGTTTTATGCAAGCACTTTACGCATCATTAATAGCTTATTAAACCGAGTCTTTTGTAAGATGATCTTATTGTGTGTTAGGAAATCTCTCTGTTTGTGGGTGCCTGTCTACTTCTAAATAGGATTTGTTGAAATAATTATTCAGTTATGTACTTCAACAATAAATTTATAGAAACTAATATAATTTATTAAAAAAACACTATTTTGATGAATTTAATAAGTGCAACCTCATAAAAAATAAGATTTGTTTTTGTATTACCAAGATTTTAAAAAGTGGAACATGGATATTTTCTAATAAAAAATTCCAAACATGGGCGAATCAGGAAACCTCCTATGCCGGAAAATTATATTGTACGATTATAAAATTATTTTCATATGTACATATATAGTAGATGTTGAATATCCTTTACTTCTTCGTATATTTACTTGGTTCATTTTCTTAAAAAGAGAATTCTAACCAGGGGCGGAACTAGAATGCCAGGAGCGGATTTGGCTGCATTCAGTAGCTTTGGTTCGAATCTTGTATTTACTTTAAAATTTTAATTAATATGCATAAATTATAATCTAGAATTCAATAACTTCTAACGATTAGAAATTCCGAATTCGGAAACTTAAAAATCCTGGCTGCACCTCTAATTGTAACTCTTCCACAGATTTTGAATACAATTTGTTGCTTAAATTTTCTACAAGATAGTATATATCAAGATAGTATCTTAGAAAAGTCATACTCAAGTAATCGTGGATATAAGGGGACCTTTCCGAATGATTACATAATCCTATTGGAGGAGACTGAATGATTTAGAGTGACGGGTGATTGAAATACAAAATCTAGGGAAAGAATATAATTCATCTATTTTAATTTATATACACAAAATATATATAAGACATATAAGAACGCTTCTGAAACCTGTGGTCTTAAATATATTATAAGAGTTATGTGATAATAAAAGTTTTAAAATTTTGTTATCTCAAATATATAATAGTTTTGTGTGGCTATAAAAGATTAATGTTATTAGTAAAATGAGAAATTCAAGTTAAATTATTTTTAAAATATTAAACGATATTTATTTTTAACCAACTAATAAGATTATAATGTCATTCCTTTTTCAACGGATCTAGTCTTGTGTTCTATAAAAAGAAGGAAAAGAAAAACATTATGCAGAAAATCTTAAGGAAAATAAAAGGTGAAACTGACTGATATAAATTGATTACATATATATATCAGTCCCATCCGCTGCACCACATCCTTTGGTGGTGACTATACTCTTCATTATATTAAGGTATTGAGTTGATATGAACAGATCCTTTCACATGCAAACTAGTTATACTTCAAATGTCGAGCGTATGATATACTAGACGATCCTGCCCATGCTCCGCATGGGCCCAATAATTTGCAGTCTAAAGTTCTCTTCATTTGCAGTAAAGATTATAATCACATGATATTGCTTATGCTCTAATAATTTAAAGTCTAAGGTAATGGTCAATTTACTGCCAAATTTTCTCCTAAGTTGAAATTGCAATCTTGAAGCTTTGAAATAATTGAGGCAAAAATAGTACATGGTAAGCAACCCCCACTTTCAACCGAGAGGTTGTGAGTTCGAGTCTCCCCAAAAGCAAGGTGGAAAGTTCTTGGAGGGAAGGATATCGGGGTCTATTTGGAAACAGCCTCTCTACCCAAGAATATGAGTAAGGTCTGCGTACATACTACCCTCACAACACCCCACTAAGTGGAATTATACTGGGTCGTTGTTGTTTAGCCTCAGTATACTGAACCATAAATGTAAACCAATACAACATCAAATAGAAGATAAAAGAGGATACAATATGATTTGTTCTATTAATTTGATCATATCTACAAAAATATTGTTGTAGCTTTTGAACAAGATAAAGCAATCCTATTCTGTTTCCCAAGAATTCAAAATCTATCCCATCTCTCAACGGCGCTGCATCAACTTCCGAGCACATCTGCAACCAATGCAAATTCCCATTACACCCATATGTATTGAGTTTTTATTTCATGTTCTAAGCTTACATAAAATGTTGTCCCAACACCAGCAGAATCACTTCCCACAAATTTAAGCTTTGTGCTAAACCAACCTAAAATGTAACTCTGTTTAGTGATAAACCACAATCTATATACCAAGAATGTGAATATTCAAATGTTAAGAAAAGAAAAAGAATGTAAGAAATAAAAACATTTGGGTTTTAATCACCTAATACTTGGTCTAAAGTGAGATAGCAGATATGTCCATGTGAGAATCCTTGAAATGAGTACAAGAATCAAACTATTCATTTGTTTTAAAAGAGCCAAGTAGTTTTCTACAGAGAAAATTATCAAATTGACCAAAATCATCGTTCTTTCAGATGTTGCCTCTTAGAGTTCTTACTTGAATACTTTTGCTACAAATATCACAAATTCTCCACCAAATAGTGCGCACCTAAACCATCAATAGTAACAATTACTAAAACAGAAAGTGCCAAATAGGTATAAATGACTTTAGAAGAATTAGCATGTTAAATTATTTGGTTCAGGGAAAAGATGTATTTTATTAGAGCATCTGCTGAACTACAGGTAAATTATCTAAAATATGCTGATGAATCCTTTTTATTCTAAAATTTAATCAACAAAAGCACAAATCTTTTTAAAAGGAATTATCGTTATGCTATGAGGTTTTAAAGTATATAACTTCATTATTACATAAATAAAACACAGCAGAAAACCAAAAGGAAAATATATGGAATCAAATTAGTATGAACTAAAATCACCCCGGAAGCACAATTCATTGAAGAATTTTTTCAAACACTTACAGAACAAAAGCCTTGGCATGTTAAATTTCTATACGCACAAGCCTCATTCTTCAAGGAACACAAATTTCTAACATGCCATCAAATATGAAAGAAGCACAAGATGAGGATGGACATACACCAGAAAATAACAGTGGAGCGAGAAAAATCGTTGAATTGCAATTAGCAACAATAACAGTAAGAGAAAGCAGAGATTGCAAGGAGGTTTTCAGAGAGAGGGAAGCTTTCAGATGGTGTTATGACTGATAATACGACGCAGCAGTGTATATGCATACTTACCCCTAGCATTGAATAGAGAAGCTATTTTAAAATAGACCCGATATCCTTCCCTTCAAAAACTTTCCACCTTGCTTTTGAAAAAACTCGAACTCACAACTTCTCGGTTGGAAGTGATGTTGCTTACCATCAAGCAAACCCTCTTATCTTACCCGGATGTAAAAAATGGAATGCACGCGTTGAATCACCAACAGAGAAACCAAGCGCCGATCATAATCTAGGCGGCTACTTTGCTGCTGTCAGTGTTAGGGTGCCCACCGCTGTTCTGAGAGAAATTAAAGACTAAACCTGAAATGACCAGAATAACCTCTAGCGGCAAGCACACATGACGACCTCGAGCTGCTTCTTCCGCTCTTCTATATGCACGGGCCCAACATTTGTATTATACTGGATTTCATTTAGAGAAATATCGTATGAATTTATATAATATTTTTTAGGCAGTATTTATATACACTTCTGTCAATTTGGAATCTGATAAAATGTCATATAAATTTACAATAAGATTTTAAAAGTTTAGACGTTTGGGAATTCTCTTCTCTTATCCAATATTTAGGTGGTTGATGAATTCCTTTTATGTTTTCAACTTTGCTCGCTATCAGACAGAATGCCTTTGAAGATTTGATAACAAAGCTGCTTCTGAATTTTGGAGGTCTTATAATCTCTTAGAGGAAGCATATCAATACTCTTTCCTCTTATACATAAAAAGACTTAATTTTTAGATTATCCATAAAAAATAAGGTTACATATCTGTACATTGAACATTGCTGATTTAAACCCCTATGCGTGGCCCAAAATACCACCAAAATTTCAACTGATATTGAATTTTGAACTGATAATTTCAACTCAATGAGCTGCCAATTGTCACCCTCTGTATTTGTTAGTTTTCCTTATTGGAAAATTCATATTGAATAGGAAGGTGCAGAGAACTTCAATTAATGGATGATCTCAGAAATAGCAGCAAAGTCGCTACTAAAGAAATAAGGCGAAATGGCTTCCTGACCATTTAAACTTGCGGTCAATTTTAAAGTTGATATATTAACTTACAAATTTCTCATTTAAACACTCCAACTCAATAAAATGAATATCAATAAACACCTATAACCGTTGACTATGCTTATGTGGCATTGGCATTATCTATGTGACAAAAATGTATGCTATTCACGCTTAAAAGGCACGTTGAAAGGAAAAATTTAATTAAAAAATTATTGAAATAGAAATAATTATAAATAAGGTAACTAAAAAAATAAAAAGGAAAAGTAAATATGACAAATCAAATTCTTCCAATCTCCCCCTTTATCCGCCCCCATCCCCAACGCCTGAGTCTCTCCGTCGTCGTGAGCCACTCCAAACAGCCCCCCACAGTCCGCCATAACTAACTTCACCAAGCTCCAAACGCACCAACTCCTTCTGCTTCTTCTAACACATTACTTTAACATAGAGGTGACAGACGGTTCCACCGGGCCGGTCCGGGTCGTGATTTTTTCGATCCGTCCGGATTCCGGGCCGGGCCGATCCGGGTTGAGCAGTAGCGGGTTCGTAGCGGACCGAGTTTGTTCGGGTTAAAATTGAACCATACGGGTTACAGGTTGAAGGAGGCCAGGCCGGACCGGGTTTAGTATATTTTCAATTTTGTTTTTGAAATTAAGTATAACTATTAAGTTATAATTATATTAATACTTTGTAATAATTGAATGAATACAAGTAAGATGGAAAAAAATTACACTTATTGCAAGTGCTACTTTATTTCTCAATTTCAAATTAAAAAGTAGAAAATAAAATGTTTACATTTTTTCTAACAAGTAAACTAGTGAAGTAGTAATTTCAAATATTTTGCATCGCCTTAGCAAGTTCATCATAATCAATATGAACCGATTGACCTTCTTCTAGGAAGTTAAATTCGGATGGATTTTCATGGGTTAATATATTTCTAAGTGTCTCGTCTTCTGGCTATCAACATCTTCCTTTCCTTGATTTCTTCGTTCCGATCTAATCCAATCTCTGAAACATACTAAAACTTCTAAAGCATTGCTTCCCAATGAGTGGCGGGTGTCTCCAAGTTGTTGTCTTGCTTGGCTAAATACACTCTCCAATGCAACAGTAGAAATTGGCACATTCAGCACGTCACGAGCCATAGCGAAAAGAACAGAAAATTGCTTTTCATTTTCATGCCACCATCCCAACGGTGAAAAGTCCTTTGTGCGAGGCTCCTTTTGCTTCTGCAAGTAGAATTGAAGCTCATCAATTTTCCTGCTACTGGTTTGAGTGTTAGAAAATGTAGAAAAAATATTAAAACTATCAAGGCCTTCATCATCCACATTAGCAAAACTGCTACATTGCATAGCGGGATTAACATTGCCAGAAACACGAGCAGTATTATCACATTCATTTGCATAATAATTATATAGTTGTTGTAAATATTCGTTTAGTTTGTTCGGCAATTGAAGCTCACGCTCTCATGATGTGTTTATTGATATTTATTTTATTGAGTTGGAGTGTTCAAATGGGAAACTTGTAAGTTGGTGTATCAGCTTTAAAATCGGCTGCAAATTTGAATGGTCAGAAAGTCATTTCGCCAAGCAATAAAGAGCTTAAACGTTAGATAGTCTAAGAAAATCCCAATTTCTTTTCTAGGTATTTTTGAATCTCACAAAATTCACATAAAATTACAATTTAATTTCGAGCAACAAATCAGCAAGAACGCAAAAACGAAACAATCACAGTCACATATAATGAAAAAAGATAGAACAATAAACTAACCTTTCAACCATATGATTACGTTAATCGAGCAACTACTGAACTGCAAAACTCCAAACAAAACCCTAATTTTCTGTTACAAAGAAGAAGCAGAAGCCAAAGGAATCCTGAGCGAAGATTAGCGGTGACTGTCAACCATGTAATTATGTCAATCTAGCAATTAATGAACTACAAAAATCCAAGCCAAACAGTAATTTTTCTTACATCGAAGAAGGAGATTGTGAAATTCTGAGCGAAGAGAGAAAAAATCATAGCAAATTTAATTTTGCACTTTGAATTACCTATTTAATTCTTATGTGAAAGATACAAATCAAAGAAAAACAAAGAAGATGAAGCGATAGAGATAGAGAGTGACATGTACCACAGATAAATCAGTAAAGCAACAGATGTCATATTGATCACACGCGTTAAATTTGAGCAAAATTTCGGAGCAATATGAAATGACCAGAATACCCTTTTGCAACAAGCACACATGAAGACCCTGACCTGCTTTCTCTCGCTCTTCTATATATGAGTAATACATCTGTTTTTCTTTAAAAAAAAAAAGAGGGGGGGGGGGGGGGAATATATATATATATAACCAAGGTATTTAATTAGACCGTGCACAAATGGAAGAATTAATCTATTAGTCGTTCACTCAATTTCTTAAGCTAAAAATAATCAGTGGATGTATAATATATATATATATATATATATATATATATATATATATATATATATATATATATATATATATATATATATATATATTTCATATGTATAATTTATATATCTTGCCTAAGATCCCAACATTAAATTACAACAAATATCCAGGTAGCTATTCTCGAAAAATAACAAAAAATTAAGAAGTGGTGATCACCTTAACCAAAAAAAATTAAAAATCTTACCCTTTTACCTATATATTTAGCCTGAAATTAGGGAAACAAATAAACACAGTTAGATTTGGTGTTTTTCTTAAAGTCTTCCAACAGCAGATGAGGTTTGAAAATAGCACTATAACTAGTGAAAAGAATAATATAAACGAGAGTACTCTTGTAGTCCTATTCCTGTCCTATATATGAAGGATTTCAGCCAACTATCCAAATTCAGATAAGGTTGAAAAGATCATGCAGACCCTAAAAGGGACAAAATCCAAGAAGCATATAAGAATTTTAGGCAACTCTGAAATGATTCAAGTGTTGAATCTTTTTTAAGGTTTTAGATAACATATTATACTCTAATAAATCAATACAAGAAAACTAGAGTAATTGTGTTGTGTTGAAATTTTTGTTGGTATACATAATCAACCTCTTTCTTTTGATAGATTATTGGCACATCATGTTTTTGAATAAGACAATCCACTAAAAATCATTGACAATGGTCAAATAGCTTCTTCCAGTGAGTAGATTGTTGAATTCTGATCTTCTTCCAAGTAGAAAAAGAAAATAGTTACCTTCATTTTCCTTTAACCAAGTATGGCTTTTAGAGGATTTTTGTAATTAAAGTAATTGATTTTGAAAAATAACAACAGAAGAATATAGTTTGCAGTATTTCTTTCCATCATTATGCTAATTAATAAAAGTACTATTAATTAAAATCATCTTATTGATATTTTTTTTCTTGATCTTGTAAAATTCAACCTAACTCATGTGTAGCGCATAGAAGTGACAACTCGGTTTTTTCATTTAGGATTCATAAAATCATAATAAGTAGTTAATTATTTTTCATTTAGACAAGAGGGGTTGCTCTGATGGTAAGCAACTCCCACTTCCAACCGAAAGGTTGTGAGTTCAAGTTTCCCCAAGAGCAAGGTGGGAAGTTCTTGGAGGGAAGGATGCCGGGGGTCTATTTGGAAACAGCCTCTCTACCCCAGGGTAGGGGTAAGGTCTGCGTACATACTACCCTCCCCAGACCCTACTAAGTGGGATTAGACTGGGTTGTTGTTGTTGTTGTTGTTGTTGTTGTTGTTGTTGTTGTTGTTGTTGTTGTTGTTGTTGTAGTTAATTAGTATAACTGCAATCTCATTACATAGTACACTCTTCTCCTCGATCCGTCAATAGGGGCGGACGCAGGGGCGGGAAGGGGTTCATCCCAACCCTCTTCGTCGAAAAATTACATTGTATACATAAGGCAAAATTTATCTTTTACCTCTATATATTAAGTTTTGAACCCCCTTAACACAATTAAAAATGTAGTTTAGTGGTCAAGGGGGTTCAAAATATTCATGAGATTATAGGTTGAATTTCCTTTAGCTAAAAAAAAAAATTTTTAAACCCCCTTCTCGAAAATCCTGCGTCCGTCATTATTCATATTTTGTGCTTGAGGACATATATTCTAGATACTCCTTCGCCATTGTCTTTTTACTTCTCACTGCTTGTTATAAACAATTTAAAAAATAAGAAATCAATCAAAATGGAAATGAATTGAATCAAATATACTTCTTGAACCAACAAGCAAAGAGCTAAAGAGGATTAACTGTTTTTTAGCATAAGATGCTTCAGGCCCATATGAATTTTCAGATGTGGAAATGACATCAATTAGCCACTTTTAAGGTTGTTGTTTAAAATATATATACATTTTATTTAAAGATTAGTCAATTTTATTTAAATTTCAGGACACATAATTGTAGAGTTTAAACCTCCAATTTCAAGCTTCAGGACATTATATCCTATAGTTCGAAAATTGTGTTCAAAGATTCGAATCTTATGTCCTGAATTTTAAATTAGCAGTTCAGAATAGCAACTCAAAAATTCAAGACATCAAGTCCTAAGGCTGTATTGTGTGGCGGTTCCTGGTCTATTTGTGCCTGCCGTGCTGGGTCTCACGGTCCCGGTTCTGGAGGTTCCGGGTCTGGCGGTTCTGGAGGTTCCGGGTCTGGCGGTTCTGGCGGTTCCGGGTCTGGCGGTTCTCCAGGTTGGAACCGGCCCGTGACGGGTCTAAGCACCATGCGGTTCTGGGTCTGGCGGTTCCGGATCTGGCGGGTCTGGCGGGTCTGACGGGGTTTTTTTTAAGTCAATATCTTGTATACTAGTCATTAGTATATTGTAGAATATATTTTATATGGTGTACTAAGTTATTAGTATAGTATATATTGTGTTATAGTAATTAGTATATATTGTATATTATGTATATATTGTGTTGTAGTAATTAGTATATATTGTATATAAGTAGTATATATTGTATATTATGTATATATTGTGTTGTAGTTAGTAATTAGTATATATTGTATATATGTAGTATATATTGTATATAAGTAGTATATAATGTATATAAAAGAATGTTGTAATTAGTATATTGTGTTGTATGTTATATATTGTATGTTATATAAATATTCAAGGATTGATATCGAAGTAAAGACAAAGAAATATTGAGAAAAAAGATATTCAAGGATATGATAAAGAGCATATTTATTGACCAAAATGTCATATCTTTCTTAGCCTTCCTTCCCCCACTGGAATGAGCACAACATGGTACTAATACCACCATTAAAAGGAAAAAAAATTAAAAGAAGACGTGCCAATGTACAAGTTACATCATAATTTATGTTGTATTTCTAACAAATCTCATAAATCCGTCAAGGTTGGAAGGAGGTTGTGTTGGCGGTGGTGGAAATGAAGCTTGTCCATCACCACTTCCGGGTGAAGTCGCTTCCTCAGCATGTTCTGCTATCATTTCTTCATATGCCTCATCTATTGCCGGTTGTGATTCTGCTATGCCAAAGTTCCTTCTTTCTGCGCGGATCCAATCTTTAAAAAGCACTGGTTTTTCCAAGCTTTCCCGCATCGACGCTCTGTGATCACCGATTTGTAGTCTTGCTTGACTGAAAGCGCTCTCCGATGCAAGGATTACGAAGGGCGGATTAGGACATCTAGGTTGGCTGCTACTTTCAACTTGCTTATCTTTTTTAGGCCGGGGAGCCGGGGGAAGGATAGTATTTTGGCCACTACTTTCACCGATTTTACCTTTTCCTTTACCGAACATTTTTTTCAACGAAAATGCCATAGTAATTAGAGTTATGCAAACTAAAAACACAAAAATATACTATTAGCACGTGAGAGTTGAAACGAGTTTACCGGATTGCCGAATAACTTCTTGAAAATTAAAAATCATTGAACTTGAACACTTGAAAACTTCAATTCAACAACTTCACAATTTTTCACGAATTTTCAACAATAAATTAAGCACTTGTACTACAAAGATTGAAAGAGAGCTTGAGAGAGATTGAGATATATTGATGAATTGGCGAACAAAAATGAAAGAATGAGGGGTATTTATAGTTGAGAAATGGAAAAAAGTGTAATTATATAAAGTTTGGGGGCCAAATGGCTATTTTTCAAACTTCCAAACGGCTACTTTTTGCAAAGAGCCGTTACTGAAATTTAAAAAAAAATCTGTTGGAACCGCCAGAACCGGACCGGAATCGCCAGAATCGGTCCACAACCGCTAGCCGGTCCCGGGTCTGGCGGTTCCGGTTCTGGCGGTTCCGGATAGTGGAACCGGCCCGTCACGGGTCCCTGGAACCGGTAGAACCAGAACCGCCGGAATCGGCCCATCGAAACCGGTAGAACCGGCAGGGACGCGGTCCCGGTCCGGTTCCGGTTCGGAACCGCCACACAATACAACCTTATCAAGTTCTGAAGTTCCAAATTCAAAATACTTAGTCTTGAAATTTGAATGAATTGACTAATCTTTAAATACGTTATAAATTATTAATATATTTTAAATAACGAACTTAAAAATTACTATTGCTGCACTTTGCCATTTTTAGTTCTCAATCAGCTTCTCAACTTCCGAAGGTTTTGGGCTTTTTTCTCTTTTCGGCGTTGAACTGAAATGGGATACTTAATAGTTTAGTGTTCCTCTAGCTTACGGGCTTTTTCAAAGTACAATTTATTTTCTTCTAACATTTACCTAGAACTAATAAATTTTTAATTGAGAAAGCTTCAGAGATTTATCCAAAAGAAAAAATACTATTTACCTACAATTATCCATTTAGCCATGCTACAAAAAATAGTTAAAATTACCAATAATATACAACATTCAAAAAACCTAGGCACAAAAAAAAAACTCAATATGCATTATTGAAATTCATTGAAACTGAGATAATATACAAAATTGGAGAATGATGGGAGGTATATTGGACTAGTTTGAAGTTAAAATTTGCAACCAATAATATATGATATTAAAAATTGGAAAAAGAAAAGAAGATTTCTTCTGAATAAGTATGGTTAGAATTCATTGAATATATATAGATGAGGAAATAAAAAATTTAGGAAATATTGGAAGTGATTTGGATTCAAAATTGGTAATCGAAATCGAGCTTAAAAGCTTATCTTCAAAACATGAAACGAACATGTATCTTATATACATGAGATAGGCGAGAGATAAGGAAACTAGGGGTGTTCAAAACCGATCCGAAACCGAAAACCGATCCAAACCGAAGCTTAACGGCTTATTGGTAACGGCTTAACGGCTTAATGGATGGGGAACGGATTGAATATTTTTTATTAACGGCTTATCGGTTTGGGGATGGATTATTCAATTTTCTTAACGGCTAATCCGTTAACCCGTTAAGAATATAATATATATATATATATATATATATATATATATATATATATATATATATATATATATATATATATAAAATTTAGTGATAGAATTGAGTTGTCTAATACATATATGGTTCTATGTGTGTCATGGAAAAAGAAGAATTGAAAGGTTGGTTATGACTAGAGGAACGACACCCCATGAAATAAATTTGTGCATTTTGGATGATTGCTTGTGGAAAATGGAGAACGATAGTTATTTATAGAAGAGGAGTGTAGAGAGTAGAATTTACCAGAGCACTTCAGTTTTTAAAAGTTCATTGTGGGAGCTGAATGGAAATTTGCGCGACAGATTTTTTTGGTTATATCCGAAGCTTATGAGTACACATGTAGTGTGGCCTCTAACAGAAGATAAGTTCTGTTATATTTTTTTCGATACTGAACTAGTAGTGAATTTATCTATTTTATAATCTACATGTTGATGGCGATTGTTTCATTAGCTACATCATATGTCTCTAAAATATTATTTTTTATGGCAATTCATTATTTCTAAGACGAGGAGAATAAGAGATATTTAGTGAACATGTATGTTAGGCCGATAAACCGCCCATTAACCGCCCTATAAGAGCTAACCCGATACCAATCCGCCTGATATCTTATCGGGTGGCTAACGGATTAATACATTTAAAAGCCGATAACCGTTAAGAGTAAAAGCCGCCCAATCCGTCCGATGAACACCCCTAAAGGAAACCAGATATGATATTCAATTGAACAGAGGGATAACACTATATGATCCTCAATCATTAGGGAAAACAAGTAGAAACAGTGAATATAAATGAAAAACAAGAAAAGAGAGGTCCTGGACTGCTACAAGGTAGCTAATGAAATAAAAAGAAAACTTCATCCATGCCAATTCTAAGTGTTGTTGCTGCTATATATGTTATTCATTGCCAAGCATTTCTTGTCCCTTCTCTAACTGCTTGACAGATACAACATTCACTTTTAGATTGGGGAATAGGGGTGACTTGGCAAATGTCTCTCTCTAGTACTGCATCTAGGTGCGATGTATTGCCCAGACACTTACGGAGAACATATACATGAAATACGGGGTGAATTTTTGAGGATAAGGGTAGTTCTCGATGGATTATAATAAGCAGCGGAAGCAATCTTAGTATCAAAATCACATGTAATCTAGACACTAGCATAAATGAGATTTCACGGGTTACCTCTTGAAGCGTGAACATATCTCTTCTACTACGTGAGCCTTCTGTTCCATAATTTCTCAATGGAATCTCCAACACCATCACCCGAAAAATCGTGATCCTCAAACATTCCACAGTCTTCTACTGTGTTACCCAAATAATACCGGAAATAGCAATTTCGTGTGGGCAAAATTTCTAGGAAAACTTGGCTGCAAAATTTCAGCCAGCATCTATTTTTTTTCTAGGTGGAAAACCTTATGTATTTATAGTACAAGTATTAAGGGTTAAGACCCTTTTCTAAAACCTATTGGGTTTTTTCTTCCACTAGAATGATTCATTTATTTCATATAATTTAGGCACAGTAGGGACCACAGAATTCAATTAACAAGGCTCCAATTATGGAATTAATTTCTAATTTTTAAAATTAATATCTACCATAATTAATTACGAATTATTCCACTAAAAATCCGTAACTGCACTCTTTATCCAATTTCAAAATTCATCCATTAAATCTTATTTAACTCCCGATGTTAAGACTCACATACTAATCAAATAAATTAAATTACTGACGATTTAATTTATTGATTATTTCCTTTAGACTTTCGCTTAACTTATTTCATGTGTCGGATACAAAATACACCGGCCGGGTTTATACATGAAAACTTATAAGCTTTCATAAAGGTGTATCATCAATCTCTAAACCGAGACATGGATTCCATCAACTAATTATTACTTCGCCAATGTACATTATTATTATTATCAAATTTACCAGGCATATTGACCCACGAAAGAATCTCGCCTTTTAATAAATCAAAATAATAATAATATACACAACTAATAATAATAATATCAAGATTAAGAGTATAAGTACATTTAATGGCTAGAGAGTTTATTTTATTAAGTCAGTATAAAATATTTATCTCTACCTGGTCCGTTCAATACATACAAATGTACTAGCACAAGAAGTTGGAATTAAACCATTCCCATTATTAAGATAAATTATATTTAATCTTGTGCGACAATCATTCCTGATGGTTTGTTCAATTCCATCATTAGATTGTGTACTCAAACTTTATACTTATAAGAACCGATGATTTAATCTTCCGTGTATAAGCTAAACTCTATACACTAAATCATCTATTATATAAGCAAAGGACACAAACTATTATATGATCTATTTAAAACTATATTAAAACTGAATAAACAATTATTTCATAATAAATACTATATCTAAACCAAACACATGGTTAATAGTATATATCCCAACAATCTCCGACTTAGACGTTTAACCATGATAATTATTAGAATATACTATATCCAAATGCATGGTTAATAGTATATGCCCCAACAATCTCACACTTAGACTCATAACCATGCATCTATAACTTTCTCATGCATTCTTTTACATGACTATTAAAAGTCTTCACCAAATAAGGTTTTGTTAAAGAATCTTGTCAAGTTATATTTGATACAATATTTGTCCAGTAGTGCTTTTCGTAACTATCTAGTTTGACATTAAACTCTTCAGGGATCCTGTTACCGAAACTATCCCAAGAATGTACATCGAACTATGATTTTCTTTAGCTTTCTCCCACAACGACGAAATACTACTAATGTTACCTTCATTACCTCACGACATTGAAATATTAGTGACTTCTTACTATAGTGTTTAATGTTCAAACATCACTCCCACTCGATAAAGACATATCATGTCTATTAACGTCCTCTAACTACTTAAATGAAATGGAACGTCAATTCTAACGTGTGGGTTTTGATATTCTTGAACATCTAGTTATTTCTTTGCCCAGCTCTTGTAAAAATAGTTTACTTCTAGGAACATATTTTATTAAACAGTCCTTATCTAGAAAAATGTAATTATTTTAACAATTGCCTTATTTTCTTTAGGACAATAAAATAAAGCTCCATTCGTTTTCTTGGATATTCGAAAAACATGCACCTATCCATTCTTAGTTCCAACTTACATATCTGCTTTCCTTTTTAGCACATATGCGGGACAATCCTATTTTTGAACATGCCATAGACCAAGCTTACATTCAGTCCACAGTTCTATAGATGTCCCACGTACTAGCTTAGAAGGAACTAAATTCAGAATGTAATTTGCAATTTCCAGAAAATATTCTTAAAACAAATAAGGCAAATCTGAATAACATGTCATTAGTCTATCCATTTCCAAAAGAGACTTATTTCTTCTTTCTACTAAACCACTCTATTATGGAGTTTACAGTGTAGTCAATCGAGACGTAGTCCCTTATTCTGATATGTAACAAAAGAACTTTTTAGAGATATGCTCGCCACTACAATCAAATTGTAGTAACTTAATATATTTCTTTGATGCTTCTACGTTTCAAGTCTTAAAAATCTTTGAATTACTTAATTCATTAAGACTTACAGTTTCTTTGTCCTCTTCGGTTTATCGGTTTATCGATAAACCGATAAGATATATTAAAAAGACAGATATACCCTTATTTTATAATATTATTACTACCATTTCCTTCACTTAACCCTAAATCCCTAATACCCTATTATTTCCTTCACTGTCTTTCAATTTGCAGCCATGGCTTGCCCGCCTCTCTTCAGTCTTCAGTGAGTGTGAGTCTTCACTTCAGTGTCTTTAAAATCGCCACTCGCCACCATTAAATCGAGATCTTGTTTGTTGGAAAGATAGTCTCCTTTGAAAGGTACTTGTAATTTCTTTCCAGAAAACACTTGTTGGTGCTTTGATGGTTTTTGTTTCATAGTATGCTTTTTGTTTTAATTCTTTGCTTGAAACGAAGAATAAAAAATTCACAACCTGTTGATGTGGGGAAGTTCATGTTGTACTTAGGTATTGAAACTGTTTATTCTTCACAGCAGAGAAAATAACCTCACCTTTTAAGGATGTGAGGTGAGGTTATTAAAAAGTTGTGGAGAAGGAACTTATTTGTGCTTGTTCGCGGTCAATTAATAAGTCGATACTTCTATAATAAAAGGTAAAGTTATAAGAACCTACGCAAACAGTGATATGTATAAAGGGACTGTGGAATCACATCCTTGAATTCTTTTACTGCAATCGCCGTAATAAATACAAGTAAAAATAAAAATAAAGCATGTAGGCAAACTGTAAACTGTAAAAATGTAAAATGATTGTATACATCTAAGCTCTGTTGTTAAAAGAAAGGTAAAACGTGGAGGAGGATTATAGTCGAGTTGGAAAATGAGAATGAAACTCATAATGTTTTAAAAAAAGGTTTTTGGACCGCAAAACAATACATATGAATTTTGATTGTCCAAAAACTATGGTATACACAGTTGCAAGTACCCTCTATGCAAGATAGTATGTTTAGCCTGCTGCAACAGTTTCTTGCTTTTGTTTAGCTTGCAACAGTTTCTTGCTTTTGTTTAGCTTGCTTTTGTTTATCAAGTTCTAAAAGATCAGTGCATAACTGCATCTATTCTGAAAGATCAGTTGCTGTTGTTTCACTACTCTTGTCCTCAATGATTCAAAAATTTGAAGATCCGACTGTTAATCCAGCTGCATACACAAAAAGTAGTGGTTACTGTAACCTTTGGACTACTTATTGTGTAATTGTATTATAAATTACATTTGGACTACTTATTTTGCTTACTGCTATCTTCGTGGGTACTTTTCAAGCTGCCTTTGGACTACTTATTGTGTAATGATATTATAAATTACAGGTTAGGATTTCTAGTTGATTTTCTGTCACATGCTGCTATTGTTGGTTTCATGGCTGGTGCTACCTGAGTGATTGGGCTACAACAACTCAAATCATTGCTTGGGCTTTCAAAGTTTACAAACAATAGTGGTATCATCTCTGTCTGAACTTCTATCGCAAATCAATGCATACTGTAAATTAATTTGTTGTTTTTTGTCCTCTCAATTAATATCTACAGTTTAACGTGTATATATATATATATATATATATATATATATATATATATATATATATATATATAACCAAAGTGTTCAGCCCTCCTCTTGGTTTATTGGTGTTATCAATAACCGAATCGATAAGCCCCAAAAATCGATAAATCGAAATCGAAAAAATCGAAACCTTATTGAAACGATAATGATAAGCATATGTAAAAATCGATAATCCATAAGTAATTATCGATAAGGATAAAAATCGAATCGATAAATAGAATGCACACCCCTACACGTAACCAACAAATGTGTTTCCCAGAAATGTTGAACTCGAAGAAACGTTTGACAATCTGTAGTACTATGACCTAGTGTGGCTAGCCAAACCACACTCAGAACAAGGTCAAACCTGTGAAGATTAATGATAAAGAAGTCAGTGGAAAAAGAAAAACCTTGAATAGTAATAATAACATCATGTATCGTTCCAAGACACGTCAACGCATGCTCATTTCCAACCACAATAGAAAATCTAGTAGATGATTCAATAGACAATTTAAGTTTTCAAGCAGCATGTGGATTGACAAAATTATGAGTGCTACCTCCATCAATGAGAATCTAAGCTGCAAGGCCCATGATTAGGAGTGTGAATTCGATTTATCGATTCGATTTTGACCCTTATCGATAATTATTTATCGATTATCGATTTGTACATATTCTTATCGTTATCGTCTCAATAAGGTTTCGATTTTTTCGATTTCGATTTATCGATTTTGGGGTCTTATCGATTCGGTTATCGATTACACCAATAAAAAAATTTGCGGGATTCCACGGAAAGTATATCGCTATAAACGCGCCTAACTTATATGGACAAAAAGAAGCTAAAATAAAACGAAACCATTTATAACATAAAAATTGTATTAACAAGCACATGCAAGAAAACTAGAGTAAAGAATCAAATGTATGCCACAAACACTCCAACGGTATAAAATATAAAACAAGACAAAATACATCATCATGACTAATTTTATTTTCCATTAATTTGAACTTCATTCCCTTGATCTTTAAATATGATTATTCCTTAAATATGGTAGAGGAAATAATAGGGTAAGAGACTTAGAGTAAATGAAAGGGTAGATTATGCAAAATGATATTGTATAGCCACTTTCAAAATAGTAGCGGAATATATATACATTATGTATGTAATATTAATCTACACAAATAGGTAATTATTCATTTTATAAGTGTCTGTAGTGATAGGGGTGTGCATTCGATTTATCGATTCGATTTTGACCCTTATCGATAATTACTTATCGATTATCGATTTGTACATATGCTTATCGTTATCGTTTCAATAAGGTTTCGATTTTTTCGATTTTGATTTTGTTCATTTCGATAACAAATAATCGATTCGATTTATCGATAAACCGATTCGAATGGACACCCCTACCCATGATATAGCCAGTCATACGAATAGTGGAGGAATGTAGTCCTCCAGAGAAGGCGTGAAGACTAATAGTGAGAAGAGAGGGTAAGGTAGGTGATATATCAGGAGGAAGGGAATCAGATGGTGGTGGTAACAATTCCAATAGAGGATCCTCAATGGCTTCGTCATCTGCGAGAAAAAGAAAAGATAGGGTGTTAAGGAGAAACGATGACCCTTGCTGTATTTTTTGTCACAATTGAAACACAAATTTAGCTCGTGTTTGCGTCGAATCTCCATTGATGTCAACTCCGGGAAGAGAATGAGTCAAAAATTGCGAAGAAGGAGAGATTGACGGGGTTGATTTAGAGTTCCAAATGGTTTGTTGTGGCAGGGAAAGAGGTTTTGGTTTAGAGAAATAATTAGACCAGTTGTTTGTTTAGGTTGGGCCAAACATTTCTGCTCTTGTAGAAAGGCCAAACCAATGGCCTCATTCTAGTCCACAGGACAAAAGGAAAGCACATCGACCTTAATATCTGATAGAAGCCCTGAAGTGAAGCAATGTTTCAACATCGGCAGCGATATCTTTGTCGTATGGTTAGCGAGCTTTTTATAATGGGTGACATAGTCATGAACGGAAGAAGTAATTTGCAATTCTGCAAGCAAACTCTCTGGTGCTTCCAATGATTTCACCCTAAAACGAGTCACAAAAGCTCTTATCAAGTGAACCCAACCACGTAATTGTGACTCCAGAACATCCATTGACACCAATATCTAGCGTCGTCTTCAAGGAAGAAGGAACATTGATTGATACCTTCTTCATCGGGAAAATTGTAGTGGTCAAAATACCGATGGGACTGGAAAATCCAACTCTCCCCAGCAATACTGTCGCACTTTAGCAATTCAATTGCTTTGTCTCTGCGAAAGTGACAATAAGGTTGTTGTGATTGAGTGACATGAAAAACTGGTGCGTGTGGTGGTGCATGTTTCTGATTATGGGTTTATTGTTGTTGTTGATATCAAATTTTTCCCTACGTATTTTTATGGAAAAAATGCTTTTGAAATAATATATATATACATATATATGCATGCCCAAGTGTTTTGGTATTTTTCCAAATTTTTAAAGATTTTTAAAATTAATTTGTTATCCATTTTAGCAGTACAAAAATCAATAATTATTCTCAAGATTATTATTTTGGTGAATAAATTATTTTTATTCTCATATTTATACCAAATAAAGTTAACTTGATTTTTGTATATTTTTACAAATTTATTTGGTATTTTAAAAGCTAAATTGCATATAATTGCAATTCTAGCCTACTTTAAGATTAATAATATTTTATAATTATAAAATTAGTTTCAGTATTTTTAAATTAATATGTATATATTATTAATTAGCTCAGTACTTAACTTGCTTTAAAATTATTTTTTTGACTATTTTTCAAAATAAAAGGGAAAACTGCTATTTAACATGTAGCCTCATTTCATTTCAATTACAGCCTATTTTACATTTCAATTTTAACCCCTAATTGACCTAATGCTAACCCCAAATGAACCGGCCCATTTTAATTTTGACCCAACCCATAACCCAATTCAAATGACCCTACATGGTTCCCCACCTACCCTTTTAAATTTAGGTCGTTGGTCATTCAGATCAACAACCATAGTTCACCCTTCCATAATTAATCCCAAATGACCTACCCTAATCTCTCATTTTCATTCTGATAGCCGCCTTTGAAATCCCTTCGTCTCTCAAACTCTTTCAATGGTTCATCAGAACCCTAGTCGTCTCCGACCCTTTTCAACCACAACTCCACCGCAATCCATGGCTTCTCAGGCCATGGATAGCATGTACTCACCCCCTCCATCATTAAACCTTGGGTGTTCGAAGCTTCAAAGTTTGACCTCGATGGTTCTCCTTCAGATCTTCTCAGATCTATAGTTTTATGGATTTTCCGGCTTGCTCCGGCGTATCCAAAGCATTAGGAGCCTGATTCTAACTCATCCGACTCAAGATCGGAGTTTCTTCCAAGCCTTTCTCATTTCTAGGGTTTCTCAGAAATCCTAAGCTATTCGAGGTTTTTCTCTATTTGTTTTTTAGATCTATGTTGTATCTGTGCTATACTTTACTTTTGTAGTATTTTCCCCAAATTGTCTTTTCAAAATCATCTGTCTTCGATTTAGGGTTTCTGAAGGGTTTCAAAACATCTTTCTGATTCTTCCTTCTCTTTTCTTTATGTGTGTTTGCCTATATTATGCTCGTGTGTCTTTTTTACTATCCATGTGTTGTTCTTCTACTTTTCTTTTTCTTCTATACATGATGCTCCTGTGCTTTGTATTCTACTGTGCCTCTAGACTAGGCTCACACGCTAATCATTGTTATGTTTTTCTACATGTTCTTAGCTACACTTTTCAGTACTCTTCTACTATATGTGTTTCATGTTGAGTTCTTTGCTTTACTAGACTTTATTCAAGTTCTTGTTAAACGTGTTTCATCCATTGTCTCTTAAAAGTTTACATCATCCTTTTTCTCTTCTAAGCTTGCTTAAGTTTCGAACTTTTCTTAAACATGTTCTTTATGCTCTTAAATCAACTTTTCGCTTTGTTGCTTCAAACCTACTATCATGTTTTCTGTTGGTTTCCCATGAGTCTCTGAAAGAGACCTCTAAGTCTGTTTCAATGTCTTGCCTTCTCACCTCTGTGTCTGATTCGAATTGAAAGCCTATGATTTGGGGTTTTCTTTGGCAAGTTTGATTTGGTGCTAGGGTCAGGGTTCTACTTTGGAACCCTGGACTCTCAGACTCATTATGGGTCGGCAAACTGAACTTGTACCCCTTTTGCTTATGATTCTGAACTTTTCTATGATTAGATTTTTAAGTAACATGATAGTTCCTTCTTGATTTACATATTTATGTGCTTTATATACAAAAAATACTTCTTTCAAAAAGGTTTTGCCAACTATTAATTGATTCCGAATTCCTTTTAATAAGAGTTTGACTGATTGTTAATTATTTTCTCCAATTGAACCTTCTTTACCTTTTCCTGACTTTGTTCATTCGAACAAAGCGTGCAACTTTGATTTTACTGGCTGTTTGATTGATTCCCTTTCCTTATTTTTCACAAACCGTGTAACATGGGACTTTGCCGTAAATAAATCTAGTGTATTTACCATTCTTGTGTTACTTTGGAAAAGATTTTAATCAAATTCTTTCCTTAATTGTCTTCTACCCGTTTGAAATCAGAATCCCTTAACCAAAGGGAGGCTTTATGTGATTTCAAAACAATTTCCTTACCTTTTCTTACTTGCCTTCTGCACTATAAAAGGGGGACTACCCTTCTGCACTTTGACACACTTCGAATTGCATACTTTACACATACACCTCCAATTTTACAATTACAATACTCTTTCAATACTCTACTCTCTTTTGAGATTTCTTGAAATATTTTCTTGCAATTTGGTTTACAAGACTCCAAAAAGGCTCTTTACCTCAAGAACTTTGTCATTTAAATTCTACAAAAAGGTATGTGATGTTTTCACTTGGATTTATTTTTGTGATGTCTTTTCACATGTTTTTTGCCTTATACGTTTGATTTTAAATTATTTTATGTGATGTCCCACAATATTTATTTATATTTAAATTTTTTTTATTATTTTTTCTGCATTTAGTAAATTTATAAAAAATAAAGTTTATGCCGCGCGAAGCACTGCAAGTTCACTAGTGTATGTATAACCACACAAGACCGATATATATGATCCGCCATAATAGAATCACCAACCGGTCTAGATATATGAATACGAATATCAAGAGAACCACGAGGCATATACAAGTAAAGAGCAAAATGTGATGACACATATGAATATGTAAACGCAGATTGAACAATATAGAAACATCTCTATGATAGACCAAAACCATACATGTGATCACACCATTTGAGGCAACCGCCTCTGGTATACCCAAAAAAGTATAGCTACGAGTCTGACCGCTACTGGTTTATTCACCACCAACCTGACCCCTTTCACTAGGGCGACCTCTAGTTGCATGGCCTCCTCCTCTAGCTAATTGGGTCGGGGATGAAGTAAGTAGTGTAGGGACTACAATTTGAGAAATCAGCAGAGTAATGCCTCTGGCAAGTCTAGGGCAATACCTCCATGGCCAAAATCTCCACACTCATAGAAACCTCTAGATGATGGAGACTGTTGAACCTGAATCTGGCTTAATGGACCGAATACCTGCTGGAAGAACCCTGAATAGACGGAGCGCAATACAAACTCACTAAGAGAGCACTAAAAGATGATGGAATCGGAGTATTGAAAGATGGCCAAGACACTACAGTAATGGCTACATGTTGTGCAGAATAAGTTGGCCTACTGTTAGACCTCCGCCGATTGAGCTCGACTTAACAACAAGAGTGTTGTCATGAGGCAGCAAGAGTGTTGCAAAGCTGGTGCATGAGTGGCGCCAAAGTCAAAAAGGGAAATGGGCAAGCGATGGCTAAGGCTTTGAACGGATGCGAGGCATCTTGGCAAGGGCTTGACAATGTGTTGCAGGCTATATATGGCACTTGATCTTGATTATAGCATCAAGGCATAAGGAATTGATGCCAAGGTATGGAAGAAACAGATGAGAAAAGGAAAGAAAATGTGCAAATGGAAAGGAAACATGCGGGCAGATTTGGCGTGGGTTCGAGTTGCGGTAAATGGGCCAAGTTCATGGGCAATGGTAAGGAAAATTGGGGCACAATGCAGCTGGATACAATGGCATAGATTCCTGGTCCAATCTAAGGAACGAAATTGAGCAGCAACATGGGAATGGACCATGTCAAATGGCAATAACCAGCACATACTGTGCATATGGGCAGCAGTTGAGCTTTATCCAAAAAGGCTGGTAGGAGTTAGCACAAATTGAGGCCATGATCTCATGATCTTTAACATGCTCCTAGTAGTTAAGGGTTTCAACTACACTAGGATAAAGTAGTGCGCAAGTGCCAAGCCTAAAAGTTAGGCAACTATTGTAAACATGGGGCTGTTTTCATGTGTTATAAATGGACATCCCCTTCCCTTCTGTGGCATAAGGAGAAAAACGTGTGAGAGAACACTTAGTGTTGAAAACGTGAAGAGTGTATGTTTTCTGATTTAGGAAGAGTCCTAAGTCTTGTGAGGGTCAAGAGTGATCTTCATTTTTGTACATAAGATGTACTACGGAGTTTGAGTTTCTTTGCATGCTCGAGTTAAATACAAAGTTGAGAAAAGAGTTTCGTGTAATCTTGTGTCTTTTGTTCATGTTCCAATTCTATCCCTTCACTTATATTTTCATTGCCTAAGTTCATTATAAGCTTACTATGTTGAAAGCTTCCTAAATAATTCGAAGTTCAAAGTTGTAGAATTTTGGCTAAGTGTTGGAGCAGGCTGAAGTCAAGGCGAGTCTTGAATGCCGCGCGGGCTATTTTAGAGTGACATAAAATGAGCCTTTGACAACTGGTATCAGAGCCAGGTCGGGTTCATGGTGGAGACACGACGGGCAGTGGCAGATTTTGTGGTTTTGTTTGAAAATATGGCTGGTGGTAATAATGAACTGCAGGAAAGCTAGCAAAATTGGAAGCACTGGTGGAAAATGTTCCGGAAGGGGATGAACTTTAGTCTCTTGTGACAAGACTTGCATTTCTTGAGGCCGAAATGGAAAGGCTTAGTCGAGAAAATGCAGATCAGAAGACCGAGATAGTGATACTACGACGTGCTGTGGGCGAGGATGCTCAACGTGGTGCTGAACGTCTCAAAGTGAGAATACCTGAACCTAAGGCATTCAGAACTGCACCTGAATTGGAGAATTTTCTTTGGGATATGGAGCAGTACTTTCATGCTATTTGTGTGCAAGACAAGACGGAGAAAGTAACATTGACTAGCATGTATTTGTATGATGATGCTAAGTTATGGTGGCGCACTCGTGTGGTTGAAGATGAAAATCTTGGTAGACCAAAGATTGAGTCGTGGGAGCGGCTTAAAAAGGAATTCAAGGATCAGTTCTTTCCTAGTAATACATCTTGGATTAATAGGGACAAACTGAAAACGTTGAAACATACCAGATCAGTTTGAGCTTATGTGAAGGAGTTCACATCGTTGATGCTAAACATCAACAACATGTCGGTAGAAGAAAAGTTGCACAATTTCATGAGCGGGCTGCAACAGTGGGCACAACTTGAGTCGCGAAGATAGAATATTCAAAACCTCACATGTGTCATGGCTGCGGCGGATGCATTAGGCGATTTTCACATTAATGAGGAGAATTGTGCTTCAAAATCCAATGACGGAAAGAAGGACAAGGAATAATGAGTGGAAAAAAAGTGAAAGTGGAGATGCACATGAAGATAAAGGGAATGGAAAGCAAGAAGCTGGAACTTCAAAGGGCAAGGAGAAGGGCAGCAAATTCAGTGGTTGTTTCCTTTGTGATGGACCACATCGAGCGAGGGACTGTCCAAACAAGGGGGTGTTGAATGAAATAACTGCCACGGATAAGAGAGATGCATTGGAGGCATTGAACAGTGATATGCAAGCTGTTGGGGTCAATTCAATTGTGGCTAAAGAGAGAGTTGGTCAAGGGGCATTACTTGTCAACCTCTTAGGACTCATAAATTGAGTTAACCTCGATGAGGACGTTGAGTTTCAAAGAGTGTGGATGGTTTGTTAGACCTCCGCCAATTGAGCTTGACTTGACAACAAGAGTGTTGTCATGAGGCAACAAGAGTGTTGCAAAGCTGGTGCATGAGTGGCACCAAAGTCAAAAAGGGAAATGGGCAAGTGATGGCTAAGGCTTTGAACGGATGCGAGGCAGCTTGGCAAGGGCTTGAAAATGAGTTGTAGGCTACGGATGGCACTTGATCATGATAATAGCATCAAGGCATTAGGCATTGATTCCAAGGCATGGTAGAAACGGACGAGCAAAGGCAAGAAAATGTGCAAATGGAAAGGCTGCGTGAGAGCAGATTTGGCATGGGTTCGAGCTGCGGAAAACAGGCCATGTTCGTGGGCAATGGTAAGGAAAATCGGGGCACAATGCAGCTGGATAAAATGGCATTGGTGCCTGTTCCAAGCCAAGGCACGAAATTGAGCAGCAACATGGGAATGGACCACGTCAAACGGCGGTTACCGGCACATGCTGTGCACATGGGCAACGGTTGAGACTTATCCAAAAAGGTTGGCAGGAGTTTGCATGAATTGAGGCCATGATCTTATGATCTTTAATATGTTCCTAGTAGTTTTTGGTGTCAACTACACTAGAATAAAGTAGTGGGCAAGTGCGGCCTAAAAACTAGGCAACTATTGTAAACATGGGGCTGTTTTCATGTGTTATAAATGGACATCACCCTTCCCTTTTGTGGAATAAGGAGAAAAACGTGTGAGAGCACACTTAGACTTGAAGGTGTGAAGAGTGCATGTTTTATGATTTAGGAAGATTCCTAAGTCTTGTGAGGGTGAAGAGTGATCTTCATTTTTGTACACGAATGCACTACGGATTTTGAGTTTCTTTGTATGGTCGAGTTAAATACAAAGTTGGGAAAGAGTTTTCTGTAATCTTGTGTCTTTTGTTCATGTTACAGTTCTGTCCCTTCACTTATATTTTCATTGCCTAAGTTTATTCTAATCTTACTATGTTGAAAGCTGCCTAAATACTTCGAAGTCCAAAGTTTCAGAATTTTGGCTAAGTGTTTGAGCAGGCTGCAGTCAAGGCGAGTCTTGGCTGCCGCGCGGGTTGTTTTAGAGTGCCATAAAACGAGCCTGTGACACCTACCATGATGGCCCCCTACCAAATTGACACCTACCTCCATATAAGGTACCAATGAAACTAATATAATGAAGAGGCCCCTTATCCTTCGTCATGGCCTCTTTCCCCTGACCACAACTACGTTTAATCCTCTAAGCTATCTCCACAACCTAGTGAAAAGTAGTCCTAATCTCTGACTCACGGACCATAGCAATTCTGATACCATAAGTCAATCCCTTACTAAATCTTCTCACCTTCTCTGCCTTAGTGGGGATTAAGAAAAAGCAAAACGATACAACTATATGAGTTTCGCCTAATACTCAATCACACTCATGTGATCCTGGTGTAGTTGCTCAAGATGTCCTCTCAACTCATGGTGTGGGGGATGCACCTATATAGAAACAAGCTTGAGAACTAAGTCCAATTAAGAGAAGATGAACCTGCTGGCTTACCGAACTCATAAGTCTGCCACTATCTCCTAGCAGCCCGTTTCAATTGATGTTATGAAGTACACCCCCTTCGGCTTTACCAAGCCTAAGTTGCAAAGAATCTTATGACATCGGTCTAGAAAATCCTAGGCATGATCTAATACGTCACATCAAAGTGAAGAGGATGTAGCCTTTTAAACTTCTAAACCCCTTTATGCTTCTCAATAGACACACCAGGCTCAACTATGGATCTAGCACCATAATAGGATGCTAGAATCCAATTGGCAATGCTTTGGGCGTCTTAACCATCACCACTACCTAATCTAGAGTATGAATTTTAGGGGCTTGGATTCCCTCTCTAACCTTAGATGTAGCTGGGGCCACTGAAACCACTCTAGCTTGAGTTAGGTCATTGATAAAGCTGACTATATTGTCTATATCCTCCTGAAACACCGGTGTAATAATAAAATCCTCTAGATGTTGAGTTTGTACTAGAGCCTCAATAGATCATCCATGATCTGATCCTCCACTTGATTCGCTGGTGGGTCTGTTGACAATGCTCTAGTGTGACCATGGCTACGATAGGTTCTCTACACCTTGCTGTGATTATGCGACCCCTGACAGGAGCCTCTGACTTGCCTTGGAACCTATCACTCCAGGCTACAGTAGGTTGTGTCATCATATCGTCAAATGCTACTTCTGTTGAAGCGTGAGTTCTATGTGAGAGAGTCGAAGAGAAAGAATTAAATTCAGACAAAAAATAACACACGATAAGGATTCAAGAAAAAGAAGGTTCGTGAAGTTCTATAACCGCTCGCATATAGATATAAACATCTCTGTATCAATACACAAAACTCTATTAGGCATGCTCGTGACTTGTGAGACCCTTAGAATTTAGAGCTCTGATACCAACTTGTCATGACCCAAAATTCTACTAATGGCCATGATGGTTCTAAACGAGCTAGCTAGGCTAGCCAATACATAATAACAGTAATAGAAAATAATTTTTATATCATTAACAAAGTTACGAGAATACTATCAAAGTTGAAATAGTCTCAAAATGAATAACATAAATACAAATGTATAAGATAGGGTTTAAGCACGACCACAACTATCTAATAAGGTTCAAAACCCGGTATCACAAATATCACAAGCATCTAAGAAAGATTAAATTGTATCAACCAAATAACAACATATGTCTGGAAAGAGTAAACTGATAGAGATAGCTAACACGGGAGAGGGATTTCATGTGCTGCAAATCGAACAAGTAAGGCAGCTCGGCGTGAAGTCTCCAATTCAACCTCCTAAGTGGTTGGATTGGTATGACTAGTATCGGTCCCAAAATCTGTACAAAAATATGCAAAAGTATAGGATGAATACAAAACCATTATACTCAGTAAGTATCGAGTCTATCCTCGAAGAAATAATAGAGAGGAGTCAACATTAACACCTACTAATAGTCCAATAAATAGTAATTGCATAATAGAACAAGATAATGTATAGCATCACCAAGTAAGTACAAACGGTAAAGGCATAGTAAAACTGAGATTTAGCTACAATTTCAAGTAAAAAGATAGATTCTGATGTCAAATACCTCGATTCTTTTCATAATCATGATATAAGTCAATCAACGGTTATATAAATGTTAGTACAAGAATCTAGATGCAAATGCATGCTCATGATCCACTTTTAATACCTCATAACACAAATTCATGTGCCTAAAACTGGTCAAATATCCAAAATAAGCTCAAATCTAGTGCTTGCGCTCATAAGGACCAAATCAATATGGGTAATCACCTGATTCCGGAGGGACAAATCCATATCCAAGCATTTTTGTGACGTACAAATCGATCTAACCGTAATTAATAATCTATATCCATATCCACTCACAATGTCCTAGGTTCTAAAATCATCAACTTTGCTCAATAACCAACTCTTTAACTCGTGTATGTATATATGAGATAATGTGATAAAGATGCACGAGGACATATTAATAAATACAGATGAATAATAATATGAATATGAGATGATTATGGCTAATTATATAAATCAACTTTTCATAACATTTCAACCAATTCATTTATTATTGTTTAGTCTGATCATGATATCAAACGTGAGCAACAAGAGTCAATAATTACTAAATCACAAGTTAAGTAAGGCTAGAACTTGAATACGGTCAAATTAACAAGCCAAACCCCTAAACATGATTTCTATCATAGTTAAGTTTCATTACGTAATTGTAGAATCAATGAAACATGAATAAATATTTGTTTAAGACTAAATAAGGTAAATCATAAGCCCAACTATGTCTCGCTAAGGTCATATCCTAGCTACACATATATGCTTGTCGCCTCGAATATACAAAGCACCTAAATCAAACAACAATTAACAAAATAAATTACCTATGAGAGGAAGAATTCACTCTTATAAAGAGAGAAATGAGACTTACCTCCAGCCAAGAACACCTTCAAAATTCCAAAATAGCTTTTCCCTCAAATCCACCTCCAAAAAACTTGAATCTAGTCAAATATTACTTAATAAGGTCTAATAATGCTATAGAAATTAACTCTAAACAATGAGGTTTTCATCTTTGATCAAATCTCAAAAAGACAGTAAAATTTAATCGAGACACACACGGCCAAAACCCAGTAAAGGAGTAGATCCCGATTACCCATAACCTCACGAGTCCAAATATGTGATTAGATTCCAAAATCGAGTCCAAATTAACCCCTGAAATCCCCAAAATACACGCTCTTAATTTGTAGACAAAACCCACCAATTATTTCCTTTTAAATTCATATTCTAAGTGTATAAATCCATGTGGAATCAAGATATATAATCAAATATAAGTGAAAATACTTACCCACAAGTAGTAGTAGAAAATATGAGCTAACCCTCGAAATAAATAAGTCTGCCAGTGATGTCGCATCTGCGAGCTCACTTCTGTAGCCAAATGTGTGCATCTAAGAGCCTCCTTTAAAATTCCCATCCTCGCACCCACGACTCTATTGCTGCATCTACAGTCTCGTAGGTGTGCTCGTCCTTGCTTGGATGCGTTTTCTTATGGCTGCCTCACTCTTCCAGCCACGCTCAAAGCTCCATATGTGCACCTTCACACTTGCACTCTCCTCATTGTAGAAGCGATCATCCATAGGATCATCCACTCTTGCAGGTGTTCTTCAAAGGCCACAGGTGCGATCTCCTTACATGTGCACCTCCTCTGCTGGTGCGATGCACCATATATCAAAGAAGTTTCAGCAACTCCAACATGGTCCAAAATCATCCAAAACTCACCCGAGCCTCTCGTCGCCCATCCAATCATACCACCAACTCCGCATACGTAAACGACACTTATCCAAAGGTTCAAAACACTAAAAAAATAACAACTAAATCGAGGATCGAAGATCAAAACCTATGCTTAATTTCCAAACATTCTAACTTCACTAGACAAGTATGAATCATGCCTAAACATTCCACATCACAACCACACTTTGCACATATGTTAAAATCAACTAAATGTACCTATCCAAAGTTTTGGAACATCAATTGGAATCTGATAACATTAAAGTCAACTTCCGGTTAAACCTATGAACTCTCCATCCTTCAAATTGCCAACTTTCGACAAATAGAGCCAAAACCCTCAAGGAATCCACAAATCCAAATCCGAACATATGCTCAAGTCCAAAATCACAATATGAACATATTAGAACCATCAAATCACTAATCTAAGGTCGTTTATTTAAAAGTCCAACCTTGATCAACTCTAGCAACTTAAGAGCCTCGCCAAGTGCCAAGGTTGACCTTTATGGCCGAGGTCGTTCGTGCTCAAGGGGCAGCTGCCGACTGTTTGACTCGTGCATCATGAGGCGGGTAATCCTACACTGTTAATGTGGCGGCTGTGGAGGCTGAGAGGACGGGCTCTGAAGCCACTCTCGAGGAAGCACCGGGTAACTCAGCCCGTGTGGAGATGAAGGCGGGCTGATCTACTTTCCCCATTGATATCCCTGGGGGATACAACTTGTTGGAGGATAGTGAGAAGGTTGCAATAGATATGACCCTGTTGTGCGCGGCTGTGTAGTGCGAGTCGCTGAGGGACATCAGCAACGGGGGCTTGTCAAGGCGGGTAGCTGGTTCAGCTTATCCTCTCTTTGGCATAATCCATGAACAAACATTGTTTTGAACTCTCTCTTACACACATAAACATACTCACTATACTCTCTTATTTTTCTACACATTCTCTCTCACTTCTCCTATTGACTATTGATTACCTAGTCAGCTAAAATCCAAGGCTGAAAATCCAAGGCTAAGTAACTTGTTATTCTACTGTTGTATTGCTCTATACATTGTTTCTCTTGGTCTGCACACACTATTGCTCTACTTCCCCGCACACTATTGTTCCATATTATCTCACTCTTGACTGGTATGTCTTCTATTTGATTTAGAGTTTCCAAAGCAACATGTTTTTATGTGTATTGCACTTCCTCTTGTTTCTTTTATGCTCTATTTATGGTTCTGTTGTTCTCATTGGAATTAGCATGCCTCTGTGTTAGTTCATTGATATGACTATCTTTCCCTTAATTCAGCATGCCTACTACTTCCCTTATTTGTTTAATGCATGTTCTTCCATACCCATAACCCCAATACATTATTAGCATGTAACTCTGAACCTTTTTGGGATGAAATGTGTTGTGACTATTTAAATTTTTTCTCTGATGACTATGCTCTCTCATGTGAACTACTTGTCCTCATTCCCATGTCCCCTATTTGTGTTTGCCTCTCTGAACTATGTGTGATATTCTAGTCTGAGATTGTCTTAGTCACCTTCTTACAAAAACTGTCATACTCTTCTATTGTTTTTCTTCAAGAACTGATTCTATATGGATCATTTTAAAACTTTTTTCTTTTCTCAACTCAATTTCTTTAAAAACTCTATCACACATTCTCACTACTCCAAGAGATTAGGTTCTGCCCCCTTTCGTATAAGCATTGCTTTGGGTATCTCTGAATACCTACTGAACTTTGATGTACAAGGTTGGTAATTCCACATAGCACTTGTTCAGCATTTTTTGTAAATTTTTGTGTGCTGGTATTGGCCATGGACCCAATAGGGCCCTAGGGAGCTTTGTCGTACCAAGACCATGGCTGTGAAACTCGAAAGAAGTGAGGTTGGAAGATTGGGCCTAGTTGAAGGATCCTTATAGAATAACTACTTATTTTATTCTTTTATAATTCAGCTATCTTGGTTTGCAATAATTATTAAATGAATTATTGGGGTTATAGTGAAATTCGGTGGGGTTATGCATGCTTAGCTTAATTACTAGGTAGAAAACATGCTTATAGGATTTACTTACTTATTTTCATAATAGATATAATGCATAGGACATGCATCTCATATACTAGAAATCCTGTTTTTAGGCTCTTACTTTCAGCCCATTATTTAACTCATTTCGTAATCACAATTAGTTAATAACCAACAAACAATTGTTATAAAACCATTGTTGCATTCTCACTGGCATTTAGAGACCATTTTTTAGGACTTTTACGTGCATTAGAAACCATGTTACATATGATGCCTAGGCAATCTTTAGGCCTAATAAAATCGTTTAATCATGTTTTACCAGTTTTAGACTACTCGGCCTCTTTTAACCTTCTGAACTCTGTTTCTCGTTTGCCTCTCTAAATTTTACTCCGTTTCTACTAAAACTTCTGTCCTATTTTGAGATAATCTTAGAATCTTGCATCTGTTCTATCGTGTTTTCTACTGGGTTATCTTTCCTGTCCAGAATCGTGCTATATTTTCTACGCCTTGTTAGGTTACTGCATCTTTAATCCCTCTACTATATTTTTTAAAGTGTGTTTTAACAAGTTTATCTGTACATTTACTAATTCCTAAGCTGTTGTATACTAACTGCCGTATTTAGTTATATTTCTAAAAATCAAATATTCTTCGAGTCACTCAGTTTTAATTAAGCCTCTTTCTTTAACTGAAACTTGCTTTTTCAACATTCCTTCTTTCTAAACTCTTTATCTTTGAGACCTTAAATGTGTTAATAGAGATGCTAATTACATTTTACTTGTAGAGGGATTTGTGAACCTTTTATTTGCCTTTGTATGTTCCCTTTATGTGAAGACCTACTTGTTATGTATGTCGCATAGCATTTTATCCTTTAAACCTAAGGGTTCAGCCTAGTCCTTACCTTGTAGGAATACTGGTCCTAAATACCCTCTAGGACTTATAGGATAGGACGGGTACAACACGCAATAAGCTTTCGTGATTCAATCATGCGCTTAAATAACCTTTATGGGGTGGGAAGGGTAGAATATAGAGATGATGATTGATGCGCTAATATCGGGTGCGACCCCTCTTTTGAGGAGTGATTGCTGGGTATTGCATTGAAGCGATCCGTATTAATCACAAACTTAGGACCCCTTTTCCTTTGTGTGTCTTTATTTTCTTTCTTTGGAAATGTTTAAACCTTTCAAATTCTGTCCTCTCAACTTATTTTCAATGTTATATGAAAGTCCTCATTTGAACCTTGATTGCTTATTTGTAAAGTCACTATTGTAACATCGGCGTGACCATACTAGTGGATCTTGAGGGGTGCCTAACACTTTTCCCTTGAGATAATGTCAATCCCTTACCTAAACTCTGGTTTCTTCAACTCAAACCCTTCTTAAAGTGTCCTAATACTATAATCATTAGGTGGCGACTCTTTAATTCAAAAGACCCAATTTTCGAAAGGGAATAGAGCCGTCCTCCTAAATATCGTAAACCTGATTTTGCCTTAGAAAAAGGAGGCGTCGACAATTAGGATCTCCAGTGAAGTAGGGAGGATAAAGTCTGCGAAATCTCTCCAGCCTTTTCTGCTCCTCAACAGTCAAGGCTGGCCTAATCTCTGGCTGAACTACAATAATTGGATGCACAAGGGAAGCCCTCTACATCTGATAGCCATGGGCTAGCTGCTTTGGCATGCATGCAGTGATAGTCTAGGCTCATCTCCCAACCTGTGAGGTAGCTGGTGAAACCAGTATCATCCTTGCCTGAGTCAAACTTGCATACACGTCAGGATATAAGCTAAAGTATCCTGGAGTATGGGTGTATCAATAGGTCTCTCAGGTGCCTGAGTTGGTCCCACTGGCTCAACATTATCAGGTCTCTACTCCTCAATGGGTGCTAATAGTGGCTCTACAGTGGCTACTCTAGCAAGGCCTCTAAATGTGTTGCATGCTCCACCCCTACCTCGACCCCTGCCTCTTACGTCTCCAGCCTGGGGTACTGGAACCTTCTCAACTACTCCAGAAGGATATGGTTTCACCATATGTCATAGAAATAAAAGAGCAAAATAAACTTCAGTACATACAAATATGCACAATAGAGAACGACATAAAGAGAAGCTTTTCTAACAGTCTTGTAAGCTTTTGAACATAAGTACAAACACATTATATTGATCCACAAGCCTCTACTAAACTTGCACATGACTCATGAGAACAGATCAACTTAGGTCTTTGATACCATGCTATCACGATCAAAAACCACCACTGGTCGTGATGGCTCCTAACTTGTTTTCTACGTAATTCAATCATAAAATAATAGCTAAAAAATAGCGAAAAAATAATAACAATACAGAAATAAATGAGTCTAAAAGTGGAATATGCATAGATAAATACCAAACCAACACAACAAATCCCTAGGAATGAGTAACACTTAGTCATGAGCTCTAACATAAGAGTACAAGTCTGCTAATACAATAATTGTTTGAAACAATAACGTGGAATAAAATGATAGAAGGAGATGCTAGGGACTATGATCAGGTTGTAGCTCTACCTCAGGTCTTCACAAGAACAGCTACAACTCTCAATGCTCAATTGGGTCCAACTCATAGATCTGCATAATTAAGTACAAAGTGTAGTATGAGTAATATCATCCCATATTGTCACGACCCCAAATCGGACTCGGTCGTGATGGCACCTCCCGTGAAGACAAGGTCAGCCGACACAATTCTCAAATCCATTTCAATAATTTTAATAGATCAATCTAAGCCTTTTTAATTAATCATATAATGCATAATCTAAATTTAAATAAACAGTACAAAAATAGATACAGCCTGACATCGGGGTGTCACCAGTCACGAGCATCTACTAAGGTCATAAAATACAATAAAATTCTAGAAATATACTGAATATCGTCTAATGACCTCTAGATGGAGAAAATCAGTATTGCGTACTTCGAGCAGTTACCTCACTAAACTCCAATGACTCTTTCCCAGCTCAACCACTACCCGCTATCGGATGCAGAAATACTTGAATCTGCACACAAGGTGCAGGGAGTAAATTGAGTATTCCAACTCAGTGAGTAATAATAATAAACAAAGACTGAGTGATAAGAAATCACAAAAAGTACTACAACATACCATATAGAAGCAGTACAAACCAGTAGGAAAAATAATGAAGCTGTGAAATCTCTTTAAACATCTTAGCTCAGTTTAAAACTTCTTTAGAAATATATTTTTAATAGTTAAGCAATTAAATGCAAAGAAACTAGAATAGATAAGCATAGAAATTCGTCCCTCGAGCATAAACACCAACAAAAATAGCCCTTCGGGCAACAATATGGAGAAACACCAGCCCCTCGTGCTATATCTTATATCACAATGGGTACGCGCGCTCAGTGGGGGTGTGCAGACTCCTGGAGGGGCCCCTTACTGCCCAAGTGCAATATCAAGCTATCTCGTGGCATCATATCTAGGCTCTCGGCCTCATATCACTAAGCCACCTCTTGGCATACACATCTCAGGCCCTCGACTTTATAATCAAAATCAGTGTATCACCGCTGCGGCGTCCAGGCCGACCTAAATGTATCCTCACAATATAGGCTCTCGGCCTTGCCCAGTCAAAAATCACATTAACCACTCGGGAAATAGTAAAACATGAGGCTCAACTCAAAATATTATTTAGAATATCAATTCAAGTGTTAAAGCAGAGTAAACATGACTGAGTTTTGAAAACAGTAGAATATGGCATGACTGAGTATAAGTTTAAAGTCAAAACACTGAGAAAATATCAATAAAAATCCCTAAAGAGTTCAAATAGTTGGCATGAGGACCAAATATGGCATTTAGCCCAAAACATGATGATCAAAAGTAGTTTTCAATCAAATACACAGTAAAATAGTCATTCGGGGTGGACTAAGTCACAATCCCCAATAGTGCACGATCCCACGCTCGTCATCTAGCATGTGTGTCACCTCAAAATAGCACAACGATATGCAATCTGGGGTTTCATACCCTCAGGACAATATTTACAATTATTACTCACCTCGATCCGGTCGAAACTCTAGCCCGCGATGCTATTGCCTGCACGAATCAACCTCCGATTGATCCAAATCTAGCTACAATCAGTACTTAATTATTAAAATATGCTAAAGGAACAAAGCCCACTCGAAAATATCCAATTCAGATAAAAAATCCTAAAATTTACTCAAACCCAGCGCCTGGGCCCACGTCTTAGAATCTAATAAAAATTATATCAATAAAATCCTCATTCACTCACGAGTCTACCCATATCAATTACATCAAAATCCAACCTGAATTGCCCATTCAAATCCCCAAAAAAATTCTCAAACTTTTTCTTCCATCTTTCCCCAAATTTCACTCTAATTTCTCAAATTAAACGATGAAATTCAAGACTAAATCGTGGAATTAAACATAATGCGAGTGAAGAGTACTTACCCCAATAGCTCCACTAAAAATCTCCTCAAATTCCACCTTCTCTCGAGCTCTCCAATGATTTTTATGAAAATGGACTTAAACCCTCGTCTCCAAACCCGTGCATTAATGTACTGTGATCGCGAGACCACCCATGCTATCGCAAAGAATAAGCTCATAGACTCCAAATCTTACTCACTGCGATCACACACTTGCTCACGCGATCGGGAAGTTGCAACCCGTTGACCTATACGATCGCGTACTGCCTCATGCGGTTGCAAAGAACATCTACTCCACCTAATGCGCCTCAAATCCATATGCGATCGCGGACACTCTAAGGTGGTCGCATAGAAAAAATCATGTTGCTCCACAAATATCCCTATGCGATCGCATTAATACCCACGTGATCGCATAGAAGGACACCAGAACTGAACACCAGCAGCGATTTGTGCAATTTTTCCATGTCCGAAAGGATTCGCTTAACCACCCGAAACTCACCCGAGGCCCTTAGGACCTTAACCAATCATGAAAAAATTATCCCATAAAATTTTTCAAACTTGTTCCAAACTTCGTAACACTCAAAACAACATCAAAATACCAAATTCGCATTAGAATCAAGCCTAAGAATTCCAAAATCTTCAAAATTACGCTTTTGATAAAAAACCAAACCACGTCCGAATGACCTGAAATTTTGCAAAAAAAATACAATTGACATAACAGAACTACTTCAACTTCCAGAATTCCATTCCAACCCCTATATCAAATTCTCACCTATCAACCGGAAAACGCTAAAATCTCAATTTTGCCAATTCAAGCCTAAACCTTCCACGGACCTCCAAAATGTATTTCGATCACAATCCTAAGCAAATCACCTAACAGAGCTAACCAAATAATAAAAATTCCAATCTGGGATCAAAGACAAATAAGTCAAACCTTTTAAATTTCAAGCTTCAAATTGAAAACTGTTCTTCCAAGTTCATTTTGATTATCCTGAAAACCAAAACCAAAAATTTACATAAGTCATAATACATCACACGGGGCAAGTCATGTCCAAACAAACGATTAAGGTGCGAAAACTCAAAATGACCGGTCGGGTCATTACATATACACTCAGTAAGTATAATGACTAACCTCGGTGAGGTAGTGGCAAGAGCAATCAATGATAACCATGATCAGACCTGGTAATACTGAGTCATGAGCTCTAACATAAGAATACAAGTCTGCTAATACAATACATTATTTGAAATAATAACAGGAATAAAATAATAGAAAGAGACACCAGGGACTGCGATCAAGATGCAGCTCTACCTCATGTCTCCACAACAATAGATACAACTCCCATTGCTCAGTTAGGTCCAACTCATGGATCTTCATAATTAAGTACAAAGTGTATTATGAGTAAAATTGTCCCCATATATTCAGTATGTATCATGACCAACCCCGGTGAGGTAATGGAAAGAGCGGTCAATAATAATCATGATCAAATCTGTAAAGTTCATGATAATCCTGAATATATATATATATATATATAGACACACACCAGGAACAGTACCAAAATCTAATCACAAGGTACAGATAAGACCAACGGTACACATAAAGACGATATTCACAAGCATTGTAATCAAACTAAAATGTCGAGAAATAAAGAAGATATGGAAGAATAAAAAGTAAAGTTACACACATTTGATATATAGAGAAGATATTTATCATGAATACTTTTATCATATGACCAAACCAACTCAACCTCAATTCTCTCAACTTCTCTATCACAAGATTCACACCCACTTTGTTCCTAAAAATCATCCTTAAATTCATTTTCTGGTATGCTCACACATCCATCACAACATCATCATCTCATTTACTTTTATTTTGGGGCATGGGATATCTTGTCTGTCCAACACTCGGCTCCATACAATATGACTGATTTAACTACAAGTCATGAATTTAAAATATGAGAGAATGAGCCAGAATCCCGGAATATAATGCTTAAGTGGTCTGCGCATCGATTTTGCATATATGGACAAAAGGCTCGTATCTGCGTGACTCCTCCCCTCGGCCAACCTCGTACTGCGACAAGACCAGGGCTTCTACAGACCCGCAAATGCATAATACTACTGCAGGCGCACTATCGCTTCTGCCAAGCACCCTCCATAGGAGTGGTCTCCCACCTCTATTCCTTATATCGCTTCTATGCCCCTACCACCATAGAAGCCCAGAGAGACATTCTATTAAGCCTTGTATATACAAAGTAAGGCCTACAGATTGACTAAAATATAAAAGGAAAAAGGAAATATGAACCTCATAAGTGCAACTACAAAGCCAGGGTCATACAGGCTGCATGACAGGAGGTAACAAAAGTTGCAAGATTAGGAAGATTTCAACCACAGGTCATGATATGAGTAAAAAGACTAAAAGGGGGAAATACCCTAGACTTTGGATTTATTCACAGAGCAATTCCTTAAATGAAAATAAGAGTATTAAGGTATTCACAAGAGCTATAAGTTACGAAAATGATAAGAGCATCAGTCAACATTCGAGGACGAATATTCCAAAAGGGAGAATGATGTTACGCCCCGCGATATTACGTCCCGCAGTAATATGTTATGATGATGTTATATCCTACAGTATTAAGTTACACGTATTGTACCCGATAGTATTATATTACGATAATGTTATGCTTCGCAGTAATAAGTTATATTGATGTTTCACCCTACAGTATTTAACATTAAATTTGTCGTAAGGTAATTGACATCAGTCCAAGAAAAAGATTATTTGGGGATTATGCTATTTCACAGGTGATTAGTGAATTCATGAAAGTGAAAAAGGGAGCAAGTCTAAGAAAATGAATTTTGTCAAAATTTGGCATTTGGGATAAAATACGGCTCGGGATAAAATATCTGACATTTATAGATTAGTGCCATACAAGGTATTATATAACCATGAAAGAAAAGTGTATAAAGTATGTGAAAAGTGAGTAATATTTTAAGTGAGAATAATTCTCAATTTTACGGGAAATTGATTAATTGCCGAATAACAGCATACTACCCAATTAATCTGTGGATAAAAGTTAACAAATCACTTCCCCAAGAGAACGTGGCACCCCCCCCCCCCCCCCACTCACACACCACATGTATTGTCTTTGTGACTCTTAATAAAGGGTGATCGGTGGCAAGACAACATGAAAACATAATTATCATAGTTAAACTTCTTGGATATTGTGATAATGGAGAAGAAGGGGTGTTGATATTTCAGTATATTTCAAATGGAACTTTGCATGAGATATTACATGGTATTGATGCTAGGAAAATGTCATAGGAAAATGGAAAAGAAAGCGTATGCTGTAGCATTTAAACTTGCTAAAGCTATTGAGTATCTACGTGATAATTGCACACTCCCTATAGTACATGGTGATATAAAAGCTTCTACTTGTTATTCCATTTTATATATTGAAATTTACGTATATTTTGATAATTTCGCAAATTGCATATATTTTGCTAGTCTCGTAAATTGCTTATATTTTTCTAGTATTGTAAGTTATAATATTCTCCTTATCGGGATTTCCTATTCAGTTGATATTTCCTTCTTCTAGTCAAGAGAGCGGAGAGTTTATATATATACAGTATTAAAAGTATTTTCATTACCATCGAGCTACAATCGATGGGCAAGCCCCTATTGGACAACCTCTGATCAGATGATAAGTTATATAATGAGTCTACTGTTGCCGAACACTTATGACCGAGCCCAGTTGGTCGAGATACTAAGCCTAGTATGGCCAAGCGCTTATGAGCGAGCCTTATAAGGTCGGATAGCTATTTTACTTACTATATTGCGAGAGTCGAGTCGGTATCAGCAGGTAAGCATATCTTCAGATTTTCTTTGACTTCCAGCTACTTGTAGTTATTATATTATTAGTTCAGTTTCAGCTTTCAGTATATCGCCTTACATACTCGGTACATTATTCGTATTGATGTCCCTTTTACAGGGACGCTACATTTCATGCATGCATCAGACAGACAGACGAGTAGCCCTTTTCAATAAGTGTTGCTCGAGTTCAACTCGATCGGTAAGCTATATGCCTTTCGGAGTTTCCGGATCTAGAGCCTTATGTATATCTTGTGTATATATATGTATATATGTCATGAGTATGTCGAAGAAACGTTCCGATAACAGTATATCCATTAGCAGATGCTTGTAGATATATCTTGCCAGTTAGTGCAGTATGTTGGGCTTTCAGGCCTTGTATGTATATTTAGTAGGTTTGTCAGCTATAATAAATATGACGGCCTTGTTGGCCAAGTTTTATATTGATATTTAGTTAGCATTTGCTATCGTGTTGCAATGTGGCCCATGGCCAAAAGTATGACATAATAAGTTCAGAGCCCCTTAGTTGCAAGATGGTACGTAAGGATAGGTGAGGCACTTGGTGCCGGTCTCACCTCCCATGTTCGAGGCATGACAGAAGGTCCTTGGCTTGACTCCAAGTGAACGGTCTTGAAGGCATAGGCATAATGTGATCATTGGGCAAGGGGTAAATTACTCTTGCCTTCACCCCTCCCCTTTAAAGTATCACCGTGATCATAAAAGCCTAATTTAGTTACAAACCTCAAAATAAATATTCGGATATACTCTTGAGACCAATATTACCATACGGAGCTATTGGAACCACCAGAATTCTATTCCAGGGTCGTTTACATATAATTCACAATCTGGTAATTATTTCAACTTAAGCTTCCAAAACAAGAATTGTTCTTTCAATTAAATCTTGAATCATCCGAAAACCAAACTTTACCACTCTCACAAGTCATAATACACATTTCAAAGTTGCTTGAGACCATAAGCCACCGAACAGAACGCTAATTCTCAAAACGATAAGTCAGGTCGTTACATTATCTCCCACTTAAACATATGTTCGTCCTCGAACATGCCAAGAGTTGACGTCCATTGTAGGTGTATGGATGTTTTAAGGCTTCTAGTTGCATAGGATCCAGTTTTTTGAGAGGGGCATGAACTAGTTTTTCCCTCGTTTTGTAAAGCTACTCGGTAATTAATACAATTTCTTTAATTGCCAAAAAAAAATATTTAGGACACTAAAATCCATCAAAGTTATATTTTATAATCTTAATGCATTTCGCCAGTAGTTAAAACTTTTTTACTTAAATAAATAAATTGACAAAAGCATGGACAACCATTTTTGTAATGATTATGAAATTTGATACAGTATCTTGGGTTTTAAAACTTATGCAAAGTTTTACCTTCATGACGCCTACTCGGATGCATATTTTTTTTTACAGTCATGTTCATTGGAAGTTAATTTTACATTAAAAAAATTGGATATAATATTTTGATTTATTTAATTATTTTCCTAATATTTGAAAATTTGGCGACAATTACATATTTTTCTTACTAAATCTTTATTTATTTCAAGTACTATAGGAAGTCCAAGTATTTAGAATTTTAAAATCAATTGTAATTTAACATTTATAAATCCTTTTATTATTTCAACAAATAAATTAATTCGACAGTAATAAATCCGTGGAGAATAAGTAAGAACATGCATTACTTGTTGCAAGTTTAAATTATTCTTTGTCATAAAATTTTAACCAGTTAATTCTATATAATTAATTATCGTAGTCAAAATAAAACAGAAAGAATAAAGAAATACTAAGTAAGAAACTATTAGGAAAGTGGATAATGTCGGTTAGCACTCTGTGAAAATTTTGTAAATTTTGATGTTAAAACGAATAAGTTTGACATTGGTCAATATTTTGGGCAAACGGACTCGGACCCGTTATTTGACGGTCCCTATGGTCCGTAGAAAAATATGTGAATCGATCGTATGCCCGAAATCGATTTTCGAGGTCCCAAACATGAGAAATAAATTTTAAGGAAATTATAAAGGAAATTTGAAATGAAAATTGATTAGAACGTGTTGGTATCGGCCCCGTATTTTGGCTCCGATGCCCGGTACAGGTCCGATATCTGATTTAAGATGTTTCTATAAAGTTTGGTTGAAATCAGACGTCGTTTGACGTGTTTCGGACCTAAATTTCTAAAGTTGAGGTCTAAAAAGTTTTGAAATATTCCCTTGATTTTGAGGCTTAATTCATTGAGCCATAGTTGCAAACGCAGAGCACTAGGAGGTTGCTCATCGGGAACGCGGAGAGTTAATTGGAGGGGTCACCATTTGTGCATCGCGAACGCGACCATAGTTCGCGAATGCGATGGCTCGGGAGATTCTTCTCCGCGAACGCGAGCCTATGCACGCGATCGCAAATGCTGAACCAGCCTGGCTCATTGCGAACGCGATCGGCATGTCGCGATCGCGAAGGGCATTATTGCCAGCGATTTTAAAGACCCAAACAAGAACCCATTTCGGGATTTTACCAACATTTCACAAACTCTCTCTTCTCCAAAGCTTTTGAATGATTTTTGGGGCATTTCTTAATCAAAAACTATTGAGTAAGAAATCTTTAACTTGTTTTCTTTCATTTTTATCAACACACACTAGATTTCTAGGCCTAAAATATGTGAATATGGGTAAAAATTAGATAACTAGGTAATGTTAGGGCTTTTTGATTTTTCTTGATTTAGACCTCGTTTCGGGGTTGAATTTTGAAACAAATTATATATTCGGACTCGTGGGTGAATGGATGATCGAAATTTGGTTCGAGCCTCGTATTTTGACCAAGCGGGCCCGGGTCAATTTTTGGAATTTTTCGAAGAATGTTTAGAAAGTTATATTTAGGCATTAGAATTGGATTGTTTAGTATTTATTTATGATATTAAGTCAATTGTGTATAGATACGATTGAGTTGGAGCATATTTGAAAGGAAAAGCGGTGCTTGAGTTTTGAGTTGGCCGTAGAACTTCGAGGTAAGTGTTTGGTCTAACCTTAGCTTGAGGGAATAGGAGTTAAGTCTCATTTGCTACTTGTTATCTGTCGAGTACGACATATAGACATGGTGATGAGTATCTATATGTTGGTGTCTAGCGTGACCATGAGTCTTTATATTGCGAATATTTTGATTTTGATGTACCTTACATGCCGTAGATGATGATTTCTATATGTTGTAAAGAGCATGTGAAAGCAATTGGGATTCTTTTGAATTTCGAGAAGTATTGGCTCGAGTTGTATTTTTAATTGAGAAAAGTATAAGAGATAATTGAACCCTTTGGAGTAATGACTCAAGTGGTTGTGTAAGTTATGAAATGAAAGTGAAAAGAAGAGAAAGAATTATTAAAATATAACCTTGCCGGGTAATTGTTGTTTTATTGATTATCTCCCTTGTTGGGATGTTAAAATTTTTTATTTTGTTCCCTTGCCGGGATTTAATCATTTAATTATTGTTCCCTTTTCGAGATCTCTATTATTATTCTGTCTACTTTTTTTCCCCTTATTTGTATTTGTTGTTTGGGTGAGGAATAGTGATAAAGCACGACGGGCGATGCTGTGCATTATTTGCTATTGTGAGCAAAGAGTGTATAGCACAAAGGGTGATGTTCTCCCGTATGATATATCATTCCGTACAAATATCTATTGATTATATTATGATGAAAGAGATTAAAAGCACGAAAGGTGATGTCGTGCACATTATTATAATACGGTTGATTTTTGTGAGGACGAGAGTAAAAGTGCAAAGGGTAATGCCATGCACATTTTTATTATAAATATTACCTGGGTGAGGACGAGAGTAAAAGCACGAAGGGTGATGCCGTGCAAATTATTGATTTCTGATTCTTATTGACTTTCTGGATTTGTTGCTTCTTTCTTTGATTGAGGATTTCTATTTGAAACTGTTATCTCCCACACCACGTTTCCCTTCCCACATTGATTGATTATTTTCTGTATGTCTTTTTCGATGTATATAGATATATTTGAACTGCATAGGTTTATTTGGTAATCTGGCCCTAGCCTCGTAACTACTTTTCCAGGGTTAGGCTAGGCACTTACCAGCACATGGGATCGGTTGTGTTGATACTACACTCTGTGTTCTTTTGCGCAGATCAACGCTTCGGATAGCAGTAGTAGCGCGGGAAATAGCATTCAGTCCAGCGAGACATCGAGGTAGCCTTGCAGGCGTCCACAGGCCCGACGTCTCCTCTACATTTTATTTCAGTCTGTTATCTCATGTACCCGAGACATACATTTTACATTATCTTTCAAAGTGTTGTATTAGTACTCTAAGTAGTTCGTGAGTAATGTGACACCAGTTCTTGGGTAGAGGTTTATGTTGAATTTCCGTATTTTCATTCAGTTTTATTAATTTAAGTCATTCGCTCATTTGATTTATTCCGTTGCATTAATACTATAACTGATAATTGTTAATATAAGAATTTTGTCAAAGAAAAAGGTAGTTAAGGTTAGATTGCCTAGCTCTCATTAGTATGTGTCATCACGACTCCTGAGGGTGGGAAAATTCGAGTCGTGACAGAACTCGAGACCTCTAATTAAGGAAGAAGCAGCTATATCCAATGCACCACATCACTTGATGGTAAATACATAGCATAAAATTAAAATCAATCAACTATATTTTATTTAATTATCATATTTAAAAAGAAAATACAGAAAGACTTTTTAGCAAAAATTATAGTATGATTCTCTAGATATGCAATAGTATATCATTAAAATTTATGTACTAAAATATAAATACATATTCTAATAAATACTATAATAAGATAAATATTATTTAGATAATAATAATAATAGTAATAATAATAATAATAATAATTTTATACTATTTTCTTAATATAACATTAAATTTTAGAAATACTTTCGAAATAAAACCTAATAATTGCACGTCTAGTATTGTGATGACCCAAATCTCACATATCGTGATGGTGCATATCGCAATACTAGGCAAGCTGACAATCACAACAAAACCACGCATTTTCAAGTTTGAAAAACATAACAAGCTAAGTTTAAGAGCAAAACCTCATAAATACTGATAAGATAATACCGCGAATCAGTACAACATTCCATAAAATTCGGATGTCATTGAGTACATGAGCATATATACATAACATTGTCTGAAACATTGTCTAGGAAGGTAGAACAATATAATTAAAACTAAAAGATAGAGGAGGAGAGTCAAGGACTACGAACACCAAAGCAGCTACCTCGATAATTTTTGAACTGATAAAGCTATAAAGTCAACAACCACTATACCCGAAAGTACACAGATCTGCACACGAAGTGCAGAGTGTATTATGAGCACAACCGACCCAATGTACTCAATAAATGATACGACTAACTTTGGGCTGAAAGCAATGACGAGCTCAACAGGTAATGTCCAAATACAAAAATAACAGCACTGAAAATGTTGATATGCTTTCAAGTTCAACAGTTTAAACTCAAAACAGATAAAATATGCCAAGTATGACTGAAATGAGGAATGATTCATCTCTATCACTACATGCCAATTATATATGCCAACTATAATACAATGCAGTGATAAAATCCAATCATATGCATATTCTTGGAGTATTAATGCACTTACTCCTCCTATTCACTAAGTCCTCACAATCACTTAATCCTTCCAATCACTCGGCATTCGCACTCAGTACGTACTTGTACTCACTACTGGTAAGCCGGACTCAGGAGAGGCAGATCCTGCCCAAGCGCTAAAATAAGCCAGTTATGGCATGAATCAATAAAGCATGTTTTGGCGTGCATCCCGGTCCCATAGGTATCCTCACAATCAGGCCCTCGGCCTCACTCAATCATCAATCTATCCAGTCTCTCAGACTCACAATGTTATAAAAATCATCCCAGACAATGATGATATGATGTATCAATAAATGGAAATAGTGATTGAGATATGATATACAAATGATAAATGTGACTGAGTGCATAACTACAAATTAAGCAAGCAATTCAGTAGCAACACGACCTTTGTAGGTCCCAATAATACCGCATATATCTTAAGCATGATTTCAACTATAAGTCATAGCTCATTTTCTCTAACACATGGAGAGTACATGGATGATGACAAGATTATTTGATTCACATATCCATGTAATCGATTGAGTCACAATTTTTATGGTGCACGCCCACACGCCCGTCATCTAGCATGTGTATCACCTCCACACCAATTACATAACTCGTAATTCAGGGATTCATACCCTCATAAACAAGTTTAGAAGTGTTAGTTACCTCAAGCCGTACAAATCCCTACTCCAATAAGCCCTTGCCTTGCGAGTCGGCCTCTGAATGCCTCAAATCTAGCCACAAACAACTCGATACAATCAGCACAAGCTATAGGAACTAATTCTATATAAAAATGCTAAGTTCTTAATCAAAAGTCAAAAAGCCGACTCAAAAGGCCAACCCTAGACCCACTTCTCGTAACCCAACAAAAATTACAAAATTCGAACACACATTCAACCACGAATCCAACTATACCAAAATTACTCAAATATGACACCAAACCGTCACTCAAATCCCCAATTCTTACTCTCCAATTCCTAGCTCAAAAAACTCTCAAAATTCCACCTTAAAAATACATAATCTAGGTGAAAAACTCAATGGGTAATCAATATAAGTAGATAAAAATGACCAGAAGTGGGTTACCTCAAGAAATAATGCGAAACCCCTCTCGAATTTCGCCTCAAACTTAGCTTACAATGTCCAAAAATGATTAAAATTTCGGAACACTTCAATTTTAAACAATGCACATGTGTTTCGCTTTTGGGGCCCCAAAATTTGCATCCACGGAATGCTTTTGCGATGAAAATTGTGCTTCTGCGGAATTCACTAAGTTCCCAAGCTCCGCATCTGCGCTCCCCAAGTTCGTTTCTACGACTTCTTTTCCACTTTTGCAGAACAACTGGCCATCCTAGCTTCTCCCCCACAATCCGCTTTTACAACCTCCTTTCCGTAGGTGTGGCTCCCCTTTTGCGGATCGCCTCTTTGCACCGGACCACTACCCAACTCTTCTCATACCGCACTTGCAACCACTTCTTCACTTCTGCGGTCACGCATCTGCGACTAATCCTCCGCATGTGCGAGAGCACCAAACATCAGTAGCCTAAAAATTCCCCCAAGTCAAAATCCAATTTGATATCCATCCAAATCATCCCCGAAGTCCCCAAGACCTCAACCAAATATACCAACTAGTCCTAAAATATGATATGAACCTGTTCGAGGCCTTAAATCACATCAAGCAATATCAAAAATATGAATTGCACCCCAATTTAAGCCTACTGAAAATAATGGATTCCAACTTCTATAATCGATACCGAAACCTGTTAAATCAATTTCTTTTAATCTCAAATTTTGTACACATGTCATAAATGACACAAGTGAGCTATTCCAACTTCGTGAACCAAAACCGCAAAGTCAACTCTCGGTCAAACTTCTCAACTCTTCAAATTTTTAATTTTTCAACTTTTGTCATTTCAAGCCAAAATCACCCTATAAGCCTTAAATCAATATTCGAACACACTACTAAGTCCAAAATCACCACACGAAGTTATCGGAACCATCAAAACTGCATTAAAGTGTCGTTTATACATAAGTCAACATTCGGTCAACTCTTTCAGCTTAAGCTTCAACCTTGGGACTAAGTGTCCCAATTCATTGTGAAACATCCCCGGAACCAAACTAGCTACTCCGACAAGTCATATAATAACAATTGAACATAAAAGAAGCAGTAAATGTGGGGAATAGGATTACAACACTCAAAACGACCGGACAAATTATTACAAGTATACATAGTTTAATAATATTTATATAATTTTTAAAGCTTTATATTTATTGATATAGAATACTCGTGCAATAAAGTTACATACCCTAAAACTAGAATATTAAAATAACACGAAACAAACCATTAATACTCTTAGTTGGAGCTTTTAAAGAAAATGACTTCTGTCCATAAATAAAGGAACTCACTTTCTTACTAAGAAAAGGATTTTCTTACTAATATATATTTTGATGAAGCACTAAGAGATTTCTCAAAAAAAAAAAATGAAATCCATCATACAGAACACAGCCTTGCTGGTTGACCAACTAGGTACTGCATGAATGTGCAGGTTTGGCTCTTGGTATTGCTTAAAGGGTTCCTTAAGCTTGCAATTATAATTGTAAACAGCAAAAAATCTGGCTAAATCATCCCTCTAAAAGCCCAAACCTTCACGTGCCCACCACCCCTTTTATACAACTTGAATCATATTCAATTTTTTATTCAAATCAAATATATAAAGAATAATTATATTAGGGGCGCCACAATGTAGTCTAGGTGAAAAGACAAATTATGTCTGTGAATCATCTTTCATGAAGTTTCAATGGGAAAAGATATTATTTTACTTATTTTTTTACTTTAAATATCGATCATTATTTTTTTCCACATTAGACAAGTATGACAATGAGACAATAGTTGGCTTGAATTTGGCCAATTTATGATTTACAATCGACACCTCACTTTTGTTTGTTGCTCAAATAAAGTAACAAAGATTGTTATGTGGCTATATTTTAATCAACTCAATATCTATGTCAGTAAAAGATAATAACTAATTTACAAGTTAATCCAAACATTATCATTATCAAAAAATTATTGCTTCTCGCTTTTGAGTTAGAGCTTACTAGATTAGTGTCCATGGAAGTTAGTTAAAACCTGCTATATTCCCAAATGTATTACATTCTGTTTACTTTTATTTGGTATATATATTAAATATTAATTTTTATTTTTGTTAATCACTTCGCATATCAAAAAAAAGATATAAAAAATTTCTTTTTATACCTAAGGTATTTACAATTTATTTCAAATTATTTTCTCAAGCCCAATTAAATATGTATTGTTATTAAAATAATAAAAGAATAAGAGCAATATTGGAGAGAAAGAGAGAAGAAATTCTTATTGAATTTTGGGATAATTTACAATTGAATAGAACCTTCTATTTATAGGAAAAGCTTGACTTAGCCACCAAGTAATAAACCCTGGAATCTCTCTAAATAGTGACATTCACCATAAATAGAATTCCATTTATAACACTCCCCCTGAATGTCTATTCAATAGATAATGTGCCTCGTTAAAACCTTAACTAAAACAAAACTCAATGGGAAAAAAATCTAGAAAAGGAAAAAGAGTACACATGTTTAGAAATGCGCCTATTGGTTGCCTCGTTAAAAACCTTGCAAGGAAAACCCAGTGGGACAAAACCTTGTTAGGAAAAAAGAGTGCAACGCGCATTAACTCCCCCTGAAGAGAGCATCAATTCACATCCTTGAGCCTTCGCATCTCAATCTTGTGCACTAGCTTCTTGAAGGTTGACGTCGGTAGAGATTTTGCGAATAAATCAACCATATTATCACTTGAGCAAATCTGTTGCACATTGATATCACCATTCTTTTGAAGATCATGCGTGAAAAATAACTTTGGGAAATGTGCTTTGTCCTATCTCCTTTTATGAATCCCCCCTTCAATTGAGCTATGCATGCTACATTGTCTTCATACAAAATCGTCGATAGTTTGTCACATTTCAAACCACATTTATCTCGAATAAGATGTATTATATACCTTAACCACACACATTCTCGACTTGCTTCATGAATAGCAATTATCTCAGCATGAAGTATCCACAATTGATTGCTTAGTCGATCGTCAAGATATGGCAGTGCCTCCAGAGGTAAACACATAAGCTGTTTGAGATCGAGGCTTGTGTGGGTTAGATAAATACCTAACATCAGCATAACCAACAAGATCAGGACTGCAATTGTTACCATAAAATAAGCCCTTATCGGTAGTCCCTTTTAGATACCGCAATATGTGTTTGATTCCATTCCAATGTCTTCTTGTAGGAGCAAAGCTATATCTTGCTAAGACATTAACCGAAAAAGTTATGTCTGGCCTTGTAGTATTTGCAAGATACATTAGTGCGCCAATTGCACTAAGATATGGTACTTCATGACCAAGTAGCTCTTCATTTTTTTTTGAGGTCAGAATGGATCCTTATTCACGTCAAGTGATCGAACAACCATCGGACTACTTACAGGATGTGCTCCATCAATGTAAAACCGTTTCAATACCTTTTCTATATAGGCAGATTGATGAACAAAAATTCCATTTGCCGGATGTTCAATTTGCAAATCAATAGATAATTTTGTCTTCCCGAGATCTTTCATCTCGAATTCTTTCTTTAAATAATCAATTGCCTTTTGGAGTTCTATAGGAGTTCCAATATGGTTTATGTCATCAACATATACCAAGTACAACAAATTCCGATGTTGTTTTTTTTTATAAAAACACATGGGCAAATGGCATCATTTATATAGCCTTCCTTTAATAAATATCCACTAAGACGATTATACCACATTGTCTTTATTGCTTTAAACCATACAAAGATCTTTGCAATTTGATTGAAATATTTTCCGGGACTTTGAATTATGTGCGTTTGGCATTTTAAATCCATCGAGAATTTTCATGTATATCTCATAATCAAGTGAGCCATAAAGGTAGGCGGTAACCACATCCATTAAATGCATGTCAAGCTTTTCAAGAACAGCAAAACTAATGAGATAACGGAAAGTTATAGCATCCATAACGGGTGAATATGTCTCTTCATAATCGACACCAGGCCTTTGTGAAAATCCTTGTGCAATAAGGCGTGTCTTATATATTTGTACCTCATTTTTCTCATTTTTCTTGCGTACAAAGACCCATTTATAGTCAACAGGCTTAACACCACTAGGTATTTGGACTGCATGCCCAAAAACGTCATGTTTTGCAAGTGAATTCAACTCTGATTGGATTGCTTCTTGCCATTTTGTCCAATCACGTCTTTGTCAACATTCTCCAACAGATTGAGGTTCAAGATCCTCACTTTCTTTCATAATGCTAGATGTAACATTATATACAAAGATATAATCCACCACTATATCCACTCAATTCAAATTTGTCTCAATATCGATTGGATTTATTAATAGTTCCTTATTTTCTTGAGTCTCGGGCTCAGTGGATTGTTCATGAATCTCATAATTTATTAAATCATGGATTTCTTCTTGAGATTCTTTCGTAGTGTTATTTTGATCATTTTTTTCCTTTTTCTAGGATTTCGATCTTTGGAACCTAATGGTCTGCCACATTTTAGGCGTGCTTTCGACTCATTAGCTATGACACTAGAAGATTGTCCTATAGGGACGTTAATACGGATTGGAACATTCTCTGCGGCGATATGTGATTTTATTATCCTTTTTAAATCCGTAAATGCGTCTGGCATTTGATTTTCTATTCTTTGCAAATGGATAATCTTTTGTATCTCTTTTTCACAAATAGAGGCACGTTGATCTAAACGACCCACTAGGTGGGTGAATAGGTCCACAAATGTCCCCTTGTATACGTTCCAAAAACGCAGGGGGGCTTAATTCCAACTTTTGTTGGTGATGGTCTAATAATTAACTTGCCTTGATAACAGGAGGTGCAAGAAAATTCATCATTTAAAAGAATCTTTAAATTCTTTAATGGATATACATTTGAGTTTTCTATAATCCGTCTCATCATAATTGATCCAGGATGTCCCAATCGATCATGCCAAGGTACAAAAATATTTGAATTAGTTTTGATTTACGGTAGAATGTGCCTCAATTGCACTAATTCTTGTCCAATACAAACCACAAGATAAAGATGGAAACTTCCCAATAACCCTCTTTTGACCAGAGACATACTTTGTAATGATGAGATATTTAACATTATTCTCATATATTGTCCCAATATGATATCCATTTTGACGGATATCTTTAAAACTCAACAAGCTCCTCTTGGACTTGGAGGAGAACATTGCATTCTCTATGATAAGTATTGTTCCTTTAGGAAAAGTTATAGTAGCTCTTCCAGAGCCTTCAATTAATTTACTACTACCAGAAAGTATAGTAACATCTGTCTTACACATACTTAAATGAGAGAAATATTTCTTCTCTTTGAATAATGTATGTGTCGTACATGAATCAATTAAAAGAATATTTTTACAATTGAACTTTGATCCAAGTTTTCTTTGTGGGATATACATATTTGCTTCCATTGGTTTGGCATACAAAAAAAATAGACGAATTAACATTAGTATTTGTTAAAGCTAGTTAATGATTAAAGCTAGCTAAGTTGGTGTGAATGAGAAATGGAGGGAAGAAGACAATAGAAGGAAAATGAAGTTTCAAAGCAAAGTTCCTTTGGAAAAGGAGCTTTGTACCACATTGGTGGTAGAAAGGGAAAGTTATGTGCTTATATTAGAAAGCACTTCTTCTAGCTCTTAAAGGGTTAAGAAGAGGGACTCCCCTCGCGCCGTCGTTGTCGCTCGGCTCGGCTTCGGCTTTGGATTTGGATTTGGATTTGGTCAAATGATCTGATTGATTGATAATCTTTTTGGACCAAATTTATTTAAAATTCAATCTTCATTTTCTGAAATTATTTTTAATTCCCGCGGGAAAAATATTAATTTGTTAACTGTAAACTTCCCAACGTTCTTATTTTTCAGAAAAAGGCATGGCCTTTCCCGAACAGGCACCAAGCCTTTCCGAACAGTCACAATTCGAGGCTATATAAACTGAGGCAATGCCTCATTTTCGAGTACTGGAAAAAAAAAATATTCGTGCATTAAAAATTCTGCATTCTTTTCTGCAAACTGAAACATATCGAGTCATAGTGTGATTTTGTTCCCGAATTTGAGTTCGTCGAAGTCGTAGGCGTTTGAGGTACCGCCACTCCTACGACAGGTATATCCGTTATATCCTGGGAGGAAATAATCCACAACCTCGGGTACAGTGAGGGGGTTAAATTCCTTAAGGACACACAGTGAATTCTGTGGTCTCGGATTTGTTCATTTCTGTGGTTTTTTTTTTTTTAACGTTACATACGTTCTGTTTTGTGTCTCTTCTTCTTACTGGTTTCCAGTTTCTCGTTGCTTTGAACACGGACAATCGATAACAAGCTTAAGGAATTTATGTTATTATTTCCGTGTTCATCTGCTGTTGATTAAAACGTTACAGAACGATACAACAGTGACTACATACAGTTTTTCCTAACATAAAATTGTGACTGTCCAGAAAATAAAAGAAACTTGTAATTTTGTTGTTTGCATGTAACGAACTTGTATGTTGTTTGGAGACTAAATCTTCGGATTTTCTACTCCGGTTGAGATTAAAGTTTTCAGAACTTTCTACTCATTTGGGTACTTGATTTGAAGATATAAAAACTTCATCAAGTATACTACATACAGTTTATTACATTCTATTTGAAGTTTGTTTTAATTCTGTTTGTGTAAATTTGATTCGGTTTGAAGAAATAAAATCTTCACCGATTATTAAAGTGTTCTGTTATTTCCTACGACAGAAATGGGAGACCAAACTCCAAATTTGAATGCTACTGCTACTGTTACTGCCACACCAGCCCCCGTGGTTGGTTCTACGAGCAATGCTGCGTCCTCCAGTCGTACTGCACCAGCACCGGCTCCGACAGAGAAGCCCGGAAAATTCACCGGGATTGATTTCAAACGATGGCAACAAAAGATGTTCTTCTATCTAACTACTTTAAGCCTTCAAAAGTTTATTAAGGAGGATATTCCGGTTCCGCCGGAATCAACACCTGAAAATGAACGATTTGTTGTAATTGAGGCGTGGAAGCACTCAGATTTTTTGTGCAAGAATTACATTCTTAGCGGACTGGAGGATGATCTTTACAACGTCTATAGTAATGTGGGAACATCAAAAGAACTATGGGATGCGTTGGAAAAGAAATATAAAACAGAAGATGCTGGCTTAAAGAAGTTTATCGCTGCCAAGTTTTTGGACTACAAAATGGTAGATGGCAAGTCTGTTGTCACTCAAGTTCAAGAGTTGCAGGTTATCATCCATGATCTCCTCGCTGAAGGTATAAATTTAATTAATGCCTTTGTCAAAAGTATTCAGTGCCCCGTCACTTACATGTTGTTTGTTGTAGGTTTGGTGATTAGTGGGGCGTTTCAAGTTGCGGCAGTGATAGAGAAGTTGCCTCCTTCATGGAAGGACTTCAAAAATTACTTGAAACATAAGCGAAAGGAGATGACATTGGAAGATCTCATCGTCCGGTTGAGAATCGAGGAAGATAACAAGGCAGCGGAGAAAAAGGCAAATGGGAGATCAACCATAGGGGGAGCACATATAGTTGAAACTACCCCAACTAATATGAAAAAGAGGAAAAATGCATCGGGACCAAGGAACTATCCCAACAAGAAGAAATTCAAGGGAAACTGCCATAATTGTGGAAAAATCGGACACAAAGCTGCAGACTGTCGTGCTCCGAAAAAGGAAAAGAAGAAGGGTCAGGCTAATATGGTTGAAACAAACGAGGAGGTTGATGACTTGTGCGCTATGTTGTCCGAGTGCAACCTAGTGGGAAGTCCGAAAGAGTGGTGGATTGACTCTGGCGCCACTCGCCACATTTGTGCTGTTAGAGAAGCCTTTGCTTCATATGCTCCCGCCGGGCCCGACGAAACAATATATATGGGAAATTCTGCAACGGCCAAGATTTAAGGTTATGGAAAGATACTGCTGAAGATGACCTCTGGCAAGGTGGTGACTCTCAACAACGTCTGTCATGTTCCTGAAATTAGGAAAAATCTTGTATCTACCAGACTTCTAGTGAAGAACGGTTTTAAATGTGTTTATGTTTCTGACAAGGTTGTAATAAGTAAGAACGAAATGTACATAGGAAAAGGCTACCTCACAGAGGGCCTTTTCAAACTGAATGTAATGGTTGTTGCTAATAATAATAAAGTTTCTGCTTCGTCTTACTTGCTTGAGTCAAATGATTTATGGCATTCACGTTTAGGACATGTCAATTATAGAACCTTGCGAAAAATGATTAGTTTGGAAGTATTGCCTAAGTTTGAATGCAATCAATCAAAATGTCAAATCTGTGTTGAATCTAAGTATGCTAAACATCCTTATAAGTCAGTTGAAAGGAATTCAAGTCCTTTAGACTTAATCCATACAGATATTTGTGACATGAAGTCAATTCCATCTCGCGGTGGAAAGAAGTATTTCATAACTTTTATTGACGATAGTACGCGGTATTGCTACGTTTATTTACTTAATAGTAAAGATGAAGCAATTGAAGCGTTCAGGCAATACAAAACTGAAGTTGAGACTCAACTTAACAAAAAGATTAAAATGATAAGGAGTGATAGGGGCGGTGAATATGAATCTCCTTTTGAACAAATATGTTTGGAATATGGCATTATTCATCAAACAACTGCTCCTTACTCGCCACAATCAAACGGAATTGCGGAAAGAAAAAATAGAACACTGAAAGAAATGATGAATGCCCTGTTAATAAGTTCTGGTTTACCCCAGAACTTGTGGGGGGAAGCCATTCTAACAGCTAGCCGAATACTCAATCGAGTGCCCCATAGCAAAACAAAATCTATTCCATACGAAAAGTGGAAAGGAAGGAAGCCCAAATTGGAATACTTCAAAGTGTGGGGGTGTTTGGCCAAGGTGTAAGTTCCTAAACCCAAAAGGGTAAAAATAGGACCTAAAACCGTTGATTGTGTTTTCATAGGATATGCCACAAATAGTAAGGCATATAGATTTCTGGTTCACAAATCAGAAAATCCCGACATTCAGGTGAATACGGTAATTGAATCAGATAATGCTGACTTCTTTGAAACCATATATCCGTATAAAAAGGAATGTGCGTCATCTAGCAAAGAATCTAAATGACCTCGGGAAGAAATAAAGGAAAACATTCCTGATGAGGAAAATCCAAGACGTAGCAAACGTCAAAGGACGACTACTTCCTTTGGACCAGAATTTTTAACATTTTTGTTGGAAAATGAGCCTCGAACGTTCAACGAAGCTACGTCTTCATCGGAAGCTCAATTTTGGAAAGAGGCAATCAATAGTGAGATAGAATCCATATTGAACAACCATACTTGGGAATTGGTTGATCTTCCTCCAGGGAATAAACCTTTATGTTCCAAATGGATTTTCAAGCGGAAAATGAAAGCTGATGGCACTATTGAAAAATATAAGGCAAGACTAGTTGTTAAAGGGTTTAGACAACGAGAAGGTCTTGATTACTTTGATACATACTCGCCGGTAACGAGGATTACATCTATTCGGGTGTTAGTAGCATTAGCCGCCGTGTACGGTCTTGAAATCCATCAAATGGATGTGAAAACAGCCTTCTTAAATGGAGAGTTGGAGGAAGAAATTTACATGGAACAACCCGAAGGGTTTGTAGTTCCAGGGAAAGAGAAGAAGGTATGTAGACTTGTTAAGTCTCTTTATGGACTAAAACAAGCACCAAAACAGTGGCATGCAAAATTTGACCATACGATGCTGTCAAATGGATTCAAGATAAATGAATGTGATAAATGTGTCTACATTAAGAACACTCCGAACCACGTCGTCATTGTTTGTTTATACGTAGATGATATGTTAATAATGAGTAACAACATTGCTAACATAAATGCTACTAAGCGCATGCTTGCTAGTAAGTTTGATATGAAAGACTTAGGAGTTGCCGATTTAATTCTGGGAATTAAAATCCATAAGACTCCTCAAGGTCTAGCATTGTCTCAATCTCATTATATTGAAAAAGTACTTGAAAAGTTCAAGTATTTGGACTTTAAAGTTGCAAAGACGCCAATTGATATGAACCTTGCTCTTGCAAAGAATAAAGGTGAAAGTCATTCTCAATTGGATTATGCCAGAGTGTTGGGAAGTTTGATGTATATTATGAACTGTACGCGACCTGATATTGCGTGTGCTATAAGTAAACTAAGTCGCTACACGAGTAATCCCGACCAAAATCATTGGCTGGCAATGAAACGAGTTTTGGGGTATTTGAAACATACTCAAAACTTTGTTTTGCATTATAACAGGTATCCTGCAGTTATTGAAGGATACAGTGATGCAAATTGGATCACCGGTTCAACTGAAACTAAATCCACAAGTGGATACGTTTTTACTATAGGTGGAGGAGCAGTGTCTTGGAAGTCATCCAAACAGACATGTATCGCCCGCTCTACAATGGAATCTGAGTTCATAGCTCTAGACAAAGCCGGTGAAGAAGCTGAATGGCTCCGGAATTTCTTAGAAGATATTCCATTTTGGCCCAAACCGTTGGCTCCTATACGCATACATTGCGATAGCCAAGCGGCAATAGGAAGAGCCGGGAGCGTTATGTACAACGGAAAGTCTCGTCACATACGACGAAGACATAATACCGTTAGACAACTACTCTCTAGTGGAATTATCACAATTGACTATGTTAAGTCAAGAGATAATGTGTCGGATCCACTAACTAAAGGCCTAACTAGAGAAGTGGTTGAAAGATCATCGAGGGGAATGGGACTATGGCCGAGGACAAGTCATCGTGGCGGTAACTCTACCTAGAAGACATGAGATCCCAAGATCTAGGTTCAAAGAGATCAAACAAAGTCATTGATGACGGTTCAACATTGTCACAATAACTTTTTGGTCCATTCTCGTGATGAGACAATGTTCAGTACCAGGATAAAGCATTAAGGCTTTTTAATGGTTTCTAAGTTTGATACGGGGTATATCAAATAGTGTATTTACGGGATGACACATTTAGGAATCACCTATGTAAGTGTGAAGTGTAAGCCGCTTCAAGGAGAACTCTGTAAGGCCAGCTCTCTACGCACTTATGAACCAGGAAGTGTTCATGGCTGAAACGAACAAAACAATGAGAACCAAAAACGGTTAAAGGGTTAATTGTGTGACATGTGGTTGTCTAGGTATACACCAAAGCTCGACGGTTCAAAGATATCAAATCTACCGATTGACCGAGTATATCCGACATATGCTCACTACGGAAAGTTCAAAGAGAAATCTACTTATCCAGATGCAATTAATCCTTGCTTACGAATCACACAGTTTTTTTTTGTCATGCATGTTTTTCATCATATAGCCATTCCCCATTCATGTGGGGGATTGTTAAAGCTAGTTAATGATTAAAGCTAGCTAAGTTGGTGTGAATGAGAAATGGAGGGAAGAAGACAATAGAAGGAAAATGAAGTTTCAAAGCAAAGTTCCTTTGGAAAAGGAGCTTTGTACCACATTGGTGGTAGAAAGGGAAAGTTATGTGCTTATATTAGAAAGCACTTCTTCTAGCTCTTAAAGGGTTAAGAAGAGGGACTCCCCTCGCGCCGTCGTCGTCGCTCGGCTCGGCTTCGGCTTTGGATTTGGATTTGGATTTGGATTTGGATTTGGATTTGGTCAAATGATCTGATTGATTGATAATCTTTTTGGACCAAATTTATTTAAAATTCAATCTTCATTTTCTGAAATTATTTTTAATTCCCGCGGGAAAAATATTAATTTGTTAACTGTAAACTTCCCAACGTTCTTATTTTTCAGAAAAAGGCATGGCCTTTCCCGAACAGGCACCAAGCCTTTCCGAACAGTCACAATTCGAGGCTATATAAACTGAGGCAATGCCTCATTTTCGAGTACTGGAAAAAAAAAATATTCGTGCATTAAAAATTCTGCATTCTTTTCTGCAAACTGAAACATATCGAGTCATAGTGTGATTTCGTTCCCGAATTTGAGTTCGTCGAAGTCGTAGGCGTTTGAGGTACCGCCACTCCTACGACAGGTATATCCGTTATATCCTGGGAGGAAATAATCCACAACCTCGGGTACAGTGAGGGGGTTAAATTCCTTAAGGACACACAGTGAATTCTGTGGTCTCGGATTTCTTCATTTCTGTGGTTTTTTTTTTTTAAACGTTACATACGTTCTGTTTTGTGTCTCTTCTTCTTACTGGTTTCCAGTTTTTCGTTGCTTTGAACACGGACAATCGATAACAGTATTTTCACGTACACAACACATATGATTAATACAATTATAACAAATTTATTTACATGTATAAGTTATTTACTTTTGTATTCTTCTAACTTATGCGCCACAAAGGAGTAAGTAAAACGTGAATAACCAATACACAAAACTTACCCATTACATAATATGACGTTGTGAAAAAAAAACATTATTAGGTTCGTCGTATTATTTTACTATTAGTCACAACAAAATACCGTAACTAAAAACTATTTTATTACAAAGTAGTAGATATAAATGTGATAAAATATTAAACAATATTTATGTAGTATGAAAGGAAATACTTTTAATGATAGATTAAAATAAAGCAAAATAAAGAAGATTGATGACTACTGCTCATACAAATAATTGTGCATCTAAAAAATTTAATATTTTGATACTAAACACTATTTCATAAAGTAAACTATTGACACTGCTGGAGCATATATTTATTTGGCACTTCTGGATGCCAATGGTCTTTTGGCAGAAATTGTTCAAACGTTTATCTTGGCCGATTTCTTTTACTATTACGTAAAGAGGTGAGTCATTTGGCCTGAGTAATTCAACTACAGTCCTAAATCCAATTTCATTTATTTTTATTTTTATTTTTGACGAGCACACATTGTTAAAAACGAAACCAGAAGACTAAATAAACTGAAACATTTTAATCGAAACGAGTTAATATAATTTTATAAAATAATAAAACTAATGACTATTACTCATATAAAGAACTATTATTACATGGTATTTATTCATTAACTAATATGAATAAGCAAAAATAAAATTTGAACTACTCAATCATCTTTAACTACTGATCCATCACCAATCAAGTGGTTTATTTTCCCATTAGGATACTTAAAGAAGTCTTTCACATCCAAGTTGGTGATGTCATAATCATTGTCAGAGACAAAATTGGCTTTAGGGCCTTTATTCTTTAGATATGGTTGATAAAGTTCAATTAAATGTCTTGGTACACGATAAATATTTGCCCAATGCCATTTTCCACCGCAACGATAACATTCAATTTCTAAGCCATTTGCTTTTGGCTTCTCATTTTTCCCTTTCCAGTTTTGGTGGTTATTTCTCTTTGGTGGATGATTAACACCAGGAAAATTTCTTCCTTGTCTACGACTATGGTCACGGCTACGACCATGCTCACGACCATGACTACGAATAGAGTCACGGCCTTTTCCACGCTTAGCATAATGGGAATATACCTCATCCACTTCAAGTAATGGCGTAGACCCAATGGGTCGATTTTCGTGATTTCTCATGAGCATGTCATTGTTTCGCCCAGCCACAAGGAGAAGAAAGATCAGCTCAGAGTACTTCTTGAAACCTCTCTCTCTGTACTGCTGTTGCAGAACCATATTGGAGGCATGAAACGTTGTAAACATTTTTTTCAAGCATGTCATAATCAGTTATAGTATCTCCACAGAGTTTAAAATTTATAAGTAATTCTGAACATCGTAGAATAATATTCAGAAACAGACTTAAAGTCTTAGAGCCTCAGATGAGCCCAATCATATCGTACTTATGGTAGAGTGACCAACTTTAGATTGTCATATCTTTCTTTTAAGACATTCCACAAAATAAGTGGATCTTTGACTGTGATATATTCAATTTTCAACCATTCATCAAGATGATGGCGCAAGAAAATCAATGCCTTAGCACAGACTTGGATGGATGCTTTATTTCTATCTTTAATGGCGTCTCCAAAACCCATTGCATCTAAATGGATTTCAGCATCCAACACCCATGTCATATAGTTCTTGCCCGAAATTTCTATGGCAACTTTCTTTTCATAATGCCAGTCATAATTAAAAAGAGGAGAAAAATTACCTTAATCTTCCTAAAGAGCTTCTTGAAACGGTAAAGTCTCGTGCTGATAACGTGTTATTAAAATAATAAAAGAACAAGAGCAATATTGCAGAGAAAGTGAGAGAGGAAATTCTTATTTAATTTTGAGATGATTTACAATGGAATAGAACCCTCTAATTATAGGGAAAGATTGACTTAGCCACCAAGTAATAGATCATGGAATCTCTCTAAATATAAATATTCACCATAAATAGAATTCTATTTATAACATGAATCAATTAATATGTGTATTGTGGTAAATTATGCACTTCATTTATTATTTTTTAATGGACGTAAAATGTCAACATGCCAAGTAGATGTGAACGAAGAGAGTGCTTCTTATATGTATATGCTTTACTAGTAAATCAAATTAAAGTTAATTGGTTCTGCTCCTAATAAATAAGGCCAACTCCAAGGCTGCACCAAATTTGGTGCAACACTATTTATCATATCAAATTTAATTTTTTATTATTATTTATTCATCTTATTATTTTTTTAACTTTTAATTTATCATATGTTGTGTATATAACTAATTTTTATATTAAGATCTTTATAATTTTAATTTTATATCCTTTTATCTATTAATTTTTGTATTATATTTATATAAAATTATAAGTTCATTTTATTATTATAACTGTATAAAATGAAATATAACCATTATTTAAAAATAAAATATGCAAATGTGAGATATCGAATGTTGCTAAAATTGAAAAAGTGAAAACTAAAATTTGAAAAAGAAATTGCACCAATTGAAGATGCACGTGAATGTTCAGCTCCTGCGGTAGAAATGATAGTAGATGAAGATCACCGATTTGAATAATTTTAGCTCGCACAAGAAAAATAAGGATAAAAATGTGCATTTCGCACGTTGTAATGCATTAATCGAGAATTTATGGGAGAATAGAGACGAAAGTTGAATATTTATGTGACGCTTAAATTAAAATTTGACTATGATATAACATTTATTTAATTATTTTTATCAATAATTTTACTTTTAGTTGATTTATCCTTTAAAATAATTTTGTAATAAATGATTATATAAATGGTGGATGTGAATTATATATAATGAATATGGAGAAAAGAAAAATGATAGTATTTGTTTGAAGGAAATAAAAAATAAAATTTAAATAGAAGATAATAATATAATATAGAAGAGAGAGAAGAAATATATATTTTTTAGTGTAAAAAATAGTGTAATAATTGGAGTAAATTTGATGTTACACAATTTTGATATGAAATTTAGTGTTAGGGTTGGAAATGATCTAATGGACTAAGTTCAAGTTGTTAAGTTTAAACTTATTCTAAGCGGTGTTAATGGTGCAATGGTTTAAAACTATGTTAATTAATAATGATACTAGTTAACTAAGAATATATGATGAATTTTTTTCAAAAAAATTAGTGTACGAGATAGATTTCTAGAGTGGACAAAGGGGTTGACACATTGGCAAATTTTTGTATCTTTTTTAGATTGAGTTGTTTTTTAAAATAAAAAAAATTCTGTGACAAAATAAATTTTTAAAGTCAAAGGTTATCAATGTGGCCAACCTTTAAAAAAAGGAATTAATCATTGCGTTCAAATTTATTTTCGTCACATTCAAAATACTATGTCGTATTTGATATCACTGTCAGACGCAATGTACTTAATTTTGATCTTGTCATTATCAATGTTATAAATGATTTTTATTTAGGAAACTTACAGAAATACCTCGTATAAATTTCAACTTACCAATCTCTAGTCAATTTTTCAAAAATTAAAAAAAACAAGAAAAATTTTAATAGGTATAGTCGAAATTTATTAAAAACATATAGATAAGTCAATATACAAAATTTGAGGAAGATTTGAGGTGGTTTGGAATGGTTTTGTATCAAAATTCATAATTAAATCGATGTCAAAAAATTCTTCTGTGATACATGTATCATGCATGTATCTCAACACATAGATATACATGGATATACATGTGATACACAATCGATACAAATATGATACATATGTGATACACATGGTGATAGACGTATCATTTTTTTCATATTTAGTTTTTACTTCGAATTTTGAATTAAAACCACCTCAAAATTTCTCAAATCATCCCAAAACTGAGATTCAATCTCCATAAGATATACACAATCTATTCTAATAGCACCCACTCAAAAAAAAGTAATATTTTAATATTTTATTGATACAAATAACTAACTGACTATTTTGACTAATATTAGAAATATTTTATTAATTGGCCAATTTTTGTAATGAGCTACTTTATTTTTCTATGTGTCGACATAATATATACAACCTTTCTAAGATAAAGATTTCAAAATTAAGATGGTATGTTAAGATCCTTTTGTTTAACTAACAAAAACCAAAATGCCTTCACACTGAAACATGCACTCACTACACAATATTTTAATCCAACAAGGAATTATGCAAGGTTTAAAAGGTCCGAATCATAATATCATCTTACATTTTACATAGAATACCCCTTTGATTTAAGTGGTTAAACTTATGAGAAGGAAAAGAGACCAATTTAGGGTTATAGATTCAATATATAAAATTATAACAACATGTTGAACTTTTGTGAAATTAAATTGATTGCAGTTGAATTTGATTTCGTTTGAACTAGAGGAACTTTTATATAACATTATAGTTTAGAGCCTCGTAACTATAATTTATGTACTTAGCATTTTTAGCTACTGTTCAATTATTAGTAATTTATTTTATTTGTATTCAAACGCACAACAAATATAGCATGTGCCAATTGTATTCATTCGTGCAACGAATATAATATATATCAACTATAACCAAGGCAAAATACAAGGGAGCATATAAAGGATACAACATGTATTGATGGTATACGGGGGTATATACAAGGATACAAACATGTATCGACTGTATTTTATCCGTTCACGCAAGGAATACAACTAAGACGAGATGCAGAAATACAGAAAAATAAAATGTTCTTGTTGAGAGTCGAACTCAAGAGCTCCGCTAACTACGCAAGCTCTCAAACCAACTCAGCTACGAAAGCTTGTTCGACTATATCGATTATATTTGTTCGCGCAACAAAAAAACTATAGTGAGATACAGAAATACAAAAAAATAAAATGTTCTTGTTAAGAGCCTCAAGACTCCCACTAACCAAGCAAGCTCTCAAACTAACTAAGCTACGAGAACTTGTTACTCTCTTGTCTATTCAAAACAATTACGGAAAAGGGCCAATACTAGCCGTAGACTATTCACTTAAGTTTAAAAATACCCCGTCCACCGATTTTGTAAAAATTGTCCTCACCTTAACTTTTCGACTCACTCATACCCTAAAAACTAACATCCCAATTTTGATTAAGAAAAAAAATTATTATTTATTAGTATGTGTTAATTTTCTATTGGATTAAATTAAAACCTCACCCCATATCCACTTATTAGCCTACTCCGTCTTAGATTTTCATCCTTCAATACCCACAGATCTCCCTCTTCATCTCAGATTTTCGGCCTTAATTTAATTTTTAAATTAATATTTTTTATTAAATCAAATTTCTAAGTGAAATCGGGTACTATTTGAAATTAATGCTTCATTGTAAGATTTTATGATTAATAAGTTACTTTTCTGCCAATAGTAATGATCATTGCGCATTTGCAATATTTTTTGTTGTATATTTTCTGACAACTCTGCATCCAATTTTGATTGTACCAATAATTTATTTGATCTCTGCTCAGACCTCAACTTTTTCCTCTTCATTGGCTCACCGTAGTCTGAACATCCGAACATGTCCATAAATAAAGCTATTGTGCTGGGATGCTCTTTAGGTTATATCAACACAGCGCTATTTTTAAAAGGGAGACAGTTAAATCAAGAGAAATATTTGAGATCATATGCCTGAGAATATGAGAGAATACGACTTATTGGTGAATGTGACTGTAATAAACTCTTGATTGAGCTTATTGTATGAAGCAGTAAGTTTTTGTTTGGCCTAACAGGGTCTTTGAAAGTTGTATGACGTAAAGTATTGGTGACAAAAAAATTTGGTTATCTAAAAATAAAATTTTAATGATGTTTGTAGTGATTATTCAAATAGAGTGCAAATTCAAAAAAGATGAGAAGAACAAGAAAAATATGAACGCACACACACTAGAGAGGGGAGGGTGGATGGGGTGGGGGAGAGATTTTTTGATAGTCTAGGGGCAATTTTGATAATTTTTCCGTTATGACACGTGAAAATTAATTAAATTTTTTTAACTAACATGGTCATTAGTTGTAAGGGTATTCTTGAGCCGAAAAGATAACGGTGAGGGCAATTTTTTCTAAATAGGTGAACGGATGGCATTATTATACCAACTCCAATAGTCTAGGGGTAGTTTTGATCATTTTCCGAAACAATTAATCTCTTGTTTTATGAATTTGCTGTAAAATTCAAACATAACTACAAATAGTAAATTTGTTAAAAGTATAGCTATGAATGGTAAATACAGTATAGATGTTTGATGTGTCGCTTAATTTTCCCTTTGAACTATAAGTTGTTGCAATTGAGTTTCTCCTCTAGCTTTCAGTTCTCTTTCTTTTCTCCAAATAAAAGGAGGGGTAGTTAAAATAGCACGAGCTAACGAGTTTTCAAAATGGTCATTTACAAATAGCTAGTATTTACAAAGTCATTGAATAACAGGCACTATTTTGCAACAACATCAAAAGTTCCAGTATAATCTACTGGAGATCGCTGCACTTGTATATGAATTTCCAGCATATTATGATGGAACTCCAACACGCGGAAATTTCATAATATACTGGAGATTGGAGCACCTGTGCATAAACTTCAAGCATATTATGCTAGACCGGTATATTATACTGGAACTCCAGTTGTCACAACCCAGCCCTCCGTGAACATGTCGTGACGGCACCTAGTCCATACGACTAGGAAAGCCTAACAACGCGAAAATATAATCAATTGCGGAAGAAAACATTTAAATTGAATCAAGTAAATAACTGAATGACTAAGGTGCCACCTGGCACATGCAATATCAACTCTCTCATAAATAAACAAAAATTTCCAAAACCCGGAATCTCACAAATCACAAGCTAAAGGATACATAAGAGGCTCTGACTCAAGAATTTCTATACAAAGAGAAATACTGAAAGAACTATACTTATTACAGAAAGCTACAAAGGGGACTCCTCGGTCTGCGGACGTAGCAGATATACCTCGATGTCTCCACCGATACGCCTCCTTCCAAGGCCGACAGGATTAAATGGGAGTACCTGAATCTGCACAACAAAAAGTGTGCAGAAAAGTAGCATGAGCACACCACGGCGGTGCCCAGTAAGTATCAAGACTAACCTCAATGGAGTAGTGATGAGTAACAGTCGAGACACCTACCGGTCAACAAACATCATAACAGAAATAATAGAGATGATATGTAAATATGTAAAGACTGCACGGATGTGTAAAAATGCTACAAATCACAAGGCTAATGGACAATAAGTAACAATGAGAATACAATAAATGATAATATGGAAATGACGATAGAAATCACAATCCAAATCTTGAAGTCACAACACAACAAGCACAAACAAGTCACTAAGTCATTATTCCGCAATGATGCTTACAAAAGGTCTTTCCAACTCTTTTCACAATTCTACCACAAACTCTCAGACCAGCCACAACTCATGAAAACCCAACATTCAAGGTCTAACACTTGGCATCTTGAGCCTCATCCATAACACGGTCATGTTGAGCACTGACTAGTCAACTAGGGTCTCTTTCACATATAAAATGGGTAAACAAGGGCACATCCCCACCCCTAGCCAAATCAGGAGGGATTCATCTCTAATAGGAGGGTCCAACGACGTGTATGCTTGTACAAGTGTATTTAACAGTAATCCTACCAACTAGTAATATAAGAAATGGAATGACTAGCAACCGATTTATTCACACTAGAATCAATGAAAATATCAGTTCAGAACACAATAAGCTTAAGGGGGATCTCCCGAGAATCAAACCTGTAGTCCCTCGTACCAATAACAGAGGATATCCTGGGAATTGAACCCGTAGTCCATCATACCAATATTAGAAGATCTCCCGAGAATTGAACCCGTAGCCCATCATACCAATATCAGAGGATTTCCCGGGAATTGAAATCGTAGTCCATCGTACCAATATTAAACAAATATAGGAAAAATTCCTCCACAGGTCTTCAAAATTCATTACAATCATCCTGACATAGCCACCTTATTTCGCCACGTGTGCAATCAACAATAATGTAATAAGCACCGCCTTATTTTGCCACACGTGCTTCACAATATTCCCACCTTATTCTGTCACATGTGCAATCCACATATAAGAATATAACATATACCGCCTTATTACGCCGCATGTGCAAAAACATCAATAGTCATAATAACACGGCAAAGACCTCGTGCAACTCTCCAACAACAACCGCACGGCAGAGACCTCATGCATCACAGTACCAACAGCCGCAAAATAAATGATAATATATATATATATATATATATATATATATATATATATATATATATATATACACACACACACACATGAGCAAAGCAAGGGAATCAACAATGGAAACGATAATGTCCCGGCAAGGGAATCAACAACAGAACCAATAATGTCCCCGCAAGGGAATCAACAACAGAAACAATAACGTCCCCGCAAGAGAAATCAAAAATACCTACTAAGGCTACGGAACACCAAGGAAAAACACAATAACCTCACCGACAAACAAGACATAATAAGTTCATAATAACTACACTGATACCACAACAGTTGGACAGGTAATATAATTGCACGAAGTTACAGATGAGCTTACAATCAAGGAGTAACCAACAGTAAGAAGTCAACATTAATTAAATAATTACAATTTAAGGAAATAACAACTAATCATAAGATATCTATCTTCTTTCCATTTAAGTCCAATTAATTACATGATTAAAGGCGGGTAGTTAGGACGGGTAATATGACTATAGAAGGGTAATTGTCTTCAGTTATGCACGTAAAGGTCCATTAAACAGCAAGGAATCAAGAAGGGCAAACAAATATCAAGTAAGACATATAGAGGTGAAACTAATAACATGAAACTCAACCATATCAATATCATCTTCATACTCGGTGATTTCAAGAGTCTAGTAGACTAAAAGGGACAATTTACCACAAATAAATCCCAACACGCACTCACCTCGTGTACAAGGAATACAAGCAACAGGTAATACTCAAATCCGAAGGGGAAGTCCCCCACACAAGGTTAGGCCATATACTTACCTCAAAACCGGCTAAAATCAACTAGCAACCGCGTTCTTGCTACGATTACTCGACTCCAAATGGCCAAATCTATTTAATTAAATCATACATTGTAAATAATATCTCAAGCAACTGATTCTATAATTTAATTCAAAGCTAAAGCGCAAAATTAGTTAAAATGACCAAAATGCCCCTCAGGCCAATATCTCGGAACCGAATGAATTTAACATTTTCAGAACCCTCATACTATCACTAGTCTAACCATATAAAAATATCTCAAATTGGAGGTTAAACACTCCCTCAAAACCTAATAATTCGGTCGATGACGTTCTACCCATTTTTCATTCAAAACTGAAATTAAAAGATGAAATTAAGAGGAGATTCATGAAAGCTGGTCTAAATCGAGTGGGAAACACTTACCCAAGTTTCCCAGGTGAAAATTCCTTCAAAAATCGCCAAGAACCGAGCTCTAGAAGTCAAAATGTGAGTAAATAGTGAAAACCTCAAATTTGGGAATTAAATCTGTCTGCCCAGGTATTTGTTCATCGCGATCGCGAGAGAAGGGTCGCGATCGCGTAGAAGAAATTTCAAGGCTTCCCAGTTTGCTCATCGTGAACGCGAGACCAGGGATGCGATCGCGAAGTGAAGGTGATTAGACCATCGCGATTGCGGGGAGACGAATGCGAACGCAGAGAAGAGAGATTTGGGGCATCGCGATCGCGACGGGAAAGATGCGATCGCGAAGAAGGATTTCTAGGTGGTCTTCAACAAAGCAACGTGATCGCGGGAGATGCTTCGCGATCGCGTAGAAGGATATCAGAAGCAGCAGTTCAAAGTGGAAGAAAAATTATCCATAGCCCATCCGAAACACACCCGAGGCCTCCGGCACCCCTTCTAATCACACATACAAGTCACATAACCTAACACGGACTCGCTCGAAGCTTTAAATCACATAAAACAACATCAAAACGACGAATCGAACCAAAAATCAAGCTTATGAACTTCTAAATCTTCAAATAACGAATCTCATGCCGAAACCTATGAATTCAACTCGGAATGACGCCAAATTTGGCAGACAAGTCCAAAATGACATAACGGAGTTGTTTCAACCCTCGGAATTGTATTCCGACCCCGATTTCCCAAAAGTCAATTGTGAGTCAAACTTCTTCATTTTCCAACTTCAACTTTCGCCGAAATACCTCAATTTACTCTACGGACCTCCAAATCTGATTCGGACACGCTTAGGTCCAAAATCACCATATGAAGCTGTTGAGATCATCCACGACTCGTTCCAGGGTCGTTTACCCAAAAGTCCAGTTCTGATCAAGTTTTGACCGTTCTAACCTCCAAAAATAAGTTTTCTTCTCTAGAATTGACTCTAAACCATCCAAACGCTGAATTCTACTATGCACGTAAGTCGATACTCGTGTTCCGAAGCTGCTCCAGATCTTATGCCGTTGAACGGAGCTTAATTTCTCAAAACGACCGGTCTCGTTGTTACACCAGTATATTATGATGGAAGTCCAGTATATTATACTAGACTTCCAGTATACTATACTACAGTCCAGTATACTATACTGGAGTGTTTTTCAGATTTTGAATAGTGTTTTCGTTCAAATTTATTTTTTCGTGAAAAGTGGCTAAATTTCGATTACTTTTGAAACTGAGGTTATTTTTGAATGACAACTTGTAAATCTGGATACTTTTTAATTTCTCCAGAAAAAAAAAGCAGCTAGCCCATTAGTCTTTACAACTACCCCTAGCCCTAAAACTTATAAATTAAATAACCCTAAAATAGTGTAGTCATACCAAATAGGAGCGTTGGATAGAAACCTTTGTACAACAGAAGAGCGGACCACAAATATGAAAAGGAAACATTCCCTACCTATGACTAGCAGCATCACGTGTGTATTACCCATATGAAGCTGTGTTCAATTGTTTTTAATTATGTGCTACATGTATTTATCTTTTACTTGTATAATTTGGGGATAATTCTGTTTGCTTCATGTATATTCGAGCTTGCAAATTAAATATTCATTTGTCATTGAATAATGTTCTACATGCATTTTCTTTTGCATGTATAATTTTGAGCTAAAAGACTACTTAGCATCTAAGCCTAAACATATACATTGATTTGTGCTGTATTTTTATTGTATCTTTATTGTATATTGTATGTATACTGTATATTGGGCTACTGCTACTTTTCACTTTTGGGCTTGTTTTAGCGACCCAGTGTATTAGGGTCAATTATATTGTTATATTGTCTTCTAGAGGCTTCTGATAGAGTACAGAAAAACATAACTCATTTTTGTTCGAGAGAATTCTGGGAATAAAGTTTTTCTCTCTTTCTCTCCATCTCTGATTCTCTATATTTTCATGGTATCAGAGCCAGACCCATCGGAATTATTGTTACTGATGTTGGGCCCCCATTTATGTTGTTCACTCCAAAGGTCTGGGCGTGGGGGGGGGGGGTGTTGAGTTGTCCTACATCGGAGGAATTTGAGGTCCTTGGTCTCCTTATATGGCTTGGGCAATCCTCACCTCATAAGCTAGCTTTTGGGGTTGAGTTAGGCCCAATGTCCATTCTTATCATGGTATCAGAGCATGGTTTTTCTTTTCGGACCTCTCCTCTCTGTTCTTCGTCGTTCCGGTCCAGCATTATTGAAGTATCAGCGGTGATTCTGGATTTTTTTGTGCGATTTGTTTCTGAAATCGGAGATGTTTTCGGTCTTTTCATATGGATTGTTGATGATTTCTCAAGCTCGGTGTTTAGGGTAAACTTCCGACACCTTTCACGTCTGATTCCAACGGATTCAGAAGCGTTGGATTTGCACTGAATAGAGCTAGGGTTTTCTCTGCACATTTGAAGGCCGTTCTTCTCCGGTAGTGTAGAAGTCTGGTAACCCTATTCTCACTTTCGTTTGGAACTTGCATGCGTTTTTGGTGGAAAATCTGGTGTGTCGAGTAGTTCACAGAAATTGAATCAATCTCTCTACATCATTGTTGTTTTGTTTCTGATGATAAATATGAATCCTAATAATGCTTCACCCATTGATCCTACGAGCCCTCTCTTTGTTTACTCTTCTGATGTTCCTGGTGTTTCACTTGTTCCTACTCCCTTTTCAGGTAGTGTTTATGGGGGTTGGAAGAGGAAAATGATCGTGGCCTTGTCTGCTAAGAAAATTGGTCTTGTTGATGGTACCTGTTCCCGACCAGCTACTAACCTGGCTGAACAAAAGTTATGGGACAGATGCAATAATATGGTAATCTCCTGGTTGACTGCATCTTTGTCTCCTCAGGTAGCTGAGAATGTGCAATATTCTGAGACTGCACAGAGTATATGGGCACAACTCAAAGCCAGATATGGTACAACTAATAGAACCAAAATTTTTTAACTTAAGAGAGAACTCTCTCACACTTCTCAAGGACCTCTAGATATAGTACCATATTTTAACAAACTCGAAGGGCAGTGATTTAACTATAAGAGAAAGTTCTAATGATCTCGAGGTAACTCAAAAATACAGGCATTTGTGGGTTCAATGCGAAAATTGTTATGGATTAAATTATAAGAAATTTTTGAAATCAAAAATGAATATTTGTGAACAATGTGGATATCATTTGAAAATGAGTAGTTCAGATAGAATTGAACGATGAGTTAGGGGCAGTATGTACAAATCATGGACAAAGGTGTATTTGTGCTGCCAAAACTGGCATCATACAGAAGGATGAGGAGAATACGGTGTTTCAATTCCTCATGGGCCTTAATGAGACATATATGGGGGTAAGGAGCAACTTGCTGATGATGCAGCCTCCTGCTACCCTCGACAGTGTCTATAACATTCTCCTCAATGATGAAAAACAAAGACAAGTTCAGTCTATTTCCCAGTTCAATCCTGATTCTATGTCCTTCAGTGTCAACACAAACAAAAATTCTACACCTTTTTTTTTTGGAATGAGTCAAGTTGCAGTGCCCAACCCTTCTCCTCTAAGACAGTATACACAAAAAGTTACTTTTGACCAATCCAGAGGACCTCTATTCTGTAGATATTGCAAGAAGTCTGGGCACTTAATTGATAAGTGTTACAAGCTTCATGGGTTTCCACAAAGCACCATGTTTAACAAAGGGAATAGAACTATTGTTGCCCATATAACCAGTGGTGCTGATTTCACCTCCTTCACCTCTTCTAATGGATACACATCTAATGTTCCTGGAAATCCTACTAAGGGTCATTCATCTGTCCCAAATGTGGATGGATAAGGATCTGTAATCCCTGGCTTGAGCAGACAACATTATGATCAACTGATGACTCTGCTGCAGCAGACTAAGTTGGGGGACTCTACTGCTCAGGCCCCTCCTCCCATCTGTGCTGCCAATTTTGCTGGTACTATGCTAACTGAGAGTCCTGTTTCTGATTCCAAACTTTGTATGCTTACTCATATTGATTCTGTCTCCTGGATAATAGAATCAGGAGCTTCTGACCATATGACATCTAATAAAAGCTTACTCTTTAACATCACACCCTTAACTGTACCTTATCTTGTAACTCTTCCTAATGGATACAAAGTGAAAGTGACTTCCACAGGCTCTTTTGCCTTAACTCCATCCATCACTTGTTATAATGTACTGTTTGTTCCCTCTTTCAAACACAATTTAATTTCTGTCCACAAACAAGTAAAACCGTTGCACTGTATTGTCTTGTTTACTGCAACTTACTGTTTCCTTCACATGTTACAGGCCCCTTCTCTGAAGATGCCTCTGGATCTTGGTAAAGAGGAGGCTGATCTGTACAAGTTTGCTTGGGTGCCACCTTCACCTTCTTCTTTTAATTGTTGCTCATCTGCTTCTGTATGTTCCATTTCTGATTCTTGTAATCATGTCTGTTCTTCTAGCCATAAGACTGTTGCTTTGCCTTCAAATGTAAATAGTTCCATTTGTAATGATACTGATGAAAATGACATGAATTACATTTGGCATTTAAGACTGGCTCATATCCCTTTTGCAAACATGAAACACATTCTTGCTTTGTCATTTTCCCTTGCTTCTAAACAACCATTTCCTTGTCCTATTTTTCTTATGGCTAGGAAAACCAGACTTCCTTTCCCTGACAGTTCAATCAGTACATGTAGACTTTTCCACTTGATTCATGTAGATACTTGGGGCCCTTATCACACACCCACCTCCTATGGCTCAAGGTACTTTCTTACTATAGTTGATGATTTTTCTAGAGCAGCCTGGACACATTTACTGGGGTCTAAAAGCAATGCCTTCAGCCTAATTAAGTCCTTTCTGTGTATGGCTAAGACTCAGTTTAATGCTACTGTACAAACTATAAGAAATGATAATGCTTTGGAATTGGGGTCTAGTCTTGATGGTACTTCTTTCTTCAACCAACAGGGCATTATTCATCAAACTACTTGTCCCCACACTCCTCAACAAAATGGTGTTGTTGAGAAAACATAGGACCCTTCTTGAAGCTTGTAGAGCTTTACTTTTTCAATCCAAATTACCCATCTTCTTTTGGGGGGGACTATTTATTGACTGCTACCTACTTGCTTAATATGATACCATCCAGGATCCTTCACAACAAATCCCCTTATGAAATATTGTATGGGAAGGCACCTACTTATTCACATTTAAGGGCATTTGGCTGTCTTGCCTATGCTACTGTCCCAATCCCTCATAGGGATAAACTGAAGCCTAGAGCTATTTCATGTGTTTTTCCGGGAATCATTTTGCCAAAAAGGGTTACAGGTTGTATGACCTAACTACCAATAAGTGTTTTGTGTCCAGGGATGTTATATTTCATGAAACTTGCTTTCCTTTTGCAACTGCTTCTGCTGTTACCTCTGGTCCTTCTGTTTTCCTTCTCCTTCTGTCCCTTCCCTTGAGCATCCCTATTCTGAGACAGATCTGTCTGCTCCCATTTGTTCTTCTCTCCCTTCTTCTTCTGCACCCTTTCCTTCTGCTTCCAGTTTTGTTCCCTCTTCTATTTCTCCCTCACTACCTTCTGATCTTAATTATCCTGCTTCCAGTCCACCTTTTAATCCTGATACCTCTCCTCTTGCTATTTCTTCCTCTACAACACCTACTGGCCACAGAAGATCTGGGAGGCAACACAATCCTCCCTCTTATCTCACTGATTATGTTTGTCACTTACCTTCCTTTTCTGGCTCTTCCTCCTCTTCTTCTCCTTTGGAATATGAACCTCTCTATTATCCTCAGTCCAAGTCTGGTAGGATACCATGAGAAAGGAGTTTGAGGCATTGGATGCCAACCATACTTGGGATGTTGTTCCCCTCCCTCCTGGTACAAAGCCCATAGGCTGCAAATGGGTTTATAAAGTCAAATATAAGGCTGATGGTAGTGTTGAAAGATACAAGGCTAGGCTTGTTATTAGAGGTGACACTCAAATTGAAGGAGTTGATTTCACAGAAACCTTTTCTCATGTGGTTAAAATATCTACTGTTAAATGCTTAATTATTGTGGCTGTTAAGAATCATTGGGGTCTCTTTCAACTTGATGTTAACAATGCCTTCTTGCATGGTGACCTTGATGAGGAGGTGTATATGAAGCTTCCTCCAGGTTTGTGTGTTTCTGCCTCTTCTAATCCCTCTGTTTCTTCACCCATTGTGTGCAAGTTGAAAAAATCCCTTTATGGATTGAGGCAGGCTTCCAGACACAGGTATTCCAAATTGTCTCATGCTCTATACTACAGAGGCTATACCCATTCTATGAATGACTACTCTTTATTTGTCAAGGGCCAGCCTGGGTGTCTTGTGGTTCTGGCAGTGTATGTGGATGACATTATTATCACTGGAGATGATGCTACTGAACTTTTTGCCCTCAAACACTTCCTGGATGACCAGTTCAGGATTAAAGACCTTGGGTCTTTGCATTATTTTCTGGGCATTGAGGTGTATGCTGTTGCTGGTGGGGTGCTTCTTAATCAGCATAAGTTTGTCTCTGATTTGTTGCACCAATTTGACTGTGTAGATGTCTCTCCTATGGTTTGTCTTTTGGACCTTAATACCAAGTTACATGCTGATTCTGGTGATCTTTTCTCCTCTCCTGACCAGTACAGGAGCTTGGTTGGCAAGCTCCTATTTTTGACACATACCAGACCTGACATTTACTTTGTTGTTCAACATCTGAGTCAATTTTAAAGTCTCCTAGGGTCCCTCACATGATTGTTGCCCTGCATGTTCTTAGGTATCTTAAGGGCACTATTGATTTGGGGCTCTTCTATTCTGACACTCCTGATTTTTCAGTTCATGCCTTTTCAGACAGTGATTGGGCAGCTTGCCCTGACACTCGTAGATCTGTTACTGGTTTTTGTGTGCTTTTGGGTGGCAGCCTGGTCAGTTGTAAGTCCAAAAAACAGCAAGTGGTCTCTTTATCCTCTGCTGAGGCAGAATACAGGGCACTTAGGAAGGTGGTTGCTGAATTATCTTGGATTTCTAGACTGCTCGCTGACCTTGGTGTTTCTGTGTCCTTTCCTTTTTCTATTTTTTGTGATAACCAGGCTGCTCTACATATAGCCAAGAATCCAGTATTTCATAAGCGGACCAAGCATATTGAGGTCTTTGTTCGTACCAAGCTGACTAATTGTTTGATTTCTCTCTCTCATGTCTCCACTTCTCACCATTTGGCTGATGTTCTTACCAAGCCTTTGCCTGCCACTGTTCATCATCATCTTTTGGCCAAGTTTAAGGTGGTCTCCCCCTCCAACTTGAGGGGAGGGGGGTGTTGAGCTAAAAGACTACTTAGCATCTAAGTCTAAACACATACATTGATTTGTGCTGCATTTTTATTGTATCTTTATTGTATATTGTATGTATATTGTATATTGGGCTACTGCTACTTGTCACTTTTGGGCCTGTTTTAGCCTATTCCCTTTTCATAGAACTGACCCAATGTATTAGGGTCAGTTATATTGTTATATTGCCTTCTAGAGGCAACATAACTCATTTTTGTTCGAGAGAATTCTTGGAATAAAGTTTTTCTCTCTTTCTCTCCATCTCCGATTCTTCATGTTTTCATATAATTTGTAGATAACTTAGTTTAATCCATGTATGATATTGCTATAGTTTTATATTTATTCGATCTTGCAGATTAATATTCATTTATCATTGAATAATGGATGTATAACTCTGTTTGCATGCAGTATGTGTTTAAACGTGTAAAAGCAGATTCATTACTACTTTGTTTTATATGTATAAATTGCATATATATATTGAAAATACATTAATTGATAAGACTTCAACAGGAAAATATTCCCCAAAAAAGATAGAGTAATAAATTATAATTGAAACTCAAGTACTGGCCACACTAATTCATCTCCAAATCTCCGATTGGTTAATGTTCTTCCCGTAACCTTTGACTAACTGACTGACTGCATTATCTTCTTATTTCGCCCGTCCGTCATCCCATAATGCGCCATACCTTTTTCAAATCTTGTTAATATCATAACCATCGTTTAGAAATCAAAATATTCACTCCAATGGAGAGATTGAGTGAAAACGAGGGATTAATGAAGGGAGAGAAATCGAAATTCTTTAGAGAGAGTGAAACCAAAATAAAGAATAAGAGTCCGTTTGGCTTAGCTGATTTAAAGTAGCTGATAAACATTAGGTGCTGAAAAATATTTTTAAGTGTTAAAGTTGATTTAAAAAATAAGCAGTTACATATTTAGATAAAAGTGTTAAAATTAAAAATAACCAGCCAAAGAATTGAGTATACGAAGAGTTTAGTTTTTAAAAAAAAGTATTTTAGGGATAAAATAGTAAATATTTTGGTCAAATATAAAATTTTATAAGCTGAAATTTGATAAATTGGGGAAGACCAACTTATAGCTTTTGGCTTATTTTTTGCTTATAAATATTTTTAATTTTAACAAATGCGTAAATAAGTCAAAAAATACTTATAAACCAATTTGACTAAGTTATAAGCTTAGCCAAACACCCTCTAAAAGAGACCTTTTATTCAGATGGGTACTGTATCAATCATTTCAAGTCACAATCTCTGTTGCTACGGCTAAGTGTTTAACTAGCTTTACTGGCTAAAAACAGTAAAAATGATGTGTACGATGTTTAAAATGAGTTATAAAAATAAAATACTCCTTCAGTATTAATTGACGTGAACTTATTTAATTGGGCACGAAGTTTAAGAAAAGAGATAAGATTTTTGATCTTGTGATGTAAAATGAGGCACATATATTTTGTGTGGATATAAATCATTGTATAAAAATAAATTATTTTTAAATAAGGAAAGAGGTCATTCTTTTTGGCATGGACCAAAAAGGAAATAAGTTCACATAAATTGAAACGGAGGGAGTAAGTTTTTCTTAGAGTTTACAAAATAGTATGAGATGCTAGTTTAGTTAACTGTTAAAAAAACAAAAAAATAAATTGAAATAATATTCATATGTTTGTTCAGCAACTGGAAGCAAAGAGGGAAGACAAGAATATAAGCTTTAAGTATTTGTATTCGGTTCGACAGTTTGAGATCACAAATAGCTTCATATGATGCATTATGACTTGCGTATATAGTTAGTTTGATTTTTGAGAGATTCAATATTGATTTGGAAGAATGATTCTCATTTAGAAAGCTTTAAGTTGGAAGAGTTGACCAAGTTTGACTTTTTGCGTAATTGATCTCGGATCAGTATTTTGATGGCTCCAATATGTTCGTATGTAATTTTGGACTTAGACATATGACCAAATTTGAACTCAGAAGTCCTAGGTTGATTTGGCTTATTTTATCGAATGTTTACAATTTGGAGTTTTAGAAAATTCTTAAGTTTGACCATTTGTTGACTTTATGGCTATCGGGTTTGGATGTTAGTTTCGGGGCTTGGAATAAGCTCTTTTTGATATTTGAATCTTGTCTACAAAATTTGATGTCATTCCGAGTTGGTTTGATATGAATCGGACGCTTGGTTGCAATTCTAGAGATTCTTGAGTTCATTGTGAAATTTCATATGTTTTTTTATTCGAATCATGGTTATGGATGTTATTTTGGTATTTTGATTGTGCGAGCGAGTTCGTATGATATTTTTAAACTTTTGCGGATATTTGGTGCCGAGCCCCGTTGTCACGCCCCAAATTTAGGTAGGCGTGGTTGGTACCAGGTGCCATACTCGACCCGAGCATACCGCTTTGTAAATGTGAACTCTGGAGGGGAAGCACTCAACTTAGGCCGATGAGACCTACCTGCAAGCTGACAATACCAATCAAGGTCGATGGGGCCATATTCTAAACCATTTAAAAATAATGTCACTCTCATCTGAGGGGTAAACATACCTCAAAGCTCATATACATAACTGTGTAGGACGACAAGGCCGCCATGAATGTTCACAACTAGCAATACAAACCAGAACATGTACATAGGGATGAAAAGGACACATAATGGTGTACAAAATATATAGGATTCGTCTACAAGCCTCCAGAGATAAACAGAACTATATCATGGTCGGGACAGTGCCTCGACCTACCCATCAAACATGTATATATAAAATGGACTCCAAAGTTTAAACCTGGTAACTCCAGGAGAGTGGAGTTTACCAATCAAGCTGGTATTTTGCTATATCTACTGGGAAGGTCTATCTGGTTGCCTATCGAGACCCGCAAACATGAAATGCAGTATCCCTGATAAAAGGAACATCAGTACGAAATAATATAGTGAGTATGTAAGATAATAGAATAAATGAAAGCTGAAACCGAACTGATAATATAATAATTAAAAGTAACTGGGAGTCAAGATGATCTAAATATATGCTTACCTATTGATACCAACACAACTTCTCAACATGGCAAGTAAAATAGTTGTCCGGAGCTATAAGGCTCGGTACATGTCACTGTTCTTCCATAGTAGGCTCGCTCATAAGAACTCGACCATACTAAGCTTTATATCTCGGCCATTCTGGGATCTCTCATTGGCGCTCGGCTATAGTATGCTTGGTATATAACGTACCATCTTATCAGAGGCTGCTCAATAAGGGCATGCCCACCGATTATAGCTCGATGGTGGTGAAAATACTATAATACTGTATATGTAGACCATCCACTCTCTTGTCTGAAAGAAGAAAATACTTAATTGAATATAAAGTCTCGATAGGGAGAATACCGTAACTTATGAGACAAGGATAATGTATATAAATTCAGGAATGCGAACTTCTCTTTATGTCATGTTATCAAACGCATATAGCAACGGAATCATGCCAAAATGAAAAAAATGTTTAGTCTTAACATACTTTAATACAATATGTCCAATAATCACGTTGAACTCATCTCGTCGCACCTTAATCTACAATAACGATAATAATACAATTAGTAAGCTACAAAAGGTACAATTATCGCACAACGAATGACAAACTTATTTTATATTAAATTGGGCAGTATCTCTCCTATAATCTTTACTTCCTCCCAATTCAAGATAATGCCAACAACAACAAGAACACAACAATAACAACATATATAAATTATTTTTCAAACTTATATCCATTACAAAATAACAGAAAATAGCCCAATATACCCAGTCACTTCATACACAAACGACAACCATAGTTGTGTCAAATAGCTCAAAAAAGTAACGACGAACAACCAGCCAACCACCCCGCTATGATATGGTGTTTATCCACACCCTTTCTCCTCCCAAAATCCATAAAAATAGTAGCAAAACAGACAACCTATCAACGACACAAAATATCCCACAAAACAATCCACTACAAGTTGAATAACTCAAACTCACGACTTTTGATCACATTCCCTGAGTTCTTACAATTATGAAATGATTTTATCTACCTTTCCAACAGAAAAAAGGATGAAATGGGGTAGTATAATTATCGCATTTGGTGAAGATCTCAGCTCCTAACTTGCTTCTTCAACTCTTAGGTTTTTCTCCAACTAGAACATGAAAAGAAGAGAAAATCTTTTAGGGTTTTGTGTTGAATATTTGGGAGAAGCTTGTTGGGGTTTATCTATGATTTTTAGATCTATAATGAGTAAGTTGGTGAGCCGTATTATGGGCAACTATCTCCTGTGGTTCGGAGAGGACTCGGCTGTTAGTTAGTACCCCTTTGGGAATATATGAAAAAAATCAGCCCTTAAAAGGGCTCTGTGGCCGACCCCAACTAGCCCCTTTTATGGAGCTATTTGGTCCTTTCACTTAAGCAAGTAGGTGACACATCTAATTGTCACCTAGTCTACGTAGTCTCGCAAAATATAAATATCTCTCTACTCCAATGTTATATTGATGAACAATTTAATATATTGAAAACTAGACTCGTAGATATTCAATTTGGTAGATGGATCACCCCATATTTTTTGTAATATTGATAGAAAAGCTCTGCTATATTTGACCTAATTTTCAGCATATTTATGAATGCAATTTGTGAAGATCTTTACCAACTTTTGTTCCACAACTTGCTTGACTTCAAAACATAACACACAACTATCATGCGAGTAAAATAACGCATAACATAAATTTCTATCATGGTAATCACCCTAGTCTCTGCCCAAAGGTACAGGTCCTAACATTCCCAATTTATCGACTTTCGATGAAACTTATTTTCTTCAATTTGTTTAGTTTCTAAACCTTCCAACTCTCTTGGTAATTTTTGTTCATGATCTTAAATGTTTGTAACCTCCAAGGTAACATGATTAACTTACTTTATATACTTTCAAATATGATCTTATTTCTGATCTTATATCAGTTTACTTACGACATACTTTTATGTATGAAAATATACTCGGTGAGCTTCGGAAGCATTTCATAGTGTTTTCGGGCTACTTCAGTTTTGCTGGTTCATTTCTTGTGCCTCAGGTCTCGCAAATGCGAGAAATTGTTCACATTTGCGAACTCACATTTGCGAGGTTCACTGGCTCTGGGTGGTTCGGATTTGCGAAAAAATGGTTCGCCTATGTGATGGGGGGCATGGGCTGGCTTGATCGCATTTGCGATCACTTGATCGCTTTTGAAAAGGGACTGAATTCGCAAATGCGAAAGTCAGGGTCACAATATTGACTTTTCCTGGGATTCAACGGATGCTGCAGTTGCGATAGATATTCTGCGTTTGCGAACCCTAGGTCGAATTTGTGACTTCTCCAATTGATCAAAATAGATAATTTTGGGACCTAGCTTTATTTATCACATTTTAGAACCCTAGACTCAGTAGAAGATAATTTTAAGAAGGGATTTTCACATACAACTATTTGGTAAGTGATTGTAAACCAATTTTCATTATATTGTATTATTATTTATGAGATTTAACATCTAATTCATGAGAATCTAAGAAATTTTTTGAAAACTTTTGTCTATTTTGAAAAATAAAAATTTTAGATTTGAGAGTTGAATTGGACTCGAATATGAAAATAAAACATATATATGGATTCGAATGGTTATGGGTATTCGAGATCTAGCCACTTAGGTTTTGACTGGATAAGAATGGGATTTTGGGAACTTGTGTAAATATCTTAACTTTAATTATCAGAACTGATTTTTCTTGCATTGTTTGATGATATCAAGTCATTTTTTGTTAGATTTGAGCCATGCAGAGGTAAATTTTAAAGGAAAGCTATTTTTGAGTGATGAATTAGCCTAATTGAGGTAAATATCTTGCCTAACTTTGTGTGGGAAACTACCCTTTAGAATTTGAATTAATTGCACTATCTAAATTATGTGAAAAATGTGTACATGAGATGACAAACATGTACACGAGCTTATATATGGAATTGACCGTTTTAGACTCTTAGATCACTTATATGCATTGATTAATATAGTTATATCATGATATATCTTTCACTATTGAATTTATTCTCATGCATTAATAGAAATCGTTATTGCATGTTATGTTTTTCATTATTGGGTTTATTCTTGTATATATTTAATTGAAGCTTTTAATATATGGATTATCTTTTATTGTTGATTTTCTTCTTGTGCATTTATTTGAGGTTATTATTACATGGGATACCTTTCATTGTTGCGTTTATTCTCGTTTTTTTTTGTGTTGTCATTGAGACTCTTGTACACCTTGTTGTTGAGTCGCGTGTTATGTATTATTTTAGCATTGGTATTGCTATTTGAGAAATATTGTGGCATTGATATTATCGCTGTAAAAATATTGTGGTATATGAGCACATATGGTGCGGGTTAGTTATTATGTGAAAAAAAGTGATGAGATGCACATTCGACAGTATAAAGGTGGTGATATTGATGCTCATGCGCATCATAATGGAGATTTATGCACGTGATGCTAGTAACAAAAAGTACTTCATTTGAAGCACACGTAGAAATATAAGGAGGCTAAAGCGCGTGAAGCTATTTTGAGAAAAATATTTTTAGAAATAAATGCAAGACTCACACGATGATATAAGAAGATTTATAGTTTATGACACGTGTATTGTGATCGTAAGGTGTGGTACCTCGGGATGACTCTTGTTGTTATTTTGTGTTGGAAAGATTGTTGTTTAAGTTATGCTAATGTGCTAATTTGTGCCTCCGTATTACTTGGAGAATTGGTTGTCAATATGAATTTACTTGCGTGGAGTTATAGTCTCATATTTTTATTGAGTTGTTGGTAATATAACGATTTTAAGTAAAGAGATTATTATCACACTTTACTTTATTTGACTCTTAAGATAAACTCATTATCTCACTCGGTCTTTAATATATTTAAATAGCTATCATACTTTATTTTAATTGATTCTCAAATTAAACCGTTATCATATTTAATGATTTACTCTATTTAAAATTATTATTACTTTAATTTATTCTTAAATTGAACTTGTTATTTTATTTGATGCTTTACTTTATTTAACTTGTTATTTTACCTTATTTTATTTGATTCTTAAAATAAACTCATCATCTCATTTGAAGCTTTACTTTGTATAATTGTATTTTATTTTACTTTATTGAATTTCTAAAATAAACTCATTATCTCATTTGACGCTTATTTTATTTACATTATCATTATGCCTTACTTCATTTAAAGGAATCCTTGAAATATTTAGTAGCAATTGACACGGATAAGATGTACGTGGCGGCATGGAAACTTTGCCGTGTGAGACTTATATTGTGACATGAGATATTTGTCGTGCGAAGGTAATTGATAATGTGGGATCGAGATGTGATGTGTGTAAGATTCGTGATTGTGACTTATGATTTGTGATTATGAAGTATGGTGCCTCAATGTAAATCTTGTTGTAAATCATGTGTTGGAATCGACTTGAATTGTCATTTGTTTCTTTAATTGATTTCATTCATACTTTAATTGTATTTTTATTATTTTGTTGCTTTATTACCTACTTACTTCTTGTTGCCATTTTTTATTTCTGTTATTCCGTTGTTAGTCTTATATTAATAATCTTTCCACTGTTAGTCTTATATTGATGTTCCTGCCATTATTAGCTTTATGTTAATATCTTGCACAAGTCTTGTATCTAGTGAGTGTCTTGACTTATCTCGTTACTACTCTACCGAGGTTAGTATTGATACTTACTGGGTACCATTATAATATCTCATACTATGCTTCTACATATTTTGTTCAGATTCAGATACCTCGAATCGTGATAATTTTGAGAGTTGTGTGTATGCGGTTGGAGATTTCAAGTTATAATTGTCGTTCCATTCGCATGCTTCAAAGTCACCATCTTACTTTATTTATGTTACAGTTTGAATGTAATCCAAGATAGTATTGTATTAGTAGAATATCTTGTATATTCTTCGTAGAGCTTATAACTTTGTATTATCGAATTTTAGGATTGTAAAAGTTGTATTATGATATTGGCTATGTTTTGGATCATTATTCTCAATTTTATTTAATATTAAATTGTTATAACTTGTCTGATGCTGTTGTGTGACATGCTTACCTAATCGTAGAGACTACCATTACGATCCTAAACGTAAGATTTTAAACCATGACAATATATTAACACTTTCTTGTCCCTTCCATTCTCCTCTATCCTTCCCAAAAACAACTAGGTTTTTTAGTGGAAGGGATGTCATGACCCTAGTTAACCAATTGTGAACCTGTCATGACGGCACCCAATCTTCGCGACTAAGTAGGCCTTATCACATTGCGGAATTTAACGTGCGGGAATAAAACAATAATAAACACTAAATAGAACATGAAATGTATACGGTGCCACTTGACACATACACTGCGCACACCACTTCTGAAAGATAACATCCCAAAATCTGGAATCCCACGGGCAACACAGGTCTAAGAGAAACGTAAATACAGCTCTAATGTCTGAAAAAGTCTAATACAACGGAAATAACAAGGAACAATACTGCTAACCAGGATAGAAAGGACGGAGACTCTCTGGTCTGCGGACGCGACAATATAGCTCAAGTCTCCGATAGCAAGCTCCGAACTCACTAATGATACCCCTGGCCTGATGCACCTAGATCTGCACAACAAAAGTGTGCAGAGGGGTAGCATGAGTACACCGCAGCGGTACTCAGTAAATGCCAAGCCTAAAATCGTGGAGTAGTGACGAGGAAGGTCGAGGCTCTACTGAGATGAACATAAGAAATAATATAGGAATAAAAGACAGTAGATAATGACGTAAATCCCGAATATCTAGCAAGACAATAAGTAAAACGGAACTAGCTATAAATACAATTTACGAATACAAGAAAAATCACTCAAAAGTCAGGATACCACATGGAACTCCGGGAATTGAACCCGCAGTCCATTCTTACCAATATCTGAAGATCTCCGGGGAATTGAACCAGTCATATCAATAGCAGGGGATCTACCAGGAATCGAACCCGTAGTCCATCATAGCAAAAACATGGGGATCTCCCAGAATCGAACTCGTAGTCCCAATCGTGAACATTTGACAACAATTCAATATTTAACAGAAAGAAGCCAAGTACAACAGCATGTAAAGGTCTAGCGCCTAGCATGCTCACAAAGAGGACAAATACTGCAATTTAGTCAAATAGAGCAAATAAATTACTACATGCTTTTCCTAAGCTAAAACAAGTGAAATTGCATTTTTAACAGTTAAATATACGAAGAAACACAATCTGAAAAAGACAAATAAGGTGAATTTTCAACAAGTAGCACAAGTACGCGCCCGTCACCTCGCACACAAGGCATTTAAACAACAACAAGGATAACCTAAGGGGAGAGGTCCCCCACACAAAGTTAGACAAGCCACTTACCTCGAACCGATACGAAACCGCTAAGAAACAATGCCCTTGCCACGAGTATCCGGCTCCGAGTGGCCCAAATATATTCAAACCAATTACATATTGTAAATAACATCTCAAGTAACTAATTACACTGTTAAAATTAAGGCTAAGGCGTGAAAATAGGTAAATGACCAAAATGCCCCTCAGGCTAACGTCTTGTAATCGAATATTTTCACATTTTTAGAAACTCGTACTCTCACGAGTCTAACCATATATAAATCTCCCAAATCAGAGGTCAAATGCCCCTTCAAAACTCAATATTTTAGCCAAAAAAGTTTTGCCAAATTATCCAATCTTTGATCCAAATTTCGAATTTAAAAGATGGATTTAACTACTAATTGATGGAATATAGCTAGAAAGGATCATAGAAATGTTACCCAATAATCTTTTCTTCAAAACTCACTCGAAATTGCCTTCTCCTAAGCTCTCAATTGATTTTTCAACATATGAAATTAAACCCTCGGATTTCTCTTAACTGAACAACGATTTCCGCTTTTGCGGACCAGGGACCGCTTCTGAGGTCCCGCTTTCCCGTAGAATCCATCGCTTTTGTGGTCCTCATTAACTCCCTCAGATTCCGCTTCTGCGGTCCCCCACTCGCAGAAGCGAGTCCGCCTGCACAGAAACACGACCGCTTCCGCAGTTCTTGGCCTCATGGCCCCCTTCCGCTCCTGCGATTGCCAATCCTCTTTTGCGACGCCGCTTCTGCGGTCCCCAAGCCGCAGAAGCGGAAACAACAGAAGCTGCAAGATTAATTCTGTAGGAAATCATTCTATCCATGATATGTGTGCTTTGGTTGTATTAGCATGATTTCTAGGTAGAATGACAAACAATGAAGTCAACTGTCAAACAATGTTATTATGTGACAAACAATCAAGATTGAATGCCAAGAAGCATATTGATGAAGGGATTACACAAAGACGAGCTCAAAAGTTCAAGACCGAAGACCCAAGGCGTAGGTCGTTAGGTAGAACCAATGTAAGAGCAACGTTTAAGTTATCTCGTCTTTTGGCTCAACATAGGTCATCATAAATATGCATAAAATCATTTTATCAAATCATAAATATCATAAACATTTTCATATACTTTAAACAAAATGATTTTCAACATTTTCATTTTAACCAAAATGGTTTTTGAAGTAAGTTTTCGATTCTGGACAGAACAGCCAGATAATCGATTATCCTTAAGCTGATAATCGATTATGTTGGGATTCCAGCCAAAACTGGAAATTCCAGCATGGCTGCATAGTCGATTATCACTATGAGGATAATCGACTATCTGTTTTTTCCAGCTTAAAATGGAAATTCCAGAGAAGGTAAATAATCGATTATCAGCTAGAGAATAATCGATTATTCACTGACCGTTGCCTTCCAACGTTCAGTTTTATGAACGTTGAGAAGATAATCGATTATGTAAAGTAGATAATCGATTATCTAGGCATAAAATCAGCATTATTGATTGCCTATTAAGCAACGGACATACAACCTCTACCACCTATAAATAGAGGTCTTTGGGACTCATTTTATATGAACAACATCTCTCAATTATCTATAAACATCTTGATATTATTTGTGCATCATTTTAGAGCTTTTGTTGAGCCATTCGAGAGACAACTTTGTGTTGTTCATAGAGCTTATATTGTATCTCTTTATCTACTCTTCATAGAGAGTTCTTGTTGTAAAAGAGAAAGGTTCTTGAGAAGACCATACCTTCTCATTGAGCGTTGGGTTTGCTAAGTACCTTCAATCTTAGTGTGTGAAGTCTTGTGGTGCGGTATCCACGAGCAAGGTGAAGTCTTGAGGTGAGGTATCCTCGAGCAAGTTGAAGTCTTGTAAACTCGAGAGAGTCTCTCGGGAGACTGGACTAACCACGCGTTGTGGTGAACCAGTATAAATTCGGTGTGTCCTCTCCTTACTCTTTTAATTACTGCACTTACTTTACTCCTGCAATTTTAATTGCGCAAAATTTATCGACATTCTCGTGCCTCACTATTCATCCCCCCCTCTAGTGAAGGGCATAAATCCTAACAGTTGGTATCAGAGCCTAACTCTCTGAAAGCCTTAACCGGTTGAGAGAACGATATATATTTTTTTGTTGAGAATGTTGAACGCAGGTACGATGAGCGAAGGACACTCTACCATTAGGCCTCCACTATTTGATGGAACAAATTATACATACTGGAAAGTGAGGATGAGAATATTCATCCAATCAAATAACTTTTGATTATGGCACATCATCAAGAACGGTGAAAAAATGGCGACAAAGAAAGTTGGGGAAATCATGGTTCCAAAGGAGGAAGATGAATATAATGCCGAAGATATCAAGAAGGTTTGAAAATAACGCAAAGGCCATCAATATGTTGTATTGTGCCGTGAATCCGGATGACTATCGGAAGATCTCTTGCTGCACAACTACCAAAGAGATGTGGGATAAGCTTGAAATCACTTATGAAGGTACGCCTCAAGTCCGAGAAGCAAGAGTTGATTTTCTAACACATGAATGTGAACTCTTTAGAATGAAGGAGCCTGAAAGCATCGATGATATGTTTGATCAATTCTCAATGATCATCAACGATCTCCATGCTCTTGGGAAAGTATATTCGGACAAAGATCTTGTTCGAAAAATCCTGCGGAGTCTCACTCCCGAATGGCGTTCCAAAGCCAATGCCATCCAAGAGTCAATAGGAATCACGGACGTCACAATTGATGGACTAAGAGGTAACCTCAAAACTTATGAAAGCACAATTCTTAAACCTTCATTTGGAGATGAGAAAAGTCCAGGTATTGCCTTCAAAGCCTCATTTTCTAAAAGAGTAGAAGTAAGTGATCGGAAAGCGATGATGATACTATTTCCAACGATTTAATTGAAAAGTTTTATAAGTTTATGAAGAAGGAAATGAAGAAGGAAGAACCAAGTCCTTCATGCCATAATTGTGGAAACATTGTCCAAACCAAGTCACATTGTCCAAAACCCAAGGACAAGAAGAAGAAGAAACACCAAAGGCGCGTGACATGGGATGCGGACAGCTCGGGTGATGAAACTGCCGCCCTATGCCTCATGGCCAACGAGGAAGAAGAGGTAAGTACTTCTAACTCTTACTCTTTTGAAGAACTACAAGAAGCTTTTCAAGAATTATATGATGAATTGAAAAAGTCTTCAAAAATCTCCAAAGAGGCCAATGCTAAAATTAAAATTTTAGAAGAAGAAAATAAATTTTTAGAAAATGATAATATTGATCTTAAAAATAAAATTAAGGAGATGAATGAAGCCTCTTCAATTGATCAAAGTTCTAATTGTTCTTCTTGTGATTCTTTGAAAATAGAGAACACAGAACTTAGGAACACACTAGAAAAACGTAGTGTAAATGATTCTAAAGCAATTGAAGAAATTAAGAAGAAAAAGCCCAGGAAAAATAAAAGGCGTAAGAAGAATATTAGAAAGGATGATAGAAATGAGGTTGGACCACCTAGAAATAATTCTAGGAACTTCATTAATGAGTCTAGAATTAATCATTTTAGACCACCTAGAAACGACTCTAGGAATTTTGTTAATGAGTCTATAATGAATCATTTTAGACCACCTAGAAATGACTCTAGGAATCTCAATACTTCTTGGAATAACGACGTTAGATCACCTAGAACGTTTTTGGCTCAACCAAGACATATGCACAACCCGAATGTTATATGTCATTATTGCAACCGGGTAGGACACATAGCACCCGTATGTTTTGCAAAACATAGGGATTTATCTTTTAGCTATGATTATTATTTGCCTAACCCCCAAGGACCCAAAAGTATTTCGGTATCTAAAACCTATTTTTAGGTACGTTTGCAGGTGTGCTTGAAGACTACAATATCGTAGTAGATGCACCAAGAACGAAACCTTATTGCATCGAGGGGGAATTTCGGTTAGTTATCATATTTTTGATAAAAACGTAATAGTTGATATGTGTTAACGATTGATATGTCCTTGTTAACAATTGGTATCAATTATTCTTGTTGATTCACGTTTTGATAACTTTTATTTTGAATAACAATGAGTATCAATTATTTTTGTTAAAAATAAAGATTGATTCATGTTTTGATGAGTATTATTTTTGGTTTGAATAACAGTTGGTATAGTATTGAAAAATAAATGATTCATGTTTTAATACAACTATTGGTTTGTCAAAAATTAACAGTTGATATGTTGTTAAGTAATATGATTTGCTAAAAATTAACCGTTATTATGGCTGTTATGTTTTTGCTAACATTTGGTATCATTTTATGTTGGTATGATTTTTTTTGAAAATCGTCATCATGTATATTCCTCATTGTATTTCCTATCTTATGTTTGACACTAACAGTTGGTATTTCCAAAAGGGGGAAGTGTCAAAAGGGGAAAGTAGCCTGTGTATACTCTCTTTTTCCTAATACCAAAAGGGGGAAGAAATTAGGCGATATGCATCTAATAAGGGGGAATGTCTGCTTTAATTGAGGGGGAATACTCAATTAAGAGGGAATGTTTTGCATAACTTGTATGTTGAGATGTAGCATGAACTTAGGGGGAATCCGATATGCATATCTCTTATTGTTTGTCATTATCAAAAAGGGGGAAATTGTAGGAAATCATTCTATCCATGATATGTGTGCTTTGGTTGTATTAGCATGATTTCTAGGTATAGGTTTTGATGAATGACAAACAATGAAGTCAACTGTCAAACAATGTTATTATGTGACAAACAATCAAGATTGAATGCCAAGAAGCATATTGATGAAGGGATCACACAAAGACGAGCTCAAAAGTTCAAGACCGAAGACCCAAGGCGTAGGTCGTTAGGTAGAACCAATGTAAGAGCAACGTTTAAGTTATCTCGTCTTTTAGCTCAACATAGGTCATCATAAATATGCATAAAATCATTTTATCAAATCATAAATATCATAAACATTTTCATATACTTGAAACAAAATGATTTTCAACGTTTTCATTTTAATCAAAATGGTTTTTGAAGAAAGTTTTCGATTCTGGACAGAACAGCCAGATAATCGATTATCCTTAAGTTGATAATCGATTATGTTGGGATTCCAGCCAAAACTGGAAATTCCAGCATGGCTGCATAATCGATTATCACTATGGGGATAATCGATAGTCTGTCTTTTCCAGCTTAAACTGGAAATTCCAGAGAAGGTAAATAATCGATTATCAGCTAGAGAATAATCGATTATTTACTGACCGTTGCCTTCCAACGTTCAGTTTTATGAACGTTGAGAAGATAATCGATTATGTAAAGTAGATGATCGATTATCTTGGCATAAAATCAGCATCATTGATTGCCTATTAAGCAACGGACATACAACCTCTACCACCTATAAATAGAGGTCTTTGGGACTCATTTTATATGAACAACATCTCTCAATTATCTATAAACATCTTGATGTTATTTGTGCATCATTTTAGAGCTTTTGTTGAGCCATTTGAGAGACAACTTTGTGTTGTTCATAAAGCTTATATTGTATCTCTTTATCTACTCTTCTTAGAGAGTTCTTGTTGTAAAAGAGAAAGGTTCTTGAGAAGACCATACCTTCTCATTGAGCATTGGGTTTGCTAAGTACCTTCAATCTTAGTGTGTGAAGTCTTGTGGTGCGGTATCCACGAGCAAGGTGAAGTCTTGAGGTGAGGTATCCTCGAGCAAGTTGAAGTCTTGTAGAGCGTACATCTACGAGCAAGTGTAACGGTTTGTTAGGCACCCGTAAGCTTAACGGAGTTAGTGTAAACTCGAGAGAGTCTCTCGGGAGACTGGACTAACCACACGTTGTGGTGAACCAGTATAAATTCGGTGTGTCCTCTCCTTACTCTTTTAATTACTGCACTTACTTTACTCCTGCAATTTTAATTCCGCAAAATTTACCGACATTCTCGTGCCTCACTATTCACCCCCCTCTAGTGAAGGGCATAAATCCTAACAAATTCCATTTTAACTCCCAAAACCAACCCGTCGAGCATCCGAAACACATCCGAGGCCCCCGGGACCTCAACCAAACCTACAAACCTATCCGTTAACATCATCCATACTTGTTCCAATCCTTAACTCACCTAAACAACGCCGGAAACACAATTTAATCAATGATTTGAACTTAAAACTTCCAAAACTTAACCAAACTCGCTTTCGATTCAAAACCTAACCAAAACACGTCCGATTGACCTGAAATTTTGCACGCACGTCCCAAATAACATGACGGTGCTACAACAACTTTTGGAATCCGGTTCCGACCCTCGGATCAAAATTTTACTTTCGGACCGAAACTTCAAAATTTTAACTTTCGGCATTTCTAGCCTAAATGAGCTACGGACATCCAAAATACATTCCGAACACACTCCCAACCCCGAAATCACCTAACGGAGCTAACGTAACTATCAGATTTCCATTCCGAGATCGTCTTCACACTGTTCTGATTACGGACCATTTTCCAACACTTAAGCTCTCATTTAGGGACTAAGTGTCCCAAAGCACTCCGAATTCTATTATCGAACATCCCGGCAAACGAAAATAGCAGAAATAAACTTAGGGAAAGCAGTTAATGAGGGAACGGGGCATAAGTTCCAACGACAACCGACCGGGTCGTCACAAGGGATTAGAAAAATAATTTCAACATAAAATGACACAACATTGGTTGGAAAGTAAAAAATAATTTCTGTATACTTACGTATTATTTGGTTACTTGTATAAAAAAAAGTTACTCTTGCATAATTATTCCAGTGCTTAGTTGTTGATGTTAAATAGTACTTACATTAAATTATATTGGATTTTTGTACTATTTTACGTGTGATAAAATATATAATAAGAATATATGATTATCGATTAATATATTAGAGTATAACATCTATTACCTAAAGCAATTTTCGACTCTTTTTTGTCACTATATTAAAAAATCCGTATGTTAAGAGGAATCAATAGTCGGACTAAAATTGAACTACCTTAAATTCTTTTAGATTTAGAGTATTAAAAGCTAAAAATATCCTTACAGTAGGTAATCCGTAATCTCAAAATACAAGCAATCTTAGCATTAGTCTTGTCGAAATTAGCATTTGACCAATATGACTACTTAAATATACATATATTATTTAATAATCCCAAGTCCTAACTCCTAACGGCAGAAAAGCTCACAAAATTGAAATCAAACACTGAAGAGCCAAACAATCTTGTCCTTTCCCAAACTCCAAAGGATCACTTCACCACAATCCCTCACTAACACAGCCCCTATTAGCCTGCCAACTTCCCCCATTTCTTCTTCCTATAAAAAAAACCCTCTATTTATATAAACCCTTGTCCCTCTTTTTCCTTTCAGAGTTCTTCTCCATACCCACCAGGCACCAACAAAGGAGAGAATCATTTGATCCCATCATGGCTCATTCAGCTCTCTCTCAGGTCATTTTTCTTTAAAAAAGATTCGATTTTTATTAAGTTGGTACCCACTGTTAATGTGTACAACTTGATCGTTTTTTGACTTCAAATTCTGGATCCATCTTGTGTCAGTTTTAGTTTTTGTATTGGGTTTTAGAGGGTACTTTGGATTTTGACTAGATTTTCCGTTTATGCATGCAGGTGTCAGTTGCTGTTCCTCTGCAGACGGATTCATCTTTTAGAAGATCTACTTTTAAGGTTCTTCATAATCTCTACTTTTTCCGTGTCCTAACATATGAACTTGATGGAACTGTACCTTGACTTTACAAATAATTGTATTTGCTTGATATATGTTTACAAAGATTTTTCGGAAAAAAGTACTTCCTCTATCTCAATTTATGTGTTTACTAGACAAGGAATTTAATGAAAAAGAAGGATTTTCAAACTTGTGATCTGAGTCAAATCATAGACATTTGTGTGACTGTAAATTATTTTATTAAGCTAAAGTGAGAAGCTAAATACAAAATAGTGTCAATTCTTTTTTGAAACAACCTAAAAAGGAAAGTGTGCTTCATCAAATGAGCAGAGGGAGCAGCTGTCTTAGCTTGAGTTATTTAAATTTGAGATTTTGAAACTGGTTACATCAGAAATTTGATGGACAATTGTATGGTGTAGGGCTAAGGTGTCTGAATGTGTAACATGGATTCAATTACATGTTGAGTAGTCCAATTGTTGGATGTGACAGTCAATGCGCCTTTTCCTCCCCCTTTTACTTTTCCATTTATCTTTTATTCCTCTCCCTCCACCTCCCTCCTTGCAATGCAAACTGAAATCGATTTTGATTAAAATAGGCTTTTCAACAATATGCTAAGTTTTGGAAGATTTACAACAACAACAACAACCCAGTATAATCCCACTTAGTGGGGTCTGGGGAGGGTAGTATGTACGCAGACCTTACCCCTACCCTGGGGTAGAGAGGTTGTTTCCAAATAGACCCCGGCATCCTTCCCTCCAAGAACTTCCCACCTTGCTCTTGGGGAGACTCAAACTCACAACCTCTCGGTTGGAAGTGGGGTTGCTTACCTCAACCTCTCGGTTGGAAGTGGAAGTTTTGGAAGATTTAATGAAATGATATTTTGCATCAACATGTGTGTCGTGTACGCTCGGGCTTGCTCAATCTTCTCTTAACTAATGTTGCTCCATCTTCATGCTCGTGTAGATCAGAAGACAAAATTTTAATGGTTCTATCATGCTAAATAGCTTCATTATTCCCAATTGATTTGCTTCCCTTAGCCTTTTCCATCCTGTAACCAGTAATCGAGAATTTCATGACTAATTCCTTCTGTATTTGAGTGTTGCTTTTACTTATTCCTCTCGAGTCTTAAGGCATAAGTATGAAGAATATTATGATCTGCATTTTCGGTATCCATCGGCAATTTCCAAGGGAGTAACTCGATTCCTGCATATTCACTCAATTATTTCGTGGATATCATCTTGAAAAGTGTTACATAACTTTTAGCCTGTCTCTAAGCTGTTCAGTCAAGAATCACCTGAGAAAATGTGAAGAGAGGAGTTTGTTTTCTCTCTATATGCAGGATGCTCTTTCTTTGATCAACATATATGTGCTAAAGCCTACTTGTTTGCATATTCTAATTTGTAAGTCTGCTAAATAGGAAAATATCCTAAGATATGTTTTTTATAAGTAACTTATGCATCGTCAGGTGCTTTGTGGTCATAAGTCAATTAGATGTCTTCGATTGAGCACATTTGTTCTTCATTTCTGTTCTTTTTGTTGCAGAAATATGTATTGGTATATGTATCAGCATGATTGTATCCTATATTGGTGACAGTACAGTTTTTAGATTCTCCTTGCATATTCTGGTGCATATATCTTTCTGCATTCAAGAACATGTATTCCTTCTTATCAGTAAAATAATTATTTGACGGAGAAGCAACATGTACCAAGGTGAGATAAACTAAACCAGAAAATGAATAAAGAACAAAAATCATGTGAGTCGAAAGACTTCTATAGCATAAGAGGATAGATAAATGAAGTAGGAAAGCATATACACTTCCTGTTGCTGCTTCCATCAGTCGATACCCACATATTTAGTTGTGTATGTGTTTCATGATCTATTTAGTCACATGTTTTATATGTTTACTAACAGTTTGAACTCAACTAAAAAGTACAATTATGCATTTCATTGTTACAGGCTACAAGCATAACATTTAGTGATAGATCATCATGGATCTCTATGCCGCCTATCGATCTAAAAGCATTACGATCGAGAAACCAGTACATTGTTTGCATGTCGGTGCAACAAGCTAGCAAAGCCAAAGTTTCAGTTTCACCTTTATCACTTGAAGATGCAAAAGAACCACCATTGAATATTTACAAGCCCAAGGAACCATATACAGCGACAATTGTCTCAGTTGAGAGGCTTGTAGGCCCAAAAGCTCCTGGGGAGACTTGTCATATTGTTATTGATCATGATGGCAACCTTCCTTACTGGGAAGGACAAAGTTATGGTGTCATTCCTCCTGTAAGTTCTGGCTGCATACATTATTCTTTTGAAAAGCTTTGTCGTTTTGCCTTGCTTGAATCTATATATGATCAGTCATATAACTTTTTGAATGAAATCCATGTCTTCTCCTCCTGCTTGCTTTACACACATATCCATTAGTTGGACTCCATTTTGAAGGACAACCACATGCATTGTTCTTAGTAGCAAGACATTTGTGATTTGTCATTAGTATGTTGGCTGTAATGTTCTTTCATTTGCTTGATTGTCTATTCAAATGAGTGTTTATTTCTTGTTCGATGGCAATAAAAAGACAGAGTTGCAGGCATGTCTCAAAGATTTCCTACTCCATCAATTAATTTGTTGTCATTTTTGCTACTTTTCCCTTTTGACATCCCAATAGACAGGAGTCGGCCCAAAAATTGTACTGTGTTTCATCCAGTCTTTGCTCTGTCATGCTGTAAATGATTAATGTATGTCAGCTCCTGCATGGTAAGATGCTTTGTTAATTGGTACTATTAACTTCTGGCTACGTGAAATGAAGCTTATGCATGTTAATATTAGAACTGAACCTTTTTGTGGTTTGGGCTTTTCATTCGCATTGTGAAAATAGAAAATGTGCTGTAATCATTCTTTTAACCTAATTTTATGATTTTTCTAATAACAAGCTCGTTTTGTTCCTTGCTAATAGCTGAGTATAATTTCTACGACCATCAGTCTTCAGAGCCTCACATCTTAACTCATTTCAGGGTGAAAATCCTAAGAAACCAGGCAGTCCCCACAATGTTCGTCTATATTCAATTGCATCCACCAGATATGGGGACTCTTTTGATGGGAAAACGGCCAGCTTGTGTATCAGGCGAGCTGTCTACTATGATCCTGAGACAGGAAAAGAAGACCCTTCCAAAAATGGTGTTTGCAGCAACTTTCTGTGCGACTCAAAGCCTGGTGACAAAGTGAAGATCACAGGTTAAATCCAAATAGTCCTTTTACCGATGTTATTCAAAGAAGACTTTACATACCAACACTACTCGTCTTCCATGCATTGCATTCTAAAATTTTCATCTCTGATCACATTAATTGCATTTTGGCCCAATGAGTAGGTTTTCCCTAGATTTCAAAAGAGTGAAAGGAAATGGTCTTCTAGGCTGCATACTGTTGAAAATTGTCTTGTCAACAGGAATTTTTGTTGTTCAGTAGACCATTTAGGTTGTACGCATAACAGATTGAAGATATCTGCATTTTCCTTGTGTACTTGTAAATTCCAGCTGCTATGCTTATTTTTCTCCTAAGGGGTCGTTTGGTTCAATTGTGGAATAAACAAGGATATCCCATGAGACTAGCTATCCACCTTCTACAATGGGATAGCTAATCCTACCATTTTGGTATAAAATTTATCCCACCATTAATGAATACCCACAACCAAAGATGGGATAAATACAATCCCATATTCTATCTCGGGTCGGGATTAGTATTCTTATCCCGCTAATCAAACAACCCCTGAGAGTAAGCATCAGAGTTTTGTCTGGCACTCTCTCTTGAATTTTTTACCTTGACTATCTCTGATCATATGACAAATCCGGAAATGCCTATTTTGTACTAGTGATTCCCTTGCTATTATTTAGAAAGGACCCTTCCCTTAGTCTGTCGTATGGTCCTTCTTGATTTAACATTGGCATAACTAACCCTTTTGCAGTTACAAATTTCCCAATAAAGAACGTCATAACTCAATGGTGTTCCTACACTGTCACCTTTTGCTCTAACCATGTGCTTCTAATAAATAAGATACCCTGCTGAGAATTAGAACTCCTGTTGATACTTCACATCTAAACAGTCTCTGTCATTTGGCTCTTGGATTCTTATAATTTGTTGGTGGGTTGCATATATATGGTGAAATACTTGAGAATTGACAATCCTTTGGATGTTTTTGCAGGTCCTTCTGGTAAGATAATGCTTCTACCAGAAGATAATCCAAATGCCACACACATCATGATAGGAACTGGAACTGGTGTGGCTCCCTTCCGAGGCTACCTTCGTCGTATGTTCATGGAATCGGTTCCAACTAAGTTTAATGGCCTTGCTTGGCTTTTCCTTGGGGTTGCAAACACTGACAGCCTTCTATATGACGATGAGTTCACCAAGTATCTCAATGACTACCCAGGCAATTTCAGATATGACCGTGCTCTTAGCCGTGAACAAAAGAACAATAAAGGGGGGAAGATGTATGTCCAGGATAAAATCGAGGAATACAGTGATGAGATCTTCAAACTACTGGATGAAGGGGCCCACATCTATTTCTGTGGGTTGAAGGGGATGATGCCTGGAATCCAAGATACCCTGAAGAGGGTTGCTGAGGGGAGAGGTGAGAGCTGGGAGCAGAAGCTTTCACAACTCAAAAAGAAGAAGCAATGGCATGTTGAAGTCTACTGATCAAGAAAAACATTAATCGTTGCATTTGTTTATGATTATTGATTGTTGTCAAGTGAACTTAGCAAGCAGTTTAGATGACAGATTGTACTGCTAGTAGACATAAAAAATATTCGGTGCTGCAAGGGAAAGGAAATAATAACTGTTGATACCTTCAGGGAGTTGATACTTTGCACTTCTGTATTTCTTTTGCAAATGTCTCTGATAGGCATTTCACAGCTGCTCTATTGCACTTAAAATTGCTAGAGTGCTTATTGTTGCCTGTGTTTCTGCAAAGGCTTGGTTGTTAATATATTGTTAGCTGAAATGAAGCCAGGAGAGGGACTAAGCTGTACCACATGTTTCAGCTTATTTTATCCTCAGGATGGAAAAAGTTCTTGACATCAATATGAGTGGTTTTGAGTTCTGTTACACAGGAGTAGGCGTTCAGGACAATAGGTTTAAAAACATTGTGTGTGTATTAAAGGGCAGTCCGGTGCACTAAAGTTTTTGCTATGTGCGGGGTCCGGGGAAGGGATCGACCACAAGGGTCTATTATATATAAGTCAAATACATACACAACCCATTAAACTTGGCCCAATATTTTATTTTGACACTCTAACTCTTGTTCCATTTTGGCTCTCCAGCTCCATTTTTTTGTTCCACTTTAACACAAAAACCCCCGGTAAAGATGTAGCGTGTGAAAATACATAGTTGACAGCCCCAACCACATCCCCTGCCCCCCCCCCCCCGCATTCCCCCTCCCCCGCAATTTTTTTTTAATTTTTTTTGTAATTCCAAATTATTTTGTTTTTCTCGTTTTTTCCCACATTCCGGGGAAATTTTTTTATTTATTTATATTTTAAGTAATAACTACGGGTTCAACTAAACCCATAACTTTCGACGCGGAAAAAAATTTGTATGTAAAAATTTATTAAAAATATAAATAAAATAGATTGAACCCATAATATTTAAAAATATAATGAGTTCTTTTGTTCCACTTTGATATAAAAACTTTTATCTAGGCAAAACGCGGATAGATACCCAGCTGCTATCCCTATCACCCGTATTTTTTTGTAATTTCAAATTATTATTTTTTTCGCTTTTTCTGCCCCCTCCCGTGGAAAAAAAATAAAAATAAAAATAAATATATATATATATATATATATATATATATATATATATATATATATATATATATATATATATATATATATATATATATATATATATATATATATATATATATATATACACATACATATTCATTAATAACTACGAGTTCAACTGAACCGATAAATTTCGACGCAGAGTAAAAAATTATATGTAATTGTAAAAAATTTAGATATAAACCCAAAACTGAATCCATATGATTTAAATTATGAATCTACTTCCACGTTGGGAGTATGAAAAGTAGTCCGCATTTGTGTCAAAGTGGAACAAAAGAAATGTGGTAGAAGGGCCAAAATGGAATATGGTTGAGATAAAATGCCAAAATGAAAAATTGGGCCAAGTTTAATGGGTTGTGTATGTATTTGGCCATGGAAATTTGGCTCAAAAATGGTCCCTCACGCGCCAAAGGGGGGAGACAAATTACACACTAAATCTAGTGAGCTTTTGTGTTATAGTGGAACAAAAAAATAGAATTGGAGGGTCAAAATGGAACCAGAGTTAGTTAGAGTGCCAAAATAAAATATTGGGTCAGGTTTAATGGACGGTGTATGTATTTGGCTTATATATATATACACATACATACATATTGGTTTTCGACATGATGTTTGATACCGGTATTGAGTCTAATTAAGTCGGATTTGTACCGCATAGAGCCCATTAAAAGGAATTCGCTCCTACGAAGAATTTTTATGTCTAGATTTCACAATTCCTGAATGGCTGAATTCATCTCAAAAATAAGATACAACTTATAATGCACCTTAAAAAATAAATACTGTCGCATATGTTAAGTTGAAGGAACGGTTCTAGTACATCTTTTGAATTGAAGTAAAAAAGGAAGCCGTTTCTTGGATTCTCGCCGAGTAGTTTTTAGCTTCTGCATTCTCTTTATCAACACATTATGAGTTTTCGTTCGCCATTAAGGGTGTGTTTGCTCCGTGAAAAATGTTTTTCAAGAAAATATTTTTTTGGAAAATAAGTAACAATCTTATATATTTTTCGGTATTTGGTACGTAAATTAAGGAAAATGACTTCTCAAGATTATTCATAAATAATTTAGATATAATAAACATGAAGTCATAAACTTTGAAACCAACAACCTTCTTTGATCCACAAATTTCATAAACTTTCGAACCGCTAAACTTTCAGAACCGCAGAATTTCGAACCCTTAAACTTTATAATTTCTAAACCCGTAAACTTCCAAATACATAAACCTCCAATCTCGTAATTTTGGAACTTGTAAAATTTAAGTCTTTAAATCGATAAATAATATAATTAAAAATAAAAAATAAATTTAAATTTTTTTCCGGGGAGGAGGTGGGGGCAGGGGGCAGGGGCAGGGCTGGGGTGGGGGTGCACTAAAACAAAAAAAAATTTAAATTACAAAAAAAAAGTAATTTTTTTTCCGGGGGTGGAGCTGGGTGGTGGAAGGGTAGTAGAGTGGGTGGTAACGGAAGGGTGGGTTGGTGAGGGTGGAGAAGATTGAGACGAAGCTTTGGAAAATATTTTCCCTTCTCTTGATAAGGAAAACATTTTCCTCTAACTGGAGAAAAATGAATTGATAAAAAAAATATTTTCCAAAACATTTAAGCCAATCAAACACGAAAAAATTAAAAAATATTTTCTGGAAAATGCTTTCCTTCCTACCAACCCTAAATATTCTTTTATTCCATTTATCAATTCATTGTTGAATAATTTAATAATTTAATTTTATGCATTCCACGTAGACATTCAACATTACCAACAAGGAATTTTGGTGGCAAAATCTGCAGTATCTTCTTCAATAAATGCTTTCACAAGTCTCCAATACATAATTATGTTCTTTTTTAGCAACATTATATATATATAGACTTGGATGATATCATCACCAACTACTTCCCAAACAATTCTAAAAATTTTACTCAAAAGAGTGCGCAAATTACAATAACCAGAAAGTCTGCAAAAGGATACAATCAAGTTATGATATCTAATTTCATTTCTGTGTAGACCTTTAAATTCTCACTTCTCCTCAAAGATACAAAAACTCAATGGTTCTTCTAGTTATATAATAGTATTAATTATTAAATTTGAAGATAGACGATATTGAGGTAGGAATTAGGAACATGGAGTAGCATTGGTATCAATATTAAATTTTTGTTGAATAGCTATCTAAAAGGTAATTTTGACAACATCAATTTCCATTATAATAATATAATATGGTCCACCCCAGAGATATAGTAAAAAGTCAAACATGTTGAATGGCATGACGCATGGAGGAAATTGAGACTCATCAATAATTGCGACATGATAAATGATAACGCCAAACTTTGTCTTATAAAAAAAAATACACGAATGTAGTAAATATAGTCTGAGTAATTCTGCCCAGAATCGAATCAGAGAGAATTAATGTATCATTTACTTTTGTCGGACTTACTAAATTCACAGAATTAATTTCCCCAAACTTTATAATTCACAATTGATAATATATCTAACATATAAACTGAAAATAAATAACAACTGAAAGTTAACTAAGCTTGCTTCTATATAATTGGAATAAGGTCTAAGGTAATGGTTTCCCCGATTGTTGATTTCCTTGGTTGAATATGTTTTATAACTTAGACATAGTTGTCTCCATCAATCATGAATGCTCCAGCTATTATAAATCTTTCTCAAACAATTATGATAATTTACTAGACGCATTTTCTCAAGCTACGCTAGCTAGATTCACATTACGGTTCACTTAGATTGCACCCGATGTATCTTTATCTCTAATCCAACCTCTAAAACCTCGGTTATGACTCTCGTCTATACTTCCGGAGTGATGTTGTTCATATAATCACCTAAAGATGCACTCTCTCTCAAGGAGATACATAGCAAATAGGGACGGATAATTGAGGGCCCTTTCAATTAGCCACAATCAAAACGTAGATGAACAAATAGAGATTAATTCAAAACTATATTAATATAACAACCAAGTCATCCCTAACGGGTTCCACCAAAACCTTAGATTAATGTATTTAGCTACTCATGACAATAACAAAAATAACAAAAGAATTCATAGTCATTGATAGAAGAACAAGTAGGGAGATAAAATTAATTTTCCAAGTTGCTTCCTAGACTCTCTTGCTTCTTCTCAAAAAACTCAAACTCTCACTCTATTGGACTTGTTAAACCTTTTATAACTTGTGCGAATTTGCTTAGACTTCCGAAATTGCCCTTTTTAAAACTCTATTTCTGCCACTGGACTAGTTCGGGCACGCTAAGGCCGCGTTACTGCCCGCGCTAGTTGGCTTTCCTTTTGTTTTGGACTACTGGACTAGCGCTGGTGCGCTAAGGCCGCGCTAATGCCTGTGCTAGTGTGGTTTTCCGCTGGTTTGGTGCTTTTGCTCCACTTTTCGTCCCTTCACTTCAATTTTCGCCCGGATCACCATCATAAGCCCTAATTTGATTATTGAACTCCTTTGAAATATCAAAGTCATCATTAGTGCCAATTTTTGTATTATTTACACACTTACAACAGTAAAACATCCTTAAGTTAGAGCCCAAACGTAGGCCAAACTATACAATTTAGTCTATTATCAACACCCCACACTTAATTCATTGCTAGTCCTCGAGCAATCCACTACATCCTACAAGGTTTCTTTTCTAAGCTTTACCCTTAACGACTCACACCATAAATATTTTACGAAATTTGCAACTAGTAGTGAGCAACCTTTCCTCAAGAATCAAATCTATCGTACCATGAACATTCACACTTACTCAAACCACTCTATAAAAGAGTCAAGACTTACCTTTTCATTGTGAATCACATGCCCTCACATCACACAAGAGAGTAGTTCCACATATAATGATATTTAGGACAATTAGGAACTAAGATAGAAAGAAAAATTCCCTCGCTCTCAAAAAGAACATTCATATGCCACAAAGATGCACCATAGGATTTCCCGTAGTGTAGTATGTTGAAACACGTTCTCAAGTCGCTAAAACTAAACGTGTGTTCATCTTTGTAGGTTTTGATAAATGACAAACCGACGCGCATGGAACATTGACATATGCCGAAGTCCAAGCACAAGAGAAACAAAGAACAAGATCAAGTAAAGCAACAAAGTTATACATGAGTCGTTTTATATTGTGATCTTGATCCGACAATAGATTCAAGACTTGGCTTCTCTCGTAAAATCATTTTCATTAAACCATGCATCTTTGATTTAAAACAAAATGATTTTCAAACATTTTCATTTTAGCCAAAATGAATTTTAAACATGTCTTTCAAATCTGGACAGAAATAATCGATTATGTTTTTCTGATAATCGATTATGTTAAGACAGTGTAAACCGGAATTTACAAAACAGCAAAATAATCGATTATGTCTTTTTGATAATCGATTATGTTAAGACAGTTTATAACCGAAATGTACAAAATAGCAAAATAATCGATTATGTCTTTTTGGTAAACGATTATGTTAAGACCGTTGCAAAAAGTATTTTTAAACGCTGAAAGATAATCGATTATGCACAAGGCAATAATCGATTATGCTAGCATAAAATCAGCGTCTGATTTTGAAACGTTATCAGGTAATCGATTATGCAATTTGAATAATCGATTATTCTGCTTAAAATCTGCATATGACTTTTGAACGATTTGCAGATAATCGATTATGCAAATCAGATAATCGATTATCCTAGCACAAAATCAGCAATTAGTGATTGGCAATTAAGCAACAGTCTTGGTGACTTTGAGGACTATAAATACACCTCAAAATCACTCTTTCAAGCACAACAACTGATTACAATTCTTGCTTAAGCTTACATACTTTCATATCAATCATTTCACATTCATTTCATAGTTTTTGAGAGCTAAATTCTTGACGAAGTTGTTGTGTTCTTGAGTGTATTAATTTTACTCACATCTACTCTATAAGAGAGTCTTGTCTTGAGTGCTAAGTGTTTGCATACACTTGAAGGGAAGTTCTAATCCCTTGTTGTAAGAAGGAAAGTTTAGTTCCTTGACTTGAAGTCTTGAGGTGAGGTATCCTCGAGCAAGTTGAAGTCTTGTAGAGTGTATATCTAGGAGCAAGTGTAACGGTTTGTTAGGCACCCGTAAGCTTAACGGAGTTAGTGTAAAACTCGAGAGAGTCTCTCGGGGACTGGACTAACCACACGTTGTGGTGAACCAGTATAAATTCGGTGTGTTCTCTCCTTACTACTTTAATTACTACACTTACTTTATTCCTGCAATTTTAATTCCGCAAATTTATCTTGATTTTTATTAAAACGCTATTCACCCCCCTCTAGCGTTAAGCGTATATTCTAACAATTGGTATCAGAGCCTAACTCTCTGAAAGACTTAACAGTTTGAGAGAAACAATCCATGGCTTCTACTTGTAACGTTTATGCAGGACTAGGTGAAGGACAATGCTTCACAAGGCCACCACTCTTCGATGGCACCAATTACACTTATTGGAAGGAGAGGATGAGAATATTCATCCAATCAAATAATTTTATATTGTGGAAAATTATAAAGGATGGAGAGCAAATACCAACCAAAAAGGTTGAAAATGAAATGGTTCCTAAATCCGAAGATGAATACGATGCGGATGATATCAGAAAAGTGGAGAACAACGCTAAAGCCATCAACATGATGTACTGTGCTGTAAACCCCGATGATTATAGGAAAATATCATGTTGCACAACGGCCAAGCAAATGTGGGATAAATTGGAAATCACCTACGAAGGTACGGACCAGGTAACAACAACAACAACAACAACAACTACCAAGTATATCCCACCAGGTGGGGTCTGGGGAGGGTAATATGTAGACGAGCCTTACCCCTACCTGAAAGGGTAGAGAGGCTGTTTCCATTCGACCCTCGGCGCATAGGATAAAATGAAAAGCTGCATTAAAACAAAAACAAAAACAAAGACAAAATTAGAAACAAAAACAAGACAAAACAAAACAATAAAGCATTAGTAAATCCCGCAGAAATAACGTAAATAATTATGTAAACATAAGAAACACAAATACAGTCGCATGCAATAATAACAAACCGTAACTACCATACTAACAACCATAAGGGGACATAAGCTAAAACACTAATCATCTATGGGTGACCCTGCTATCCCACACCCAACCCCGGGTGAGGCGTACGAAGAACTCTATGAGCCCCTAGCCTACAACCCTGATTCTAGACCTCCAGACTCCCCTATCAAGGGTCATGTCCTCGGAAACCTGCATTCTAGTCATGTCCTGCCTAATCACCTCTCCCCAATGCTTCTTAGGCCTCCCTCTCCCTCGCCAACCGCCAACAATCTCCAGCCGCTCGCAGCTCCTCACCGGGGCATCGGGACCCCTCCTCCGTACATGCCCGAACCACCTCAGCCTCGCTTCCCGCATCTTCTCATCCACCGGGGCCACCTCTACCTTCTGTCGAATAACTTCATTCTTAATCTTATCTAGCCTGGTGTGCCCACACATCCACCTAAGCATCCTCATCTCCGCAACCTTCATTCTCTGAACATGGGAGTTCTTCACGGGTCAGCACGTACGGACCAGGTAAGAGAAGCTAAAATAGATTTTCTAACCCATGAATATGAACTTTTTCATATGAAGGAAAACGAGAAGATAGATGATATGTTCGAATGATTTTCAAAAATCGTTAATGATCTTCATGCTCTTAAGAAGACCTTCACGGATAGGGAACTTGTCCGTAAAATTCTTCGAAGTCTCACTCCGGAATGGCGCTCCATAGCCGATGCTATTCAAGAATCAATCGGCATTACAAATGTCACAATCGACGAGCTTAGAGGTAATCTCAAAACCTACGAATCTACTATTCTTAACCCTCCTTTGGATGATCAAAGGAAACAAAGAATCGCTCTTAAAGCAAGCACGACTCAAACTCAAAATGATGAGGATTCAAGCGACGAAGATAATGAGTTCGGACTCGTTATTAAGAAATTTCACAAGTTCATGCAAAAGGGGTATGAACGAAAAGGTAAGCGACAAGGAGACCAATTAAAGTGCTATGGATGCGGAGAAATTGGGCATATCAAACAAAATTGTCCAAATACCAAAAAGGAGAAGAAACCCGTCAAGAAACAAAGAGCATACATCTCTTGGGGAGGCGACTCCGGAGACGAATCAAGTGATGGAGAAGGAAATGAGACCGCAAACTTGTGTCTTATGGCACACGAAGAAACTCAAAATGAGGCATGTACTACTTCTAAGAACTATTTCACTTTAGAAGAAATGCAAGATGCATTTGATGAACTGTATAAAGAGTTTATTAGCGCTTCTAAATCCATAAAAGATTTAAGAAAACAAATTTCTTCAAAAGAAAAGGATTTTGAAAAACTAACTCTTGAAAATGAGAAATTAAAAGAGGAAAACAAGTTTTATGGCAAAAGAAGCGCCGATAAACCCGACAATGGTTGTACATCTTGCAAATCTAAAAAAAAATGACGTAGAAAAACTTAAGAGCACCTTGAATAAATTCAACTCCTCTCACAAAAATCTCAATGAGGTTCTTATAAACTTGAAATCTACTAAACATGGAATAGGTTTCAAAAATGTGCCTAACAAAAAAGATGAGACCTTTCCTAAACAACCTAGAAATAACAATCCTAGGACCACTATACATCCTAGAACGAGCACTAGAAGAAATGTAGAACAATTTAGAACACCTAGAAAAGATTTTCAAAAATTGCAACCTAGAAATATTCAATCTAGAAATAATGATCCTAGAATCGTTATGCATCCTAGAATAAACACTAGGAGAAATGTTGAGCAATTTAGAACACCTAGAAAAGATTTTCGAAAATTACATCAAAACTATATTCCAAAAATTGGGGTGAATGAATTTAGATCCCCAAATTATTGTCATCCTAGAAGAATGCACAATCCGAATGTCATTTGTCATTATTGCAATAAAATTGGACATATTGCTCCCGCATGCTTCACTAGACATAGACATTTCACTGCAGGTCAATCACACCACTATTTTGCACCTAACACACAAGGACCCAAAATGGCTTGGGTACCAAAATCTCATTAATTTGTTTTGTAGGTGTGTTTGAAGGGATCAAGTGTACTTTGGTACCTTGATAGTGTATGCTCCAAACATATGACCGGGGATGCATCAAAATTTCTTCAACTAAAACCCACGGAAGGAGGAAATGTTATTTTTGGAGACAATAACGAAGGAAAGATTATCGGCATTGGCTCAGTCGGTAAGGACGAATCCTCCTCCATTAAGCATATTTTGCTAGTTAAAGATCTTAAACATAATCTCTTGAGCATAAGTCAATTATGTGACAAGGGAAATCTTGTATTGTTTGACTCCGAAGAATGCTTAGTTATCCGTCGTAGTGATTTTAAAGTTATTCTTCGTGGTATTTGAATTGATAATATCTATATGGTTGATCTTGAAAATTCTTCATCAAGTTTTGTGAATTGCCTTTTGAGTAAAGAAGACTACATGTGGTTATGGCATCGTAGAGTAGCTCATGTCAACATGAATCTTTTAAACAAATTAGTTTCTCAAGATTTAGTAATCGGTCTTCCAAAACTAAAATTTGAAAAAGATTCTATTTGTGATTCATGCCAAAAAGGAAAACAAATAAAAGCCTCTTTTAAATCTAAAAATGTTGTTTCAACCACTAGACCTTTACAACTTCTTCACATGGATCTTTTTGGACCATCTCGTGTTGAAAGTCTTGGTGGAAATCTTTATGCTTTTGTAATTGTTGATGACTACTCTAGATTCACATGGACGTTATTTCTTGCTCATAAAAGTGATGCCTTTCAAGCTTTTAAAAGTTTTCTTAAACGTGTTCAAAATGAAAAGAACACAACCATCACTTCCATAAGAAGTGATCATGGGGGAGAGTTCGATCACAATCTCTTCGCGGATTTTTATGACGAACTCGGTATTGAACATACCTTTTCGGCTCCACGTACACCACAATAAAATGGAGTGGTGGAACGTAAAAATCGATGTCTCGAAGAGATGGCTAGAACCATGCTCGATGAGGCTAAGATTTCCAAAGAGTTTTGGGCGGATGCCGTGAGTACCGCAAGCTATGTTTTAAACAGAGCTGTCATAAGACCGATACTCATGAAAACTCCCTATGAACTCTATATGGGAAGGAAACCAAATCTTTCCCATCTTAGAGTCTTCGGTTGTAAATGTTTCATTCACAACAACGGAAAAGATAACTTGGGAAAATTTGACGCGAAATCTGATGAAGGAATTTTTCTTGGTTACTCATCGCGTAGCAAAGCATATAGAGTTTTCAATAATCGAACCAAAACTGTTGAGGAATCTCCTCATTTAGTATTTTGTGAAAATGATGCTCGCTTGGTGAGAAAGGATTCTTGTGTTGATCTTGCAGATTCTTTAAATAAAATAAGTCTTCAAGACAAGGTACAAGAGGAAAATCCAAAGGAAGTTCAAGATGAAGCTGTGGAACAATCATCGGAAGAAGAACCACCACAAGAGGAAGAATCGATGATGCCTAAGGCTTGGAGGACGTCTAAAGATCATCCTCTCGACAAGGTAATTGGCAACATCGAGAAAGGGGTAAGTACTCGAAACCTCCTTAAAGACACTGTAGGACATATGGCTTTTGTTTCACAAATAGAACCTACAACCATTGCCGAAGCAATTGGGGATGAGCATTGGACCTTGGCAATGCAAGAGGAGCTTAACCAATTCAAACGTAATGATGTTTGGGAATTGGTTCCAAGACCCGATAATCACACCATAATTGGTACAAAATGGATTTTTCGAAATAAATTAGATGAAAATGGTATAATCACTAGAAACAAAGCTAGGCTTGTTGCTAAAGGTTATAATCAAGAAGAAGGAATTGATTATGAAGAAACTTATGCACCAGTTGCACGACTAGAAGCTATTCGTCTATTACTTGCTTTTGCCTCTTCTATGAATTTTATTTTATATCAAATGGATGTAAAGAGTGCCTTCCTAAATGGGTTTATTCAAGAGGAAGTATATGTTGAACAACCCCCGGGTTTTGAATACTTTAAATCTCCCGATCATGTCTTCAAACTTAAGAAAGCCCTCTATGGTCTTAAACAAGCTCCCCGAGCTTGGTATGAACGCTTAAGCAAATTTCTTTTGGACAATGAGTTCATTAGGGGGAAAGTTGACACTACACTCTTTATTAAGAACAAAAACAATGACATCTTATTAGTTCAAATATATGTAGATGATATTATTTTTGGTGCTACTAACAATTCTTTGTGCAAGGAATTCTCTGAATTAATGACAAGTGAATTTGAAATGTCAATGATGGGTGAGCTACACTTCTTCTTGGGGCTGCAAGTGAAACAAATGAAAGAGGGAACTTTCATTTGCCAATCTAAATATTGCAAGGAGTTGCTAAATCGTTTTGAAATGAGCAACGCCAAAGCAATGGCCACTCCAATGAGTACATCCGACCATCTTGACAAAGATGAGAAAGGTAAGGAAGTAAACACAAAGAAGTATCGAGGTATGATCGGATCCCTTCTTTATCTTACTGCAAGTAGACCGGACATCATGTTTAGCATGTGTTTATGCGCTCGATATCAATCATGTCCGAAGGAGTCGCACCTAACTGCGGTAAAACGGATAATGAAGTATCTTGTTGGAACTATAAATGTGGGACTATGGTATCCCAAAGGTTCTTCACGCCAACTTGTTGGCTATTCCGATTCCAATTTTGCGGGTTGCAAATTGGACCGCAAGAGCACTAGTGGCACTTGCCATTTGCTCGGTAGCTCTCTAGTTTCTTGGTTTAGCAAGAAACAAGTAAGTGTTGCGTTATCCACAACCGAGGCTGGATATGTAGCCGCGTTGAGTTGTTGTGCTCAAATCCTTTGGATGAAACAACAACTCTCGGATTATGGTCTTAGTATCAATCATATCCCTCTTCGATGTGATAATACTAGCGTCATAAGCTTGACAAAGAACCATGTTCTTCACTCAAGAACGAAACACATAAAAATTAGGCACCACTTCATTAGAGATCACGTTCTCAAAGGTGATGTCGAAATTGAGTTTGTTGAAACCAAATATCAATTGGCCGACATCTTCACAAAGCCTATAGAGAAAGAGTCCTTTTTCCGAATTCGTAGTCAACTCGGAATTCTTGACTCCACGCTGATCTAATACATGCATTGCATTTTTTTTTCAACGATTACTAACTTGAGCGTCGGAGGCGCCTAACTCTTTTTTGCAGGTATCGCCCCAAAGACAGGGGGAATTCTCGGGCACTGCTGATAAATAATCGATTTTTCTTAGTCAATAATCGATTATTACTCCTTTATGTTTTCCTATTATTCTACTGGAAAAATAAACTAATCGATTATACTAATACTAGAATCGATTATCTAACATTTTGATCTTGCAGGAATCTGGCAATCATATTTAATAATCGATTAGTAATACTGATAATCGATTAGTGATATTGAAATTTCAATTTTACAAGTGTTAATAAAATAATCGATTGTTGAAAACTGAATAATCGATTTCCTCTTACCGTCTCGGTTTTTCATCGCACTGCCTAAAAATAATCGATTATCTCCAAATCAAAATTGATTATTCCCCGAGTCCGTATAACACACTGTGCAGTAATAATCGATTACCAAAGTTCAGTAATCGATTACCAACGGTCAGCTCATCAAAATTGTTATCGTTTTTTACCGTTTGGCTTAATAAATCTGCAGTTTTTTGTTCAATAAATGCCTCACTTCTTCAATTCTATAAATAGGTGTTTTCATCCTTCAAATTTCCCATTCCAACTTCACTCTTAGCTTCAAACAATCTTCAAAAGCCCTCAAATTTTTGAAACAGCTCTTATTTCTTCATACTAATGGCGAGCAAGCACTCTAAACGCGCTCGTTCCGGCAAACAAATTGCCTCCTCTTCCGTCGCTCGTCCACTCTCCCACTGCTATAAAGACGGATCTTATTTACGGTTCGACAGTGAAGCCGAACTTATTCGTTTCGTCGAAAAATTTGAAAATCGAGAAATCCTTCCTCCTCGATTCTCCACTGATCGATTCCTTTGCCATATCGCCCCTCCATCCACAGCAAATATCCTCATGCAAAGTCAACTTCTTGAATTCATATATCTTCAATCCCCTTCATTCATCCTTCTCTAATTCGTGCCTTCTATTCCAATCTCGGGAAGGACGAAGATGGTGAACTTGTCTCGAGCATCAATGGAGTTCCAATTCTTTTAAATGAGAAAAACTTGCAAGTCCTCACTAAACTTCCACGAAATGGGGAAGACATTTCACTCTACACTAGGGAATAAGGTGCGTTATTTGATGAATAAGTCCTTTCAACCAAATTGGCATTGGCGAATTTATTGCAAGTCCGGAGCATCGTCGCCCAACCATTACGAACATGCTCCCGGAATATCATCTAATCTTTTATTTCATAACCCGTGTTCTAAAACCGCGCAAATTCAATCATACAACTCTCTCTCATGAGGATTCAAAACTCATGCACGCAATTATCACCGGGGCTCGCATCAATTGGTGCCAGTTCATCCTGACTCACATGTATGATGCAATTGGGGACGATAAGCCACTCCCCTATGCTTTTGTCATAATGGCTCTTTTTCAAGCCTCCGGTATCGACACCTCCGTCGGTCCTCACAAAAAGACAACAAAACATTGGGAAATTCAAGAATCTTCATTTACCAATATCGGTGAACATCCGGCTCCTCCTCCAACTCAAAGACGTCGTCCTCAGGCCCCGTCCGTTGCTTCCCTCCAAACCATTTTTGAGCAACTTGCCTCTTTGTCCACGTCCATGACTCGTATTGATAGGAATGTCACCCGATTATCCCATGAGCTTCATGGATATTTTGACCACGTCCGCTATCCCTATGCCCAAGTTGCCCTTCCGGAAGAAGTGCCGAATGCCGAGGCGGATGTTAATGTTGACAATGAATAATGTCTTGTCTATCTTTTTGCTTCCATTATGTCTCGTTTGAATAATATTTTGTCTATCTTTGCTTTATTATGTATTTTCAATATTGTTTCCTCAATAAAAGGTTATTTATTTTTGCTAATGTGAAAAGGGGGAAGAATAAGGGCTATGCATACTAATACATATTGGCATAGATTAAAGGGGAATTCATAAATTGAGGGGGAACTCATTCATATATTTATATACTTGTCTTGGATTGTCATTATCAATAATTTAATATGTATATCCCGATATTGGTTTGCCATTATCAAAAAGGGGGAAATTGTTGAAACACGTTCTTAAGTCGCTAAAACTAAACATGTGTTCATCTTTGTAGGTTTTGATAAATGAAAAACCGACGCGCATGGAACATTGACATATGCCGAAGTCCAAGCACAAGAGAAACAAAGAACAAGATCAAGTAAAGCAACAAAGTTATACATGAGTCGTTATTGTGATCTTGATCCGACAATAGATTCAAGACTTGGCTTCTCTCGTAAAATCATTTTCATTAAACCATGCATCTTTGATTTAAAACAAAATGATTTTCAAACATTTTCATTTTAGCCAAAATGAATTTTAAACATGTCTTTCAAATCTGGACAGAAATAATCGATTATGTTTTTCTGATAATCGATTATGTTAAGACAGTGTAAACCGGAATTTACAAAACAGCAAAATAATCAATTATGTCTTTTTGATAATCGATTATGTTAAGACAGTGTATAACCGAAATGTACAAAACAGCAAAATAATCGATTATGTCTTTTTGGTAAACGATTATGTTAAGACCGTTGCAAAAAGTATTTTTAAACGCTGAAAGATAATCGATTATGCACAAGGCAATAATCGATTATGCTAGCATAAAATCAGCGTCTGCTTTTGAAACGTTATCAGGTAATCGATTATGCAATTTGAATAATCGATTATTCTGCTTAAAATCTGCATATGACTTTTGAACGATTTGCAGATAATCGATTATGCAAATCAGATAATCGATTATCCTAGCACAAAATCAGCAATTAGTGATTGGCAATTAAGCAAAGGTCTTGGTGACTTTGAGGACTATAAATACACCTCAAAATGACTCTTTCAAGCACAACAACTGATTACAATTCTTGCTTAAGCTTACATACTTTCATATCAATCATTTCACATTCATTTCATAGTTTTTGAGAGCTAAATTCTTGACGAAGTTGTTGTGTTCTTGAGCGTATTAATTTTACTCACATCTACTCTATAAGAGAGTCTTATCTTGAGTGCTAAGTGTTTGCATACACTTGAAGGGAAGTTCTAATCCCTTGTTGTAAGAAGGAAAGTTTAGTTCCTTGACTTGAAGTCTTGAGGTGAGGTATCCTCGAGCAAGTTGAAGTCTTGTAGAGTGTATATCTACGAGCAAGTGTAACGGTTTGTTAGGCACCCGTAAGCTTAACGGAGTTAGTGTAAAACTCGAGAGAGTCTCTCGGGGACTGGACTAACCACACATTGTGGTGAACCAGTATAAATTCGGTGTGTTCTCTCCTTACTACTTTAATTACTACACTTACTTTATTCCTGCAATTTTAATTCCGCAAATTTATCTTGATTTTTATTAAAACACTATTCACCCCCCCTCTAGCGTTAAGCGTATATTCTAACATAGTACTTTTCTAATTGAGCCCCACTAAATCTCAAATCAATAGGTCTTTATTTGGTTGTAATGTAGGCTAAGGGAAGGGTGAGATATATTTGGATATAGTGACTAACCTCCCTAAGCACTTTTAATACAATTACCTTAACTTTAAGATCATTATGTTGTCAGCCAACACTCCACCATCTTTATTTAACATCCCCATACATTAGGTGTAATTTGTACAAGCTACCACTTATCAATCATTATACAATAATTTTTTTATTCGTGGTGCTTCTCTTTTTATGCTTTAACATTCTGCACCTTTTCTCTATTTCCATAGTTCCTCTTCAAAAACCAAACCACCACCCGACACTTTTGCTTTTGCACATTGTCAATACCATTATCGTGCTTAGTGAGAGGAAAAGGGTTCAAACAGCAGGCTATTCAAACAGTTGGGCAAGGTTCACAATGTGGCTGCCAAAGAAATAGGCTTGTAAGCTCAACGGGGTTAACTAAGATGTAATGTATTCAGGTGGATTTACATTATATGTCTGGCTCAACAAAGAAATTCCTATATCCCCTCTAAAACTGAATGAAGCTACTATTTTGTTTTGCAAAAACACAGGGCAAGTTCTAGGAATCAAATGTACAATATGGAACACAACAATACTCACACACACATGGCACATGACTCACTCCTGATTAGCTTATCAAGATGTTCTCTTTTTGAGTGTTCAAGTTAGATACAAATATATAATTTTTAAGGCACTTAAACAAGATTCAACCCTTGAAGCGAAGCGTTACACTCTAGCGTCTATTGTGTTTAGGTGTAGAAATTCTAAAGGTCTATTAATCCTAACCTAAAATAAAAACAAAAACTACCTATACTCGGTTCAAGCCAAACCATTGGAAAAGAATCGTGGCCCAAAGAAAACCGAGGGGGAGTTGTTACACTACCTAAAAATAAAAGAAAAAATATTTCTGTATTTTTTTCTAGACTAACTTCCCTCAAGAAAATTATCTAAAGGATCCGTCATTAGGAAGAGTCTCTATATTCCATTTTTTCTTGACTTGGTCCCTCAAGAACCCCCCCGAAAGAGATCCATCGTCGGGACAAGTCACTCACTATTTTTACTTACGTAATGACTATTTTTCTAACACTAACATATTCAAAGCAAGACAAAACAACCAAAGAAAATAATTAATTGTTACAATTACAAATATACAATGAAGTATCCCTATCCCCTACCCTAAACTTAATTTGAGGACATGTCCTTATGGCCAAGTAAATCAAAAGAAGGGGAAAAAGGGAACTTCCTTGACAGTTCAATCCTGGGCGGAGACAGAGCTGGCATCTACATTGCACGCCCAACCCAAAGCACGAAACCAACCCATAATCCAATTTTCTGATTTCTTTTGCTCGGTTGCCAGTTCATCAACACGTGTCCCCAGGTCAGTCACTGAGGTTTGTATTTTAGCTATCTCCTACTCCATGCAGTCTAACAGTTGTCCTCGACTGGCCCTAGACGAGCCTGCAGCATCATCAGCCTGTGGTTGAGCTGGCTGCTCATCACCTACCATCTCCGCATAATCGCTACCTGTTATAGTTCCTCCTCCTCCTCCGCTTCATCACCATCATCAGAATCATGGCCAATCAATTCTCAGTAGCTACCACCTTCTTTCCTGTGGTGACCCTCTCAGCCGTGAACATATTTGCCACAGGCACTCGGCCATCTAAAGTAAGATTACTCGGCACTTTTTCTTGAAGGCACAACCGAGTGGCAAGAGACGTATAATATAACCCGTATCGTTAAACCCGGACACGCTGGTGTTGATGCCCCCTTTTCCCTCCTAAAAGAAGGTGAAATCGGATTTACGACATTATGGGAAAAACAACTCTTATTACCATTTGAGGAATCAGGCTATGAAATTTAAAGAGTCGCCACCTAATGATTACAGCGCATTAGGATACTTTTAGAGAAAAGAAGAAGATTTTTGAAAGAAAACCAGAGTTCGGGTAAGGGCTTGAGATTATCTCGAGGGGGAGGTGCTAGGCATCCCTCGAGATCTACTACTGTGGTTACCGACCATGCATAGTTATGACTTTAAGAAGAGTAGGAGTAGACAAGCAAAGTTTGCACATAAGAAATACAAACAAGTTGATAATTTTGAAATAAGAACGACACAAGCGGTTTCTTTTTTTTTTCTTCGAAAAAGCGAGCTTAGTTTGAAGAAAACATTAATTCAAATAAAGGAAAAGCAAAGAAAAGGGTCCTAGGTTTAACTATAATATGGATCATTCGGTGAAATACCCCACACATATTCCTCAAAAGAGGGGTCGCCTATGATATTAGCGCACCATCATCATCTCTATATTCTACCCTTCCTACCCTATTAAGGTATTAAACACGATTAGTCTCGTTTACTTATTGCATGCTAATACCCGTCCAAACCTATTAGGACTTCTAATTCTAAAGTAAAGGAAAAGAGATAGAGGCTGTGGAGTTGCAAAGGATAAAATACTAAAAGGTCAAATAAAACAAATAGCAAATAAATGGGGAGTAAAGCAAACACTCAAAGGCTCATAGAAACCCCGTAAGTCACATATCAACTAGTTTAGCATGACTTGCATATACTGATTTGGTCTTCAAGATTAATAAATTAGACGACGGACGAACCCTTTTAACACATAAAGTTTGATAAAAAGTCTGCATCAAGCTCCTCAGATCCGATTGTTAGAAATTGAAGTATTTAACAGATTACTGATTAAGGGCCTAATGCAGGAAGATTCGAGAAGCAAAAAGTTTTGGAATTAGAAAAGGAGTTTTGAAGAAAGGTAGAATTATAAAAGCACAAGTACAGTGGAGTTTTTTAGAGGTAAAATTCTTTAGAGAACGAGTTTGCAAACTGTTTTAAGAGGAAACTTTGTGAGTAAAATTCACGGAGTTGGAAAACAATTTCATAAGCAGAAATACCGATTTAGAGGATTGAAGGCAGACTTAGACTAGCTAAAAATGATGAATCTGATTACTAGATTGTTCAGATGTTAAACAGAGTTGGCGAATTTTAAACCCTATAGGCAGGGTATCTAGATGCTTGGATAACTGACTTATTACTGCTTTTTAAAACGTTATGGAGACGAGTAATTAATTATCCTACGGTTTGCCTACTGTTTATGCACTTCCTATTGGCATGATTTCTATATGCTTGAATGGCATTGATGCATTTCCTATAGGCATGATTTCTATATGCTTACAATGTAAAACCCTATAGGTATGATCTCTAGGTGGTTTGAAGTATAAAAATCCTATAGGCATGGTTTCTATATGCTTGAATGTAAAACCCTATAGACATGATCTCTAGGTGGTTTGAAGTATTAAAATCCAATAGGCATGATTTCTACCCTTTAACTTATACAAGCAATATAAGCCCCTCCCACACCCTTTACTACTATGTTTCCCCGAGTTCTTTTACAAAGATTGTTACAGAACCAGAAAGAAAAGAAGTAAAATAAATAAATCAAAACCTACAAGTAGATCCGGGGAAGCTCAATGCAACCTTAAAGTCCAACACATGTGTTTTACCACATTCGACTTCTGGATTCCAAGGCCTTCTCTTACTCAGAGTGTTTTCAAAGTTCCAAGAAGCTTCAAGAACTCCTGGAAATGCTTAACATTCTGAATAATTGATATAATAACAGAACAATGCAGAGTGGAAGTGCCAACCCTCAAGCATCTAAGTTCAGAGGGAGCTCTAGGGTCCCAAAATTTGGCTTACCAAAGGGGGGGTAGAACTTAAAGAACTAGGAGTAAGTGTAAAGTGAGGGGGATTGAGGAAGCCAGAGCAAAGGGTGATCATACCCAACCATGGGTATAGACTAGCACACCCCTGACCCTTTACTTAGTTTAAACAGATAAAGAGCAGACTTTAGAAGTTAGACAAGAGCCTGGATGGTGATTAGAACACCACCAGACTCTAGTCAAGGCTCAACACATAAGGGGAATGAAGGGAATGGGAATGATTTGTGTAAAAGGTTCAAGAGAACGTGGTCTCAGGTCATGGATAAAAATATGATTCTACCCTAACCTAGAACAATACTCACACATAAAGGGGAATGAAGGGAGGGTTCACATGGAAAGCACTCATAGAAACATCAAGGGAACACAACAAATTAAAACTACAGAAATATGAAGAAGGAACCTAATAGGTTAAAGGTACAGAAGCATGAAGAAGAAACATGACAAGTTAAAGTATTGTTACATAATGGAGGAAAGCTAAACATATAATGAGAGACTATGTAAAAGGAGAGGGGGAACACATAGTTTTAGAGAATGTTATTTAAATTATAGAGACATACCAGTTTGCAATTTTCAGAACCAGAACAAACAAAGCAAGAAAAAGCAGCCAGAGAATTCACTCAAGCTTCAGCAGACACTTGTGAAAAGCAAGCAGGATTCTATAGTCTAGCCTTGTCTTTCAGCCGGCTAGACACAAACATTAATGCTAGTACTAGTAAAGGGAAGAGAGCTTTGAGTGTGTGTGTGTGTTTTTGAACTATGTTGTTCGTGTGTTTTAAAGAAAAGGAGTAGGGTATTTATAGTTTCAAACCAGACAAGTAATCAAGGAGAAAAAAAATTCAGTATCAATCAAAATCAATTATGAGAAGGGAATTCCTTTATTTAAGGGGTCGACTTTGAATAGTAAAGGGCCGAGTTTTATTTAAGGAGAAAATCAATAACACATTTTGCAATAAAGGGTAAATACATAAGAAAAGTTTTTTTTTCAAATACGCGGTTCATGTAAATAAGGTAAGAATAAACTTCAACTAACACATAGTAAATCAAGGAATTAAAGATTCGAACTAAATAATGAATCAAGTCAGAAAATAGATCCAAATTAGACAAGAGAATATCAAATAAGCTCACATTATAGTAGTCTGAAATCAATCCCCAAAAATTACGGTTATTCCGAGAGAAAAAGGTATGACTATAAAGAGTACATGAATTTTAAACATACGAGGCTAGAATTAAAAAAATCGAGTGGTCATGCAATCAAAAGTAGAAGAACATAGCTATGAGAGGAATCATAAGGTCTTGCAAAGCTTAGCAAGAATCAGAGAACATGAGACGAATTTAGAAATTAGGGTTTTGAAATCAAAAAAGGAAGTAACCCAATCGCATATAAGTGGCGTGAAAACCCCAAAATCTAGGGTTTCCTCCACATATTAAATGTATAGATGAAAGCATAGAAAATCAAAATAAACCCAGGAAGTCCAAGGAGCATAAACATTTCATGGAAGCATAATGAAAGAAAATACAGTAAAAGAAGTCAGTAGGAAACCCTAAGAGGAATCACAGTAAAACAAAATTCATGGAAATCATGGTGAGAACACTTAGGAGTTACAGTAAGCAAGATACAGTAAAATAACATAAGAAACCCAGTAGAACAATTAAAAATAAAGGAAACCTTAGGTTCGAGAAGACAGACAGTTTTGAAAGAAAAAACTTGAAATGATGTAAGAAATACTTTAAAAACCTCAGAAATAGCATGGATCTAAAGCAGATCTAGAGAGAAACAATAAAACCTCGAAATGGCTTAGGATTTCAGAGAAACCGTAGAAGATGGGAAAGGCCTGGAAATGGGCTAGTCCGAGTCGAGATGGACTCATAAGGTTAAGACACGCCGGAGATGAGCCGGGGATGGCCATAGAACCTGAATCGGAGGAACTCTGAGCCAGGGTCTTCAAGGTAGAACCTTGAAACTTCACGTAACAGGAGTATAAGGGTAGATGGGGGTGAGTACAGGCCACCCAAGGCCTGAGATGCCATGGTTTCTGGTGACATAAGGTGGAAACCGGTGGGAAGGGGCTAGGGTTTCGGAGAGGAGTTGAGAGAGTTTAAGAGAATGAAGGGATTCAAAGGCGGCTGTTCTGTGTGAATGATTAGGGCTAGGCGGTCGATTGGGTTAAAAAAGGAAATGGCCAACATTAAAATAATCAACGACCCTGATTTAAGATGGGATCCAGGCGGGTTCGTTTGATTGGGTCTGTGTCGGGTAAAATTCAAAATTGGGTTGTTTAATTTAAGGCTTGATTGGGATTAGAATTGAGGGTATAATTGAAAGCAAATGGGGCTAATATTAAAATAGGCATTTTCCCTTTTGAATTTATAACAAATAGTAAAAGATGTCTAAAAATCAAATTAAAATTACTGGGTTAACAAACAATATGTAAGTAATAATTAAAAAATGTTGAGATTGATTTTGTGATTAAAATTGCTATTAAATCTGAAAGTGGGCTAAAATTGTAATTTCATGCAATTTAATTTTAAAAATACCAAATAGACTTGTAAAATTACGCAAAAATCATGTAAATTATATTTTTGTGTAAATGCAAAAATAAAATAAATTGTTCTCTAAAATTTCAAGTTTGGAAATAATTATTGGGTTTTACTGTATAAAAATAGATAATAAATTGATTTAAGAAATCTTAAAAAATTCGGAAAAATACCAAAACCTTTGGGGATGCTTATATATGCATATACATGCTATTTTGAGAGTATGTTGAGTATAAAAATATATAAGAAAAAATTGGGTATCAACTGCTGCCCCTCTTTCCTCGAGGAGGATGAAAGAGTCGTCGGGTAAAGATAAGATGGCCAATTTTGACCGGAATTGGCGATTGCAGAAGAATTTTGACCTCGCTCTAGTTTCTGAGCTGCCTACATATCCCTGGTTTTCCATGAATCGGGCCATATGTAGTTCAGGAACCATCGGGGGAATATGCCGATGGAAATTCAAAAAGACGGACGCGATGGTCAGATTTGAGAGGGGTTTTGGGGTTGGGACAAGCTACGGAGAACCGGAGCGGGATCGCTCCTACTGAGACAGCCGTGAGACATCCGGTGTACCTGCAAATGAATAATGTGCCATATATTATAATATTTAAACATGATGAAATTTCCCGTCGGACTATGAATGTTTTTTTCGACGCTTTGGATGACGTCCTCAGACTATGATGTCCTGGGCCATGAAGAGCACATGTGTAAAGATTCGCAGGCTATGGAATGATCTTCTCGGGCTATTCAGTTGATGCCTCTGAACTATGATGCCTTTGAATAGGTTGGCGATCTTTCTGCCATAACGTAAGTTTAAAATGCAGATGGAGATATTTCCGCCGGATGTAAAACAGAGTGGAAACATTTCAGCCGAATGTAACTTTAAAATTCAGGCGGCGATGTTTCATCCAAATGAATTCAAGGGTGGCGATCTTTCAGCCAGAGCGCAAATTTAAAATGTAGGTAGCGATGTTTCAGCCGAATGTAAAATAGGGTGGAGATATTTCTGCTGAACGTAAATTAAAAATGCAGGTGGAAATATTTCTGCCAAAGCGGGAATTTAATTGCATGGGCGATATTTCAGCCGAATGAATGCAAAAGGTGGCGATCTTTCATCCAAAGAAGAAAATTTTAAAATGCAGGTGGCGATATATTAGCCAAAGTGGGAACTCAAATGCATGTGGTGATATTTCAGCTGAATGAAAAATAAAGTGGCGATATTTCAACCATGCAGGATGGAGACAATGCTTAATCTCGCAAGGCAGAAGATAGACTTATGCAGGATAAAGGTAGAGCTTAACCTCGGAAGGCAGAAAGTAGCCTTATGCAGGATGGAGGTAGAGCTTAACCTCGGAAGGCAGAAAGTAGCCTTATGCAAAAATGCAGATGGAGACAGAGCTTAGTCTCAAAAGGCAGAAAGTAGCATTAGGCAGGATGGAGGTAGAGCTTAACCTCAGAAGGCAGAACGTATCCTTATGCAAAAAATGTAGATGGAGACAGAGCTTAGTCTCGATAGGCAGGAAGTATCCTTATGCAGGATGGAGGTAGAGCTTAAACTCGGAAAGCAGAAAGTAGCCTTATGCAAAAAATGCAGATTGAGACAGAGCTTAGTCTCAAAAGGCAGAAAGTAGCCTTATGAAGGATGGAGGTAGGAATGTAAATGAGCCAATAGTAGTGATTTTCTTAGCTGATACGTGCTCGCGATATCATGACTGCTGGGGAATGTTGGGTGTAGATGGTAGACTTTTGTGAAATGAGTGATTGCTTCGAGAGTTTCGACTCTGAAGAGTGGGTGCATTTTGCTTTGCGATCTGAATTCCTGCATCCAAAGAAAAATCGTGAGTTCTGTAGAGGGGATGTTAGTTCGTATCCTTTGGTGTCGTGTATCACAAGGGTAGCGTTGCTAAATGATGGTGATGCAAATGATATTTGTGCATGACTTAGTAAATGCATATATATATATATATATATATATATATATATATATATATATATATATATATATATATATATGTATATAATGATTTTATTTTGGAGGAACCAACAACCGCAACGTGGTTCAAGACACGGAAACCGTGCTTGCTCCGGAATTTTGAGGGTCCTCCTCAAAATTCTGCCCCAGTTTACTGGGCTGGCGATGTTTACGGCTGTGCTGAATAACTGAAAATCGATCGACCCCAGAATTTTGAGGGTGCCCTAGTTTACTGGGTCGATGCTGATGCGAAAGTTGACGAATTGACTTCGGAATTTTGAGGGTCCTCCTCAAAATTTTGCCCTAGTTCCAATTGCGAGGGAAATGGAATTTTTATTAAAAGTGTGACCGAACCTATAGGGCTGCCTACGTATCCTCTCTTAAACGGGAATCGGGTCAGCTGTAGTTCAAATTACATCAAAAAAAGAAAGCATGTGATCAAATATAGTATCGCTTCTCTGCGTAGCTTCGTCCAAACTTCTCCGTCCATTCCTGCGAGAATAAAGCAATAGAGGTCTCCCTGGCTTGGGTGGGACCAAGTCTGGCGGCGTTGACAAGTATTCCTTGATTCTATCGAAAGCCTTTTGACAATCATCAGTCTATTTAGTGGCAACATCCTTCTTTAGCATCTTGACGATGTGTTTACAAATGACAGTGGACTGAGCTATGAATCGGCTGATATAGTTGAGTCTTCCCAGAAAACTCATTACATCCTTCTTGTTCTTTGGCGGTGGCAACTCTTGAATGGCTTTGACCTTTGTTGGATCCAATTATATTCCTCGGCGACTCACAATGAAACCCAATAACTTTCCAGCAGTAACCCCGAATGCACACTTGGATAGATTCAGTTTCAAGTTGTATCTTCTTAATATGTTGAAGAAATTCCTCAAATCTTCCATGTGATCTGTAGCTTTTCGTGACTTGATGATGACGTCAACCACACACACCTCGATTTCTTTATGTACCATGTCGAAAGATAGTGGTCATGGCACTCATGTAGGTGGAACCGACATTCTTCAAACCAAACAACATCATTCGGTAACAATACACCCCCCACGGCATGATGACTGCCGTTTTCTCTGCATCTTTCTGATCCATCCATATCTGATGGTATCAAGCAAAACAATAAACGAATGACTGCAACTCATGCTTGGCGCAATTGTCGATCAAGATGTGTATATTTGGCAAGGTGAAGTCATATTTGGGACTGGCCCGGTTGAGATCCCGGTAGTCGACACAGACTCTAACCTTCCCATCCTTTTTCAGTACCAACACAATGTTGGCTAGCCATGTCGGATATTCTACCACTCTGAGAACTCTGGCTTTGACTTGCTTGGTAACCTCTTCTTTGATTTTCAAACTCATATCTGGATTACATTTTCTGAGCTTCGGCTATACCGGCGGGCCTGTAGGATCCATTGGCAACTTGTGAGCGACGATGGATGTGCTGAGACCACTCATATCATCGTACGACCATGCAAATATGTCCTCATACTCTCTTAAGAATTCAGTGTATTCTTTCTTTCCTGATGGCGACAAGTGCACACTGATGCGTGTTTCCTTGACGTTCTCCGTATCCCCCAAATTAACGACCTCGGTCTCCTCCAAATTAGATTTAGGTCTATTCTCAAAGTTCTCGACCTCTATGACAACCTTTTCTGGTATATCGTCCTCTTCTGAATCTATATTCGCTTGTTGCATTGCCTCATTGCAAGTCACAATCGTTGGTTCATCATCAAGATATGTAATAGTAATGCTGTGTAAAATAAAGTAAATGATAGAGAAAAGTAATAAGAGCGAGATATGTAATATCTTGGAAAATGCTTTGATTAAATTCATAAATGTTCGAAACATCAGAGCTCTTTTCAAAAGTAAAGACAATGTGGAAAAGCAAAACCAACTAAAAGTAAAATACGATGCATATGTGTCGTTTAGCCCCGCTACCCGGAAGCTCTCCATGCACTGGTGGTCCTGACTGACCAATTGGTGAGGCGTTCCCCTCGGTTCACAACCTGAATGGAAGGGCCTTCCTCCCCTTCCTCCTCGAAGATAACACAACAATCCATATCATCTTCCAGAAATAAGTTTTTCATTGCTCCTAAAGTCTTGACTTCCTATGACCCATATAAAGTGTCGACTAGCTGGAAAGTCTGCTCTAACTGAGGTATTGGGTGTTCCAATGGATAGTATAGACCGCGCCATGGTGGAGACCAATGGTTGAACTCCTCCCAGGTGTACTCGTACCCCAGGCCAAAAGTAGTGCCATGATTCTTCAGTTTGATGGGTTTGGTGATGCCTTGGAGGTTCTTGCCAAGCCCTTGTTGGCACATCGATGACTTGGAAATCAACATCCAACCAAGTAGGTCCCATCTGCAAGCACAAACTAATTCCCCAAGAGTGGATCTTTGGGGTCCATCGAAAGCCTTGGCATTGATGGCTCCCTCTTTTATCTCGTGCAAACCTTTCCCCAATTTTCTGAGAGTTATCAACGGACAAATGTTATGACTAGAACCTCCGTCGACTAGCATTCTTGTGATGAAATAATCTTCGCATTTCACGGTGATATGCAATGCCTTGTTGTGACTAAGCCCTTCTGGTGGTAACTCATCCTCGTGGAAAGTGATTTTTGGACTTTCCAGCACTTGTCCCACCATATTCGCCATTTCGCCTCCTGTTATGTTGTTCAGAACATAAGCCTCACTTATTATTTTCATTAAGGCATTTTTATGTGCCTCAGAGCTTTGCAGAAGTGCCAGAATGGAAATATGTGCTGGCGCTTTGTTCAACTGCTCAACGACTAAGTATTCCTTGGCCTGTATCTTTCTCCAAAGGTTGTCGGGTCCAGTTTCAATAAGACGTCCAGAGGCTTGCTTGTTGGACTCGGCTAGATGTTCAGGAGTGTATACCCTACATGTTCTAGTCATGCCCTGTGCGGGCGATCGCTTCTCTGGTATGTGGTTTGCCCTTTCTTCTAGCCTCGACTGTGTAATCCCAAGGTATGGCTTTGGCTTAGACAGGATCACATTTGTCATGGAAACCAAAATAGGAACCCTCGGGGGCAACACAATAACTTCAAACGGTGCAGGTGCCTTTGGAATCCCGAACTGAACCTCGATCGGTTTTGGCACCTTTGCAGGAGGTGCTTCAAACTCGAGTGGTATAGACACATTTACCACATCGCCCTCAAAAGGCTGAATCTGCACAACAATAGGATTGAGGGTAACTGTTGGCTTCTTGGGTTCATCTTCTTGAGCTATCAACCCGATTGACCCTTTGGGGTCCCAATCGTCCTCAGTCTCGATCATATGGATGCGTCCACCTTTATGGTCTGGTAGAGGTTTGTTGCGGACATTGAGAGAGGGCTCCTTTGCCATAATGACCTTGTTATCAATCAGAGTATGAATCTTATATTTCAACGAGCGACACTCGTGGTTGGTATGGCCTTTCATCCCGGAATGGTAGGCGCAAGTCTTGTTTGGATTGACCCGTTGGGATGAATTTTCTGGATTTACGGCTGGGATGGGGGGTAACATAACCAGATACTTTGAGTTTTTTGTATAATTGGTCGATTGGTTCGGCAATGGCGGTATACTTTCTAGGAGGCTTGCGGTCAAAATTTGATATAGGTCGAGGAAAGTTTTCGCGGGTAGGCAGTGATGGGTAGTGAGAAGGTTGGGAATTATATGCTTGGTATATAGGTGCGAGTTAGGAATATCTGGGTGAGATGGGTTGATATGTGGGTGGTAGATATGATTGGTAGACTGGTGGTGGAATGTGGTAAGTGGGTGGTGGTGCTTGGTAGTTTAAGGAATGTTGATATGTGAGTGGAGTTTAGGGATATGGTTGGTATTTTATTGGGTAATTAGTTCTTTGCGCAACCATTACAAAATTCACGTCCTTTTTTCTTTGACGTGCCACCGGACTGTAAAGCCTTGTTGGTGGCTTGAAAGGCTTTGATATTAGTGACCATACCATTCTTAATACCTTCTACGATCCGTTCTCCCAACTTGATGATGTCGGAGAACTTTTGACCCTCTATCATCATCAGCCTCTCATAATATTGCGGGTCCTGAGCCCAGACAAAGAGCCTATTCATCTGTTCTTCTTCAAAGGCCAGCCTGACCTGAGCAGCTTTTGACCTCCAACGAGTAACATACTCGCGAAAGGTCTCTATGGGCTTCTTCTTTAGATTTTGAATATAGAACACATCTGGTGCGTTCTCAGTGTTGAACCTGAAGAGGTCCATGAAATCAGATGCCATGCTTACCCAACTTGTCCATTTCTTTGCATCCTGGCTGATGTACCAATATATGCCAATATATGCATCACCTTTCAGACTCCTCATTAAGAACTTTATGCGGATCTTCTCGTCCCTTACAAATCCTACCAACTTGTCACAATACATTTTGAGGTGGACCTTGTGATCACCTGTACCATCAAGCATTTCAAACTTTGGAGGTTTGTATCCCTCTGGGAGTTCGACATCTGGCTGAACACAGAGGTCTTCATAACTCAATCCTTCAATACCCTTGCTACCTTCGACACCTTGGACCCGGTTAGTTAGATTCTTGAGCTCGGCAGCTAAATTTCGAATGAGGGAGTCCTTGCTATCTGATTCAGGCGCATCTGAGATGCGCGGGGTATAGTGGGGTATAGTATCAACAAAGATGGGAGTGTTCTGGTCGTCCATGGAGTTTTGGGGCTTAGGAATGAGTAGTGGAGCATTGTTGCATGTGTTGCGGGCTTGGGTGTGAACCGGTTGGGTTGGTGGTAGTGGTGGTGATTTGTTAGCATCAGCAACAGCAAGAGTGATTGATAGACTTGCCAGGTTTCGTACTTGTTCCAGCTCTTCCCATAACCTCAGCAAAGTTTTCTCAAGATGAGCAGCAGTTTCCTTGGTGACTGAAGTGTTCTGAGAAGTCTCTTCATTTTCCTTTCTAGCACTGGTATCTCTCATTTTGCCCTTGGTCCTGTTTCTGGGAGGACTTGGAGGAGGAGGTGGTGGAGGACCCTTGGATCTTGTTGAGTATGCTGATGGTGCCAGAGTGCACGAACCAACCTTTGTAGACGAGAATAAAAATAAAAGAAAAACAAAAAGGTAAAAAGTTAGTGCGGATTCTAAAAAATAATATTGCTATTTAAACAGGTTGTGCAATATTATAAGTCATTTCCTAATTTGGGTGGCTCGTTGTGCCCGAGGTAGGCCTAGCGACAAATTAAATTTGGATAACTTATAATGCTAAATGCCTAATTTTCTTGATAAAAACAAGACGAGTCTTAAAACAACTGAATGATAAAAGATGTCACTAATGGCCAGTGGCCTTATTACATTAAGAAAGCGTGAAATAAAATACTCACTACTTGGTCCCAGAAGAACCCTACCCAGATTCGGTACTCTTGCCTCTTTCGTACAGGTGCATCAGCTCGTGCATTCCTAACATCAATATATGTTAGATAATATGCTTAACGCTAGAGGGGGGGTGAATAGCGTTATAATAAAAATTAGCGTAAACTTGCGGAATTTAAAATTTGTAGGAAATAAATAAGTGCGATAAATAAGAAAGAACACACCGAAGTATTCTGGTTCACCACAACCCGTGGCTAGTCCAGTCCCCGAGAGACTCTCTCGAGATTTCCACTAACTTGTCAAGCTTCCGGGTGCTTAGCAAACCTTTACAACTTGAGGACACAAGCCTCAACACCTTTGCTCGGAGATACAACACTCCAAGACTTCAACTAAGGAAACACAAGTTCCTTCTTACAACAAGAGAATAACAATTCTCTTCAAGTGTACAATACACTAAGCACTCAAACAAGACACTCCTTAATGAGTAGAGATGAGTAAAAGAATACGCTCAAGATCACAACAACTTTGAACAATAATTTGGCTCTCAAAAACTTAAGTATTGAGTATAAAATAATAAGCAATAGAGTATGCAAGCTTTAGCAATTGAATGATCAGTTGTTGTGTGTTATTGTGTACTCAAAAGACTGAATTTAAGCTGTATTTATAGTTGAAAAACTTGGCATTACCGTTGCCTAATTGCCAATTAAAGACTGCTGATTTTACTCTGTGACAATCGATTGTCAAGAATCCACAATCGATTGTTTGCCAATCGTTCCAAAAATAAATCCCAGATTTTACGCTTAACAATCGATTATCTAAGATCAACAATCGATTATTGGCAACGTTCAAAAAATCGTTTCCAGATTTTACGTAAAACAATCGATTATACAAAACATATAATCGATTATTCAGCAACGTTCAAAAAATCCTTTTCAGATTTTAATTTCAACAATCGATTGTACAAAATCAATAATCGATTATTCAGCAACGTTCAAAAAATCTTTTCCAGATTTTAATTTCAACAATCGATTGTACAAAATCAACAATCGATTACCTGACGGTATTTGAAAATATTTTGGCAACGGTTAGTTATACAATCGATTATACTAAGCTAACAATCGATTATATATCAGTCTTGAAAAATCAATTTAGACACTGCCTCGTGACAATCGATTGTTATATATTCACAATCGATTATTTAATAACTTTGAAAAGTCTGGAAGACACTGCCTCAACACAATCGATTGTCATATGTTCACATCGATTATTTTGTGACTTTGAAAAATATGATGGACACTGTATCTTCACAATCGATTGTCATTAACTTCACAATCGATTATTTTGAGCGTTGAAAAACTTTGATGGACACTGCCTCATCACAATCGATTGTCATAAGGTTCACAATCGATTGTCATGCAGGTTTGAAAAACCTGATGCTCACTGCCTTAACACAATCGATTGTCATTAGTTCACAATCGATTGTCATGCAGTCTTGGCTTAACATAATCGATTATCATAAGTACATAATCGATTATCTTAGTCCAGATTTTTGAGGCATGTTTAAAAATCATTTTGACTAAAGTAAATATGCATGATTTAAAATTATTTAGCATTAAATTAAATATGCATGATTTTGTAAAAATAATTTTACGAGAGAAGCCATGTCATGAGTCAAGTTGTCGGATCAAGATCACAATTAAGAACGACTCATGTAAAACTATAAAACTTGGTCTTGTGCTTGAATCTCGTTATATATCAATTGTGCGCTTGTACTTGAACTTCGTCATATATCAATTTGCGCATCGTTTGTCATTCATCAAAACCTACACATATGAACACACGTTTTAGTATAATGCTTTGAGAACGTGTTTCCAACAAGATAGGCTCGGCCCAGATGTCCGCTTGCACTTCCTTCAACATTCTGGCAGTGGTCAATTCTTTTCAAGAACTTTCCTTCCAATTCTACTATACCTCGCTCCAGATATCCCAAACGGTTGGTGGCGTTGACAACCATATCCTTTCCACTCGTTGATCAGCTTTTCGTGGGCTTCCTGTGTTTCCCGGTGTTCATTATCACATTCTCGCATCCTCTTGCGCAGTTGATTATATTTGACTTGCGCTTCAGTTTTTTTATCAATAATCCTATGACCGTGGATGAATCCGGGATGACCCAAACCAATGTGATCATCTTCCAACCAACCTGTGTAGTACGGTACACACCCGACATGATACCTGTCTGGTTCAATAGACTCCTTACCTAAAACAAGCTTGCAGTGCCACATATGCTGAGCGTGACATATGTTTGGGCTATCGTTATCTTGAAAGTCAGCCCTGAAATGACTCATTTTCTCTATCCTGGGTATGACTTGTTTTCTTCCAGCTTGCCTCATGGCTCGCAGACGGACATAAGGATGAGCTCCCCTAAAACTAATGAGTATGATGAATGGTATGTCTCAATAACGGACAATGAACTCCTCTATTGGGAACCACTGAACTTGCTCTTCCTTTAGATTTTCAAGCAACTCTATCCATCCACTGACGTCTTCTGACCGAGCGAACATGTTGGGCATGAAGTTCATTTGCTTTGGGTGATGGAAAGCGATATGGTCATCCCAATCCATGCGGATAATTTCCTGTCTGTAGTCGCCTTTTTGAAGGTGTTCTATGAGCCAAAGTTGAAGTAGTAGATTACAATTCTCAAAATATGGAGCCACTTGCTGACACTTTCCCAAGGCTTGATAGATTTCAGCGATGATCATAGGCACTATGCTGAAGGACTGCCTGTCGATACCTTCCATTAAAATCTTGGTCACCATGACTAGTTTGGTGTGGATCCTAGCCTTATTCACAGGAAAAATTATCATGCCCAAGAAACAAAACATGAATACAAAGACCTTTCTATGTATACGCCCTAAAGAAGTAAGGGCGAACTTGTCCATGTACGTGCGATTGGACTTGCTGTGGCCATATATCTCGTATAAGAAGTCAAATGGTATGTACGAGCCCTTCAAGAAAGAGAGGTCGGGATTTTTCTTGAGTCCCATTATCTTAAGAAAACCTCTATGTTTGCGGTTTTCCGGCAGAAGCAATCCTGGAGTCTCCCAAGGGATACCAGCTAAGCCTCATATCTCTTATAGCAAAGGGGTCATTTCCAAGTCTCCGAAGTGGAACACTGACCGATTACTATCCCAAAACAAAGTGGAAGCCTCAATGATCTTATTGTTAGGCTGGATTTCCAGGAGTGAGGGCTAATTCCCCAAGTACTTGCGGACGAGGGTTTCATCGCTGTCATGAAGATCTTCCCACCAGCTTAGCAACCTAGGGTGAATGTTGGATACCATACCGAATATGGGGACCTCGTGCCTCATTTTCTGCAAGACAAAGTGTTAGGCCCTTAACCCCACCAGACTCGACTATTTAAATCAACAATTAGCAAAAGGCATTTAGTTCTCCAAATATATGCATATAATGTGGAGGTGTCCATTTGTGTTTCGAGGAGACCCGATGAACTTTGGTTTAGGCTATCTTAATGAGTCATTATGCGGATAACATAACTAACTTGGCTAAGTTTAACAATGATGCATGAACAATTTCAAGGGAATAATGTTTTTACTTTTGAAGTGCTAGACACAGTACCCTTGAGCAGACAACTCAAGAGGGAAAGGCGCGGAACCGTCGACTACACTGTTGATCGACTAGCTTTGCTGCAAATATGCCTTTCCCATATTTAGGGAGTTATAATATTGGAAGGAACCACTCATTATAAGAGTTGCTATATGATTTGTTTTTGGCACGAGTGGAATATGATGTTGAGAAATGCATTTACAATAATGAAGCAAGTTGCATGTACTTTCACGTTCATAAATATAAATATTAAAGTAAATGCTCGAAAATTACAACATAATTGAAATAAGAAAGCAGTAAAGGCAGAAATTAAAAGGAAAGAAAAGAATGAAGAGCCAAGTTAGTTTCGCAGTAGAGGAAATAAAGAAAGTAAGTAAATGCAATTAAAGAGACAATAAAGTCACAAGTAGCATGTAATGGTAAAAGCCTAAAAAAATCCCCAGCATAGTTGCCATGTTGTCGACACCCCCTTTTCCCTCTTAAAAGAAGGTGAAATCGGGTTTACGACATGGGTAAAACAACTCTTATTCCCTTTTGAGGAATCAGGTTATGAAATTTGAAGAGTCGCTACCTAATAATTATAGTGCATTAGGACACTTTTAGAGAAAAGAAGAAGATTTTTGAAAGAAAACCAGAGTTCGGGTAAGGGCTTGAGATTATCTCGACGGGAAGGTGTTAGGCACCCCTCAAGATCCCCTAGTGTGGTTCCCGGCCATGCTTAGTTGTGACTTTAAGAAGAGTAGGAGTAGAAGAGCAACGTTTGCATATAAGAAATACAAACAAGTTGATAATTTTGAAAGAATAAAGACACAATCAGTTTCTTTTTTTTTCGAAAAATAGATCTTAGTTTGAAGAAACGTTAATATAAATTAAGGAAAATCAAAGAAAAGGGTCCGAGGTTTAACTATAATATGGATCATTCAGTGCAATACCCCGCACATATTCCTCAAAAGAGGGGTCGCCTATGATATTAGCGCACCATGATCATCTCTATATTCTACCCTTCCCACCCCATTGAGGTATTAAACACGATTAGTCTCGTGAACTTATTGCATGCTAATAACCATCAAAAACCTATCAGTCCCGGGGTATTAGGACTTCTAATCATAAATTAAAGGAAAAGAGATAGAGGCATATATGGAGTTGAAAAGGATAAAATACTAGGAGGTCAAACAAAACAAATAGCAAATAAGTTGGGAGTAAAGCGAACACTCAAAGGCTCATAGAAACCCCGTAAGTTACATAGAAACTAGTTTAGCATGACTTGCATATATTGATTTGGTCATTAAGATTAAGAAATTAGACGACGGACGAACCAGTTTAACACATAAAGTTGGAAAAAAAATCTGCATCAAGCTCCTCGGATCCGATTGTCAGAAATTGAAGTATTTAACAAATTACTGATTAAGGGCCTAATGCAGGAAGATTCGAGAAGCAAAAAGTTTAGGAATTAGAAAAGGAGTTTTGAAGAAAGATAGAATTATAAAAGAACAAGTACGGTGGAGTTTTTTAGAGGTAAAATTCTTTACAGAACGAGTTTGCAAACTATTTTAAGAGGAAACTTTGTGAGTAAAATTCAGGGAGTTGGAAAACAATTTCATAAGCAAAAATAAGGATTTAGAGGATTGCAGGCAGACTTAGATGAGCTAAAAAATGTCGAATCTAATTACTAGATTGTTCAGATGTTAAACAGATTTGGCGAATTCTAGACCCTATAGGCAGGGTATCTAGATGCTTGGATAACTGACTTATTACTGCTTTTTCAAACATTAAGGAGAGGAGTAATTAATTATCCTACGGCTTGCCTACTGTTTATGCACTTCCTATAGACATGATTTCTATATGCTTGAATGGCATGGATGCATTTCCTATAGGCATGCTTTCTATATGCTTACAATGTAAAACCCTATAGGCATGAACTCTAGGTGGTTTGAAGTATAAAAATCCTATAGTCATGGTTACTATATGCTTGAATGTAAAACCCTATAGACATGATCTCTAGGTGGTTTGAAATATTAAAATCCTATAGGCATGATTTCTACCCTTTAACTTATGCAAGCAATATAAGCCCCTCCCACACCCTTTACTATTATTTCCCCTCGAGTTCATTTTAAAAGATTATTACTGAATCGGAAAGAAAAGAATTAAAATAAATACATCAAAACCTATAGCTAGATCCGAGGAAGCTTAGTGCAACTTAAAGTCTAACACATGTGTTTTAACAAATCTGACTTTCGGAGTCCAAGGCCTTCTCTTACTCAGAATGTTTTCAAAGTTCTAAGGAGCTTCAAGAACTCCTGGCAATGCTTAACATTCTGAATAATTGATATAGTAACAGAATAGTGCAGTGTGAAAGTGCCAACCCTCAGGCATCCAAGTTTAGAAGGAGCTCTAGGGTCCCAAAGCATGACTTACCAAAAGGGTTGCAGAACTTAAAGAACTAGGAGTAAGTGTAAAGTGAGGGGGATTCAGGAAGCCAGAACAAAGGGTGGTCATACCCAGCCATGGGTATAGACTTGCACACCTCTGATTCTTTACTTAGTTTAAACAGATAAAGAGCGGACTTTAGAAGTCAGACAGGAGCCTGGATGGTGATTAGAACACCACCAGACTCTAGTCAAGGTCAACACATAAGGGGAATGAGAATGATTTGAGTAAAAGGTTTAAGAGAACCCTGTCCCAGGTCATGGATAGCAATAGGATGCAACTGTTAGTATTTGTGTCGTTCACTAGAGGGGGAGGGGTGAATAGTGAGGCACGAGAATATTGATAAATAATGCGGAATTAAAATTGCAGGAATAAAGTAAATACGGTAATTGAAATAATAAAGAAAGAACACACCGTATTTTATCCTGGTTCACCACAACCTGTGGCTAGTCCAGTCCCCGAGAGACTCTCTCGAGATTCCACTAACTTTGTTAAGCTTACGGGTGCCTAACAAACCGTTACAGTTGCTCGTAGATGTACACTCTACAAGACTTCGATTGCTCGAGGATACCGCACCCCAAGACTTCACCTTGCTCGTGGATACCGCACCACAAGACTTCACACACTAAGACTTAGGGTACTTAGCGAACCCGACAAATGAGAAGATATGTTCTTCTCAAACACCTTTCTCTTCTTACACAAGAACTCTCTCAAAAGAGTGGATAAAGAGATACAAATTTAGCTCTATGAACAACATAAAGTTGTCTCTCAAATGGCTCAACAAATCGATTATATATCAGTCTTGAAAAATCAATTTAGACACTGCCTCTTGACAATCGATTGTTATAGGTTCACAATCGATTATTTAATAACTTTGAAGAAGTCTGGAAGACACTGCCTCAACACAATCGATTGTCATAAGTTCACAATCGATTATTTTGTGACTTTGAAAAATCTGATGGACACTGTCTCTTCACAATCGATTGTCATTAGCTTCACAATCGATTATTTTGAGCTTTGAAAAACTTTGATGGACACTGCCTCATCACAATCGATTGTCATAAGGTTCACAATCGATTGTCATGCAGATTTGAGAAAATCTGATGCGCACTGCTTTAACACAATCGATTGTCATAAGTTCACAATCGATTGTCAAGCAGCTGACTTAAACATAATCGATTATCATAAGTACATAATCGATTATCTTAGTCCAGATTTTAGAGGCATGTTTAAAATTCATTTTGACTAAAGTAAATTTGCATTATTTAAAATCACTTTGCTCTAAATTAAATATGCATGATTTGTTAAAAATATTTTTACGAGAGAAGCCACGTCTTGAGTTTAAGTTGTCGGATCAAGATCACAATTAAATACCGACTCATATAAAACTTAATCTCGATCTTTGTCTTGTGCTTGAATCTCGTTATATATCAATTTTGCGCTTGTGCTTGGACCTCGTCATATGTCAATTTGCGCATAGTTTGTCATTCATCAAAACCTACAAATATGAACACACGTTTAGAATAATGCCTTGAGAACGTGCTTCCAACAATTTCCCCCTTTTTGATAATGGCAAACTTTAAGCGGGATATGCATATTAGGCAATTCATAATGATGATTCAAGACAAGTAAAGATATGCAACAAGTATATAGATATGCAATTAGTTCCCCCTCAATATATGAATTCCCCCTCAATTTATCCCAATAAGTATTGAGAGTGCATACCCGTTATCTTTCCCCTTTTGCCATTAGCAAAAAAAATATAGAATAATTAAAAAAAACTTGTTTATTTATTAAATCTGCAATTTCAGAAATAATAACGCAAATAATGTCAAGACAATCGATTATTGATACTGGACAATCGATTATATAAAAGAGAAATCTATTGTTCTGTACGTCAAGCTTTATAATTCCCCCTGCCTTTAGGGTGATACCTGCAAAAATACGTTAGACGTCTCCAACGCTCAAGTTAGAAAACATGTGAAAGGGAAAATGCAATGCATGACTTAGATCAACGTGGAGTCAAGGATCCCGAGTTCACTACGAATTCGGAAGAAGGACTCTTTCTCTAAGGGCTTTGTAAAGATGTCGTCCAATTGATCTTTGGTTTCAACAAATTCAATTTCGACATCGCCCTTGAGAACGTGATCTCTTATAAAATGATGTCTAGTTTCAATGTGTTTTGTTCGCGAATGAAGAACGGGGTTCTTCCTCAAGCATATGGCACTAGTATTATCACATCTGAGAGGGATATGATCAAGACTTAGGCCATAGTCCAAGAGTTGTTGTTTCATCCAAAGGATTTGAGCGCAACAACTCCCCGCAGCTACATATTCAGCCTCGGTTCTGGGACAACGCAACACTTACTTGTTTCTTGCTAAAGCAGCTAAACCATGAAACGAGAGAGCTACCGAGCAAATGGCAAGTCCCACTAGTGCTCTTGCGGTCCAATTTGCATCCAGCAAAATCGGAATCGGAATAGCCAACAAGTTGGCATGAAGAACCTTTGGGATACCATAGACCCACATTTACAATACCAACAAGATACTTCAATATCCGTTTTACCGCAGTTAGGTGAGACTCCTTCGGACACGATTGATAACGAGCGCATAAGCACACGCTAAACGTGATGTCCGGACGACTAGCAGTAAGATAAAGGAGAGAGCCAATCATACCTCGATACTTTTTGGTGTCGACTTCCTTACCTTTCTCATCTTTGCATGGGGGTTGCCATTGCTTTTGCATTGGTCATTTCAAATCGTTTCAGCAATTCTTTGCAATATTTCGCTTGGCAAATGAACGTACCTTCTTTCATTTGCTTTACTTGTAATCCCAAAAAGAATGTTAACTCACCCATCATAGACATCTCAAATTCTCTTGTCATTAAATTGGAAAATTCCTTGCACAAAACATTGTTAGTAGCACCAAATATAATATCATCCACATAGATTTGAACTAATAAAATATCATTGTTTTTATGCTTAACAAAAAGAGTGGTGTCAACTTTCCCCCTAATGAAATCATTTTCCAATAGAAATTTACTCAATCTTTCATACCAAGCTCGGGGAGCTTGTTTTAAACCATAAAGAGCCTTTTTGAGTTTGAAAACATGATCGGGAGATTTAAAATCTTCAAAATCGGGGGGTTGTTCAACATAAACTTCTTCTTGAATAACACCATTTAGAAAAGCACTTTTCACATCCATTTGATATAAATTGAAATTCATAGAAGAGGCAAAAGCAAGCAATAAACGAATAGCTTCTAATCTAGATACGGGAGCATATGTTTCTTCATAGTCAATACCCTCTTCTTGATTATAGCCTTTGCTACAAGCCTAGATTTGTTTCTAGTGATTACACCATTTTCATCTAGTTTGTTTCGAAAAACCCATTTCGTACCAATTATGGTATGATTTTCGGGTCTTGGCACCAAATCCCAAACGTCATTCCATTTGAATTGGTTAAGCTCCTCTTGCATTGCCAAGGTCCAAAATTCATCCCCAATTGCTTCGGAGATGGTTGTTGGTTCAATTTGAGAAACAAAAGCAGTATGTCCTAAGGTGTTCTTAAGGGAGTGTCGGGTACTTACCTTTTCTCCGACGTCGCCAATTACCTGTTCGAGAGGGTGATCTTTGATTGTCCTCCACTCGTTAGGCATTTTCGTTTCTTTCTCCAATTGTGGCGTTTCCTCCGTTGATTGTTCCAAGATTTCATCTTGAATTTCCTTAGGAGTTTCCTCTTGTACTTTGTCTTTTTAAACTATTTAGAATACCTGCAAGATCAGAACAAGAATCCTTTCTCGCCAAGCGAGCATTATTTTCGAAAAACACAATATGAGGGGATTCCTCCACAGTTTGGGTTCTATTATTAAATACCCTATATGCTTTGCTACGTGAAGAATACCCAATAAAAATTCCCTCATCGGATTTGGCATCAAATTTTCCCAATTGATCTTTTCCATTGTTATGAATAAAACATTTACAACCGAATACTCTAAAATGGGAGATATTTGGTTTCCTTCCCTTGTAGAGTTCATAAGGGGTTTACATGAGTATTGGCCTTATGACTACTCTATTTAAAACGTAGCATGCGGTACTCACGGCATCCGCCCAAAAATGTTTGGGAATCTTAGCCTCTTCGAGCATGGTTCTAGCCCTCTCTTCGAGACACCTATTTTTCCTTTCCACCACCCCATTTTGTTGTGGTGTTCGTGGATCGGAGAAGGTGTGCTCGATACCGAGTTCGTCACAAAAGTCCGCAAAGAGATTGTGATCGAACTCTCCCCCATGATCACTTCTTATTGAAGTGACGGTTGTGTCCTTTTCGTTTTGAACACGTTTAAGAAAATATTTGAAATTATGAAAAGCTTCACTTTTATGAGCAAGAAATAAAGTCCAAGTAAATCTGGAATAATCATCGACAATAACAAAAGCATAGCGATTTCTACCAAGACTTTCAATGCGAGATGGTCCAAACAAATCCATGTGAAGCAATTGCAATGGTCTAGTAGTTGAAACAATATTTTTTGATTTAAAAGATGCTTTTGTTTTCTTCCCTTTTTGACAAGAATCACAAATAGAGTCATTTTCAAATTTCAAATTTGGAAGACCAACAACTAAATTTTGTGAAACCAATTTGTTCAAAAGATGCATGTTGATGTGAGCTACTCTACGATGCCATAACCAAGAATCATCCTCTTTCCTCATTAAGCAATTCACATATTCGGGTGAAGAATTTGCAAGATCAACCATATAATATTATCCATTCTAAAACCACGAAGGATAATTTTAAAATCGCTACGTCTAAAAACTAAGCATTCATCCGAATCAAATAAAACAAGATTTCCCTTGTCACATAATTGACTTATGCTCAAGAGATTATGTTTTAATCCTTTCACAAGTAATATATGCTTAATGGAAGAAATTTCATCCTTACCGACCGATCCGATGCCGATAATCTTTCCTTTGTTGTTATCACCAAAAATAACACTTCCCCCTTCCTTGTGTTCTAGTTGAAGGAATTTGGATTCGTCTCCCGTCATGTGCTTGGAGCATCCACTATCAAGGTACCATAGTACACTTGATCCCTTCAAACATACCTACAAAACAGATTAATGAGTTTTAGGTACCCATGCCATTTTGGGTCCTTGGGGGTTAGGCAAATCATAGTGATGTGATTGAGTGTTATGTCTATGTCGTGTAAAACAAGCAGGAGCAATATGTCCAATTCGTCTACAATAATGACAAGTCACGTTAGGATTATGCATCCTTCTAGGTTGATAGTAATTGGACGGACGAAATTCATTTACTCTATTCTTGACAATATAACTATTGCGCAAATCATGAAAATCATTTCTCCTACCATTTGTTCTAGGATATGCATCATTTCTAGAATAGTTGTTTCTAGGTTGGAAGTCATTTCTAGGTGTTCTAAAAGGTTCAAAATTCCTTCTAGTGTTTGGCCTAGAATGTGCATTATTTCTAGCATGATTATTTCTAGGTTGCGATTGATGAAAACCATTTCTAGGTTTGTTGTATCTAGGATGAACATTTGTTTTATTTATCCTAGGTTGAGCCTTAGGTGGTTGGGGGTTGGCTTCAACTTTCTCTTTAGGCTCGTTTCTAAAACCTATGCCATGCTTGGTCGACTTCAAATTAACAAGCACTTCATTCAAATTTTTATGAGAGGAGTTAAACTTATCTAAGGTGCCTTAAGCCTTTCTACTTCATTTTTGAGATGCATGCAAGAAGTACAATTTCTAGAACTCTCGGGCGTGTCGGCGCTTCTCTTGCCAAAAAATTTGTTTTCCTCTTTCAACTTCTCATTTTCTAAAATCAGTTTTTCCAATTCCTTTTCTTTAAAAGAGAGTTGTTTTTGAAAATCTTTTTCTTATAAAGAAGCATTTTCTTTTATACTCTTAACAGTTTTTGAAGCTTTAATAAATTCGCTATACAACTCATCAAAAGCATTTTGCATTTCTTCAAGGGAAAAGAAATTTTTGGAAGAAATTTGACATACCTCTTCTTTGTTGTCTTCTTGTGCCATAAGACAAAGATTTACGGCTTCGTCTTCTTCTTCCTCACTTGACTCGTCACCGGAGTCGCCTCCCCAAGATATGTATGCTCGTTGCTTCTTGAAGGGTTTCTTCTCCTTTTTAGCATTTGGGCAATTTGATTTAATGTGCCCGGTTTCTCCGCACTCATAGCACTTTATTTGATCTCCTTGCTTTTTGCCCTTTCGTTCATACTCTTTTCGCATGAACTTTTGAAATCTCTTAGTAACGAGTCCGAACTCGTTGTCTCCGTCCTCATCATTTTGAGGTTGGCTTGTGCTTGCCTTGAGAGCGATTCTTTGCTTCCTTTGATCATCAACAAGAGGGTTAAGTATAGTAGATTCATAAGTTTTAGGATTACCTCTTAATGCGTCGATGGTGACATTTGAAATGCCAATGGATTCTTGAATCGCGTCGGCCTTGGATCGCCATTCCGGAGTGAGACTTCGGAGAATTTTTCGGACAAGTTCCTTATCCGTAAAGGTCTTCTTAAGAGCATGTAAATCATTTACGATTTTTGAAAATCGTTCAAACATCTCATCGACTTTTTCGCCTTCCTTCATGTGAAACAATTCATATGCATGGGTTAGGAAATCAATTTTGGCTTCCCTTACCTGGTCCGTACCTTCGTACGTAATTTCCAGCTTGTCCCACATTTGCTTCGCCGTTGTGCAACAAGATATCTTCCTGTAATCATCAGCATTTACAGCACAATATAATAAATTAATAGCTTTAGCATTATTTTGCACCTTTCGGATATCATCCGCATCGTATTCATCTTCGGACTTTGGGACCCATTCATTTTCAACCTTCTTGGTTGGAATTTGTTCTCCATTCATTATGACCTTCCAAAGATGAAAACTATTTGATTGTACAAATATTCTCATCCTCTCTTTCCAGTATGTATAATTTGTACCATCGAATAGCGGTGGTCGGGTGGAGCATTGTCCTTCACCTATTCCTGCAAAAGAATCACGAGTAGAAGCCATGGATGTTTCTCTCAAACGGTTAAGTCTTCAGAGAGTTGGGCTCTGATACCAATTGTTAGATAATACGCTTAACGCTAGGGGGGGGGGTGAATAGCTTTATAATAAAAATTAGCGTAAACTTGCGGAATTTAAAAATTGCAGGAAATAAATAAGTGCGATAAGTAAATAAATTAGAACAAACGCACCGATGTATCCTGGTTCACCACAAACCGTGGCTAGTCCAGTCCCCGAGAGACTCTCTCGAGATTTCCACTAACTTGTTAAGCTTACGGGTGCTCAACAAACCGTTACAACTTGAGGACACAAGCCTCAACAACCTTTGCTCGGAGATACAACACTCCAAGACTTCAACCAAGGAAACACAAGTTCCTTCTTACAACACAAGGGACTAACACTTCCCTTCAAGTGTACAAAAACACTTAGCACTCAAACAAGACACTCCTTTAAGAGTAGATATGAGTAAAAAGAATACGCTCAAGATCGCAACAACTTTCGAGAAGAATTTGGCTCTCAAAAGCTTATGTAATGAATATAAAATGATAAGCAATAAAGTATGCAAACTTTAGCAATTGTATGATCAGTTGTTGTGTTTAGAAGACTGAATTGAAGCTGTATTTATAGTTGAAAAACTTTGTATTACCGTTGCCTAATTGCCAATTAAGAATTGCTGATTTTACTCTGTGAAAATCGATTGTCAAATTACCACAATCGATTGTTTGCCAGTTCTTCCAAAAATCAATCCCAGATTTTACGCATAACAATCGATTATCTAAGATCAATAATCGATTACTGGCAACGTTCAAAAAATCATTTCCAGATTTTACTTAAAACAATCGATTGTCAGAAATCTACAATCGATTACTCAGCAACGTTCAAAAAATCCTTTCCAGATTTTAATTAAAACAATCGATTATAGGAAATCAATAATCGATTACCTGACGGTATTTGAAAACATTTTGGCAACGGTCAGTTATACAATCGACTATGTTAAGTTAACAATCGATTATATATCAGTCTTGAAAAATCAATTTAGACACTGCCTCTTGACAATCGATTGCTATAGGTTCACAATCGATTATTTAATAACTTTGAAAAAGTCTGGAAGACACTGCCTCAACACAATCGATTGTCATAAGTTCACAATCGATTATTTTGTGACTTTGAAAAATCTGATGGACACTGTCTCTTCACAATCGATTGTCATTAGCTTCACAATCGATTATTTTGAGCTTTGAATAACTTTGATGGACACTGCCTCATCACAATGGATTGTCATAAGGTTCACAATCGATTGTCATGCAGATTTGAGAAAATCTGATGCGCACTGCTTTAACACAATCGATTGTCATAAGTTCACGATCGATTGTCAAGCAGCTGACTTAAACATTATCGATTATCATAAGTACATAATCGATTATCTTAGTCCAGATTTTAGAGGCATGTTTAAAAATAATTTTGACTAAAGTAAATATGCATTATTTAAAATCATTTTGCTCTAAATTAAATATGCATGATTTGTTAAAAATATTTTTACGAGAGAAGCCACGTCTTGAGTTTAAGTTGTCGGATCAAGATCACAATTAAATACCGACTCATATAAAACTTAATCTTGATCTTTGTCTTGTGCTTGAATCTCGTTATATATCAATTTTGCGCTTGTGCTTGGACCTCGTCATATGTCAATTTGCGCATAGTTTGTCATTCATCAAAACCTACAAATATGAACACACGTTTAGTATAATGCCTTGAGAACGTGTTTCCAACACTAAAATGATGCTCAAATAATGTCAATATGTATATCAATATTGGGAGGTGTTGTGTTTTTAAAATCAGCTCAAAAGACCTCTTTTTATAGGTGAAAAAGGGTGCACGACCGTTGCTTAATTGACAATTAATTATGCTGATTTTGTGCTGAGATAATCGATTATTTATATCACATAATCGATTATTTGTTAACGTTACAAAATCGAAATCAGATTCTGCTCACATATAATCGATTATTTCATCCATATAATCGATTATGCCTCTAACGTTCCGAAAATCAGAATCCCTGATTTTCTGCCAAATAATCGATTATTTGATAGAAATAATCGATTATGTCTCTAACGTTCCGAAAATAAAAAACTGATTCTCCGCTGGATAATCGATTATCTAATTGATATAATCGATTATATTGAGACAGTGTTTCAAACACTGGTAACGGTAATCACATAATCGATTATGCACTTTGTATAATCGATTATTCTGTGGCAGTGTTCAAACACTGGCCACTGTTACAACATAATCGATTATGCTGATTTGTATAATCGATTATTTTAGTCCAGTTTTGAAAACTTACTTCAAAAACTATTTTGGTTAAAATGAAAAACTTTAACATCATTTTGTTTGAAGTATTTAAAATATGTTTATGATAAATATGATTTAATAAAATATGTTTATGATAAATATGATTTAATAAAATAATTTTAATAAAATATGTTTATGATAAATATGATTTAATAAAATACTTTTATGCATATTTATGATGACCTATGTTGAGCCAAAAGACGAGATAACTTAAATGTTGCTCTTACATTGGTTCTACCTAATGACCTACGCCTTGGGTCTTCGGTCTTGAACATTTGAGCTCGTCTTTGGCTTGGCTATGCAATTCCGTCATCAATATGCTTCTCGCCATTCATTCTTGATTGTTTGTCATATAATATCGTTGTTTGACACTTGACTTCATTGTTTGTCATTCATCAAAACCTATACCTGAAAATCATGCTCATACAACCAAAGCGCACATATCATAGATAGAGTGATTTTTTACAATTTCCCCCTTTTTGATAATGACAAACAACAGGAGATATGCATATTGAATTCCCCCTAAATTCATGCTATATCTCAACATACAATTTATGCAAACAATTCAATATAATTCCCCCTTAATTGAATATTCCCTCTCAATTAAGTCATGCATATCGCTTATATTCTTCCCCCTTTTGGCATTAGCAAAAAGAATATACCAAATGTTATTTAAAAAAAACTTATCGAGACATGAATCAATAAACAATATCAATTGTTAGCACATATCAACTATTACGTTTTTATCGAAAATACGATAACTAACCGACGTTCCCCCTCGATGCATTAAGGTTTCGTGCTTGGTGCATCTACTACGATATTGTAGTCTTCAAGCACACCTGCAAACGTACCTAAAAATAGGTTTTCGGTACCCAACTTCTTTTGGGTCCTTGGGGGTTAGGATAATAATAATCATAATCAACACATAAATCTCTATGTTTAGCAAAACATACGGGTGCAATGTGTCCTACCCGGTTACAATAATGACATATAACATTAGGATTGTGCATATGTCTAGGTTGAGCCAAATGCGTTCTAGGTGGTCTAACGTCGTTATTCCTAGAAGCGTTGAAATTCCTAGAGTCATTTTTAGGTGGTCTAAAATTATTCATTCTAGACTTATTGATAAAATTCCTAGAATTTTGTCTAGGTGGTCTAAAATTATTTATTCTAGACTCATTAACGAAAGTCCTAGAGTTGTTTCTAGGTGGTCTAAAATAATTAATCTTAGACTCATTAGTAAAGTTCCTAGAATTATTTCTAGGTGGTTTAACCTCATTTTTATTATCCTTTTTAATTTCTTCAATTTTAGGATTATCAACACTACGTTTTTCTAGTGCGTTCCTAAGTTCTATGTTCTCCATTTTCAAGGCACTACAAGAAGAACAATTGGAACATTGATCAATTGAAGAGGCTTCATTCAATTCATTGATCTTATTTTTAAAATCAACAATGTCATTTTCCAAAAAATTATTTTCTTTTTCAAAAACTTCAATTTTATTTTTAAGAACACTATTGTCATTTTCAAAAGAATTCTTTTCTTCTTTTAGCTTCTCATTTTCACTAGTCAATTTTTCAAAATCTATTTCTTTCAAAGAAGATGGTTTTTCAAAATCTTTTTCTTGCAAAGAAAGTGTTTTCTGAAAATCTGTTTCTTGCAAAGAAAGTGTTTTCTGCAAAGAAAGTGTTTTCTTCAATTCTTTGATAGTTTTGGAAGCATTAACAAATTCACTGTATAATTCATCATATGCATTTTGTATTTCTTCAAACGAGTGAGAGTTAGAAGTACTTACCTCTTCTTCTTCGTTGGCCATGAGACATAATGTGGCGGTTTCATCACATGAACTGTCCGAGTCCCATGTCACATGCTTTTGGACTTGAGGCGTTCCTTCATAAATGGCTTCAAGTTTATCCCACATTTCTTTAGCGGTTGTGCAATAGGAAATTTTCCGATAATCATCCGGATTCACCGCGCAATATAACATATTGATGGCTTCGGCGTTGCATTCATTCTTTTCCTTTGGAGCCATGGCTTTCCCAACTTTCTTGGTCGGCGTTTCACCGTACTTGATGATTTTCCATAAGCGAAAGTTGTTCGATTGGATGAAGATCCTCATCCGCTCTTTCCAATATGTAAAATTTGTTCCATCAAATCGTGGAGGCTCAAAGGTAGAGTGTCCTTCGCTCATTGTTCCTGCATTCAACATTCTCAACAAAAAAATATATATCGCTCTCAACCGGTTAAGGCTTTTAGAGAGTTAGGCTCTGATACCAATTGTTAGTATTTGTGCCGTTCACTAGAGGGGGGGGGTGAATAGTGAGGCACGAGAATATTGATAAATAATGCATTATTAAAATTACAGGAATAAAGTAAATACGGTAATTGAAATAATAAAGAAAGAACACACCGTATTTTATCCTGGTTCACCACAACCTGTGGCTAGTCCAGTCCCCGAGAGACTCTCTCGAGATTCCACTAACTTTGTTAAGCTTACGGGTGCCTAACAAACCGTTACAGTTGCTCGTAGATGTACACTCTACAAGAGTTCGATTCCTCGAGGATACTGCACCCCAAGACTTCACCTTGCTCGTGGATACCGCACCACAAGAATTCACACACTAAGACTTAGGGTACTTAGCGAACCCGACAAATGAGAAGATATGTTCTTCTCAAACACCTTTCTCTTCTTACACAAGAACTCTCTCAAAAGAGTGGATAAAGAGATACAAATTTAGCTCTATGAACAACACAAAGTTGTCTCTCAAATGGCTCAACAAAAGCTCTAAAATGATGCTCAAATAATGTTAATATGTATATCAATATTGGGAGGTGTTGTGTTTTAAAAATCAGCTCAAAAGACCTCGTTTTATAGGTGAAAAAGGGTGCATGACCGTTGCTTAATTGACAATTAATTATGCTGATTTTGTGCTGAGATAATCGATTATTTATATCACATAATCGATTATTTGTTAACGTTACAAAATCCGAATCAGATTCTGCTCACATATAATCGGTTATTTCATCCATATAATCGATTATGCCTCTAACGTTCCGAAAATTAGAATCCCTTATTTTCTGCCAAATAATCGATTATTTGATAGAGATAATCGATTATGTCTTTAACGTTCCGAAAATAACAAAATGATTCTCCGCTAGATAATCGATTATCTAATTGATATAATCAATTATATTGAGACAGTGTTTCAAACACTGGCAACGGTAATCACATAATCGATTATGCACTTTGTATAATCGATTATTCTGTGGCAGTGTTCAAACACTGGCCACTGTTACAACATAATCGATTATGCTGATTTGTATAATCGATTATTTTAGTCCAGTTTTGAAAACTTACTTCAAAAACCATTTTGGTTAAAATGAAAACTTTAACATCATTTTGTTTGAAGTATTTAAAATATGTTTATGATAAATATGATTTAATAAAATATGTTTATGATAAATATGATTTAATAAAATACTTTTATGCATATTTATGATGACCTATGTTGAGCCAAAAGACGAGATAAAAATGTTGCTCTTACATTGGTTCTACCTAATGACCTACGCCTTGGGTCTTCGGTCTTGAACATTTGAGCTCGTCTTTGGCTTGTCTATGCAATTCCGTCATCAATATGCTTCTCGCCATTCATTCTTGATTGTTTGTCATATAATATCGTTGTTTGACACTTGAATTCATTGTTTGTCATTCATCAAAACCTATACCTGAAAATCATGCTCATACAACCAAAGCGCACATATCATAGATAGAGTGATTATCTACAGCAACCCTAACCTAGAACAATACTCACACATATAGGGGAATGAAGGGAGAGGGTTCACATGGAAAGCACTCATAGAAACATCAAGGGAACACAACAAAATTAAAGGTACAGAAACGGGAAGAAGGAACCTAACAGGTTAAAGGTACAGAAGTATTAAGAAGGAACATGATAAGTTAAAGTATTGTTACATAATGCAGGAAAGCTAAACATATAATGAGAGACTGTGTAAAAGGAGAGGAGGAACACATAGTTTTAGTGAATGTTATTTAAATTATAGAGACATACAGTTTGCAATTTTTAGACAGCAGAACAAACAAAGCAAGAAAAACAGCCAGAGAATTCACTCAAGCTTTAGCAGACACTTGAGAAAAGCAAGGAGAATTCTATAGTCTAGCCTTGGCTTTCAGCCGGCTAGACACAAACTGTAATGCTAGTAGTAGTAAAAGGAAGAGAGCTTTGAGTGTGTGTGTGTTTTTGAACTATTTTGTTCGTGTGTTTTAAAGAAAAGAAGTAGGGTATATATAGTTTGAAACCAGGCAAGCAAGCAAGGCAAAAATATTAATAATTCAGTATCAATTAGAATCAATCAGGAGAAGGGAATTCCTTTAATTAAGGGGTCGACATTGAATAGTAAAAGGCTGGGTTTTATTTAAGGAAAGAAATGAATAACACATTGTCCAATAAATGGTAAATACATAAGTGAAGTGTTTTTTCAAATAGGCGGTTCAGGTAAATAAGGTAAGAATAAAAATCAACTAACATATAGTAAATAAGGGAATTTAAGATTCGAACTCAATAATGAAACAGGGTCGATTGGAAACATCCTCTCTGCCCTTTCAGGAGGGGTAAGGCTCATCTACATATTACCCTCCCCAGACCCCACCTTGTGGGACTATATTGGGTAGTTGTTGTTGTTGTTGAAATCAATAATGAAACAAGTAAGAAAATAGATCCAAATTAGACAAGGGAAGAATCAAATAAGCTCACATAATAGTAGTCTGAAATCAATCCCCCAAAATTAGGGTTATTCCGAGAGAAAAAGGTCTGACTATAAAGAGTGCATGAGTTTTAAAAATGCGAGGCTAGAATTAAACAAATCAAGTGTTCATCCAATAAAAAGTAGAAGAACATAGCTCTGAGAGAAATCAGAAGGTCTTGCAAAGCTTAGCAAGAATCACAGAACATGAGATGAATTTAGAAATTAGGGTTTTGAAATCAAACATGAAGCAACCCAATCGCACATAAGTGGCGTGAAAGCCCCAAAATATAGGGTTTCTTCCAATGATTAAATGTAAAGACGAAAGCATAGAAAATCAGGAAAAGTAAACTCAGGAAGTCCAGGTAGCATAAACATTTCATGGAAGCATAATGAAAGAAAACACAGTAAAAGAAGTCACTAGTAAACCCTAGGAGGAATCACAGTAAAAGAAAACTCATAGAAATCATGGTGACAACACTTAGGAGTTACAGTAAGCAAGATACAATAAAATAACATAAGAAACCCAGTAGAACAAGTAAAAATCAAGGAAACCCTAGGTTCGAGAAGACGAACAGTTTTGAAAGCAAAACTTGAAATGATGTAAGAAATACTTTGAAAACCTCAGAAATAGCACGGATCTAAAGCAGTTATAGAGAGAAAAAAGAAAACCTCGAAATGGCTTATGGTTTCAGAGAAACCCTAGAAGATGAGAAAGGCCTGGTCAGAGTCGAGACTGACTCATAAGGCTAAGACACGTCGGAGAGCCGGAGATGGCCATAGAACCTGAATCGGAGGAACTCTGAGCCAGGATCTTCAAGGTAGGACCTAGAAACTTCACGTAACAGGAGTATAAGGGCACATGGGGGTGAGTACAGGCCACCCAGGGCCTGAGATGCCATGGTTTCCGGTGACATAAGGTGGAATCTGGGCGGGTTCTTTTGACTGCGTTTTGGTTGGATAAAATTCAAAATTGAGTAGTTTAACTTGAGGCTTAATTGAGATTAGAATTGAGGCTATAATTGAAAGCAACAACAACAACAATAACTACTACTACCCAGTATAATCCCACCAGGTGGGGTCTGGGGAGGGTAATATGTAGACGAGCCTTACCCCTACCCGAAAGGGCAGAGAGGCTGTTTCTAATCGACCCTCGGCTCATGGGATAAAAGGAAAAATAACAATAAAACAAAAACAAAGACGCTATAATTGAAAGCAAATGGGGCTAAAATTGAAATAGCCATTTTTTCCTTTTGAATTTATAAAAAATAGTAAAAGATGTTTAAAAATAAAATTAGAAGTGATGGATTAACAAACATATGTAAGTAATAATTAAAACAATATTGGGATTTATTTTGTGATTAAAATTTCTATTAAATATGAAAGTGGGCTAAAATTGCAATTTCATGCAATTTAATTTTAAAAATATCAAATGGACTTGTAAAATTATGAATAATCATGTAAATTATATTTTTGTGTAAATATGAGAATATAATAAATTATTCTCTAAAATGGCAAGTTTGGAAATAGTTATTGGGTTTTACAATTGAAAAATAGACAATAAATTGATTTTAGAAATCTTTAAAATTTGGAAAAAATACCAAATCCTTTGGGATGTTATATATGCATATACATACTATTTTGAAATTATTTTGAGTATAAAAATACATAGGAAAAAATTGGGTATCAACAACTGGAATATCTCGTCGTGTATGACCTGGGCCACGTCAAATGGAACATTATTCATGAAGCACCAAATTAGGCACCCTCGAGGGATATTCACCTATGACAGGTTCTTGGAGGGTAGGAGGCAACTGTTGATAAAGTACAACCGGTATTTGGCCTCAAACTTGAGGGTCGAGGAGTGGAACTTATTCCCATATTTGTACCACTGTAGGGTGGCACCCGGATGACAGATGATGTTGGTGAATGTGGACCTGGGAGAATGCCTAATATTTAACGATAGATAGCCATCCACATACCCCTGAGCTGGTGGAGGAAGCCTGTGTATAGTTCGGATATTCTCTAAAGAAGCATTGTCAAGTCTCTTGCGCACTGTAACCGTGTAGTCATCATGTTCCAGGAGATTTTCATAGAATTCCCTCACAAGCATGACATTTCCAGTGATAGGCTCAGCTCGTAAGGTATATTGGGACAGGTTGTCCTAGTGCATTGGGATCCATGGCTTGTTTTGGCACAATTGTTTTGGCCTCTTTTTAATTAAACCTGTCATGTGTCGTGGCTGACACGAACTTTTGACTATTGAAGGCCTTGTATCAAGCGACTTTCGAGGTCGTCCCCCAATATTGGCTGTAGCCGGGCGGCTGGAGGAGGAAACTATTGCTTGGCGTTTGCGAGGGGCCATGGTACCTACAATTTGAATGTCAGTACTATTCAATCGGGTGATCAAACCGGGGCTACTCAGACTTCACCACGGAATTGGTCACACCACTTCCTCCAAAGAGGCATTTTAACAAACACATGGTGACCATGGTTAATTTTAAGCCTCAACCATCCCTTCAACACAAGGAACACCATCACAACAACCCAATCACCACACCACACATCCACACTTTTTATGTTTTCAACTTTTCAGCCCAACCTAACTACTAACATGTGTTTCAACCTATAATAAAGCTACATTCTACTATACAAAGTAAGACGAAGCAAGAAAAATTGAAAAGAATATACTAGAAAAAAATGAAATTAAACTAAAATAATAAAAAAATGAAGAGAAGACCATATACCAGTAAAGGGAATGAGCAAAAGCGTAGAGATTGAGGAAGAAGAGGGAGGTGGGGTTGTATATAGTTGGGTATGGGTGAGGAAGAATTGAAGAGATTGGATGAAGAAGAATAAGAAAAAGGGTTAGGGTTTAGGTATTGTTAGGCATGAGAGAGGAAGAGAATTCAGAAATTGAGAGGGGAGGGGCGGGGTATGTGTTTTAAGTTAAAAGGGTGGAAGAATTAAAAAGAAAAGAAAATAAAAAAATGACAGGTGGAACTTACCTGGACTAGCGAGGGATGCGCGCTGGCTTAGAGCAACCGCGCTAGTGGGACACGAGCGAGGTAGTGTAAAACCCCATTAACGTGGGCTGCGCACTGGCTTAGCGTGGCCGTGCACATGGGTATTCCATCGTCAGTTTTTTCTTTTTTGATATATACATGAATTTACATTCTACAATTTACAATACATTCGTGGGTTGCCTCCCACACAGCGCATGATTTAACGTTGTGGCACGACGCAAGTAGTTGAGCAATCACTCCTCATTCGCAAACTGTGGTTCTTTCAAATTGATCACCATTGTATCCCCTTTTTCTTCAGCTATTCCAAGGTAATGTTTCAACCTTTGCCCATTTGCTGAGAACTTGTTTGTCCCATCTTCTGATTCGATCTCAACATATCCACTTGTGAACATTAGCACCACTCTAAATGGTCATGACCATCGAGACTTTAACTTACTCGGAAACAATCTCAACCTGAATTATACAGTAATACCTTGTCACCGGGTTTGAAATCTCTGTCCACAATGTGTTTGTCATGCAACTTCTTCATTCTTTCCTTGAATAGCCTCATGATTTCAAAGGCTTGATATCTAAATACTTCCAGCTCATGCAACTCTGTCTGTCGATTTTGTCCAACTCCGTTAGGATCCATGTTCAATTGCTTTAGTGCCCACCAAGCTCGATGTTCTAGCTCCACCGGCAGATGACAGGCCTTCCCAAATAACAACCTGTATGGTGACATACCTACTGGTGTTTTGAATGCAGTTCTATAGGCCCAGAATGCATCATCAAGCTTCTTTGCCCTATCAGTTCGTGTGGCATTCACAGTCTTCGTTAGTGCACTCTTTATCTCCCCGTTGGACACTTCAACCTGCCTACCGGTTTGCGGATGGTAAGGGGTAGCCACCTTGTGGCGTACATCATATTTTATTAGTAATTTCTCGAAGGCTCTGTAACAGAAGTAAGTGCCTCCATCACTGATGATCGCTCTTGGTATCCCAAACTGGGTGAATATGTTCTTTTTAAAAAATCCTACCACCACTCTTGCATCATTGGCGTGCAACGCTGCAACATCTACCCATTTAGACATGTAGTCTACAGCAACAAGTATGTATGTATTGCCAAATGAGCTGACGAAGTGACCCATAAAGTCAATCCCCCAAACATCAAACACCTCCACCTCTTGAATCGGATTCATAGGAATCTCATGGCGACGGGAAATGTTCCCAGTCCGCTAACATTCATTGCAGCCCTTTACTTAGAGGTGCGCATCTCTAAATACAGTTGGCCAAAAGAATCCGGCCTCTAGCACTTTTGGAGCTGTACTGACCCCTCCAAAATGTCCTCCGTATGCTGATGCGTGACAAGCCTGCAAAATTGAAAATTATTCTATCTCAGGGACACACATCCGGATAATATTATCAACATATATTCTAAAAAAATGAGGCTCGTCCCAATAATACATGCAGCAATCACGAAAGAAAATTTTCTTTTGGACAGATCAAAGGTCATATAGAACTATACCGTAGGCCAAGTAGTTTGCAAAATCTGCATACCATGGCGCATCCTCAAGGCTAGCTGCGAGCAGCTGCTGGTCAGGAAAGGTTTCTAGAATCTCTACGACCTCGACTGATTTTTCATCTCCTTCAAGTCATGATAGATGATTAGCGCCTAGATTTTCTATGCCCTTATGATAATGAATTTCGAGGTCAAATTCTTGCAACAACAGCACCCAACGAATCAAGTGTGGCTTAGACTCCTTTTTTCAATTAGGTACCTGAGAGCTACATGGTCAGTGTATACAATTACCTTGGAACCAATCAGATATGATTGGAACTTGTCAAAAGCAAACACCACTGCTTACATCTCCTTCTCTGTCACCGTGTAGTTGAGCTGTGCACCGTTTAGCATACTTTTTGCGTAGTAAATCAGGTGGATCAGCTTATCCCTCGCTGCCCCAAGACTGCTCCTATAGCATGGTCTCTTGCATCACACATGAGCTCAAATGGTTGCTCCCAATTGGGTTTAGTTAACAACCTCTTCTTCAGTTCCTCAAATGCCAACCCGAAATCATTAGAAAACAGAAAAGGTTGATCCTTTTCAAGGAGTTTGCATAATGGGTTAGCAATTTTGGAAAAATCTTTTATGAAATGTCGGTATAACCGGGCGTGTCCAAGAAAACTTCTCACCACCTTTACTGGAGTGGGAGGTGGTTGCTTCTCAATCACGTCAACCTTAGCATGGTCGACCTCAATTCCTTTACTGGACACTCGATGCCCAGGACTATCGATGCCCAGGACTATCCTTTCCTGTTCCATAAAATGTCTCTTCTCGTATTTTAGCACTAAAATTGTCTCCACACATCATTTAAGCACTATCCCTAAGTTGCGAAGATAGTATTCAAATGAATCTCCCACCACAGAGAAATCATTCATAATGACCTTCAAAATATTCTCCACCATATCTGTGAAGATGGATAACATGCACCGTTGAAAAGTCATTGGTGTATTGCAAAGCCCAAAATGCATTGCCATACAGACATGTGAAAGATGTTCTCTCTCTATCTTCGGGGGCTATTGATACTTGATTGTACCCCGAATATCCATCCAAGAAGCAAAAGTGCGATATCCCGGCTAGCATGTCCAACATTTGGTCAACGGATGGCAAGGGAAAATGGTCCATTCGGGTGGCGGTGTTCAATGTATGATGATCCATGAAAATCCACCACCCTGTAACTATACGAGTTGAGATCAACTCATTGTTCTCAATTTGCACAACATTCATTCCCCCATTTTTCGGCACACATTGGACAAGGCTGACCCAATTGCTATCAGAGATGGGGAAAATAATTCCCGCATCTAACCATTTGATCACTTCCTTATATACAACTTCTTTCATGTTTGGATTTAGCCTTCACTGATGTTCTGCGGAAGGTTTGTGCCCCTCTTCCAGGAGAATCTTATGCATACAGAAGGTTGGGTTGATACCCTTTATGTATGCCATGGTCCATCCAATGGCAGTCTTGTTTTCCTGCAGTACCTGTAAGAGTTGTTCTACCTGCACATCTAGCAAACCGGATGATATAATAACATGCAAGGTCGAATCAGGACCCAAGAACACATACCTGAGGTGATTTGGGAGTGACTTTAGCTCCAGTTTGGGTGGTTTTTCTATTGATGACTTTGCCGGAGGTGTAGCCTTTTTTTTCTAATTCAAGGGACTCAAATTGAGGTTCCCTTGTCCAGAGCCCTTAGACCTCAAGTGCCATGACCCATTCAGCTACCCTTCACCACCCATCTCTCTAGATTTTTCAGACATTCTTCCAATGAATCGTTAACATTCAGGGTTGTGTCGTCCTATTGTAGAATCACATCTACTGCATCCACTAATGAGAAATTAGCATTTTTGCTGGGTCTTCTCAAAGATTTCTATACATTGAATATGACTTCTTCATCATTCAGTCTCATTTTTAGTTCCTAATCTTACAATCGATCAGTGCTCTGCGGGTCGCCAAAAAGGGTCTACCCAAAATAAGAGGTATTTCCTCATCTATCTGGCAGTCCAGAATAACAAAGTCAGCTGGGAACACAAACTTCCCAACTTGCACCAACACATTATCTAGAATACCAGTTGGCCTTTTTACCGTGTGGTCATCCAGCTGTAGCAGCATAGAAGTCGATCTAGCTCTGCCGATGCCAAATCTAGTGTACACAGCCAGCGACATCAGATTTATGCTGGCCCCTAGATCAGATAATGCCTTTGCAAAGGCGTGGCTCCAAATTGTGCACGTAATAGTGAAGCTATCTGGATCAGACATCTTTTGAGCCATCTATCTTGTCACTACTGAGCAGCAGGTCTGTGTCAGAGTCATAGTGGAAAGATCCTGAAAATCAAACTTTCATGACATTAAATCCTTCATCATCTTTGCATAAGGTGCCATCTCCCTCAAAGCATCCATCAAAGGAATATTCAACTGAATTTGATGCAACTTCTCCATGAATTTCTTGTATTGAACTTCCTTCTTTTGTTTAACCAGACTCTGAGGGAAGGGTGCAGGTATCACCCTTTGTGCAATCCTTGTTGGCTTTTCTCTGTAGGAATTTTCTGGCACAAGAGGTGACACCTGTTCTGCATCTTGCTCATTCATCTTTTCTTTTCCTTTTTCCTCCGGACTCTGCTCAACCACCATTTCAGTAAGCTTTGTTGGTTCCTGCACCTATAACGGGACTGGAGTGACTGTCGTACTCTCCTTCCTGGCTTGTAGATTCTCCTGTTCTCTGCCTAAATCTCTCCATTCCGGAGAATTACTGCCATCAACTAATTTGGATTTTGCTCCTTGGGGTTTATGTTAGTGTCTATAGGCTAGGTTCATTGAGGACGGTTGTTCAAAGCCATTGACAACTGTCCCAACTGCGTTTCAATATTATTTATGGATGAATCATACACTGCCAATTTTTCCTGCACTTTATTATTTATCCCAATAAGTTGCTGAAGCATGGCCCTGATTTCCACTATGTTGTTATCTTGCTGCTGATGGGGTGGTTGGTATGTTAATTGTTACTGATTTTGTTGCGGATAGCACTGTGGTTTCTGATATGGTACTGGCACCAATTGGTTTTGAGGGTGCATACACCCAGGCTATTGCATATTAGGCATGTACTTCTGATTTTGTTGCGGTCTCCATTGCTGTGCTCCTTGTCTCTGACCCCCATAGTTGTTGACATAATTTATATCTTCCCTTGCCCCTTGATTTTTGCCTTCTCCGCTCCATGAACACACATAATACTGATTAATAGAAGGTGTACACAATCCTTCATTTGTTTTATCAAAAATGTGCACCTGTTTTGTACCCATCTCATCAATCTTCTTTATCAATATGCTCATCTGGGTCATGAATGTGGCCATGTTCTCTGCCTGCGAATTGTTGGGATCAAGAGGAACTGAATGAACTATGGGTGCCAGTATTGTACATCTAGTCATCCACCCTAAATTTTGTGACATCTTATCAAGAAGGATTTTGTACTCGGTGAATGTTTTACTTAAGAGTGCACCTCCAGCTGAAGCATCCATATTTGCTTTCAAATTGTTATCTAGCCCCATGTAGAATCTCTGGCTGAGCATCTGGTTTGGAATACCATGGTAAGGACACTTCACTAACATCCTTTTAAATCTGTCCCAAGTTTCTTGCAAAGACTCAGTTGGGTGCTGCTTATACTACAATATTTCATCAATCTGTCGTGCGATCTTGTTAGGCGCATAGAACTTGTTTAGGAACTGCTTGAATAACTCCTCCCAGGTGGTAATGTAGATGATAGGGAGTGAATTTAGCCACGTCTGAGCTTCCCCGGTTACAGAGAATGGAAACAGTAGCAACTTGATAGCTTCCGAAATCGCATTTGGTTGCCTTTGGGTCATACAAATTGACAGAAAATTTTTCAAGGGTTGTTGCGGGTCTTCACTGTGTGGCCCGGAGAACAATCCTTTATACTGCACTAGATGTAGAATATTGTTGGTCATCCTGAATGTCTCCACTTGGATTGCAAGCACAGCTATGGCAGTGGCCAGGTTATCAGCTGTAGGTTGTGCCCAGTCATACTTGGGCACAAGAGGTGCCACTATTCTTACGTAGGGGTTTGTTGGTGGATCTCCAACATTTCCATTGACGTTATCTACGTCACCAATGTCAAATTGGAGCTGGTGTGATTGTTGGGATTGTTGAAGTCTCTTGTTGGCACGGTTCAATGCCCTGAATATTTTCACGGGGTCTGAGAGTCCTTCTAGCAGTTCTCAAGTGCTCGAAGAACCTCTAGGCATACACCTGATTTCCACAAGAGTTCAAATATTCGAATTTCAATGAAAATATTGGGTATAGAGAAAACTGACTACACGTAAAAATTTTGTACTTTTTCAATTGTAATGATAACACCGTTAATTCCCCGGCAACAACGTTAAATTTTGATAACGCCAAACTATGCCTTATAAAAAGACACACACAGACGTAGCAAATATAGTCTGAATAATTCTGCCTAGAGTCGAACCACAGAGAATTAACCTATCAATTACTTTTGTCGGGCTTACTAAATTCACAGAATCAATTTCCCCACACTTTGTACTTAACAATTGATGATAGATCTAACAACTAAACTTAAAATAAATAACATCTGAAAGTTAACTAAGCTTGCTTGTACATAATTAGAATAAGGTCTAAGATAATGGTTTCCCCCGTTGTTAATTTCCTTGGTTGAATATGTTTTACAACTTAGACTTAGTCGTCTCCATCAATCATGAACGCTCCAGCTATCATAAATCTTTCTCAAGCAATTATGATAATTTACTACACGTACTTTCTCAAGCTACGCTAGCTAGATTCACATTACGGTTCACTTAGATTGCACCCGAGGTGTCGTTTTCTCTAATCCAACCTCTAAACCCTCGGTTATGACTCTCGTCAATACTCCTAGAGTGATGTTATTCGTACAATCACCTAAATATGCACTCTCTCTCAAGAAGATACATACTAAATATGGACGGATAATTGAGCTCCCTTTCAATTAACCACAATCAAAACGTAAATCAACAAATAGAGATTAACAACAAATTCAAAACTATTTTAATATAACAGCCAAGTTATCCCCAACGGGTTCCACCAAGACCTTAAATTAAAGTATTTAGCTACTCATAACAATAACAAAAACAGCAAAAGAATTTATAGTCATTGATAGAAGAACAAGTAGGGAGATAAAATTGATTTTTCAAGTTTCCTTCTTGTCTCTCTTACTTCTTCTCAAAAAACTCTCACTCTCACTCTATTGGACTTATTAAATCTTTTATAGTTTGTGTGAATTTTCTTTGACTTCCGAAATTACCCTTTTCAATGCTCTGTTTCCGCCATTGGACTAGCGCGGGCGCACTACTGCCCGTGCTAGTTGGGTTTCCTTCTGTTTTGGACCGCTGGACTAGCGCGGGCGTGCTAAGGCCCTCTATTGCCCGCGCTAGCGGGGTTTTCCACTGGTTTGGTGCTTTTTCTTCACTTTTCGTCCCTTCACTCCAATTTTCCCCAATCACTATCATAAGCCCTCATTTGATTATTGAACTTCTGTGAAACATCAAAGTCATTATTAGTGCCAATTTTTGCATTATTTACACACTTACAACAGTAAAATATTCTTAAGTTAGAGCCCAAACGTAGGCCAAACAATAAAATTTAGCCTATTTTCAATAAATATGAAAAACCAACAAATAAAAGTAGATGTTGGTCTAAATGAAAACTTTAAAGAAGGTTACATGGTTAATGAAAAAAAAAATTAAATAGAAGAAGATGTACTACCGTAGTTGTTAAAATTGGTTCAGGATATATTCAATTTCAATCGCATTTGACTTGGGTTTGTTTAGTTTAATTTATCTCGTCATTTTGCAACATATTGAGTTAGTAGGAGGCCTTTCAATTCTTGTATTGCACTTGAATTTCGCAAATAATTTGTAAGAATTAGGGTCAAAAACATCTTATATACGCCCTTATAGATTGTTTTATTTGGAGGAAAATTGCGAAAAAACCCCTCGGACAGTTCTGAAGATAATTTGATCACTTTCATGATCAATCAGCATGATAGGGAGGGCCAAACTTTTTCATAAATTACCTTGTAAATTAGTTGACTTGCCACTTTCTACATCTTTGGAATGTAAGAGTCAGGGAGCTACCTTACTACTTGAAGATGCAATATTTTGTCACAACCCAATTCTCATACCGTAATGACATCTAACGCTGTCGTCAGATCAGTCAAAGAAAATCAACATAACGATCGATAGTTCATAACACTTTTTAAATCAAGTCATGAAATATATAAGCGAAATTTGGATTTAAAAATAGTAATAAATACCAACCTCTTCGCCAAGATACGAAGTATGAATAAAATATGTAGTTGAATGCAATAATAACGGTACAACCATGAACAATTGTTTAAAAGTTCCAAAATTCGATATCACAAGTGCATAAACATCTACTAGGATATATGCAAAATATTACAACTGATGTCGGGAATGAAATGTAGACAGAATACAATAAAATCCAAATAGAGCCGAAACCTTCTAGGAATATCCAAATCCTAATGTACATCCAAGTCCAAAATCACAATATGAACCTATTGAAACAATCAAATCCTGATTCTGAAGTCATTTAACTCAAAAGTCAAACTTTAGTAAATTCTTCCAACTTAAAGTTTTCAAATTGAGAATCACTCTACCAAATTAATGCCGAACCTCTCGAACATCAAAAACTAATCAATTACGCAAGTTGTAACACATCATATGAATCTACTTGAAGTCTCAAATCACAGAACGGAAGGCTAGAGCTCGAAACGTCCGGTCGAATCGTTACATACAGTAAAAGAAGTATAACTTAATTATATTATTTTTCTACTTGATAACCAGTGTTTTCTCCATGTTGAGTGAATATTGGTTCATTATGTTTCATTGACACCATTCTTCAATCGTTTTGTAAAATCTCCGAACTTGACATTGATTTCCTTATGTGACAGTGCCTTTGAAGGAGCATCGTTGCTCTTCTCATTACTACCCTCTTTCTTTCAAATAGAGCACTTATTTGCAGCAGACGTTTGGAAACTGGAATAATCTCTATTCATTTGAGAAGCGTATCTTAGTATAAATATAAAATAGATATAGATATGGAGAATATCTCTCTTCTTTTAGCCAAAAAAATAAAAATAAAAATAAAAATAGGTTTTGATGTAGACTACAGTAGAAGTGCTTGTTACCTCGATAATTTTGTGTTTCTTTTATGAATGAGCTAACAATCTCTATGACAACTTCCAGTTCACACTGTATAGCATATGAATATTTAGAGTTATCTGGCCAACATAACTCGATTTTAGGTAGTCCTTCTTAAAAAAGATGAAAGGTTAAGATTGTCAAACACAGACACCATAATTTTTTACACAAATTCCGTGCCTAAAAAATAAAAATAAATAAATAAATAAAGAAAATAAAATATAATATTTTTTAGGAAACAATTAGAGTTCTAATCTTCAAAGTATCTCAAATTCTAAAGAGGGTCTTTCTGGTTATCTTATCTGAAATATCAATTCAAAAGTTTGATTATTTGATATTAAATTTGATAAACTTGAATTTTGCTTTTAGGAAATATTTCAATGATCAACAACAATAATAATTTTGGATTTATCCAATGTTAGAGACAAGAGAGGTTGCTCTGATGGTAAGTAACCCTCACTTCCAACCGAGTGGTTGTGAGTTCGAGTTTCCCCAAGAGCAAGGTGGGAAGTTCTTGGAGGGAAGTATGTCGGGGGTCTATTTGGAAACAGCATCTCTACCCAAAGGTAAGGGTAAAGTCTTCGTACATACTATCCTCCCCAAACCCCACTAAGTGGAATTATACTGGGGTTGTTGTTGTTATAGTTAAGTTCGCATTATCCTTCGACTTTGTAAATGACTTACTTTTATAGTGTAAAATAGAAACATTTATTTTCACAATTAGACTCTCCCATTTGGTTTTATTAGCTCCATTGACACATCGGATAGTTAAATTAAATATATAATTCAAAAAATATTAATTGGTCAGAATATGGTACTTTGAACATTAATACTTTAATTGGCATGTGATTGACTTGGCAAGCTATCCAATTTTTTAATCTTTCTTGAAGTTGATTTGGCTTATCACCTGAAGGATACATGACATTATCAAGTTAGTTGAATTTAACTTAGCACGCTAACTTGATACGTGACAAGCGTTTGAGATGTACGATTAAATAACTTCTCATAGATCTTTGGTTAAGAAGTGTTGTACATTATGTGAAGCCTAATAAGACAGCCTAATCCTAATAGAGTTTGTACACACTTTAGGACTTAAATTTTAAATTCTTATTTGGACTATCTCCTTGATCTGGACATTTTAATTTCATATGATTTAATTCAATAGTACAAAGGTGATTGAAATGGTTTGTCTCTTAATTTAGTATATGAAATCAAAAAAGAATACTAAAATGAATTAAAGTTCTAACATATTCTTTTTATTTTAGCTGTGTACTTTTAGTGGGACATGATGTTACATCTTCTATACGGGTAAAATTGGAACTAAGAAAGTACCCCGATTTCCCGATGGGGCGAACAAAGAGAGGACATAACTGCTCGTACTTAAGAACGAAGCCAGGAGTCGCCCGTATCAGAGCTCGAACCAAACACCTGCCCCCGGAGCCATTGACGTCATGCCCTCAGAGACACCGAGATCATGCCCTTGGACCTGATTCGAATAAAGTGACCTCGGAAAGCATTGTCAAATGACTGCACGCGATCAACAAAGGCCATGATAGTCGTGCCCAATCGGGATGTGAATCTCGGCCCGTATCAGCGGTATATCAGTAATTAGCGAAAAGAAAGATGTACTTAGGGTAAATTTCTCCTATTATATAAAGTGGAAGCTGACTATTCATTAGTGTCACGACCCAAAATCTACTAAGGGTCGTGGTGGTGCCGAACACCATTGTCAGGCAAGCTAACACTAAATGACTAGTAACTTCTCATTTTACGACTTATTGAAATCATTCCTTTTTTACGTTAAACAACAGATAATGAAATTCATTGAAATAAGGAAATATCTTTAACCAATTTAATATTGAACCATCCTATAGCCATCTCAAAACCCGATGTCACAAGTGTGTGAGCTATATCTAGGAAGCAATATAATATAACAACCATCCGGATTACAAATTGGACAGAAAGTAATTACAATAATCCAAAAGAGACTCTGTCGACTGCGGCGGTCATCTCGAGAAGTGCAACTTACCTAAGTCTCCGTATCAACCATATATCTACGCCCACAAGACCACTAGAAATGCAGGTGCCTATGCAATAAAAATGCACAGCAAGTGTAGCATAAATACGAAAACAATGTGTACTCAACAAGTATCTCGTCTAATTTCGAAAAAGTAGAGACGAGAGCTCGTGCGATTATCCGGCCAGTCGTCTTGGAAATTATTGCCCCGTTCTCCCATTAACTGCTTCCCCTAAGTTCATTTCTGCTATTTTGATTTGTCGGAACATTCGGTAATGGAATTCGGAGTGTTTTGGTTCATTTAGTCCCTAAATGAGAGCTTAAGTATTGAAAAATGGTTCGTAATCAGAACAGTGTGAAGAAAACCTTGGAATAGAAATTCAATAGTTCTGTTGCTCTGTTAGGTGATTTCGGGGTTGGGAGCGTGTTCGAAATGTATTTTGGATGTCCGTAGCTCATTTAGGCTATAAATGCCGAAAGTTAGAATTTTGAAGTTTCTGGTTCGATAGTGAAATTTTGATCCGAGGATCGTAACGGGATTCCGGAAGTTGCTGTAGCACCTTTATGTCATTTGGGACGTGCGTGCAAAATTTCAGGTCAATCGGATGTGTTTTGGTTAGGTTTTGAATCGAAAGCGAGTTTGGTTAAGTTTTGAAGTTTTTAAGTTCAAATCACCAATTAATTCGAATTTTTGGCGTTGTTTAATATGGTTTAAGGATTGTTACAAGTTTGAATAATATTATTGGATATGTCCATAGGTTTGGTTGGGGTCCCGGGGACCTCGGGTTTGTTTCAGATGCTCAACGGAGCAATTTTGGAACTTTGAGTGTTACAGAAATTCACTTAGTAGTTGCAGGCCCTTTTCTTCTCTGCGATCGCATAGGTGCCCATGCGATCGCACAGTGCATTTTGTGGGGGGCCTTAATTCCTTCAATGTGATCGCAGAACTCTTCATGAGATTGCATAGATCTATCTTCCCCGTCTTCGCATTCGCACTGGCGTTCGCACTGAGTAATCTGGGCTGGTTTCTCATGGCCTAATTTCCTCTACGCGATTGCAGAGACCATGTTGCGATCGCATATGTCCAGCTTTTTCCCTACTGAGATCGCAGGACCTGCCCTGCGTTCACATAGGCCAAACGTCTGGGCCTTCACATTTTCCTCTACGCGATCCCGTCTTCCTTCATGCGATCGCATTGGACAAAGTATCAGAACATTTATAAACTTTTCAAAAACGAGGGTTCTTCTATTTTTATCAAACTCAAGATAGAGAGCTCGATTTTGAGAGATTTTTCAAGGGAATTTCAGAGGCAACTATTGGGTAATGATTCCTTACTCCTCTATGACTAAAACCCACTAATGTAATCGTGATTTCAACCTTTAATTTCGGATTTTTGAACGAAAATTGGGGTAAAGTTCTTAGATCTATTTGTGAGGATTTGAAGGGGCATTTGACCTCCGAGTTGGGAGATTTTCATATGGTTAGACTCGTGAGAGTACGAGGTTTCTGAAAATGTAAAAATTATTCGATTCCGAGACGTTAGCCTGAGGGGCATTGTGGTTATTTTACCTATTTTCGCGCCTTAGCTTTAATTTTAACACTGGAATTAGTTACTTGCGATATTATTTACAATATGTAATTAGTTTGAATAGATTTGGGCCACTCGGAGTCGGATACTCGTGGAAAGTGCATTGTTTCTTAGCGATTTTGGTACCGGTTTGAGGTAAGTGACTTGTCTAGCTTTGTGTGGGGGACCTCTCCCCTTAGGGTATCTTTGATGTTGTTTAAATGCCTTGTACGCGAGGTGGCGGGCGTGTACTTGTAGCTAGTTGTTGAAAATTCATCTTACTCGGCTTATTTAAACTGTGTTTCTTCACATATTTAACTGATAAAAATGCAATTTCACTTGTTTTAGCTGAGGGAAAGCATGTTTGTAACTTATTTGCTCTATTTGACTAAATTGCAACATCTCTTTTTCTTTTGAAGCATGCTAGACTCTAGATTTTACTTGTTGTCTGCACTTATTTCTTTCTGTTAAATATTGATTTATTGTGATGTGTTTACTTTTGGGACTATATGATGGCATCCCAGGAGCCCCCCCCCCCCCCTCCCCGTTCATATTTTGTTCCGATATTTGGAAGTGCGGGATACCAAGTGATCTACAGCACATGATTGATTATTTGACGGATACTAAGAGATCCCGCACTCAGGATTAATTAACTGGCGGATACTAAGAGAACCTCAGTACAGAACTGATTAACTAGAGGATACTAAAAGATCCTCGGGATACTTGGAGATCCCACGTGTATATGATGAGGATTCTAGGAGATCCTCGGGATAGTTGGAGATCCCTCGTGTATATGATGAGGATACCAGGAGATCCTCGGAATAACAGGAGATCCCCGACGATATATAGCCGTAGTGGTTGTTCTTGTATTTGTAGATTATAGTTGTAGTTGTAGCCTATTTCTGTTACTCATTATTCTGCTGGATACTGTAGATTTATTGTATTTTCGACTGTCTATCCATTTTTTATATTTATTCTTATGTTTATCTCAGTAGGGCCTCGAATTTCCTCGTCACTACCTCATCGAGGTTAGGCTTGGCACTTACAGAGTACCGCTGTGGTGTACTCATGCTACTCTTCTGCACACTTTTGTTGTGCAAATCCAAGTACATTGGAGCAGGCATACCGTCAGTAGCTGTCAGGGAGCATCATTGGAGACTTGAGGTATACATCTGCTACGTCCGCAGATCCGCTAAGTATCCTTCTCATTCCATCCCTAGTTATTAGCTGTTATTTCGATTCCTCTCTTTGTATTAGACAAATTTTGGTGACTACAGCAGTGTTAGACTTCTTGCAGCCTGTGTTACCCGTGGGATTCCCGATTTTGGGAGGTTACTTTCAGGAGTTGTGTGTTCAGTTTATGTGCCCAGCGGCATCATTATACATTTCTCTTTGTATTTAGTGTTTTGTTTCTGTTTTTATCTTGAACTGTTAAATTCCTCAATGTGTTAGGCTTACCTAGTCGCGCGAAAACTGGGTGCCATCATGACAGGTTCACGATTGGTGAAACAGGTCCGTGATAGATCGAGTTCGACACTTGCTAACGATCCAATAATAACATAGTAAGAATGTGAGGAAATCATGAATTTGTATAGCAGTTATAACTCATGAAGCCGGAAAGCAGGTAAATAACTTTTCAAATACTAAGGGATTTTCCAAGATTTACTTTTCATTATCTTTATCAATTTATATCGGGTCATGAAAGGCAATATCAATATCTAAAACTCTCAGGAAAGCAATACAAGCATGCGCATATCATGCCGAGGTCGTACGGCCTGATCCAATATAAATGTAAAATGTGCACTGACGATGGTTGAATGGCGTGAACATAGATGCATCTATTTAATATGCTGAGGCATTCGGCCTGTTCCAAAAATAAACATACACAGAAAGTTAATCAAGAAGTCAACACGAAGCAATTATCCAAAGAAAGCCAATCCTCTTTTAACCATTTAATAAAATAAAGTTTTAATCATTTTAGAAATTCATTTACGAATTCAATTTGATTTAAGCAATTCAAGCTATCACTAAGTTCACAAATAATCCAAGTACAACATGCTTTTGGGTCTTAGACTACCTAGACAATAGCATAATAGTAGCTACGCACATATCTCGTCACCTCATACGTAAGCATCCCCCACAAATAGGAGCACATAACCAATTATTTTACCTATGGGGACAATTCCATCTTACAAGGTTACTAAGGAGACTCACCTCGCTCCAAAGACCCATAACCGAAATTCCAAGCCCTTACAAAAACTCAAATTGACGCGCAACGCTCCAAAACTAGCCAATAATTATGGAAATCCATTAATATATGCTAAATTACTCATTACAATCCAATTTATAATAATTCCTAACCCTGATCGAAAAGTTGACAAAAACATCCTCAGGCACACGTGCCCGGATTCCGAAATTTCTCGAAGATAAAGTTTATCCATGAACTCATGAAACCAAATATATGATTTTCTCTTAATTCCATGCCCAAAATCGTGGTTAACATTCAAGAATATGAATTTTCTCGATTTTACTCAAACCCCAAATTTCTACCAATTTACATGCTACAGTCCATATAGAATCAATATATTTAACTCAAGATAGGTGGGGTTACCTTATCTTGTCATTGATGATGAAAAACCCCAGTTGAAGCTCTCCAAAATCATCCATACCAAGAGAAAATGAGAGAAAAATGGCAAACTTCTGACATTAAAACAACCCACTGCCTCCAGCACTTTCCGTACCTGTGGTCCCTTTACCGCTTTTGCGGTTCCAATACCGCTTCTGCGGTCCTCACCAGGCTGCCCTTTTCCGCTTCTGTGTCTTCTCCACCGCTGGTGCGGTCCCGCATCTACGGAAAAATGACCGTATCTGCAGTCCCAGCTCTCCTTCACCAATACTGCATCTGCGGCTCTTCTGGCCGCTTCTGCGGCTCCGCACTTGCGGCCAATTCTCCCAGGTGTGGTTATGACAACAACCATCAACGTCAACCTTCCAAAAATCCCATTTTCGATCCGTTAACCAGCCAGAATTCATCCGAGATCCCATGGACCCCAACCAATCATACCAACCAGTCCCAACACACATTATGGACTTGTTCGAGGCTTCAAATCATATCAAACAACGCAAAAATCTCGAATCGACCTCCAATCCAAGCTTTATGAACTTTAGAACTTCCAACTTTTAGTTTTGATGTTTAAACCTATCAAATCACGTCCGATTGAACTCAAATTTTGTACATAATTCATATTCGATATTATCGACCTACTCCAACTTTTGGAATCAGATTCTAACCCTGATATCAAAAAGTTCACTTACGGTCAAACTTCTCCAAAAACCTTTAATTTTCTATTTTTAGCCAAATGACTCCAAAATGACCTACGGACCTCCGAATTCCCTTCTGATCACGTTCCCAACTATAGAATCACCATACAGAGCTACTATCAGACTTAAAATCCCAAACAGACATTGATAACACAGAAATGCACTTCAAGTCAAACTTATGAAATTTCTTCCAAAATGCTAACTTCTACAACAGGTGCCAAAACACTCTGGGGTCATCCAAAACTGAATCCGGGCACACGCCCAAGTCCGAAATCATCATATAAACCTGCTGGAACTTTCAGATCTCGATTCTGAGGTCGTTTACACAAAAATCCAATCTTAGCCAGCCATTTCAATTTATAGCTTTCGAAACGAGAATTCTCTTTCCAAATCAACTTCGAACTTCCCGAAATTCAATTCCGACCATGCGTAAAAGTCATATTACCTAAAATAAAGCAACTCATGGCCTCAAATTGATGAACGGCATGCTAGAGCTCGAAACGACATGTCAGGTTGTTATAATTAGACACATTGTAACACACATACCAAGGGAATATACATATATTTTTCTCTGGTTGTTCAAAGTTCTTCGTAGATATTTGGCTCCGAACCGAGGGCAAAAAAAACACTTAACTCATATTTGAGTTCGGACTTAACATAGTAACTGGTTTGATTATTTATTTTACCATTAATCGTTTATCTAGCTATAATGATCTGATTGGTCGTTTTACTTTAGAACCCAATTTCCCTAAATAAGACTTTCCATACTTGCTATTACTAATTTATGACTTGTAGGAATGTTTGGTTCACGATTCAGAAGAGTTTGGGTTGAAATCGGAACACTTGGTTCCTTAAAGTTGGCCTAAAAGGCCAAATTTGACTTCGGTTAATATTTTGAGTAAACGACATCATAATTATAGGTTTGTATGATAATTTTGGACTCAGGAGAATATCTAGATCGGGTTTTCGATGACCTAGGAGTGTTTTGGCATCTAATAGTGAAAGTTGATTCCTTAAGGAATTTGAAGTTCTTAAATTTGGTTTGGAGAAGGTTTTTGTGTTATCGAGGTTCGAACAAATTTTTTAGATTGAGAATAGTTCCATAATGTAAATTAAGACTTGCATGCAAAATTTGGTGTCAATTCGAATAGTATATGTATGTTTCATCACAATGGAAGTAAATTGAAGAACTTGAAGTTCATAAGTTTGAATCAATTGGTTTTAGCTCGTGATTCCTAGTTTTGATATTATTTCCGGTGTTCTAAGGTTTGAGTAAGTTTGTTTTATCATTTCAAACTTGTCTGTATGTTCGGAGCGGGCCCTGGGGGCCTCGAGCATCAATCGAATGAGCGTCGAGCTTAGTTGAAAATGTGAGAAGGTGTTGAAGCTCCAGGCCTCAGTCATAACCGCACTTGCAGTTAGTTTGTCGTAGGTGCGAGACCACCGAAGCAGATAAGCCATTGCAGATGCATCCACGAGTGGCCAGCCCAGGAATGACAGAAATGGCCGCCTAACCGCAAAAATAGAACCGCATGAGTGGTTGGTCTTCCGCAGAAGTGGCCGAGTAGGTCCTGCCCAGGACCATAGAAACGACACATTTTTTGCTATATGTGGTTGCGGCCAAGGATCATTGATGCGAAAACTGCTGAAAGCAGTAGCCTTCATTAAATAACGGAATTTTTTCATTGTTGACATATCTTACTCCATTCTTGGGCTATTTGGGAGCTTCAACCTAGTTTTGTGAGGTAAATTGTTTCTAATTAATGTGAGTTTAATATATGCTTATGTGTAGATTATAACATGCAAATTAGTGAAAATTATGGTTTTAGAGTAAAACCTAGGATTTTGATAAAAACAAGATTTAACCACGAAATTCATTATGGAATAAAGTAAAAAACATATATTCTTGATTCTTAGGTTAGGGGTAACAACTTTCTCCAAATATTTCCGGAATCCGGACACATGGGACTAGGAATGAATTATAAGAGTCTTGCCTTTGGGGTTGGATAATCACTTTAATAGATAGATTATGAGCTTTTAAACCTATAATGAATGCTTTTTACATTATCTGAATAGTTTCGGATTGTGCGGCTCCGGTATGAGGGTCTGAGCGCATTCTTGAGTTGGAAGTAGGCCTGAAGGAGATAAGTCTCTTTTCTAAACCTTGTAAGAGGAACATTTCTCCATAAGTGAACTTAATTAATATAAGATTAGTTGTGGGGGCTACGTATGCACGAAGTTGCAAGAGTCCGTACGTAGCTACTATTCATGGTATGTCCGGACAGTTCTAGGCTTACACCATACTTTGTAGATACCGTTATATGATCATGATTGTTGAATTGCATTGAATGAAACTAAGTTGAAAATGTCAGGATTTTAAGTAGTGTTTATCTTGAAAAGAATTAAGGAAGCATCTAGGTATATCTATGCACCGCGTCGCAAGTATGTTCCGCGAGCGATGTGATTATTTCCACTACTCTCATAGAAGTGGGCCGTTCACCTCAACAGGTATGTATATATATATATATATATATATATATATATATATATATATATATATATATATATATATATATATATATATATATGGTTCAGGCAGTTCGACCCTCGGCAGTGCACAATTTACTTTTATGTTAGATCGGTCTGAACGTCCTCGGCGGTATTTGCGTGTGATAGTAGAACCACAACCCTTATAATTCGTATGATTCATTACTTGAAAGGTCACTTGTTTTAGACGAAGAAAGTGCCTAGGTTTTTTAATTGGATGAAAGGATTTTAGTATTATTTTTGTTTGAGCATGTTGTTATCTACATACATTGTGAATTAAAATATTAAATTTCATATTATTATATTTACTGGCCCTTATTAGTATCGGAGTCGAACCCTCGTCACTACTTCTGCAAGTTTAGGCAAGATACTTATTGGGCACATATTTTTATGTATTCACGGTATACTTCTGTATTTGATTGTACATGATTTGAGGCAGGTGCATCTGACCATCAGTTCGGCGGATAGAGTGGACCCCTCAACTTGAGACTTCCTGTGAGCTACCCCTTTGAGCCGTTCTGCAGCAGCTAGAGTCTTCTATGTCTTTACTTTTCCTGTCTATTTCCTGTCCAGACAGTAGGATAATATGGTTTTGTATATTTTACTTGATTGCCCAGACTGCTTGTGACACCAGGTCTTGGCACACACATTGGTAGACTTATGATTTTGAAATGCTGTCATGATTTAAGTTCATAATTATTACTTTCCTCTAATTATGCTTAAGTTTCAAACTCCTAATTTCTTTATCAATAAGGAAAAATTTTCACGTACTAATTATTTAAATGAGGATTTACTAGTTGAATAGTGTTGGCTTGCCTAACAATGGTGTTTGGCCCCATCACGACCTAATATGGAATTTGGGCCGTGACAACATGGTATCAGAACACTAGGTTCATGTAGGTCTCACAAGTTATGAGCAAACCTGGTAGAGTCTTGCACATAGATATAGAGACATATGTACTTATATTCGAGAGGCTATAGAGCATTAAGAAACTACTCTTTATTTATCTTGTATCATGCCGACGATGATGTACTAAATTTCCTTCTTCTATTCTCTCACAGATGTAAGGACGCATACGACGGACGTATTAGACCTAGGGCAAAATGCCCCAAATGCTAGAGGCCGAGGCAAAGACCGGGGGAGGGAAATGGCCCGAGGTAGGGACAAGGGCATCCCAAAGCTTCCCCAGTTGCACCACCGGTGGATCCACCAGGGAATCACATTATTGAGGAGCAGGGCAAGGTACCCGCAGTAGTCTATGGCACTACGAGGTTGTTGCAAATGTGGGGATCTAGGTCACATAAAGATATTTTGCCCCAGACTTCGGGGCAAGGCAGTATAGCAAGGTCATTAGCCCATAATTACAGCACCAACCGTCCGGCCGCCCAGAGGTAGGGGACAAGCTGTTAGGGGTCGTCCTAGATATGAAGGCCAGGCAGAGGGGTTCAGCTAGCTATTGTTCATCCAGACAGAGGTTAGCTAGCTTGAAGATACTAAAAGAACAAGTTGGCTAAGATGAAGGCGTAGCACACATGTGATGACAATCTGGCCATCACTATAACATTAGCAAGATACTACAAATTACTGAACAAATCTCACCTAAATAGAGTGGGCTTATATGGGAACTTTGTGTATGGTAGAAGGAGATGCCTGAGAGGATGGTTCTAATGATTGTTAGATTTTCTGCCTTAGGAAAAATTAATTGGAAAAGTTTACCACTAGATGGTTATTTTTGCATTGTGCAGTCTGCATTTTTGGCCGGAGCAGATGTAGTGGCCTCAGATGTCGTGATCACATGTATTATTTCTGTATGCGGTAGGGATGCTTCAATATTATTTGATCTAGGGTCTACTTATTCATATGTGTCATCTCTATTTGCATATTTCCTAGATATCTCTCGTGAGTCCTTGAGTACTCTTGCTTATGTGTCTACTCATGTGGCGACTCTATGGTTGTAGATTGGATCTAGCGATCCCGTGTGGTTACATTGCATGGATGCGAGACTAGAGCAGACCTTTTGTTACTTTATATGATCAGCTTTGAGGTCATCTTGGGTATGTATCGGTTATCTCTATATCACGTCATTCTTGATTTCATGCCAAGACTGTTACTGTAGCGATGCCAGAGTTCCGAGATTGGAGAGGAAGGGTTCCTCTATTAGTTCATCTAGTCAGGTTATCTCTTTTATGGAGTCTCGACATCTGGTCAAAAAGGGGTGTTTTCGCGTATCTAGCATATGTTCGAGACACTACCTCAGAGTCTCCAATAATTGATTCTGTGCCAGTAATCCGGGAGTTCGCCAATGTGTTTCCTTCTGACTTTCCAGGCATGCCACCAGATCGTGACATTGATTTCTGTATTGATTTAGCTCTAGCTATCCAGCCTATATCTATCCCATTGTACCGTATGGCTCCAAAAAGTAGAAAGATTTGAAAGAGCTGCTTGAGGAGTTGTTATCCAAGGGATTTGTGAGATCCAGTGTATCACCTTGGGGTGCACCAGTGTTATTTGTGAAGAAGAAGGATGGGACTATGCAGATGTGCATTGATTATTGCCAGTTGAACAAAGTCACCATCAAGAACAAGTACATGTTACCTTTTATCGATGATTTATTTAACCAGTTGTAGGGTGCTAAGGTGATTTCTAAGATTGACTTGAGATCGGGGTACCAACAGTTGAGGATTCGAGACTCAGATGATCCGAAAACTTCCTTCCGCACTAGATATGGTTATTATGAGTTTCTAGTAATGACCTTCGGCTTGACTAATGGCATAGATGCATTTATGGACTTGATGACCATGGTGTTCAGGCCTTATATTGATTCCTTTGTTATTGTCTATATTGATGACATCTTGATCTACTCACACAGCTTGGGCGAGCATAAGAAACATTTGAGAGTAGTGCTTCAGACATTACGAGAGCAGAAGCTATATGCTAAGTTATCCAAGTGTGAGTTTTGGCTTGAGTCGGTAGCGTTCTTGGGGCATGTTGTATTGGGAGAGGGTATTAAGGTGGATACTAAAAAGATTGAGACAGTTCAGAGTTGGCCATGTCCTGCTTCAGTGACTGAGATTAGGAGTTTCCTAAGGTTAGTAGGTTATTACCGGCGATTCGTGAAGGGCTTTTCATCCATTGCATCACCTTTAACTAGATTGCCTAAAAAGGTGCTCCTTTCTGATGGTCCGTTGATTGTGATGCAAGCATTCAGAAGCTCAAGACAACTTTGACTACATCACTGATTCTAGTATTGCCTTCCGGATCAGAGGTGTATACGGTATATTGTGACACTTCACGCATTGGCTTGGGTTGTGCATTGATGTAGGAGGGGCAAGTTACTGCATATGCTTCACGTTAGCTAAAGATTCATGAGAAGAATTATCCAGTGCATGATCTAGAGTTAGCACTGATTGTTCATGCTCTTAAGATATGGAGGCATTATCTATGTAGGGTGTCATGTGAGGTTTATACTGATTATCCCAAATTCCAGTATTTGTTCAAGCTGAAGGATCTCAATTTGAGGCAGCGTAGGTGGTTTGAGTTACTGAAGGATTATGACATCACCATTTTTATCATCCGAGAAAGGCAAATATGGTCGCGGATGCCCTAAGTAGGAAGGCAGAGAGTATGGGTAGCTTGTCATTCATTTCAGCGGAGGAGAGACCACTAGCCTTGGACATTTAGTCCTTGGCTAACAGAATTTTGATGTGGCACATATTGGAGCCCAGCCGAGTCCTTGCATGTGTTGTTGCTCAGGCTTTATTATTGGGACAAATCAAGGCTCGGCGGTTCGATGATCCGCATTTGGAAATTCTTAGAGAGACTGTGCTACAGGGTAGTGCCAAGGAGGTTTCTATTAGTGAGGATGATGTTTTGCGACTCTAGGGTCACCTATGTGTTCCTACTATCGATGGTTTGAGGGAGAGGATTTTATAAGAGGCACACAGTTTACAGTATTACATTTATCTAGGTGCTACGAGGATGCATCGTGACCTGAGGCAGCATTATTAGTGGCTGCAGATGAAGAAAGACAGTGGAGTATGTAGCTAGATGCCTGAATTGCCGGCAGGTCAAGTATGAGCATCAGATGCCAAGTAGTCTACTTCAGCATATGACTATACCTGAGTGGAAATGGGAGCATATTACTGTTGACTTCATAGTTGGGTTGCCGCGGACCTTGTGGAACTTTGATGCAGTTTGGGTCATTGTCGACAAACTGACTAAGTAAGTCGACACACGTCATTCTAGTTGTGACTACCTATACTTCAGAGAGGTTGGCCTGGATTTATAATTGGGAGATAGTCCGGTTGCACGGTGTGCCTGTCTCTATCATATATAATAGGAGCCCTCAGTTAACTTTATATTTCTAGACAGCTGTACAAAGTGAGTTGGAGAACCGTATCTATCTCAGCACAACATTTCATCTGCAGACCGATAGACAGTCATAGCGGACATTTACGATACTGGAGAACATGCTTAAAGCGTGTGTGATTGACATTGGAGGGTAGTTGGATCAGTTCTTGCCTTTGGCTGAGTTTTCTTACAACAACGGTTATCAGTCCAACATCGAGATGGCTCAATTTGAGGCTTTATATGGTCAGCGATATTGTTCCCCTATCGGGTGGTTTGAGCCTGGAGAGGATAAGTGTTGATATACAACTTTTTCCTATGTATTTTTATACTCAAAATACTTTCAAAATAGCATGTATACCCATATGTAAGCATCCACAAAGGTTTTGGTATTTTTTCACATTTTTAAGGATTTTTAAAACCAATTTATGGCCAATTCTGCACTATAAAATCCAATAATTATTCTCAAATATGTCATTTTGGTGAATAATTTATTTTACTCTCATATTTACACAAAAAAATATAATTTACATAATATTTATATATATTTACATAATTTACAAAAAAATATATATTTACATAATTTTACAAGCCCATTTGGTATTTTAAACTAAAATTGCATGAAATTTCAATTTTAGCCTATTTCTCGATTTAATAGTATTTGTAATCACAAAATTATTTATAATATTTTATAATTAGTACTTAGGCATTGTTAATTAACTCAGTATATCAAATTTGATTTTGAACATCATTTACTATTTTATAAAAATCAAAATGGAAAAATTGGCTATTTAAATTGTAGCCCTTTTACTTTCAATTTTAGCCCATATTTCAGCCCCCAATATAACCCCCTCAATTACACTACCCAATTTCAAAATCACCCGACCCAGACCTAATAGGACTAACCCGCTCGGACCCCATTTTAATCGTGGTCGTTGATTGTTTTAATCAATGGTCCATGTTTGCCTTTCCTTAATTAAACCCATAGCCAACCCTAATCCCTCTCATTTTCATTTTATCAGCCGCCTCTGAATACCCTCCCCCTCTCAAGCTCTCTCGAGTGATCTTAAAAACCTAATCACCTTCTCCCAATTTCCGACCTCTAACTCACCGGAATCCATGGCCTCTCAGGCCATGGATAATCTATGCTCATCTCCCATCGCTCCTGTGTGGCCGGTGCTTGAAGGTTTGAGGCTATACCTCAAAGGTCTCCACCCAGACCTCTGCCGACTTATGGTTTCTGTCCATCTCCGGCTTGGCTCTGGCACATCTTAGCCTCCTAAGCCTGCTTCCAGCCTTGTCTGACTTAGATCGGATATTTTCGAGGCCTTTCTCATTCTAGGGTTCATATGAAACCCTAAATTCTTGAGGTTCTTTCTCTGATTCTCTTCAGATCTGTGTGTATTCATGCTTTACTTTGAGTATTTAAAGGGTTTTCCCAATTTTTCCTTTATAAAATTCTTTTTCTTTCAAAAATCGCCTCTTCCCGGTTTAGGTTTTTCTGGGAAATGCTTTAATGTTTTCCGAATCTTCTTCTACTGTATGTTTTATATTCTTATGTGGTTCTTATTCCATGTTTTCTGTATCTTTTGTTCTTCTTTCTACTATGTTCTCACACGCTATGTTTCTATGCCATGTTTCTATGCTATGCTATTTGCCTTCCACATTGACCTGATTTGATTCGTCTATTGTGTCTTTCAACCATGTTCATTAAGCATTCTTGATGTGCCTACTTAAGCGTGTTTTCCTCTACTTTTTCTTCTAATCTCGTTTTATTTTACTCTGTTTTCATTAAAACACCTACTGTATCTGCTCGTTTCCTCTTCTTTGCATTTGACTCAAGTCAAACACCCTAAGACTTGGGGGGTTTTTTGAGAGTCTTGCCTTCTGTGTTTGGACTAGGGTTCCATTTGTGCCCTGAACTCTCTCAAACTCACAATGAACCCATGTACTGAGTTCGAATCCTTTTTGTGTATGATTTTATATATACTAGACCCCTCTAATTAGCATGACAACCCCTTTTATATGTGTTAATCTTTCTTTAAAAGGTTTTTCAATTTACATTTGAATTAGAATCCCTTTTGTTTTGGGGTTGATTGATTACTACTGATTCTCCTTAGGTAAAATCTTTTCCTTAGCCCTTCCGACTTGCTTGTTCATGAACCAGCAGTTGCAAATCTTTGATTACTTGATTTATTTGGTATTGACTGGTTCTTACCTTATTTGTTTAACTGTATATTTCGAAATTTCTTCTCTTAGTTATAACTTCTACGCATTTACCCCTAATTGCCTACATTACACAAACTACTTGATTGATTTTTTTCCTTAAATAACTCTCACCGATTGAATCTGAATTCCTTAATTAAAGTAAGTCTTTTGTGATTTATTCTCAATTGATATTCAGTTCCTTAACTTATTTTCTTGGCTTATTCCCTACCTGCTTTCAAACTATAAATACCCTACTCATCTTCTTTAAACACACGAACAATTAAGTTCAACACACACACATTAAACTCTCTCTTCTCCTTTCTTCTACTTGTGGTGCTGCTTGTGTTTATCAGCTGAAAGCGAAGACTAAACAATAGAACTCTATTTGCTTGTGCTGCTGTTTGACACTTGCAACTGTTAGGTCTCCACTATTTAAATATTGTTCTGTAAAACTATGTGATTATTTCTCCCTTCTACATGACCCCTCAACTACATGTTTTCTGGTACTAAATGACTATATACTAGTCTGTTATACCTTTATGCATGCTGTAGCTATTATGTTTTTCTTATCTTTCCTTGATGTTTGCTTTCGTGTGATCCCCTTTCCCTTTAATCCCCCTTGTATGTGAGTATGTCCAAAGTTGAGGAAGCATCTCATTTCTATCCTTGATTTAGGATCGGGTTCTTTTGAACCTCCACTCAAATCAATCTCATTCCCTTAACCCCTTTTATGTGTTGAGCTCGGACAAGGGTCTGGTAGTGTCCTAATCACCATTCAGACCCCTGTCTGACTTATGAAAGTCTGCTCCTTTATTTTCTTAAATCAAGTAAAGGGTCAGGGGTTTGCCAGTTTTACCCATGGCCGGGTATGACCACCCTTTGCTTTGGTTTTCCTCTAATCCCCTCACTTTACACTTATTCTTAGTTCTTTAAGTCCTATTCTCCTATGGCAAGCCATTCTTAGGGACCCTAGAGTTCCCTCTGAACCTGGATGCCTAAGGGCTGGTAATTCCACATATTGCACTACTCTATTCAATCTTTAGGGTGTAAAAGAAGGCCTTGGAATCTGGAGCCCGGATTTGGTAAAATACATGTGGTGGACATTAAGGTTGCTTTGGGCTTCCTCGAGTCCGTTTCAGTTTTGATGTATTTATTTTTAGTCTTTCCCTTCCACTTTTTGTACTAACTTTGTAAAAACACTTGGGGAATATTAGTAAAAGGGTGTGGGAGGGGATTTAGTTTCCTGTATAGGTCAAAAAGGTTAGATATCATGCCTATAGAACATTAACATTGCAAATCACTTAGAAATCATGTCTATAGGACTTTAACATTACAAATCACTTAGAAATCATACCTATAAGACATTAACATTGCAAATCACTTCGAACATGCCTATAAGACGTTAATATTGCATGCCATTCAGAAATCATGCCAATAGGATTTTTTACTACAAGCATAATAGAGATCATGTCTATTGAAACTGCATATGCGTAAGGCAAACAATAGGATAATTACGGTCATTTTTTATCAATGCTTTAACAACCCCCTTTATAAATTGATATGTAAATGTCATGCCTATAGGATTAATTGCAACTCGCCTGATCCGTTTAAGTAATAGTAGTCTGTCAATTGGTTCTTACTGTTTTTTAAGTAATGTTTTCAACAAACACTTTTGTAAACCATGTGTGCTTTCAAACTCTACAAACCTGCATTCTTTTCCATGAACAGTTTTTTTTAAAATAGTTCTGCCTAAGCATTTTAACCAGTCTCTAAACTTACCTTTAAAATAATCCTGCAACCAACTCTTTTCTCAAAAATACTCCTGCCTTCGAAACTCTTGCATAACTCTTCTGCATCTTCACTCGAACATTCCGATGCTTTTCAAAATCTGTTTATGGACTTACTTCAATCTATGCTTCCCGTTAGACTCTTCTGCTTCTGAATACCTTTTTTGGAATCAGAATTTTTCTAAATCATTCGCCTAAAATTCTTTGATTTCTAACAAACCGGTCCCGAAGGGCTCAAAGTAGACTTATTATACAACTCTACATGTTAAACTAATCTGTCCATTGTCAATTTTAATTTTAAGACCAAATCAGTAATTGCAAGTCATGCTAAACTAATTAATGTATGGCTTAAGGGGTTTTATGTGCAACTTTTGAATGTTTGTTTATTCCCCTTGTGTGCTATTTGTTTTGATTGACGCCTTAGTATTTTTACCTTTAAACTCCATGTATGCTCTCATCCGCTTTCTCCTCTTCTAGGATTAGAAGTCCAAATACCCCGGGACTGATAGGTCGGGACAGGTACTAGCATGCAATAAGTAAATGAGGCTAATCGCAATTAAATACCTTAACGGGGTGGGAAGCGTTAGAATATGGAGATGATGACGGTGCGCTAATATCTCGTGTGAGAATGATTGCTGGATATTGGATCAAATGATCCATATTATAGTTAAACCTAGGACCCTCTTTACTTTACCTTTATTTAAATTAATATTTTCTTCAAACTAAGCTCTCTTTTCACTAGTGTCTTTCTTCGTTTAAAATTGTCAACTTGTTTATACTTTCTTATGTGAAAACTTTGTTTGTCTATTTTTATTCTTCTTAAAGTCACAACTAAGCAAGGTCGGGAACCACACTAGTGGATCTTGAGGGGTGCCTAACACCTTCCCCTCGAGATAATCTCAATCCCTTACCCAAACTCTGGTTTTCCTTCAAATCCTTCTTCTTTTCGCAAAAAGTGTCCTAATGCACTATAATCACTAGGTGTCGAATCTTTAAAATCCATAGCCCAAATTCCTCCAAAAGGGGATAAAAGAGTCATTCCACCCATAATGTCATATACCCGATTTATTTCCCTCGAGAGAAAAAGGGGGGCGTCGATAGCATGGCAACTCTACTGGGGATTCTTCTAGGCTTTTACCAGTACTCGCTTTTGTGACTTTATTGCTTACTTAATCGTATTTATTTTCTGTCCTTGATTATTTTATCACAATTACTAACTTGGCTCTTCATGTCTTTTCTATCCTTTAACTGCTTTCTCTACTGCTTTATTATTTCAATACTATTGTAATTTTGAGCGATCATTGTAATCATTTATCTTATGAACGTGAAAATAGATGTAACTTGTTTCATTATTGTTATTGTATCTCTCAACATCATATTCCACTCTTACCAAAACAAATCCTATTGCAACGCTTATAACGGTTGCACCTTTCCAATATTATGAACCCCCTAAATGTGGCAAACGGCATATTTGCGGTAAAACTAATCGATCAACGATGTAGTCGACTGTTCCGCGCCTTTGCCTTTTGAGTTGTCCGCTCAAGGGTACCATGTCTAGCACTTCAAAAGTAGAAACCTTATTCCTATAAACTGTTCATGCATCATGGTCAGCCTAGTCGAGTCAGTTATGTTGTCCGCATAATGACTCATTAAGACAGCCTAAGCCAAAGTCTATCTGGTTTCCTGAAGCCCAAACGAACACATTCACGCTATGTGCATTTATTTGGAGAACTAAATACCTTTTGCTAATTATTGATTTAAATAGTCGAGTCTGGTAGGGTTTGTAGAAAATCATTCTATCTATGATATGTGCGCTTTGGTTGTATTAGCATGATTTTCAGGTATAGGTTTTGATGAATGACAAACAATGAAGTCAAGTGTCAAACAACGTTATTATATGACAAAAAATCAAGATTGAATGACGAGAAGCATATTAATGATGGAATTGCATAGACAAGCCAAAGACGAGCTCAAATGTTCAAGACCGAAGAACCAAGGCGTAGGTCGTTAGGTAGAACCAATGTAAGAGTAACGCTTAAGTTATCTCGTCTTTTGGCTCAACATAGGTCATCATAAATATGCATAAAATCATTTTATTAAATCATATTTATCATAAACATATTTTATTAAATCATATTTATCATAAACATATTTTAAATACTTCAAACAAAATGATGTTAAAGTTCTCATTTTAACCAAAATGGTTTTTGAAGTAAGTTTTCAAATCTGGACTAGAATAATCGATTATACAATATGCATAATCGGTTATGCTGTAGACCGTTGCCAGTGTTTGAACACTGGAATAGAATAATCGATTATGCAGAATCCAGTAATCGATTATTCAGCAGAAAATCAGCTTCTGATTTTTGAACATTGGAAGAATAATCGATTATGCAAATCCAATCATCGATTATCCTTGCATAAAATCAGCATAATTGATTGTCAATTAAGCAACGGACTTGCACCCCCTAACCCCTATAAAAATAGGTCTTTTGAGCTGATTTTAAACACACAACACCTCCCAATATTGATATACATATTGACATTATTTGAGCATCATTTTCGAGCTTTTGTTGAGCCATTTGAGAGACAACTTTGAGTTGTTCATAGAGCTAAATTTGTATCTCTTTATCTACTCTTTTGAGAGAGTTCTTGTTGTAAAAGAGAAAGGTGTTTGAGAAGAACATATCTTCTCATTGATTGTCGGGTTCGCTAAGTACCCTAAGTCTTAGTGTGTGAAGTCTTGGGGTGCGGTATCCTCGAGCAAGTTGAAGTCTTGTAGAGTGTACATCTACGAGCAAGTGTAACGGTTTGTTAGGCACCCGTAAGCTTAACGGAGTAAGTGGAATCTCGAGAGTGTCTCTCGGGGACTGGACTAACCACATGTTGTGGTGAACCAGGATGAATTCGGTGTGTTCTTTCCTTGCTATTTTAATTATCGAATTTATTTTATTCCTGCAATTTTAATACCGCAATATTTGTCAATATTCTCATGCCGCACTATTCACCCCCCCCCCCTCTAGTGACGGGCATAAATCCTAACAATTGGTATCAGAGCCTAACTCTCTGAAAGCCTTAACCGGTTGAGAGAACGATATATATTTTTTTTGTTGAGAATATTGAACGCAGGAATGATGAGCGAAGGACACTACCCCTATAGGCCTCCACTACTTGACGGAACAAATTACACATATTGGAAAGAGCGGATGAGAATCTTCATCCAATCAAACAACTTTCGATTAGGGCAAATCATCAAGAACGGTGAACAAATGCCAACAAAGAAAGTTGGGGAAATCATGGTTCCAAAGGAGGAAAATGAATATGATGCCGAGGACATCAAGAAGGTTGAAAGAAATGCAAAATCCATCAACGTGCTATATTGTGCGGTGAACCCGGATGACTATCGGAAGATTTCTTGTTGCACAACCGCCAAGGAGATGTGGGATAAACTCGAGATTACTTATGAAGGTACGCCTCAAGTCCGAGAATCTAAAGTTGATTTTCTATCACATGAATATGAACTTTTTAGAATGAGGGAGAATGAAAGCATCGATAGTATGTTCGAACGGTTCTCAATGATCATCAACGATCTCCATGCTCTCGGAAAAGTATATTCGAACAAAGATCTAGTTCGAAAAATCTTGCGGAGTCTCACTCCCGAATGGCGATCCAAAGCCAATGCCATCCAAGAGTCTATAGGAATCACGGACGTCACAATTGATGGACTACGAGGTAACCTCGAAACTTATGAAAGCACAATTCTTAATCCCTATCCTAGAAGTAAAAGTTCGAGTCTTGTCTTCAAAGCCTCATCTTCTAAAAGAGTAGAAGTAAGTGATTCGGAAAGCGATGATGATATTATTTCCAATGATATAATTGAAAAGTTTTATAAGTTTATGAAGAAGGAAATAAAGAAGGAAGAACCAAGTCCTTCATGTCAAAATTGTGGAAAACTTGGCCACACCAAATCACATTGTCCAAAATCAAAGGACAAGAAAAAGAAGAAACACCATAGGCGCGAAACATGGGATTCGGACAGCTCGGGCGATGAAACTGCCTCATTATGCCTCATGGCAAACGAAGAAGAAAAGGTAAGTATTTCTAACTCTTACTCGTTTGAAGAAAGACAAAATGCCTACGATGAATTATATGGTGAATTTGTTAAAGCTTCCAAAACCATAAAAGAATTGAAGAAAACACTTTCTTTGCAAGAAATTTTTTTTGAGAAAACACTTTCTTTGCAAGAAAAAGATTTTGAAAAACAACCTTCTTTAAAAGAAAAAGATTTTGAAAAATTGATTTGTGATAATGAAAAACTAAAAGAAGAAAATGATCTTTTAGAAAATGACAATAGTGTTCTTAAAAATAAAATCAAGGAGATGAATGAAGCCTCTTTAAGTGTTCAAAGTTCAAATTGTTCTTCTTGTAGTTCTTTGAAAATAGAGAACATAGAACTTAGAAATACACTAGAAAAATGTAGTGTAAATGATTCTAAAACAAGTGAAGTAATTAAAAAGGATGATAGAAATGAGGTTAAACCACCTAGAAACGACTCTAGGAATTTTGGTAATAAGTCTAAAACTAATCATTTTAGACACATAATGAGTCTAGAATGAATAATTTCAGACCACCTAGAAATGACTCTAGGAATTTCAACGCTTCTAGGAATAACGACTTTAGATCACCTAGAACGCGTTTGGCTTAACCAAGACATATGCACAACCCTAATGTTATATGTCATTATTGTAACCGGGTAGGACACATTGCACCCGTATGTTTTGCTAAACATAGAGATTCATATTTTGATTATGATTATTATTTGCCTAACCCTCAAGGACCCAAAAGAAGTTGGGTACCGAAAATCTATTTTTAGGTACGTTTGCAGGTGTTCTTGAAGACTACAAAAGCGTAGTAGATGCACCAAGCACGGAACTTTAATGCATCAAGGGGGAATTTCGGTTAGTTATCGTATTCTTGATAAAAACGTAATAGTTGATATGTGCTAAAGATTAATATATCTTTGTTAACAAATTGATATTAGTTATTTTTGGTTGAGAATAACAATTGGCATCAATTATTTCGTGTTAAAAATAATGATTTGATTCATGTTTTGATGAATATTTTTAGTTGGTATATTTGCGAAAAATGACCGTTATTATGGTTGGTATGTTTTTACTAACATTTGGTATTATTTTATGCTGATATGATTTTTTAAATCTAACAATTGGTATCGTCAATGTATATTCCTCATTATACTTCCTACTTTATTTTTGACACTAATAGTTGGTATTCCCAAAAGGGGAAGTGTAGTTAAGGGAAAGTAGCCTTTGTATACTCTTTTTGCTAATGCCAAAAGGGGGAAGAATTTAGGCGATATGCATCGAATAAGGGGGAATGTCTTCACATTCTAGTATGCTTTAATTGAGGGGGAATATTCAATTAAGGGGGAATTATACATATTAAATTGTTTACATGAATTGTATGTTGAGATATAGCATGAATTTAGGGGGAATCCAATATGCATATCTCCTATTGTTTGTCATTATCAAAAAGGGGGAAATTGTAGAAAATCATTCTATCTATGATATGTGCGCTTTGGTTGTATTAGCATAATTTCAGGTATAGGTTTTGATGAATGACAAACAATGAAGTCAAGTGTCAAACAACGTTATTATATGACAAATAATCAAGATTGAATGCCGAGAAGCATATTGATGACGAAATTGCATAGACAAGCCAAAGACGAGCTCAAATGTTCAAGACCGAAGACCCAAGGCGTAGGTCGTTAGGTAGAACCAATGTAAGAGTAACGCTTAAGTTATCTCGTCTTTTGGCTCAACATAGGTCATCATAAATATGCATAAAATCATTTTATAAAATCATATTTATCATAAACATATTTTATAAATCATATTTATCATAAACATATTTTAAATACTTCAAACAAAATGATGTTAAAGTTCTCATTTTAACCAAAATGGTTTTTGAAGTAAGTTTTCAAATCTGGACTAGAATAATCGATTATACAATCTGCATAATCGATTATGCTGTAGACCGTTGCTAGTGTTTGAACACTGGAATAGAATAATCGATTATGCATAATCCAGTAATCCATTATTCAGCAGAAAATCAGCTTCTGATTTTTGAACATTGGAAGAATAATCGATTATGCAAATCCAATAATCGATTATCCTTGCATAAAATCAGCATAATTGATTGTCAATTAAGCAACGGACTTGCACCCCCTAACCCCTATAAAAAGAGGTCTTTTTAGCTGATTTTAAACACACAACACCTCCCAATATTGATATACATATTGACATTATTTGAGCATCATTTTAGAGCTTTTGTTGAGCCATTTGAGAGACAACTTTGAGTTGTTCATAGAGCTAAATTTGTATCTCTTTATCTACTCTTTTGAGAGAGTTCTCGTTGTAAAAGAGAAAGGTGTTTGAGAAGAACATATCTTCTCATTGATTGTCGGGTTCGCTAAGTACCCTAAGTCTTAGTGTGTGAAGTCTTGGGGTGCGGTATCCTCGAGCAAGTTGAAGTCTTGTAGAGTGTACATCTACGAGCAAGTGTAACGACTTGTTAGGCACCCGTAAGCTTAACGGAGTTAGTGGAATCTCGAGAGTGTCTCTCGGGGACTGGACTAACCACATGTTGTGGTGAACCAGGATAAATTCGGTATGTTCTTTCCTTGCTATTTTAATTACCGAATTTATTTTATTCCTGCAATTTTAATTCCGCAATATTTATCAATATTCTCGTGCCGCACTATTCACCCCCCCTCCCTCTAGTGACGGGCATAAATCCTAACAGGGTTAAGGGCCTAACACTTTGTTTTGTAGAAAATGAGGCACGAGGTCCTCAGATTCGGTATGGTATCCAACATTCACCAAAAGTTTCTAAGCTGGTGGGAAGATCTTCACGGCAACGATCAAACCCTCATCCGCAAGTACTTAGGGAATTTCTTGAAAAGAATTGAATACTGTCAGAATACCGAAGGAAGTGCAGGCGGACATCTGGATTGAGCCTATCTGTTGTTAGGACTGCGCGAGTTGATGCAGTTGTACGAGGGAGGAAAGAGTACCGAATCTGGAGAAGGTCCTTCTAGGACCAAGTAGTTAAGATTTTTATTTTTCTGCTTTCTTTATGTAATAAGGCCACTGGCCACTAGTGACGTCTTTATCATTCAGTTGCCTTGTTCTTATAAATAAAATGAGGCATTTAGCATTATAAGTTCTCCAAAATTGATTTATCGCTAGGCCTACCTTGGGCACAATGAGGCACCCAAATTAGGAAGCGATTTATATTCCTGCATAATGTGTTTAAATATCGCAATATTATCAGAATCCGCACTAACTTTTTACCTTTATTTGTTTTCTTTTATTTTTATTCCCCTCCCCAATGGTTAGTTCGTGCATTCTGGCACCATCAGCATATTCCACAAGATCCAAAGGTCCTCCACCTCCTCATCCCCCAAGTTCTACTAGAAACAGGAACAAAATCAAAATGGGAGATACAAGTGCTAGAAAGGAACTTGAAGAAACTTCTCAGAATGCTGCAATCACCAAAGAGACTGCTACTTATCTGGAGCAAACATTGGTGAGATTAAGAGAAGAATTGGACCAAGTTAGAAACCTGGCAAGCCTGTCAATCACTCTTGCCATGCCTTATGTTAACAGCCAAAACCCCGCACCACCAAAATACATCCCACAAGCTCCAATGCGACCCACTCATAACACTCCACCACAAAATACCATAAAAAACTATAACATCCAGTGTAGTCGAGGTAGAGGACAAGAGTTCCCTCATTCAGAATTTGGCCATTGAGATCAAGAAGTTGACTAGTCGGGTACAAGGTTTCGAAGGTAACAAAGGTGTTGAAGGGATGAATTACGAAGATCTCTGTGTTCAACCAGATGTTGAGCTCCCGGGGGTACAAAACTCCCAAGTTCGAACTATTTGATGGCACAGGTGACCCCAGGGTCCACTTGAGAATGTATTGTGACAAGTTAGTAGGAGTCGGAAGGGATGAGAAGATCCACATGAAGTTGTTCATGAGGAGCTTGAAGGGTGATGCTTTATCCAAGTATATTAGCGAGGATGTGAAGAAATGGACCAGTTGGGTAAACATGGAGTCACATTTTATGGATCGGTTTAGGTTTAACACTGAGAACGCACCAGATGTGTTCTATATCCATAATCTCAAGAAGAATCCCACAGAGACCTTTCGCGAGTATGCTACTCGTTGGAGGTCTGAAGCTGCAAATGTTAGACCGGCCTTGGAGAAAGAGCAAATGAACAGGTTCTTTGTCGGAGCTCAGGATCCACACTACTATGAGAGACTGATGCTAATTGAGGGTCAAAAGTTCTCCATTATTATCAAATTGGGAGAACGGATTGAAGAAGTCATCAAAAGGGTATGGTCACTAACCTCGAGGCATTGCAAGCCACTAACAAGGCATTACAGTCTGGTGGCTCGATAAAGAAAAATGATGTAAATTCTATAATGGCTGCGCAAAGAAACAACTCCCCCATGAGATACCAGACCTATCCCTCAGCTTCACTCACATATTAGCCTACCCTAAATTACCAAGCACCATCACCCACTTACCAAAATCCACCACCTGCCTTCCAATAATGTCCACCACCTAAATATTAACCCACTTCACCCAGATATTCCCAACCCGCACCCGTATACCAAGCATATAACTCCCAACCTTCTCACTACCCATCACCGCCCACCAGCCAAAATTTCCCTCGGCATAGACCAAGCTTTGACCACAATCCTCCTAAATAATATACCGCCATAGCCGAGCCAATTGACCAATTATATGAAAAACTCAAGGCAGCTGATTACGTTACCTCTATCCCAGCCGTAACTCCAGAAAACCCCTTCCAGTGGATCAAACCAAACAAGATTTGCGCATACTATTCCGGGATGAAAATCCATACCATCGACGAGTACGAGTGTCGCTCTTTGAAAGACAAGATTCAAAATTTGATTGACAACAAGATAATTATATCAAAGGAGCACGCTCCTAATGTCCGCAACAACCATCTGCCTGACCACAAGGGTGGAGGCATCCACATGATCGAGATCGAAGATGATTGCGACCCCAAGGGGTCAATCGGTTTGATAGCTGAAGGAGACGAGCCTAAGAAGCCAACAGTTACTCTCAATCCAATTGTTTTCCAGATTCAGCCCTCTGAAAGGCAACGTGGTAAATGTATCCCTACCACTCAAGTTTGAAGCACCTCCTACAAAGGTACCAAACCCAATTGAGGTTGAGTTCGGGGTTCCAAAGGCGCCTACATCGTTTGAAGTTACTCTGTTGCCTCCTAAGGCACCAATTCCAGTCTCCATGACAGACGTAACCCCGTTCCAAACAAATGCTATACCGTGGGAATACACCGCTGAGGCTAGAAGGAAGGGAAAGACATATACTGGGGAAGTAATCGCCGCACAGGGAATGACCAGGACAGGCAGGGTGTACACCCCGGAACACTTGGCTGAGTCCAGCAAGCAGGCCTCTGGGCAGGCTGTTGAAACTAGACCCGATGACCTTTGGAGGAAGGTACGGGCCAAAGAGTACTCAGTCATCAAGCAACTAAACAAAACGCCGCCACAGATTTCTATTCTGGCTCTTTTACAAAGCTCTAAGGCACATAAATATGCCTTAATGAAAATACTGAGTGAAGCTTATGTTCCTAGCAACATAACAGGAGGCGAAATGGTAAACATGGTGGGGCAGGAAATGGAAAGCCATAAGATCACCTTCCATGAAGATAAATGACCGCCAGAAGGGCTTGGTCACAACAAAGCGTGTCACATCACTGCACAATGCGTGGATCACTTATCACCAAGATCCTAGTCGATAGGGGATCCCACCTCAACATTTGTCCGTTGGTAACTCTTAGGTCATTGGGCAAAGGATTGCACGAGATCAAAGGTGGGGCTATCAGTGTCAAAGCTTTTGATGGATCTTAGAGGTCCACCATTAGAGAAAATAGCTTATGCCTACAAATGGGATCCACCTGGTTCAATGTTGAGTTTCAAGTCATTGACGTACCAGCATCCTACAATTTGTTGCTAGGACGACCCTGGATCCACGTCGCAAGGGCGGTGGCAACAACTTTGCATCAGGATGTAAAATTTGAATGGAATCATGAGGAAGTAATCATCTATGGCAACGGTAGCAACCCTATATATAGTCACCAGGCCATCCCGATGATCGGAGGTAGAAGGGAAATCGGTGGAGAAATGTACCATCACATCAAACAAGTCAACTCCATAGATAAAGACAAATGGTGGGATAACAAAATTGAGATCATTCTGAATTGGAGTGGATACGAGCCCGGAAAGGGGCTTGGAAAGAATCTCCAGGGCATCACCAAGACTATCACGTTGAAGAAGCATGAGACTACTTTTAGCCTAGGTTATAAATACACTTGTGAGGAGTTCAATCACTGGTCGCCACCATGGCACGGTCCCTACTACCCACTTGAGCACCCTCTATCTCATTTAGAGCAGACCTTTCATCCCGCTGATGTCATATATGGATCAGAGGAAGATGAGGCACTAGCAACAATAAAGAACCTGTTTCTGGAGAATGATATGGACTGTTGTACTGTCTTCGAGGAGGAAAGGGAGGAAGGACCTTCCATTCAAGCTGTAAACTGGAAGAACACCTCACCAATTGGTCAATCAGGACCACCCGTGCTCGAAAAGCCTTGGGGTAGCAAGGCTAAACGACGCATATGCATTGCACTTTACTTTTAGTTGATTTTACTTTTCAGCATTGTCTTTACTTTTGAAAAGAGCTCCGATGTTTCAGACAATTATGAATTTAATTAAAAGCATTTTCAAGTTTAACTTTATATTTCGCTCTCATTTATTTTCTCTACCATTTACCTTATTTTACACAACATCACTATTATATCTTAATGATGAACCGACGACTGTAACTTGTAACAAGACAATGCGACAAATAGACATAGATTTAGAAGAGGACGAAATACCAGAAGAGGTTGTCAGGGAGGTAGAGAATTTTGAGAACAGGACAAAGTCTAACTTAGACGAAACTGAGGTCATTAATTTTGGAGACGTAGAAAATGTCAAGGAAACACGTATCAGCATAAACTTGGCACCATCAGAAAAGGAAGAATACACAGAGTTTTTGAAAGAATATGAGGATATATTCGCTTGGTCGTATGATTATATGACCGGTCTCAGCACGTCCATTGTGGGTCACAAGCTGCCGACAGATCTGGCATGCCCACCGGTCAAACAGAAACTCAGAAAGTTCAAACCTGACATGAGTTTGAAAATCAAAGAAGAAGTCACCAAGCAAGTAAAATCCAGAGTTCTAGAGTAGTGGAGTATCCAACATGGTTAGCCAACTTTGTGCCAGTGCCAAAGAAGGATGGGAAGGTTAGAGTCTTTGTCAACTACCGGGATCTCAATCGGGCCAGTCCTAAAGACGACTTCCCTTTGCCAAATATACACATATTGATCGACAACGGCGCCAAACATGAGTTGCAGTCGTTCGTCGATTGTTTTGCTGGATACCATCAAATATGGATGGACGAAGAGGATGTATAGAAAACGACATTCATCACGCCATGGGGAATGTACTATTACAGAATGACGCCATTCGGTTTGAAGAATGCTGGTGCTACCTACATGAGAGCCATGACCACCATCTTTCATGATATGATACACAAAGATATCGAGGTGTATGTGGACGACGTCATCATTAAATCCAGGAAAGTTGCAGATCACATGGAAGATTTGAGAAAATTCTTCAACAGAATGAGGAGATACAACTTGAAACTGAACCCCGACAAGTGTGCATTCGAGGTCCCAGCCGGAAAGTTATTGGGTTTCATTGTGAGTCGCCGGGGTATAGAGTTGGACCCATCAAAGGTCAAAGCCATTCAAGAGTTTCCACCGTCAAAGAACAAGAAAAATGTATTGAGTTTTCTGGGGAGGCTCAACTATATCAGCCAATTCATAGCTCAGTCCACCGTCATTTGTGAACCCATCCTCAAGATGCTACAGAAGGATGTCACCATTAAATGGACTGATAATTCTTAAAAGGCTTTTGACAGAATCAAGGAATATTTGTCGACACCGCTAGTCTTGGTTCCACCTGAGCCAGAGAGACCTCTATTTCTCTATCTCGCAGTATTGGATGGGGATTTGGTTGTGTTTTGGGACAATATGACGAAATGGGAAGAAAGGAGCAAGCCATCTACTACCTAAGCAAAAGGTTTACCCCGTACGAGGTTCAGTATTCCTTATTAGAGCACATTTGTTGTGCTCTAACATGGGTTTGAGGCATTATTTCCGCGCTTACACCACTCATCACATATCCAGGATGGAACCATTGAATTATATCTTTCAGAAACCCATGCCTACAGGCAAGCTCGCCAAATGGCAGATACTATTAAGTGAATTTGACATCATTTATGTTACCCAGAAGGCGGTCAAGGACAAGTCTTGGCAGATCACCTCATCGAGAATCTTGTAGGAGGAGAATACGAACCCCTAAAGACGTATTTTCCTGATGAAGAGATAACCTTCAAAGGAGAAGACATTGCAGAAACCTATGACGGTTGGAGGATGTTTTTCGAAAGCTGCAAACTTGAAAGGAGTGGACATAGGAGCGGTTTTAGTATCATAAACCGGTCAACAATACCCAGTATGCGCCAAGATCAGATTTTCGTGCACCAACAACATGGCCGAGTACGAAGCCTGCATCCTAGGGCTCAAACTAGCAATTGACATGAACATTCAAGAATTATTAGTGATCGGAGACTCGGACCTACTCATACATCAGGTTTGAGAAATGGGCGACCAAGAATTCCAAGATACTCCTCTAGCTACACTATGTATAGGAGTTGAGGAAAAGATTCAGAAAGACAGAATTCCAGCATGTTCCCAGAACACAGAATGAGTTCGCCGATGCCTTAGCCACTTTATCATCTATGATCCAGCATCCAGATATAAAATTTATTAATCCAGTACAGGTCAAGATTCACGACCAACCATCTTATTGTGCTCACGTCGAGGAAGAAGCCGACGAAAAGTCTTGGTTCCATGATGTCAGAGAATACTTGACAACGAGAGAGTACCCAGAGCTCGCCAATGCGACTCAAAAACGAACACTTTGGATATTGTCCAACAATTTCTTTCACAGCGGAGGAATCTTGTACTAGAGGACTCCTGATTTGAGATTATTAAGATATGTTAAGGCAAAAGAAGCAACCAGACTATTGGAGGAAGTGCACCCAGGGACCTGCAGACCGCATATGAATGGTTTCGTTTTGGCAAAGAAGATACTCCAAGCAGGGTATTTTTGGATGACCATGGAAACAGACTGCATTCACTACGTTCAAAAATGCCACCGTTGTCAAATACATGCAGATATGATAAAGGTGCCTCCAAACGAGCTTACTGCAACAAGCTCACCATGGTCATTCGCCGCTTGGGGAATGGATGTCATTGGACCAATTGAACCAGCCGCGTAAAATGGGCACAGGTTCATCCTAGTGGCAATTGATTACTTTACAAAATAGGTTGAAGCAACATCATACAAGGCCGTCACCAAGAAAGTAGTAGCAGATTTCGTCCGAGATCATATGGTTTGTCGGTTCGGGGTTTCTGAATCAATCATCACCCGATAACTGTTCTAATCTCAACAACGACTTGATGAAGGCTATGTGCAAAACATTCAAGATTAGAAACAAGAACTCTAATAATTACATCCCCCAAATGAATGGAGCTGCAGAAGCAGCCAACAAGAACATCAAGAAGATACTAAGGAAGATGATCGAATAGCACAAACAGTGGCAAAAGAAGTTATCATTCACCTTACTAGGTTATCGTACCACGGTCCGCACATCAACCGGGGCCACCCCATATATGGTGGTTTATGGTACAAACGCATTCATCCCTGCCAAGGTAGAAATCCTCTCCTTAAGGGTCAAACAAGAAGCAGAATTAGATGATGCAGAATGGGTTAAGATTCACTACGAGCAGTTATCCCTCATAGACGGAAAGAGAATGAATGTTGTCTGTCAAGGTCAATTATATCAGAAAAGAATGTCCAGAGCCTTCAACAAGAGAGTCAAGCCGAGGAAGTTCACGCTAGGACAGTTGGTACTAAAGAAAATATTTCCTCATCAAGATGAATCCAAAGGGAAATTCTCTCCCAATTGGCAAGGTACGTATATGGTCCATAGGGTTCTAACTGGAGGAGACCTTATTCTCGCAGAAATGGACGGAGAAGTTTGGCCAAAGCCTATTAACTCGCACGCAGTGAAAAGATACTACATTTTATCATATGCTTTTCTTTCCCCCACAATTGGAACTGGGGCAGAAGTTTGAGGAGGACCCTCAAAATTCCGAAGTAAGTTTTTTGTCTTTTCATCAGCACTGACACAGTAAACTAGGGCAGAATTTTGAGGAAGACCCTCAAAATTCCAGAACAAGCAAGGTTATCGTGTCTTGAACCACGTTGTAGTCGTTGGTTCATCCAAAATAAAATCATTTTTTATATACGTAATTGCATTATATTTACTAAGTCATGCAGAAATATCATTTTTGCTCCAACATCATTTAGCAACGCTACCCCCGTGATACACGACGCCAAAAGCTGGAGGATACGAACTAACCTCCCCCTACAGAACTCACAATTTTTCTTTGGATGCAAAAATTTAGGTTACGGAACAAAGCTCATTCACTTTTCAGGATCGAAACCCTTATAGGGTCACTATCTGCACTCCCCAGTAGTCCTAATATCGCTAAACCGTATATCAGATAAAAAAACCTACTACTATTCGCTCTTTTACATTCCTGTATTGCATAAGGCTATTCTCTTCCTTCTGAGGTTAAGCTCTACCTCATTATTTAATAAGGTTACTAACTACCTTTTGAGACTAAGCTCTATCTCTATCTGCATTGCATTAGGCTATTCTCTGCCTTCCAAGGTTAAACTCTACCTCCATATTGCATAAGGCTACTATCTGCCTTTCGAGACTAAGCTCTGTCTCCATCTGCATTTTTGCATAAGGCTATTCTCTGCCTTCCGAGGTTAATATTTACCTCCATACTACATAAGGCTACTATCTACCTTTCGAGACTAAGCTCTGTCTCCATCTGCATTTTTTGCATAAGGCTATTGTCGGCCTTCCGAGGTTAAACTCTGCCTACATATTTCATAAGGCTACTATCTGTCTTTCGAGACGAATCTCTGTCTCCATCTTTATTTTTACATAAGGCTACTCTCTGCCTTCCGAGGTTAAGCTCTACCTCCTTATTGCATAAGACTACTATCTACTTTTCGAGACTAAGCTCTGTCACCATCTGCACTTTGCACAATGCTACTCTCTGCCTTCCGAGGTTAAGCTCTACCTTGATATTGCATAAGGCTACTATCCCCCTTTCGAGACTAGGCATTGTCTTTGCCCTGCATGGCTGAAATATGGTTCCTTTATTTTTCAAATGGCTGAAACATCGCCACCTGCATTTTAATTTCTCATTCGGCTGAAAGATTTCCACCTTCTCATGAGCTGAAAGATCGCCAACTCGTTCAAAGGCGTCATAGTTCGAAGGCACCATCTGCATAGCCCAAAAACATCATTTCATGGCCCGCGAACCCTCACTTTTATGCTTTTCATGGCCCATGACATCATAATCTGAGGACATCATCCTAACCGTCCGAAGACAAACATTCATGGTCCATTGGGAATTTGCATCACGTTTAAGTTACACAATATATACGCACATCACCCATTTGCAGGTACTCCGGCTGGCTCACGTCCGTCTCAGCAGGAGCAATCCCACTCCAGTTCTTCACACCTTGTCCGATCCCAAGCACCTTCTCAAAGCTAACCATCGCGTCCGTTTTTCTGAATTCCCATCGGCATATTCCGTCAATGCTTCCTGAACTACATATGGCCTGATTTCCATAAAAACAAGGGATATGTAGGTAGCTCAAAAGCCAGAGTTCGGTCAAAATTCTTTTCAATTGCCAATCAGGTCAAAATTGGCCATTACGTCTTTACCCGACAACTCTTTCATCCTCTTCGGGTAAAGAGGGGCAACTGTTGATACCTAATTTTTTTTCTATGTATTTTTATACTCACAATACTTTTCAAATAGCATGTATATGGATATTTAAGCATCCACAAAGGTTTTGGTATTTTTTCACATTTTTAAAACCAATTTATGTCCTATTTTGCAATATAAAATCCAATAATTATTCCCAAATGTGTCATTTTTGTGAATAATTTATTTTACACTCACATTTACACAAAAATATAATTTACATGATTTTTATATAATTTTATAAGCCCTTTGGTATTTTAAAACTAAAATTGCATGAAATTGCAATTTTAGCATATTTCTCGATTTAATAGCATTTGTAATCGAAAAATTATTTATAATATTAGTACTTAGGAATTTTTTATTAACTCAGTATTTTTAGTTTGATTTTGAACATCATTTACTATAATATAAAATCAAAATGGGAAAAATTGGCTATTTAAATTGTAGCCCTCTTAATTTCAATTTTAGCCAAATTTCAGCCCCCAATTTAACCCCTCAATTACACTACCGAATTTTAAAATCACCTACCTAGAACTAATCGTAATAACCTGCCCGGACCCCATTTTAATCGTGGCCGTTGATTATTTTAATCAGCGGTCCACGATTGCCTTTCCTTAATTAAACCCATAGCCAACCCTAATCCCCCTCATTTTCATTTTATCAGTCGCCTCTCAATACCCTCCCCCTCTCAAAATCTCTAAAGTGTTCTTGAAACCCTAATCACCTTCTCCCTATTTTCGACCTCTAACTCACCGGAATCCATGGCCTCTCAGGCCATGGATGATCTATGCTCATCTCACATCGCTCCTGTGTGCCCGGTACTCGAAGGTTTGAGGCTAGACCTCAAAGGTCTCCACCTATAACTCCGCCGACTTATGGTTTCCGGCCATCTCCGACTTGGCTACAGCACATCTTAGCCTCCTAAGCCTGTTTCCAGCATTATCTGACTTAGATCGGACATTTTCGAGGCCATTCTCATTCTAGGGTTCATCTGAAACCCTAGATGCTCGAGGTTTCTTCTACTATTCTCTTCAGATCTGTGTGTATTCATGCTTTACTTAGAGTTTTTATAGGGTTTTCCCAAATTTTCCTTTACAAAATTCTTTTTCTTTCAAAATAGCCTCATCCTGGTTTAGCGTTTTCTGGGAAATGCTTAAATGTTTTCCGACTCTCTTCTTCTGTATGTTTTATATTCTTATGTGGTTCTTATACCATGTTTTTTGTATCTTTTATTCTTCTTTCTATTATGTTCTCACACACTATGTTTCTATGCCATGTTACTATGCTATGCTATTTGCCTTCCACTATGACCTGATTTGATTCGTCTTTTGCATTTTTCAACCAAGTTCATTAAGAATTCTTGTTGTGCCTACTTAAGTGTGTTTTCCTCTACTGTTTCTTCTAATCTCGTTGTATTTTACTCTGTTTGCATTAAAACTCCTATTGTATCTGCTTGTTTCCTCTTCTTTGCATTTGACTCAAGTCGAAAACCCTAAGGTTTAGGGGTTTTGGCGATTTTTGTCTTGTGTGTTTGGACTAGGGTTCTATTTGTTCCCTGAACTCTCTCAATCTCACTATGAACCCATGTACTGAGTTCAAATCCTTTTTGTGTATGATTTTATCTATACTAGACCCCTCTGATTAGCATGACAACCCCTTTTTATGTGTTAATCTTTCTTTAAAAGGTTTTTATATTTACATTTGAATTAGAATCCCTTTTGTTTTGGGGTTGATTGATTTCTATTGATTCTCCTTAGGTAAAATCTTTTCCTTAGCCCTTCCGACTTGCTTGTTCAAGAACCAATAGTTGCAAATCTCTAATTCCTTGATTTATTTGGTATTGACTGGTTCTTACCTTATTTGTTTGATCGTATATTTCAAAATTTCTTCCCTTAATTAAAACTTCTATGCATTTACCCCTAATTGCCTAGTTTACACAAACTGCTTGATTGATTTTTTCCTTAAATAACTCTCACCGATTGAATTTGAATTCCTTAATTAAAGTAAGTCTTTTATGATTTATTCTCAATTGATATTCAGTTCCTTAACTTATTTCCTTTCCGTATTCCCTACCTGCTTTCAAACAATAAATACATTACTCATCTTCTTTAAACACACGAATAATACAGTTCAACACACACACTAAACTCTCTCTTCACTTTTCTGCTACTTGTGTTGTTGCTTGTGTTTAGCCGGCTGAAAGCCAAGGCTAAACTATAGCTCTATTTGCTTGTGCTGCTGTTTGACACTTGCAACTGGTAGGTCTCCACCATTTAAATATTGTTATCTAAAACTATGTGATTATTTTTCCTTCTACTTGACCCCTCAACTACATGTTTTCTGGTACTAAATGACTATACACTAGTCTGTTATACCTTTATGCATGCTGTTGCTGTTAGTTTTTCTTATCTTTCCTTGATGTTTGCTTTCAAGTGATCCCCTTTCCCTTTAATCCCCCTTGTATGTGAGTATGTCCAAAGTTGAGGAAGCGTCTCATTACTATCCTTGATTTTGGATCAGGTTCTTTTGAACCTCCACTCAAATCAATCTTATTCCCTTAACCCCTTTTATGTGTTGAGCTGGGACTAGGGTCTGGTAGTGTCCTAATCACCACCAGACCGCTGTCTGACTTCTGAAAGTCTGCTATTTTATTTGTTTAAATCGAGTAAAGGGTCAGGGGTGTGCCAGTCTTACCCATGGCTGGGTATGATCACCCTTTGCTTTGGTTTTTCTCTAATCCCCTCACTTTACACTTATTCTTAGTTATTTAAGTCCTACTCCTCTATGGTAAGCCATGCTTAGGAACCCTAGAGTTCCCTCTGAACTTGGATGCCTAAGGGCTGGCAATTCCATATACTGCACTACACTATTCAATCTTTAGGGTGTAAGCAGTGCCTGGGCTTCGTGAAAGCCCTTGGAACTTTAAAACACTCTAAGAGAAGGCCTTGGAATCTGGAGCCCGAATTTGGTAAAATACATGTGTTGGACATTAAGGTTGCTCTGGGCTTCCATGGGTCCATTTTAGTTTTTATGTATTTATTTTTTAGTCTTTCCCTTCCACTTTTTGTAATAACTTTGTAAAAAAGCTTGGGGAATATTAGTAAAATGGTGTGGAAGGGGGTTTACTTTCTTGTATAGGTCAAAAAGGGTAGAAATCATGCCTATAAGACTTTAACATTGCAAATCACTTAGAAATCATGCCTATAAGACATTAACATTGCAAATCACTTAGAAATCATGCCTATAGGACTTTAACAATGCAAATCACTTAGAAATCATGCCTATAGGACTTTAACATTTCAAATCACTTAGAAACCATGCCTATAGGACGTTAATATTGCTTATCATTCAGAAATCATGCCTATAGGATTTTGTACTGCAAGCATAATAGAGATCATGTTTATAGAAACTACATATGCGTTAGGCAAACTATAGGATAATTACAGTCATTTTTTATCAATGCTTTAAATACCCCCCTTTTAAAATCGATACGTAGATGTCATGCCTATAGGATTAATTACAACTCACCTGATCTGTTTAAGTAACAACAGTCTGTCAATTGGTTCTTAAAGCTTTTTTAAGTAATGTTTTTAACAAACCCTTCTGTAAAACATGTGTGCTTTTAAACTCTACAAACTTGCATTCTTTTCTATGAATAGTCTTTTTTGTTTAAATAGTTGTGCCTAAGCATTTTAATCAATCTGTGAAATTACCTTTAAAAAAATCCTGCAACCAACTCATTTCTCAAAAAGTACTCCTGCCTTTGAAATTCTTGCATAACTCTTTACATCTTCACTCGAACAGTCCGATGCTTTTCAAAATCTCTTTATGGACTTACTGCAATCTATACTTCCCTTTAAGACTCTTCTGCGTCTGAATACCTTTTCTGAAATCAGTATTTTTCTAATTCATTCGCTCAAGGTAGACTTATCCAACTCTATGTGTTAAACTAATCTATCCATTGTCAGTTTTAATCTTATGACCAAATCAGTAATTACAAGTCATGATAAACTAATTGTTGTATGGCTTGAGGGGTTTTATGTGCAGCCTTTGTATGCTTATTTATTCCCCTTGTGTGCTATTTGTTTTGATTGACGCCTTGGCATTTTTACCTTTAAACTCCATATATGCCATCATCCCCTTTCTCCTCTTCTAGGATTAGAAGTCCAAATACCCCGGAACTAATAGGTCGGGACGGGTACTAGCATGCAATAAGTAAACGAGGCTAATCGCGTTTAAATACCTTAATGGGGTGGGAAGGGTAGAATATGGAGATGATGACGGTGCGCTAATATCTCGTATGCGAATGATTGCTGGATATTGCATCGAATGATCCATATTATAGTTAAACCTAGGACCCTCTTTACTTTCCCTTTATTTAAATTAATATTTTCTTCAAACTAAGCTCTCATTTCACTTGTGTCTTTCTTCTTTAAAAATCGTCAACTTGTTTATATTTTCTTATGTGCAAACTTTGCTTGTCTATTTCTATTCTTCTTAAAGTCACAACTAAGAAAGGCCGGGAACTACACTAGTGGATCTTGAGGGGTGTTTAGCACCTTCCCCTCGAGATAATCTCAAGCCCTTACCCAAACTCTGGTTTTCCTTCGAATCCTTCTTCTTTTCACAAAAAGTGTCCTAATGCACTATAATAATTAGGTGGTAACTCTTCAAACTCCATAGACCAAATTCCCCCAAAAGGGGATAAAAGAGTCATTCCACCCATGATGTCATAAACCCGATTTCTTTCCCGCGAGAAAAAAGAGCGTCGATGATAAGTTATATGGTACTGATTTGGTGAAGAATTCCTTGGAAAAGGTAAAGATGATTCAGGGGAGACTTCGTACAAAACAGTCTAGACAGAAAAGTTACGCAGATTTGAAGGTGCGTGATGTATCATTCATGGTCTGCAAGAAGGTTCTCTTGAAAGTCTCGCTGATGAAGGGTATTATGAGATTCGGGAAGAAGGGCAAGTTGAGCCCAACGTAGTCCCATTTAAGGTGTTGAGGCGAGTTGGGGAGGTTGCTTATGAGCTTGCTTTACCTCCCAGCCTGTCATGTTCATCCAATTTTTTTACGTGTCTATGCTTCATAGGTATCACGCCGACTTGTCTCATGTATTAGACTTCAGTACTATTCAGCTAGATAAGATCTTGGGTTATGAGGAGGAGCCAGTTGCCATTGTTGATAGATAGGATCGCCAGTTGAGATCCAAGAGGATTTCTGTGGTAAAGGTCCAGTGGAGGGGCCAACCAGTTGAGGAGGCAACCTGGGAGTCTGAGAAAGACATGTGGAAAAAATATCCACACTTATTTAGCACTTCAAGTATGAATCTAACCCGTTCGAGGATGAAGTTTGTTTAAAAGGTGGAGAATGTAATGACCCGACTAGTCCTTTTTCTTTCTAGAACCTCCTTCCCCTAAATAAGACTTTACCCTTCTTGCTTCTACTGATTTATGACTTGCGGGTATGGTTGGTTCGGGATTTGAAAAAGTTTGGGCTGGAAACGGAACACTTGGTACCTTAAGATTGGCCCAAAAAGCTCAGTTTGACTTCGGTCAACATTTTGCGTAAATGACCTCGAAATTGGGATTTGACAGTTCCAATAGGTTTGTATGATGATTTCAAAATTGGACGTATGTCCAGATCGGGTTTTAGATGACCCGGAAGCATTTTGGCGCCTAATAGTGACAGTTAATTCCTTAAGGAATTTGAAGTTCTTTAAATTTGATTTGGAGCGGGTTTTGGTGTTATCGAGGTTCGAACGGAATCTCAAGATCAGGAATATTTCCATAATGTCATTTAAAATTTGCACGCAAAATTTGGTGTCAATCAGAGTAGTATAAGTGTATTTCATCACATTGGAAATAAATTAAAGAACTTGAAGTTCATAAGTTTAAATCAATTGGTTTTAGCGTGTGATTCCTAGTTTTAATATTATTTTCGGTGTTCCGAGGGTCGAGTGAGTTCGTTTTATCATTTCAAACTTGTCAATTAGTTGAAAATGTAAGAAGGAGCTGAAGCTCCAGGCTTCTGTCATAACCACACCCGCGGTTGGCCAGCTGTAGGTGCGAGACCGTAGAAGCGGCTAAGCCATAGCAGATGCGGCCATGGTTGCCTAGCCCAGGAACCGCAGAAGCGGACCCCTAAACGCAGATGCGGAACCGTAGGAGGTATTTGCCTTCTGCGGAAGCGGTTGAGCAGGTCCAGCCCAGAACCGCATAAGCGGCCCATTTTTCGCAGCTGTAGTTGGCGCAGGTGCGGCCCAGGACCGTAGATGCGGAAACTGCAGAAGGCAGTGGCCTTCATTAAATAACGGGAGTTTGTCATTTTGACACATTTTACGCCATTCTTGGGAGATTTGGGAGATTCAAAAGGGGAGACTTCAACCTAATTTTGTGAGGTAAGTTATTTCTACTTAATGTGAGTTTAATACATAGTTTATTGATAGATTACAACATGTATACCTAGGATTTGGATAAAAACAAGATTTAACCACGAAATTCATTATGGAATAAAGTAAACATTATATATTCTTGATCCTTAGGTTATGGATAATAACTTTCTTAAAAAATCTCCATAATCGGGGCACGTGGGCCAGATGATGAATTTTAGGAATCTTGCCTTTGGGGTTGGATAATCACTTTAATAGCTAGATTATGAACTTGTAAACCTATAATGAATGATTTTTACACTATTTGAATAGTTTCGGATTGTAAGGATCTGATTGAGGGGTTAAGCGCATCGTTGAGTTGGATGTAGGCTCGAAACGAGGTAAGTCTCTTTTCTAACCTTATAGGAGGAAAATTTCCCATAGATAAACTTATTTAATATATGATTAATAGTGGGGACTACGTATGCACGAAGTGACGAGAGTCCATACGTAGCTACTATTCTTGTTATGTCTGTGTAGTTTTAGGCTTACACTATGCTTTGTGGATACTGCTACATGATTATGATTGTTGAACTGCATTGAATGAAACTGAGTTGAGAATGTCATGATTTTCAAGGATTTCACGTAAATGTTTATTTTGAAAAGAATTGAGGAAACATCTAGTTATATTTATACTTAACTGCGTCTCAAGTATATTTCGCGAGGGGGGTGATTATTTTCGCTACTCTCATGTAAGCTGGTCGTTCGCCTCGGCAGGTTAATAAATATATATATGGTTCAGGTCATTCGCCCTCACCAGTGCACTATTTACTTTTATGATCCCATACTTTAGTTTTGTTGCATGTGCTTTTTGATATAATTTTTATGTTATAAATGGTGTTCGTCTTATTTTAGCTTCTTTTTGTCCATATAAGTTAGGCGTGTTTATAGCGATATACTTTCTGTGAAATCCAACAAATTTTTTTATTGGTGTAATCGATAACCGAATCGATAAGGCCCCAAAATCGATAAATCAAAATCGAAAAAATTGAAACCTTATTGAAACGATAATGATAAGCATATGTACAAATCGATAATCGATAAGTAATTATCGATAATGGTCAAAATAGAATCAATAAATTGAATGCACACCCCTACAGTAGGATAAGATGGTTTTGTACATTCTACTAGATTGCCCACATGCTTGTGATACCAGGTCTTGGCACACACATTGGTAGACTTATAATTTTTGGATTACTGTCATGATTTAAGTTCGTAATTATTACTTTCCTCTGATTATGCTTAAATTTCAAACTCTCAATTTCTTTATCAATAAGGAAAAGTTTTCACGTACTAATTATTTAAATGAGAATTTACTAGTTGATTAGTATTGACTTGCCTAACAATGGTGTTTGGCGCCATCACGACCTAATATGAAATTTGGGTTATGACACTAACATTATTGATTATTTATATTGGATTAATTCACATACTCTTAAAATTACGTATAAGTTCAATTATTATCCATTTTAAGGGTAAACACATCTACTTTACAAGATAATAATGTGGAAACTTTGAATTCACAAAAAGAAAATATTTGGAACTTTGGAATGGTTAATTTGTTAAATAAATTAAACAATTCAGCCTGCAATAGCTAATGTAATTGTCTAATAGAGGCTGTTTATTATCGTTACGTTGTAATATACTAGTAACATAATATGAGATGTAAAACTTCGCATTTCTCTCCCACTTTCCTATTATTCTCTCTCCCTCTCCTCTCTCCTTCGGCATATCAATCTCTCCCCATTGAAGAATAATCTCAGATTCCAAAGTAAGAATCAACAATCAATATTATAATTACTTCAAATTAGGTTATATTTTATTTTTTCCAGCTGAATATATCAGTTATTTTCCCTCTTTTTAATGTTTATTTCAATGCAATCGTTATTTGATGATCTGGGTATTTTATAGTAACATTCTTTTATGAAGATTATTTCTTTGTATTTGGGATTTGTTGATTCTTGGAAATTATATGAGTTTGTATATTCTTGGTATTCTTGTTGGCCTAATTAGTCTGATTACCATTTATGTCATATGGGTTTGTTGTTGAATTTGAACTGCTTCTGCCCTTTTTAATTATGGGCTTTTGATGCTACCAATCACTTGTAAAGTCTGTATCTTCTCTTGCCAGCAGCGTTTTTTCTTTCTGATGTTTTGCTTTACCAGAGTGGCTTCTGGTTGGATTGATGAAAACAGTCTGTTTTCATGAATTTCTGAATATACGTTGCTGCACATGATGCATTTAGCGTGATAGAAAATGTTTCCTGCGGTAAATGTTTTACTTGAGAAGTCACTGTTTGGACCAATTTTAAGTGTTGGTTGGTATAAAGTTTGTTGTACGGGGTAATCCTACAAGGTGTAGGATAAGGCGTAAAGATAGCGTCTTGACGGTACTTTTGAGTATTAAAGTTGACAACAATGTCTAAGTGACTAAGTGTTGCTCAAAGTAAGTAATGTGGTGTAAGAGTTGGCATATTTGAATAGGAAATGACTTCAGGTAACCAAAAGTGTAAGGCATCCAAGGAAAACGTATTCAACCATGTCAAAGACACCTAGAGAAAACAACAAAGGAGATTCGTATCGATTTGATTAATTTTCTCTTTCTATGCAATAGGATTTTAGGACTTTTCAAATGCTAATTGAATGCCCCTGTCACAAGGGACGAAGCTAGAACATTAGTTACAGGTTTGGATGAACCCAGTAACTTTTGCTTAGACCCTGTATTGTATTAGGAGATGCATTAAATATGCATAATTATTTAATTGCGAACTCAATAACTAAAAACGAGCTATGGGTTCGGTGGGAGTTTAGAACCCATAAGCTTCAAATGCTCCACCTTTGCCTATCACATGCATGTCTTCCTTAAGTCCTTCAGGTAACTGACTCATTATATGTGGGTTCTTTACAACAGGTGGTCAGGTTGAAAGAGAACAGCTTGTTAGAGAGCAATGAGCCAACGTCCGTCTGCACTTACAAGACCAACTTCAAGTATGATCTCACTGCTCTATCAAAATTCTGTTTATATGCTAATTTAGCATTGTATTAGAGTGGTTTCCCTGCAACCATCTTTTGTGTGGAAACTGCAGTCAGGAGACTTCTTGTAAATTGCTTTATCCAAGTTTAATAAAACTGCAGTGCTTCATATGAATGTATAAATAAATACTTCCCAATTTCTGAGACGATAAGTGTTTGTGTGAAGTAGCTGCCTGTGGTTACAGATACATGCAGAAATGGTGGCAGTTGAATATGATTCCTGCTATTTAACGAGTTAGCTATAATAATATATCCAAATAATATATCAGCCCTTCTCTAATGCATCATGACATGTCTTGGTATTAGTGCAAATTTGGAAGTACAAAGCAGCTGTTAGGAATTAGCAGCGGAACGAGAAATTCAATTTTTAATGGAAACTTTGCGTCTGTAGTTCTTGCACATTTATGTGCATACTCAGACTCCTCGTTGGTTATTAACAATTTAAAATGCTCTTTGGAGAATTTCATGCACATTTTTAAGAAATCAAACAGAATGTTGAACTGTGCTGTGAGCTACAACGGCCTGGTCATTCAACTGAGTTGTGAAAGAGAATGTTAAAGAATAATGCAAGCGTTGTCCATAGAACACTTCCATTGAGACTGGAGAGACTCTTTGTGTTCACCATGGGGTAAAGAGGCCTCTCTTGCTTTATAACAGAATTGGAGGCACTAGGTGGATCTTCTACAATCATGTTTGGTCTAGAGAGGCTTATTGCTACCTGATTCATATTTCTTTTATCTCTACTGTTGTTTGTTGCTGCCTGATTCATATTCCTTTCCACTCTTTGAATAATTAGAATTTACTTTTACTTCTTGTGTGATGGTAATTGTAAATTCGCAGGTAAAAGAAGATTGAAAGATCTTTTGCTTCGAAAAGATAATCGTGTATGTGCTGATTGTGGTTCTCCAGACCCTAAATGGGCGTAAGTTTCAGCACCTGATGCTTATCTTTCTATTTGTAGAAGTGTGGATGCTTTTTGGATAATAACAGGATAAGAAATGCATAATCCACGTATCTAACGATTTTATAATTGTATTTTATGAGCCGCTCACCGAGGGTCTATCGGAAACCGTCTCTCTACTCCTCCGGAGTAGGGGTAAGGTCTGCGTACACAGTATCCTCCCTGTGAAGTCTCACTGGGCTGTTGTTGTTGTTGAATTTTATGAGCCTCTCTCTATATATACATATATTTGAACTTTTAATAATTCTTTTGTTTTTTGTTTTTGGGATTTTGTCACTTTCTTACATGTAGCTTTCTTTATTATTTGTTGCTATTCTTCTATAACTCCTGCCATGTACATCATGGAGCTGTTCCTTTGACTGTAAGTTTAGCTAGCAAAGCTTCCATCATATAGAGAACACCTGTATATAGATATTTGTGAGATTAAGTGAATAAAAAAAGTTATTAGATGTAAAGGCATTTATTCCAGTTCAGTGACCAGCATTGAAGGTTAGCAGTACCATATTGGCAAATCATAATAATGATATGGTGAGAACAAATTCATCTGTTGTAATCCTGGTAAAGGATAGGTTGACTCCTTCCTGATATAAGCTTCTGGCCTTAACTACCCTGTTGGTGTAAGCATGTTACTACCGTACCCTAGTCTATGGATCATAACTCAAGCCATCCATTTAGTAATGCTTAGAAGGGTAAACAAAATGGGATGGTGCAGATAAGGAAGAATAAACATAGAGGTCAAATAATGTCAGTTATTCTTGGAGAAAACATAGTGCCTTGGCATGCAAACTTCTGAATTCCAGACAGTATTTTAAGTTTTAAGTGTGTAAACAATGGAAAAAGATGGGGAATGGGGTGCAATGGCTGAAATAGCTGTTGCACTTTAGCAGTTGGTGCCAATTGTGACTTTATTGATGCCCCACCCCTCATGCCCCACCCCACTTTTCCTTTCAAGTGGTCCGGTCTAGCCCACGTTCCAAAGATCCCTCCTGTTGCAGAAATGGAGGGACTGCATTAGGTCCCCTGGGACAAGCCAGTCTTGACTCCCTAAAGAAGGCTAGGGCCAGTTCTAGGCCCCGCTTACCAGGTCTGACCAGACAGTACATAACGTGATGACACTGGTTCAACCTTAAAGGGTGTTTATTTAATTCCTGTGAGCAGTTGCCCTAGACTTCTTTCTCCCACTAAAGTATCTAATTTTTGAAAACTAATTAAGGAAAAGAAATAGAAACTATAATTAGAATAGAAGGGAGCATAAGTGATACAAATATCCCTCTGGTTGTTTCTGTTCCAAGTATCTCAAAGTAATTTTTCTCCTTTCTTCCGTTTCTCTCCTTTATTTTTATAGTGCTTGCATTGTGCTCCTCAATCCCAGGTCGACCAATATTGGCGTTTTCATATGTTTAAAATGCTGTGGTGTCCACAGAAGCCTTGGAACTCACATTTCAAAAGTAAGTTTTCCAGGGCTAGTTGCTGTCCATATTTCCTCTTCTCTTTAGAGCTGATGCTGTCCATAATTTACAGCTTAAACCAAGCTTTTTTTAATTGAGATGCATATGCAATTTAGTTTTATGGATTTACTTTTTCGAAGCATAGAACCTAGCATCCTTTTTTCCATTTTCTTCCTAATTGACTGCAGAAATGACAAGAGGGGTTGCTCTGATGGTAAGCAACCCCACTTCCAACCGAGAGGTTGTGAGTTTGAGTCTCCCCAAGAGCAAGGTGGGAAGTTCTTGGAGGGAAGGATGCCGAGGGTCTATTTGGAAACAGCCTCTCTACCCAAGGGTAGGGGTAAGGTCTGCGTACATACTACCCTCCCCAGACCCCACTAAGTGGGATTACACTGGGCTGTTGTTGTTGTTGTTCCTAATTGACTGCAGACTGATGTTTTGATGTTCTAAATTCTATAGGGATTGTTACTATAACCATTTTCCATGGTTATATAAAACCAAGTTCTTGTAGCCTTGAACTGTTCGTTTATAGTAGTTTTAACTAAATTGGTGGCATGGAACCATGCGATTGCTTCCCAGCACTGTCAAATGCTAAAGTGTTTTTTTCCACCTTTATTCTTTACTATACCACACGGCACAAGCATGCCTGGTAGTTTGCGCCCATGTTCATTAAAGAAGGAGAACAGGATGGCAAATAAGTAAATGACTGATCACTTTCCTTGCCTGACTCATAATTTAATGCTGTTGGCAGGTTTCCAGCTATAATGTCCTGCTAAACCCTATCGGATGTCATTGAAACATTCGAATTATACCACAGATGATACTTTTAATTTCTTATATCATTTTCCAACATTACATCAAAAGTTGAACAAGTATTTTTCTTTTCGTGCAACATGTTCTATCTTATTGCATCCTGGCACATGCTGCTCTGCTAATTGTCTTCTGGCAACCTGACTACAGATAACTCTCTGATCCCCCAAGTCTCTGTGTTTCAATATTTCTAGACTTGGGCAGTAAGTTATATTGACTAAAAAACTTTCTGTTACCCTTAGATTGATTTTGTTTTCAAGTCAGAGACTAGGATTAGCAAAGCACTAAATTTCTCAGTTTCTTTTAGCTTACTATATAGCAGGTAGCCAAGGACATAGACCTAGGAAAGGTCCTTGACTCTCTACTCTTTCTTCTAAAAGGTCATGTTACTATAATTCTGAAATTGTCAAGAGTGTAGATCATGTTTCCCTGGTGCATTTTTATTCCCTTCCCTACAGTAATACTATTCTTATAAATGCAAACTCTGAAGTCTGATCTTCTTGCAAATGTATCCCTCCATCTTATGACCATGACGTTGCAGGTTTTGTCTGTGACATTAGATGAATGGTCTGACGATGAAATTGATTCAATGATTGAGGTTGGAGGTAATGCTTCGGCAAATTCAATCTATGAAGCTTATCTTCCTGAAGGAGTTTCAAAGCCAGGACCAGATGCCAGCCACGAGCAGCGTTCTAAATACATCAGGTTAGATCAGATGTCGAAGTGTTGTTCTTTCTATTCATCTTTATGACTTAAAACCAATTTTTATCCCTGGATTTCAGCCTTCATGAGCTTTTCCTCATCAAATGTTGTGTCAGTTATCTGGTAAATATAGATACGTCATACGTGGGCTTGGAGATGACATGAGTATGTAGTTTCCTAAATGAGGACTTCCCAATATTCGATTATGCTCCCCATCCTCTTGAATTTCCATCCTTATCTTTCCTGTCTTTATCTGCTCCTTGGCTTTGTCAATTAACGGCATTCTTGTATCCTTTTCTACTATGTTATAATCTTCATGTAAATTAAATGTTACTTTCTGGTTGTCTGTGCCAAATTCAGCAAAATTCAATGTCCATTGGTTCATATAGAAAATAGAAATTTCTGAACCTAGAAGTTCTATAAAAATACAAAAAAAAAAAAAATACAAATTGCATCTTTTAACTATTAAAAAGGTGTCTAGAAGAAGTCATAGATGGATCTGTTTGACTTGTAAAACAAAGTTGGTAATGGATGAAGGCAGTTGAAATACATGGAAGGAGGTAAATAAGTTCTGAAATATGGTATTTTAAAGTTACCACAACATTATTGGGAGCAAACTGATCTGATATCTCTCTCTCACTCACCAAAGACAGAAAATGTTATTTCTTTACTTAACACCTTCACTTAATTTATGTCATGGGACAACTCCTCCGTGGCGGCAGCGGCGCGCAAATAGCCCCTGTGGCACCCATAGTCTACAAGCCAGCCTTCACTTATCTTAGGTTTCTTGGCATGACCTTGTGCCCATCGTGAAGCTTTCTTCAGAGGCTTGGCTTCAACTGTGTCTCCCATTTCATGTAGCATATTCCTGGCACGCATCTCATATGTGAGGTGTTGTCGTAAGCACACCTGAAGATGGCTAAGGAATAAGGACATGCTCATCCCACGCCTGGCATTGGACGTTGCTCTCAGTGCACACAGTCCAATCCTCAAGCTTGACACTTGTCTTGTGCTTGTCGTGGTGCACATGGCTTTTGCCAGTGTAAGGCAATCTTTAAGTCGTTGGCCTATGTCATGTGCGTCCGTCAAGAAACCAGACTTGATAAGCATATTCTTCAATATCTTAGGAAAGGGTCTCTAACCGAAAACCCAATTTGATTTATAACTCGAGAACATGTGACATGACAGTCATGGCATGCATGCAGCCGTCGCCCATAGGCTAGGCCCTAGGGCTCACCCCAAGTCCTTGCTAACCTCCCTCGGCACTCTTCGGACATGCTATAACATCTCTTAATTGTCGTTGCCTCCAGCATTGCCCCTTTGCTAGATGCTCCTCTAGCTCAATGTCAGCGAGCTGTACTGACACTTGCGTATATGCCCTGGCTGCGCAGCGTTATGGGCATCAAGTCATCAATGAAGGCAACCCATAACAGTTATCTTGTTATTCTGCACAACTACAATTGGAAACTGTCTTCTGTACATGTCTGTTTCCTGCTACACGGTGACTTCATTGCTTATCTCTGCTCTGCATTCCTTTAGTTCTTCTGTTAAGTTTTTTGGTGTGTCAAAAGTGAAAAGTAACTAGTACCATATGAAATTCATAAAACATTCATATCTTGCATTAATGCTTAGCCCTGATAGCATCCAGGAGACATGCTCATATTGCATTCCCTGTGCATGACGTTGGATGATTGTACGCTCTAGACATTTCTGTTCTGAAAGATATATGAAGCAGTCATGGCTCATATCATTCATTTGCTTCTTGGTTTTCTGTGCTGCTTACTGATGAAGGAACAACTAAAAGCCTTCAGTAATTTTTATGTGAGTTGTTGGTCTTGTTTCATTGATGTAAGCATATTTTTTTCTAAAGGTCTAAGTATGAGCGTCAAGAATTCTTGAAACCAAGCTTGCGTATATTGTCAAATCCGAAAAAAAGTTCTCTTAAAACAAGTTTATCCAGCAAGATCACGGACAGCTTTCGAATTTCAAGTTCGAGTTCACAAAAATCTGTAAGTTCTAAATTTCTCCCATGTACCGATCTTCATCTTCTTTCCAGTTAACAGTCTTCTACTTCACAATGTTGGACTTATGTGGAATAGTTTATAATTTCTATGACAGAGTGAATAAGTACCTCACTAGGGTATATTCGTGCATACTTGATGTGTCAAAATATTCTTACTTGTGGTATCTGAGACATTCCTTTTCTATTTGAGGCTAGTGGTGGTCAAGAAATTTATATTTGTTTGTAAATATGTACTTAATCCAGTGAGAAGTATACTATTTTGCATAAATGTTGAAAATATCATTAAAAGGGTCACTGTGCTTTCGTGATCATTTCTGCTGTTAATGCTCAATTTGGTCACAGGAAGGCATGGTAGAATTCATTGGAATGCTGAAGGTCAAAGTAATTAAAGGAACAAACTTAGCCATCAGAGATATGCTCTCAAGTGATCCTTATGTTGTCCTGGCTCTGGGCAAGCAGGTTTGTCGTCCTTTGTCATGGTATTTAATTATGGGGATGAAGAGAAAGAAAGGGTTTGATGCCTTTGATCTTGGTCATTGAATAAATGAATAAATTTGGTAGAATTTCCTGATAGTCGTCTCCCTTATTTTGAAGATCCTGGCTTTTCCCGTTGTTTTCTACATCATGTGGGTAGAATGTAGAATGCAGAACATCCTTGTGTTTTGCTTGGCAAGTTTTTAGACCTTCTGATGCTGCATATTCCTTCTTATACGTACTCTTTTGAAGAACTGACAAGTATAAATTGGTTCCATGTGTTTCTCTCTCTTACCTGGTTCTTTTATTCAGAAAGTGCAAACGACAGTCGTAAAGAGCAATTTGAATCCAGTTTGGAATGAGGAAGTAATGCTTTCAGTTCCGCAAGATTATGGGGCTGTAAAACTGGTAATAATTCCATTCCACCTTTCTCGGACAATATTGAGTAACCATTCTCTCCTTTTTATTTTCCTTCTTCTCGGTCTGCGTAGTTTTATACATATAACTCTTCAATGATTTACTTCGATGATGCCGCATAAGCAACTTGATAAGAAACAAGAACTTCCAATTTATTAATTATAGAAGATCAGATATATTGCTTGGTTAGCATACTTGGATCTTTATTGGCTTGAAGCCCTGACTAGTGAACAATTTACATCAACTGACAAGTATGTCATTCCTCATTCACTGTTCAGAATTACTTCTGATTGCTGAATGGGTTAACTTTGATTCATGGAGCTTAATGGTGTTAGAAAGATGAAAATGGTGGTGTAACGTAGAAAATTATTGCAGTTGATTGGTTGTCTTCTTCTGAGCAAGTTTGTGGTAATTGATTTTCACAGTTGACCAATGAAGCAGCACCAATCAGGTTTTGGTAGAGAAATATACTTGCATAGTTCTGTAAGGCCATTTACTGTAAGATACAGAGATACTTATTGACTGGAACTGCATTGCCTTGTTTTAATTATACTTTGTTTAGCACTATCTAATGGGAAGATCCTAATTTTCGGAGACTTAAAAAGCATTGTCACAGATTTCAGATTGAGCTAGAAAAATGGAAAAAAGAAAAAGCAAACACATATTGTACTATATTTTAAACATCAGTAAGCCTTATAGAGACTGTTGCAATCATGAAATCTCATCACAGCTCCTGCTCTGCACTGCAGTCTGCACCAACGGGTTTTGATGCGGTAACTGAATTAACGACGCAGGGATTTTAGAGTTATTTTACAATTTTGATGAGCTACTGTTACCGTCATCAGAGTTACTCCAGCATAATGATTTATTTACTTCAGCAGGCAATAAGTATTACATGTTATAGGTACATACTTTGGTTCTGGCATTTCAAGAGTTACTCAGACGTGGTAAATCAGTCGCACAGTGTCCATAGTAGAAAGAGAAGGCATCAAGTATCTTACTTTATGAGACTCAATGTATAATTTTGCATAACTTTCCACTTCTTTCTTCAACTTTTTTCCTTTGATATGTTTTTCCTATTATACGAATTCGTTTACCTCGTCCTTGAACCGAGAATCTGTTTCTATCTTATTCCTACTTTGAGCAAAACAGTAAACCGGACTAACTCGTTTGGTTCAACTTATTTGCTTTTTGCTCAGTCTAGCTAACCAGCAGACAAGCTTTCTTCCTGAAATAACCAGTAGCTTTTCTTGTCAATTCTTGTCTATAAAGTAAATTAATGCTTCATTTATATGCATTACCTATGGAACTTCATTTCAGAAGGGAAGAGTGGTTTTTTTTTTTTTTGGTTGTTTTTTTGGTTGTGTGTAAGAGCTATTTTCCTGGTAATACTGACAGTATTTATCCGGTCAAATGGATGCCTGGACTTTTTGTTCAGCCACTTGTTTTACTTTCGCAAAAGCTATTTGACTAAATAAAATCCATTGCCCACTGCTTTGATCATTTGTTAAAACTGATACTGACACACAAAACTTACAAATCACTAACTTGCCTCTTCGCCTTTTGTTTCTGGAAGTGTTAGCTGGATCCTTACTCTTATCTTGCATTCATTTGGTTATGCAACAATTAACCATTACTCTCTTGTATTTTTACTTGGAACTGCAGCAAGTATATGATCATGATACATTTTCTGCTGATGATATAATGGGGGAGGCCGAGATAGACATCCAGCCTATGATAACATCTGCAATGGCATTCGGGGATGCTGGAATGTTTGGTAACATGCAGATTGGAAAATGGCTAAAATCAAATGATAATGCCCTAATGAATGATAGCACTGTAAACATCGTGGACGGGAAGGTGAAACAAGAAGTAAATCTTAAGCTGCAGAATGTTGAATCTGGAGAACTTGAACTAGAATTAGAGTGGATCCCTCTTGACCAATAGGTGTATATAAGATTTTAGAAATTTTTGCTATTTCCCTCCCATTTTCATTGTTGAAAGTAGTACATTTTTGAACTTTTGAATCAGAAATATTGGATAATCCATGCTGTTGTATTCTCCTGCACATTCTATTTGTTTCTTAGTGTGTGTTTTCTTGCCTAAATTATGCACATGAATCCAAGTCATTTTGGGCAAAACAACGGTTTCAACTAAAATCCCTCATCAATTTCCACCACTAAATGTAGCAAGTGCTTAGCAGAGAAATGAGTTTAAAGAGAGCTACTAGTGACAGAATTGATGAACAGAGCTACTAGTAACAGAATTGATGAACAGGGGTTCGATTTCCTCAAATCATCATATATGGCAATTACCAAGGAGTGTAATGGGATTCCTTCATACTCAACTAGAGGTTTGGGGTTCGAGCCGCTCAGGGAAATGGAGAACCTTTGGCTAGGTATGTTTTCAGTTGATGTGAATCTTCTATAAACGTAATGTAAAAAGTCAAACAAATGGTTGAAGAAAGTAATGAGAAAGTAAAGAGAGCTGCTTCTCCTCATGTTCTGCAGCTAGAGATATATATGGTGTTCATAATTGAGGATATCTCTACTATAAATGTTCAAAAATTGTAGTTTCTTTGAGAAGAAATTCACTGTCAACAGCAAGCAGAATGTGCCTTGCAATATATCGTGTACTGCTATGGTTGTTACGAAAATAGAGATGATATGTCTTTTTCTTTGCCTCAAACTGTATAGGTGAATGATAGGAATGTGGAAGTCGGGTATTAGAGTTGTAGGTTAGGAGGTAGTTGAGTCTTGACTTATGTCATGACTTTGTGAGACTGGTTTGGTAGGATACTATTTCGCTTTTACTTTGTATCTTTCTTCTTTATTTCATGTTCTATTTTTCATATTACTATTTCATATTATTTCTGTGGTGTTACTGATATTGTCTCCTTTTGTCTTATTGTTTTCTTGAGCCAAAGGTCTTTTGGAAATAGCCTCTCTACTTCTTCGGGGTAGGGGTAAGGGTAAGGTTTGCATAGACACTACCCTCCTCAAACCCCATTAGTAGAATTTCACTGGGCCGTCGTAGTCCTCGTTGTTGTATAGGTAAGCAGCTCACTGACATGGCTATAATAGTGTGTGCAAGAGTAAGAATCAATACTATGAGTGGAAATGCTGAAACGACGCTAATTAATAAGAACTGTTGGCCAAAATTGTGATGGGATTGTAGAGATCCGTCTTTTCTTTATCAGAAATCTTGAGTTTGGGAGGAAGCGGCCTTTAAACAGGATTCAAATTTCAAACGGTTAAGGGTCAAAACTGCCTTTAACCTATCGATTCCGAAACAAAATTGCCCTCCGTTTACCTTTGGCGAAGAAAATGCCCCCACCGTTAACTTTGTGGCCTATTTCTACCCCTAAAATCTAACAGAATCTTGAATTTCATTTTTAATTTTTTTTAATGCCACGTGTCACGTTTTGATTGGGACATATAAAGAACGGAAAATTGGTCAAAACTGCCCTCAACGTATTGACTCCGAAATAAAATTGCCCTCCGTTAACCTTTTTTGGGTCGGGTCGGTCGGGTTGAAGTGTAATGTGATTTCTCGCTTTCCAACAAATGTAAAGAGCTTGATATATCACATATATTCATCTTCAGTTAAAGTGGATTGGTCATTCCTATCCAATGGGGGGCTGATTTTTCATGGCTTGGTTATGGGGGACGGGTTCGACGCCTGGTTCGTGATGGAGGGGGCTGTTTGGTTGTGAAGTTTTCCGGCAATGTGAAGGTGACGGGCTGGACGGGGAAGATGAAGCAACGGGGTAGCCATGAGAGGTTGTTTGGTGGTTTAGGGTTAGAGAGGGTGTGTTGTGAGGAAGATGAAGAGAGGGTTTGGTGTTTTTTGGGTCGGGTCGGTCGGGATGCTTGTATTTAATTTTTAATTTTTTTTAATTCCACGTGTCACGTTTTGATTGGCCATTAAATAAACTTGACCCAAAATCAATTCTCACCCAAATTCCGACACAACCCGACCCGACCCGACCCAAAAAGGTTAACGGAGGGCAATTTTGTTCCGGAGCAATACGTTGAGGGCAGTTTTGACCAATTTTCCGTTCTTTATATGTCCCAATTTTCCGTTCTTTATATGTCCCAATCAAAACGTGACACGTGGCATTAAAAAAATTAAAAATGAAATTCAAGATTCTGTTAGATTTTAGGGGTAGAAATAGGCCACAAAGTTAACGGTGGGGGCATTTTCTTCGCCAAAGGTAAACGAAGTCAATTTTGTTCCGGAATCGATAGGTTAAGGGCAGTTTTGACCCTTAACCGAATTTCAAATTAGAGAGGCGTCGGGTTTCAAATGCCGGATCGGATGTGCTAAAACATTTACGAAACAAGTACAAATTATTGATACAGAATTCAATAAATCAATTGTAGAATATTTATTTATTAAGGGCTCATAATAAAAGTCCAACAGCAGCTGTGGATTTGGTTATCATTTTCATTAATTTGTTCTGAAGAAACCATGTCCATTATCAAGAAAATCATGTTCATTTGGCTTTCTCGCTCTTATAATTTGTCGGGAGCTATGTTGTTTTGCTCTTTATCCATAGAAACGGAAATGGAACAAGGGGAAATACAAGTAAAATAAATAAATAAATGGAATTGGTGATTGAGTGGGGAGCTTATATATATTATGGTGCCTCAGACTCGGAATAAAAGAAGACCCCATTTTCAAGTTCTAAGACCGGAAATTAATGACAAACTTGTTTATGGAGAAGGTGGAGATGTGGTGATCTTTGGTGCCAGTGGCGTATGCAGTATTTTTCATAAGTCACTATTTCTAATAAAAGGACCGTAACAGTAAAAAAAACTTGTGAAGCCATAGGAGTTTGAACCCAAGATCTCTTACATACTACTTGAAGCTAACAACAACTAGACTACTAAGATGTTTTGTTGCAAGTGGTGTCACTTTTAATGGTTTTATCTTATATTTTTATTTTAATTATTATTTTTATATATATAAATAGTAAAACAATTCAATAAAACGGTGTCCCGTGATACCGCTTGCCACCATATAAATCCGCCCATATTTGGTTCTGTGGGGGTAATTTTGTGAGTCAATAAGTGTAAATGTGTACTAATCTTGTAATTTCGCGGGGGAATAATTAACCCCAATTATTAATGAGGGCCAATTTCTACCTTTTCACATTATTTAAATTTGGACTTTTTCCCAGTTCTACGGCTTCCCACAGGAATTGCATGCAAGATATTAATTTGCACGATCTTGTCGAAAATGCAAACTGTTCAAAGTATAATGAAGCCAGATGACTTCGAATTTTGTTTCACAAATTCAAAGACGCTGGATTTATCTATCTGTAAGGATAACCCGGCCCTCACCCCCACGCTCATTTATTAGAATATGAGAATTTATAACAACACTGATATTGTTAAGAATAGAATTTTATTTAGAGTGAATGTCTATTTTGTAGAGAGTTTTACTTTGAAGCTAAGTTATTTTTCCTCCTATAAATAGAGGGGCCTTATCCCATTGTAAACAACCCCAAATTCAATAAGAATTTTCTCTCTTTCTCTGCAATATTGCTCTTGTTCTTTTATTTTTTTATAACACGTTATCAGCACGAGACTCTACCGTCTCAAGAAGCTCTCTGAGAAGATTAAGTTAGGGCAATGGGCGAGAAACCAATTATCGATTAACGCTTCTACTTCAAGATAATGGCTCACGATTCAGGTATGTTTTCTATGACGATTACATGTAAGATTATTATGTTCAAAATACTGTTATAAACTAATGTTTAAGCTTACATGTGATATCACGAGCCTGAATTTTTTAGAACTGATAATCTTCATAAGTATTATTACGCATAAAGCACAGAATTAGAATGATTTGCTCAAGACTTATTCGAACGCGGGAGGGTTTGCTCTTTAACGACCTTCCCATCTCTCCAAACCCTAAATTTCGGATCAGGTAATCTCCAATTCCTATTTGTTTGTTATCTTGATAATCTTCAGATCCGCTAAATTAACCTGTCTCCAGATTTTACATGTGATAAAAATCAAATTTTTATGTGAAAATTGGTATCTTGTTGTGAATTTTATTTTATAGTTAGTCGATTTATATAGCTTAGCAAATATAGCGTTTTGAGTTTTTCTTTGTCCGTTGAATTAAACTATATAGGTTTTACATGTGATAAATATGATTTTTATCTGAAAATTTTGTACTCGTTTTGGGTATTTTATTTTGAAGTTACTTGATTTGCATAGATTAGCAAATAAGGTGTATTGGGCTGTTCTTGTATTTACATGTGATAAAACTCAGGCTTTCTTATTTGGGAATTTTAATGAACAGTTATTCAATTTATATTGCTTAGCAACTTTGGTGATTTCGGTTCTTTTTGGTTAGTGAATAAATTGTCTCTCTAGTTTTTACATGTGATAAAAATAAATTATATTTGAAAACATGTATTCTGTTATGAAATATTAGATTCTGTGCTAGCTAGAATTTATTCGTTTATCAAAATATTAGAGTTTGTTAAATGTTAGACAAAAACAGTACATATAGCAAAATATTGTACGCAATGAGTAACTAGTGTCGTAATCTTATCTATGTATACTACAATGATTTTTTGCGTTCTTCAAAGACATTGTACTATAATACTACAAATTGTTTCCTTATTATATTGCTTACAATTATAAGTATTGTGCTTGTGTATATTCAACAGTTTTTGTATCCATGGCATTTATTTGTGTAGTCTACATTATGGCACATTTTTCACATGGAATTGTTGCACTGTCTAAGCTGTAACTAAAATCATATTTGTCTTAAAACTTTGCAAACTTGTATGCAATATTGTAAAATTTCTTATTAACACATTTAGACATATACATGTATAGAACTATATTTGGTGTCAATTAACAATACATGAACATGTTTTGAACTTTGAATGTATTGCAAGTTGTCACTGTGAATCAGTACTTAAGGCATGACTATGTATATTATTTTAAATTATTTGTTTAATTGATTCATGTACCACACATACGATATTCAAAGAGAAGAAATATTTCTCTCATTTAAGTATGTGTAAGGCAGATGTTACTACAATTTCTGGTAGTAGTAAATTGTTTGAGGCTCCAGAAGAGCAACTATAACTCTGCCTAAAGGAACAATATTTATCATAGAGAATGCAATGTTCTCCTCCAAGTCTAAGAGGAACTCGTTGAGTTTTTAAGATATCATTCAAAATGGATATCATATTGAGACAATAGATGAGAATAATCTTGAATATCTCATCATTACAAAGAATGTCTCTGGCCAAAAGAGGGTTATTGAGAAGTTCCCATCTTTATCTTGTGGCCTGTATTGGACAAGAATTAGTGCAATTGAGGCACATTCTACCGTAAACCAAAAGGTTACTGATTCCAATACTTTCGTACTTTGGCATGATCGAATGGGACATCCTGGATCAATTATGATGAGATGGATTATAGAAAACTCAAATGAGCATCCATTAAAGAATTTAAAGATTCTTTTAAATAATGAATTTTCTTGCACTTCTTGTTATCAAGGCAAGTTAATTATTAGACCATCACCAACAAAGGTTGGAACTGAGTCACCTACGTTTTTGGAACGTATACAAGGGGATATTTGTGGACCTATTCACCCACCTAGTGGGTCCTTTTAAATATTTTATGGACTTAATAGACGCATCCTCTAGATGGTCTCATGTGTGCCTATTGTCATCACGCAACCTTGCGTTTGCAAAATTAATGGCACAAATAATTCGATTACGAGCACAATTTCCTGATAATCTAATTAAGTCTATTAGACTAGATAATGCTGCTGAGTTTTCATCCCAAGCATTTAATGATTATTGCTTATCAATTGGGATAAAAGTGGAACATCATGTAGCTCATGTTCGCACTCAAAATGGTCTTGCAGAATTTTTAATTAAACGTCTGCAGTTGATTGCAAGACCATTACTCATGAAAACGTGGCTGCCCACTTCGGTTTGGGGTCACGCCATTTTGCATGCAGCAATGCTAATTCGTCTCAGACCGACGAATTATCACAAATATTTCCCGTTGCAATTAGTTTTGGGTCATGAACCTAATATATCCCATTTAAGAATTTTTGGATGCGCAGTATATGTGCCTGTAGCACCGCCATACCGCACCAAAATAGGTCCGCAAAGAAGGTTAGGAATATATGTTGGGTTTGAATCGCCCTCCATTATTCGCTACCTCGAAACATTGAAAGGGGATTTGTTCACTGCACGATTTGCAGACTGTCGATTCGATGAGACACTTTTCCCAAAATTAGGGGGAGAAGTTGGTGAAACCAAACAGGAAATTTTGTGAAAAAATTCATCATTATCTCATCTTGATCCACATACCTCTATTTGTGAAAAAGAGGTGCAAAAGATTATTCATTTGCAAAGAATAGCAAATCAAATGCCAGACGCATTTACGGATTTGAAAAGGATAACAAAATTACATATCCCCGCAGAAAATATGATAGCACTATGTAATAAGTCTGAAAGAAGACAAAATTATTACCGTGAAGGTATCAATAGATATGGACGTGGCAATAGACGAAATTATAATCGTCATCATTGTGATAATGAGAATAATAAGGATTCTCAAGATATTCCTTCACTCTGTGAAAGTAATATATGTCATCGATTTGACATGAGATTTTATACAGCATATATAGATGATTATGATCCATTCATGGTGTGAATGTGACAACATATGATTTATGAATACATATTCATTATTGGAAGAATATGAACATGCTATTGGTATTGAATATACCACACTCACCTCTAGAAGGAGGGTTGAGATGATATAAGAAAATAATGTCATTATTATGGCATGAATGGTCATTGGTCACGTACCTATTGTACGCCAAAATATTTTGGCAATATGATTATTAAAATAATGCAAGAAACATATATTGCATATAATTTTGACATGACCATATTGGTACAACTTTAAGAGCCAATTATATTATTTTGGAGAAACATAATTGATTACCAATAAGGTATTGTATTGTAGTAAGTCTCAAAGAAACTTATTCAGTTTCCAAAGTATATGCGAAGCGATTGATTATATTGAGACTATAAATAAAAGAAAGATTTGATATCTTCTATTACTACAACTTGTAGCATGATAATATGCATGTGAAAAGCTACCGGCTTTATTCTCCAATTTGTACTATACAAACAAAAGAATGCCACAATAAAGTGGATGTTTATTGATATAAAAACCCATATCATAATAAACTTAGAGTTTATCGATAATTGCACATGTCATGATGTAAACCTGAATTTTATCAATATTGATAATTTACTCAATTGGCATTCGGGTTAGCCATATCAATTTAAGTACAATGTGCAACAATAATAGAGAATTCACATGGGTAAATATTAAAGAACTAGAAAGTTCTTTACGAATTCTCTTATATTACTTGTTCTCATTAATTAATTGACCAACTAAAGTTGGGGTTGAATCCCATAAATTCTGAAAATATCAAAGGCGAATATGGGCCCATTCGCCTGCCATGTATACCACATATGATGCATCTATGATATGGTTACATGTGCGATTATTATTAACCTGCAACCTGGCCGGTGCTTGCGAGGTAACTTGCTCAGTAATCTAATTTCGAGCATAATTTCCAGATTTTCTATTCAAGATAGTTCATCTTGATAAGGTGGTTTACATCATAGTTGGTTTAGCAAAATAATTTATTGAGTGCCTCCACTTAATAGCTAAATTATTGCTTATGAGAACAAAGTTATCTATATCAATTTGATATACGTTATACACGAGAGTATATTATATTCTCCCCTCACAAGTGGTTCAGGGTCAGGAACAAAATAATTTCATCTTATTATTATTGATGTGCAATATATATTAACATGATAATGCACAAAGATGATTTCCCAGAGTTGAGAAAACAAGTTAGTTTTTCTAACATGAGGGGGAGACATCATAAACACTTGAGAAAAAGTTACATGGAACGAATTATCATTTGTATATATAGATCCTCGAATATCATAATATGATCTTGAAGTTCATAAAAGGATAATTCAATTGCAACATACTGCAAAGCATGCCATACGCATTTGCTGACCCAAAGAAAGTAACTATATTCTCACTGCAAATGCTCATATTAAGTCCTAGAAGGACAAAGTCTTTGATACGCATAAAGCGTATAGACAAATCTGTTTCAAATAGAACTTCTTGATAAAGAAGATGAGCAAATGATCAAAGTGATCATAATAGAGGAGGCAAGTGATCTAGAAGGTCACATGGCATAACGCTTCATAAAATCTCATGAGAGATTCAGGTACCCGAATATATGAATGAAAAGATCTATATGTTATGTCTTTATAAAAATTTATTGGAACTGATATAACATGTTTGTCGACGACATCTATGATAACACTAATATAATGAGGATCTTAAGTCTGTCGCCTACAGATACAAAAGTATTGGCCAAATGGAAGAGATACAATTCAAGTAGAATTGATTCCATATGAAAGACATGTAGTTTTGGACATGTAGTTCAAATACTTAAAAGTATAAAGTTAATGGTATGTGCAATCAGTTTTCGATATCTTATTTGTTTAGCATGACATGAAAACTTGATATTCATCTACAGTCTATAATATGGCTTATATGACTTAACTTATATGACAATCCATGAAGGATTTAAGTTGCTTGAAGCATATATAATTCTTGATCTTGAGGTATCATTTCCTTAATGCAATGTATGCACAACTATATCTTGCTATAACTATAAGCATGATAATGTGATAGCGAGGATACCTCTATGGAAATATTGAAGAGTCATTCCACGACATTTGTGAAGACGTTATATATCTATCACGAGTGATGATTTCAAGGTGCAAAATATTCGTTCAAGTTAATATGGTTGATTTATTTATTAAATCTCTACCAAAGATCTCTTGAAGATGGTGCACAAGATTGGAATGCGAATGCTCAAGGATGTGAATTGATGCTCTTTTCAGGGGGAGTTAATGCGCGTTACACTCTTTTTCCCTTACAAGGTTTTGTCCCACTGGGTTTTCTTTGCAAGGTTTTTAACGAGGCAACCAATAGGCGCATTACTAAATATGTGTACTCTTTTTCCTTTTCTAGAATTTTTTCCCATTGGGTTTTGTTTTAGTTAAGGTTTTAATGAGGCACATTACTTATTGAGTAGACATTCAAGGGGAAGTGTTAAGAATAGAATTCTATTTAGAGTGAATGTTTATCTTGTAGAGAGTTTTACTTTGAGGCTAAGTAATTTTTCCTCCTATAAATAGAGGGGTCTTACCCCATTATAAACGACCCCAAATTCAATAAGATTTTCTCTCTCTTTCTCTGCAATATTGCTCTTGTTCTTTTATTGTTTTATACCATCATTTTATGTTTTCTTCTGCTTCATGTAACTGTTTGTCGCTTCTTCTTTTCCTTTCCCCTAATTTACCGCACTTACCAATACAACTGGACAAACAGTACTGAGAGATCAGTTTAAGCTTTATGCTTATCAAAATCAATCTGAAGTAAGCACAGATAAATTATCGACACAGCAACCAATTTAAGCAAGGAAAAAAAAGGGTAAAGTGAATCTCAATTGTTAATTTATGAATTATGTACGTCCAGGTATACATACCCACAACAATCACTATTTCCTTTCGGATTACAAGCACTATTTCATTTGTTGACGACGTTAGCTACCGACGTTGACCCTAACGTTGACAACGACGTTTCTCTTTGCTTTTTCTTTCGGAGCCTAACGACGAAAACAAACCCGGAAACGGCCAGCAAGACGACGCCAGCTGCTCCACAAACCAAGCTGGAAACCAATAGCACTTCTCTCACGTGATCTTTCCGGTTGCTATCATGTGACATTTCATCTCCGTTATTGCCGGTATTATTCCACCACGTCAAGTTCCTCGCCTCCGGTAGCGCCGATGACGGCGGCGATTTTCCTCCGGCGCCGGCGAAGAACGAATGCAATTGTGGATCGTCGGCTTTTGCGGTCGGAATATTTGACGAGTGTTGATATGGCAACCCGTGCTCTGATGGACGGAGCTCTCTGCCGTGTGGTTTTGAGTAAAGTATGGAGATGGTGAATAAGAGTAATAATACGATAGCGTTTTGCATGTTTTGCTCCATGCTCTGCTGTCATCTGGAGTATGATGATAGCTTTGGTTTATATTCACTTTCTCTCTCTAAATAATGAAAAGGCAAGAGTTTGCTTCTCATGAAAGGAAGAGGGGAAAAAGTTATCAAATGTCTATATCAAAGTAGTACTCGCTGCATTATATATTTTACATATATTTTTTTATTTTCTAATAAGTTTCTTTTGATTTAATTATTGGCTTGCAAAATTTATTGGCTCATTAATTTATATTTATATCGCATAGGGATTTATTAAAAGGATGTAATTCCTAATTGGCATTCTCTATTTCAAAAGTTCTAAGTCCATACCTATAATATTCCTCTGCCGGAAAAGTTAATTAGTACTTCATCCATATTATTTTATGTTATTTGTGTGAGCATTATTGTATTAAAATAAAAAATCTAAAAACTGCTAGAAGAATAAAGAAATCTGGAAAACAGTAAAGAATCAAAAATATTCCGAGTTCACAATTTTCTTGTGTGTTCTTAAGAAATTTTAACCCCCTCACGTGTTGCTAAGGTAATGGATTAATCCACCCAGGATAAAACAGAATAAACCTTCCTGCAACAGTGGCAATACAAACTGCAGGATACCAACGAACTCAAAGAACGGAACAAAATCACACTTACGAGTTTGACAGAGAGAGAGAGAGACTGCAAATTAGAATGCGGTATTTTCACAAAGAAGGAAGTTCACTTATGTTTTTCGTATTAGAAAACAAACCATGCCTCAGAATTTATATTATCAGAAGAGATGTATGAAAAAGGTGTTCTGCCGCGGTCCTACCGCGGTTACGCCAGGACTACGGCCAGAGTGACCTTCAGAGTCAGTGTTCTACCGCGGTCCTACCGCGGTTATGCCAGGACCCCGACCAGAATGGCTTTTAGAATCTGAAGCAGTGTTCTGGCGCGGTTCGACTGAGGTTACACCAGGACAGCGGCTAACTATTTGGCATTTAATTAATTAACTATTAAATGATTAATTAAATAAATTTTGTCCAAAAATAATCTTATCGATCGATCATTTGACAAATCTAAATCCAAATTCGAAGCCGAAGCCGAGCCGAGCGAGCGGCGACAACGACGATGGCGCAAGGGTTCATTCTCTTCAACTCCTTTTAAGAGCTTTAAGAAGTGATTCTCTATATATACACACAAATGTAGTTGTCCCTCACCAATGAGGGACAAGTGCAAGACAAAATCTCACTTCTTCAAATTTTCATTTTCCGTCCATTTCCAATTCACACTCTTTATACCTTAAGCCCATTGGCTTAAAAGGCCATTAATCCCCCACATGAATGGGAATGGGTGTATCAAGAAAGATCGTAGGTGAAAGCTATGTGATTTTGCAAGTAAGGATTAATTGCATCTGGATAAGTAGGTTTCCCTTTGAACTTTCCGTAGTGAATATATGCCGGATATACTCGGTCAATAGGTAGATTTGATATTTTTGAACCGTCAAACTTTAGTGTATACCTAGACAATCATATGTCACACAACCAACCCTTAATCGTCTTTTGGTTCTCATTGTTGTGTTCGTTTTAGCCATGAACACCGCCTGGTTTCATAAGTGCATAGAGAATTGGCCTTACATAATTTTCATTGAAGCGGCTTCCACTTCACTCTTACATAGGTGATTCCTAAACGTGTAATCCTTTAGATTGAGACTATTTGATAAATACCTCATCAAACTTAGGTAATCATTAAAGAACGTGTAAAGTTCTACCCTTGTTACTGAACATTGTCTTCATCACGAGAAGGGACCAAAGATTTTACTTTGACAATGTTGAACCGATCAATCACAACTTTGTTTGAGCTCCTTGAACCTAGATCAAAAAATCCAAAATCCTAGGTAGAGTTACCTCCATCTTGACTTGTCCTCAGCCATAGTCCCATTCCCTTATATGACTTCTCAACTCCCTCTCTAGTTAAGCCTTTCGTAAGCGGATCCGCCACATTATCGTTTAATCTTACATAATCAATAGTGATAATTCCACTAGAAAGTAGTTGTCTAACGGTGTTATGTCTTCGTCGTATATGACGAGACTTTCCGTTGTACATAACGCTCCATGCCCGTCCTATGGTAGCCTCACTATCACAATGTATGCAAATAGGAGCCAAAGGCTTTGGCTAGAACAGAATGTCTTCTAAGAATTTTTTAAGCCACTCAGCTTCTTCACCGGCTTTATCCAAAGCTATAAACTCTAATTCCATTGTAGAACGAGCGATACATGTCTGTTTGGAAGACTTCCAAGATGCAGCTCTTCCACCAACAACAAAAATATATCCACTAGTGGACTTTGTTTCTGTTGGGCCGATTATCCAATTTGCATCACTATATCCTTCGATAACCGCATGATATTTATTGTAGTGCAAAGCGTAGTCTTGGATATACTCCAAGTATCCCAGAACTCGTTTCATTGCCACCCAATGATTTTTGTTGGGATTACTTGTGAATCGACTAAGTTTACTTATTGCACAAGCTATATCAGGTCGTGTACATTTCATGATGTACATTAAGCTTCCCAACACACGAAGCATACTCCAATTAAGATGTACTTTCACCTTTGTTCTTTATAAGATGATGGTTTAAGTCAATTGGAGTTCTTGCACTTCAAAATTCCAAGAGTTTGAATTTTTCAAGCACCATTTTACGCAACGTGATTGAGACAGAGATAGACCCTGAGGAGTCCTCTAGATTTTAATTCCTAGAATTACATCGAAAACTCCTAAGTCTTTCATATCAAACTTACTAGCAAGCATTCGCTTAGTAGCTTGAATGTCAGCAATGTCTTTGCTCATTATTAGCATATCATCAACATATAAGAAAACAATTATTATATGATTTGGAACGTTCTTAATGTAAATACATTTATCACATTAATTAATCTTAAAGCCATTTGACATTATTGTTTAGTCAAATTTCGTATGCCATTGCTTGGGTGCTTGTTTTTGTCCATAAAAGGACTTAACAAGTATACACATCCTTTTTCTTTTTCCGTTTCCGGAACCACAAACCCTTCAGGTTGGTTCATGTAAATTTCTTCCTCTAGATCATCATTTAAGAAGGCTGCTTTTATATCCATTTGGTGGATTTGAAGACCATACAAGGCGGCTAACGCTATTAGCATCCGAATAGATGTAATTCTGGTTACCGGCGAGTATTTGTCAAAATAGTCAAGACCTTCTCGCTGTCTAAATCCTTTAACAACAAGTCTTGCCTTGTATTTTTCAATAGTACCATCGTCCTACATTTTCTTCTTAAAAATCCATTTAGAACCCAACATTGTGTTACCTGGAGGAAGATTAACCAATTCCCAGGTATGGTTTCTCAATATGGATTCTATTTCACTATTGACAACTTCTTTCCAATATTGTGCTTCTGAGGAATACATTGCTTCCTTGAGGGTACGAGGCTCATTTTCTAACAGAAAAGTCAGAAAATCTGGACCGAATGAAGTAGATGTCCTTTGACGTTTACTTCTTCTTGGATTTTCCTCATTAGGCATACCATTTGTTATTTCCTCCCGAGGTCATTTTGACCTTTGGTAGGTCACATCCCTTTCCTTTTTATACGGATAAATAGTCTCAAAGAATTCAACATTATCTGATTCTATTATCGTATTAACGTGAATCTCAGGGTTTTCTAATTTATGAACCAAAAAACGATATGCTTTGCTATTGGTTACATATCCAATAAATACACAATCAACCTTTTTGGACCTATCTTAACCCTTTTAGGTTTAGGAATTTGTATCTTCGCTAAACACCCCCACACTTTGAAGTATTTCAAGCTAGGCTTCCTTCCTTTCCACTTTTCATAAGGAATGGAATGTGTTTTACTATGAGGTACACAGTTGATTATTCGGTTATCTGTAAGTATAGCTTCTCCCCACAAGTTCTGTGGTAAGCCAGAACTTATCAGCAATGCATTCATCATCTCCTTCAACATTCGATTCTTTCTTTCTCAATTCCATTTGATTGTGGAGAGTAAGGGGCAATTGTTTGATGAATAAGGCCTTTTTCAAACATACTTCTTCAAAAGAAGATTCATATTCGCTACCCCTATCACTTCTTATCATTTTGATCTTTTTGTTTAGTTGCGTTTCAACTTCACTCTTGTATTGCTTGAAAGCATCAATTGCCTCATCTTTATTATTAAGTAAATAAACAAAGCAATATCTCATGTTATCGTCAATAAAAGTAATAAAATACTTTTTTCCATCGCGAAACGGTGTTGACTTCATGTCGTAAATATCTGGGTGAATTAAGTCTAAAGGACTTGAATTCCTTTCAACGGACTTATAAGGATAGTTAGCATACTTCGATTCTGCACATATTTGACATTTGGAATTAATGCAATCAAATTTTGGCAATACTTCTAGATTTATCATTTTCGAAATATTTTGAAGTTTACGTGACCTAAACGTGAATGCCATAAAATGTTTGACTCAAGTAAGTAAGAAGAAGCATTAACTTTATTAATAGGAACTGGTATGATATTTAGCTTAAACATGCCCTCATTCAGGTAACTTTTTCCTACATACACATCGTTCTTAATTAGTACAACACTATTAGAAAAAAAAATACATTTAAATCCACTCTTGACAAGAAGTGAGGTAGAAACAAGATTCTTGCGAATTTCTGGAACATGGAGGACTTGGTTTAGAGTCACTATTTTTCCCGACGTCATCTTCAATGCAATCTTTCCAACTCCTTCAATTTTGATCGTAGATGAATTTCCCATGAAAATTATCTCATTGGGTCATGCGGGGGCATAAGAAGAAAATAACTCCTTGTTAGCACAAACATGGTGGGTGGTTCCAGAATCTATCCACCATTCGATTTCCTACCAAGTTGCATTCAGACAACATGGAGCACAAGTCCTCCATTTCATCTTCAACTATGTTAGCTTGATTCTTTTTCTTCTTATCATTCTTTGGCGCACGACAATCCACGACCTTGTGCCCAGATTTTCCATAGTTGTGGCAATTACCTTTGAACCTTTTTCTTGCTTGGGTAATTATTTGGTTCAGAAACCTTCTTCCTCTTCTTATTTTGTGGCGCCTCCTCAACAATGCTTGCCTCAATTATTGTAGAGTTTCCACATGACTTCTTTTCAGCACTTTTGTTGTCTTCTTCTATCCTCAAACGAATAATCAAGTCTTCTAGTGTCATTTCCTTCCGCTTGTATTTAAGATAGTTTTTAAAATGCTTCCACAACGGAGGTAACTTCTCAATGAAAGCAGCAACTTAAAATGCCTCATTTATGACCATACCTTCAATAACAAATTCATAATCAATAATACGATAAATCTTATTAATAAAATTATTGATTCGGTTCATACCTTCAGCAAGGAGGTATGCACAATAACTTGTAATTCTTGGACTTGAGTTATGACCGACCTAGTGTCAATCATCTTGAAATCCAAAAACCTTGCAGCCACGAACTGTAGAAAATCATTCTATCCATGATATGTGTGCTTTGGTTGTATTAGCATGATTTTCAGGTATAGGTTTTGATGAATGACAAACAACAAAGTCGATGAATGACAAACAATGAAGTCAAGTGTCAAACAACGTTATTATATGACAAACAATCAAGATTGAATGCTGAGAAGCATATTGATGAATGGATTGCATAGACAAGCCAAAGAGGAGCTCAAAAGTTCAAGACCGAAGACCCAAGGCGTAGGTCGAACCAATGTAAGAGCAACGTTTAAGTTATCTCGTCTTTTGGCTCAACATAGGTCATCATAAATATGCATAAAATCTTTTTATCAAATCATATTTATCATAAACATATTTCAAATACTTCAAACAAAATGATTTTAACGTTTTCTTTTTAACCAAAATGGTTTTTGAAGTAAGTTGTCAATTCTGGACAGCATAATAGAATAATCGATTATGACAAAGTGATAATCGATTATTCTGGGAAATTCCATTTATTGGAAATTTCCGCAAGAGTCAATAATCGATTATCCTCAAGAGCATAATCGATTATTCTCTATCCGTTGCCAGTTTTTGAACGCTGTAACAACATAATCGATTATGCATATCACAATAATCGATTATCCTGCATAAAATCAGCTTCCGATTTTGTAACGGTAAGCTGATAATCGGTTATCCAAATCTGATAATCGATTATCCTTGCATAAAATCAGAATAATTGATTGTCAATTAAGCAACGGACATACAACTTCTACCACCTATAAATAGAGGTCTTTTGAGCTGATTTTATACACACAACACCTCTCATTATTCATATACATATTGATATTATTTGTGCATCATTATAGAGCTTTTGTTGAGCCATTTGAGAGACAACTTTGAGTTGTTCATAGAGCTAATCTTGTATCTCTTTATCTACTCTTTTTAGAGAGTTTGTTGTAAAAGAGAAAGGTGTTTGAGAAGACCATATCTTCTCATTGATTGTCGGGTTTGCTAAGTACCCTCAATCTTAGTGTGTGAAGTCTTGTGGTGCGGTATCTACGAGCAAGGTGAAGTCTTGAGGTGAGGTATCCTCGAGCAAGTTGAAGTCTTGTAGAGTGTACATCTACGAGCAAGTGTAACGGTTTGTTAGGCACCCGTAAGCTTAACGGAGTTAGAGGAAACTCGAGAGAGTCTCTCGTGGACTGGACTAACCACACGTTGTGGTGAACCAGTATAAATTCGGTGTGTTCTTTCTTTACTATTTTAATTACCGCATTTACTTTACTCCTGCAATTTTAATTCCGCAATATTTATCAATATTCTCGTGCCGCACTATTCCCCCCTCCCCCCTCTAGTGACGGGCATAAATCCTAACAATTGGTATCAGAGCCTAACTCTCTGAAAGCCTTAACCGATTGAGAGAACGATATATATTTTTTGTTGAGAATATTGAAGGCAGGAATGATGAGCGAAGGACACTCCACCTATAGGCCTCCACTATTTGACGGAACAAATTACACATATTGGAAAGAGCGGATGAGAATTTTCATCCAATCAAATAACTTTCGCTTGTGGCAAATCATCAAGAACGGTGAACAAATGCCAACAAAGAAAGTTGGGGAAACCACGGTTCCAAAGGAGGAAGATGAATATGATGCCGAGGACGTCAAGAAAGTTGAAAATAATGCAAAGTCCGTCAACTTATTATATTGTGCGGTGAATCCGGATGACTATCGGAAGATTTCTTGCTGCACAACTGCCAAGGAGATGTGGGATAAACTCGAGATCACTTATGAAGGTACGTCTCAAGTCCGAGAATCTAAAGGTTATTTTCTAACACATGAATATGAACTCTTTAAAATGAGGGAGAAAGAACCCATCGGTATTATGTTCGAACGATTCTCAAAAATCATCAACGATCTTCATGCTCTCGGAAAAGTGTACACGAACAAAGATCTTGTTCAAAAAATCCTACGGAGTCTCACTCCCGAATGGCGTTTCAAAGCCAATGCCATCCAAGAGTCGATAGGAATCACGGATGTCACAATTGATGGACTAAGAGGTAACCTCGAAACTTATGAAAGCACAATTCTTAATCCCTATCTTAGAAGTAAAAGTTCGAATATTGCCTTCAAAGCCTCATCTGCTAAAAGAGTAGAGGTAAGTGATTCGGAAAGCGATGATGATATTATTTCCAATGATATAATTGAAAAGTTTTATTAGTTTAGGAAGAAGGAAATAAAGAAGGAAGAACCAAGTCCTTCATGCCAAAATTGTGGAAAACTTGGCCACACCAAATCACATTGTCCAAAACCCAAGGACAAGAAAAAGAAGAAACACCATAGGCGCGTGACATGGGTTTCGGACAGCTCGGGCGATGAAACTGCCACATTATGCCTCATGGCCAACGAGGAAGAAGAGGTAAGTACTCCTAACTCTTACTCTTATGAAGAATTACAAGAAGCTTTTCAAGAATTATATGATGAATTGAAAAAGTCTTCAAAATCTCCAAAGAGGCCAAGGCTAAAATTAAAGTTTTAGAAGAGAAAAATAATTTTTTGGAAAATGACAATATTGATCTTAGAAATAAAATTAAGGAGATGAATGAAGCCTCTTCAATTGATCAAAGTTCAAATTGTTCTTCTTGTAAGTCTTTGAAAATAGAGAACATAGAACTTAGGAACACACTAGAAAAACGTAGTGTTGATAATCCTAAAACAATTGAAGAAATTAAAAAGGATGATAGAAATGAAGTTGGACCACCTAGAAATAATTCTAGGAACTTCATTAATGAGTCTAAAATTAACCATTTTAGACCACCTAGAAACAACTCTAGGAATTTTGTTAATGAGTCTAGAATGAATAATTTTAGACCACCTAGAAATGACTAGGAATTTCAACGCTTCTAGGAATAACGACTTTAGATCACCTAGAATGTTTTTGGCTCAACCAAGACATATGCACAACCCGAATGTTATATGTCATTATTGCAACCGGGTAGGACACATAGCACCCGTATGTTTTGCAAAACATTGAGATTTATCTTTTGACTATGATTATTATTTGCCTAACCCCCAAGGACCCAAAAGCAGTTGGGTACCGAAAACCTATTTTTAGGTATGTTTGCAGGTGTGCTTGAAGACTACAATATCGTAGTAGATGCACCAAGCACGAAACCTTATTGCATCGAGGGGGAACTTCGGTTAGTTATCACATTTTTGATAAAAACGTAATAGTTGATATGTGTTAGCGATTAATATATCTTTGTTAACAATTGGTATTAATTATTTTTGTTGATTCATATTTTGATAACTTTTATTTTGAATAACAATTGGTATCAAAATTAATGATTGATTCATGTTTTGATGAATATTATTTTAATTTAATTAACAGTTGATATATGATTTGCTAAAAATAACCATTATTATGGTTGGTATGTTTTTACTAACATTTGGTATTATTTTATGTTGGTATGATTTTTAATCGTCAATATATATTCCTCATTATATTTTCTATTTTTTCTTGACACTAACAATTGGTATACCCAAAAGGGGGAAGTGTCGAAAGGGGAAATGTAGCCTTTGTATACTCCTTTTTGCTAATGCCAAAAGGGGGAAGAAATTAGGCGATATGCATCAAATAAGGGGGAATGAATCGACGTTATAGCATGCCTTATTTGAGGGGAAATTATCATTAAGGGGAATTGCTTGCATGAATTGTATGTTGAGATATAGCATGAATTTATGGGGAATCCGATATGCATATCTCATGTTGTTTGTCTTTATCAAAAAGGGAGAAATTCTAGAAAATCATTTTATCCATGATATGTGTGCTTTGGTTGTATTAGCATGATTTTCAGGTATAGGTTTTGATGAATGACAAACAACGAAGTCGATGAATGACAAACAATGAAGTCAAGTGTCAAACAACGTTATTATATGACAAACAATCAAGATTGAATGCCGAGAAGCATATTGATGAATGGATTGCAAAGACAAGCCAAAGACGAGCTCAAAAGTTCAAGACCGAAGACCCAAGGCGTAGGTCGAACCAATGTAAGAGCAACGTTTAAGTTATCTCGTCTTTTGGCTCAACATAGGTCATCATATATATGCATAAAATCTTTTTATCAAATCATATTTATCATAAACATATTTATATACTTCAAACAAAATGATACTAACGTTTTCTTTTTAACCAAAATGGTTTTTGAAGTAAGTTGTCAATTCTGGACAGCATAATAGAATAATCGATTATGCAAAAGTGATAATCGATTATTCTGGGAAATTCCATTTATTGGAAATTTCCGCAAGAGTCAATAATCGATTATCCTCAAGAGCATAATCGATTATTCTCTATCCGTTGCTAGTTTTTGAAAGCTGTAACAACATAATCGATTATGCATATCAAAATAATCTATTATCCTGCATAAAATCAGCTTCCGATTTGTAACGGTAAGCTGATAATCGATTATCCAAATCTGATAATCGATTATCCTTGCATAAAATCAGCATAATTGATTGTCAATTAAGCAACGGACATACAACTTCTACCACCTATAAATAGAGGTCTTTTGAGCTGATTTTATACACACAACACCTCTGATTATTCATATACATATTGATATTATTTGTGCATCATTATAGAGCTTTTGTTGAGCCATTTGAGAGACAACTTTGAGTTGTTCATAGAGCTAATCTTGTATCTCTTTATCTACTCTTTTTAGAGAGTTCTTGTTGTAAAAGAGAAAGGTGTTTGAGAAGACCATATCTTCTCATTGATTGTCGGGTTTGCTAAGTACCCTCAATCTTAGTGTGTGAAGTCTTGTGGTGCGGTATCCACGAGCAAGGTGAAGTCTTGAGGTGAGGTATCCTCGAGCAAGTTGAAGTCTAGTAGAGTGTACATCTACGAGCAAGTGCAACGGTTTGTTAGGCACCCGTAAGCTTAACGGAGTTAGAGGAAACTCGAGAGAGTCTCTCGGGGACTGGACTAACCACACGTTGTGGTGAACCAGTATAAATTCAGTGTGTTCTTTCCTTACTATTTTAATTACCGCATTTACTTTACTCCTGCAATTTTATTTCCGCAATATTTATCAATATTTCTCGTGCCGCACTATTCCCCCCCCCCCTCTAGTGACGGGTATAAATCCTAACAATTGGTATCAGAGCCTAACTCTCTGAAAGCCTTAACCGGTTGAGAGAACGATATATATTTTTTGTTGAGAATATTGAACGCAGGAATGATGAGCGAAGGACACTCCACCTATAGGCCTCCACTATTTGACGGAACAAATTACACATATAGGAAAGAGTGGATGAGAATCTTCATCCAATCAAATAACTTTCGCTTGTGGCAAATCATCAAGAACGGTGAACAAATGCAACAAAGAAAGTTGGGGAAACCACGGTTCCAAAGGAGGAAGATGAATATGATGCCGAGGACGTCAAGAAAGTTGAAAATAATGCAAAGGCTGTCAACTTATTATATTGTGCGGTGAATCCGGATGACTATCGGAAGATTTCTTGCTGCACAACCGCCAAGGAGATGTGGGATAAACTCGAGATCACTTATGAAGGTACGTCTCAAGTCCGAGAATCTAAAGTTGATTTTCTAACACATGAATATGAACTCTTTAAAATGAAGGAGAAAGAACCCATCGGTATTATGTTCGAACGACTCTCAAAAATCATCAACGATCTTCATGCTCTCGGGAAAGTGTACACGAACAAAGATCTTGTTCAAAAAATCCTACGGAGTCTCACTCCTGAATGGCGTTCCAAAGCCAATGCCATCCAAGAGTCGATAGGAATCACGGATGTCACAATTGATGGACTAAGAGGTAACCTCGAAACTTATGAAAGCACAATTCTTAATCCCTATCTTAGAAGTAAAAGTTCGAATATTGCCTTCAAAGCCTCATCTTCTAAAAGAGTAGAAGTAAGTGATTCGAAAAGCGATGATGATATTATTTCCAATGATATAATTGAAAAGTTTTATAAGTTTATGAAGAAGGAAATAAAGAAGGAAGAACCAAGTCCTTCATGCCAAAATTGTGGAAAACTTGGCCACACCAAATCACATTGTCCAAAACCCAAGGACAAGAAAAAGAAGAAACACCATAGGCGCGTGACATGGGATTCGGACAGCTCGGGCGATGAAACTGATCGATTATGCAAAAGTGATAATCGATTTTTCTGGGAAATTCCATTTATTGGAAATTTCCGCAAGAGTCAATAATCGATTATCCTCAAGAGCATAATCGATTATTCTCTATCCGTTGCCAGTTTTTGAACGCTGTAACAACATAATCGATTATGCATATCACAATAATCGATTATCCTGCATAAAATCAGCTTCCGATTTTGTAACGATAAGCTGATAATCAATTATCCAAATCTGATAATCGATCTTCCTTGCATAAAATCAGCATAATTGATTGTCAATTAAGAAACGGACATACAACTTCTACCACCTACAATTAGAGGTCTTTTGAGCTGATTTTATACACACAACACCTCTCATTATTCATATATATATTGATATTATTTGTGCATCATTATAGAGATTTTGTTGAGCCATTTGAGAGACAACTTTGAGTTGTTCATAGAGCTAATATTGTATCTCTTTATCTACTCTTTTTAGAGAGTTCTTGTTGTAAAAGAGAAAGGTGTTTGAGAAGACCATATCTTCTCATTGATTATCGGGTTTGCTAAGTACCCTCAATCTTAGTGTGTGAAGTCTTGTGGTGCGGTATCCACGAGCAAGGTGAAGTCTTGAGGTGAGGTATCCTCGAGCAAGTTGAAGTCTTGTAGAGTGTACATCTAGGAGCAAGTGTAACGGTTTGTTAGGCACCCGTAAGCTTAACGGAGTTAGAGGAAACTCGAGAGAGTCTCTCGGGGACTGGACTAACCACACGTTGTGGTGAACCAGTATAAATTCAGTGTGTTCTTTCCTTACTATTTTAATTACCGCATTTACTTTACTCCTGCAATTTTAATTCCGTAATATTTATCAATATTCTCGTGCCGCACTATTCCCTCCCCCCCTCTAGTGACGGGCATAAATCCTAACAATTGGTATCAGAGCCTAACTCTCTGAAAGCCTTAACCGGTTGAGAGAACGATATATATTTTTTGTTGAGAATATTGAACGCAGGAATGATGAGCGAAGGACACTCCACCTATAGGCCTCCACTATTTGACGGAACAAATTACACATATTGGAAAGAGCGGATGAGAATCTTCATCCAATCAAATAACTTTCGCTTGTGGCAAATCATCAAGAACGGTGAACAAATGCCAACAAAGAAAGTTGGGGAAACCACGGTTCCAAAGGAGGAAGATGAATATGATGTCGAGAACGTCAAGAAAGTTGAATATAATGCAAATGCCGTCAACTTATTATATTGTGCGGTGAATCCGGATGACTATCGGAAGATTTCTTGCTGCACAACCGCCAAGGAAATGTGGGATAAACTCGAGATCACTTATGAAGGTACGTCTCAAGTCCGAGAATCTAAAGTTGATTTTCTAACACATGAATATGAACTCTTTAAAATGAAGGAGAAAGTACCCATCGGTATTATGTTCGAACGATTCTCAAAAATCATCAACGATCTTCATGCTCTTGGGAAAGTGTACACGAACAAAGATCTTGTTCAAAAAATCCTACGGAGTCTCACTCCTGAATGGCGTTCCAAAGCCAATGCCATCCAAGAGTCGATAGGAATCAAGGATGTCACAATTGATGGACTAAGAGGTAACCTCGAAACTTATGAAAGCACAATTCTTAATCCCTATCTTAGAAGTAAAAGTTCGAATATTGCCTTCAAAGCCTCATCTTCTAAAAGAGTAGAGGTAAGTGATTCGGAAAGCGATGATGATATTATTTCCAATGATATAATTGAAAAGTTTTATAAGTTTATGAAAAAGGAAATAAAGAAGGAAGAACCAAGTCCTTCATGCCAAAATTGTGGAAAACTTGGCCACACCAAATCACATTGTCCAAAACCCAAGGACAAGAAAAAGAAGAAACACCATAGGCGCGTGACATGGGATTCGGAAAGCTCGGGCGATGAAACTGATCGATTATGCAAAAGTGATAATCGATTATTCTGGGAAATTCCATTTAATGGAAATTTCCGCAAGAGTCAATAATCGATTATCCTCAAGAGCATAATTGATTATTCTCTATCCGTTGCCAGTTTTTGAACGCTGTAACAACATAATCGATTATGCATATCACAATAATCGATTATCCTGCATAAAATCAGCTTCCGATTTTGTAACGGTAAGCTGATAATCGATTATCCAAATCTGATAATCGATTATCCTTGCATAAAATCAGCATAATTGATTGTCAATTAAGCAACGGACATTCAACTTCTACCACATATAAATAGAGGTCTTTTGAGCTGATTTTATACACACAACACCTCTCATTATTCATATACATATTGATATTATTTGTGCATCATTATAGAGTTTTTGTTGAGCCATTTGAGAGAAAACTTTGAGTTGTTCATAGAGCTAATCTTGTATCTCTTTATCTACTCTTTTTAGAGAGTTCTTGTTGTAAAAGAGAAAGGTGTTTGAGAAGACCATATCTTCTCATTGATTGTCGGGTTTGCTAAGTACCCTCAATCTTAGTGTGTGAAGTCTTGTGGTGCGGTATCCACGAGCAAGGTGAAGTCTTGAGGTGAGGTATCCTCGAGAAAGTTGAAGTCTTGTAGAGTGTACATCTACGAGCAAGTGTAACGGTTTGTTAGGCACCCGTAAGCTTAACGGAGTTAGAGGAAACTCGAGAGAGTCTCTCGGGGACTGGACTAACCACACGTTGTGGTGAACCAGTATAAATTCGATGTGTTCTTTCCTTACTATTTTAATTACCGCATTTACTTTACTCCTGCAATTTTAATTCCGCAATATTTATCAATATTCTCGTGCCGCACTATTCCCCCCCTCTAGTGACGGGCATAAATCCTAATAATTGGTATCAGAGTCTAACTCTCTGAAAGCCTTAGTCGGTTGAGAGAACGATATATATTTTTTGTTGAGAATATTGAACGCAGGAATGATGCCTATCACGAACTTCTTAAGTACATCATCCTCAGTCTTGTACTTCTTCTCAAGCGTATTCCATAACATTTTTGAAGTTTCCACGACACTATAGACATTGTAGAAGCCATCTTCCAAACAACTCAGAATGTAGTTTTTGCACAAGAAATCAAAATGTTTTCATGCTTCAGTTACAACAAGTCGTTCATCATTCGGAGTGTTTTCTGCCAAGACCAGAGGATCCTCCTGAATGGAACGTTGCAAACTCAACATAGTAAGATAGAAGAGCATCTTCATTTGCCAACGTTTGAAGTCAATACCAAAAAACTTTCCGAGTTTTTCTGCTGGTGCCATATCATGAGCAGGAGTAGAACGGGTTAACGAGGCAGCATCACTCGTACCCGCAGTATTTCCATTAATTTGGTTTTCATTCGTCATGTTTCTATCAAGTTGGAAACAAAGCAGAACTTTGTTAAATCAGTGAAGGTTTGGTATCTTCAAACTGAATACAAAACAAACAGATAACGCGTACCAATGGTAAAATTTTTATATACTTCAAACCCGTACGTTATTAATCTGGCAATGATTTTATATACTTTAAACCGGCCAGAACAATTATTGGAGTAGAAAGCACCAATGCTTTAGTCTCCAACGTAGTATATAGATACCAGCTTAATATATATTTCAATACAGAAAAGTTAGTATAATTAAATTTCTTAAGCTTGTGAGCGTTACTGTGTTAAAACAAAAAATCAGAAAACTATTAGAAGAATAAAGAAATCTTGGGAAATAGTAAAGAATCAGAAATATTCCGACTCCACAATTTTCTTGTGCGTCCTTAAGGAATTTTAACCCCCTTACACGTTGCCGAGGTAATGGATTAAATCCTTCCAGGATAAAACGGAATAAACCTTTCTGCAATAGTCGCAATACAAACTGCAGGATACCAACGAACTCAAAGAACGGAGCAAAATCACAATTAAGAATTTGAGAGAGAGAGAGACTGCAAATTAGAATGCAGTATTTTCATAAAGAAGGAAGTTCTCTTATATTTTTCGTGTTAGAACACAAAGCCATGCCTCAAAATTTATAGACAATTCTGAGAAGAGGTGTGTGGAAAAGGTGTTCTGCCGAGGTCCTATTACGCCAGGACCGCAGCCAGAGTGGCCTTCAGAATCAGTGTTCTACCGTGGTTACGCTAGGACCGCGACCAGAACAGCTTTCAGAATCTGAAGTAGTGTTTTGGCGCGGTTCGACAGCGGTTACGTCCGGACATCGGCTAACTATTTGGCATTTAATTAATTAACTATTAAATAATTAATTAAATAAATTTTGTTCAAAAATAATCTTATTGATTGACAAATCCAAAGCCGAGCTACGACAACGACGACGGTACGAGGGTTCATTCTCTTCAACTCCTTTTAAGAGCTTTAAGAAGTGATTCTCTAGATATACACACAAATGTACTCCATTTTATTTTCCTCCATTTCCAATTCACACTCTTTATTCTTTAAAGCCCAATGGCTTAAAAGTCCAACAATTTCTAAATAAAACTTTTAGAAATTTCAAACCTCATATAAATGTGTAATAAGTAACAATAGTTACTCGTATTTAATAAACATTCGAAAAGTTACAGTGCAAACTATTTTTTGCCTTAGATAATAATAATATCACATAAAATAAAATAGAAAAAACATATTTCTTTAATTTAATTTGTAATTTTTAATATTTCATTATTTAATTTGATATAATATATCTAGATGCAATTGTATTTGATTTATGAGATTTTGTGCAGCATGAGTGAATGTACTTTAAATGAAGCAGGGAGCCTGGGGTGCTCACGCATTTAAAAAAAAGTGTTTTTTCCTTCCTTGTATCATTAAATACTCATTATTTAGTCACAGCTAAGACTAGTTCGTGAAAAAAAAGAGGAATAAAAAGAGGATTTTTTTAATGTGATTTGAATATATACACTAACTGTAACGCTAATCTTTTGTAATCAAATATTTTAGGTCACTTTAATTTCCATAGCAATATATCAGTTATTCGGAATCAAAATCACATACTTTGCTTACCTTACAAGTAATTTATCACTCCTATGTTTAAGTATAGTCTATTACCTAAAAAATGGTTATGTTTAGTCTAATCCTTTTTAACAATTCCAACTTGATATAATCTTATTTACTTGCTACATTAGTAATCTATATATATATATATGTATGTATATATGTATGTATATATATATATGTATGTATATATGTATGTATGTATATATGTAAGTATATATGTATGTATATTCTTTTAAGTGTTTTGAGGCGTTTTGCATATGTCTCAGCAGGGCGTAAGCCCAATCAGTATTTAATTTTTAATATTTTATAAAATAATATAATTATAAAAAAATTATAAATAGGTAAAATTTTGAAACAAAAACTATAAATAAGTATATATATATTACTTATTTATATCCCATATTATCTAATAAAATTATATAGAAGTTCCAAATAAATTGAAATTATATAAGTTAAATTACATATAAATGCCAAATAATTATATATATAAGTGAAATCACATATTATCTAACGAAATTATAAGTCTCAAATAAATAAGTAAAATTACCTATAAATCTAATCAATACATATAAAAGCATGCATACATATAATCCTATATTATATTTTGAAAGAGAGCAAGAGAAGCACTAAACTTAAAAAGCTAATTACATACATATTTACAAACTAACAGTGAAATATAAAAAAAGGGAAAAGTAGTGAGTTCAAAAGAATAAAGTTTTTACATGGAGGAAGGAACAAACCTGTTGAAGTTGACATACGGAGAAGAATGAAGTTTTCTGTTGCAAAAAAAAAAAGATAAATCGTTGCTCTTATTAGAGGCAGACTAGCGAAACGAATTGGGAAAAATTTCTAATTTAGGACTTTTATCAATATTAAAAAGTTTACTTTTAAATTTAATATTTTTAGTTTATTTTTGAAAAGATGTCTCTTGGGCTTACGCCTCAGCTAAAAAACTCTCCTCGACCAAAAAACTTGCCCGAGCGTATGCCTCGAACTTCTGGGCTTACGTCTTACGGGAATTTCGCACCCCACCATCGTCCCGGGACGTTTATGGTACGCCTCGCTCCAGAATTCGCCCCGAAAACGCCTCTTAAAACACAAATTCTATTTAAAACAATTCTAGCTTTTGTGGAATTGTATTGGTTCTAATTTCCAAACTACGTTTTGATAGTTGGTATTATTCCGAGACAACTGTCATGACTCATGAACTACCTAAAATGTGATTGTGAAGGTTGCCCAAAAAAAGTGGAAGTGGAATCACGGCACCAATGTAACTATTACTGATAGCGGAAATCGCGGCATGGATTCTTAGGGTTGTTTGACTCAAAAGTTATTGATATACTTTGTAAGCTTAAACAATAAAAAATAAACGAGGGTAAATCGTAATCAAATATAATATGACTTAGAGATTATAGATTTGAAAGATAAAAAGATGGTATGAACTTAAGAGAAAAGTAATTGTTAGAGATAGAGACAGAGGTAGAGAGAGAAGAGTTGTATTATTTGAGAATAATCATAATGCCCCTCTACAACGTGAAAGTCTCCTTTATATAATAGGAGACTTTTCTCGAAATAATCAAAAAGGTAAAAAAGTAGGCAACGTCTTCTTAGTGAAGACGCTGAGTATTAAACGACGTCGCCTTTGTCACCACGTCCATGCCATGACCTTGCACTAGTCGATGTATATTCAAAGGCGTGCCCATCCGCATAGAGACTTATAGGATCAAATTTGACCCTATACAGTTAATCCCCCCATTCGTTGGAGGCGCATTCGGTAGGCATCTCCAATGGACGGAATTGTGAACCTTGCTTTTGGAGAATTTGACCTCATACTTGAGCGGCAACAGGAACGATGTGAAATGTTTAAAGTAGTTGAGCCGTTGACGTGTGGCTTCCTTTTTGGGATGACGTCACCGCCCACATGCGTCATTATTACACTTATTCCCAAGGCGGTTCAGGAGGTGATGTGACGTTTTGGTTTCCCGTGGCCGTTTTGAATCATGCATTTTCGATTTCCACGCAACTTAACCCTATAAATAGGGGAAAAGTTCAATCTGATTCATCTTTCTAACCCTTGGAAAATATTTTTTGACTTTCATCATTATCTTTCTCTATGATAGCTGCTATTTCGTGTAAGACATTTCCTCCTCTCTGAAGTCTTATTTCTCGTCATTTAGCACTTTATTTTTTAGACGGAACATCATGGTAAAGCGCCATCAAAGTAGTAAAAAGAACAAGGATACCGCCCCATATAGGGTTCCGCCTTCCCCTGGCGGCGAAGAGGAAGAGGTAGAAAAGGCTCTCGTTCCCCCTTGGTGTAATATATGCTTCCCAAAGAAATGCACATTCGACGAGATTTTCAAACGAGAAACCCAGATCTCCCCTGGGAGCATAGTGAGTTATCACAACCCCATTTAGATGATCTCCGAGCGGCGCATAACATTTCAGGCCAAGTGCAAATGGTTCCGGCTGGAACAGATTATGCTATGTGCACAGACCTGGATATTGCACCTTCTATGAGTATCCGTTCTTGATCGGTTATAGCCTCGTGATTATCATTTAGCAGAGGAGCTTTGCCGCTTTATTAACATATGCCCAGCACAACTTACTCCTTATACCTTGAAGGTGTGTAGGATTCTGAACACGTATGCGGCCAAGGCTAAGTGTGAAATCTCAGTCCACCATCTTTTACAGTTATTCAGCACTGGTTACCTAAGGGGTACCATGTTGCAATTGAAAAGCCACGGTACAAAGGGCTTGGTGGTTAAGGCTGACGACAAGGCCAATCGTGGCTTCTCGCGCATGTACTTCTATATCAAAATGGATCACCTGGTGTCAAACACTGAAGGGTTCACCGAAAGGTGGAACTCTGAACGGAAGTATCTTTGCATGTGGAATTCCTGGTTGTATATTGTTTTGGCCGCTCGGTCATTGTGACTTCTTCTTCTCTCTTTTTTTGTAGTGAGGGCTTCTCCACCCCAGTCCATAGACGACATTAAATCATGGGTGGAGAAATTGACATCTTATGTAGAGGAGTGCCGTACTTGGGCCGCGTTTCGTCAATAGTATGGACCACTAGGTAACTCGTCGACTTTGATTTGGATATTTTCTTAGGTTTTGTTACCTGACTCACTCGCGTTGGAGGGTCGCAACGTCCCCAAGAAGAGAGTAGCCACTGTTACCTCGCCCAGGGTGGGAACTAATTCAGAGGGTGAAGACATACCTTGCGGCTCGTTCTATGACGACATTCCCGTGGTCCCTCATTAGGAGGCTACATATGTGGCGGCGCCCGCAAGTGAATCACTTCCTTCGGTACTGCTCCCGCAGCCAGTGGAGGAGACTTCGGATGGTGAGGAGCCGCTGGAGAGAAAGAGATGGTGGTTGATAACGGGTAAGGGTGTAGCTAGTGAAGATAAGAGGGTAGCGAGCCTCGTCAAGAGCCGAGGCCATCCGTTCAGGGAGGTCGGCTCCTCAAAAAAGAACTGCTGCCGATACCAGCTTAGCCCGTAATTTGGAGGGTGGTTCATCGTCCGCAATGAGAAGTGGGTGTTGATGTTGAGAGGGCGGGACCTGAGGCCCCTCCTGGAGATGTAATGAGGAATCCGGCCCGCGTGGGGATGATGACGGGTAGGTTTAATTGCCGAATCCTGATCCAGGAAGGTATAATTTATTAGAGAGCAGTGAGTAGGCCGCGGCAGATGTGACCCTGCTATGTGCGGACGCCGAGCGTGAAAGCTGAAGGGCGTTAATGACTGGTGTCACACCTCCGTTTTCACTACACCCGCATGGGCATAAAAGAGTTTTTCCAATTAAAAGACAATCAGAACGAAATTTATTATTAGGATTCAGAGTCGCCACTTGGGAGACTAATGGTGTCCCAAGTCACCGGTTGAATCTCTAGCCGAGGAAAATATGACTCTGTTAACAGTTCCACAAACTAGAAATTTGAGTAAGAAATTCTGTTGACCCGGGAGAAAGTGTTAGGCATTCCCGGGTTCCGTGGTTCTAGTACGGTCGCTTAACTGTCATATTTGGATTTATCTGACTTCAAAACATGTGTTAGCTTATGTGCTTTTATAATTTTAAATCGCTTTTATTATTATTTTTAACAAGAATTGCAACGTCATGAAAATGTATCTCGAACCACGTCACATAAATGCGTCCGTAGTTGTTGACACATTTCGACTTCGTTGAGATTTAGATTTTGGTCACATAAATGCGTACCCGTGGTTAGGAAGATAATGTTATTAAAATACGCACCTAAAGAGACTAACACATTATTATATTTGGGTAACGCCGAGAAATTTTCTAAACGGCCCATCCCGAATTTTAAGTATTCTATTATAATCATATATTAAGGGCTCCGCAATTTGTGCATTTTATTTGGCGAGGCTCGTCTCATTTTATTTAAGGATATCCTAAAGTGCATTATATTTTCTATCTTTTTGTTTGTCACTAAAAATAAAGAAAAGATTCTACTTAATTTACACGTCCATATGTCCTTATTACAATGCCCAAATAATGGTTTAATTGAAACAACCTAGCCTCATTGATGCTTTTAGCGTTTGGGCCTTTGACCCTTCATCTTTCAACTCTGCATGTGCTAGAAGGCATTTCCTAGACATGGGCCGTATTCAAACAAGAGGTAGGCCCAAAGTTGCTAAATTAATATGATGCCCAGCTCGGCTTACCGCACGATTACCAGCAATAGATTTGTTCGTATTATTCAATACCTTTGAGATTACAACCATAATGACATTATTGAAATATACTGAAATGAATTAAACCAACACATCTCACAATTCAATTGATGTTCGAATCACCTAAGTCTCACTGCAACTCATGGCAAGCATGTGCAAAGATTATTTAAAACAAAACCTGTTTAACTCCCAATTTCCTATTAATACTTATTATCATGATCGAATTTGAACATACTTTGAATCTAATTTCAGCTATCAGTTTGGTTGGGACTTAAGGTCACTCTAACAGCTTATTTCAATCTGGTTTTATACGAACATAGTCAGTCACTAACATAAATACACATCACAACTCAAATTAAGTTTCCAACTCAAATTAGTCATCGGTGTAAGCTATTTCTGATTTTAAATTTTTCAACAGAGAAATGCTAACATAAAAACAAATACTAACTAAACCTGATAACTACAAATTAACAGTCCATTATAATTATAGATTCAATCAGTCCAGATCCCTCTTAACAAAAACAGCAATCCAAATTACTACAATTGATTACAAAGAGAATGTTTAAATAACTGAAGATTCAACTGAAATTAAGCCTCCATTTCATTTCAATTGGATGTTTACACGCATCGAGTTCATGGCATATACCTGGGAAAAGTAACAATGGAGAAGAGGTGCGCAGCTAAGCAATGAATAGCAGCAGTTCAAACTCTAGGAAACAAATCACTTTTGGAATCCAAAATACCAAAATAGACCCAGTAGTGATTGGCAAAAGATCACACGCCACATCAAGCAAAAACCACGTACAACTGGACCAAGTTATACTTGAAAATGCACTCGGAAACACTCAGCAAAACCAAAACTCTATCCAATATGGTGTAACTAAACCCAAAGCTACTCGAACTAAACCAATATATTTCAGAAGCTTCAACAATCAGAAGAGAAGAAAAATCAAGCCAAACCAATCCAGAAAGACAATGTAACAGTGCATGTTTTTGATTTTCTTTTGTATTTGTTCTGTTTTTTTTTGGATTTTTTGAAAGTATTATATGGTTTTGGTTTTTATAATTTGAATTTCTACTTCAGATGTGAAAAAATTAAAGAAAGAGAGTTTTTGGAGGAATTAGATGGCTCCAAAAACCTCTTTAGTGAAGGCAAGATGCATGCCTTTAAGAGGAAAAAATGACATTCTACCAGATTTTCAGCTTTTTTTTAGTCCCTCTTCATTTTCAACTTTAGCCCCCCTTATTTTAAACTTGTTACCCAAGTTAGCACCCTAAGTTTACTGAAATATGTACTAAAGTCCTACTTTAGAAGGTCCTAGAATATTCTAGTTTGAACCACATCATTCTTGCCTACTGTTAAATGCCCAAAACACCCCCGTTCTTACCCTGAAATTGCTAATTTGTTATTATACAAAACTAATTCAGCTATAACCAATCTCCTAGGACTAATTGAAAACAAACGCTGATAAAAGAGCTTAATTCAACTACTAACTAATTCGATTAACTACAAATTACTGAACAACTACGAAACAAATACTGATTTGGAACACAAAATTAATCAATAAGAACTTAACTAATCCAAACAACAATGCTATCAAATGAACACATGTATTATCATAATGGAAGCAACCATATAGAAACTAAATTGAATCCAATTAAACTAATAATTAATCAATTATTCTAATAAAATTATCGTCTGAACATTCAAACTAACAAACACGAAGCAAGAGTAATATCAGAATTAACCAAAAAAAATCAAAAATAGCACAAAAGAATAGAAAAAAATAAACTAGACTCAAAAACACCTAATTAGTTAAAAGAAACATTAAAAAGATAAAGAGATTCACCGGCCATTTTTCATATTTGAAATTGACTTTTAGCCAGTGATATTTGAGTGTTAATGACAGCTAATTCTTCATGAGGAGGTCGCAAGGAATATGTAGTAACAATTTGGGGTGAGTTGGTGCAACTAGGGTTCTTGGCCGGAAAAACCTCAAACTAAAATTCGAATTGTTCCGATTGGATTCGAAGAATGGGACTTTGGGGGTTTGATAGAGGAGATGTAGACGGTTTTGTGGTGTTAATTTGGATCAATTTGGGTGAAATAGTGTCATGACTGGAAAATCTTTGAACGGATATTCGACGAGTTTGGCATTGATTCGAGGGAGATGAAGGCATGGTTGGGAAGAGGGGGACGATGGGAGTTAGTGGTTTATTTTTTATAGTTATTGGCATAACCACTGTCATCGCCGCCGGCGAGTTTCACCGGAGGATATGGGGGCGGTTTGAGTTTTATGGTTTATGTTAGAGACGGACGGGGCGGGGTCTGAGAGGGAGGGGAGATTAGTTTCGGACAGTTATATATAATGGGATCGTGATTCTTGGCCGTTCGATCCCATTACCTCGACGGCTTGGATTGATTAATGCCAAACAACGTCGTTTTGATGTGTAGTTGGGAAGGCCGGGTATTTGCGATGGGGTGTTGGCCGATTTAGGGTGATTGGTTGAATGAATTTAACAAAAACGCCCAATTCAGGTCACTTAGTAAGCATCCCATTTTTCCTTTATTTATTGTTTTTTCTCTTTTTGTTTCTTTTTCTTTTTTCTTTTTTCTGTTTTTATTTGTATTTTTATTTTTTTCGATTTTTTTAGAATAGCAAATTAAAACAAAATATATTTTTAAAATTAAGCTAATTAATTCCTAAATTTTTAAAAACACCTATTTCATTACAAATTCAACAATTAACAATTAAAATGCAAAAATAGGCTGTTTTTGTTATTTTCCTTAAATTTTGTTTTAAAAACAACTGAACCACTAATTAATCCTAAAATATGAAATTAAAACCTAAAATGCAAATGTCAAGTATATATTTTTTATATTTTTCACATGAATAAAAATTCAAACAATTAATAAAAAATAACACAAAATTCACAAAATTGCAAAATAATGAAAGAAAAAATTTTGTTTGAATTATTGGGAATAATTCATATAAGGCAAAAATCACGTGGTCACAGCTTCCCTTCTTTGCTCGGAAACACGAAGAATTTTCGTACAAAGATAAGTGAGCAGAAAAGAGCGATTTTTGCCCGTTTGAATATTCCGTGCGATTGAAAGAGTTAACTACACCCCTCTTTAGAGGTTGCCTACATATCTTTGGCTAAAAAGGAATTAGGTCAATGTATTCGGGAGTGTCTGATAACTGGGACTACCAGGAGCTGTGATTTCACTGCGACTGCTGCTGCTACTGCTGCGGACCTCCCTTATTACACCATGTCAAAAATAAAAGAAGCTATGCTAAGCTATGCCCTAAGAATTACAAAATTCCTATCTAAATTCTTCAAGCTTGATCTTGTATTTCATGTTGCCTTGTTGTCTTGTGTTTTCTTGTTGCCTTGTTATCTTGTGTTCTCCTGGTGAAATCCATTGTTGTTACTTCCAATTGTAACCTGAGATGTTGTTCCTTCCTTTCAAACTGCTAAACTTGAATGTATTCCTCTGCTATACAGGCGGGCTCCCCACTTCACAACTTGAACTGTACTCCTCTGTTCTCCAGGCGAGCTCCTTTGTTCTCCAGGCAAGCTCCTGACTTCAAAACTTGAATGTATTCCCATTCTCTCCAGGCGGGCTCCTGACTTCAAAACTTGAAATATATTCCCATGCTATCCAAGCGGACTCCTGACTTCAAAAAAGACAAAGCAAAGAATTTGAAAACTAAAACTTAAATTGTACTCCTTGTTCTCTAGGCGGGTTCCTGACTACTGCGCTTGAATGTATTCCCATGCTCTCAAAGCGGGCTTCTAGCTTCAAAACTTGGAAGTATTCCCATGCTATCTAGTCGGACTCGTGACTTCAACAAAACATAGAAAAATAAAGAAAACTTTCTGCCCCAGTTTGGTAGCTGGGTGCATGGGTGAATGTTAAACTAAATCATGTTACCACATATTAATAAGAATTTGAAAGTTGAGTCCTATTATCCAGGGAGGTCCTAACAACTTCTAACATTTACGAGCCTAATTTATATCTTCTAAAGTATTACTCTCACTACATTATGTCATCTACAAGGATTATAAAATACATCCTATTATCCAGGGAGGTCCTGACCATTCATACTTGAATTTTATCCTAAGCATGTAAGCTTTCACTCCCGTATGTTATACATGAATGTCTTGTATTTTAATCATACCACACTTTGCGGTCAAACCTGATTACAGCTTGCTTTTCCCTCATAGAGAATTTCCCGGAAAAAATTGACTTTTCCTGCCCCTATTTTAATCAAAAAAAAATTCGTTAGTTTTAAATGGTGGTTAGTTGATGGTATTATTGTCGAAATCATTCTGCTGCATTACTCTGTTTTGACCAGCTTCCTCGAACTGGCTCTAAATTGCTTGACTTTCCGATAGACTTTCAAACTCTTACTTTTGACAACCCGAATGTTCTATACCCATACTGTTGTTTCACACCTCTGACCCCTTTTCTGAACTTTTATATTTCCCAATCATTCCACCAATGAAACTTCTGGTGATTCCCCATACTCCACTTTACATCATGTTGTTGCTGACATGCTCTGACCACATTGTGCTTTACCATTTTCGGAAGCTGGTAGCGAGCTTTGAAATCCTTTCTACTTGCATTGAACAAAACTGACATTGAACATCTTAGATAGATAAAACCCCAAAAATAAAATGAATGCAATGATTTTATGAGCTAAGGATAAGAAGAATCCAAAACCGGATGATTGCAAAAAGAGAAGGAAAAGAAACTTATATGACCGGAATAGTGGTAATGACATGCACTTCGGACTAATCGGCCCAGTCTGTCCAACTAACCAGCTTCCAGTAGCCATACTTTGTTGCCCCATAATTTCCATCACTTGATTACTTTATCCAAACCATGACCTTCTTCATTCCTGTGGTGCCTCGAAACAGTTTTCCACCAACAGACCTTTCTCATTTGTTCACTTCTTAACTCACTTTTTCCTTAAGGTGCCCGTGAGGGTTTTCATCAATAAGAATCTCATCATTTCTCTCAACTCACGTCGCTTTACGGTGCCTGTGAAGGTTTTCACCAATAGGACTCTCTCATTTTAAATTTTCTCTCAACTCTCGTCGCCTTATGGCGCATGTGAAGGTTTTCACCAAAAAGACTCTCTCATTTTTAATTTTTCCTTCTTGAATCAGAGTGTTGCCTCAGATATGAATTGCCTTTACCTGCTTGACTTGGCACTTCTCAAAGATTGATCAGAAGGTCTTTCTTTGGACCATAATATGGCTTTTGGATGGGGTTAGAAAGAATCGATATATAAGGCTCAAAAACAATTCAGCGTGGGTTAACAATTACAACTTTCGGAATCAAATCTTTTACAACAATAACAACATTTGCCCCATTTTCTTGCTTGGGAACTTTTGGATTTTTACTTGGTATGACTGATCCTTAGAGGAAGGCTGCCTACGTACCCTTTCAGGATCAAGTCAAACGTAGTTCACTGTCATAGAAATTACTTTGTTGTGATGTTCTATTCTCTTTTCCTTTGTTTTCTGTTCTTCTTTTTCTTTCTTTTCATTTTTCATTTTCTTTTCCTTTTTTGTTTTTTTTTTTGTTTTTGTTTTTATTTTTTCTTTTTCTTTTCTTTCTTTCCTTTTCTTCTTTTTCCTTCCGTTTTCTTCCTTCTTTTCTTTCCGTTTGCTTATCTCAGGCACTTGTGTTTCTTAATCGTTTGTTTGATTCCGAAAGAGGGATACGAAAGAAAATAAGTAATGCTCAAAGGGGATGACAAGGGATAAAAGTGTTTGGATAACAGAATAAAATACTTTCATCATTTTATTCTTCAAAATATGCCAAATAAAAACAAACACAATCAAAATAAAGAAATCATACATAGTATCTCTTGACCGCATCGGAATTGATGGACATTTCTACACATTTTTCTTCCACATCTATTTGATATAATGCAACATTAGACAACACTCTGGTTACAATGAATGGCCCCGACCAGTTTGGGTGAACTTTCCTTTTGCTACAGCCCAATGAGGCAAAATCCGCCTCAGTACTAACTATCCCACTTCAAATTTCCTTGGGCGCACTTTATTATTGTATGCTCTTACCATCCTTTGTTGGTACAATTGGCCATGACAAAGTGATGGCAATATTTTCTCATCGATCAAACTCAATTGTTCCAGGTGCGTTTTCACCCATTCATCATCATCAGTCTGAGCCTCCGCAATAATTTGAAGGGGCGTGATTTCCACTTCTGTGGGTATCACTACTTCTGTACCATACACCAAAGAGTAAGGATTCGACCCCACCGAAGAACGAACAGTGGTGCGGTTTCCTAACAATGCAAATGTCAGCTTTTCGTGCCACTGTCTAGATCCTTCCGCCATTTTTCGGAGTATTTTCTTTATATTCTTGTTGGTTGCCTCAACCGCACCATTGGCCTTAGGGCGGTATGGAGTAGAATGACGATGGGTAATATTGCACTGCTTACATGTTTCCTTCATCAAATGACTATTGAGATTTGTTCCATTGTTTGTAATGATCACATTTAGTAAACCAAACCGATAGATAATGTTCGAATGCACAAAATCTACCACATCTTTCTTGGTTACAAATTTGAACATTTTAGCCTCTACCCACTTGGCAAAATAGTTTATAGCTACGAATGAACCAGTTCCCCTTTGACGCTGCTGGCTCAATTGGCCCAATAACATCCATGCCCCATGCAACGAAAGGCCATGGTGCAGACATCGTGTGTAATTCCGAGGGTGGATAATGAATCAAATCTCCATGCACCTGACACTGATGACATTTGCGTACATAGATGATGCAATCCCACTCCATAGCGAGCCAATAATATCCCGCTCGGAGAAACTTCTTTGCTAAAACATACCCGCTCATATGCAGTCCACAAACTCCGGCATGTACCTCAGTCATGATAGATGTGGCCTGTCTCGCATCAATGCATCTTAACAACCCGAGGTTAGGAGTTATTTTGTACAACAGTCCTCTACTAAGGAAAAACCCTCTTGCTAGCCGTCAAATTGTTCGTTTCTGATCACCTGTGGCCTGTACAAAATATACACCCATACTGATAGATTCCTTGATGTCATGAAATCACGACTCGCCATCAAGTTCCTCTTCTACCACATTACAGTAAGCATGTTGATCATGGACCTGAATTTGCAAAGGGTCCACATAAGCCTTATCCAGATGATGTAACATCGATGCCAAAGTAGAGAACGCATTGGCAACTTTATTATGAATCCTTGGAATGTTCTTTAACTTTATTGGATAAAACCGGTGACAGAGCTCATGCAAACATTGTCGGTACGGTATAAGCTTTAAGTCTCGTGTTTCCCATTCTCTTTGAATTTGGTGTACCTGTAGGTTCGAGTCACCCATGACCAAGACTTCCTAGACACCCATGTCTACAGCTAATCTCAACCCCAATATATGTGCCTTATATTCTGCCATGTTGTTCGTACACTAGAAACGAAGTTGAGCTGTAACAAGGTAGTGTTGCCCTGTTTCAGAAATAAGTACCGCTCCTATTCCCACACCTTTCATGTTTGCAGCTCCATCAAACAAAAGTTTCCATCCCGGCCTATCAACTTGTTCCAATTCATCAATGTGCATCGCCTCTTCACCAGTGAAGTAAGTCATCAATGGTTAATAATCTTCATCAACCGGATTCTCAGCTAAATGGTCAGCTAATGTCTGTGCTTTCATCGCAGTCCGCGTTACATAAACAATGTCAAACTTTGTAAGCAAGATCTGCCACTTTGCGAGCCTTTCTGTGGGCATAGGCTTCTAAAAAGTATACTTCAGTGGGTCCAAACAAGATATGAGGTAGGTGGTATAAGATGACAAATAATGTTTCAACTTCTGTTCCACCAAAGTTAGGGTGTAACATGTCCTCTCAAGATGAGTACACTTGACTTCGTAAGATCTGAACTTCTTGCTGAGATAATAGATAGCCTGCTCCTTCCTGGTAGTAACATCATGCTGCCCCAGTACATAGCCAAATGAATTATAAAAAATTGTCAGATATAGAATGAAAGGCCTCCCTGGTTCTGGCAGGACCAACACGAGTGGGTTCAACAAATACCACTTTATCTTAACAAAAGCCTCCTGACATTCATCTGTCCACTTGACTGCAACATCTTTCTTTAAAAAATTGAAGATCAAATCACAAGTTGTTGTGAGTTGAGCAATGAACCTGCTAATATAATTCAATCTCCCCAACAAACTCATCACCTCAGTTTTATTTCTCGGAGGTGGCAATCCCTGAAACTCCTTGATCTTCGACGGGTCTAGTTCAATACCTAGTCGGCTGACTATAAATCCTCACAACTTCCCAGATGGCACCCCGAAAGCACATTTTACAAGATTGAGCTTGCGAAGTCTTTGAAAGAACTTCCTCAGATCCTTGACCTGGCCAGACTGCTGTCTAGACTTCACGATCACATCATCCACGTACACCTCGATTTCCTTGTGTATCATATCATGGAATATAAGTTGCCCCAGCATTTTTCAAACCAAACAGCATGACCCGATAATAGTATGTTCCCCACAGCATGATGAATGCCGTCTTTTCTGCGTCTTTCATGTCCATTCAAACTCTGATGATAACCCGGGTAACATACACAAAATAACCAATCTCATATTTGGCACAATAATCAATTAATATGTTGATGTTTAGTAGTGAAAATTTGTCTTTTGGACTCGCCTTGTTAAGATCCTGATAATAGACACATACCCTGGTCTTTCCATCTTTCTTCGGCACATGCACACATTAGCTAACCAGGTGGGATACCGTGTAACCCGAATGGCCTGCGCATCAAACTGCTTGGTGATTTTCTTTGATCTTTACACTTATGTCCGTTTTGAATTTTCTTAGCTTCTGCTTGGCAGGAGGGAATGCTGAATCAGTTGGAAATTTGTGAACCACTAAATTAGTACTTAGACCGGGGATATCATCATACGACCATGAAAAAATATCTTTGTACTCAAAAAATGCTTTGATTATCTCCTCCTTGAGTTGTGACTCCAGATGAACACTTATTTTAGTTTCACGGACATCATCTTGGCCCCCTGGATTAACTACTTCTGTTTCATTTAGGTTAGGTTTGGGTTTTTCTTCAAAGTGATTTAATTCCTTACTAATTTTCTCATAGGCCTCATCATCATCATATTCGACCTCATCATCACACTCGATTTCTTGTATTATTATTTCTGAGTTAGATTGGCTTTTAAAACTGGGCCGAAGATTCCTCATGCATGTCATGTCATTGATATTAGCATAAAAAGAACTATACAAAAAAAAAGAAAAAAGGAAACAGAATTAGGAATGAAGAAAACAAATTGCATTTCATTGAATGTAAAGATAACAAAGTTTTAACTCATCCAAACGGACGGAACATAACAACTGAATTATAAACACTGGAATAATCCAGGTGAACAAAAGGAAAACAAAACCCACTACCATGACTCCCTCAAGGTAGGAAGAGGAGTTTCTTCCCAGCTGTTGACATTAGCACGTGGTTCGATGTACTGTATATATGCTTTGCTCGACCCTTCACCGCCTACGACCATGTTTACCTCAGCAAATACCCTTTCAAGCCCCTTCTCCAAGTTCCTATCTGCATCATCGGTGGACCAAACACCTTTGCCAATAGTTTCTTCCCGATACTGGGCCTGACGAAGGACCTGGACAGACATGGAATTGGTTTGGGAAAAACCCAGACCCTTTTCTTCATCTTGCGGGCCCGTCTCACATCCGCTGCCATAGGCTTGAACCCCAATCAAAAAATGTCTAGATTCTTCGGCAAAGAAACCGGCTGAACTATGCCTTGCAAATCAGCACCCAACCCTTTTTCTGGTAAAAACCCTTTTTTTTAACATTTCCGAGGCTACCATGACAGTTGCATCAGTTATTCTGGGGACATGGACGCTTTTACCTTCAGGAACATTTTCTAGCTAGACCGTGTCGAAAACTTGGTAAACCCATGGCCCCTTATCATCATTGACCTATATGAAGGGCACAATTGCATCACTCACAGCGCATATATTATCTTCGCCATGCACTATGATCTCTTGTTGTTCCATTCGAACTTGACCATCTGATTTAAATTGGAAGGAACCGCCTTAACGACGTGGATCCATGGTCGTCCAAGTAGAAGGTTATATGATACCGCCGCATCTAATACTTGAAACTCCATAGTAAATTCCAACGGCACGATCGTCACTTCTAAGATTATATCACCCACTGTGCCAGTACCTCCACCATCAAACCCTCGAACACAACTCCTATTTTTGTGAATTCTGTCGTCATCAACCTTCAACTTGTTCAATGTAGACAAAGGACAGATATTTGCACTAGATCCGTTATCAACCAGCACTCGTGTAACCACCGAATCCTCACATTTCACTATCAGGTAAAGAGCCGGGTTGTGTTCAGTACCCTCCACAAGTAACTCATCATCGGAGAACGTTACTCTGTTCACTTCAAAAATCTTATTTGAAATCTTCTCTAGATGATTCGCCGAAATCTTGAACTTGAGCCTTATACAATATTTTCATTAATGCCCTGCGATGCTTGTCTAAGTGGATAAGCAATAAAAGCAATGAGATCTGGGCCGGTGTCTTCCTTAACTGTTGAACAATGGAATAGTCCTACGATTTCATTTTTTTTAAGAATTCTTCTGCCTCCTCTTCCATCACAGCTTTCTTGACTAGTGCCGGGTTATCTTTAGGGACCCTGGCTTTTCTTAACTCGTTAGGGGCAAAGCACCGCCCCGAACGAGTCAGACCTTGCGCTTCAAAAACTTCTTCTTTGACTTCTTTCCCTTTGTAGGTCACAACTACTTGTTCATACTTCTACGGAATGGCTTTACTGTCAGTCACTGGTAACTGGGCTACTGGCTTGATGACATCTGGTTCTATGTGATCCCCTTTCACGACTATCACAGATGTTCTTGATACCCCCTGCACCACTACTTGACCGGCTCTGGTTTCTTCGCAACGATGGATGACCCTTTTTCGATCTCTACAACTGGTTTGTTGTCTACGCTTTTCAACTGCACCACTGCCTTTCCGCTGGTTGATTTTTTCTTTGACCTGGTTTCATTGGCACGTATCATATTACTGTTTGTGAGGGTTTCTTGAGCTCCCCTCCCTTATGTACCAATTCAATCATGTGGTCCTCGTGATGAGTTGACAATGGATTCTGGTTAATGTTTGGCGCCTCCGGGGCCTGAACTTCAATTTGGTGAGTAAGGATGAGCTCTTGCACATCGGTTTTCAACTTTTAAATTTTTCCTGTATCATATCCAGGGGCCTCCGAACAGTATCCACAGCTTACTGAATGGTCCAGATTTTGAGGAGAAGGATTTGGCATTTTGAATTCAATTGGGTTCAACAGGCCTAGTAGTCTCAATTTGTAAAAAAGGCTGGTATATGATTTTTCCAGTGGAGTTAATGTCTTTGGTTTTTGTGCCCTTTCATTCTTGAAGGCTGGATTCAGTCAGAAACCTATTGCTGGGGGATTTATATAGGATCTTAGGGGTGGATATCTGTTTTGTGGAGTTGGATATGAGTATTAGGGAGCCGGTGTACGCTATTGCGCGTGAACCAGAGTCTGGGTATATGTTTGAGATTGGTGGACAGAAAAATGTGGATCTGGTGGTGAGTGTTGGGGAGGGATATACTGAGTGTAGGGATAATTTGGGAGGTGGGGTTGGGTTGGTTGTAGTAGGGTGAAGGGCCTCTAGATCTAGACCATGCTCTGGACTCTACAGTTGCAACCTCTTCTTTCTTCTTTTTCCTGAGCACACCTCCAGTGCCACATTGGATGGCCTGGATGGTGGCTTTTATTGGTGAATAGCTTATTATTTTACTCTTAAGCCCTTCCTAGACCATAGCTCCCATCTTCATCACTTCGTTAAAAGATTTACCGATTGCCGTCACCAGATGACCAAAGTAGGTTGGCTCCAAATCCTGTAAAAAGTAATTCACTATTTCACTTTCCCTCATTGGGGGGTCAACCCTTGCAGCCTGTTCTCTCCAGCGGAATGCGAAGCTTTCCCTGAAGCTTTCCCTAGGTTCCGCTGGAGAGAACATGCTGCAAGGGTTGACCCCACAATGAGGGAAAGTGAAAAGCCTTCAAAAAGTAATTCACTATTTCACCTTTGTCGTGATTTGAAACAAAGGCTCACTGGATGATCTCTGCAGTATGGCGGGTGGAGGTCCCACAAAGACATAACCAATTGGTGGAGGAGTGTTTCTTTTGGGTGGTGGAGCTTGGGGAGGATATGCGGTGGTGCCATAACTCTGTTGGTAGAACGGGAAAGCTAGAGACGAATTAACAGTAAGAGGTTCCTAAGACTGAGCCAAAGGTGGGATGTAGGTTGGATTTGCGGGATAAACTGGCGCCGGGTGACCCCTAGATCAAGCCCGATGCATTTCGGCCATTTGCTGCCTCAACTTATGATTTCTTCCCTCGTCGCATTAACATCCATCACCTCTATCTCTTTTTCCGGATCCACAATACTGGTATCAGTTTCCTGTCCTATCATTTTCAGCTTGTTTTTTTATCAGGTATTGTAGGAATGGTTTAGCAGAATGCCAAACAACTAACCACCTGCCTGGACTCAACTTCAACAACAGCTTGGATAATGGTTAGGGCATGAGAAAATTTGATAACCACACATCACCTAAACAGTTTAATGGATTCTATATGCATTTGCTCAACTGTTTGCGTCATCCCGGTTTTTATTTCTAATGGAAACTTTCTTCCTTTTTGTTTCTCTTTTTCTTTTCTTGATTTTCTCTTTGTTTTCTCTGTTTCCTTTTAAATTTTGTTTTATGCTTGTTTCGGTTCTCTCACTCCTTCGGTTTTTTATTTTCTCTTTTATCTTTCTTGTTTTTCCGCTCTTTTCTTTTTCCTCTTTTCTCTCTTTTTATTTTCCTCTCTTGTTTTTCTTCTTATTTTCTTTTCCTTTTTCATTTTGTTGTGGTCGAATCCTATGAAGATTGCCTACATACCATGAACCCGCATGAATCAGACCGGGCGTAGTTCATGAAAAAAAGTGCAAAAAGTGAAGAGACAACTTTTGGGAATTTTTGATTTTTATTAATAAAATATTCTATTACAAACTAGACGCTTTCGGAAAGGAAAATAATAGACTCAAAACAAAACCAAATACAAACTCAAGAACTACAAACAAACTTTTATGCGAAAGGAAAAACAGACTCTAACGGACAACAGACTCTAAAAACATATGAAAATACAGACTCGAACTATGAATACATTAAAACTTCAAATTGTGGTGCCCACAGGGAAGCGTTAGGCCTCGCTGCGGGTTTAGGTGCAAGATCCATTTCTAATTATTCCAATTCATACGTTATCCTCTTGACAAAAATCATTACTGCCAAAAAGAAGGTAGTGCGGGTCATGTCTTCACACATTTGGAATTTCTTAACGATGGCATGGGCAATGGCCTCAATCCTATTCCTGGTTCGGCCCTTTTCTGCAGACGCCTTTGATCATTTCGGGCCTCCAAAACCTGAGAATAATGATTTCTAACTCTGCAGCTGCTGTATTTTTACTTCCATCCGGGCTAGTAAGTCATAACAGTGTCCACTTTCCGTTCAAAAGCTTTGTCTTGCATAGCTGCTTCGTTCTCAAGGATGGCTATTTTTCTCTTCAGATTAGCAATGGTTTTCTCATAGTCATTCTTCAATTGCTGCAAGTACTGGGTGCGCTCTTTTGTTCTTTTTGCCCACTGTTCCTTGAGTCCTGCTATGTTGCCCACAGATTTCTTCAACTCCTCCTGGCACTCAACGATTTCCTTTTTCAAACCCTTTATCAACCATTCATCCGACCGACTCCTTTGTTGGTTGTCAGCATCTACCCTCATTTGTTGGATTTGGGCCTTAAGAGCCTCGTTCTCTTGGGCCAATTTATCTTTATCCCCTTCGTCGGCTGTAGCTTATAAACTATTTTTAAACCAGAGATCCTTTACCTATTTCTCCAATGCTCCTATGCAGGCCTTGTATTCTCTCTCTTTTTCTAACCCACCTCACTGTTCCTGCGATGACTAAGCAAAGTCTTGGAGGTGTGGTTTTTTGACTGGTCTTCCGAATGCAACTTCCCTTCGGTACCAAGCATGATAGTCAGGCGAAACTTCTCCTTTTGATTGGTCCCTCACACACGTGTTCGCTGCCAAATATTGACATTCACTCCAAATCTAACGAACCTTTGCTTCAGGAAATTGGCCATCAGGACCAATCTTGACCACTTGGACGCTAAGATCGTCTTCATTTGGCACCACTTGACATATGAGTTGCCTTAAAACCCGATGTGGAGCATAAGGCTGAATGCTCTTAAGTCCCATCAAGATAATATGCGGCCTAGCTGCTGGCATATATATGATTTCGTCCATGGGTAGCCATCCAAGCGTCCACTGTATCTGAGTGGCAGTGAGAGTCCGAAAGTATGAAGCCCACGCTGTTACTCCTTCAGGTAAACTGACCCCATCAATTCTCATGTTAAACTCCCCTATGCAGTTTTTCTCAGATGAACCACAGCTTAGGAAGTAGGACGATGGCACAGAAGTTCGGTCATCCACACTTGTAACAAGAGATTGCACCCCTAAAAGAAATCCCCTCTGGCTTTGCAGATTGTAAGAGCACGAAAGATATCAGCCACTATCATGGGTGCTCGAGTGCTTTTGGATTGAGTCATTAGAGTATTGACGACCCCGGTTATCTTTATATTAATGTTCCCATCTTTCCTCGGGAATACCAGAAGCCCCAAAGAGACTACTATTAAAAACAAGACTCTTTTTCCTTTTCTTTTTTCAACAAACAATAAAACAACCTATTTTTCCAAACTAAAATAAAAGACTCTTTTCTTTTTCTTTTCCAACAAACAAGAGTACAACCTATTTTTCTTTTCTGTTGGCAAATAAACTATTTTGAAAATAAGAAAAACCAAAAATAAGACTCTTTTCCTTTTTGTTTTTTGCTTTTTTGAGTAAAACAAACTATTTAAAAATAAAACATTTTGTTTTTCATTTTTTCAAAATTTCGGCAGAGTTTTGACAGTATTTGGACATTGGTTTTTCTACTCTTTCTCTCTTTTTCTCCTTTTCCTGATTTTCAATATTGAAAAGCCGGTTAGCATGCAAGTCTGAAGCAAATAAATGCAGAAAACAAGTAGGATGCATCAGGACGGTCTTTTTTATTTCAGGTTTTTTGTCCTAGACGGACCCAACCGCTGTGTTGAATCCCCTAAATGAAATGCAACATGTTGTAAATAAGCATTCCTACTATGGATCTGGCATGAAGTTAATTTATTCTAGTTTCAAGACCTGGGTATGTTTTCTAGACAGTGTACCCGAGTGGACAATTCGTGTCGAGGAGGGGGCTACGTACCGGGAACCAAAAGGCTATCCGGCTTAGTAACTTATCTGAGTCTTTTTCTTATTTCAAGGTATGAAACTAACAGAATGGGGAGTCTCAACCAGTAAGCACATCCCCGGAGGTGAGAAAAGAAGGGTTTCGGCACAGTTTATATACCTTTAAGATAATATCAAAGCGGTAAAGTATTTAGCACATATAACATGAAACATGGAGGAAAATCAGATATATCCAAATACAACAATTATTCTAAGGTTGACTTCTTAAACCATGAATTGAAGTTCTGGGTTTGTATCCCCAGCAGAGTCGCCAGAGCTATCACACCTTCTTTTTCACTACACCCGCAAGGGCATAAAGAGTTTTTCAAATTAAAGGACAATCGGAATGGGATTTATTATTAGGATTCAGAGTAGCCACTTGGGAGATTAATGGTGTCACAAGTTACTGGCTGAATCCCGAACTGAGGAAAATATGACACTGTTAACAGTCCGTGAACCAATAATCCGAGTAAGGAATTCTGTTAACGCGGGAGAAGGTGTTAGGCATTCTCGGGTTCCGTGGTTCTACCACGGTCGCTCAACTTTCATAATTGGATTTGTCTGATTTCAAAACATGTGTTAGCTTATCTGCTTTTATAATTTTAAACCGCTTTTATTATTATTTTTAATAAGAAATTGCAACATCGTGAAAACGTGTCTCGAACCATGTCACATAAATGCACCCGTAGTTGTTGACACATTTCGACTTTGTTGTGATTTGGATTTGGGTCATATAAATGTTCACCCAGTTTTAGGAAGATAATATTATTAAAATACGCACCTATAGAGACTAATTAATTATTATATTTGGGGAAGGCCGAGAAATTCGCTAAACGGAGCATCCCGAATTCTAAGTATTTTATTGTAATTATTTATTGAGGGCCGTCCAATTTATGCATTTTATTTAAGGATATCCTAAAATGCATTATATTTTCTATCTTTTTGTTTGTCTCTAAAAATAAAGAAAAGATCCTACATAATTAGCACGTCCATGTGTCCTTACTACGAAGCCCAAATAATGTTTTAATTGAAACAATCTAGCCTTATTGAGGCTTTCATCGTCTAGGCCTTTGGCCCTTCATCGTTCAACTCTGCCTGTGCCAGAAGGGATTGCCCATACATGGGCCATACTCAGATGAGAGGCATGCCCAAAATTGCTTAATTAATGTGATGCCCAACTCGGCTTACCACACGATTACCAGAAATAGCTTTGTTCGTATTATTCAATGCCTTTGAGACTACGACCATAATGACATTATTGAAATCTACTGAAATGAATTAAAACAACATACCTCAGAAATTCAATTGATGTTCGAATCACCTAAGTCTCATTGCAACTCAGCAAATAGGCAAGCGTGTACAAAGATTATTTAAAATAAAACCTGTTTAACTCCCAATTTCCAATTAATACTTATTATCATGATCGAATTTGAACAACTTAGAATCTAATTTCAACTATCAGTTTGGTTGGGACTTAAGGTCACTCTAACAACTTATTTCAATATGGTTTTATACGAACATAGCAGGTCACTAACATAAATTCACATCACAACTCATATTAAGTTTCCAACTCAAATTAGTCATCAGTTTAAGCTATTTATTATTTTCAAATTTTAAACAGAAAAAGGTTAACATAAAAACAAATACTAACTACATCTGATAACTACAAATTAACAGTCCATTACAATTATAGATTCAATCAGTCCAGATCACTCTAAACAAAAACAAAAATCCGAATTACTACAGTTGATTACAAAGCAAATGTCGAAATAACTGAAGATTCAACTGAAATTAAGCCTCCATTTCATTTCATTTCAATTGTATGTTTACACGCATCAAGTTCAGGGAATGTACCTCGGCAAAATAACAACGGAGATGAGGTAAGCAGCTAAGCAATAAATAGCAGCAGTTCAAACTCAAAGAAAACAAATCAGTTTTGACTCCAAAATACCAAAATAGACCCATCACTGATTGACAAAACATCACACAGCACAACAAGCAAAAATCATGTACAACTAGACCAAGTTATAATTGAAAATGCACCCGGAAATACTCAGCAAAACCAAAACTCCATCCTAACTAGTGGAATTAAACCCAAAGCTACTCGAACTAAACCAATATATTTCAGAAGCTTCAACAATTAGAAGAGAAGAAAATCGAGCAAAACCAATCCTTTAAGCCAAATGTAACAGTGCCTGTTTTTTATTTTCTATTGTATTTGTTCTATTTTTTTGGAGTTTTTAAAAAGTTTCTATGGTTTTGGTTTTTGAAATTTTAATTTCTACTTCAGATCTGAAAAAAAATAAAGAGAGAGAGTTTTTGGGGGAATTAGATGGCTCCAAAAAACTCCTTAGTGAAGGCAAGATGCATGCCTTTTATAGGCAAAAATGACATTCTACTTGAGTTTTAGCTTTCTCATAGTCCCTCTTCATTTTCAACTTTAGCCCCCTTATTTTTAAACTTGTTACCCAAGTTAGTACCCTAAGTTTACTGAAATATGTACTGAAGTCCTACTTTAGAAGGTCCTAGAATGTTCTAGTTTGAACCACAACATTCTTGCCTACTGTTAAATGCCTAAAACACCCCTATTTCTACCCTGAAATTGCTAATTTATTATATTCCAAAACTAATTCAGTTATAACCAATCTTCTAAGACTAATTGAAAACAAACACTGATCAACGAGCTTAATTCAACTACTAACTAATTCGATCAACTACAAATTACCGAACAACTACTAAACAAATACTAATTCGAAACACAAGATTAATCAATAAGAACTTAACTAATCCTAACCATAATGCCATCAAAGGAACACATGTATTATCATAATTCACGAAACCATATAGAAATTAAATTGAATCCAATTAAACTAACAATTAATCAATTATCCTAATGAAATTATCGTCTGAACATTAAAAACTAACAGACACGAAGCAAGACTAATATCATTATTAAACTAAAAAAATAAGAAATAATACAAAAGAATAGAAAACTAATAAACTAGACTCAAAACACCTAATTAATTAAAAAAACATTAAAAAGCTAAAGAGAATCGCCGGCCATTTTTATTATTTGAAATTGACTCTTAACCAGTGATATTTGAGTGGTAATGACAGCTAATTCTTCATGAGGAGGTCCCAAGGACTATGTGGTATCAATTTGGGGTGAGTTGGTGCAATTGGGGTTCTTGGTCGGAAAAACTTCAAACTACAATTCGAAGGGTTCCGGTTAGAATCGAAGAATGGGACTTTGGGGGATTGATAGAGGAGATGAAGATGATTTTATGGTGTTAATTTGTATCGATTTGGGTGAAATGGTGTCATGGACGAGAAATCTTTGAATTGATATTCGACGGGCTTGGCATTGATTCGAGGGGAGCTTAGGGCATGGTTGGCAAGAGGGGGATGAAGGGAATTAGTGGTGTATTTTTGGTGGTTATTGGCATAACCATTGTCATATCCGCCGGCGAGTTTCACCGAAGGATATGGGAGGGGCTTGAGTTCAAAGGTTTAGGTTAGAGATGGATGGAGGGGTGGTCAGTTTCGGACAGTTATATATAATAGGATTGCAATTATTGGTCGTTCGATCCCATTACCTCGATGGTTGGATTGATTGATGCCAAACAACGTCGTTTTGCTGTGTTGGTGGGCAGGTCGGGTATTTGGGATGGGGTTTGGGCCGATTTAGGGTGATTGGGCTGAATAAGTTTAACAAAAGAACCCAATTCGGGTCTCTTAGTAAGCAGCCCACTTTTCCTTTATTTATTGTTTTTATCTTTTTATTTCTTTTTTCTGTTTTTATTTATATTTTTATTTTTTATAATTTTACTAAAATGGCAAATTAAAAATCAAATATATTTTCAAAGTTAAGCTAATTAATTCCTAAAATTATTTAAAAATCTATTTCATGACAAATACAACAATTAGCAATTAAACATACAAAAATAGATTATTTTTGTTATTTTCCTTATATTTTTTTTTAAAAAAGCTGAACTACTAATTAATCCTAAAATATGAAATTAAAACCTAAGATGCAAATATCAAGTATATATTTTTTATATTTTAACATGAATTAAAATACACGAATAAAATGCAAACAATTAATAAAAAATAACAGAAGATTCACAAAATTGCAAAATTATAAAAGAAAATATTTTGTTTGAATTGGGAATAATTCATATAGGGGCAAAAATCACGTGCTCAGAACAGGGATCTGTCTCGAAGGGTCGCTGGCGTAGCCTTCCAGGTAGCTTCCAGTTTTTTCTTTTGTGGGCCGTGAAGGAGACTTTGATACGTACTGACTTCTCTTTCCTCATTTTCCTTTCCTTTTTAGACTCCCATTTTGGAGGTGGAGAGGAGGCGGCGTGAGAAAAATAAGGCGACCAGCTTCAACAAAATGGTGAAAAAGTACAAACAATGTCGTGCCAAGCATCAGGTGCTGGCAGGTGTGCTTAAACAAGACCTTCAGTTTTGAGTGTCCGTGAGGGCCTCGAACAATTGGAGTATCAGCTGAAATGAAGGGTGGCTGAGTTGGAGGAGGTCGATGAGCAGTTGATGTATGCTTTGGTTCGGAACATCGAGCTCGAGACTCTTCTTCAGGCGAAGGAAGAGGAGTTGGAGATTAGTCATGGGGTAGCGGCGGAGGCTGCTCAACTGCAGACCAGAGTCGCTGCCCTGACCGCCGGACTCAACACCAAGGCAGCTGATATTGAGGTCCTCAAGAGGACCGCTTCGCCAAAGCCCGAAGATGATGCACATCGTGAGGTGCATGAGATGTGGGTGTATGGCGAATCCAGATTGGTCGTAATCAAGGAATACTTATCTGTAGGTCGAGCCACTGAGGCGGTGATTCAAGAGCAATGGCGTTGCCTATGAAACTTGTGGGTATAGCTCTGACTCTCCAAATCGAACGGGCTATAACTTCGAAGATGTCAACCATCTAGAATCAGGCTCTTGGATTTCTATAGCTTACCAACCCGGGGGCAGTGACGGACAAGATGGAGGCCAAGCGGGGGATAATGAGCATAATGGCGGTCACGTAGGAGGTGACGGGCAAAGCGGCGAAGCCCCTTAGGACTTGTAAATATTTTGTTTTCCTATATTTTGGAATGTAACGAGGACCTTTTGTAAGGTCGGATGTACATGCATTTTTGGACGATAATGAAAGTTATACTCTTGGTGCCATTCCTTTATTTTGTATCTTTTATTTTTGTTATCTCGTCTCTGTAGAGGGGGCGCTTGCTTTATTTTACATGTTCAAACTGGGTCGACGATCAGCGACAGTGGCATTGGCCAAAATAATGTCAATTGCCATAGCCACGTAGTGTTGATGGCCTTATCCATATATGTGGCTTCGACTGTCGTCGAATCACTTGCTTGCCATAGTCGAACTAGGTCATTGACGGTGTTGGCCTTAGCCATAATCTTGTCGATGGCCTTAGCCATTTGGCGTTGATTGCTGTAGCCACGTAGTGTCGATAGCCTTAGCTACATGTGTGACTTCGACTTTCGTTGAATCACTTGCTTGCCGTGGTAGAACTGGGTCGATGGTTGACGGTGACGGCCTTAGCCATAATCTTGTCGATGGCCTTAGCCATTTCGCGTTGATGCCCTTAGCCATATGCGTGACTTCAAATTTCGTTGAATCACTTACTTGCCGTAGTCGAACTGGGTCGACGGTTGACGGCGATGGCCTTAGCCATAATATCGTTGATGGTCTTAGAAATTTTGCGTTGATGGCTGTTGCCATGTAGTGTCGATGACCTTAGCCATATGTGTGACTACGATTGTTGTTGAATCACTTGCTTGCCGTAGTCGAACTGGGTCGACGGTTGACGGCGATGGCCTTAGCCATAATCTTTGTCAATAGCCTTAGCCATTTCGCGTTAATGGCCGTAGCCACGTAGTGTCGATGGCCTTAGCCATATATGTGACTTCTACTGTCGTCGAATCACTTGCTTGTCGTAGTTGAACTGGGTCGACGGTTGACGGCGATAGCCTTAGCCATAATCTTATCGAGGGCCTTATCGATTTCGCATTGATGCCTGTAGCTAAGTAGTGTCGATGGCCTTAGCCATATGTGTGATTTTGACTATCATCAAATCACTTCTTGCCGTAGTCGAACTGGGTCGATGGTTGATGGCGATGGCCTTAGCCATAATCTTATCGATGGCCTTAGCCACTTCACGTTGATGGCCATTTCCATGTAGTGTCGATGTCCTTGGCCATATGTGTGACTTCGACTATCATCGAATCACTTACTTGCCGTAATGGAACTGGGTCGATGGTTGACGATGATATCCTTAGCCATTATCTTGTCGATTGTCTTAGCAATATCACGTTGATGGTCGTAGCCACGCAGTGTCGATGTCCTTAGCCAAATGTGTGACTTCGACTATCGTTGAATCACTTGCTTGCCGTAGTCGAACTGGGTCGATGGTTGACAGCGATGGCCTTAGCCGTAATCTTGTCGATGGCCTTAGCCATTTCGCGTTGATGGTCGTAGCCACGTATTGTCAATGGACTTAGCCATATGTATGACTTCAACTGTCATCGAATAAATTACTTGCCGTAGTCGAACTGGTCGACGCTTGACGGCTATGGCCTTAGCCGTTTACACGTTGGAGATGGAGATAGCCTTAACTATTTTTATACTGAAGATGGCCTTGGACCTTTGATACATTAGAGATGGCCTTAGCTGTTTATACACTGAAGATTGCCTTGGCCGTTTGATACATTGAAGATGGCCTTAGCAATTTACACATTGGAGATTGCCTTAGCCGTTTATACATTAAAGATGGCCTTAGCCATTTGATACATTGGATATGGCCATTGTCGTTTGCACATTTGAGATGGCCTTAGCCGTTTATCAACTAAAGATGGCATTAGCTGTTCGATACATTGGAGGTGTCCTTAGCTGTTTACACGTTGGAGATGGCTGTAGCCATTTGCACATTGGAGCTCATGCTAGTCCAGTCCCCCTTTATCATGCCAGTCTGGAGAGTGGATGGAGAGGCTGGTATGATAAACTTGTTCTGCAAATATCTACAGGTGTCCTCTTCGCCGCCTAAATAAAAACCTTCCCGAGAAAACCCAATTGGGACAAAACTCAAGTGAGGAAAAAAGAGAACAACTCGGGAGACGCCTTTTAAAAATGAAAATATTTGAGGTGGGCAACGTTCCAAATATTTTGGAGCGTTTTTCCTTCCATTGTTTCTAATTGGAATGCTCATTTACCTGCTGCTGCTGTGATTTTGTAAGGTCCTTCCTAGTTGGTGCCCAATTTTCCTTCGCTTGGGTCTTTTGATGCCAATGTTTTGGCTTTGAGTACGTAATCTCCCACTTTAAGTGGTCTTATTTTGTCTCTTTGGTTGTATTATCTTGCAACCTGTTGTTTCTGAGCCACCATTCTTCTATGGGCTATTTCCCTTCTTTCCTCAGCCTCATCGAGGTCTTGAAGTCTATTCATGTCATTTTCTGCTCCGTTGGTATGTGAATACTTCAAGCTCGGCTAGCCGACTTCGACCGGTATGACCGCATCGGTTCCGTCTGTGAATATGGTGTTTCTCCTTTGCTGGATTTGGATGTAGTCTGATGTGCCCAAAACACTTCTGGTAGTAGCTTGGGCCATATCCCTTTGTCTTCCTCGAGTTTTTTTTTCAGTATGTTCAGTATTGTTTGGTTGGAAGATTCTGCTTGGCCATTGGCGGCAGGGTGATATGGCGTGGAGAGTATTTGCTTAATATGCCATTTTGTCGAAGAACTCTGTTGTCTTCTGGACGATGAAGTGTCGTCCATTGTTGAAACTAATCTCATTGGGAATGCCGAACCGACAGATGATATTCTTCCATATGAAGGCGATGACTTCATGTTTGCGTATTTGGGCATACACACCAGCTTCCACCCACTTGGAGATATAGTCAGTTAAAACTAACAGAAATCGTACCTTTCCTCATCTCGGTGGTAGGGGACCGACTATGTCCATTCCCTATTTACTGAAAGGCCATGGGGAAGTGACTGAGTGGAGGGGTTCTCTTGGTTGATGTATCATGGGTGCATTTTTTTAGCATTGTTTGCATCGGCGAACGTATTCTACAGCCTCCTTCTTCATAGTGGGCCAGTATAGCCATCCCGTATTATGCAGCGCACGAGGGTGCGGTTACCTGTGTGAGCACTGTAGTGACCTTCGTGTACCTCTTCGAGTACTGGTTTTGTTTGGTTCGACCCTAGGCACTTGGCCAGGGGTTCTCCAAACGTTCTTTTATAGAGCTCGTGATTTACCAGGAAATATCGGGCGGCCTGTATGGGAAGCTTCTTTGTTTCTTTTTTTGTCGTGTGGGAGTGTTCCATCCTGCAAATAGGACAAAATTTGGTTGCGCCAGTCCCAAGTCAATTTCAGAGAAAGTACCTCAGTGTGATCAATGGCTGAATGAAGGAGGGTGACCATGCTTTCTTTGTCGAAGTTTTTAGTGGCTGCGGCCAGTTTTGCTAAACCGTCTGCTTCGGTGTTCCGTGTCCTTAGAATTTTTTTAAAGCGGTACTCGTCGAACTCAGCCATTAATTTGTGGATTTTTCACTGGTATTTTTCTAATCTATGCTCCTTGATTTGGTAAGTCCCAGTAACCTAGTTCACTACGAGTTGGGAATCGCAGTGGTGAACGAGTCGCCGTGCCCCATACTTGATAGCTAGCTTTATACTTGCAATAACAGCCTCGTACTCGGCCTCATTGTTAGTCATTTCAGGACATCGTATGGACCAGTGAATAGTTTCGCCCGTGGGGACCACGAGAACGAGTCCCATTCCCGATCCCAAAGCGTTAGCGGCCCCGTCAGTGTAGAGAGCCCATAGGTCGGTGTTGGAGGGGGCACGACGTGTAGTTCCGCCAATGGTAGTATATCTGCACTGAAATTGGCTACAAAGTTAGCAAGTACTTACGACATGATGGCATTTCTTGGGTGATATGAAATATCGTGCTCGCTGAGCTTTATGGCCCATCTAGCAGGCCTGCCTGATAGTCCAGGCTTATGTAGGACGCTTCTCAGGGGGAAGGTCGTTACTACTTTTATGGGATGGCACTGAAAGTAGGGTCGGAGCTTCCGTGAAGCTACGACCAAAGCCAGAGCTTGAATTTCAAGGTATGGATAATGTTTTTCGACATCCACTAAGGTTTTACTAATATATTAAATAGGAGATTGCGTACTTTTGTTTTCGTGGACCAAGACTGCTGACGACGATCTCGGATACGGCCAGATACACCAACAAGGGCTCATCGGGATGTGCTTTGGTTAGCAGTGGTAGCCAAGATAGATATGCTTTTAATATCTTGGCTTCAACACATTCTTCGTTCCATTGTAACCCATTGTCCTTTTTCAACACATTGAAAAATTTATGGTACCTGTCGGAGGATTGTGAGATGAACCTGGATAGGACGGCTATTCACCCCGCCAACTTTGTATCTATTTTTTTCTATTCAAAATCTCAGGTATTGTGTCTATCACCTTGACGTAATATGGGTTGACCTCGATTCCTCTTGTGATATGAGAAATTGTAAGAATTTCTCTGAGGCTACGCCGAAGGCGCATTTCTCGGGGTTCAACTTCATTCTGTACCTTCTCAATATTCTGAAGGCTTCTTCAAGATGATCGATATGGCTCTCTTTCCTTATCGACTTCACAAACATATCGTCGATATAGACTTCCATGGTTTTACCGAGATGTTATTTGCACATTTTAGTGACCAGTATTTGGTACATAGCCCCTGCATTTTTGAGCCCGAAGGGCATTACTTTGTAGCAATATGTTCCCTGGCGTGTGATGAAAGTCATTTTCTTCTGGTCATCCTCGGCCATCATGATTTTATTGTAGCCGGAGTAGGTATCTAGGAAGCTCAACAGTTTGTGTCCCGTGGTGGCATCGATCAACTGGTTGATGTGGGGCAGTGGGAATGGATCCTTAGGGCATGCCCTGTTCAGATCGGTAAAATACACACGTAATCTCCACTTTTCGTTTTTCTTTTTGACCATGGATTGGCGACCCACTGGGGGTACTTAGATTCTTTGATGGACCCATTGGCCAGTAACTTATCTGCTTCCTCACTGACCGCTTCATTGATAGCAGCATTGAACTTCCTTCTCATCTGTCGTACGTATGGGTGTAATGGATTGACATTCAGCCTGTGGGTAGCGATGTCTCGCGGGATTCCCGACATATCTGAATGGGAAAAAGCAAATAAATTTGAATGGTTAGTTAGGAATTCACGATACTTACTTGGATCGGTGAGGCCATGCCAGATGTAGGCTTTCCTTGTAAGGTTAGCATTGTCCAATTGGAGTGGGTATAGATCTTCAACCGTTAATTTACGAGCCTCCGCGATGTCGGAATCTCTAATGGCGTCCATTATTAGACTGACCTTGGTCCAGGACACGGCTTATTCCTATGCCTCTGCACTCGCCCCCTTTATCTATTTGGTATGGGCGTAGTCTTGAGCTATTTTGTAGCATTCTTGTACAATGCGCGGCTCGCCTCAAATGCTGAATACTCACCATGGAGTAGGGAATTTGATCACTTACTAAAATCCTGAGGGGATCACCCGCGTGGAATGTATCCATGAGCATCCTATGATGGCGTTGTACGCCGTTTTCTGGTTCACCACGTGGAAAGTTGTTTCTAGCTGACTCCTCCTACAAAAACTGGCAGTGGTATTTCTCCGGATGTCTGTTCCACTGCATTGTTAGAACCAATTAGTGTTATGTAGCGCGGTATTATCTTATCCTCGAGTCCCATTTGTACGAGGATCCTCGGATGGATAATACAGGCGCCACTTCCATCGTCAGTCATTATTTTTTTAAAATCCGTATCGGTGATACGTAAAGTGATAATTAAAGCATCATAATGAGGGAAAGACAAAATGTCAGCATCGGACTTATCAAAGGTGATACTATCTTCGAAGTCGTCATACTATTCATGGGCGATGGTCTTTTTTCGCGTGTGCATGGTGGTGAACTTGACGTGATTGATCGCCAAGTCGTCACCACCTCCGATGATCATATTTATCGTACGTGCTAGGGAAGGCGGATTGAGCGGCCCATGGGGTTGTTCCCGTACGCATGCAAAACTGGTTTTCCCTTTTTCACTGAGAAACTCTGTTAGGTATCCCTGGTTCAGCATTTTGACTACCTCTTGCCGTAGGCCTATGCAGTCTTCGATCTTGTGTCCCCGTTCCTGATGGAGCTCACAAAAGACGTGTGATTTCCTTGTGGTAGGGTCTAATTTCATCTTTTGCGGCCGCTGTACTTTGGTAGCCAGCTTCTCCAGTGCGTACACTATTTCTGAAGGAGATACACAAAAGTTATATGTGGATAATAAAGGGGGCGTGCCTCTTTCATTTCGAAGTGGAGAGATGTGTCGTTGTAATGCATCCATATGCCTGGGTGGAGGCGGATGGGAGGATCTGATGTAAGGCTGGTGTCGATCTTTGTTGAAGCGTGGGAGTTGTTCTCACCGACCCTCATTTCGTCGATCCCTCCTTATTTTTGAGTTTATTGTTGTTAGCCGTTGGGTCGGCCCGTTAAGATTATCCTTGTTTGATCGTACCTCAGCACAGTAGGCGTTGTGGATTTCCTCCCATGTGGTAGGGGATATTTCATAAGGCGGCTCAGCAGTTTCTTCAGCTGCCTCAAAGCATAGGCAATGACTCTTCTGTCCTGCATAAATACTGCACCAAGCCCAATACGAGAAGCATCACAATAGAGTGTATAAGGCCCTGCCGTCGTCAGAGCTTTTTTGAGCTTTTGAAAGCTCGCTTCACACTCATCAAACCATCTGAACTGGGCACCCTTCTATCTCAACCTGGTCATCGGGGGCTGCAATGGATGAAAATCCATCTACGAACTGAAGATAGTAGCCTCCCAACCCCAAGAAACTCCGAATCTCTGTAGCAGATGCTGGTCGAGGCAAGTTATTGACTGCCTTAATCTTCTTCGGATCAACCTGAATACCGTTTGCTGATACAACGTGACCTAGGAATGCAATCAAACTCAACCAGAACTGACACTTCGAGACTTAGCATATAACTGACTATCCTTCAGAGTCTGCAGAACCACTCTGAGATGCTGCTCGTGGTCCTCTTGGATGCGGGATATATCAGAATATCATCAATAAAGACTATTACAAACAAGTCCAAATACGGCCTGAACACTCCGTTCATCAACTCCATAAATGCTGCTGGGACAATGATCAGCCCAAATGACATGACCAAGAACTCATAGTGCCCGTACTGAGTGCGGAAAGCTGTCTTAGGGACATCATATGCCCTAATCCTCAACAGATGGTAGCCAAATCTCAAGTCTATCTTCGAAAACACCTTGGCACCCTTAAGGTGGTCGAACAAATAGTCAATCCTCGGCAATGGATATTTATTCTTGATTGTCACCTTGTTCAATTGCCGGTAATCAATGCACATTGTCATCGAACCATCCTTCTTCTTCACAAATAATTCTGGCGCACCCCAAGGCGAAACGTTGAGTCTAATGAAAACATTCTCAACTAAATCTTGCAACCGATCCTTTAACTCTTTTAACTCTAGCAGAGCCATGCGATATGGCAAGATAGAAATTGGCTGAGTGCTTGGATCCAGATCAATGCAAAAGCCGATATCCCTATCGGGCGGCATACCTGGTAGGTCCGAAGGGAAAACCTCAGGAAACTCCAGAACCACAGGTACATCATCAATAGAAGGGACCTATGCGATAGATGTTGCTGGTACACTGTAAGGCTGCTCATCGGAATAATGCGGCTAAGAACCACGAACACTTGAAGTACCATGAGAGACCTGGAGAGCTGACTGAAAGGGCCTAGGGGGATAGACTCTACCACAAGAATCTCTACCTCCAGACGAGGTACCACTAAATTTGCCTGAGTGACGGGGCCTCTTGTCCGACCCATGACCTTCACCCTATTACAGAACCATCTGAAGTCAGCGGGCCACAGTGGCCGCCTCTTGAAAGCTGATCTAACACCACTCTCCCTAGCCATCTGGAGACGAATCAGCTGAATCAAACCATTAATAAACCTCCTCACCCTCTCTCTATCGATGGGGATTATGACAAGAATATGGCGAGATAGATCGACGAACCTGGTCTCATACTGAGTGACCGTCATAGAACCCTGCTGGAGGCACTCGAACTGCCTTTGAAGAGCCACTCTCTGAGTAGCGGGGAGAAACTTTTCCATGATAATAACTGTGAAATCTGCTCCCAAGTCAAAGACGACGACCCTGATGGTCTGGCTAAACAATAATATCTCCTCCAAGTCTTGGCAGATCTAGATAGGCGAAATGTAGAAAAATCGACCCCATTGGTCTCAACAATACCCATGTTCCAAAGAACCTCGTGGAAGCTATATAAGAAATTATGGGGATCCTCAGAAGAAGCACCGCTGAATGTAGTAGTGAAGAGCTTGGTAAACCTGTTGAGTCTCCACAAGGCATCGACAAACATAGCTGCTCCATCTCCGGCCTGAGCCACTATACCCGGCTGAACTGCCACAGCTGGCTGACCTACGGGAACCTGAACCTGGGGAGCTACCTGCTCCAGAGTGCGTGTCGTAGGAGTCTGAGCCCCTCCTCCAACGTGAGAAGTGGCTGGTTCTACTGGAAGGAAACCCGCTCGGGCGACACTCTCCATGAGGCCTGCCAATAGGACTAGAGCGTCCTAAAGAACTGGGGTGGCAATAAACCCCTCTCGGACCTGAGACGGCCCACCGGAACTGCTGCGGCTGGAACCTGATCCTAGAAATCAACTTGAGGCTCTGCCACTAGTGCTGCTGCTCAGGGCTAAGATCTGCCCCTACCTCGGTCTCTGGCACGACCTTAGCCTTGCCCTCTGCCCCTGGTGGCAGCTGCTGCTGGGGGCTCGAGCTGCTGAGTGGTAGATGAGAAAACGCGTGTCCTCGCTATCTTTGAAAGAATAGAGTAGAAATTCAATCACTATTTTGAGAAACAAAACCGCACGACAGGAAAGAACAAATGTGAAGTTTCCTAACTCTTTAACATCTAAGGTGTAAATGCAGACGTCTCCGTACTAATCCCTCAGACTCTACTTATCTTATCCGTGAGTGTTGAGACCTATGTAACCTAGTGCTCTAATACCAACTTGTCACGACCTGGATTTTTCATCCTCGCGAGTCGTGATGGCACCTACTATTGGGAGCTAGGCAAGCCAAATATAATTATTTTTTTATTAACAACACAAGTCTTTTTAACCATTAACAACAGTAATATAAAAGCAATGTATTCAATGAAAATAAGCGAAAGTCTTAAATTAATGAAAAACTGAATAAAGATGCGGAAGAATTCATCATAAACCTCTACCCAATACTGGTGCCACAATACTCACGAACATCTAAGAATACTAAATACAATATCTAAAAGAAATACATATGTTTGTGTCGAATACAATGAGATAACAGTCTAAAGTAAAGGATAGAGGAGACGCTGAGCCTGCGGACGCCTCCAAGGCTACCTCGGTGTCTCACTGGACTGAAGGCTTACTCGCGCGCTACTGCTGCTGTAGTCCAAAACCTGGATTTGTAAAAAATAGCACAGAGTGTAGCATCAACACAGCCGACCCTATCTACTGGTAAGTGCCTATGCTAACCTCGGCGAAGTAATGACGAAGCTAGAACCAGACTACACGATAAACCTGTGCAGTTCAAATATATATATACAACAAAAAGAAGTGCATGAAGTAAATAGTCAATAAAGGGAAGGGGGAACATGCTGTGGGAAGATAACAGTTTCAAATAGGAAATCTGAAAAAAAGATAGAAGCAGCTAAAACCAGAGTATCAATAAGAACCAGAAATCACAAACTTGCACGGCATCACCCTTCGTGCTTTTACTCTGTCCTCGCCAAATCTATCGTATCAATAATCATGTGTACTGTATCACTCTTCGTGCTTTTACTCTTTCCTTACGATATAATCAATTAATATCAGTACGGAATGGTACATCGTACGGTACAGTATCACCCTTCGTGTTTTAGTCTCTTTCCTCACAATATCAAACAATACATGACATCACCATTCGTGCTTTATCACTCTTCCACATCAAAACGACAATCACAAATAAGAAACAAGGAAGTAACAATTAATGATAGAAAATCCCGACAAGGTAATGCAATTAAACATTTAAATCCCGGCAAGGGAACAATATCGACAACTTTAATATCCAGGCAAGGGAACGATATCAATAAAACAACAAAACATCCCAGCAAGGGAATAAACCGATAACTCTTTCTCTTTCTTTCATTTCTTACTTTATAATTCACTTTATCACTTGGGCCAACGCCCCGAAAAATCCAATTATCTCATATACCTTAACAACTCGTATTACAACTCGAGCCAATGCTCCTCGGAGTTTAATGATCATAATCTATTTCACATGATCTTTACAACATATAGAAATCATCAAATAAGCATGGAAGTTACAACAAAAACAGAATAATAGCAATACAAGGACTCACGGTCATGTTAGACACCAATGTATTGATATTCGTCACCATTCCTATACATCATTCTCGACAATTAGCAAGTAGAAAATAAGAATCAACACCTATTCCCTCAAGCTAAGGTTAGACCACACAGTTACTTCAACTCCCACGGCCAAATCAATCCACAACAATCGCTTTCCCTCTCGAATTCGGCTCGGACTCAATCAATTCTACACAATAATGACTTCATAGTAACAAAAAGTGCTAAGCAAATCTAACCCAATGCCTAAATATAGATTTCCAAGCATTCTTCCCAAAATTTCAAAAATCGACGCCGGGCCCGCTTGGTCCAAACACGAGGTTGACCAAATTCATATCACCCATTCTCCTAAAAGCCCGAATATATAATTTATTTTCAAATTAGACCCTAAAACAAGGTCTAAATCAAGAAAAAGTAAAAAGCCCTAACTCTACCCAATTCCCCAAGTTTCTACCCTAAATTACATCTTTTAGGCTTAGGAATTCAATGGATATTGATCGAAAATGAAGAAAACGAGTTAAAATTTACTAACCTAAGAAGTCTTGGTGAAAGGGACCTTCAATGGACCCTAAGGACCATGGAGAAGAAGGAGCTCGTGTGTTTTTATGAAATTTAATTATAACTGGGCGTAATTTTCTCTATGCGATCGCGTGAAAGGGATTGCGATCGTGTAGGGGAAAGGGAAGTTGACCATTGCGATCGCAGAAGGGATGTTGCGAACGCATACAAGAAAAGGGTTGTGCACTCCAGGTTTGGGTTTAATGAAATACGATCGAGGAAGTGGAATGCGATCGCATCAAATTAAGTGGGCTAAGGTACTATGCGATCGCATTGAACAATAATTGTTCACCTAAGATTACACTATGCTATCACGATGATGCCTATGCGATTGCATAGGACAAATTATCAGAACCCTAGATCTGCAACTTTCTGCAATTTTCTGCAATTTTCTGTAGGCCAAAACCATCTCGAAATACATCTGAATCACACCCGAGCCCTCGGGGATCCTAACCAAACACATGAACTAACTCAACAACATCATAAGAACTTAATCGTGCGATAAAATTGCAAAAATAACATCAAAAACAATGAATCAAACCTCGAAATCACTAGTTTTTCTTCAAACTTCATAAACTTTTAAATTTAGAGTTTTAAGTCGGAAGCACGTCAAACGACGTCCATTTTCAACCAAACTTTACAAAAATATCTTGAACCACATATAAGACCAGTACCGGGCGCTGGAATCAAAATACGGATCCGATACCAACACGTTCTAACTAATTTTAATTTTAATTTTTCTTAATAATTTCAGAAAAATAATTTTAGTGAAAAATTTATTTCTCGGGCTTGGGACATTGGAATTCAATTTCGGGCATATGCCCAAGTCTCATATTTTTCTATGAACTCTTCGGGACCGTCACATCACGGGTCTGCGCCCGTTTATTCCAATAGTGACCAATGTCAAACTTATTCATTTTAATATAAAATTTTAGCCTTTTTCACAGAATTTCATGCAAATTGATGCAACTAAAAATTAGGGTTTTAAGGCCTCGAAAGTACGGAATGGGTAAGAAAACAGGTGATGACCCTTTGGGTCGTCACAACAATAAAATTTATTTTTACCTTCTAGCTTTTGTTAAGAACTTTGCTCACTTACATGTTCTTCATTCATGACTTGGCTCGAATAACGGGTCTAATTGAGGACCAGGTTACTATTCAACCAAAGATCAAGCTTGGTCATAACACAATGATTGGTTTGGTTGTTTATTTTGTCTGTAATACATTTATTTGTTATTCTTAATTATTCATGTTGAATTAAACCATGCATTCTTTAAACTGCGTACGGATTTAATTGGTACCCATGATCTTAAGGTAAACACGGTACATGTTTAAGTATACAAGGTAGGGCTTATTAACGTCATGTCTTGCTACATTGCCTTTATTTTAAGCTAGTCAAATTGATGTGGGATTAGTAGTTTTCGGCATTATAGAGTTGTACATGATTTTACATGTTTTTAAATACAATCTAAATACATTTATTTTCTAAATTAGTTCAAAACCATCACTCGAACGCAGATTAATTTTTAAAACGAAATTGTTTTTTCCAGAAAAAAAAAGAGAAGAAGCTATTTTTTATTTTTTGTTGAGGGAAACTGTCCACGTAGGAAAAATTACTAAATTACAACTCCTATAAAATTATTTTAGTAATATTAATCCACGGATAACATATGTTGTCGACCTACTTAATTTAGGTTTATATCCCAACTACAAATATTAAGTTGCAACCAAGTTATGTTGAATATGAACTATGATACAACCACACCAACACATGGTGCATTCCCCACAAAATGATGCACCTCCTAATACTCTTGTCTGGTTGTTCAGTGGCCTAATTGTCCACCTTCCTCAGTATTTTAATTTGAGACTTAAAGAGTCATCAATTACTCCAATATGTTTTCTCTATACCATTTAAGTGTTGGATTCATATCACACCAAATTAAGAACATAAAACAAAAATGAAAGAAAAATAATGAATCGTTACATGTAAGCCTAATGGCATATGTTTAGTTCAAAAATTATATTCGTATTTTGTAAGCCTAAAAATAATTAAAAATATATAGGGATAAATCTTAATCAAGTATAATAAGCCTAAGAGATGATTATCACTTTCAGAGTTTTCGCAGATTTGTAAATGGATGATAAAAATAGACTTAGCTTAAAAAGGAAGCAATAGTTATGAACTCGAGAGAGAAAGAGAGAGAGAATAGAGACAGAAAAAAAGATTGTATTATTCAAGAATAATCATGATCCCATTTTAAAAAGGGAAGGTTTCCTTTATATAGTAGGAAATCTTCCTCGATAAAATAAAAAAAGTACAAAGGTTGGTGGCTTCCACTCAGTAAAAGGATCAGGTGCTAAACAACATCGTTCCTTCTTTGCCGATTTGGCCCGCACCCTTGCTTGGGTCGCCCTTATCATGGGGGACGTGCTCACCTGGCGTGGGGATGTTATGAGCCAAATTTATCCCTATATAGTTAGTCCCTCCGTTCATTGGAGACGTACTCGATGATCGTCTTCAATGGACGGTGATGCACGATCTGCTTTTTACGGAAATTTGGCTGTGCCCATAAGCGCCTCCTTTGCAGAACATGGACGTGGATAGCATTTGTTTGGTTGCTGACGTACGACCCACCTTTTTTAAGGCGACGTCAGCAGTCGCATGCGTCATCATTATACCTGCTCCTGAGATTGTTCTGAACACGAGTGATGATTCGATTTTCGGTGCCGGTTTAAGAACCGAGCCTCTTCGATTTCCGTGTGCTTTTCTCCTATTAATAGGAGAATGGTTCAAAGAGTTTCATCTTTCGATCTTTTAGAAAGTTTCCCTTTGTTTCTTTTTTCACCCTTCTTTCTTGCAATAGTTACATCGCTTTCAGAGAGATATCCTTCCTGAGAATTATTTCACTCATTACCAACACTTCATTCTCTTATCGAGTATTATGGAAAAATGCCAAGGAAGCAAAAAGACCAAGGACAGTGCCTCTTCTAGGGATCCACGCTCTTCCGATGGCGAAGGAGAAGGAGTGGGAAAAATCCTAGTTCCTTTTGACGGTAGATAACGTTTTATCGAAGTACTTGAGTGATAGAAAAGACTTCAATACTACCTCCCCCTCTCATCCTTGGGAGGAGAGCGATTTACTCCAATCTCATCTAGACGTTATTAGAACTAGATACAACATCCTTGATTATGTCGAAATGGCTCCGGTCGGGACGGACCATGCCAATGTACATAGGACTGGTTTTTGCATATTCTATGAATACACTTTTAGGATCGGGTACAACTTTTTGCTTAACCCTTTAGCGGAAGAGCTATGCCGCATCTATCACGTATGTCTGGATCAACTCACACCTTACGCCCTGAAGGTGTGTCGAATCCTTACCACGCTTGCGGGTGAGGGCGGTGTTGTTGTCTACGTTCACCACCTGCTACAGATGCTTAGCCCTAGTTATATGAGGGGTACAATGCTCCAACTGACGAGCGGTGGTAAGAATATCTTTTTCGTGAGGGCTGACGACAAAGATAACCGTGAGTTATGGCATAAATTCTTTTACGTTAGGACGAGCCATCTAGTGTCCGATCCTGAAGGATTTCCAGAGACGTGAAATATAGGATGCAAGTATCTCTGCATGCAACTTTGCTACGTTCTGTTTTGATTGACCTAACTGTGAACTCACTTTCTTCCTTTTTGTAGTGGTGGCTCGCTCACCCCGTCCTGTTGACGACATTAGGTCGTGGAGTGGCGAGGTTGATACAATATGCGGAGAGATGATGCACTTGGACTGAACTTCGTAGGTTGTAAGGTCCAACTGGTAACAAACTTCCCTATTTTCTTACATTTTGTCTTAGCTTGGAGACCTTCCTACCTGATGTGCTTTTCATTTGCCAGGTCGGGGTGCTTCCACAAGGACAAAGAAGAAGAAGGCCGACACCGCCCCGTCTAGGGTGAAGGCTGACTATGATGGGAAAGATATACTTGTGGGCGGCTCACCCAGAGGTAGCCCCCTTTTGATTACCCACCAAGGGACTACATTGGCAGCAACATTGGAGGTGGTGCCTGAGGCTGCCTCTGTAGAGGTACCAGAGACTGCAGTAGAAACGACACCTGAAACCACTCCTGTGCCGGCACTTGAGGTCGCGCCAGCAGAGGAGGCTTCCGAAGGAGAGGAGCCGCCTGAGAACACGAGGCGGTGAATGATTACTGGAAAAGAAATTGTCGTTAAGGGAGTAATAAGGCCCAGTGAGCCTCGCTAAGTGCCGAGATCGACCTTTATGGCCGAGGCCATTCGTGCTGGGCGTATGGTCCCTCAGAGAGCAGCTGGCGCCGCCTGTTTGGCTCATGCATCAGGAGGTAAGTCGTCCTCCGCTATTAATGAGGCACTTGTGGAGACTAAAAGGACGGGCTCTGAAGTGGATCTTAGGGAAGCACCGGGTAGCTCGGGCAGCATGGAGATGAGGGAGGGCCGGTCTACTCACCGCATTGTGATTCATGGGGGATATAACTTATACAAGATAACGAGCAGGCTGCGGTAGACATGACCATGTTATGCGCGGGTGCGGAGTATGAGTCGCTAAGAAGTGTCAGTAATGGGGACTTGTCGAGGCAGGTAGCCGGCTCGGCTTTGTAGGTAGCTTTCACCCCCTTTTTTATTGTCATTCAAAGCGGCTGTGGTATGTACTAACGCATTTCTTTTCATCTTTTTTTAGACCCACGTCTTGGAGGTTGAGCGGAGGTGGCGTGAGCAAAATAAGGCGACCACCTTTGCTAAAATGGCGAAAAGGTACAAAGAGGTCTGTGCCAAACATCGGGCGTTGGCAGACATGTTTGAGCAAGATCCCTAGTTCTGGACATTCTGCGAGGGCCTTAAGGAATCAGAGGCTCTTTTAAAGAAGAAGGCTGCTGAGCTGAAGGAGTTGGATGAGCAGTTGATGGCCGCCTTGGCTCGAAATAATGAACTCGAAACTCTCCTTTGATCAAGGAAGGAGGACTTGGAGATCACCCGTGGGTTTGCGGCCGAGGCTGCGGAACTGCGGGCTCAGGTTACTACCCTTACAGCTGAGCTGGATGCTAGGACGGCCGAAGTTGAGGCCCTTAGGCGATCGCCCCCACAAGATTCTGTATACCATGAGGTGCACGGGATGTGGGTGTACCACGACGCCAGATTGGTCATCTTTGAGGAGCTTTTGGCGGCGGGTCGAGCTTTCAGAGTGGAAGCAGAGAGGCAGCGGCACTTGACTCGCGTTGCCCGTGAAGCGGCTGGTTATAGCTCCAATTTTCCTGGTAGGGAGGGTTATAATTCTGAGGATGCCAACCGTCTAGACTCCAGCTCGTGGATTTCCAGGGCTTATAAACCTGGGGACGACGACAGACTAGATGGAGACTAGGCGGGTCATGATGAGAGGGGTGGTAAAGGCCCTTAGGGCTCGTATGTGAATACTTTTGTAGATGGAAATTTCGTAGGACCCTGAGTATGTATCTTTTTAGGATAAATGAAGTATAATTTCTTTTCCCTCCCTTTGTTGCTGTTTTTCTTTCGTTCTTTAGAGCTTTTGTTACTCTTTATTGGCCGTCGTTATTGGCGGCCTTGGTCGAATCTCAGATCGACGGCTTTAGCCGTAATGGAATCGACGGCCTTAGCCCTGTAGGGGACTTTTACTGTTGTTGAGTCATTTATTCACTGTGGTTGACTCTTAGGTCGACCGTTGGTGAGGATGGCCTTAGCCATATTGTAATCGATGGTCCTTGACCATGATAGAACTGACGGCCTTGGCCTTATCCATGCAGGCGACTTTGACTGTCGTCGAGTCGTGTACTTGTCACACCTCGTTTTTCCGCGCCGCGAGGGCGCAAGGAGTAAGGAAGTTTTTCCAAATAAAGGACAATCGAAACGGGATTTATTATTAAGATTCAAAGCCGCTACTTGGGAGATTTATGGTGTCCCAAGTCACCGGTTGAATCTCAAATCGAGGAAAAGAATGACTCTATATTACAGACTGCGTACCAGAAATCCGGATAAGGAATTCTATTAACCTGGGAGAAGGTGTTAGGCATTCCCGAGTTCCGTGGTTCTAGCACGGTTGCTCAACAGTTATATTCGGCTTATTTATCTGATTTTTAACAATTATGTACTTAGAAGCAAATTTTAACATTGAACCGCTTTTATCATTATTATTATTATTGTTATTATTTACTGAGAATTACAACATTGTGAAAACATATCTTGGACCATGTCACAACCAATGTACCCATGATCGTCGACATATTTCGACTTTGTCGAGATTTGGATTAGGGTCGTAAATGCACATCCGAGTTTAGGAAGGTAATATTAATTAAGGCGCGTCCTAAAGAGAGTCCAGCGAGTTGTATCTTTTGGAAGGGTCGTGAAATTCGCTAAACGACCCTTCCCAATTTTTCTAAATATTTTTAAATATTTACTGAGGGCCCCGCAATTTATTTATTTGGAGAGGCTCGCCTCATTTATTTTAAAAGGGCAATCCTAAAGTGACGACATTTTTTCTATTAAATTCGTCTCTAAATTAAAAGAGAAAAAATCCTAATTAATTACATGCTTAAAAAATAAAAAAAAATGTAACACACTAATTGCCAAATTAAGGCAAATATTAATGGAAAATAATTTTACTAAAAAGAAAAGAAAAGAAATTCGAAATTATAAATAAAATAAAATAAAAAATTCGAAATTATAAATAAAATACGAAATTCGACAACTAATGTTCAAAAGAAAACAATTATAGCTAAGATTAACCCCGCATAGTTATATGAATAAACCATTAATTATTTACAAATATTTAAAACTAAAATCAACCTTGATTATTAATACTTATTCGAAAGTTTATTAACAGGGAAGAAGAAAAAATTTTTTTCTTTAATTTCTAACTTTCAAACACTCAAGAATTCTTCAGATTCAAAAGTCTTTTTCTTTCTTCACTCTAGCACTCAAATATTTTCTCTCTAAATTTCCCCCTGTGATAAGTGTAAAACGAGTCATATTAAATACCCAAAAGGCAAGACTCATTCCCCTATTCTTTTAACTATTATTCCTCCCCTTTTATTATTACCTACTATTTCTAATTCCCAATTAGCAAAAAGCAGTCAAACGTGGACCTCACATTCCACTCTCTTTTTACTTTAATCATTATGCTCCCCACATGCCTTGTCCTCTCTTTTTTACTTTACATAATTAAGTTCCCACTATATTTTTAAATAATTTTTTATATTTTCAATTCCAAAAATACCCCCGAATTATTGAAATTACCACTCTACCCCTATCAGCTATAACCAATTCACCTAAATCAATTAACACAAATATAGCAAGTATAACCAATTCTTAATCAAATTCAACAAACAATTCAAACTAAATGATGAACAACAAAGAACCAAAATTGTTTTGACTGAATAACATTTTCAACAACAAATATATTTTAAAATTCAATCAACAATAACAAGAAAGTATATTCGAATCACTAAGCTCAAGTTCAAATTAAACTTATAGAGATCAAACAAACAAATTCAAATTTCTAACTCAGACTCAAATTTAGATTTAAACAGAATAATAAAACGGATTCAATTCACTAAACTCATTAATCAATTAAACTTCAAATTAAATCTAACAATATTGCAACCCAGATAACACATTTATTAAACTAACAAACCTCTTTATTAAAACTAAATTCTTATAAATGAATGGAAACAAATTGAATAAATAATCACGAAATGATAAACAACGAGCAAGAAAAGAATCAAACATATACCGATTTCAGATCTGAGAATATCAAGCAAAATACAGATAGAAATAAAACTTAAAACAACTAACTGGATCATAACCACGACGCTAATGGAGAAACTATATTCAACATATTAACCAAAAGAAACTCGATCCAAACACTGTACAACAATCATGACCACTGAGCTAAGAAAACAATAAAACCGGACAACTACAACAGGATCAACGACGCGAACAGGACATGACCTCGAACGGAGCCCGGAATTAAACATAACCTTGAAACTCTTTGTCGAGTTTTCTAAAGATTTTTGGTGAAGTTTGCGGAGAAGTGTGGTCGTTTGGACAAAAGTAGCGACGCATCTTGGGTTTGACAAAAAATTCCTGCTGGTTGTTCACTGATTTTCCGAGGCTGGGGACGAGAAAGACAACGGGCTGGAATTGTGAACTGGTTCGTGCTGGTATGGCTGACGACGAAGAAGTTGTTGGTGTTTGGTCAGTTTGGACGTTGGTCGTTTATGGAGGCTACCGGCAGGTTCATGCGAATTGGAGGGACGTGAGGCAGGTGAGGTCGAAGCGTGTTCAACGATGAGGAAGGTGGACTGCTACTATTGGAGACAGAAAAACAGCAGCAGTGGTTAGAGCTCGGAGGTGCTGGGGAACAGGACTGTTCGTTGAGGAGGAGGAGTGGTCGTGGAAGTTGGCGACTCGACTGGTCGTTTGACGATGGTGAGCTGTTGTGGAGTGGGGTGGTTAGACGGGCTGGTTGAGGGGGTGAATGGGAGGGGCAGGGGGTTGTTTGGGAGTGGGGTGGTGTGAGCAAGATGAAGAGAGGGGGTGGGTGTTTAGGTGTGACGATGGAAATATTTAGGGTGTGTTTAGGGTTTTGGTTAAGTGAAAGAATGAAAAACAAAAATAGAAAATGGGGGGCGGGGGTGGGTGGAAATGGACTGGGTCAGATTGGGTTATTGGACTGGCTCGTTGGGTGTTTTGGGCCTAGTTGATTTTATTGAAAATGGCCCAATCCGAGTTTGTTCTTCCTTTTTTTGCTCTCTTTTTTTTACTTTCTAATGAATAAAAAAATCTAAATTAAGTTATAAACTAAATTAACTTATCAAAAATATTAATTAATTCCTAATAACAAGTATCATACACAATTAAACACCAATTACAACAAAATTGCACAATTTTGACATTAAATGCTAAAATGTAAAATATGTTTATTTTTTTAAGATTTTTTTTGTAAAATAAACTTAATACTCCTAATTGTAGAATCCAATACTAAATGCAAATGCGACATATTTTTGTATTTTATTAATTTAACAAATAAACATGCACATACAAATGCAAATAATACAAGAAAAATAACACAAAATTCACAACAATTGCAAACAAGCTAAAAATTGATTTATTTTGAATTTTCTGGGATTAATTCATATATAGGGAAAAAATCACGTGTTCACAGTACTCACCGTAATCGAATCTACATGTGGAAATACTTGAGGTGAGTAATGTTCCAGTTGTTTTTTAGCGTTTTTCCTTCCATTTTTTCTAATTGGAATGCGCCTTTGCTGGCTAGTGCTGTGATTTTGTAGGTTCATTCCCAGTTGATGCCCAGTTTTCCTTCACTTGGGTCTTTGAATGACAATGTCTTGGCTTTGAGGACGTAATCTCCTACCTGAGTGGTCTTATTTTGGTCCTCTTGTATTAGTATCTTTCAACTTGTTGCTTTTGGGCCACCATTCTGATGTGAGCCATTTCTCTCCTTTCTTCAGCTTCGTCGAGGTCTTGGAGTCTGTTGACATCGTTTTCTGTTCCATTGGTGAGTGAATATGTTAGGCTTGGTTCGCCGACCTCGACGGGTATGACCGCATCGGTTCCGTAGGCCAGCGAGTATGGTGTTTCCCCTGTGCTGGATTTGGGTGTGGTATGGTATGCCCATAATACCTCGGGTAGCAGCTCGGGCCATAGCCCTTTGGCATCTCGAGTTTCTTCTTCAGTATGTTTAATATTGTTTTGTTGGAGGATTCCGCTTGGCCGTTGGCAGAGGGTGATATAGCGTCATAGCATCCTCTTGATGCGCCATTTCTCGAAGTATTTGATCATTTTCTATCCGATGAACTATCGTCCGTTGTCACAACTAATTTATTTAGGGATGCCGAAGTGAAATATAATATTTTTTTAGATGAAGGCGATTACCTCCTGTTCGCGTATTTGTGCGTACACACCTGCTTTAACCCACTTAGAAAAATTGTCAGTTAATACTAATAGAAATCCTACCTTTCCCCGTCCTGCGGGTAAGGGGCCGACTATGTCCATTCCCCATTTGATGAAAGGCCATGGAGAGGTGACTGAATGGAGGGGATCTCCTGGTTGGTGTATCATGGGGGCGTATTTTTGGCATTGCTTTCATTGGCGAATGTATTATGTCGCCTCCTTCTTTATGGTGGGCCAATAGTAGTCGGCCTGTATGATGCATCATACGAGGGCGTAGTTTCCTGTATGAGCACCTCAGTGACCCTCGTGTACTTCTTCGAGTACCGGCCTTGTTTGGTGTGGCCCTAGGCACTTGTCCAAGGGTCCACCAAAGGTTCTCTTATAGAGGTCATTATTTATTAAGCAGTACCGAGCGACTTGCGTGCGGAGTTTCTTTGCCTCTTTCTTGTCGGGTGGCAACGTCCCGTCCTGTAGATAAAATACAAACTGGTTGCGCCAGTCCCAAGTCAAATTTAAAGAGAATACCTCAGTGTGATCGATGTAGGAGTGGAGGAGAGTGACTACGCTCTCCTTGTTGAAGTTATTAGTGGCTGTAGCCAGTTTTGCTAAACCGTCTACTTCGATATTTCGTGCCCTTGGGATCTGTTCCAGGCGGCATTCTTTGAACGTGGCTATTAACCTGCAGATCTCTGAATGATATTTTTACACTCTCTGTTCTTTGATCTAGTAAGTCCTTGTGAATTGGTTTAGCATGAGTTGGGAATCGCAGTGGATGATGAGTCGGCGGGCGCCATATTTTATGGCCAGATTCATGCCTACAATAACAGCCTCATACTCGGCCTTATGTTAGTCATTTCAGGGAATCGTATGGACTGGCGAATCATTTTTCTCATGGGGACCTCGAGGAGGAGTCCCAGTCCCGATCACGATGCATTGGTGGAGCCATCAGTGTAGAGGACCCATAGGTCATTATTGGCGGAGGCATGTTGTGCCCCAAGTTCTGCTTTTGGCAGGATTTCTGCGCTAAATTCGCCTATAAAATCGGCCAGAACTTGCGACTTAATGGCGGTTCTTGGAAGATATGAGGTGTCGTGCTCGCTGAGCTGAATGGCCCACCTTGCGAGCCGGCCCAATATATCGGGCTTGTGTAGAACGCTTCTTAATGGGAAAGTTGTAATCACTAGTATGGGGTGGCACTGGAAATAGGGCCGTAGCTTTTGCGAAGCTACGACCACTGCCAATGCCAACCTCTCTATTTGTGGGTACCGAGTTTCGGCATCCACTAGGGTTTTGCTAATGTAATAGATAGGGGATTGTGTACCTTTGTTCTCGCGGACCAGGACGGCGCTGACAGCGATCTCTGATACGGCCAAATATATTAGTAGGGGTTCGCCCGGGCTTGCCTTCACAACAAGGGTGGCGAAGACAAGTATGCTTTTAGCTTTCTCAAGGCTTCGACGCATTTCTCGTTCCACTGTAGTCCTTGATATTTTTTCAGTACGTTGAAAAATTTATTTCACCTATCGCATGACCGTGAGATGAGCCTGGATAGGGCGGCTATACGCCCCGTCAGCTTTTGTACTTGTTTCTTGCTACTCAGTACATCAGGTATTGCGTCTATCGCCTTGATCTGGTCTGGATTGACCTCGATGCCTCGTTTCGATATGAGGAATCCTAAGAATTTTCCTGAACGCCGAAGGCGCATTTCTCAGGGTTCAGCTTCATCCCGTACCTTTTCAGTATTTCGAATGCCTCTTTTAGGTAGCCGATATGGTCCTCTTTCCTTGCCGATTTTACTAGCATATCATCGATGTAGACTTCCATGGTCTTACCGAGTTGCTCTTTGAACATTTTGGTCACCAGACTCTGATACATGGCTCTTGCATTCTTGAGCCCGAAGGGCATTACTTTGTAGATGTATGTTCCTCGGTGGGTGATGGAAGTTTTTTTTTCTTGGTCCTCTTCGGCCATCATGATTTGGTTGTAATCGGAGTATGCGTCTAGGAAACTTAGCAGCTCATGCCCCGCGGTTGTGTCTATTAGCTGGTCGATGTTGGGTAGTGGGAAGGAATCTTTTGGGCATGCCTTGTTTAAGTCGGTGAAGTCTACACACATTCTCCACTTCCCATTCTTCTTTTTGACCATGACGACATTGGCGACCCACTGAGGGTACTTCGATTCCCTGATGCCGAATCCTGTGAACGTCAAAACCAACGAACATACACAAGTCATAATATATCATATGAAGTTACTCAAGATCTCAAAATATCGAACGAAATGTTAAAATTCAAAACGGCTGATTGGATCGTTACAAGAAATGAAATATAATAAAATAATATTCCTAGAATTCCCTATAGAATAACAAATGTAATACCCGTGTTTTTTCCATGTGGAATTAGCATGGGACGAAGGAGATCGGCAACTTGGAGTTTGCTAACAAAGAGAACTGAAAAAGTGGTCTTTAATATATATATATTTCCTTTAATATATTTATATATTTTCTGTTTGTTCAAAAAAAAGAAAAAGTGGTCTGGAGGTGGCAAATCTCTGTTTCTAATTATCTTTTGCGTACGAATATCTAACATTTAAAGAATCTGTCAAACGAAGAGGGAGAATCTAATTTTAAGAATTTATAATACATGAGAAGTTCTAAATATTATGTTAAGTATTTATCGTTTTATCTAATGTAGGAGTTAATTTTAAAGTTCTAAATATTAAGCGGTAATTTAAATTACGATTTTATCCAGCGTAATATATATTTTTTTAGATGTGAAAAAGGAAAATAATATACTTCACTTAGGGGCTTCATGCTTTTGATGTGTCGAGCTGTATCTATTGGCTATTATTTTGCTATTCATCTCATTTTTGGCTATGGTGATATTGTTATTTATTTCATGGTTTCTTTTGATGGTGTTGATATATTGCCTCTTTTCGTTTTCTTGAGTCGAGGGGCTTTCGGAAATAGTCTTTCTATCCCCTTGAAGTAAGGTTTGTGTATATACTATTCTCCCCAGATTCCACTAATAAAATTTAACTAGATCGTTATTGTTGTTTGTTGTTGGTTCATTGTTTTAATACAATATATACATAGATGGATAGATAAATAATATTGTATATATAGATCTTAATTTTCGACAAAAACATAATTGCAAGTGTCTGCCAGTGGATGGCTGCATGGACATGGCTCCCTAGTCAAATATGTTTTCTAGAAGCTTCAATAAAAAAGGAGGAGAGAGAAAAAGGAAGATCAAATGCCAACAAATACTATATTTCTTATTCTACATACAAACAAATAATATATACGTAGGTAGACCACATTTTAGGATTCCACGCTGTCGGCCACTGGGGAAATCATTCTTATTATGACCCTCTTCCTACCAACTTTACCCTCTCATAACAATGACTCAAAGCCATGGTAATTCTGTAAATAACTTCACTTTCGACTCTCATTTCATTTCTATTCACTCCCTCCCGCTCATGAAAAACCCTAACAAAAAGCTGACACTCCAATGAGTCTGAAAATCTAAAAAAACAGTTGGCAGAATTTAACATTTAACGGTCAAATTGGGATTTTCAAACAAAAGACACCCCATTTTTGAACTGTCAAATTTGGAAATTCTATTGCTTGAAGTAAAGGTTTCTTTCCTTGTAAGTTTACACATTTTAGCTTCTCCTACATATTAACTATTGCTTTACTTTTTACTTGTTAACTTTGGTTTAATTAACTTATAGGATTAATTAAGCTCAAACTTTAGTTAATAGAGCTGAGGAATTTATTGGATTTCAGTGTATTTTGTTTTGTGGGTATGTCTTTGTGATTGTTAACTGTGAAACGCAATTGGGACTTTGCTTAATCTTTCATTAATGATTTTGGTTGTTGTTGTCTCTTTTATGCCATGATATTAAAAATGAAATTTTTTGACAGAATTAATTTTTTCCAGTGAAGTTGTCACTAACAATTACTAGACAGAATATTCTGTTCTTTCAAGTAAATACCTGAAACCCGAGTAGGCTTGCAAATCAGATCATGGTATGATCAAACGCTTTCTGAGTTCTCTTAGACAGTGTAATTGGGTATTTACCGGTACTCAATCAAATCTGCCTAAGCCTTGATGGGTAGAGTTACCCGGTTCCTATAGGTAACAGGTACCCGGGTAGAATACTCGAGGTTTGCTTGTTACTAGTGTAGTCTTGTCTCTCTTCTGTTTTTAAGACACCATTTAAAAAAAATCTCAGTCAAGGTTTGCTTGTTTGTAATGTACTCTAGCCTCTCTTCTGTTGCTGATCCATTGCTTCACTCTGTAGTTGTATTGGTAGTGTCAATGCAGAATATATGAATACATTGACATACTGTGTGCAGGTATGCTTATCTTATGGGTATCAACGAGGTGTTAGAGAATGGAGGAGTTGGTAATGGGAATGGTATAAATTCATGTGGTGGTAATGCTTATGTGGGAACAAGTAATAGTGGGTCTGAGAGAATGGTGAATGGTGGAAGCGGAACTGAGAATTTGGGTGATGAAATTTTGGAGGACTTTGACTTGTATTGGGAAGATATCAATGACCGGATGATGGTGTCGAGGATGGTGAGTAACTCCGTTGTTAAGGGAATTGTAAGTGCTGTGGAACAAGAGGCGGATGAGAGAATGATTTCTAAGGAAATGGAATTAGCCAAACTGAAGGAGTATTTGCAATTTCACGATGTGGGTCTGAGTAAAACTGAATCTTTGGGGTCGCCTGTGCTAGGGGCTGAGCTAGAGGGTTTAAATTCTCAGAAGCATTGGACTTCATCTGATGTTTTTCTGGAACATGAGAAGTTGAGAGAAATTCTGGATGGGCTAAGAAATTCAGCAAAGGATCAGTTCAAGAAGCTGAAGAAGGGAATTGATAGGGTTAGAGGCTTCAGCTCTTTCAGAAGGAGTGGTTCTTGTTCAGAGTTAGTGGGTCTTGGTGGCATTTTGCGAGAGAAGGAATCTGAGAGTTGGGTACACGTCGACAAAACGCTGAAGAATCTGAAAATGACCATGGATGCCATTTTCATACGGATGAATGAAATGATACAGTTGTCCAAGACATCAATGGGGCAGTGGCAGGAGGAGCATCTAATTGAATCGGAGCTTGATGCTGTGGTGATGCAGAGTCTGATCCAGGGTATGCAGGAAGGTTTTGAGGCCAAATTGTGGGATCAGTATCGTCAATCACGCGACATTCGAATTGAGAAGTTGAATGAGATCTCTAGTTTGCGGAATGATATAGAGATTATATTGAAGTCATTGTCAAGTACAGAAACAGGGCGTCTGACATTACATGGATCTCAAGATGTGGACCACTTTCACCGCAAGATGTCAAGTGAGCATGTGGCATCTTCAAAATCTATTTGGGAGGAAAAAGGGAGGCTGGAGGACTCAAACAGTGATATACCCGAGAAGTTTGAAGTTGCCTCATTGAAACACATGTCACGGGAGGAAATGGTGGACTATTTTAATACTATGATGACAAAGATGAAGAGAGAACACGAGTCCATTCTGGAAAAGAAAACTGATGACTACTTTGCTCTAAGACGCGAATATCTAAATCTTATAGGAAGGGGCTCTATTGTGCTGCATAAGACGGATCAGGGGGAGTTTGATTTTATAAGAAAGAAGATCCCAGACGTGATATTGAAATTGGACAATATCCTTGTAAAGAATAAAAACTGTCCTGAATTTACTCAGAAAACTGAAAGTTTAGACAATTTGAAGGACAGAATCGACAGCCTTCTTTCTGAAAATCGTCAGCTAAACGAATTGCTTAGAGATAAGGAAAATGACGTGAAGTGTATGTTATCCGAAATTTCCAGCACTGCTGAAAAGAGTCGGCAACAGTCTTTGGCTGAAGCTAACATGCTAAAGCAGATAGATGATACCAATTTAGTTGTGGAAGACTTACAGATAGCAGCTTCAGTCAGGGAAGAAGTGTATACATTTTTTCTGAGGGATCTCATTAGAAAGAAAGGCAGAGAAGCTGATGAGTCAAGCATGGAGTTTCATATTATGAATGGAATTTATGATATTATTTTGAGGGAAGCTTACATTAATGCTGGAAGTACCAGCAAATTTGAACTTGAAGATTCAGAGTTAGAGTGTCTGATAGTGCAAGATCTTTATGGAGTGATTTTCAGTGAAGGAATCAAGGATGCTCAGGACAAGCTCAAAGAATTGTACCAGGATTATTTGAATGAAAATGAAGGTCGGATATTTCTTGAGATGAAAGCTATTCAAAGGGAATATGAATTAACATTGGAGGTTGAAGAGAAGGAAAAACTAAAGCAGTTGATTTATCAGCTGGAAATGTCAGTGGATGAAAAGGACAAATTAGCAAGAGATGCATCAACTGCTCTAGCAAAGGAGAAGGAACATTTTCAGTTGGTAACTCAAGAGCTCAATGCTGTGAGAGAACATGCAAGTAGGCAGCAAAGATTAGTTTCTGAGAACAATATAGAATTAGATGCAGTAAAGAGTCAATTGGCAGAAGCATTTGAGCAAACTGAAGTACTGAAGGAGGTGACCCACCAGTTAAATCAAAAGCTTGTAGAGAAAGTGCAGGAGTTAAAAGAAGCTGATGATAAAACAAAGATGGTCCTTGCTGTTTCTGAGGAGAGGCAGAACATTTTGGCCTTAAATGATACCAAAGAAATTGAGCAAAGAAAGCAGATGGAAACAGTAATTTGTACGGTGCATGGGCTGTCAAAAATGCTTGCGGATTTTGAATGCAGGGTGAATGGCAGTCTTGAAACTAATCATGCGAGGTATGTGCTTCATAACCCACATGGTATTAATGATTACCTTTTAAAGTTATACTTTTCCGCATATGGACTCTTGTGAGTCCTATCAAAATTTTAGATACCAAAAAGTTCTACCGGCACAGTAGAGTTCCAAACTGGGTAAAAGCCTGATTAAAATAGTAATAAATGATAATGACATAAGAAATAAATGATACTCAAAACAATTCTATCTTCCAAAATGGTAAATGTTTAGTGATACTATGGAAATGCGTAATATTTTCATTACTCTATATAAGTAAAACGCAATAAATAAAATTTATTTAAATACTTAAATATGCTAGTTCATCTAGTGTAAGGGAAATGGCATTAAGTTAAATAGTTAATCACAATTGCTTAGTATGATTGCTAATGTAATATACCAATTAAAAAAGGAAGCATTGCTAATGCAGCTGTCATTATTATCTTTATGAAAATCAACGATATGTATGTACTCCCTCCGTTTCAATTTATGTGTCTTACTTTCCGTTTTGCCTGTTTCAAAAAGTCTACCTTTTTCTAATTTTAGTAATTATTTAACTCTAACTTTTCACATGACATATTTAAGACCACAAGATTCAAGGGCATCTTGGTACATTATACACATCTTTAGTTTAAGACTGCAAGATCTAGAAGTTTATGTTACTTAAGCTCTGAGCTAAGTCAAACTAAGACACATAAATTGAAACAGGGAGAGCATTTGATAAGTAACGTACAATTTTTTTGGGATGGCAGTCAAGATGAATGCAGCTTTACATTAGCTCCAACGAAAATATGGAATGCCTATAACATAACAAACCCCGTTATACATAACTTTACCGTTTTAAAAAATGGGCCAAGATAGAAGCCTAAATGACCCAACAACAGATTTCTTTACTCCAAGTGCTAATTTGAATTTAAAAGAACCCCTTCTCTTCAAATTAGGATCGCCCGTAAACTTTGCTCTGCTTTCTAATACTAACCAGCCATAGGTTCTTCCTGCCATATCAATCTATAGGCGCTTGTATACCAGGGAACACTCAAATGCTGTAGAATAGGACTCTCTTATGCAGTTCAACAGGATCCCTCTTTATATACATATTGCTTTCTTAATCAAAAAAGAAAAAAAAATTACGTTGTTAAAACTAAACCTTGTTGGTCTCAAAAAATTGAATAATACGTAAAAGCTAATCATGATATGAAATAACACTTATAGTTATTTTCCCCAAGTTCTCTTCATGGAAGTAAAAGATTCTACTTTTTGCTGTCACAAATTGCAAGTTGTTGATTATCAGTTGGATATCTATTTCTATCCTTTAGTTTTATCCCTTTTGTCGATAATATTTACTCATCTACTCCTTGATGGACTCGTTCTCTCCATGTGCCGTACCCCATCTATGGATAAACTATTGTTTAATGCATCAACCTGGTGGACGAAGCTCTCGCTAAAGAAGGACCAGACCACATTGGCTCTTTTCTACAGTCTTACCTTGCTATTTTTAGCGACAGTTTTCATGACTTGAACCCTTGACCTACCGGTCACATGGCAGCTAAATCTTCCCGTTGTGCCTAGTTTCCCTCCTGTTTACTGCACCAACATATGCCAAAAAAGTTTTCCAGCACCAAAACATTTGCTTTTCTTTATTGTAGTTTACAAGCCTATTTGTCTATGCATATCTTGATTTGTTTTTGGATGCATCAGAAATCAGGTATATAGGCGTTATAACTGGCTTAATTATTGTATAGTGTAAAGTATAGAGACAATAGAAAAATCTCACTATATTGTATTCAAGGAGTAACAAGAATATATACAAGTACATAGAGCTTTAACTATGGAAAGAATCAAAAAGGAAATCATAAATCCCTATAATTATGCTAGTTATGTATATTGCATAAGATTAACTACATTCAGATTATGTCTACATTCATTATCTAACACTCCCCCTCAAACTGGAGCATAGATATTGGTTATGCCCAGCTTGTTACAAAGGTAAACAACTCGAATTCCATTCAACGCCTTTGTGAACAAATCAGCTGGTTGCTCTCCTGTCTTCACATAGCAAGTGGAGATCAAGTTCTCCTGAATCTTCTCACGAATAAAATGACAGTCAACCTCAATATGTTTAGTTCTTTCATGATACACCGGATTTGACGTAATATGGAGGGCAGCTTGATTGTCACACCAGAGTTTTGCTGGTATTGGATGCTCTAACCCAATTTCGGTCAACAGATGATGTATCCACATAATCTCACATGTAGACTGTGACATAGCTCTATACTCGGATTCGGCACTAGATCGAGATACAACACTTTGCTTCTTACTCCTCCATGATGCCAAGTTTTCTCCAACAAAGACACAGTAACCTGTAGTAGATCTTCTATCAATTTTCGATCTAGCCTAGTCAGCATCTACAAAACACTCAATACGAGTATGATTGTGATTGCTATATAATATGCCAAGTCCAGGAGCTCCTTTCAAGTAACATGAAATCTGTTCCAAAGCTGCCCAATGTTTGACCATTGGTGCAGACATGAACTGGCTAACAACACTTACTGCAAAAGCAATATCTGGACGAGTCACACTAAGGTAGTTTAATTTCCCAACTAACCTCCTGTATCTCTCTGGATCGTCAAAAAGATCACCATCATCTTATGGAGTACTGCAAGGTTTAGCAGCTAACTTTCCAGTTTCTGCAAGCAAGTCAAGAATGTACTTTCTCCGAGACAAAAGAATTCCCTTCTTGCTTCTATTTACTTCTACTCTCAAAAAGTATTTCAACTAGAAAAGACTTGAGGGAAGAATCCCTGCATATTCACTTTCGGTGATAACAATATCATCAACATATACAACAAGGAGAATAGTGCCAGCTATTGATTGCCAATAGAAGACCGAGTGATCACACTTACTCATTTTCAACCCAAACTGCTGAACTACCTCACTCAACATGCCAAACCAAACTCGTGGACTCTGCTTCAAGTCATACAAGGACTTCTTCTAATGACAGACTTTCCCATACTACCCCTGAGCAACAAAACCGGGTGGTTGCTCCATATACACTTCCTCCTGAAGATCACTATGAAGGAACGCATTCTTGATATCCAACTGATGTAAAGGCCAATTCTCGGACGCAGCTAGAGAAATAAATAAGCGGACAGAAGTGAGTTTGGCAACCGAGGAGAAGGTGTCAGAATAATCCACCCCATAAGTCTGAGCATACCCTTTCGCCACAAGTCTGGCCTTAAGTCTTGCAATAGAACCATTTGGATTAACTTTAACTGTAAAGACCCACTTGCATCCCACTGGTTTCTTTCCCTTTGGTAAATCTACCAAATCCCATGTGTGGTTGTCCTCTAATTTCCTCAAGCATTGTAATCCGGGATGATTTAAAGCCTCCTTCACTGTCTTGGGTATGGAGATGGAGTCTAGAGAAGCAATAATAGATCTAGACGTAGAGGATAAGTGGTCACAGGAAACAAAGTTAGCAACAGAATATGTTGATTTGCAAGTACGTGTACCTTTGCGAAGAGCAATAGGAAGATCAAGAATCAGGCAAAGAAGAATCAGATGATGCATGAACCGGTGCGGGACATGTATCATTTGTCTCTCGCCTCCGCGAATAAACTTGAACAATTGGAGGTCTTGCTGGAGCAGGTACTGAAGGCATATTAGTCGATTGGTGCTCAAAAGAAGAACTCAGAGATTGAAGAGTATCATTTGATTGTTCTGTCAAAATACGAGTAACCTGATATACTAACCACTCATCTTTCTCCCCCTGGCTTGTAGAAATGGGAGTTGCATAGAAGAATGGTGTAGTCTTTGAAAATACCACATCAACAACAACAACAACAACAACAACAACTACCCAGTATATTTCCACCAGGTGGGGTCTGGGGAGGGTAATATGTAGACGAGCCTTACCCCTACCCGAAAGGGTAGAGAGGCTGTTTCCACTCGACCCTCGGCGCATAGGATAAAATGAAAACCTGCATTAAAACAAAAACAAAAACAAAAACAAAAACAAAGACAAAATTAGAAACAAAAACAAGACAAAACAAAACAATAGAGCATTAGTAAATCCCGCAGAAATAACGTAAATAATTATGTAAACATAAGAAACATAAATACAGTCGCATGCAATAATAACAAACCCTAACTACCATACTAACAATCACAAGGGGACATAAGCTAAAACACTAATCATCTATGGGTGACCCTGCTATCCCACACCCAACCCCGGGTGAGGCGTACGAAGAACTCAATGAGCCCCTAGCCTACAACCCTGATTCTAGACCTCCAGACTCCCCTATCAAGGGTCATGTCCTCGGAAACCTGCATTCTAGTCATGTTCTGCCTAATCACCTCTCCCCAATGCTTCTTAGGCCTCCCTTTTCCTCGCCGACCGCCAACAATCTCCAGCCGCTCGCAGCTCCTCACCGGGGTATCGGGACTCCTCCTCCGTACATGCCCGAACCACCTCAGCCTCGCTTCCCGCATCTTCTCATCCACCGGGGCCACCCCTACCTTCTGTCGAGTAACTTCATTCTTAATCTTATCTAGCCTGGTGTGCCCACACATCCACCTAAGCATCCTCATCTCCGCAACCTTCATTCTCTGAACATAGGAGTTCTTCACAGGCCAGCACTCCGCCCCATACAACATCGCAGGTCTAACCACGGCTCTGTAGAATATCCCCTTGAGTTTGTGTGGAATTTTCTTGTCACACAGGACCCCTGAAGCAAGCCTCCACTTTGACCACCCCGCTCCTATTCGATGGGTGACGTCCCCGTCAATCTCTCCGTCCCCCTGAATCACAGACCCAAGATATCGGACACTATCCCTCTTGGCGATGGCCTGAGAACCAAGCATCACGTCCCTGCCTACCCCACTCGGCTCGTCGCCAAACTTGCACTCCAGGTATTCTGTCTTTGATCTGCTTATTTTGAAACCTTTAGACTCGAGGGTCTGTCTCCACACCTCTAACCTTTCACTAACACCGACCCTCGTCTCGTCTATCAATACTATATCATCAGCAAAGAGCATACACCAAGGCACCTCCCCTTGGATATGTCGGGTTAGAGCATCTATCACTAAGGCAAAAAACAGGGGGCTCAGCGCCGATCCTTGATGGAGCCCCATTACCACAGGAAAATGTTCTGATTCGCCACCCACCGTCCTAACTCTAGTCTTAGCTCCATTATACATGTCCTTGATTACTCTGATATAGGCTTCCGGCACACTCTTCGCCTCCAAGCACCTCCATAGCACCTCCCTCGGGACCTTGTCATACGCCTTCTCCAAGTCGATAAGCACCATGTGAAGGTCCTTCTTCTTATCCCTGAATTGTTCTGCCAGTCGCCTGACTAGGTGAATAGCCTCTGTGGTGGAGCGGCCCGGCATGAAACCGAACTGGTTCCCAGATATAGTTGTCGCCTCCCTCACCCGCGCCTCAATCACCCTCTCCCATACCTTCATCGTGTGGCTTATTAATTTGATACCCTTATAGTTGTTGCAGCACTGGATGTCTCCTTTGTTCTTGTACAAGGGCACCACTGTACTCCACCTCCACTCATCCAGCATCCTTTTGGTCTTGAAGATCGCATTGAACAGCCTAGAGAGCCACTCCCCTCCAGGCTTACCCATGCATTCCAGAACTCCACCGGGATCTCGTCAGGCCCGGTCGCTCGACCCCTACTCATCCTACGCAACGCCCCTAAGACCTCCTCCACCCTAATGCGCCTGCAGTACCCAAGGTCTCTATGCTGCTCTGAATGCCCCAACTCTCCTAGCTCTAAGCTCCGATCCCCCTCCTCGTTAAGAATGTCCCGAAAGTACGCCTGCCACCTCTGTTTGATTTGAGATTCCCCCATCAGAACTCTACCATCCTCGTCCTTGATACACCTGACTTGGTCTAGATCACGTGCCTTCCTTTCCCTTGCTTTAGCCAACCGGAATAACTTCTTCTCCCCACCTCTCTCCCCTAGTTCCTCATACATGCGACCGAACGCCGCGTCTTTAGCTTCCGTGACTGCCATCTTAGCTTCTCTTCTCACCTCCTTGTAGATCAACCTGTTCGCTCTCCGCTCCTCCTCGCTTGTGCTCCCTGCCAACCTAGCGAACGCCGCCTTCTTCACCTCCACTTTTCCTTTGACTACCTCGTTCCACCACCAATCACCCTGATGTCTGCCTGAATATCCCTTAGCTACCCCGAGCACGTCCCGTGCTACCCCCCTAACCAAGTTTGCCGTCACTGTCCACATAGCGTCCGCTTCCCCATAACTTCTCCAAGCTCCACCCTCCACTAACCTCCTTTCCAACTCCTGTGCTTTCTCCTTAGACAAAGCTCCCCATCTAATCTGCGGTTGACCCCGGGCGCCCCTCCTCTTCTTCTTCACCCAGAGATCGACATCCATCACTAGTAGTCTATGGAGAGTTGAAAGAGACCCCTACTCATCCTACGCAAGTTGAAAGATACCACATCAGTTGACACTAAATATTTGTCAAGCTCAATAGAATAACATCGATATCCCTTCTGAAGGCGAGAATAGCCTAGGAAAACACACTTCACAACCTTGGGATCCAACTTGGTAAGAGATGGTCGAACATCTCGAACATAACATGTGCTTCCAAACACCTTAGGTTCCACCGGAAATAATGACTTATTCGGGAAAAGAACACTATAAGGCACATTACCATCGAGTACACTAGATGATATGCGATTAATCAGTAAACAAGTCGTAGAAACCGCATCAGCTCGAAACTGTTTAGGAACCTTCATTTGGAACAAAAGTGCTCGAGCTGTCTCAAGTAGATGCCGATTCTTCCTCTCAGCAACTTCATTTTTGAGAGGGTGTATCAACACATGGAGACTGATGTAATATATCATGTTGTCTCATATAGGACTGAAATAACTCTGACATGTATTCTTTAGCGTTGTCACTCCTTAGAGTACGTACTGAAGCATTGAATTGAGTTTTGACTTCAGCACAAAAGGCAGAAAAATGCGTAAACACTTCAGAGCGGCTTTTCATAAAGTAAATCCAAGTCATTCGAGAAAAATTATCTATAAAAGTGACAAAATACTTGTGCCCAGTCTTAGAAACAATCGGACATGGTCCCCAAACATCAGAATGGACCAACTCAAAAACTGACTCAGCTCGCGTATTACCCTTTGGACTTAACGAGATACGATGGTGTTTTGCAAATCGACATGACTCACACTCCAATGATGAAATATTCTGAAACTGAGGACAGAGCTTCTTTAACAAAGGCAAAGAGGATGTCCAAGTCGACAATGTGCTTCAAAAGGAGACACGATATTAGACCATGCAACAGACCGTGGCTCCCATTCATAAAAAATGTAGAGATCACCAGATATATATCCTTTACCAATAACCTGCATTGTCTTAAGATCTAAAAACAAACAATGATCGAGAAAGAATGCAACATAACAATTAAGGTCTTTGGTAATTTTACTAACAGAAATCAAGTAAAGGCTAAGTTTGGTAGACTTAATACAGATAACAGGGTAATAGAGGAAGTTGGTTTAACAGTCCCAGATCCAACACTGCTACAAGTTGATCTATTAGCTACAGTAACCGGAGAGGGTGCTTTATGTGAGCGAAAGCTAGAAAAAATATTTGAATTACCTGTCATGTGATTTGTAGCACCAGAATCGATCACCCATTTATTGGAAGAGGTGATAAGACATGTTTTATCTGACCCAACAAACGCAGCGGCTAAAGAAGATTCCTTAATTGATTTATTATATTGAAGAAATTTTAGAAACTCATTTGAAACCAATATTGTTGGACTAGGAGCCGTACCCCTATTAGCCGTGAGTCAACTGTGAGTTAACTATCCAGCAGTAAATTGAAGAAACCAACAGAATCCCAGCAGCCTCACCAATAATAATAGTCCACGAAATCAGTGCACAAAAGTAGTTTCACAAATCTGACCACAACCAGAAAAACAGAAGCACCACTCTAACCAAGAAGTCCAATATATGGAAGTCCCAACACACTATCGAGCCTCAAAATTTAACAGAACTGAGTGACAAATTTGAGGTACTTAAATTTGGTCAAAGTAAATTGTGAACAGAAAGGGAAGGACAAAACATGATATAGGCCGACAGAAAGGAGCCACAAATCTCTCCCAATAAACTGAGTTACCAGAATAATACCAAATATTGTCGAAGTGGAGAAGATGAATCTACACTGTTGAACAAGCTTTGTTGCTGCCAGTTCATGTGCCTCCACGAGCTGGTGTTTGGTGAACAGTCACTAACTTCACGTGGCGCGTGACATCACTCTCTGGCAACACAGTCCCCGGAGATGCGTCTCTAGGCCGAAAATCCTCTTCCACCTCCTTATATGGTAGATGTAAGGCAAACCAGTCACTCCCAAGGGTGACCCAAAATGAGACTGAACTCTCTCTCCTAATACAAATAAGGGACTTGATTTTCCCAGCAACGTTTTGAGCCTTAGTGGCTCTTATACCATCTAAAGTATAGAGACAATAGCGAAATCTCACTATATTGTATTCAAGTAGTAATAAGAATATATACAAGTACATAGAGCCTTAACTATGGAAAGAATCAAAAAGGAAATCCTATAAATCTGTTGTGAATCCCTATAATTATGCTAGCTATGTATATTACATAAGATTATGTCTACATTCAGATTATGTCTACATTCATTATCTAACATATAGTAATCAGGAATTTTTTTAATTTGTTTAACTGGTTTAAGCATTAACACCATATTTTTACTGTAGACTGGCTTAATCATTTTATGGTAATAGGAAATACAGTGTAATACTTGTACATGTTCATTTTTCATTTAACTGGCATAAACACACGCAGGCAGACACGCATGCACATGTGCACACATACACATGGACCTAGGTTATAGAAGATTAGAATTCTTGAAGTTTTACAATGCGTTGATTTGCCTATAACATAATAGATTGTCTCAATACTTTCAGGTTTGAGAATTCATCGTGTCAATTGAATTCTCTTGCTAAGAAGACCAATTCACTTAGAAGAACAGTGCTATTGTACCGACAGAGGCTTGAAAAAAGATGTTCAGACCTTCAAAAGGCCGAGGCTGAGGTATAATGACCTGCATTTATTAGGCATAGGAATATAATCAGTTGGAGTATGTTAATCTACATGCAGCCTCCAAACTAATGGAGAGATGTTGACTTAGGTTAATTGAAAATCTAACTCTCGTTATGATCCATGCTAATGTTATCGAACTATAAAGAGACAAAATAAGCAATTGACAGTATGGACATGAAAATGAATTTTCCATTTACATCGATTTCTATTTATTCACAAGCTATAGAACAACAACTACATCTCAATCCCAAACTTGTAAGTTGGCTATTCGAATCATCTATAATCATGCCATTTCATTTGGATAGCTATGAAGATATAAAATTACCTATTAAAAATTGTATTGGTCCTGTATATGTTTTTGGTTTTGCATGTTCATAATAGTTCTTTCTTATCAAAGCATTTTCATAGTAGCTAACTCTGCAATGACTTCAAGTGTAAGTTACAAGCCTACTACATAAGTAAAAACATCTTTTGATTTATCAATGCTTCTATAGTTTGCCTGATATATTTTAAATTCTACATTCAGGTTGATCTTTTGGGAGATGAGGTAGATACACTTCTGCGACTACTTGAAAAGATATACATCGCACTTGATCACTACTCACCAGTTTTGCAGCATTATCCTGGAGTAAGTCCAATCTTCTGTTCAAAGAATTCTTAATTAAAATTCCCCTTCAATATAAGTGTTTTTGGGTTCTTTTGATTTAACTTGGAGCAAGTAAACTTGTTCAAGTATTGTCTCTAAGATTGCAAATACTAAAAATAATTCTATTGAGGCTCCTAGATTCAGGAACTGGCCTTTGCATCTGAAGATAGAATTTTTCTTGGCACCAAGTTTTGAAGGACAAGTTAAAGGGAGAAATTAAGAAAAAACAACACCAGAGTATGTAGTAGTTATCATGTGGGGACTATCAGTAACTGCTGTTGAAATGGCAAGTGGGATAAACGACTTTTTTCCTGCTGCTGGTAAACAATTCCAGGGGTTGGGTGGAGGTTTGGGCATTTAGGACTATCAGTAACTGCGGTTTGAAATGGCAAGTGGGATAAAAGCCTTTTTCCTGCTGCTGGTGAACAAATTCCAGGGGTTTGGTGGAGGAATGGGCATTTAGGGGTGGCTGTGTGTGAACGGGGTGGGGGTGGGCGTGGGGGGGGGGGTGATTAGTTGCAGTTTCCCCTGAAGATTGTATTGTAAGAGGTAACATTGTATCTTCTTACATATCTCTTTTATTCAATTGCAGATTATTGAAATTCTAAAGCTGATAAGAAAGGAGTTAAGGGGAGATTCTGCTAAACCAGTGAAGTAATCTCCTACATAAGGTAATTTTCTTTTGATATTGCTTAAATTTTATATGGTGGTCTCGGAAGCAGTATAATGTCTATGCAAAAGAGTACATATTACTATATTAGTACTTTTGATTTCTGGATAGTTATTGCTTTCATCTTTCGAACATAAGGAAAAAGGAAATAACTATTGTTGAGTTATGTGCTACTTGTTGTATCTGCTGTAGCTTCAACATTAGTCCAGCTTCACCCCCATATATTGGTAAGAAATTTTGAGTTATGCTACGTGTTACCTCCACATTAGGTTCAACATTTAGTCAAGCGTCACCCTACCTTTTGGTAAGAAAATGACATTGTATAGCCACTCTCAAAATAATAGCCATATATATATATATATATATATATATATATATATATATATATATATATATATATATATATATATGGCTATGTTATATACAAATTTTATACAGTTTTTCGGCTACCGAATGTAAATAGTTTTTGGTTCGGGCTAAAAGTGATAAAACCCTTGGTTCTTCTTATTGATTGTATATGCTCCATTCATCATACCTGGTTTTTGCCCATAGTGAACATAAACTCTTTGGGTAAAGAAAAGGGTATTCACGGTCTATGCATGAAATGCAAGATGTTGTGATTAGAGAAATGCAAATGTCCTAACACATGTTTCATGTTTCCTAGCAAGGTTTTGATGATAATATAAAAATATCTCATGCAATTCGTGGTCGTAAGTGAAAACTTAGTGAAAGACTGGTGTTTTCTTGTGAATTATGAATTCATCAGGTTTCACTATGGTCTTAAATATTATGACAACTTAGTATAATAGCAAGCTATTAGAAAGAGACCTAAACCAATTGGATTGCCATTTCTTCCTCAAGCCAAGATACAGAGAGGTCTCTAAACCAATTAGATTGCTGTTTCTTCTTTAAGCCAAGATACAGAGAGGTTTCACTTTGAGCTCAGAGATCATGACAAGTTTGGATATTAGCAAGCTACTCCCTACTGTACTGGAGAGCGCTAGACCTATTAGATTGCCAAGTCTTCCTCTAGCCAAGATACAAAACGATTAGGAAATTCCATGATACTCAAAAGGAAACCAGTTATTTAATAAGTGATCTTCCTAACACATGTTTGATGCCTCCTAACAATAATTTGATGGTCATAATTACATATCTCATCCAATTCATGGTTGCTTAAGTGGAAATTTAATGAAAGGGTGGACCTTCATGGCTTTGGTCTTGTGGTAAGAGTGCTGCGTATGATGTATGGTTTAGGAGAACATCATGGGTTCAAACCCTGCCATAGACAAAAACCCATTATTTAAGTGTATTTAAGTGGAGAAGAGTAGAGGGTGGGCCCATTATCTACTGAGTTTCGAACCATGTACCCTCAGAGATTTCTCGGTTATATTTAAATGCAAATCCTTAATGAAAGTGTGGTGTTCTCTTGTGAATTCATTAGGTTTCACTCTGAGCATAGAGATTATGACAAGTTAGAATTTTATCAAGCTATTTTTTTTAGAAGGAAATTTTTTATCAAGCTATTTTTACAACAACAACAACAACTACCCAGTATACTCCCACCAGGTGGGGTCTGGGGAGGGTAATATGTAGACGAGCCTTACCCCTGCCCGAAAGGCAGAGAGGCTGCTTCCAATCGACCCTCGGCGAGTAGAGTAAAAATGGGAAAGTTGTGGCTACCGGCGAGTAGCTATTTTTGGACACCAAAATTTGCATTTAGCATATAAATCTAGTGTACTAGTTTTCAGTGACAGCTAGGGTATGAAAGTAAGATTTACTCATTGCCAGGGGAGTACACAGATTTTTAGACCATAAGAAAAGGATTAAATATGACTGATACCAAGTATTTTGAACATTACAGATGTTGCATCTTTTAACAAATTCAGCGTGTTTAGATATAAATAGCGAGATTATATGCGTTATGGAAGTGTAGATAGTAACGTATTAAAATCGCTTGTTCTTGAAAATATATTTTGGAACTATAACTTAATGTGTTCTACAGTTACCATCTCTTTGACCTGTTAACATTTTACGAACATCATTACAATTTTTAATTGCTGGGGGGACTCTACTTTGTTAACATGCATATGTTTGTTAGACCCTATTGAGTATACATGTACTGGAGCTACATCCTAAACCTGCTCAATTGCAACTGTTATTGCATAAGACACAATTCTTTTACTCTATCCACTCGATGCAGGATAGTTCAGCGAATAACCCTCTCTATTGCCAGCCCGAAATAACCATTCATGCCACTTTTACAAGCAGTTACAAGAATTTCTTGAAAAGGTAAGTCTATCATATATTAATATATCAGCACTAAGATAGTGCTTATCATTTAATTGGTCTAGGTGCATGCAAGCGGGCCTGGATACCACTGTTCTTTAAAGAAAAAAGAAAGATAGTGCTGGTCAGAAAAAAAAAAGAGAGGAAGAAGACGGAATATAGCCCTGTACAAGAGAAGCATTCATTTACATAAGTGCTATTCGGTTTGATACTGAACCAATGAACTCTATTGTATCGTCCTCTGCCATGTATATTCCGTAATCTAGGCTAGAGAGCTAAGAAAGGCAGGCACTTCAACATATGTACATTCGAAAGGCACCTGTGCTTTTTTTTTTTCGTTCCAAATGGTCCAGCAAAAGCAAGTAACGTGAACTGGTCATATTCCACAGAAAACTTAAAAATTCACTCTAGCTCACAGAATTTTTTTTTGAACTACACTATAGAAGGGCAAAGTAGCTTTTGGGCGTCACTGTGTTAAAACAAAATCAGAAAAACTTAGAAGAATAAAGAAATGTATAAAATAGTAGAGAATTAGAAATATTACGAGTTCACAATTTTCTTGTGGCTCTGAACTTTCAGCAGGGTTCTGGCATATTTTTAGCAGTGATTTGGCATTTAATTAATTATTAAATAATTAGATAAATTTTGTCCAAAAAATAATCTTATCAATCTATTGACAAATCCGAAGCCGAAGCTGAGCCGAACGACTACGACGGCGCGGGGGTTCACTCTCTTCAATTCATTTTAACAGCTTTAAGAAGTGAGTATATATATAAGCAGACAAATGTGGTTGTCCCTCACCAATGAGGTACAAAGTGCAAGACAAAAGTTTATTTTTTCAAATTTTCAATTTTCCTCCATTTCCAATTCACACTTCTTCTACTTTAAAGCCAAATGGCTTAAAGTCTTGAACAGTTCCACCTTTGTTTAACTTGTGCAACTTTTTAGTGAAGGACAGGGCTAAGAGATGTTGCTGCATATCTTTATTTTTTTTAAATATAGCAGCATATCTTAGACAAGAGGGGTTGCTCTGATGGTAAGCAACCCCTACTTCCAACTGAGAGGTTGTGAGTTCGAGTCTCCCCAAGAGCAAGGCGGGAAGTTCTTGGAGGGAAGGATGCCGGGGGTCTATTTGGAAACAGCCTCTCTGTTGTTGTTGTTGTTGTTGTTGTTATAGCAGCATATCTTAAGTCTTCTTGCAACTGTTTCTTTCAAAATATAACCTCGTGTTGCTTCCTGTTTCTTAGGTAAGAGCTTCAAAACTGGGCAATTGTGTTTTTTCTTGGTCCTGGATGATGAATTTTGTCTGCCATGTGGAGCCTGAAAATCCTGTTAGTAACGAGGACAAGTATTCCTTGTTTAGGAACATGAAATAGGAGATGTTCAATAGACCTGTCTTACAGATGACTCCATCTTTTCTTGTTATGCAAATTCGATACATAGGTAGGAAGGACCAAACAACCATAGCTGCTTCTGGGCATTTTAGGTACTTTAGGGTCTTCAACACATTTCCAGCTCTTCTTGTACATAGAGAAATAGAATGTAAAAAATCACTTTGGGTAGTGAAATTCACAAAAAAATCTATGTTTATTATATTCCTTACTCTGAGATTGCAATTATGATTATCTTTATCAATGAGACAAATTATATTGATTTTTTCCTGATTGCCATCTATGCTGATGCTAAACTTTCTGAGCCTTCGTTTTTATATCTTTTTCCCTTGTGGTAAAATTTCACTTATCCTCCTTGAGATTTTTGGTCTTTCCCTAATTATGTCCTTGTGTTAAAAACTTCTCACCAAGTAGCATGACTGCATAAGTACATATATAGATTCTTTTGAATAGATAAACGAATAGATAGTGATACTTATCATGTTCAATAAATCGTATAAGATAGTTTTAATCTTTTTAATGTATACGAAAACATACAATATTAGATATTGCTCTTAACCATTCGATGAATTTGTTGAAGGGGACAACCTACAGGCTCCGACCAATTGTTGAATTTGAAGTATTTTGCAGTTGATGAGATTCTATAAGTAGTAAAAGATTGATCTACACTATCATTTACATATACGTAGCTCATGGAAGATATTTGTCATATACGTTACAACAAAACACCTAAAATTTCCATATCTAACTTTTGATATCGACAGAATCTTCCAGACTTTTGTTGTTTCATATTAAAATTGACAAATTTGTATGAAAATGATTTTTTTTTTGTAAAAAGGAAGGAAACCAACTATACAAAATATTGTTCAACTACAACAACAACCCAGTATAATTTCACTTAGTGGGATCTGGGGAGGGTAGTATGTATGCAGACCTTACCCCTGTTTCCAAATAGACCCCCGGCATCCTCCCTCCAAGAACTTCCCACCTTGCTCTTGAGGAGACTCGAACTCACAACCTCTCGGTTGGAAGTGGGGGTTGCTTAACAATACAAAATATTGTTCATCGTCTGATATTAAACTGAGCATCCATGATATCTTTAGTTTATGTTGTAAGATATATGGATTTATATCTAGATATATGGACTTATATCTACATACATATGAACAATATATGGATAATTATATGTTATGTGCTATCTTTTGGTTTGGCCTAATTATGTGGTCTTATGGACATTATGTTAAGGGGGCCAATGTATTGTCATACTAAAGTGTAGGACTAATGTGTAGATACCCAAAAGGGTAACCTTAGTTTATGATGGGCTAACTAAGGTTACATATGTAACCATGGTTACATGCTTGTGACTCTTGAGTTATGTAACTCTTGCAAGACATAACTCTTGTAACTCTTGTCTCTTGGGTTATGTAACTCCTAGAGTTATAAAGTGGGGTTATGGTTCCCATTCTAGTGCAAGACAAGTTCTTCTTCTTCCCATTGAATCAAGAACCATATTGTCCGTTGTCTTGCAAATAGGGTGGAAAACCATAAGCCAAATTTTGATTATTGTCATAACACTATTATTGTGAACCTTTCATATATTGTTTTAGTATTGTGGATTCATTCTTGTGGTGACAATCATTACTTCAAGAAAACTTGAAGGAAGGCTAAAGGAGTTCTCAACAACTCAAGGACAATCATCAAAAGGAGGTTCAACATTTCCACATATGGATTCAGGTTAGCTTCCGCTCATGTAGTTTATATATCCGAATTATTCAATATGAAGGTTGTTGTCTTTAGTAGGAATCATAATCCTTACAATTGGTATCAGAGCCACCCTTCATTTTGGATAATTTGGATGTTCATAAGAATCATGTTATGTTAGGATTCATGTTTTAGTTTTATAAGAATTTTGTTTATGAAATTCTACCATGAGATAGCATGATCTTATGAATGTTATGTTTTGATTTGATGTTTTAATATGATGTTAAAACATTGTAAATAGCATGATTTTAGTAGGTTAACAACATGTTTTTTATGTTTAAGATTCATGTTGAAAATCATGTGTTATTCAGAAAAAAATTTTGGTCACTGCCTTCAGACAATGGATTGTTGCCTTACACAATCCATTGTCTGTGACTTTTAGTATTCTGGCAGTTTTTTGGAACACTAGACAATCGATTGTCAGGTTCTGACAATCGATTGTCAGCTTCTGACAATCGATTGTTCAAGGTCCAGTGAGTTGAAACTTTTCCAGTAACTGAAAATTTTTTCATAAAACCAAACAATCGATTGTCTGGCTTATACAATCGATTGTGGATGGTCCAGTAACTTAAAATTTTTTCATAAAACCAAACAATCGATTGTCTGGCTTTGACAATCGATTGTGGATGGTCCAGTAACTTAAAAATTTTTCATAAAACCAAACAATCGATTGTTTGGCTTTGACAATCGATTGTGGATTGTCCAGTAACTTAAATTTTTTTTTCAGAAAACCAAACAATCGATTGTCTGGTTTTGACAATCGATTGTGTTGGTCCAGTAAGGTTATAAACGTTTCAACTCTCTTAAGTTTCAGTGAATGTTAATTGTTTTAAAGTCCATCAATTCTTATAATATATATAATTGTCCGATTCAGTAAACAACGATTAATATTCAAGTGTTACACATCAAAACATGTAACACATTAAGTTGAGATTCATAAAATGGCTTAAGGAACTAAAGTTCATAGCACCTAATATTTTAGTTATTCAATTGAAGCATTATGTTGCCAAAGTAACCTCTATTGTGTAGATTGATTAATTTTAAAATATAAGATGACTGTGGATGTTAGTCTTCCATGCGTTTAACATCGGCCCAAAGGAAGGTGTTATTTGGCAGGAATTCGAACATGCTTGTGGTGGTAAATATGAGACGATTATTTGGTTTTCCATGTGAATATTAAGTCGGCCCAAAGGAAGGCTTAATGTTTGACAGGAGTTTATTGTCTATGTTTGATCACTACACCAAGAGTACCACTTACAAGTTGGTTTTCTGTCCAAAGACTAAAATCAATGTTGTGCTAGGTATCTTGTAATGGGAATTGCCTAATTTTGAACCTATAAAGTTAAAGTTCAAGTATTTGTAAGCATGCATTTAGTAATCCTTTTGTTCTATTTTCAGTAAATTCTTCTGCTTCTACGATCTCTGCCAATATCAATAGCATCCCTGTGTTTAATGGCACAAACTTTAAGGAATGGAAAGAGAATGTAATGATCGTTCTCGGTTGCATGGATCTTGACTTAGCACTTCGGACCGAGCAACCTACTCCTCTTGAGGATACATCCTCTTCTGGTGACAGGAGGGTGATGGAGAAGTGGGAACGCTCGAATCGCATGAGTCTAATGATCATGAAGCGTGCAATTCCAGAATCATTCAGGGGCACTATGAATGATGAACCTGTTGCCAAAGTTTTCCTTGAAAACCTCGAACAGCGTTTTATTCAAAACGAAAAGGCGGAAACAAGTGCACTATTGAGTAAACTTGTTTCTATGAGGTATAAGGGCAAGGAAAACATTAGGGAGTACATTTTGGAAATGTCTCATCTTGCTTCGAAACTTAAGTTACTCAAACTAGTATTACCTGAGGAACTGCTTGTGTACTTTGTTTTGATATCTCTTCCGGCACACTTTAATCAGTTTAAGGTCAGTTATAACTGCCTGAAGGAGAAATGGACTCTTAATGAGCTCATTTCACATTGTGTGCAAGAAGAGGAAATGATATAGCAAGATAAGACTGAAAGTGCTCATTTGGCATCTTCTTCTAAGGAAACTAAGAAGAGGAAAGATAAGGAAGTTGCGGTTGTAAGGCCCAAGATTAAGCAACGTAAGGAACCTAAGGTTGAAATTACTGAATTAAGTTGCTTTCTCTGTAATGGGACTGATCATGTAAAGAGAGATTGTACCAAGTACCATGCCTGGCGTGCGAAAAAAGGTACATTTCTGTCTCTTGTTTGTTCTGAAGTTAATTTAATTTCGGTACCTAAGGATACTTGGTGGGTAGGTTCTACTGCTCACATAAGGATATCTATGCAGGGTTGCCTGAACTGCCGAAAACCAAAAGATGGTGAAAGATACATCTATGAGGGTGACGGCAAGAAGGTGCCAGTTGAAGCTATTGGCAAATTTAGGCTGTTGTTTAAGACCAGTTTTCATTTAGATTTGGATGAGACTTTTGTTGTACCGTCTTTTAGACGGAATTTAATTTCAGTTCCCCAATTGGACATATCTGGTTATAAATGTACATTTGGGGACAATAAAGTTAGTCTCTTTCGGAATTCAAATCTTATTGATACTGGTGTTTTATCAGCATTTGATAGTCTATATTTGGTTGATACAATAACTTCAAATAAAGAAACTTTGCATACAAGTTTAAGTGGTACTAAAATGAAATTAACTAATGAGAATTCTATATCACTCTGGCGTAAATGTTTGGGTCTCATATCCATTCAAAGAATTCAGAAACTCGTGTCAGATGGAATTCTTGATTCTCTTGATTCCTCAAATTCGAAAATTTGTATTAAGTGTATCAAGGAAAAAAAAAACAAACAAACAAGACTAGATTAGGTGCTAAGAGAGCTTCGGACGTCTTAGAATTGATACATACGGATATTTGTAGGCCATTTCCTACTCCTTGTCGGAATGGTCAACAATACTTTATCACATTCATAGACGATTACTCTCGTTATGGGTACCTATATCTTATTCATGAAAAGTCACAATCCATATTAAAAACCGCAGCTTATATTCTTAATAGAGTTCCAACTAAAGCTACAATCAAAACCCCATATGAACTTGGACTGGGCATAAACCCAGTATTCGGCATTTACACATTTGGGGTTGTCCAGCTGAGGCAGGGCCTTATAGGCCGAATGAAAAGAAACTGGATGCTAAGACGGTTAGTAGCTATTTTTTTGTTGGATACTCTGAAAAATTCAGGGGTTTTTAAGTTTTATGATCCCACATCACGAACTATTTTTGAGACGGGAAATACTAGGTTTCTTTGAGGATATTGAGTTTGGGGGGTGGGGAGATAAATAAAGTTATTAGAGATTTTGTCTTTGAGGAAGAACATGTGTCTTTCCCTCAAGTTGTTGATGCAACTCCGGTTCAAAACAATCTCGAAAATCTCCCCCATCAGGACCCTGATATGACTAATGAAAATCAAACTCAACAACCTCAAGAAACTGAAATGCCATTAAGGAGATCCACTAGAGAGAGGAAAAATGCAATTTCGGATGATTATTATGTATTTCTCCAAGAACAAGAAAGTGATATTGGACTTGAGGAAGATGATCCCATCAACTTCCGTCAAGTTATTAAGTGTTCTAGCTCTCAAAAGTGGATTGATGCCATGAATGATGAGATGAAGTCTATGAGCGATAATGACGTTTGGGAGCTTGTTACATTTCCCGAAGGTACGAAATCTATTGGTTGTAAATGGATTTTGGTTTAATGTTATTAAGTACAAAGCTCGTCTTGTCGCAAAAGGCTACACTCAGAAAGAAGGCATTGATTATAAAGAGACTTTCTCTCAAGTTTCATCGAAAGACTCTTTCACGACTATAATGGCATTAGTAGCACATTTTGATCTTGAGCTTCATCAAATGGATGTTAAAACTGCTTTTCTCAATGGTGACATTGAGGAAACAATTTATATGGTGCAACCTGAAAACTTTGTTTCAGATGAATCAGAGAAGAAGGTTTGCAAATTAAAGAAATCCATCTATGGACTCAAGCAAGCTTCTCGTCAATGGTATTATAAGTTTCATGCAGTCATTACAATTTTTTTTGGTTTTGAACCGAATATTGCTGATGACTGTATATACCATAAGTTCAGTGGGAGTAAGTATATTTTTCTGGTTTTATATGTTGATGACATACTGCTTGCCTGTGACGATATAGCATTATTACTTGAAACTAAGAAATTCTTTCAAAGAATTTTGAATTGAAAGATCTTGGTGAAGCTTCTTTTGTATTAGGAATTCAGATATAACGAGATCGCTCCAAAGGTGTTCTCGGTCTGTAACAAAAGGGCTATATCGATAAGGTTCTGAAAAGATTTGGCATGCAGGATTGTAAACCAGTCAACACCCCTGTTGCTAAGGGAGACAAATATAGTCTCAAACAGTGCCCAAATTATAATTATGAAATTTCGGAAATGCAGAAGACGCCTTATGCTTCGGCGGTAGGTAGTCTGATGTATGCTCAGGTATGTACACGACCTGATATAGCGTACATTGTTGGGATGTTAGGCAGATATTTAGCAATCTGGGTATGGACCATTGGTAGGCAGCCAACAGGGTCATGAGGTACATACATAGAACAAAGGATTACATGCTTACATATCGGAGTTCGGACCAGTTTGAGATCATCAGGTATATCGACTCCGATTTTGCCATTTATGCTAATAACATATGTAACCATGGTTGCATATGTTAATAACAACAGTATTTTGACGAAAGCGAAACATAAGGACATCAAATTTCGGGTTGTTAAAGAAAGAGTACAAAATGGACAATTGTGCATTAAGTACATAAGTACAAACTCCATGCTTGCGGATCCGCTCACTAAGGGATTGACACCAAAAGTATTTCTTGAGCATATTGCTTGTATGGGTGTCAAATCAGATAAGGATTATGTATTTTAGTGGGAGTTTGTATTGCACATTTATGTATTGTTCATTATATTCAGAAATTCAGTAATTCAGTTATATCTGCGCAGATATTCAGTTTTAAAGTTTTTGTACTCTTACAGTTTAAGTATGATCTCAATAAAGAGAACCAGTTGGAAATAGACATTCTATTGACCATACTTTATGTTATTTCCATGCTACATACCTACACTTGATCCATATCGTTGGTTATATTGATATACGTGATCTATGATTGGTTCTAGTTACAAATGAGTAACGACGAGCTCTTAGGTCCTATGTTGGTATGATTGATGGACCGGATTGTTCATGACAATTTTATTGTGATAGCAATTTTGTGCACCTAAGGTTTGTAACATATAATATTAAGGTTTGTACATATGTTTGTATATCTCGTCCAAGTGGGAGATTGTAAGATATATGGATTTATATCTAAGATATATGGACTTATATCTACACACATATGAACAATATATGGATAATTATATGTTATGTGCTATCTTTTGGTTTGGCCTAATTATGTGGTCTTATGGACATTATGTTAAGGGGGCCAATGTATTGTCATACTAAAGTGTAGGACTAATGTGTAGATACCCAAAAGGGTAACCTTAGTTTATGATGGGCTAACTAAGGTTACATATGTAACCATGGTTACATGCTTGTGACTCTTGAGTTATGTAACTCTTGCAAGACATAACTCTTGTAACTCTTGTCTCTTGGGTTATGTAACTCCTAGAGTTATAAAGTGGGGTTATGGTTCCCATTCTAGTGCAAGACAAGTTCTTCTTCTTCCCATTGAATCAAGAACCATATTGTCCATTGTCTTGCAAATAGGGTGGAAAACCATAAGCCAAATTTTGATTATTGTCATAACACTATTATTGTGAACCTTTCATATATTGTTTTAGTATTGTGGATTCATTCTTGTGGTGACAATCATACTTCAAGAAAACTTGAAGGAAGGCTAAAGGAGTTCTCAACAACTCAAGGACAATCATCAAAAGGAGGTTCAACATTTCCACATATGGATTCAGGTTAGCTTCCGCTCATGTAGTTTATATATCCGAATTATTCAATATGAAGGTTGTTGTCTTTAGTAGGAATCATAATCCTTACATATGTAACAACCTCGCGAGCTGATTCCCACGCCAAAATTTAGATTTCAAGCCATTGGTGTAAGATATTTAGATTAAATCAAGATCAGCGCATAAATTAAGACCATGTTTTCTATCGACATGAAAGCATTCCAGGCAGGGGAGGATCTATGTAGCATAGTGTGGGTGGCACGCCACTCGGACGCCTCAGTCGAAACTATATATATGGATGTATATATGTATAAGAATACGATAAATAGAAGTCTTACCACCCGGTGTAACAAAGTAGCACAAGGTAGTCTAGTTCTGCACCTAGGAGGCGCAAGGTCGAAGCTTGCATTTTGCAATTTTTGAAACATTTCTAGTATACTAAGTTGCTCTACATTTTTAGTATCTTAACTAACACTCGCTGCTAACTTAATTGTAAAAACTTTTTAACTTAAGCTTTGTTGACTTATTTTCTTTTATTAATTTTGTTGAATTTTCTTATCTTTCTTTTTTTTAGGCATAAAATATGATTTTTTTTCTCGGCTTCCAAATTTTCTCCTCTTCTTTCGCCAAAACTTTAGAAACCTTCCCCTGCTACCTCAGCTTCTTATCTTTAATTTTATATATTGTTTTACATTGATTTAAACAGTTAACAAATACAGTGAAAAATAGCATGTTGAGTCTTGGTTTCGTGTCAGATGCTGATTTAAATAAAGAAATATTCTTTATGTTAGTAGAAATTATGCATGTAAGCTTGAGTTATTTTATGAATATGAATTTTAATAAAATATTGGAATATTATTTGTTTATTTTCAATATAGATAAAAAAATTATAATTCGAGTCGAAGCCAAAAGTTGATTAAATTGAATGTTTACTCTATTTGGACCATGCAAATAGTAATGCATCTCATTTTAAAATAGTATGACACCCGATACCTTTAAATTCTAAATCTGCCTCCGATTCCAGGGGGTAAGATTAGATCAAATGTCTTGTTATCCATATCCTATGACCTTTATCAAGAGATTTCATGGGGTGTCCCTAAAAGTGAGAAGTATATAGGGAACCTAATAGTACTTTTACCTAATGGACCATCCTATGAAAGAACCAAACAGCGACCTGACAGACATGTGGCCTACCACTGAAATCTAATGGAAAAAATAGTACTTCTTCGTTCCAATTTATATGAACATGTTTGATTGGGCATGAAATTTAAGAAAAAAATGAAGATTTTTAGAATTTGTGGTCCGAACGAGTTCAGATAGGGTCCAGAATATTTATGTGATTATAAAAGCTTCTCATTAAGGGTAGAGTTGTAACTTTAAGCTAAATTATTACTAAATTTAGAAAGGGTTTATTATTTTTGGAACGGACCAAAAAGGAAATAAGTTCACATAGACTGGAACAGAGGCAGTAAGATTTATAAGTTGTCATTCAAGACTAGTCGTAGTTTTAAAAATAATCTAAAATTTAGTCACTTTTTATGTAAAGATAAATTTGAATGAAAATACTATCCAAAATTCGATAAATACTCCAGCATAATATACTGGAATTCCAGCATAAGTATACTGGAATTCCAGCGTATGTATATTAGAATTCCAGCATATTATAATGGAGTTCCAGCATAAGTATACTGGACTCCAACATAATATACTGAAAGTTCATACACAGGTGCTCCAGTCTCCAGTATATTATGCTGGAACTTTTCGCGTGATGGAATCCAGCATAATATGCAGGAAGTTCATACACAGGTGCACCGATCTCCAGTATATTATGCTGGACCGGTCCCTGTTACAGCAAAATAGTAGCTTTTTTTCAGTTAAAAATATCATGGTATAGCCAATTTTTACACTGGTCAATCAAAAATAGCCATCGTTTACCAAGTCAATGAAAAATAGCCACTATTTTGCTGCAACAGGGACCGATCCAGTATAATATACATGAGTTCTGGTGCATTTGTGTACGAACTCCAGCATATTATACTGGACCGATATACTTTGCTAACTCCTGTAAAATTTGCGGGAGAATGGAGCACTAGTGCTCCAAATTCGAGTATATTATACTGGACATTTATACTTGCTGGAACTCCCGTAAAATTTTTGGGAGTTCCAGCATAATTATGCTTGAACTCCCGTAAAATTTGTGGGAGTTCCAGCATAGTCATTCTGGAACACCCGTAAAATTTGCGGGAGTTCCAGCATGCGTAAATTTTGCGGGCGTATTTTCCGGATTGTGAACAGTATTTGCTCAAATTTATCTTTACATAAAAAGTGGCTAAATTTCGATGACTTTTGAAACTTGACTATTTTTCAACGATCAATGGTAAATCTGGTTATTTTTAAATTTCTCACTTTTTTTAATGACTTTGCAAACAATGACTATTTTTGAATGACCTACTCGAAAACTGATTAACCTATGCTATTTTTACAATTTATACCGGAGGTAAAATGGTATTATGTTCCAATCAACCGAACATTAGAAAGAAATCTTAGTCGAACCCAGTGACCACAGCCATCCACATATAGTTACTATTATTAGTTACTCCACTCCCAATCATATTAAGGAAAGAAATGCTGATTGCACATACATTTTTTACCGACATTATTTATTAGAAACTTAGAGAAATGTCCCATATAAGATTTAACTTACCAACCTCTCGTTAATATTTCAAAAATCGAAACAAACAGGAATTTTTCAAATGAATATAGTCGAAATTCATTGAAAACATATAGATAAGTCAGTATATAAAATTTGAGGAAGATTAGAGCTGATTTGGGCTGGTTTTGTATCAAAATTCATAATTAAATCGATGTCAAAAAATTCTTCCGTGACACATGTATCACTCATGTATCTCACACACAGATATACATGGATACACATGTGATACACAATCGATACAAATATAATACATATGTGATACACAGTGTGATATACGTATCATTTTTTTCATATTCAGTTTTTATTTCGAATTTTCAATTCAACCCACCTCAAACCTTCACCAAATCATCCCAAAATTGAGATTCAAGCTCCTTAAGATATACCCAATCTATTCTAATAGCACTCACTCAAAAAAAAGTAAAATTTTAATTTTTTTTTGCTACAAATAGCTAATTGGCCATTTTGGCTAATATTAGTAATATTTTATCAATTGGCCAATTTTTATAATGAGCTACTTCTAAATGGACATAGCTGGTAATTTCCCATATTTATTCTCCAGTGGACGATGGTTCGAACATAATAAGCAGTTACTCCCTCCGGTCCAAAATAAGTGATTTTTTGGCTTTTTTCTTTTGGTCTAAAATAAGTAATTTTTCCAGATTTCAAGAATGAATTAATTATTTTTTTCCTTGTGAAATAATAAAGTTTAATATGATAAGTTCTATTGCTAATTAATGCTAAAAGGTGAATTACTTAATCCGTATGAAAATATCCAAAAAATCATTTATTTTGAACCTTAGGAAGTAGATACGTATCTCTTTTTCCTAGGTCATTTGTTATATACTTCAGTTGTTTCCAAATAGACTCCCCGGCATCCTTCCCTCTAAGAACTTCCCACCTTGCTCTTGTAGAGATTCGAACTCACAATCTCTCGATTAAAAGTGGAGGTTGCTTACCATCAGAGCAACCCCTCTTGTCTATAGTATAACATTGTCATTTCACATTTAAATAGTACCGCTTTGCCATTGACATAATTTAACTCAAATATCAAGATTTTTAAAGTCACTATCCTATGACATGTTTGGGAATCCAACACACACATATATACTGGAGAATATTGTTCATTCTCCAGCATGGGTTAAAAGTGAATACAATTACTTATTTGTCAAGTTCATTGAAAATTTTCTCCCGTTTGACAAGTTCTTTTTTTAATATTTCTTTAATTGTTGTTTGACTTTTCATTAGGACCCGATTAATTTAGATTCACACCAAAAGCGCTCCGTACTATCTATTCCCTACCAACAACAATAACAACTACCCAGTATATTCCCATCAGGTGGGGTCTGGGGAGGGTAATATGTAGACGAGCCTTACCCCTGCCCCAAAGGGCAGAGAGGCTGTTTCCAATCGACCCTCGGCGCATAGGATAAAATGAAAAGCTGCATTAAAACAAAGACAAAATTAGAAACAAAAGCATAAGTAATCCCGCAGAGATAACGTAAGTAATTATGTAAAAATAAGAAACATAAATACAGTCGCATGCAATAATAACAAGCAGTATCTACCATACTAACAACCATAAGGGGACATAAGCTAAAACACTAATCATCTATGGGTAACCCTACTATCCCACACCCAACCCCGGGAGAGGCGTACGAAGAACTCTAAGAGCCCCTAGCCTACAACCCTGATTCTAGACCTCCCGACTCCCCTATCAAGGGTCATGTCCTCGGTAACCTGCATTCTAGTCATGTCTTGCCTAATCACCTCTCCCCAATGCTTCTTAGGCCTCCCTCTCCCTCGCCGACCACCAACAATCTCCAGCCGCTCACAGCTCCTCACCGGGACATCGGGACTCCTCCTCCGTATCTATTCCCTACCAAGATTTGTAATTTACAAATATTGTCAGTATAATTTTTTTACACTATCAATATATTTTAACACTCATTGCAGTTAACTTGTCTTATACATTTTCCGAAGTACTAATTTACTTTTTATGAATGATGACTTGTAATTAATTTTGAGGTGATCTAACGTAGAACAGTTATATAGAAGTTAAACTCAATAAAAGAATGTTGTATCATAAAAACACTTAAAAAAAAGATATCCTCAACAAAAGTACTTGTGAGAATGCTCAATGATTCATTAATAACCCCACAACAAGTGAAAAGTTACAAAAGCCAAGGTTGTCTGTTGCATCATATATATATATATATATATATATATATATATATATATATATATATATATATATATATATATATATATATATATATAAATTACTCTTATTTGCCTTTCTCACGTCTTATTCATGTGAAACAACACTAGCTTTTTCCTACTTGTTATAACCTCTCCAAATCAATTTGGTCTTACATGCGAATCCTGCAAATTGACATTCCCAACACACCAAACGTAAGTACATTGTATTCGGATAAAATTAAGAAAATTTATTATCTATTACAAATTAAAATTGACATATAATTCTGCTAATTGCAGGATAATTCCTTTCATTAGTTATTCAGTTTGACAACACAAAAAAATATTTTCTTTGTTTTTGCCCCTTTTTTCATCAGATATAAAAAGGCTTTGGTTGAATAAGAAAGCAACTTTTGGGGTGTGTTTGGTATAACGTAAAATATTTTCCATGGAAAACACTTTAAAAAAAAACGATAAGTAAAGTAACTGTTTAGTAACCTAAAAAAAGGCGGTTTTTCATAAAAATTTGATGTAATTTTTTTAGACACAGAACTTCAACTCTTTATATAGAAGATTATATATACTCACGTTTCGCAGTTGGTGTTCATGGAGACAGGGAAGCCAACATTGATTTTACAAGCAGTGGGAAGTTGGCTAAGGAACTTGTCTTGTACCCCAGCAAAGTTCTTGACACCAGCCTTAAGGCATCTGCAGATAGCCTTCTTGTCATCCACAGACTTCACACTTTGTGCCAGCTGTTGCAGCCCAGTGCAACACGGCGCCGACGGCTTTGCGTCCTTCCCTGTGGCAAAGGAGACGCAGGCTGCGGCCTTCATGTCTACAGTGCCACAGGGAATGACTGCTTCATTGATATGAGTAAGAACAAAGAGTAAGGAAAGGCAGAGAGCAACTGAGTACAAAAGGTTCTTCATGGTTTGTTTGGAAAAATGGAGTGGTGATTGTAATGTACTAAGAGAAGTTTGGATTTATAGCTGTTTGGTTTGCTCTTGGAAGTCAGCTGGCGAAGATTATATATATAGAAGAGAGAATGGAGCATTTGGTTCTTGGGAGTTGGGAATGAGCTTCCCAAAAAGGTTTGCTGATTGAGGTTTGCAGGAGTTATTTTCTTGGATCGTCAACTTTTGTACTTTAAGGGGAATTCATGTTATCAGTCTTTTCTTGGATTGCCAACCGTATATATAGTACTCCCCCAAATTCAGTTTATTATGACCATCCAAAATTCATAATCAGTCGCGATGGTAGATAAACCAGATAATAGTCAATTCCACTATATATAATGAAGTAAAAAGGGATCAATAAAATGAAATAATTAAAACTCTATACAAAATCTCAAGGATTAATAGCACTGTTAATAACCAATTTTTTATATATTTTCAAAACTATGCCTTGACATCAATTAGTATTTTTTTTTATATAATTTGTGCATTTTAAAAATATTTTAATTTCTCCCTGTATTTTATTTCTAAAACAATCACTGGTTGCATCACAAATAGTTTTATAATAATTTTTGTAGCTTAATTTTATCATTTGCAAGTGTACTAAGTTTCAATTATTGAACAAACATTCACATTTGTATTTTTAGGATGCAATTACTTTGCAATTATAGCCTATGCATCCATTATCATATTATTTTACCAGAAAATATTCTCTTATATTTTAAAAATATTAAGTAATTATTTTCAAATATTTTCAGGCATGAAAATATTTTTGTTCAACATATTAATTATTTTTAAAAAGTATTTTATCAATTAAATGGGAATTTAACAAATGACCCTCTTATTTTCATTTTTAGCCTAAATTAAACACTCCCACAATCCCAATTAAATCATAAACCAACCTAAATTTACACAGCCCAAACCCAAAACATCAAACCCGGCCCCCAAACACTTTATTCCCGATCGTTGATCACAGAGATCAACGACCACCATCTCCACTTTCCCTTTTTCGTTCCAATGACCCCCACCTAGCCATTCTCTTACACCCGCCGCCCATGAAACCTTCTCATCTCCAATTCTCTCTAAAATTAAACTTAACCCTATCTGTCGCCAACCAGAATCAGCCCCAATCCCCTTCATTCCTACCCGATCTATTGCTTCGCATGGGTATACGAGGCATGTACTTGTCTCTTATTTTCCCTAGTTGCTCTATTATGTCGTTTCGTGGAAGGACCTCGAAGAGATCTGGTCCAGATATCATTCAAAAATATTCAAAGGGCATGTCTATGGTCTTGTGCTTTCTGTCAAAGTTTCACGGTTTAATCTTTGATTAAAGGGCCAATTTCTCTTTACCCTATCTCTTTTATTCAAAACTTAGCATTTGGACTCGAATCCGTCCAGATCCTTGTAGATCTAGTGTGATTTGAGTTCGCCATTGTTTTTTACGTAAGACTCTATTATTTCTCTATTGATTAATCAATTTTTGAATATTTTGTTATATTAGGTTTTGTTTTTCTTGTTGTTTGTTAGTCGAACCTCTAGGTATCTGAAGTATTTTTTCAAACATTTTTGACTATTATTTTAGGTTCTTTTACTTCTCTACTACTAATCGATTTTTAAACACTACACTACTTCAAGTTTTCATTTATATGATTTCTATTTTTAAACATTACCCCACTACACTACTCGTCAAATTTATAAAAGGTTTCGATAATATCAACCCTCAAAAACCCTAAGGGGCACCGAATTATTCGAACTCTAAAACAACCTTATTTAATGCTAAGGTGTAATAAATTTCTATATGAATAAACATTTGAAGGCAAAAAATAAAAAAATCCATTCTTTTAAGGCAAGACCAGCCTAATTCAAAAGCCTAAGGGCCATGTTATTTTTGAATTCGAGGCATCATCTTTACTTAATTACGACCTAGAGGTTATCCTACTTCATGTTCGAGCAAGTACTCACTTGACACTAGTTCAGTTTCAGTCCAAATTGCATGAACCTCTAACCTATGAATGCAATTTCATAAGGCATAGATAACATAAAGTAAAGAAAGAACGGAAAGGGAAAGAAAAGACCTTTTATATATCAAAAAGTTATTTACAAGGGCAATACGGCCTGATCAGAATTTACAAAAAGATCCTAAACATTACATCTTCTCCAGGAGCAACTTCGTCCTTTGAACCTTCTTCACTCCCGGAATCATCATCATCAGAAGAGAGCAATTATTTGGCTTTAGCCTCGAGCTCTTTCGCATTCTTGATCTCGACAACAAGGTCAAAGCAACGAGCGTGAATCTCCTCAAGAGTCTCTCTTTAGACTGGCACTTGACATGCTCGTCAACCTAGTATGCTAGAGTCTGAGCAGCATCGACAACTTCGTTTTCTCTAGCTTGAGCGGCCTCCGTGTCAGATCAGTAGACAGCCACGATCACCTCAGCATCGGCCTTATCCATCTCAGCCTCAGATTTCGACATTGCGAGCTCCGTGTCTGGCCGAGTATGTAGCTCATCAATTCTCTTGGCTTGTTCCTAGTTCTTCTTTTTCATGCCTTGGAGTTGGATTTTGGTTGGGGATACCTGAGCTAGAGCACCCTCTTAATATGAGACAAGGTAGTCCATCTTTTGCTTCAACACTATAGTCTCCGTATTTATCTCATCTACCTCTCCTCGAAGTTGCACAATTGTTTAGCCGCTGGACCTATGTGATCAAATCATTAGCCATCACTCCCAAATCGAGACCATGAGTGTCTAAGACTTTATTTACCTGCCTAGTTAGTTCATTTTGTTCTTTCTGGGCCACGACCAGCTTGGCTCGAAGGCCTTTGGTTTCTTTTTCTTTCTGCTCACCGAGAAGCCTGGGAGCATTTTTCTCCTCAATAAGACCATGTATTTCAGCCTCATATCGTCTCAACTCTCTTCAAGGTTTAAAGAAAGCCTTATGACAAAGTACCGAGGCCTACACAAATAGAAGGAAAATACTTAGGCAAGGAGAGAAAAACACAAGTATAAATATCGGTGTTAACAAAGAAATTTAGGGCTTACCCGATTCAAAGCTTGCTAGGCCTCATTGAAGAGATATGGTTCTCCCAGATTGTCCATTAGAGCTTAATCTTCCTCGTTGACCAAACTTTGAAGCTAACTGGCCACCCTTATGGGGGCGGCAAAAACTCGTGCATCCTCCAAGGTCAAAATAATGATAGTTTGTTTTCACTCGGGATTAACACTGGGGGACAAAAATTGGTTGGTCAATCTGAAACTCGAGGAAGACTCGCCCAAGCTCCTCCTCGGTACCTCAAAGTCACTCAAGAAAGAGACGTCTTCTTCCCCAGTAAAACAACCTTAGAAAAGCCCCCTTCCTGGCCTTCGAGGGCGTCTTTTACCTAAGGAGTCTTCACGGCCCGAGCCTCTCTAACGTCCTTTCAAAGAATGAAGGAAGAGGAGGGGATTCTCCGATTCTATTGCCCCAATGGGACCTCTCAAAATGCTCTCCTCATTTTGAGGAGCCTCAGGGCTGGCCCCCAGAGCCATTTCCGACACCATCTCACCCTAGGATGAGGTACTTTTAGCTCCAGTTGACTGAGGGACTCCAACTGAATTTCCCTCTTGGGCCTCTTGGTTTCCTTTGCCCGCTTCGGGGCAGGAAGTGAGTCCTCCTCATCACCAGAAGGGGGACTCATCGGTGCAGCCTTCCCAAGACCTATGAGACAAGGGTAAATTAGATAATAGAAGAAATTTGAGAAAAAGGCAGAATTATCGAGTTGTACAAAAACCTACAGTGGTTTTGGGCCTCCCATCGGCCTATCGCCTATGATGACCCGGCCAATCGTCTCATGATTTACCACTCCATTTCCCTATTTTCTACTTCTTTATGCTTCGTTATCCATGTCTTATGTGATCGAGTTGGTTTGGAGAACTTTTAGTAGGAAATGAGACACTTATTCTCTTTAAGGAAGACTTAGTTTGGAAAAGTCAACTGGATATTGACTTATGCGCTAGAGGGATTGGATGTGAGTTTCAATGATTCAGTTAGCTTCGGGGGAAGATTTTTGACTGAGGAGTGTGATCGAAAGTGGTGTTGGAGTTCCGGTGTATAAATAGGCTTGAATTGGCGAAGTTAGTTTTTTGGCGATTTCCGGCTGATAGGTGAGATTTTTACCCGAGGGTCGTAATGGAATTTTGAGAGTTGTTGTAGCTTTGTTATGTGATTTGGGATGTGTATGCAAAACTTTAGGTCATTCGGAGATGATTTGGTTGGGTTTTTGATCAAATGCGTGTTTCAGAAGTTTTAGAGGAACTTAGGCTTGAATTTGATGTAATTTGGTGGTTTTGATATTGTTTGAGGTGTTTTGATGATTGGAGCAAGTTTTAATGATATTTTAGGATGCGTTGGTGCCTTTTGTTAAGGTCCCGGGGACCTCGGGGTGATTTCAGATGGTTATCGGGAAGTTTTAAACTTGGAAGAAATTGTAGAAAATGCACCAGTAGGTGTAGGCCTAACTCGGCCTTCACGTTCACGAGCCTGGGGACGCTTTTGCATAGCAGGACTTTGGTAGTCCAGGCATTTTCTCTTCGTGTTCGCGAATAGGTGCTCGGTTCTCTGAGGGTGAGGACCTTGTGCTTTGCATTCTCGCGGAGTATTTTGCCTTCGCATAAGAGGAATTAAGGATCCGTATATTTTGTGCTTCGCATTCGCGGCATAGAGCTCGCGTTCGTGTAGTTGAGGTATTTGAAGCTTACCGTTCGCGAATGGTTATTTTGAGAGGCCAAAGTTTTGTGCATCACGAACGCGAGAAGGCCCTCGCGTTCGCACAGAAGGAAATCATAGCTCGGCAGAAGGGTTTTTAAAATATTTCATCTGCGAGCCTAAGTCATTTTTCCTCCATTTTTGAGCGTTTTGAGAGCTATTTAGGAAAAATTGAAGAGGGATTCGAAGAGGATTGATTGTAGGTAAGTTCTATGAACCAAAAATGTAATCTAATTGTGAAATTAACCTTGAAATACATGGAAATTTAGCTAAAAAGGGAAGAACTAGGGCTTGGGATTTTAAGATTTTAAATTGGGATTTGAGGGACTATTTGAGGCCGGATTTGAGAGTTTTTGATATGTACGAACTCGTGGCGAGATAAGGAACCCGTTAATGTTAAATTTTTTGAGTTTCGAGAAGTGGGTCCGGGGCTCGAGTTTTGTCAATTTTGGGATTTTTTATATTTTTGATTATTTTCGATTGGGTATTGTTCCATTAGCATATTGTGACATATTCGTTATGGTTTTGGTCATATTTGACGCGCGAGGAGGCCGACTTAAGAGGCAAGGGCCTAGTGAGCTAGAGCTTTGGCCGGTTTGAAGTGAGTAATGATTGTAATTGGTGTCCTGAGGGTTTGAAACTCCGGATTTACAATACGTAGTGCTATACTTAGTTGAGACACACAATGTATGATGAGCGTGAGGTCCATTACTATGGGGGATTGTGACCTGGTACATCCCGATCGATGATTTTACCACATATTTGACTGAGGCTTGTTTATTATTATTATTGTTATTATTATTATTATTATTATTATTATTATTATTATTATTATTATTATTATTATTATTATTATTATTATTATTACGATGATTTGGGCTAGTTGCCATGTTTGGGCCTTGTGCCAACCTGTAGAACCCTTAGGTGGATTTTGACGAATTTTCCTCACTTTACTTGCTAAAACTCACATCCTCAGTCATGTTTCTAATTGTTTAAAACAATATGAACCGGTTTTAGAAATGCTAATCCTAAAAGAAACAAATATGTGGGCTGAGATCCCTACCTTATATTATTTTGCCTGAGTGGCTGTGATAATAATGACTGAGAGGGGTTGAGAACCCTATAGTGAGGATGTTATATATGTTTTGGATCAGACTGCTTAGCAAATACTTATATGGATCGGGCTGCACGCCACGTCAAATGTATATATGGATTGGGCTGCGCGTCGCAGCAATATAGCACTTGTGTTGTAGGAGTCCCTCTCGGAGTCTGCAGACCCCTAGTGAGCGCAATCGACTAATTATATAGATCGATTTGTGCGCCACAACGATGTACGGATCGGGCTGCACGTCGCAGTGGTATATTTTAATTTCGATTATTGTCGAAAGTATATGAATTGGGTACTCAGGATAAGTAAGAAATAAATGAATGATAAGAATGAGGAGTGGATTTATACTTGATTAATACCTATTAGGCTACCTATTTTACCCGGTTTAAGGAAATATCCCTTGGTTTATTCATTAGTTGTTGTTTAAATAGTTTTACTGTTTTGATATACAACTGCTTAGTGTTGTTAAGTATTTCTTACTGCCAGCTATTATTTATGATTATTACTTACTAGGTCAGAGTACTCACATTACTCCTTGCACTGTGTGTGCAAATCCAGGCGTTTCTGAGGCGTAATGCTAGCTTTTCTGCTGTTCAGTTTCCATCAGAGTTGTTGAGGTAGCTACATAGCATCCGCAGACTCGATTTCTCCCTCTATCTTTGATTATTTTTCCACATTTTAGACTACTTTTGTATTAGACTGTTGAACTTGTGTAATAGAGGCTCGTGACTTGTGACACCGAATTGGTGGGCTATTGTAGAGATTATCATTATTGTGGTTTCCGCACATTTAATATTTTATTTTAGACTTCAATTTATATCATAATGGTATTTAAACTTTATTAAATGGTATTGAACTCTAAGAAAGAGGGATTGTGAGTGTTAATTGGTCACGCTTCCCTAGCATTGTGTTGGGCACTATAACAATCGGGGTTGGGGTTGTGACAAGTTGGTATCAGAGCTTAGGTTTCTTGGTCTTGCGAGTTAGGAGCCGGTTTAGTAGAGTTGCGCTGATTAGTATGAAGATGTTTGTATTTATCCTCGAGAGTCTGCAGAACCTTTAGGAAAACTACAAATTTTTGAAATTCTTGTCATGCGACTTTGTTGATCCGAGAACTAAACTTTTGTTATTCTATTCTCTCGCAGATGGCGAGGACTCGTGCTTCTAGACGATGTGGACGACCACCACTGCCACCCACTGAGGCCACCGGGTTGTGTACGCGATCGTGGGAATGGCAGAGGTAGAATAACGAGGGCTGCACCTATTGATCCACCAGCTGCCCCAGCTCCAGATCGGGATCTAGAAACAGTACCAATTCAGGCACCGGAAGTGCCTATCGTGATTTCGGGTCTACAGAAGACCTTGGCTCAGATATAAAGAGTTTGCAGTGGCCTAGCTCAGGCAGTTTCAGCTACCACAATAGCAGTTACTTCACAAGCCAGAAGAGGCAATCAAACCCCCGCTGCTCGCACACCTTAGCAGGTAGTAAAGGGATTGCAGACACCGGAGGCACCTCCAGCTCAGCCGGTTGCACCAGCTCAAGAGTTTGTAGTACCAGTTATGCCAGATGATGAGCAGTGTCACCTTGATAGGTTCATTAGGCTCAAGCCTCCGTCATTCAATCTTGCTAAAGACAAGGATGCCCGAGGTTTTCTTGATAAGTGTCAGCGGATGCTCCATACAATAGGGATTCTTGAGACTAGCGGTGTAGCATTCACCACCTTTAAGTTTTCTAGGGCTGCATTCACTTGGTGGGAGACGTAGGCTAGTTGGTGCAGCGCCCCTTACTTGGCAGAAGTTCTCTACTCTCTTCTTAGAGAAGTATGTACTGCAGTCTTGCAAGGAGGAGCTACGTAAGCAGTTTAAGTGGCTAAAGCAGGGAGATATGACTGTGTCTCAGTATGAGGCGAGGTATTCTGAGTTGGCTTGTTATACCGTGTGGATGGTTCCGACAGACCATGAGAGGATCAGAATATTTACGGATTGCCTTAACTACTATCTCTATATCTTGATGACTATAGATAGTTTTGGGTGTTTCATTTGAGGAGGTGGTTGATATCGCTCGTGAGATTGAGGTGGCTCGCTGGCAGGATAGAGAGGAGAGGGAGGCCAAGAGCCCTTGAGGTTCTGGCAGTTTTAGTGGTTCTCCTTTGAGGGGCCAGTTCCAGCATGATAGAGGTCGTCCTTTTAGGCCCCCTTAGTCAGCCCGTCCAAAGTATCGTGGGGCATCTTAAGGCCTTGGTTATCATGGTTCTCATCAAGGCCAGTCATCACTAAGCACCCTCCCAGCTCAGAGTTCATCTCGTGCCCTATCAGTCCAGGGTTATTCTATGGTAGGTCCTTCTACTGGTCATTCAGGTGCCAAGGGTTCGCTTCAGCCCCCACCTCCAGCATCGGGTAGTTTTTATGAGTGCAGAGAGTTTGGGAATATGAGGAGGTAGTGTCCTCGACTTCGTGATGGTTAGTATCAATAGAGGGGTCAACCCTCGACTTTTTCTCCAGTTAATTCAACACTCGCCCAGCTAGCTAGGGGTGGAGGTCAGGCAACCAGGGGTCTCCCCAGAGGGGGAGGTCGATTAGGAGGTGTTCGTTTTTAAGCTATTCGAGGAAGGACAAATGCCATTGCTTCGGATGCTGTCATTACTTAGTCTGCCATAATGATGCTTCTGTATTATTTGATCTCGGTTCCACATTTTCATATGTGTCTTCATATTTTGCTCATTATTTGGGTACGCCCCGAGAGTCTCTTTCTTTACCCGTTCATGTGTCTACCATGGTGGCGATACTATTATTGTGGACCGCGCGCACCGGTCATGTATTGTGATTATTAGGGTTCTGAAGACCCGAGTTGATCTACTGCTAAGGAGCATGGTAGACTTTGATGTCATTTGGGCATGGATTGACTATCTCCGTGTCATACTATTCTAGACTGCTATTCTAAGACAGTCACTTTGGCTATGCCGGGTGTACCAAGGATCGAATGGCGTGGTATGACTGATTATATTCCTAGCAGAGTGATTTCTCCCAGCGTATGGTTGGGAAGGGTTGTCTGTCATATCTAGCTATTGTGCGAGATGTTTGAGCTGAGACTTCTAGTATCGTTTCTATCCCAGTTGTGAGGTATTTTACCGGTGTATTTCTTGCAGACCTGCCGGGCATGCCGCCGGACAGGGATATTGATTTTGGTATTGACCTGGTGCCGGCATTCAGCCAATTTCCATTTTGCCATATCGTATGGCACCAATATAGTTGAAAGAGTTGAAGGAGGATCTTTAGGAACTCCTAGATAAGGGGTTCATTTGGCCTAGTGTGTCACCGTGGGGTGCGCCGATTCTGTTTGTGAAGAAGAAGGATGACACAATGAGAATGTGCATTGATTACAGGCAATTGAACATGGTAACAATTAAGAACAAGTATCCCCTACCTCGCATTGATGATTTATTCGACCAGCTTGAAGGAGCGAGGGTCTTCTCTAAGGTTGATCTCCGTTCGGGTTATCACCAATTCAACATCAAAGATTCAGATATTACTTAGACTGCTTTAAGGACTAGATATGGTCACTATGAGTTTCTTGTCATGTCTTTCAGGCTGACCAATGCCCTAGCAGCGTTCATGCATTTGACGAACAATGTATTTCAGCCTTAACTGGATTCATTCGTTATTGTATTCATTGATGATATTCTTGCATACTCGCGTAGTCAGAAAGAGCACGAGCATTTGCGAGTAGTATTGCAGAGATTGAGGGAGAAGAAACTTTATGCAAAGTTCTCCAAGTGTGACTCTTGGATCGGTTCAGTGGCTTTCTTGGACACATGGTGTTTAGTGAGGGTATTTAGGTTGATCCGAAGAAGATAGAGGCGGTTTAGAGTTGTTCTAGACTCGACCGTAGCCACATAGATTCATATTATTCTTGGTTTGGTAGGCTATTATCGCCGGTTTGTTCATGGATTTTCATCCACTGCATCGCCCTTGACCAAGTTGACTTAGAAGGGTGCTCCATTTGTATGGTCGGACGAGTGCGATGAGAGCTTTCAGAAGCTCAAGACAGGTTTGACCACAGCTCTAATGTTGGTTTTGCCATCAGCTTCAGGTTCATATACCGTATATTGTGATGCTTCGATAGTTGGGATTGGCTATGTATTAATGCAGGAGGGTAGAGTTATTGCTTATGCTTCTCGTTAGTTGAAGCCACATGAGAAGAACTACCCTGTTCATAACTTAGAGTTGGCCTCTATAGTTCATGCATTGAAGATTTGGAGGCACTACTTGTATGGCGTATCTTGTGAGGTATTCACCGATTATCGTAGTATTCAACATTTGTTCAAGAAAAAGGATCTTAATTTGAGGCAGCGAAGATCGCTAGAGTTTCTTAAAGATTATGATATTACTATTTTGTATCATTCGGGAAAGGAAAATGTAGTGGCCAATGATTTGAGCCAAAAGGCAGTGAGTATGGGGAGTTTGGCATACATTCTAGTTGGAGAGTGGCCCCTCGTAGTTGATGTTCAGGCTTTGGCCAATCGGTTTGTGAGGTCAGATATTTTGGAGCCCAGTTGGGTGTTGGCTTGTATGGTTTCTCGGTCTTCCTTATATGATCGCATCAGAGAGCGCCATTATAATGATCTGCATCTGCTTATCCTTAAGGACAGAGTTCAGTATGACTATGCCATAGATGTTACCTTAGGTAATGATGACATGTTGAAGATGCAGGGCCGGATATGTGTGCCCAATTTGGATGGGCTTAGAGTTGATTCTGGAGGATGCCTATGGCTCGCGGTATTCTATTCACCCGGGTGTCGCGAAGATGTATCAGGATTTGAGGAAACACTATTGGTGGAGAAGAATAAGGAAAGACATTGCGGGGTTTGTAGCTCGGTGTCTCAATTGTTAGCAGGTGAAATACGAGCATCATAGACCTGGTGGTTTGCTTCAGTAGATGGTTATTCCTGAGTGGAAGTGGGAGAGGATCACTATGGACTTTGTGAGTGGTCTCCCTCAGAGTGTGAAGAAGTTCGATGCTATTTTGGTGATTGTGAATTGGCTGACCAGGTCCGCACACTTCATTCCGATGTGTACTATCTATTCTTCGGAGCGGCTAGCAGGGATTTTTATCTGGGAGATAGTTCGGTGTCATGGTATTCCAGTTTCCATTATCTCAGATAGAGGCAATCAGTTTACTTCCATGTTTTAGAGGACTTTTCAGCGAGAATTGGGTACCCAGGTGGAGTTGAGCACAATGTTTCATCATCAGACGGATGGGCAGTCTGAGCGTACCATTCAGATATTGGAGGACATGCTGCGTGCTTGTTTTATTGATTTTAGAGGTTCATGGGATGAGTTTTTATCGCTTGCGGAGTTTTCCTACAACAACAGCTATCAGTCCAGCATTCAGATGGCACCGTATGAGGACTTGTATGGGAGATGGTGTATATCACCAGTTGGTTGGTTCGAGCTCGGCGAGGCTAGGCTAGGCTATTGGGGACAAATTTGGTTCAGGATGCCTTAGAGAAGGTGAATTTGATTCAGGCGAGGCTTCGAACAGTGCAATCGCGCTAGAAGAGTTATGTGGACCAGAAGGTTCAAGATGTATCCTACATGGTTGGTAAGAAGGTCTTGCTGAAGGTTTCGCCCATTAAGGGTGTTATGAGATTTGGAAAGAAAGGGAAGTTGAGTACGCGATTCATTGGTCCTTTTGAGGTACTTCGGAGGATTGGGGAGGTGGCTTATATGCTTTCTTTGCCACCCATCTTGGCGAGCGTGCATCCGGTATTTCATGTTTCGATGCTCCGGAAGTATGTTGGGACCCGTCTCATATCTTGGACTTCAACACGGTTTAGTTGGATGATTTGACCTATGATGTGGAGCCATTGCTATTTTGGGCCATTAGATTCGGAAATTGAGATTAAAGGATATAGCTTCAGTAAAAGTGTAGTGGAGGGGTAGGCCCTTGGAGGAGGCTACCTGGGAGACCGAGTGGGAGATGCAGAGCCGATATCTCTCGCCTATTTGAGGCTTCAGATACGTTACTTGACTCGCTCGAGGACGAGCATTTGTTTAAGTTGGGGAGGATGTGACGACCCGGCTAGTCGTCTCATGAGTTATCGCTCAATTTCCCCCATTTTCTTCTTCTTTAGCTTCGTTATCCATGTCTTATGTGATCGAGTTAGTTTGGAGAAATTTTGGTAGGAAATGAGACACTTCGTCTCTTTAAGGAACGCTTAGCTTGGAAAAGTCAACTGGATGTTGACTTATGCATCAGAGGGCTCGAATGTGAATTCCGATGATTCGGTTAGATTTGGAGGATGATTTGTGACTTAGGAGTGTGATCGGAAGTGGTTTTCGAGGTCTGATGTATAATTAGGCTTGAATTGGCGAAGTTAGTATTTTGGAGATTCCGGTTAATAGGTGAGATTTTGATCCGAGGGTTGGAATGAAATTCCGAGAGTTGCTATAGCTTCGTTATGTTATGTGGGATGTGTATGAAAAATTACAGGCCATTTGGAGGTGATTTTGTTGGGTTTTTGATCAAATGCATGTTTCAGATGTTTTAGAAGAACTTAGGCTTGGATTTGATGTAATTTGGTGGTCTTAATTGTTGTTTCAGTTGTTTTGATGATTGGAACAAGTTTGTATGAAGTTTTGGGATGCGCTGATTCCATTGGTTGACGTCCCAGGGACCTCGGGGTGATTTCGGATGGCTATCGGGAAGTTTTGAACTTGGAAGAAATTGCAGAAAATGCAGCAGCAGGTGCAGGCCTAACTTGGCCTTCGCGTTCGCGAGCCTGGGCCGCGTTTGCATAGCAGGACTTTGGCAGGCCAGTCGTTTGCTCTTCGCGTTCGCGAACAGGGGATCTCCTTCACGGAGGGTGAGGACCTTGTGCTTCGCGTTCGCGGGGAGTATTTCGCAATCGCATAAGAGGAATTGAGGATCCGTATATTTTCTGCTTCGCGCTGGCTGCATAGAGCCCGCATTCGCATAGTTGAGGCAGTTGAAGCTTTGCGTTCGCGGGTCTTCTGGTGCATTCACGAAGGGTTATTTTGAGAGGCGGAGTTTTGTGCTTCGCGAATGTGAGAAGGCCCTCGTCTTTGCATAGAAGGAAATCATAGTTGGGCAGAAGGGTTTTTAACTATTTCATCCGCGATCCTCAGTCATGTTTCCTCCATTGTTGAGCATTTTGAGAGCGATTTGGGAGAAATTGAAAAGGGATTCAAAGAGGATTGATTGGAGGTAAGTTCTATGAACCAAAAACGTGTTTTAATTGTGAAATTAACCTTGAAATTCATGGAAATTTAGATAAAAAGGGAAGAACTAGGGCTTGGGATTTGAGATATTAAATTGGGATTGGAGGGATCATTTGTGGTCGGATTTGATAGTTTTTGATATGTATGGACTCGTGGCGAGATAAGGAACCCATTGATGTAAAATTTTTTGAGTTTCAACAAGTGGGCACGGGCTCGGGTTTTGCCAATTTCAGAATTTTTGATACTTTTCCGATTATTTTCGATTGTGTATTGTTACCTTAGCATATTGTAACATATTCGTTATGGTTTTGGTCAGATTTGACGCACGAGGAGGATGACTCGAGTTGAAAGGGCATATCAAGCTACAGCTTTGGCCAGTTTGAGGTGAGTAAAATGGTGTCCTGAGGGTTTGAAACCCCGAATTTCAACAATGTAGTGCTACACTGAGTTGAGACACATAATGTATGATTAGTGTGGTGTCATTACTATAGGGGATTGTGACCTAATCTATCCCGATTGATAATATTTTTGATTGAGGCTTGTTTATTATCATTATGATTTGGTCTAGTTGCCATGTTTGGGGCCTTATACCGACCTGTAAAACCCTTAGGAGGAATTTGACTGATTTTTCCTCACTTTACTTGCTAAAAATCACATTCTTAGTCATGTTTCTAATTGTTTAAAACAATATGAACCGTATTTATAAATGCTAATCCTAAATGAAAGAAATATATGGGCTGAGATCCCTACCTTATATTATTGTGCCAGAGTGGCTGTGATTATATTGACTGCGAGGGGTTGAAAACCCAATAGTGAGGAGTTATATATGTTGTGGATCAGACTGCTTGCCGCAGCAAATACTAATATGGATCGGGCTGCACGCCAGAACAAATGTATATATGGATCGGGCTGCGCGTCGCAATAATATAGCGTTTGTGTTGTAGGAGCCCCTCTCGGAGTCTCCACACCCCTAGTGACCGCAGTCAACTATTTATATGGATCGGCCTGTGCGCCACAACAATGTACGGATCGGGCTGCACGCAGTGGTATATTTTGATTTCAGTTATTGTGGAAAGAATATGAATAAGGTGCTGAGGATAAGTAATAAATAAATGAACGGTAAGCTCGAAGAGCAGATATTGTTAGGATTTATGCCCGTCACTAGAGGGGGGGGGGGGTGAATAGTGCGGCATGAGAATATTGATAAATATTGCGGAATTAAAATTGCAGGAATAAAATAAATTCGGTAATCAAAATAGTAAGGAAAGAACACACCGAATTTATCCTGGTCACCACAACGTGTGGTTAGTCCAGTCCCCGAGAGAATCTCTCGAGATTCCACTAACTCTGTTAAGCTTAGGGGTGCCTAACAAACCGTTACACTTGCTCGTAGATGTACACTCTACAAGACTTCAACTTGCTCGAGGATACCGCACCTCAAGACTTCACCTTGCTCGTGGATACCGCACCACAAGACTTCACACACTAAGATTGAGGGTACTTAGCAAACCCGACAATCAATGAGAAGATATGGTCTTCTCAAACACCTTTCTCTTTTTACAACAAGAACTCTCTAATAAGAGTAGATAAAAAGATACAAAATAAGCTCTATGAACAACTCAAAGTTGTCTCTCAAATGGCTCAACAAAAGCTCTATAATGATGCACAAATAATATCAATATGTATATGAATAATAAGAGGTGTTGTGTGTATAAAATCAGCTCAAAAGACCTCTATTTATAGGTGGTAGAAGTTGTATGTCCGTTGCTTAATTGACAATCAATTATGCTGATTTTATGCAAGGATAATCGATTATCAGATTTGGATAATCGATTATCAGCTTACCGTTACAAAATCGGAAGCTGATTTTATGCAGGATAATCGATTATTGTGATATGCATAATCGATTATGTTGTTACAACGTTCAAAAACTGGCAACGGATAGAGAATAATCGATGCTCTTGAGGATAATCGATTATTGACTCTTGCGGAAATTTCCAATAAATGGAATTTCCCAGAATAATCGATTATCACTTTTGCATAATCGATTATTCACAACTTACTTCAAAAACCATTTTGGTTAAAATGAAAACGTTAAAATCATTTTGTTTGAAGTATTTGAAATATGTTTATGATAAATATGATTTGATAAAATGATTTTATGCATATTTATGATGACCTATGTTGAGCCAAATGACGAGATAACTTAAACGTTGCTCTTACATTGGTTCTACCTAACGACCTACGCCTTGGGTCTTTGGTCTTGAACTTTTGAGCTCGTCTTTGGCTTGTCTATGCAATCCATTCATCAATATGCTTCTCGGCATTCTATCTTGATTGTTTGTCATATAATAACTTTGTTCGACACTTGACTTCATTGTTTGTCATTCATCAAAACCTATACCTGAAAATCATGCTAATACAACCAAAGCACACATACCATAGATAGAATGATTTTCTACAATTTTCCCCTTTTTTATAATGACAAACAACAGGAGATATGCATATCGGATTCCCCCTAAATTCATGCTATATCTCAACATACAATTCATGCAAACAATTCCCCTCAATGATAATTCCCCCTCAAATGAGGCATGCTATAACGTCGATTCATTCCCCCTTATTTGATGCATATCGCCTAATTTCTTCCCCCTTTTGGCATTAGCAAAAAGAAGAGTATACAAAGGCTACTTTCCCCTTTCGACACTTCCCCCTTTTGGGTATATCAATTGTTAGTGTCAAGAATAAAATAGGAAATACATTGAGGAATATACATTGACGATATTTAAAAAATCATACCAACATGAAATAATACCAAATGTTAGTAAAAACATAGCAACCATAATAACGGTTATCTTTCGCAAATTATATTACTTAAGAACATATCAACAGTTAATTTTTAACAAACTTGCATTAAAAACATGAATCATTTATTTTTCAAGAATATATCAACTGTTATTCAACCCAAAAAAATATTCATCAAAACATGAATCAATCATTATTTTTAACAAAAATAATTGATACTAATTTGTTATTCAAGATAAAAGTTATCAAAACATGAATCAACAAAAATAATTAATATCAATTGTTAACAAAGATATATTAATTGTTAACACATATCAACTATTACGTTTTTATCAAAAATATGATAACTAACCGAAATTCCCCCTCGATGCAATAAGGTTTCGTGCTTGGTGCATCACTACGATATTGTAGTCTTCAAGCACACCTGCAAGTGTACCTAAAAATAGGTTTTAGGTGCCCAAACACTTTTGGGTCCTTGGGGGTTAGGCAAATAATAATCATAGTCAAAAGATAAATCTCTATGTTTTGCAAAACATACGGGTGCTATGTGTCCTACCCGGTTGCAATAATGACATATAACATTCGGGTTGTGCATATGTCTTGGTTGAGCCAAAAACGTTCTAGGTGATCTAAAGTCGTTATTCCTAGAAGCGTTGAAATTCCTAGAGTCATTTCTAGGTGGTCTAAAATTATTCATTCTAGACTCATTAACAAAATTCCTAGAGTTTTTTCTTTGTGGTCTAAAATGATTAATTTTAGACTCATTAGTGAAGTTCCTAGAATTATTTCTAGGTGGTCCAACTTCATTTCTATCATCCTTTTTAGTTTCTTCAATTGTTTTAGGATTATGAATACTACGTTTTTCTAGTGTGTTCCTAAGTTCTATGTTCTATATTTTCAAAGAACAACAAGAAGTGCAATTGGAACTTTGATCAATTGAATAGGCTTCATTCATTTCCTTAACTTTATTTTTAAGATCACTATTATCATTTTCTAAAAAATTATTTTCTTCTTCTAACTTCTCATTATCACGAGTCAATTTTTCAAAATCTTTTTCTTTCAAAGAAAGTTGTTTTTTCAAAAACACTTTCTTTTCAATTCTTTTATGGTTTTGGAAGCTCTAATAAATTCACCATATAATTCATCATAGGCATTTTGCATTTCTTCAAACGAGTAAGAGTTAGAATTACTTACCTCTTCTTCCTCGTTGGCCATGAGGCATAATGCGGCAGTTTCATCGCCCGAGCTGTCTGAATCCCATGTCACGCGCCTATGGTGTTTCTTCTTTTTCTTGTCCTTGGGTTTTGGACAATGTGATTTGGTGTGGCCAAGTATTCCACAATTTTGGCATGAAGGACTTGGTTCTTCCTTCTTTATTTCCTTCTTCATAAACTTATAAAACTTTTCAATTATATCATTGGAAATAATATCATCATCGCTTTCCGAATCACTTACCTCTACTCTTTTAGAAGATGAGGCTTTGAAGGCACTATTCGAACTTTTACTTCTAAGATAGGGATTAAGAATTGTACTTTCATAAGTTCCGAGATTACCTCTTAGTCCATCAATTGTGACATCCGTGATTCCTATCGACTCTTGGATGGCATTGGCTTTGGAACGCCATTCGGGAGTGAGACTTCGTAGGATTTTTCGAACAAGATCTTTGTTCGTGTACACTTTCCCGATAGCATGAAGATCGTTGACGATTTTTGAAAATCGTTCGAACATAATACCGATGGGTTCTTTCTCCATTTTAAAGATTTCATATTCATGTGTTAGAAAATCAATTCTAGCTTCTCGGACTTGAGGCGTACCTTCATAAGTGATCTCAAGCTTATCCCACATCTCCTTGGCGGTTGTGCAGCAAGAAATCTTTCGATAGTCATCCGGGTTCACGGCACAATATAACATATTAACGGCCTTGGCGTTGTTTTCAACTTTCTTGATATCCTCGGCATCATATTCATCTTCTTCCATTGGAACAATGGCTTCCCCGACTTTCTTTGTCGGCATTTGCTCACCGTTCTTGTTGATTCGCCACAAGGGAAAGTTATTTGATTGGATGAAGATTCTCATCCGCTCTTACTAGTATGTATAATTTCTTCCATCAAAACATGGAGGCCTCTCGGTGGAGTGTCCTTCGCTCATTATTCCTGCGTTTAATATTCTCAACAAAAATATATATATATTGTTCTCTCAACCGGTTAAGGCTTTCAGAGAGTTAGGCTCTGATACCAATTGTTAGGATTTATGCCCGTCACTAGAGGGGGGGTGAATAGTGCGGCACGAGAATATTGATAAATATTGCGGAATTAAAATTGCAGGAATAAAATAAATTCGGTAATTAAAATAGTAAGGAAAGAACACACCGAATTTATCCTGGTTCACCACAACGTGTGGTTAGTCCAGTCCCCGAGAGACTCTCTCGAGATTCCACTAACTCCGTTAAGCTTAGGGGTGCCTAACAAACCGTTACACTTGCTCGTAGATGTACACTCTACAAGACTTCAACTTGCTCGAGGATACCGCACCTCAAGACTTCACCTTGCTCGTGGATACCGCACCACAAGACTTCACACACTAAGATTGAGGGTACTTAGCAAACCCGACAATCAATGAGAAGATATGGTCTTCTCAAACACCTTTCTCTTTTTACAACAAGAACTCTCTAATAAGAGTAGATAAAAAGATACAAAATAAGCTCTATGAACAACTCAAAGTTGTCTCTCAAATGGCTCAACAAAAGCTCTATAATGATGCACAAATAATATCAATATGTATATGAATAATAAGAGGTGTTGTGTGTATAAAATCAGCTCAAAAGACCTCTATTTATAGGTGGTAGAAGTTGTATGTCCGTTGCTTAATTGATAATCAATTATGTTGATTTTATGCAAGGATAATCGATTATCAGATTTGGATAATCGATTATCAGCTTACCGTTACAAAATCGGAAGCTGATTTTATGCAGGATAATCGATTATTGTGATATGCATAATCGATTATTTTGTTACAGCGTTCAAAAACTTGCAACGGATAGAGAATAATCGATTATGCTCTTGAGGATAATCGATTATTGACTCTTGCGGAAATTTCCAATAAATGGAATTTCCCAGAATAATCGATTATCACTTTTGCATAATCGATTATTCACAACTTACTTCAAAAACCATTTTGGTTAAAATGAAAACGTTAAAATCATTTTGTTTGAAGTATTTGAAATATGTTTATGATAAATATGATTTGATAAAATGATTTTATGCATATTTATGATGACCTATGTTGAGCCAAATGACGAGATAACTTAAACGTTGCTCTTACATTGGTTCTACCTAACGACCTACGCCTTGGGTCTTCGGTCTTGAACTTTTGAGCTCGTCTTTGGCTTGTCTATGCAATCCATTCATCAATATGCTTCTCTGCATTCAATCTTGATTGTTTATCATATAATAACTTTATTCGACACTTGACTTCATTGTTTGTCATTCATCAAAACCTATACCTGAAAATCATGCTAATACAACCAAAGCACACATATCATAGATAGAATGATTTTCTACAGTTATATACTTTATTAACACTTGTTTGGCTACCTATTTTACCTGGTTTAAGGAAATTTCCCTTGGTTTCTTTATTACTTGTTGTTTAAACGATTTTACTGCTTTGATAGAATTGCTTAGTGCCTTTACGTGTTTTCTTAGTGTCAGCCATTATTTATGATTATTACTCACTGGTTGGAGTACTCACATTATTCCCCGTACCGTGTGTGCAGATCCAGCTGTTCCTGAGACGTAGTGCGAGCTTTCCTGCAGTTCAGTTTCCGCCGGAGTTGTCACGGTAGCTGCATGGCGACCGAAGATCTAATTTCTCCATCTATCTTTCATTACTTTTACGAATGTAGACTACTTTTGTATTAGATTGTTAAACTCGTGTAATAGAGGCTTGTGACTTGTGACACCGGATTGGTAGGCTATTGAGATTATCATTATTGTTGTTTCCACACATTTCATTTTTTATTTCAGACTTCTATTTATTCATATTGGTATTTAAACTCTATTAGCCAACATTGAACTCTACGAAAGAGGGATTGTGAGTGTTAATTGGTCAGGCATGCCTAGCATTGTGTTGGGAGCCATCATGACCGGGGTTGAGGTTGTGACATCGCGTCATGCGCGTTCGGCATGTGTTGATTTCGACGCCAAGCTTCTGATCCAGTTTTCGAGACGGGGAATAACACCCGACATCCAAGCATCAGTTGCATCAAACAAAATGCTACTGAGAAAAATTAAGTGAAGATAATAAGGCAGAAGTTAAAAAAGGGGAGTTATACTTACATTTCATATTCCATTTCTTCGAAAATTGCATATATTTGGTCGGGATCAGGTCTAGGGTCTTCACTCGGACAAATCACCCCATCCTACCCTGGTCCATGTCCTTGTCTATGCTCAAGAAAACTGCCTTGAAGTCCCCACGCTGAAGCTTTATTAGCCCCCATCGATAAAGTTGGGCCTATATAGTTGTATGAGATGGTCAAGGGTGAATGGAAGACTGTCCATTCTCACGAAATAACAGTGCAGTATCACTATCCTCCAAAAAGAGGGGTGTATTTGACCAAGGGTGACTTCGTATTTCTTGCAGAATTCCACGATGATTGGGTCCAAAGGACCCAATATAAAAGCGTAAGTTCCACATAAGTGGTGATAAACTCATCAGGTTAGGGCACCACCACATGTTTGTCAACTCAGTTGTAGTCCTTTATGACTTGCTTGAGAAGGCCATCAGTGATCGTGCATATGTACCTCGAACCGAGGAGGTCTTGTCAACCTTAAAATTAGAGTTGCTAATGCACCCCCAGGGAACGCCCTCTTCAGGGATTGACTTCACTGCCGATTGCTCGCCGGCTGGCTTAGACGAAGAAGCCTTCTCTTTTCGCAGAAAAACCTTAGATTGTTTGGCCATTTTTATGAATAAGAGAGAAACGGGATTAAGGAATCTTAAAATTTGAGAGGAATTTAGCAATGAAGCTTGAAGATTTAAGATGGGGAACTTGGGGGATGCAGAGAGCTTTGAAGATGGATTAGAGATTAAAAGCAAAGTTTGGGCTAAAAGGAGGAAAATGCATTCATAGGATGAAGATGACGGTTCACAACCGACAATGGACAACAACAATTGACATGCATTTGATGCCTCGATATATGAATCGGCGGGATGTTTCGGTCACCTCTGCCGCTTACGCCCCGATGCTGACGTCATGGTAAATCGAGGGCAAGTTCTAAGCCTCAATTTGTTTCTTGTCATTACATTCCAAAAATGAGCGAACTATATGTATACGGCTAAAATTGGGCCTCTATATTATTACTGATTTGCCGGGACTGGGGTAATGGATCGAAGATCTATCCCGTAATGGGTCAGATTGAGGCACGAGACTGGTTATTGAGTTTGGGATTCGAGATTCCTCTTGAGATTGAGGACAGTAGTGGTCGAGACCAAATGGGATAGATAGCGGGCTAGATTGAAGACAACATAATAACGAAAATGCGAGATATCCGAGACTGGTCGAAGATAATGGTGAAAATCTCGGAACAGATTAAATCAAAGGCGGATGTTTAGACTAATCACGGAATTTACTTCCGTAATTAGAATTATACCACAAGTAGGATTTTCCTACTGTATTAAGAGGGTTTTAATCATTTTATAACTATCTTATATTCTGATATATCAAAGCAATACAACAATTTCTATCTTGCTTATATTCTTGTTCATTAGCTTGCTTATTTCTTAACTATTTGGGTACTGGCAAGTTAGATGGTACTCTAGCTCGAGGGCTGAATTGCGTTCCAACACTGGTTTGCTTTATCTCATGGATAAAATTTATACTAATCTTCATATTCGTCAATTGGCATTAGGTGAAATCACGTATCCTTAAAATCGCATTATAACTTTAACTGTTATTCAATTTTTAGGGTATACAATAGTAGTGTTATATATTTTTTAAAATACTTAAATATATATGTATGCAAGCCTCACAGGATCGAACTCCCGATTTCTGAATAAAATTTCATTTAACTTGTGGACCAAAGCACATTGCAACAACTTTAATGGATTAATTACGCCAATGATTATTATCCCATTTATTTGATAGCATGTTGTTTTTGTTTTATTATTAGTAGTAGTAGATGGATTAATTTTTAGTAGTTGTGTCATATCGCCTCTTTTTTTAAACCACGTGATAGAAACTTCGAAAACTGAAGATGTAAAGAAAATTAGTACTTTTTGAGCTAATTAAGAACTGAATTATGCATTGGAAGTCAAAAATAAGAGAATTACAAAGTTGAGGCACAGCCCATGATCTCCTACTTCTAGCTATAACAACCCCGTGGCCTCATGTTTTTATTCATCAAACTCACTAACTACCTTCTACCCTTCCCACAATTTCTTCATGCATGGCACTTGGCTTAGAAGCTAATCAACAACAACAACAACTACCCAGTATATTCCCATCAGGTGGGGTCTGGGGAGGGTAATATGTAGACGAGCCTTACCTCTACCCGAAAGGGTAGAGAGGCTGTTTCCATTCGACCCTCGACGCATAGGATAAAATGAAAAGCTGCATTAAAACAAAAACAAAAACAATGCATAAAACTAAAATAAATATATTACTATACGTAAGTCCAAAAAACTAAAATAGAATCACATCTAAATCACATATTTACAAAATTCTTTAGACGGTCATCAATGCATAAAACTTATACTCAGGTTTCGCAGTTGGTGTTCATGGAGACAGGGAAGCCAACTTTGATTTTACAAGCAGTGGGGAGATGGCTATGGAACTTGTCTTTTACCCCAGCGAAGTTCTTGACACCAGCCTTACGGCATCTGCAGATAGCCTTCTTGTCATCCACAGACTTCACACTTTGTGCCAGCTGTTGCAGCCCAGTGCAACACGGCGCCGACTGCTTTGCGTCCTTCCCTGTGGCAAAGGAGATGCAGGCTGCAGCCTTCATGTCCACAGTTCCAACAGGGATGGCTGCTTCATTGATATGAGCAAGAACGAAGAGGACAGAAAGGCACAGAGCAACTGAGAACAAAAGCTTCTTCATGGTGTTTTCTTTTACGAACCTTTTGAGAGTTGTGTTTTGAGTTGATGAACGGGTGAAGGGGGGTTTTGGGGTTTATATAGAGGAGGGATTGGAGGATTTTGATTCTTGGGGTCTGGGGATTTTGAGTCTTCCAAAAAGGTATGATGGTTGGAGTTTCATGGCTAGCGTCGTCTAGGGGTTACAAATATTGGAGTTTGTAATAAGGAGCATGTATGGAGATAACTCCTTTTTGTTTATCGCTTTAATTAAACAGATTTAGTCAAACTATAAAGGAAAAAATAAATCTAGGCAAGTACTCCTTCCCGCCCAAAATAAATAATTTTTTTGGTGTTTTCATACAAATTATAAAATTCACCTTTTAGCATTAATTAGTAAAGAAATTGATTATTAACCTTTACTATCTCATATAAATACTTTTGACACTTATTCCAACACTATTTACTCCAAGGACAATGTAGGAAAAAAACAATTAATTCATTTTTGAAATTTGAAAAAATCCCTTATTTTGGACCACAAAAGAAAAGCCAAAAAATCACTTATTTTGGACCGAAAGGAATAATTGCTTAACCCATTGAGTGTTTACATACGGATAATGGTTAAGTACTGATTTAGCTAGTGTGGCAAAAATATATATTAATTAATTATGGTTAGGTAACAGAAATTATGTAAAAATAAATATTATATATTTGTGAATTTGATGTAAATATCGTATATAGGTGAAGTTTTATCGCATTCTATCTCCAATTTTATCTTTGTATGTGGTATCCATGCTTTCTTATGGTGAACTTTAAGGTTCGAATCGTGGAAACAACCTCGTGTATAAATGCAAGATAAGACTACATATAATAGACCCTTGTGGTCCGATTCTTCTCGAACCCTATAAATAACAAAAATTTAATACACCAGCCTGTCCTTATTGGTGAACTTCCGCTGCACTTTGGGCACTACATAGCAAATGTATCCCATTTCGATGCAGCAAAATGCATTACACAAAATGAGACGATGTTAAAGCTAGGTTTTAGTGACCCAAATGTCACGGCCTCAGAGTAGGGACAAAGCGTGCGTGCGGGCTGGCATCGAACTGCCTTGGGGAGGGGAGGCGTCTCTAGCCATAAAGGCGCTCTGCCCTAGTTGCGTATTGGCTTGGCCGAGTTAGGCATGCCGACCCGATTAAGTTTGGGGAGCATGTCGCTTGTCTTGGACATGACTATGAAGGGAGCCGAAGCATACGGGGGGCACAGCTGATCGGGAGCTATTGCCGCTTCCCTGATGAGCCCATGGTAGGGCGAAACCAGTCTGCGCGCTAGGTCGGACGGGCGTGTCCGGGGCGGTTATGGGACGCCTCGGGCGCAAAGCGCCGCGGTCCGTCACATTTGGTATCAGAGCAAACATGCTCTTCAACTTCTCTTGCGAGGTGTCAGCTCATGAATGCACAAGCTCGGGTGAATGCTACAAGTGCAAAGATGGGGGCGCTGAGTGACAGACTGGAGCATGACGGTCCTTGGGCAAACAGACTACTTCTCCACCAAAGTAAAGCGGGCTTGAGCAATGAAATTGCTGTGAACTCTAGATGAAACCACGAAGTGGATGCACCGACGAAGTGTGATGCCGTCTCCATAATTATGTGCCTGAGTCCCAAAGTTGGCAGCACGAGGAGGTGTGGTGCAAGCATGAATGAGGGTGCAAGTTCCGTGTGGAAGACGAAAGGAGTTGCAGCGAAAGTAATGCATCGTGTCGCCGCATCATCGGGTGGGGGAGAGTTGTCACGGCCTCAGAGTAGGGACAAAGCGTGCGTGCGGACTGGCATCGAACTGCCTTGGGGAGGGGAGGCGTCTCTAGCCATAAGGCGCTCTGCCCTAGTTGCGTATTGGCTTGGCCGAGTTAGGCATGCCGACCCGATTAAGTTTGGGGAGCATGTCGCTTGTCTTGGACATGACTATGAAGGGAGCCGAAGCATACGGGGGGCACAGCTGGTCGGGAGCTATTGCCGCTTCCCTGATGAGCCCATGGCAGGGCGAAACCAGTCTGCGCGCTAAGTCGGACGGGCGTGTCCGGGGCGGTTATGGGACGCCTCAGGCGCGAAGCGCCGCGGTCCGTCACATTTGGTATCAGAGCAAACATGCTCTTCAACTTCTCTTGCGAGGTGTCAGCTTATGAATGCACAAGCTCGGGTGAATGCTACAAGTGCAAAGATGGGGGCGCTGAGTTACAGAGTGGAGCATGACGGTCCTTGGGCAAACATACTACTTCTCCGCCAAAGTAAAGCGGGCTTGAGCAATGAAATTGCTGGTAACTCTAGATGAAACCACGAAGTGGACGCACCGGCGAAGTGTGATGCCATCTCCATGATTACGTGCCTGAGTCCCAAAGTTGGCAGCACGAGGAGGTGTGCAAGCATGAATGAGGGTGCAAGTTCCGTGTGGAAGACGAAAGGAGTTGCAGCGAAAGTAATGCGTCGGGTCGCCGCATCATCGGGTGGGGGAGAGTTGTTACGGCCTCAGAGTAAGGACAAAGCGTGCGTGCGGACTGGCATCGAACTGCCTTGGGGAGGGGAGGCGTCTCTAGCCATAAAGGCGCTCTGCCCTAGTTGCGTATTGGCTTGGCCGAGTTAGGCAGGCCGACCCGATTAAGTTTGGGGAGCATGTCGCTTGTCTTGGACATGACTATGAAGGGAGCCGAAGCATACGGGGGGCACAGCTGGTCGGGAGCTATTGCCGCTTCCCTGATGAGCCCATGGCAGGGCGAAACCAGTCTGCGCGCTAGGTCGGACGGGCGTGTCCGGGGCGGTTATGGGACGCCTCGGGCACGAAGCGCCGCGGTCCATCACACAAAGCTTAGTTTAACGGTCAGCTAGTACCACTAGTGATATTTTGGAAGTTTGAGAAGCAGGGATACTCATCAGTCATTCAAACTTAACATATCTTTATAAAAGAAAATTAGAGATGGGTCATAACCCCTACATGCCTAGTACTAGTACGTAAGGACTGCCTTGACTGGTTTAGGTAGGTAAATTTACAACCCCATCTAACCCTTGCACGTAAAATGATATTGTGCCTAGTTGGTGCAAACAATTATTTTGTGACAAAAAAGCAAAGTGGGGAATCTCATCATTGTATGCAAGTCTGAGAACCGACCTTGTTTTGCTCAAAAGATATATGCTCTCTATAAGCTAAAAAACAATTAAAAAAATATGAGGTAAATCGTAGTCAAGTATAATGAGTCCTAGAAGAGGTTATTTTACTAGGATCTTATTAGATCTTTAATGTAAAGAAGATAATTGAGAGTTCTTGCTATCAAAAGGAGATAAAGAGATATAAAGATGTTTGCTTGATAACAGTAGAGAGAGAAAGTAGAGAGTTGGTATATTCACAATTATCAATCTACCCTATTACAAGGTAACTGTCTCCTTTATATATTAGGAAACCTTTTTCCGAAATACACGAAAAGAAAAGTACAAAAGTTGGTGGTTTCCACTCAACAAAGAGAGTCAGATGCTAAACGACGTCTTTCCTGGTTTGGGTCGTACCCTTGCTTGGGTCGCCCTTATTATGAGGGGTGTGCCTACCTGGCGTGGGGACGTGATGAGTCAAATTTGGCTCTATACAGTTAGTCCCTCCGTTCGTTGGAGACGTAATCGATGATCGTCTTCAATAGACGGACATACACGATTCGTTTTTACGGAAATTTGGTCGTTCCTGTAGGCACCTTCTTTCAAGAATATGGCTGTGATGGCATTGGTTGGACCGTTGACGTGTGACTTACCTTTTTTAAGGTGACTTCAACAGTCACATGCATCATCAATACACTTGCCGAGACTTGTTCAGAACGTGACGTGACGTTTTGTCTTCCGGCACCGGTTTCAGAACTGAGCCTCTTCCATTCCCGTGTGCTTTTCTCCTATAAATAGGAGAATGGTTCAAAGGGTCTCATCTTTCGATCCTTCAGAAAGTTTTCCTTTGCTTCTTTCGTCATCCTTCTTCCCTAACAGTTCTATTGCTTTCAGAGAGATACCTCCCCTGAGAATTATTTTACTGACCGCCAATATTTCATTCTTCACTGCATATTATGGCAAAACACCGAGAAAGTAAAAAGGCTAAGGGTAGTGCCTCTTCTAGGGTTCCACCCTCCTCTGATGGTGAAGGGGAGGGAGCGAAAAACCCCTAGTTCCGTTAACGGTAGATAACATTTTGCCGAAGGATTTGAATGCGAGGAAAGACTTCAACACGGCAAGCCCCTCTCAACCTTGGGAGGAGAGCAAGTTACTTCATCCCCACCTAGACACTCTCAGGAGAAGGTTCAACATTCCTGATCATATTGAGATGGTTCCGGCTGGGACGGACCACGCCAATATACATAAGCTCGGCTTTTGTGCTTTTTATCAATACGCACTTAATGTTGGGTACAACTTCCCGCTTAACTCTTTGGAGGAAGAGCTGTGCCGCTTCTTTAATGTATGTCCGGCCCAGCTTACACCTTACACCCTAAAGGTGTGCAGGATCCTTACTACACTTGGGGGTGAGGCCGGAGCCGTTGTTTCCATTAACCATCTGTTATAGATGGTCAACCCTAGTTATATAAGGGGTACCATGCTCCAACTGAGGAGTCGTGGCAAGAAGATCTTTGTCGTGAGGGCTGACGACAAAGATAACCGCGAGTTCTGGCGTAGATTCTTCTTAGTCAGGACGAGCCATTTAGTGTCTGATCCTGAAGGATTTCCGGAGGTGTGGAATGTAGGATGTAAGTACCTCCGCATGTAGTTTTGAGACTTTCCGTCTTGGATGACTTAACTCCGAACTTTCTTTCTTCTTCTCTTTTGTCTTTAGTACCGGCTCGCTCACCCTTCCTTGTCGGCGGCATTAGGTCGTGGGTAGCGGGGTTGATACCACATACGGAGAAATGCCGCACCTGGCCTGAATTCCGTAGGTTGTACGGCCCAACTGGTAACAAACTTCCTCATGTATACATTTATTCGCATTCTGTTTTGGCTCAGAGAACTTCTTAGCTGACGTGCTTGTGGTTTGACAGGCGGGGGTGCTTCCTCAAGGACAAAGAGGAAAGGGACTGAAGTCGGGCCGGCCAGAGTGGAGTTTGACTCCGAAGATGTATTTGTGGGCAGCTCACCCAGGGGTAGCCCCCCTTTGATTTCCCACCAAGGGGCTACATCGGCGGCCATATCGGAGGCGGCGCCAGAGGTTGCCTCTGTGGAGGTACTAGAGGTTTTTGCGGCGGCGTCAACATAAAATGCTCTCGTGCCGTCATTGGAAGTCGCTCCAGCGGAGGCATCTTCCAAAGGAGAGGAGACGCCTGAGAAAAAGAGGTGGCGTCTGATTACTGGCAAAGGCGTTACTGTTGAAGACATGAGGAGGCCCAGTGAGCCTCGCCAAGTGTCATTGTTGACCTTTATGGCCAAGGCCATTCGTGCTCAGGGGGCAGCTGCTGACTGTTTATCTCGTACATCAGGAGGCGAGTCATCCTTCGCTGTTAATGTGGCGGCCGTGGAGAATGAGAGGAAGGGCTCTGAAGCCGCTCTCGAGGAGGCACCGGGTAACTCGGACCGTGTGTAGATGCGGGCGGGCCGATTTACTCGCTGCATTTTGATCCTTGGGGGATATACTTTGTTGGAGGATAGTGAGAAGGATGCGGCGGACATGACCCTATTATGCGCGACTACGAAATGCGAGTCACTGAGGGATGTGTGTCACGAGGGCTTGTCAAGGCGGGTAGCTGGTTTTGCTATAGAGGTAGCTTACGGCGCCCTTCCTTTATTTTGTCGTTTAAAACGTTCGTAGTCTGAATTGACGGATTTCTTTTCTTCTTTTACAAACCCTCGTATTAGAGATAAAGAGGAGGCGACATGAGCAAAAGAGAGCAACCACCTTCTCCAAGATGGAAAAGAAGTACAGAGAGGTCCGTGCTAAGCATTGGGCATTAGCGGATATGTTTGAGCAGGACCCCCAGTTCCGGACGTTCTGCGAGGGCCATTAAGAATCAGAGGCTCTTTTGAAGAAAAAGGCGGCGGAGCTGAAGGAGTTCAATGGACAGTTGATGGCTTCCTTGGCCCGAAATGGTGAGCTGGAAACTCTCCTCCGGTCAAGGGATGAGGACTTGGATATTAGCTTCGGGATAGCGGCTGAGGCCGTAGAATTTCAAGCTCAGATCATTGCTCTTAGAGCCGAGTTGGATGCAAGGAAGGCTAAAGTGGAGTCCCTTAGGCGATCGCCCCCACAAGATGTTGTGCACCGTGATGCACACGAGATGTGGGTGTATCACGATGCCAGATTGGTCGTATTTGAGAAGCTCTTGCCGGCGGGCTGACTCTCCAAAGCGGAGGTAGAAAGGCAGCGAAACTTAATTCACGTTGCCCGTGAAGCAACCGGTTATAGCTCCGACTCGCCTGGTAGGGAGGGCTATTATTCTGAGGATGTCAACCGCATAGAGTCCAGCTCATGGATTTCTAGGGGTTACCAGCATGGGGGCGGCCACGGACCTGATGGCGTCCAGACGGGTCATGATGGCAGGGGTGGTAAAGGCCTTTAGGGCTTGTATATGAACCTTTTGCAGATGTAATTTTTGTAGGACTCATTGTGTATATATATTTTGGAAGAATGAAATACAATTTTTCTTCATTCCCCTTGCCGTTTTTTTCTTTCTTTCATTCTTTGAAGCGTTTATTGCATCCTTTGTTGAGCATCGGTATTGGCCACTTTGATCGAATTTTAGATCGACGGTTTTGGCCGTAATAGAATCAACGTTCCTTACCATGTAGGCGATCTTGACTATTTTTGGGTCGCTTATTCTCCGCGGTCGAGTCTTAGGTCGAACATTTGGTGAGGATGGCCTCACCCATAATGTAATCGATGGCCTTGGCCATGATTGAACTGATGGCCTTAGCCATGTAGGCGATTTTGACTGTTGTTGAGTCGTTTACTCACCGTAGTCGAATCTTGGGCCGACCGTTGGTAAGGATGGCTTAGCGCCATAATGTAATCGATGGCCTCGGCTATGATTGAGCTGATGGCCTTAGCCATGTGGGCGACTTCAACTGTTGTCAAGTCGTTTATTCATCGTAGTCGAATCTTGGGACGACCAATTGTGAGGATGACCTTAGCCATAATGTAATCAATGGCCTTGGCCATGATTGAACTGATGACCTTAGCCATGTAGGCGACTTCGACTGTTGTCGAGTTATTTATTCACCGTAGTCGAATCTTGGGCCGACTGTCGATGAGGATGGCCTTATCCATAATGTAATCGATGGCCTTGGCCATGATTAAACTGATGGCCTTTGCCACATAGGCAGCTTCGACTGTTGTCTAGTCGTTTATTCAGCGTAGTTGAATCTTGGGCCGACCATTAGTGAGGATGGCCTTAGCCATGTAGAACTGAATGGCCTTGGCCATGTGGTTGACTTCGACTGTCGTCGAGTCTTTTGTTTTGCCGTAGTTGCCATTGGGTCGACTGTTAACGACGATGGCCTTGGCCTTTTTGCACATTGGAGAAGGTCGTAGCCTTTTACACGTTGGAGATGGTCGTAGATTTTTCATTCATTGGAGACGGTCGTGGCCTTTTACATATCGGAGATGGCCGTAGCCTTTTACAATTTGGAGATGGCCATAGCCTTTTACACATTGGAGATGGCGTAGCCTTTTCATTCATTGGAGATGACCATAGCCTTTTACATGTTGCAGATGGCGTAGCCTTTTCATTCATTGGAGATGGCCGTAGCCTTTTACAATTTGGAGATAACCATAGCCTTTTACACGTTTCATATGTCGCTGGTCCGGTCCCTGTATCAGGTCCGGCTGGAGAGCGTATGGAAAGGCGGATGTGATACACTTGTTCCACAAACATCTCCAGGTGTCCTCTTCGTTGCCTCATTAAAAACCTCCCCGAGAAAACCTAATTGGGACAAAACTCGGGTGAGGGAAAAAGAGTGCGGCTTTGAGGAACGCCTTTTAGAAATGGAATATTTGAGGTGGGCGACATTCCAGTTGTTCTAGAGTGTTTTTGCCTTCAATTATTTCCAACTGAAATGCCCCTTTTTTTTTCTATTGCCGTGATTTTGTAGGGTCCGTCCCAGTTTGTGCCCAATTTTCCATTACTTTGGTCTTTGCAGGCCAATGTCTTGGCTTTGAGGACATAGTCTCCTACTTTGAGCGGCCTTATTTTTGCCCTTTTGTTGTAGTACCTTTCAACTTGCTTCTTTTGGGACACCATTCTTATGTGGTCCATTTCTCTTCTTTCCTTGGCTTCATCAAGGTCTTGGAGCCTATTTGGATCGTTTTTCGTTCCGCTGGTGTGTGAATACCTCAAGCTTGGTTTGCCTATCTCGACGGGTATGACCGTGTCGGTTTCGTAGACTAAAGAGTATGGGGTTTCCCCTGTGCTAGGCTTGGGTGTGGTCCTGTGTGCCCACAACACTTCGGGTAATAGTTCAGGCCATAGCCCTTTGGCATCTTCAAGCTTTTTCTTCAGTATGATTAGTATGGTTTTGTTGGAGGATTTTTCTTGACCGTTGGCGGCGGGGTGGTACGGCGTGGAGGGGATTCTCTTGCTGCGCCATTTGTCGAAGAATTCGGTCATTTTTTGACCAACAAATTGTCATCCGTTGTCGCCGCTGATTTCTTTGGGGATGCCGAAGCGGCATATAATGTTCTTCCATATGAAGGCTATGAACTCCTGTTCGCGTATCTGTGCGTACGCACCTGCTTCTACCTACTTTGAAAAATAGTCAGTCAAAACAAGCAAAAATTGTACCTTTCCCAGTCCTGCGGGTAGGGGTCCGACTATGTCCATTCCCCATTTGATGAAGGGCGATGGAGAGGTAATTAAGTGTAGGGGTTCCCCTGGCTGTGGATCATTGGGGCATACTTTTGCCATTTTACGCATCGACAGACATATTCTGCTACTTCTTTCTTCATGGTGGGCCAGTATTAGCCGGCGCAAATGATGACCATACGAGGGCGAGGTTGTCTGTATTGGCGCCGCAGTGACCCTCGTGTACCTCTTCGAGTACTGGCCTTGTTTGGTGTGGACCTAGGCACTTGGCAAAGGGTCCGCCATGTTCTCTTGTAGAGGTCGTTGTTGATCAGGCAGTACCAGGAGGCTTGCACGCGGAGTTTTTTTTACCTATTTTTTGTCGCACGGCAGCTTTTCGTCCAATAGATAGGACATGAACTGGTTGCACCAGTCCCGGTAAGATTTAATGAAAATACCTCGGAGTGATCGATGGCTGAATGGAGGAGGGTGACCACACTTTCCTCGTTGATGTTTTTGGTGGCCGCGACCAATTTTTCCAGGCCGTCCGCTTTGATGTTCCGTGCTCTCGGAATTTGTTCAAAGCGACACTCGTTGATTCAGCCATTAGCCTGCAGATTTCTATCTGGTATTTTTGTAGCCTCTATTCTTTGATCTGGTAAGTCCCAGCGATCTGGTTTACAACGAGTTACGAGTCGCAGTGGAGAACGATCTGCCGTGCTCCGTATTTGAGGCTAATTTCATACCTGCAATAACGGCCTCATACTCGGCCTCGTTGTTAGTCATTTCGGGGCATCGTATGGACTGGCGAATTATTTCACTCGTGGGGACCTCTGGGACGAGACCCAGTCCCGATCCCGAAGCATTAGCGGCTCCATTAGTGTGGAGCACCCATCGGTCGTTAGAGGGGGCTCGTGTCGGGCCTCCAGCTCTGCTTTCAACATGATTTCTGTGCTGAAGTAGGCTATAAAGTCGGCTAAGACTTGAGACTTGATGGCGTTTCTCGGAAGGTATGAGATTTCGTGCTCGCTGAGCTCGATTGTCCATTTTGCAAGTCATCCTGATAGCTCAGGCTTTTGTAAGACACTCCTTAGTGAGAAGGTCGTTACTACTCTTATGAGATGGCATTGAAAATAAGGTCGCAGCTTTCGTGAAGCCACAACTAGTGGTAATGCCAGCTTTTCAAGGTGCGGGTACCGAGTTTCCGCGTCCACTAGTGTTTTGCCAATGTAATAGATGGGAGATTGCGTACCTTTATTATCGCGTACCAGGACAGCGCTGACGGCAACCTCAGACATAGCTTGATACACTAGAAGTGGTTCTCCTGGGCTTGCTTTGGATAGTAGGGGCGGCGAAGATAGGTACACCTACAGATTTATTAGGGCTTCGGCGCATTCTTCGTTCCACTGGAGCCCCTGATCTTTCTTCAACACACTGAAAAACATATGGCACCTGTCGTAGGATCGCGAGATAAACCTAGAATGGGTGGTTATTCAACCCGTCATCCTTTGCACCTATTTTTGCTGCCTAGCACTTTCGGTATTGCATCTATTGCTTTGATCTGATCCGAATTGATACCCCTCTGAGATACGAGGAATCCCAAGAACTTTCCCGAGGCCACACCAAAGACGCACTTTTTGGGATTCAATTTCATCTCGTATCTTCTCAATATTTCGAAAGCCTCTTCAGATGGTCGAGGTGATCCTCCTTTCTGGACGACTTTACCAGCATGTCGTCATTGTAGAATTCCATTGTTTTTCCAAGTTGTTCCTTGAACATCTCGGTCACCAAGCTTTGGTACGTTGCTCTTGCATTTTTGAGTCCGAAGGGAATTACTTTGTAGCAGTACGTCCCTCGGCGAGTGATGAAAGTTGTCTTCTCCAGATCTTCTTCGGCCATCATGATTTGATTGTAGCTAGAATATGCATCTAGGAAGCTCAAGAGTTCGTGTCCGTCCGTCGCGTCTATCAGCTGATCGATGTAGGGGAGTGGGAATGAATCTTTTTGGATGCTTTGTTCAAGTCTGTGAAATCCACGCACATTCGCTACTTCCTATTTTTCTTCTTGACCATGACAACGTTGGCGACCCATTCAGGGTATTTGGATTCTCTGATGGAACCATTTCTTAATAGTTTGTCTACTTCTTCACTCACGGCTACATTTATGGCGGCATAGAATTTTATCCTCATTTGCCTCACAGGCGGGTGTAGTGGATCAATGTTCAATTTGTGGGTAGCGATGTCCCGCGGTATCCCTAGCATATCTGAATGGGAAAAAGCAAACAAGTCTACATGGTTAGATAAAAATTCACGATACTTACTTAGATTCGTAAGTTCGTGCCCGATGTAGGCCTTGTGAGGTCATTGTCGGCTAACTGTATGGGATCAAGGTTCTCGACTGTAGCTTTGCTGGCTTGTATGATATCCGGATCTTAGATGGCGTCCTCTATCGGAAGAACCCGAGTCCCCGACAGAGCTGATTGATATGCTTCTGCACTCGACCCTTGGAGTTGTTTGGTGTGGGTATGGTCTTGAGCTATTTTGTCGCATTACTGGGCGGTGTGAGGTTCACCCTGTATGCTGAATACCCCCCATGGGGTTGGGAATTTGATCACCTGAATAGAAGCTGGAGGGGACTGCTCTCATGGCATGTATCCATGGTCGTCCAATGATGGCGTTATACGCGGTTTCCTGGTTTATCACGTGGAAGGTGGTTTTCAACGTGACTCCCCCGCCAAAACAAGCAGCGTTATTTCTCCGGAGATTCTTTCCACTGCATTGTTAAAACCAGTCAGTGTTATACATCGCAGTATTATCTTATCCTCACGTCCCATAAGTGCAAGTACCCTTGGGTGGATAATACATGCGCCGCTTCCGTCGTCAATCATAATTTTCCCAACGTCTGTATATACAATGCGTAAAGTAATAACTAAAGCGTTGTAATAAGGAAAATACAAACCGTCATTATCAGACTTATCTATGGTGATACTACCTTCCAAGTTGTCATACCGTTTGTGGGCGATAGTTACTTGTGAGTGGTGTAAATTTACCGTGATTGATTTCCGAGTCATTGGCGTCCCGATGATCATATTGATCGTACGTGTTGGCGAGGGCGGCCTTGGTGGCCCATTAGGTTGATCCTGCCCTCGTGTAAAGATGAGTTTCCCTTTATCGCTGAGTATTTCCCTTAGGAATCCTTGGTTCAACATTCTGACCACTTCTTGCCGTATCCCTATGCAGTCCTCGGTCTTATGCCCTCGCTTCTGGTGGAACTTGCACAGGGAGTTTGATTTTGGTGTGGTAGGGTATGACTTCATCTTTTCTGTCCATTGTACCTTCTTTCCCAGCCTTTCTAGTGCGTACACTACCTCCGAAGGGGAAACACAAAAGTTATGTTCAGATAGTAAAGGAGACATACCTCGTTCATTTCGTAAGGGGCGATGTGTCGCTGTAGTGCGTCCGCGTGCCTAAGTGGTGGCGGATGGGACAATCTGATATACAGTTGATGCCTTTCCCTATTGGAACGTGAGATTTGCTCCCGTCGCCCCTCATTGCGTCGGTCCCTCCTGGTCTCCAAATGTATTGTTGTTAGTCGCCGGGTAGGGCCGCTAAGGTCGCCCTCATCTACACGTACCTCGGCACAGTATGCGTTGTGGATTTCTTCCCATGTGGTAGGGGGATACTTTGTGAGGCGACTTAGCAGCTTGTTGGTCGCCCTCGAGCCGTCCCTGTTTAGCCCGTTCTGGAAAGCGGCAACTGTTGTGCCCTCTGATACATTCGGCAAACTCATTATGACCTTGTTGAATCTGGCTAGGAAGTCCCTGAGCCCTTTTCCCATGGTTTTCCGAATGGTGAAGATGTCGTTGACCCTTGCCTCCACTTTCTTTGCTCCCGCATGTGCTGTGATGAATTTGTCCGCCATTTCTTCGAACGTGGAGATACCCTTAGCCAGTCGCTGGGAGTACCATATCAACACCCCACCAGTCAGCGTCTCAGCGAACTTCTTTAGAAGTACTGACGATACCTGTTCCTTTACCAAATCGTTTCCTTTCACAGCTACGACGAAGTGGATCAGATGGTCCTCTAAATCGGTAGTCCCGTCGTATACCCTCAGATAGGGAGGCATTTTGATGGTCTTTGGGATGGAGTATGGTGCGACCTCGTCTGTGTATGGTTGTTCCACGAACCGCCCTATGTCGCGCTTTGGTAGTAGTTTAGGAGCGCCCGAGATCTTGTCCACTCTTTCTTGATGTTCCTTCATTTGGTCTAGGAGCGACTTGTTTTTGTGCTACATTTCTTCCATCTTTCTGAGGATGGATGTGAGCGTATCGTTGTTGGCATGAGTATCAATGAGAACATTGTTTGCTCGCGCGACCTAAGGTTCATCTTCTATCACGGTGAGATCCATCACTGGCGTGCGTCTTACGCCATGCTGTTGTAGCTTTTCCACCAAGTCGTTTAGAGTGTTTGTGAGCCATTCTATAGGTAGCTCCTTGAATTCCAGGGGTGCTTCCATAGATGTAGATGTAGAAGTTCCCCTTTCTCGTGGTTCCGTCGGGTCTTCGGGTGGAGGAGGTGGGGTTCCTCCACTCAACATGGTGCAGGGGTTTGCGTTCAAGAGAATATATTCACCTGCGTCGTTGAGCGAATCCATGAGGTTGACCCCAACCCCATCTATCGCTTTCATTTTCGCACAATTGTCAGGCAATCTTGTTTGTGTGATGTAGGGGATGGTTGTTAGTAGTTTTCTAGGCACAAACGATAATTTTGATTCTCGAAATCCCCACAGACGGCGCCAAATTGTTTTTCGCAAAAGATATATGCACTTTATAAGCTAAAAAACAATAAAAAAATATGAGGGTAAATTGTAATTAAGTATAATGAGTCCTAGAAGAGGTTATTTTACTAAGATCTTAGTAGATCTTTAAAGTAAAGAAGATAATAGAGAGTTCCTGCTATCAGAATGAGATAAAGAGATATAAAGATGTTTGCTTGATAACAGTGGAGAGAGAAAGTAGAGAGTTGGTATATTCAGAATTATCAATCTTCCCTATTACAAGGTGAAGGTCTCCTTTATATATTAGGAGACCTTTTCTCGAAATACACAAAAAGAAAAGTACAAAAGTTGGTGGTTCCACTAAACAAAGAGAGTCCGATGCTAAATGAAGTCGTTCCCTGTTTTGGCCGTACCCTTGCTTGGGTCGCCCTTATTATGAGGGGCGTGCCCACCTTGCGTGGGAACGTGATGAGTCAAATTTAGCCCTATACAGACCTTCCACCATAATCAATGAGGAACAATATCGCCAACTTTATTAAAAATGTTCAAAATTTAATATGATATGAGCAAACTTATTGTTGCATGTGAAAGCAGACAAAAGAAATAAAAATAAAAAAGAGATGAAATATGATGTAAGCGCTTATGTCAATATTCTTGTGATGTAAGAGATTACCTCATAATTCTTGTGATGTTCGCTTATATCAGCATTCTTATGACGTAAGCGCTTACCTTGGCAGGGCATTCCAAATGCCTATAAATAGGGTCTACATTTTCATTTGTAGATCATCCTAAAATTTCTTTTTTCTCTCTTCAGTTAATAAAGAACTATTCTTTGTGTGGCCGCGGAGTAGGAAAAAATTGTCGAACCACGTAAATCTTGTGTGGTCTTGTCTTGTGCAATTTATTATTTTTCTCTCTTAAATATTATTTTCCTTCTATTAGCTTGACACGCTTCCTAGCAACTGGTATCATAGCACAGACAGTGTTATTTCTAGTAGAAAAGAACAGTACTATTGATCATCGTACTATTCACATAATTTTTTTGTGAAAAATAGCATCAGAAGAAGGAAAGTTTAAGATTGACAAGTTCAATGGCAAAGATTTTGAATTTTGGGAAATGCAAATAGAGGATTATTTGTACAAGAAAAAGTTATACTTACCTCTGAGTGAGGCGAAACCGGAGACTATGGCCAAAGCCGATTGGAATCTATTAAATTGCCAAGCTCTTGGTGTGATTCGTTTGATGCTAACACCAAATGTGGCGTTTAACATCATTAACAAAAAGACCACTGCAGGCCTGGTGATGGCATTATCAAATATGTGCGAGAAGCCATCTTCTTCAAATAAAGTCTATTTGATGCGTCGATTGTTCAACTTAAAGATGATAGAAGGTGGATCAGTCACGGAACATATCAATGAGTTTAATATAATTTTAACTCAGTTGAGTTTTGTTAATATAACAATTGATGACGAAATCAGGGCGTTGATTCTATTATCATCTCTACCGGAGAGTTGGTCCGCAACAGTAACTGCAGTTAGCAGTTCATCATGAAGTGCCAAACTCAAATTGAATGATATTAGAGACTTGGTTCTAAGCAAATATATTCGCCGAAGAAAATCAATTAATTCTCCATGATCTGCTCTTAATATTAAAAGCAGGGGAGAATCAACCAAAGAGGACAAAATCATGGTTATGGCAGATCAAAGTCAAGGAGAAGAAGGACAATCCAAAAATCGACATTACTTGTTGGAATTGCGATAAAAAAGGGTCACTACAGTAGCCAATGTATAGAACCAAATAAGAAGAAGGAAGAAAATTCAGCAAATGTAATTGCTGAACAAGTCGGTAATGCACTAATTTGTTGTGCAAACAGCCCAGTCGAATCTTGGATTCTGGATTCAGGTGCATCTTTTCACTCTACATCATGCAAAGAATTATTGCATAATTATATTACTGGAAAATTTGGGGAAGTTTATCTAGCAGACGCCGAACCTCTCGATATTGCCGGAAAAGGTGAAGTTCATATAAAGAATTCACAAGGGACACTATGGAAACTGCAAAATGTACGACATGTTCTTGGCCTCAAGAAAAATCTGATATCTATGGGTCCGATTGACAATGAAGGATATACAAAAACATTCGGCAACGAATCATGGAAGACAACCAAAGGGAATTTGGTTGTGGCACGAGGCTTCAAAAGGGGAACATTGTATGCAACTGCAATAGAAAGTGATACTATAGAAACAGTTGTTCATGGTCGTGATACAACATTGTGGCACCGGAGGCTCGGGCATATGAGTGAGAAGGGAATGATGCTTTTGGCATCTAAAGAAAAATTGCCAAATCTAAAACATGTTGAATTAGGTTTGTGCGAAGATTGCATTTACAGGAAACAAAAGAGAGTTAGTTTCTCAAATGTGAGAAGGATGCAAAAGAAAGAGAAGCTGGAACTAGTGCATACAGATGTGTGGGGACCGGCTCCTGCAACTTCTCTAGGAGGATCACGCTATTATGTCACCTTCATTGATGATTCCACAAGAAAGGTATAGGTTTATTTTCTGAAAAAATAAATCTAATATGTTTGTTACCATTAAAAGATGGAAAGTTGAAGTTGAAAGTCAGACAAGCCTAAAGTTAAAATGACTGAAGTTTAACAATGGAGGAGAGTATGATAGCCGAGAGTTCAAATCATTTTGCTCGGAGAATGGGATTAGAATGTCAATACAGTTCTTGGAACACCGAAACAAAATGGCGTTGCTGAGAGGATGAACAGAACCCTGAATGAACGAGCCAGAAGTATGAGAATACATTCTGGATTGCCGAAGTATTTTTGGCTGAGGCTGTTAACATGGAAACTTACCTCATAAATAGGAACCCTTTGTACCGCTGAATTTTGAAATTCCTGAGGAGGTATGGACAGGAAAGGAGGTAACTCTCTCACATTTGAAATTTTTTGGTAATGTTGCTCATATGCATGTAAACTCTAATAATAGAGGTAAGCTTGATCCTAAAGCCAACAAATGTTTCGTTATTGGTTATGGTGATGATAATTTTGGTTATCGATTTTGGGATGATCAGAATTTTCATGCCCCAAATCCGAGGGGCATGACCGACACCCAACCGGGTATGCCCAGTCGAGTGGACCTGGGTGCGTCTCCTATTTCCCATGCGTTACCCCTCATTATTCAATGATAATTAACCAAAAGATACCAAATTTTGAGATTGAAAGAACACATGATTTCTCTTTTATAAACACACATTATGATGAACAGGGAACGTCTTGTACAAAACATACATTATGAATAACAAGGAACGTGGTATACAAGTTTACAACGCCCAAACATACACCTTTATACAAGTTCTAAGCCACATGCCACTGTCTACAGAGCCTCTAAGAGAAAGACAATACAACACTTGCTGGCGACAAGGCCGCGGCTATACCTTTAAAAAGGACACAAAACTCCAAAATACAACCACATGGGTGGCATGAGCCACACAAGGCCCCGGAAGAAAAGGGGCTCACCAAACACTAATACCGCCGATATAGAGGAGGAGGATCTATGAACGGTAGACTGGAGTGCCTACCACGAATCCACCTACAATCATAACACGAATGTAGCGCCCCCGGCAAAAGGGACGTTAGTACATTTGAATTGTACTGGCATGTATGAACAAACTCTGTCCCAAGTAAACTCAAGCCAAATTGCATATACAAGTATGCAACAGAACAACAATAGTACAAGTACAACCATGGAGCAACAACCAAACATTTCACAACAAATGATTCAAGTAGTCAAACAAAGAGGCAATAAGTGCCCCACAAGTTACAAACTCTCCTGCTGTCTCCTTTCACATTTCCACATTTATAATTTCATGATTCATATTTATATCAATAGTGATATTGGATCACATTTTCCACCCTTATTGCCTCGTCCACCCTTATTACCTCGGCCACCCTAATCACCCCAACCCACACCTTATTTCACCGTGTTGCGGCGCGCAACCCGACCCCACCTAACAATATTCAATTCACAACAACAAATACAAGAAATCAACTATGGCACATTGTTAAAATAGATCCACAACAAGGATAATGAATTCCCACAACTAGCAACAGCAATTTCCTCATGTTCATCAAATTGGTACATAATTTGGATTATCTACAACAGTTGTTCACAACTAATCACACACGGTGTTCCACATTATTTCCATTTCCACTATTCCACATTATTTCCATTTCCACTGTTCCACATTATTTCCATTTCCAAACTCTTCAAAATTACAAGTTCCACAACTTTCACCACAAAGTGTTACCACACAATTATACAACACGAAAGCTTCACAATGATTCCCACAAGAATATCAACTATCAACAATCTCACAACTAACACAAGGCGATTTCATAAGGATCATAGTTAGTCATACATACCTGGAGTTGATTATCCCCTTTAAACCTCTAGTCCAATTCGTCAAGCAATCAAGAAGTCAATCTAGTTCATGAGAAACACTTAGGTTTTAGAAATTTATACTCATAGTTACTACCCAATTCCCTTTTTTACAAGATTTTAGAGTTTTGAAGACATGCATGAAGGTTTTATGAAGAATTTTCAAAGTAAGTGTATGGTGTTCCCTTCCCAAGATTAATTTCAAAATTTGGGGGAAATGGGTTAGGGATTTTACCTGAGAAATCAATAAAGAAGACAATGCAAAAAGAATTTTCAAAGCTCTAATGATTTTGAAAGACTAGATGATGAAGGTTTTTCTTTCTCTCTCAAGAACCCTCTCTCCCTCTCTCTTGTTTTGATCAGAAGTGTGTTAAGAATAATGGAGAAGGTGTTTTAATAAAAGGTGGGTCGGGTCTAAAATGTTAGAAAAATACCAGGCGAGCTCGATTTGCGACGCAATCTGCGGTCGCAGAACTGACATGCGGTCCGCATAATGGACCGCATAAATGGCTTAAATTTCAAACCTGTTGGGTTGTGAATGCGGTGAATATACAGTCAGCATTTGAGTTCTGCAGTCGCAAAATGCACCGCAGAACTGACCTTCGAATTTTCTCAGGGACAATATGCGATCACTCTGCAGTCCGCATGTTGATTATACGATCGCAGATTTGACAGCATTTTCAACATCAAAAATTGGTTTCTCTCTAATTCACTCTGCGGTAGGAATGTGGTCCGCATAGCTGATCTGCGACCGCATTCTGGATCACATTTTAACCATTTTCTGGAAAAATTTTGATTTCACTTTTTTAAGTTCAAAACAGTAAAAAGAATCTGATCCGTGTGGGTAGACTTGACTCTATGAGCTTCTAACATCTGAGCACTTATTTTCATGGGGCCTTACATCCTCCCCGCTTAAGATCATTCGTCCTCGAATAAGAACTTGGGAACCAAATGAGTTTGAAAACATGATATGCAAGTTTCTACACTTTTATCAACTTTCAAGTTTGTTTTAGAAAAATTTCGCCTGAGTTCCCTTTGTAATATGGATATAACCACCTGTCAAAGAATCCCCAAAATGCATTCCCAAGCATTACTACTCAAACTTGCTACCTTATTATAGTTAAAGAAATGCACGATCTTCACACTTGGACATATTCAACCTCTTGGTACACCCTTAACCATTTGAAACACAACATGTAATCAAATTAAGCATTAATCACCTGTACTATTAAAGCCATTTACCTATCATAAGGGTACAACACAGTTATTCATTCAATACAATTCCTCCATGCAGAAACTAACCATTACACAATTAGAACACTTTGGTACACAGTCTCCATGCAAAATTAATTATTACTTCCATACATCACCTTACCATGGGAGCACAAAACTTTTATTACCAAAAAGGACTGCTCATTGCTCAAATAGTTACAACACATAAACTTGGTTGGCACAACTTGGAGAACTACAACAATAAGGCACTTGGAAAGAGAAGGAATGATTCTTACACCTAATGGAACACATCACTAGCTCTCATAAGGACAAGATTTGCACGATCATTTCTGAACTTATTCAAATAGATGGGGGTACTTTATCTTCATCTCATCTTCCGCTTCCCACGTGGCTTTCTCGACTTATTGGTTTCGCCACAACACTTTAACTGAAGCAATCTCCTTGTTTTGCAACTTTCAGACTTGCCTATCCAGAATAGCAACCGAAATCTCCTCATATGATAACTCTTCTGTAACCTTGATGTCTTCAACTGGCACAATATTAGACGAATCGCCTACAACTTTCCTCAACATGGATACATGAAACACCGGGTGCACTAAGGACATTTAAGGGGGCAATTCCAACCTATACGCAACTTGACCGATACTTTGAGTGACTTGATAAGTCCCGATGTACCTAGGACTTAGTTTTCCCTTCTTCCCAAAGCGCATGACTCCTTTCATAGGAGACACTCTCAAGAATACCCAATCTCCTTCTTGAAACTTCAATTCTCTTCGACACACGTCCGCATAGGATTTCTGGCGAATTTGAGCAGTCTTCATTCTCTCCTGAATGACTCTTACCTTCTCCATGGCCTGATGCACGAGATTTGGCCCTATTAATTCTGCTTCACCAACCTCGAACCACCCGATTGGGGACCTACACTTTCTTCCGTACAATGCTTCGAATGGGGCCATCTGGATGCTAGCATGGAAGCTATTGTTATAAGCAAACTCTATAAGGGGAAGGTGATCATCCCAATTACCCTTTAAATCCAAGACACATGCCCACAACATATCCTTGAGCGTCTGAATAGTCTGCTCTGCTTGGACATCGGTCCGCGGATGAAAATCTTTGCTAAGATTCACTTGAGTACTCAAACCTTGCTGAAATTTCCTCCAAAAGTTAGTTGTAAACTGAGCTCCTCGATCCGAAATATTAGAAAGCGGTGTACCATGAAGCCTCACTATCTCCTTGATATACAACCGAGAATATTGTTCCGCAGTATCGGTGGACTTGACTGGCAAAAAGTGAGCTGATTTGGTGAGCCTATCCACAATTACCCAAATTTAGTCGAACTTGTGCTGAGTACGAGGTAGTCCTGTCACGAAGTCCATATTGATAAATTCCCACTTCCACATCGGTATTTCTATAAGCTGAGTCAACCCTCCCGGACGCTGATGCTCGGCCTTCACTTGCTGGAAATTTGGACACTTAGAGACAAAGTCCGCCACACTCTTCTTCATACCACTCCACCAATAGATATCCTTGAGATCGTGACACATCTTTGTATAGCCTGGGTGCACTGAATACTTGGAATGATGAGCCTCCGCCATTACCCTCTCCTGAAGAATATCCACATATGGGACATATAACCTGTCATGACACCGTAGCACACCATCATTGCTGCCGAGTGAAAATGCTAAAATTTTGTTACTTAGAGCTGCCTCCTTCAATTGTGCCAATGCTGGATCAACAAACTACTTTTCTTTAACCTCTGCCACGAGCGACGATTCTGCTGTATTATGCACCATAAGTTCCTCCTCGTTCGGGGCCGAGATACAAACCCCAAGACTAGCCAACTTTTGTACCTCCAGAGATAGGAACCTCTGATCCGCTCTCAAGTGAGCCAAGCTACCCTTGGATTTCCGGCTGAGGGTGTCGACCACCACGTTCTCCTTCCCTGGACGGTACAAGATATCCATATCATAATCCTTAAGCAAATCAAGCCACCACTGCTGCCTCAAGTTAAGCTCCTTCTGCTTGAACAAATATTGGAGACTCTTGTGGTCTGAAAACACATCTACATGAACCCCATAAAGATAATGCCGCCATAATTTCAAGGCGAACACAACTGCGGCAAGATCCAAATCATGCGTCGGATAATTCTTCTCGTGATTCTTGAGTTGCCTGGAAGAATATGTTATGACCTTCCCGTGCTGCATCAGAACACACCCTAAACAAACCTGGAGGCATCACAATAAACTACAAACCCCTATGTGCCCTCTGGCAATGCCAATACTGGTGCCGAAGTCAACCTTGTCTTCAATTCTTGAAAACTTTTCTCACAAGCATTTAACCACTGGAACTTGGTTGATTTTTGCGTCAATTTAGTCAAAGGAGAGGCGAGGGTGGAGAATCCCCTACAAACCTCCGATAATACCCTGCTAACCCCAAAAATCTAAAAATCTACATCGGGGTCGTGGGCCTAGGCCAATCCTTCACCGCTGCAATCTTTTGGGGGTCCACTTGAATCCCCTTACTAGAAATAACATGACATAGAAAAGCGACGGACTCCAACCAAAATTCACATTTGGGGAACTTGGCGTACAATTGGTGCTGATGTAGAGTCTGCAAAACCGCTCTGAGGTGGCTGGCATAATCCTCCCTGCTCCACGAATATACGAGGATGTAGTCAATGAAAACAATCACGAAGGAGTATAAGAATGACTTGAAGACCCGATTCATAAGATCCATAAAAGTTGTCGGGGCATTGTTTAACCCAAAAGACATGACCAAGAATTCAAAGTGGCCATAACGCGTTCTGAAAGTGGTCTTAGGAATATCCTGCTCCCTGATCCTCAATTGGTGGTACCCGGACTGCAAGTCAATTTTGGAGAATCACCTTGCACCTTGCAATTGATCGAACAAGTCATCTATCCTAGGCAAAGGGTACTTATTTTTTATGGTGACTTTATTAAGCTGCCGATAATCGATACACATCTGAAGCGATCCAATCCTTCTTTCTAACAAAAAGAACCGAAGCACCCCATGGCGACACACTTGGCCGGATAAACCCCTTCTCCAATAGATCCTTCAACTGCTCTTTTAACTCTCGTAACTCTGTTGGCGCCATTATGTACGGTTGAATAGATATTGGCTGGGTATCTGGCAATACATCAATCCAGAAATCAATCTCCCTATCTGGCGGAATTCCTGGAAGCTCATATGAAAATACCTCAAGAAACTCATTCACAACCGACACGGACTTGGGGGCGGGCACCTTTAGAGTAGTGTCCGCCACCCGGACTAAATGATAGATACACCCCTTCCTGATCATCTTTGAAGCCTTGAGGTTGGAAATAAACCTACCCTTCGGCATAACACCATTCCCCTTCCATTCAACAACCGACTCATTAGGAAACTCGAGTCTCATGACTCTCGTACGACAATCAAGTTTAGCAAAGCACGAATAGAGACAATACATCCCCATGATTACATCAAAATCCACCATCCCAAGATCGATAAGGTCAGCCGTGGTAACACAACCACCTACCATAATAACACAATTCCAATAGATCCGTGCGGCTGTAATAGAATCAACAACCATAGTCGATATAGAGAACGGCTCAAGAAGCTGCTCGGGTTCAATAGCGAAACTCGAAGCAACGAATGGAGTGACATAGGACAAAAGAAGACCACGTATCAATAAGAGCATATCAATCAAAGGTCTGAACGGATAGGATACCTGTGACAACATCTGGGGAAGCCTCAGCACTCTGACAGCCACTCAATGCATAAAACCTTATGAGTCCGCCCCTACCACGAGCTCCACCTCTGGCTGCACCACACCCTGCTGGGGCTGGAGGGCTCACTGATGACGTAGCAACTGATGAACTGGATGGCTGAGCATGTCCTTTACATGTGCCCTGTCTGGGCGCATGTCAGTCCCGCTGTATGTGACCTCTCACCCCACAATTGTAACACACTAGAGCATCCAAGTAACAATCCTCTGTATGAAATCTCCCACACTTGGGGCATATACCTCCCTACTCTCGAGGTCTCATCCACGAATGACTGAACTGGCAGGACCTCCTGCTGTCTGAACTTGGCCCCGAAGGGCTACTCAATTGGAAACGCTGCACTGGCTGAGGACTGAGCATAAGACTGAGATGGTCCTGATGACCCTCTCCCTGGAGCTGACCTCCCTGAGTGACCCATAGACCGGGCCCTGCTGCTACTCTCCCTGTCTGCCCGAATCTTCAACTTCGTGGCCTCTGTGGCCTGAGCAAAACCCACGATCTTCCCATAAATCATGTCTAAATGTAAAGCCGTTGTAGCAGCCTCATTTACCACTAAAGGGCTTAGACCCTAAACGAATCGCCGAACTATGGCCTCCATAGTCAACACCAACTGAGGAGCATACTTGGACAACCTCACGAACTCCATATGATACTCCCAAACACTCATGCCACCCTGCTTAAGAACCTCAAACTCGGTGGCACGGGCTGCCATGGTCTCGGCAGGTAAGAAGTGGTCCATGAAGGCATCTACGAACTCATCCCATCTAGTTGGAGGGCTCCCCTCCTAACGGGAATCCTCCCACATCTCAAACCACGAACGCGCATCCCCCTTCAACCTGTATGAAGCCAATTCTACCCCTTCTATCTCTGTAGCCTTCATTACCCGAAGGGTCTTGTACATCTCATCAAGGAATTCGTGCGGATCGGCCACTAGGTCTGTGGTTGAGAACTCTGGAGGGGACAATCGCAGAAACTGGTGAACTCTGGAGCTGGAGGAATCTTCCTGTCCACTGGAGGACACAGGGGCATCATGAGATCTCTGGGCCTGGGCGGCCACTAACTGGGTTAACATGCGGATAGCTCCCGTAAGGTTTCCATTAGAAATCCCGAGATCAGAAGCTGGAGCAACATCAGGATTAGGGGCATTGGAAGGAGGGATAGTAGCACCCTCGGCTGCTGCTGGAACATGATTGCTTGGATCATGAATGGATGGAGAAGGAAAATTCTGAACAGGGGAATCACTCTCACCCACGGCATCGGCACATGATCCACAGCCGCACTGGAAGTGGCATTGGCCCCTAGGCCAAGTCTAGCTTTCTGCTTAGGTGTCATCTCTGAAAATTCGGAATAGAGCACGAATTAGACACAACATCATTTCACCGCACGAACTTGGAATAACAAATAAGAGGATCATTTTTCCAAAATGCCTGTATGACCCACAACTTATAGATGTGGTCGAAAACACACCGATAAGAAGGTCTCTACTATGCACGACTCTGAGACATCCTAGGACTCCTTTAAAACCTTAAGCTGTGATACCAAGTTTGTCACGCCCCAAATCCGAGGGGCATGACCGGCACTCAACTAGGTAACCCCAGTCGAGTGGACCTGGGTGCCTCTACTATTTCCCACGCGTTACCCCTCATTATTCAATGATAATTAACCAAAAGATACCAAATTTCGCGATTGAAAGAAAACATGATTTCTCTTTTATAAACACACATTATGATTAACAGGGAACATCTTTTACAAAACATAGTATGATTAACAGGGAACGTGGTAAACAAGTTTACAGCACCCAAAACATACACCTTTATACATAAGTTCTAACCCACATGCCACTGTCTACGGAGCCTCTAAGAGAAAGACAATACAACACTTGCCGGCGACAAGGCCCCGGCTATACCTTTAGAAAGGACACAAAACTCCAAAATACAACCACATGGGTAGCATGAGCCACACAAGGCCCCGGAAGGAAAGGGGCTCACCAAACACGAATACCGCCGATAGAGATGAGGAGGAGCTATGAACGGTGGATTGGAGTGCCTACCACTGATCCACCTACAATCATAACACGAATGTAGCGCACCCGGCAAAAGGGACGTCAGTACATTTGAATTGTACTGGCATGCATGAACAAACTCTGTCTCAAGTAAACTCAAGCCAAATTGCATATACAAGTATAGAACTGAACAAAAATAGTACAAGTATAACCATGGAGCAACAACCAAATATTTCACAACAAATGATTCAAGTAGTCAAACAAAGGGGCAATCAGTGCCCCACAGGTTACAAACTCTCATGCTGTCTTGTTTCACATTTCCACATTTATCATTTCATGATTCATATTCATATCAATAGTGATATTGGATCACATTTTCCACCTTTATTGCCTCGTCCACCCTTATTACCTCGACCACCCTTATCACCCCAACCCACACCTTATTTCACTGTGTTGCGGCGCGCAACCCGGCCCTGCCTGATAGTTTTCAATTCACAACAACAAACAGCACAACAACAAATACAAGAAATCAACTATGGCACATTGCTAAAATAGATCCTCAACAAGGATAATGAATTTCCACAACTAGCAACAACAATTTCCTCATGTTCATCAAATTTGTACACAATTTGGATTATCACAACAGTTGTTCATAACTAATCACACACGTTGTTCCATATTATTTCCATTTCCACTATTCCACATTATTTCTATTTCCATTGTTCCACATTATTTCCGTTTCCAAACTCTTCCAAACTACAAGTTCCACAAATTTCACCACAAAGTGTTACCATACAATTATGCAACACGAAAGCTTCACAATGATTCCCACAAGAATATCAACTATCAACAATTTCACAACTAACACGGGGCAATTTCACAAGGATCACAGTTTGCCATACATACCTGGAGTTGATTATCCCCTTTAAAGCTCTAGTCCAATTCATCAAGAAATTAAGAAGTCAATCTAGTTCATGAGCAACACTTAGATTTTAGAAATTTAAATTCATAGTTACTACCCAATTCCCTTTTTTACAAGATTTTAGAGTTCCGAAGACATGCATGAAGATTTTATGAAGAATTTTCAAAACAAGTGTATGGGTTTCCCTTACCAAGCTTAATTTCAAAATTTGGGGGAAATGGGTTAGGGATTTTACCTGAGAATTCAATAGAGAAGACAATGCACCAAGAATTTTCCAAGCTTCAATGATTTTGAAAGACTAGATGATGAAGGTTTTGCTTTCTCTCTCAAGAACCCTCTCTCCCTCTCTCTTGTTTTGATCAGAAGTGTGTTAAAAATGAGGGAGACTGTGTTTTAATAAAAGGTGGGTCGGGTCTAAAAATTTTTAAAAATACCATGCGAGCTCGATCTGCGAAGCAATTTGCGGTCGTAGAACTGACATGCGGTCCGCATAATGGACCGCAGAAATGGATCAAATTTCAAACCTCTTGGGTTGGGAATGCGGTGAATATACGGTCTGCATTTTAGTTCTGCGGTCGTAGCACTGCAGAACTGACCTTCGAATTTCCTCAGGGACAATATGGGATCACTCTGCGGTCCGCATGTTGATTATGCGATCGCAGATTTGACTGCATTTTCAACATAAAAAATTGGTTGCTCTCTGATTCACTTTGCGGTAGGAATGCAGTCTGCATAGCTTATCTACGACCGCATTCTGGATTGCATTTTGACCATTTTCTGGAAAAATTTCGATTTCACATTTTTAAGTTCAAAACAGTAAAAAGAATCTGATCTGTGTGGGTAGACTCGACTCTATGAGCTGCTACATCTAAGAACTCATTTTCACGGGGCCTTACAAGAATAAAAAGATCCTAAGACACAGGAATGTCACATTTAATGAAAATGTGATGTACAAGGACAAGCTTGAAGTAGAACCAACTAGCACTAGCAAACCGACATCCGAAACAGTTGAGTTAGAAGAAATCTCAGAAAGTGAAGTGATTAGAGGGATTACAACTGATTCTGGATTTGAAGATGAAGAACCAAAAGCTGAATTTGAAGAAGAACTATAAGTCGAACCTAGATCACAACCAGAACCGGAACCAGAGATAGAATCAAATGCAGCACAAAATCTAGAATCAGGACCTGAATCAAATTCGGATTCTGTTACTCATGAACCTACATTTAGGAGATCTAAAATAGTCACGAATCCTCCAGATAGGTTAATTCTCTCTCTTCATTATTTACTTCTAACTGATGTTGGAGAACCAGAGCATTTTGTTGAAGCAATACAGGTGATAGACTCTGATAAGTGGAAGCTAGCCATGAAAGAAGAGATGAATTCTCTTCAAAATAATAAAACATGGATATTTGCAGAGTTACCAAAAGGAAAAAAGGTATTGCAGAACAAGTGGGTGTACAGAGTCAAGGAAGATCATGATGGTAAGAAGAGATACAAAGCACGATTAGTAGTAAAAGGCTTTCAGCAGAAGGAATGAATTAACTACACCGAGATCTTCTCTCTTATAGTCAAATTAACTACTATTAGGTTAGTGCTAAGTATCGTAGCTGCAGAAATTTGCATTTGGAGCAGCTAGATGTTAAAACTGCTATCTTGCATGGCAACCTTGAAGAAGACATCCACATGAAGCAACCTGAAGGTATTCAAGTTTCTGGTAAAGAAAACATTGTGTGTAAGATTAAGAAGAGTTTGTATGGTTTGAAACAAGCTCCCTAACAATGGTACATGAAATTTGATGGATTCATGCATAAAAATAGTTTCACACGATATGAGATGGACCATTGCTGTTATATCAAAATCTTAATGAATCATATATTATTTTACTGTTGTATGTTGACGATGCTAATTGCAGGATCTAGCATAAATGATATCAACTTGGTTAAGCAACAACTAGCGGAGGAGTCTGAAATGAAAGACTTAGGACCGGCTAAGCAAATGCTTGGGATGAGGATTAGCAGAAACAGGTCGGAAGGAACCTTAAAGTTATCTCAAGAAAAGTATGTACATAAAGTACTAAACAGGTTCAGTCTTCATGATGCAAAGACCAGAATCACTCCACTTAGGAGCCGTCTAAATCTGTCAAAGGACCAATCACCTAAGACAGATGAAGAAAGGAAGTACATGTCCATAGTTCCGTATGATTCAGCAGTAGGGAGTTTGATGTATACTATGGTTTGCACTAGACCTAACATAACTCATGATGTTGGAGTTGTCAGCAGATCTATGAAACGAGCATTGGGAAGGTGTAAAATGAATATTGTGATATCTCAAAGGCACCTCAGGTATGACACTTTGTTTTAAAAAGAGCAATATTATCTTACAAGGTTTTCCTGATGCAAATTTAGACGGCGATCTGGATAGTCGAAAAAGTACCACAGACTACGTATTCTCTTTATGTGGTATTGCTGTTAGTTGGATGTCCAGACTTCAGAAAAGTATTGCTCTATCTACCATTGAAGCAAAGTACATGGAAATCTCAAAAGCTGGAAAAGAGATGATTTGGATCAAGATAAAGAGCTAGGTAAAGAGAAGGACAATTGTGAGCTTTTCTGCAATAGCCAGAGTGCAATTCATCTTGCCAAGAATCCAGTGTTTCATGCAAGATCGAAGCATATCCAGTTGAGGTATCATCATATCCAAGAATTGATAAAAGGAGGAACTGATTCCCTGTAGAAGGTACTAGGATCAAAGAACTTGTTAGATATGTTGAGCAAAGTTGTCGGTATTGACAAACTGAGGTTGTGCACTGCCTCGGTTAGCCTTCAAGACTGATAACGTGAAGGCGCCACCAGAGAATAGCAAATCTTTTTCTTTCTTGATGTAACATAGGTTTGTGGGGGAAATTGATAGGAGCAAACTTATTGTTGTATGTGAAAGTAGACAAAAGAAAGAAAAATCAAAGAGAGATAAAATATGATAAGCTCTTACATCGACGTTCTTGAGATGTAAGCGATTACCTCACCATTCTTGTGGTGTAAGCGCTTACATCGACGTTCTTATGATATAAGCGCTTACCTCGGCAGGGCACTCCAAGTGCCTATAAATAGGGGTCTACATTTTTATTTGTAGATCATCCCAAAATTTTTCCTGTCTCTCTTCAGTTAATAAAGAGTTATTCTTTGTGTGGCCTTGGAGTAGGCAAAAATGTCCGAACCACGTAAATCTTGTGTTGTCTTGTCTTGTGCAATTTATTGTGTTTCTCTCTTAAATTTTCTTTTCCTTCTATAAGCTTGACACACTTCCTAACATAATATACATATATAAAAAATAATTTTTATCTGTATATACAATATAATTGTTTATATACCTAGTATAACTTTTTTATGAACACCCAAGGGAAGTTTTGATATCTAGAAAATCTTCTATATCGTCCAACGTGTAGATGTAGAAGATTTTTTTTGATCTTCAACGGGGATAGAATACTCTGACTTCCATTCATTTACTACTTGTTAGGGATGATTGTTACTTATTGTATCGTATCATATTATTATTTAAATATAATATTTATTTTGATTGTTACTTTAATTTTATTATATTGTACCGTTAAATTCTTAGTTACGTAACGATGAAATGTGTCATTTTATGTAACGACCGATTTAGTGTGATCGCATTGTTTTCTTGTGTTTTCCTCTCAATCTCACCCTTTATTATTATTAAATAATTTTACGTTATCATTTACCCTACCTTTTTATATACCCTATCATAATTTATTTTTTATAATATTGCACGTTTATTCATCATATTACTGATGCATGATACAGTGAAATGACTTCAAAACGACATGATGCATCCAAATATTGTATTCATCAAACGATACAGTACAATACAATACGATACATTATGAAACTGAGGCGTAACAACCATCCAAACAAACTGTTAGAATTTTCGCACTATGTTTTATTTTTCCAGACAGTTTTTACTATAATACTATACAAACTCTGAGTTGGGCATGCCGGTTTGAACCTGTTCATCAGGGCATTTCACCGTTGGGCGTTCTTTCCTTTTCTCGGGCGCGAGAGGCACTTCCGAGCAGCTGACAACAAGAAGGTGATATTTCCTCTGAAATTTTATAATTGAAAGCTGGTAAACTTATTAATTTTTCATAATAAAGAACGTTATTAAGTGTTTTCACAATTTTCAAAAATTTAAACATTCTTGTAATCATTTATTTCTTGCTTTTCTATTTGTTCGGGGTATAACTACGGGGATTCCTTTATTTACTTCTTTTTTCTCTCTTTCTAAACTAATTTTGGTTAGAAATGTCAAATGTAATAGCAGTATCTGTGGACATGCATATATCAAAGCAAATGTTATTTGCCTTAGAGGAATTGCCACCAGGAGACCTGAGCACCACATAGGACTTCTCATGTGAATTTTCATAGAAAAAAATACAGATATGAAAGTAAGGTAAACTGTCACTTGTTACTTAATTCAGTCTTCATGTCAACTCAGGGAGCTTCTTGGCAGAAACTCAATTCGTTCCAGGGAGCAAGTGTACGATCTTTTTTTAAGCACAAATAAAAGTGAAACTGTAATTCGTTACTTATTTCACAGTTTAACAAGAAAACAAGCTGCTGCTCGAATATGATCCTGAAAGGATCAATCAACACCAAGTAGATCACCAAGGAATTTGTTGAGCATCCCAGGCAAAGAACTTGCCATTATCAGATCTCTTTGTGTTGTTTATGATGCTGAGCAGCTTCTGAACAGAGTACTCTTTGGTGAAAAGTTTTTCTTTTGGAACATTTCTTTGAAATGGTTTAGAGAGATCAGTGTCCACCGTGCCTGGGTGCAACAAAATGCATATAATTGGATCCTTCTTGCGCGCAAATTCCACCGCCACATTCTTTGTTACTGCAGCACTAAGACATGGTTAGCATGAACTAAAGCTTTAGTCACACTTGAGGACTTTTCACTATTCAGGTACACAACAAGCCAACTTCTTCATTATTGACTTTTAACTCACTACACTGTATATATGTATCCTATAAAGAGTCTGGGGCACTTTAACGCCTTTTCATCAGTGCCGGGGCTCACTAAACTTCAGATCGAAGAGCCAACAAAAAATTAGTTTCTCCCTTTTCTGATCTCCGTACTCAACAAGACTTGAAAAACAAATATATGTGATGAAATCTTAATTAACCAATGTTGCAAATAGCACCAGAAAGCATTCGAGTGTTATCTTGTTTGGTTGCTTACAAAATAGTACTCAAGTAAAGGAAACACAGCCAGGAACTCATCATGCATTCTGTAGAACCAATTTCGTTGTGTATTTTGCAATGTCCTCAAAAGCAAGAAAAGAAAACCAAATATTTGTAGCTGAATTTAAGGGGACATGGGTCCAGTAATATGCATAACATTTCACCAAGATTTTGCTTGGAAATTGGCAGACCTCAACATATACTGAATTACCCTAACATTAAGTCATTGTATTATGGAATTATACAAATGCTTAAAGAAGTTTATCCCGAACCAAAAAAGAAACATTCCAACGTTTTCTCATAAGCATAGTGAATTGTTATTGTGTGTGTCCACAAGAAATGATACTCGGAAGAAAATGCACCACGTAATGGCAGATGTGCCCTACACTTGTGATATTTGTCGAATTACATTATTGATTTCTTCTCTCTAAACAATCAAAACATAGCCAAGTATGTCCCGAGCATCGATGAGTTTAAGGGTGCCGATAACGCTAATCATCTCTAAACTGAATTGTAAGCAAGATAGAAAGGATACAGAGAGAGGAATGAACTTCACACTCAATATCCTTTAAGCAGAGAAAACTAAACTGCACACCTATCCTATGATTCTTTAGGCAAAAATAAACATTTATCAAGCTAAGATTTGTGCTCCAGACTGAGCCAGAAGAAGTCAAAAACTTGCCAAAGGTGGAGACTGTCGTGTTTGGACCCCTACTACCACCAGTCTCTTGACAGCATCTACCATATAATTTATAAGAGAGGCTCTTTGGTTGAACTGCGCGGACATTCTAGTGATCATCTAAAACTGATTGTCATTCCCCCTACAATTTTGACTTACCAGTTCATAAAATGCATAAAACTGGAACCATTGTTTTATTTCTTTTCATTGTTTCTCCTTTTCCTGTTAATGGTTAATATAATTAGTAATTGTTTCCTAACTGTGCAACAAATCCTCAAATCCTTCTATGCAAAATCTTGCCTTCAATGATCATGCTAGAGATATCCATAATATATTTGCTATCATTTTTCTATTATCTTACACCATATATTGCTGGATCACAGAAAGTTCATGGAAAACTTCAACTTTACCATCCATAAGCAGAAGTTAAATTAGTAACCGGTTAAATGGACTTATTTAAGAAGCATACGCTGATTCAAGGCCGTCTTAGATGCACGATAGGAATGCCACCCTCCCAAACTATTGTCTCCAATCGATCCCACCCTTGCGCTTAAGTTAGCAACAACAGCAAAATCCTTGTCAGTACCAGACCCACCTCCAGCTTTCAGCAAAGGCCACATATGCTGTTCACCCAAAACATAAACTAAAGGTTACTACATGTAAGGTAAAAAGGTATTCAATATAAAAAAGAAAAAGGTAAATATATCATTAAGAATCCTCAATTTATGACATGATATACTATAACAGAATCTCTCATCAGCACATCCCTGCTGTATTTTTTTAGCAATGCAGCACTTGGTAACTCATGAAACACGCGTATGGGCGGATCATTCTTCTAAGTATCTCGATATAACTAGTGGATGGCTAACTTTAGCAAGATTTCTCTCTTTGTTTTCCGATGAGTCTAACTTTAGCAAGATCTTCCATGCAGAAAGTCCAGTAATCAGATTCTTGTATGCTCCATGATGGTTTCCCCTTAATTCACCAGGATAATAAAAAATTTCCAACTTCAACTGATGATGGCAGCTCAATATAATTGAGATAGGAAAATATGATTTATCTAGATTAGTCTATTTTATAGTTCAAATCTATAGGAAACCTAAAGTATCTGGTGGTCCTCTTTCTTAACTTATATCAAGTTAGTTCTGCGAACAATAAAGAGTTAGACAAGCTATTATTCAATCCTCTGAGGGAAGCACTTGCCGAAAATCTTGAAATGGAAACTTCAAGACTCTGGACTAAGATTCAGCATGACAGCAAGTCCGACAATAAGGTTCCTATATGCTCCATGTTTATTTTTTGCTAAATTCACCAAACTAATCCAAATATCCAACTTAATTTGATGATGGCGGTTCAATACAACTCACATAGGATAATATATTTTATTCAGATTATATTGTTCAAAATTTATAGGAAACCTAAAGCATCTGGATGTCTTCTATTGTAACTTCTATCACGTTAGACGAGCTAGTATTCAACCCCCTGAGGAATGATTTGCTACAAATTAATGGAAAACTTAAGACTCTGGACTAAGATCTTTCAGCATGACAAGAAGGAATTTCTACAAACTGAGACATCTCTGACAAAGTATTGTGCAGATTATTGAAGGATATTTTACCAAGTTATCTTTTCTCCACTTCTTCGCTTAGGTTGTGATGTACAGTTTGTTAATAACTAGTTACTAACATTATAAAGGGCTAGAGATCGCTGTGTTAAGAGCTCATAGTTTAAGAAAGATTCAAAGTCTCACAGAATACTAGAATTCTTGTCTGAGACAAGGTTCGAACTAGTGATGTGCACCTACTAACGCATCAAGCGCTGCCCTCTTACCAGTAAACCAAAGCCTTGGTGGCCTGTTTGATGATTATTGATGAAAAAGAAAATGTTCGTCTTTGGGAAAAGAGAGCCGCTACTCTATTCTAATCTGCTTGGTCAGCAACTTTTGGTAGGAGGCAAACTTCAACTAAGTTGTTTAGCTTCATTGTCAGGTTAAAAATTTATTAGCTCCTTCTCTTCAAGAAGAGGGGAGACCATTCCTGATCATTTACACGTTAACAGGGATAATCACAAGTTTGTCGATCAAACATCAGGTACAAGATATTCATGGTTGAGCATTCAAAATTTTGATTGCTCAGAAATGGTTGCTGCTGCAAAATAAATAACACAGAAATAGTTGTTTTCGCCTACAGCATGACAGTAACTAAAATACCGCACCTTAATGACCAAAATAGGACCAACAGCATTGATATCATAAGCAAGAAGCAAGGATGATCTCTGCACCTTACTCAGTGTCGTTTCTGTACTGAAAAAAGAGAGAAGATAAATGATTCACTTCACCAATTCCATAATTCAAAGAAAGGAAAGGACCATTTATCTGTTTCATCATTGTAAGTGGCAACATTGTCCAATCTAAGATTAATAAATTTATTAAAGCAAAACAAAGAAATAATATACCTGGCTGCATAACATTGGGTATTGAAAGAACACCAGATGCATTAATGAGAAGGTTTAGCGAGCCATATTTGTCTCTGATTGATTTGGCTGAGTCCTGAGAATTAGCGTTGTTATGAAGTACTAGAAAGTACATGAACAAACAAGACTGACAAGAATCCAAGAAATACTCAAATGATTCTTTTGGCAAGTGGAGCTAAGTTAGTCATCCCACTTATGAACAAAAAGGATAAAGGAAAAAGTGGGTAAGGAACTAACTATTGAAATATACCTCCATAGTGCTTTCAACTGTAAGATCTAACTGATGAATGTCAAGGCGCTCCGGAAACTTATTCTTCAACTCCAGAAGCCCTGGTGCTTCACTAGGATTACGACACGTTGCAACAATATAGCCTTTGTCATTTCTCTCTAACAATTGTCTGACCTGCATTAGTGGGAAACTCAGGTAAAACATTGCTTGAGCAGTTAAAGAACATGATAATTAGCCGACAATCACAGTTCATTAATGATTGGACAAAATAGAGGTAATGTTGGTTTATCCTGTTCGAGGAATTCTTCCCATGCACAGAAAATTATATCAAGAAATGCTAAATTATTGGGTTGGCAAAAGATTTGAACTCTTCTACTTAGATCACCCTGCCGAAAAAAAAAAGTTCATGTAGACAGATATCAAATAAGGACTTTAAGGAACCTAATGATTACTCCAGTAAGTCAAGCGAAATTCTTGATTTATATGTCAGCAATACCTGATAAGGTCATAGAGAAAAAATTTCTACTGCTTTGTTTCAAATTTCATGAAGGTTGTACGATTTCATTTCATTTGTGCAAATTTTGGCTGTGACATGGGAATCACGAAAAATGAGATGGCTGGAAAAGAAAGGAAAAGAGAAAAAGAATGGAAAACGAAGAAGAAAAGAAATTGAAAATCCAGTCTATATTTTAACTTGCTGTATGGATAAGGGTGCACTACACCCAATGATTTGGATTGTAAAAGAACTTGGTCCTTTATGTGCAATTATGCCAAAGGCGCCCTACAGCCATTTCCCTGGATCAAAGGCTTAATCTAAAACCTGGTACCAGAGAAAGACTTTGGTTTATAATTCCACCTTCTTCGCAAAAATAATATACCAGGCACGCTCTGCTTGTGTTAGGTGCAAAATTCTTCTATTTGAACTAAGCAGAGACAACATCAATTCAAGAAAGAGGACTAAAAGTAAATGACTACCTAGAATCAAGAAATCCCTTTCAGGTTTTCAACATTGTTGCTACGGTATTCAGAATGAGATCCCATTAATACCCCAAATACCAATATAATCTAGAGACACAGAAAGGCATTCATTACCATAGTCGAAGTAATTTCTTTAATCAGCAATAGCATGCCATATTATGTTAGACAAATTAGACAATACCCATAATCTCCGTCTATATTGCTGAGATTTAAGTGGTTCATACTTGGCATAATAGGCATTTGCACTCATCAAAACAATCATGCAATTAAACAAGTTAAACACTTGAAGCAACAAATAATGCCAGATCAATCAAATGTTCAAGCCGTAAAGCACATCGGACAGCATACAATGTCTTATGATAGATGCCTATGTATGCACTAACTTATTCTTCACAATTAAAGACAGGCAGTTCGAAATTTCAAATACTACTAGATGGTACTATATAGGAACAGTCCTCGAACACTATAATGAATTATTCTCTCTAATAAATCACTCTCTGTTCCATTTTATGGGACGATTTCTGACTAAACCACAAAAGGGAATCCCGGTGCCAGACCATCCCCATTCACGCAAGGTTTGGGGAATGGCCCACCCCAAGGGTGTGCTATATATAATGTACTCCCTCTCTCCCAATTGATGTGACACTATTCGCTTTTTGAGAGTCGGTTTGACTAATATTTGAAGCTAAATTGGTTTACATTAACTCAATATTTTAAAATTAAAATTTAGATATTTAACGACTATATGAAAAGTAATATAAGCTGCAATTCTTCTCATTTCAATACGATGAAAAAATACATTTTAAAATATTAGTCAAAGTTCACATAGTTTGAATTTCGAGAAGCGAAAATTGTCACATAAATCGAGGGAGTACCAAAATTCTATCATCTAAAATCACATGTCATCTCTACGAGTATATGATGTAAAATCAAAATGCTAAAAGTAAACAGTTATCAAATAAACAAATCTGACAAACATTTTAGAAAGGACTAAAAGGAAAAAATTGTATAGAATGAAAGTTTATGCGACACTGTTTTCTAGTTAATCTGTTCCAAAAAGAATGATAGGAGTATATGTTTATACCTAAAACCAAACGCACTCTTACAGCCACACAAATATCATAAAAATGTAAGCCCACACACATTTTATAGCATAGAAGAAACAGATAAAGAGAGAGGGAGAAAGAAAGAAGACTTACAAATTCCAAGCCAATGCCCCTGGAAGCTCCTTGAACCATTGAAACGCCTCCTTCCCATGTCGGTGCAGAAGCTGAAGTGGAGAATGCGTACCTTCTCCTTTCCAGAACTGGTCCGAGATATGGCCTGGCCATGAAAATCCGCTGGCTAAGAAGATTGAACTTCATCCTGCAGCTACTGAATCACGAAATTCCAACTATAAATCAGAACTTTTGTAAGTTCTGGTCGATCTTATTCGTGTAATTAGTATGAGAAAGGCGAATTGGCGAAGGCGCAGTGAATGTTGTATCCGTAACTTAGTTTCTTTTAACTACCTTTTGCGTCTGGTGCTCAACGTTTTTATGAAGAAAAATCAGCCACGTCGTTACAGTAGAGGAATGAAATTGCATATGTGGCACTGTATTTTGCTATCCTTTCTTGCACCCTGCATAAGGGAATCCTGCGCACCCTATTAACCATTTTTTGCCTCGAATAAATGCTCACTTACACTGATATTTTATATTACTATATGCCGATGCTAGCACGGACCCAATAAATTATGTTGCATTATATTTTAAAAAAATTTAAAAATAGTCAGATTTATTACTGTTCGTTAAAAAATAGTCAAGTTTCAAAAGTCATCAAAATTTAGCCAATTTTTATATAAAGATAAATTTGAGCGAAAACACTATTCAAAATCCGAAAAATACGTTTGCAAATTTCACGGGAGTTCTAGCATAAGTATGCTTAAACTCCCGTAAATTTTACGGGAGTTCCAGGATAACTATGCTGGAACTCCCGCAAACTCCCGTAAATTTTACGGGAGTTCCAGCAAGTATAATTCTCCAGAATAATATACTGGAGTTTGGAGCACTGGTACTCCAGTCTCCCGCAAATTTTACAGGAATTAGCAAAGTATACCGGTCCAGCATAATATGCTGGAGTTCGTACACAAATGCACTAGAGCTCCCGTATATTATACTGCACTGGTTCCTGTTGCAGCAAAATAGTGGTTATTTTTTATTGATTTGGTAAATATTGGCTATTTTTGATTGACCAGTGTGAAAATTGGCTATACTATAATATTTTAACTATATTTTATTCAAAATATCTTTTAATAGGATTTTTACACAGATAGACGGTCGATTCACTAGTTACCTCTTCTACTTGATTTATATATATTATATACTGATTGTACATCATTATATTTATTGTACATAAATTACGCATTTATTATTAATTCTTGAATTTTTTTGTTTAAGTGAATTGGTTAGCGACTATTTAGATTAATTCTTCTCCTTAAATTTTTGCACTCGTGTGGAAATTCATTTAATAACATTACTAATAAGATTATTTGACAGAATTAATATTTATCTCTCTTAGCAAATTCAACCAAGTATGGGCAAATGATTGTTATATCGTTTATTAGACAACATATGTAACTTTGAACACAAATCAATTTCTTTTTAATTTGTACTTTTTAAATATTTTGAATTATTAATTATTATGACTTATAATACCTTTACGTAATTTTTGAATTATTAATTATTATGAATTATAATATCTTTACGTAGTTTTTAAATATATTATTTTTATTTTAAAAAAATTAATGATTTTATTTTGAATTCATGATCAAAGTTAATAAGTTTGACTCTTAATTTCAAAAAATATAATCTTTTTGGACATATGGAGTACAACGTCTTTATTCCTTTCCATTATATTTTAAAGCTGGATTAGATAAATAATGTGAAATTTAACGATAAAGCTGTTATGAATTATTTGATTTACCACCCTTTGACTATTAAATTTGGTGTTGATTATAAAGTAAAGATTGGTGTTTTTTCCTATTAATTCTAAAACACATACATGTTATTTTATAAAATCACAAAGCCCATGAGTTCTAAAATTTAGAAGAAAGAAAAAGAGAAAAGTTTACTTTATACCCGTTAATTTCAAACTATTAATTATTTAATGTTCAGGTCTAAACTATTTACTACTCCTATCCATGCGCTCTAAACTATTTACCCGCCTTTATTGTGTTTCTTCTTCTTCTTCTTATTCCTCATTTTACATTCCTCCAATTCTTTGCTCAACTCCCCATCCATCTATGCCACCCTCCGGCGATAGCCTCGACTGCTCATCGTTAACTACTATGCCAAGACTTGTCCTAAAGTTGAAATTCTCGTTGTCTCAGTAACCTCCCAGATGTTCAAAGATGCCCCTACCTCTGGCCCTGCCATCATTTGCCTCTTCTTTCATGATTGTTTTGTTGAAGTGGTGTTATTATTTTGAAGATTTATTATTTGAATCGATGTGGTGCTATAAAATATTGCTTATAGTATCTTCGAGTAAGCTTCCCAGATCTAAATTTTTGTGTGTATTAGAATATCCACCATTGTTGAGCTTGAAGCTCAATTTTATTTTTGAAGATTTATTATTTGATTCAATGGGTGCTATTAAATATTGCTTAAAGTACCTTCCGGAAGTACATACTGAAATTTGATAGCATTTGGAGCTGATTTGAGGTGATTGAGATCGAAATTTTCAGTTGAAAATCAAAGAAGAACACAACTACAGTATATTACTACGGTATTGTGAAGATCCAAAGGGTCATCACCTGTTTTCTTACCCGTTCCGTACTTTTGAGGCCTTGAAAACCTCATTTTTAATCGCCTAAATTTGCGTGGACAGTCCGGGCGCGTGGCCAGAAAGCTTAAATATGAAATTCTGTAAAACAAATGCTAAGCTTTGGTATTAAAACGAGTAATTTGGCTTCGGTCAAAATTTTGGATAAACGAACCAGGACCCATGATTTGACGGTCCTGGAAAGTTCGTAGTAAAATATGGGAATTGAGCGTATGCCCATAATCGAACTCCAAGGTCCCAAGCCTGAGAAATGAATTTTTGAGTAAAATTATTTTCTAGAAATTATTAAGGAAATTAGAAATGAAATGTAATTGGAAGACTATGGTTTCGGGCCCATATTTTCGTTTCGGCATCCGGTATAAGTCTTATATATGTTTTAAGATGGTTCTGTAAAGTTTGGTTGAAAACGAACGTCGTTTGACGTGTTTCAGACGTGAAATGAAAATTTGATGTCTTATGAAAATTTGGAAGAAATCATGAGTTTTGAGGCTTGATTCGATGTATATGATATTATTCTGGCGATTTGATTGCACGAGTAAGTCCATAGGATATTTTTGAGGTTGTGTGTATGCTTGGTTTAGAGCCCCAAAGGACTCGAGTGAGTTTGGGATAGGCCGTAAGTGCATTTTGAACTTAGAGAAAACATCTGGTGTTTTCATGTTCTGCAATTTTCGCATTTGCGAAGCATGTCTCGCAAATGTGAACTTGGCATCGCAAATGCGAAGAAGGGGAAACCTGCACGAGGTTCGCAAATGCGACCACTTGGTTCGCAACTGCGGGGTGGAGCCGGTCGCAAATGCGACATTGTGCTCGCAAATGTGAAATCTGAAATTTCTGGAAGAGTTCGCAAATGCGAATTGTTCCTTCGCAATTCCCATACCTGCAAGGTTTGCAATTGCGAATCCAAGTTCGCAAATCCCACATCTGAGACCTGCATTTTTAACACATAGACGATTTTTGAACTTCATTTTCATATTTTCTCATACTCAAATACACATAGGCGATTTTCCAAGGAATATTTCTTCTCCAATCAATTGTAAGCTACTTTCTACTCAAATATTTCAATCATTAACATCATTTAACATGTTTTCAACTTAAAATCAAAGATTTCCATGGGTGAAATTGGGGTTTTTGGGTAGAACTTAGGTTTTTTTTTTAAATTGAGGATTTGGACCTCAATTTGAGGTGAAATTTCAAAACATATATTGGGTTGGTGGGGGAAAGGATAACCGGATTTTGGTTCGAACCTCGGGTTTTGACCACGTGGGCCCGGGGGCGTTTTTGGACTTTTTGGGCAAAACTTTGAAAAATTTATTTTTATGCGTTCAAATGGATTCATTTAGCATTTAATTATATATTTAAGTAATTTGTGACTAGATTCGAGCATTTTTGTGGTGGAATTGAGAGGTAAAGCCATAGTTGAGGCTTGAGTTGAATTCAAAGCATTGAGGTAAGTGTTTGGTCTAACCTTAACTTTAGGGAATATGAGTTGAGTCTTATTTGCTACTTGCTAATTGTTGAGTACGATGTATACGTATGGTGACGAGTATCTATACATTGGTGTCTAGCATGACCGTGAGTCCTTATATTGCAAATATCTTGGTTTTGTTCTTCCATGCTTAATTGATGATTCCTATATGTTGTATAGAGTATGTGAAAGGAGTTGTGATCGTGTTGGCTCGAGTTGAATTACAAATTGTGAAGGTATATGAGATAATTAAATATTTGGAGCATTGGCTCAAGTGATAACGTGAAATACGAGATGAAAGTGAAAGAAAGAGAAAGAGTTCTTGATTTATTTCCCTTGTCAAGACATTTTGTTGTTTTGTTGATTTCCTTCTTGACGGAATAAGGAAACTTATTGATATTGTTCCTTTGCCAGGATTTAATTGTTTAATTGCATTCCCTTACTGGGATTTCTATCATTATTTATTTACTTCCTTGCCCCTTATTTGTGATTGTTGTTTGAGTGAGGAAGAGCGATAAAGCATGAAGGGTGATGCCGTGCATTGTTTGCTATTGCGAAAAAAGAGTGTAAATCACGAAGGGTGATGTCGTGCACTCCTTAATATTATGAGGAAAGAGTGTAAAGCACTAAGGGTGATGCCGTGTCGTACGATGTACCATTCCGTATTGATATTCATTGATTATGCTGTGAGGAAAGAGAGTAAAAACACGAAGGGTGATGCCGTGCACATGATTATTGATATGATTGGTTTGGTGAGGACAAGAGTAAAAGCACAAAGAGTGATGCCGTGCAAGTTTGTGATTTTTTTATCCTTATTGATATTCTGGCCTTGTTGTTTCTTTCTTTATTTGAAACTACTTATTTGAAATTGTTATCTCCCCACAACATGTTCCCCTTCCTTTATTGATTGATTACTTCTTGTACTTCTTTTCCATTATATATATAACTGCACAGGTTTACTTGGTAGTCTGGTCCTAACCTCGTCACTACTTCGCCGAGGTTAGGCTGGGCACTTACCACCACATGGGGTCGGTTGTGCTGATGATACACTTTGTGCTATTTTGCACTAATCCAGGTTTTGGACAACAACAGCAGTAGCATGGGAGCAGGCCTTCAGTCCAGTGAGATACCGAGATAGCCTTGCAGGCATCCGCGGGCCCAGCATCTCCTTTACCTTTCATTTCAGTATGTTGTCTTTTATATTCGGGACAAACAATTACATTTTCTTTCAGATATTGTATTTAGTAAATCTTAGTAGTTCGTGAGTATTGTAACACCAGTCTTGGGTAGAGGCTTATGTTGAATTTTCCGCATTTCCATTCAGTATTTTATAATTTAAGACTTCTGCTTATTATTTAATTCCGTTGTTCTTATATTATTGCCGATAATTGTTAAAATGGAATTATGTTATTAATGAAATAGTAACTAAACTTGCTTGACTAGCTCTCATTAGTAGGCATCATCACGATGGAAAATTCGGGTCGTGATAGGTATACAATATGTTGTAGGAGTATATAGCTATACTGCGATAGTATACTATTATAGTTTACAATATACTGCAACGGTATATTGTAATAATAGAAGAAGAACACAGTTACCTAACAATATATCACTATAGTATACAATATACTATAGAAGTATATATTTATACTACAACAGTATAAAATATACTATAGGAGTATATATTTATACTACAACAATATACTATTACAGTATACAATATATTGTTATAGTATACTTATTACCCGTAAATTAGAATAGGAAAAAATAAAAAAAAATAAGAAGAAAACGAGAAAAAAGAAAAGGAGAAAAGAAAAACAAAAGAAGCATAGAAACAAAAAAGAATTGGAGAATAAAGAAAAAATTTCCCATAAAACCTACTATTGGTAAGAAATGTAATTAGTTTATGGGCAGAAAAAACAAAATGTATGCGGAAAAATCAGAGGGCCTAATTTCTTGCTATCATGTCACTTCAGAAGAATGTCTCGAGACCCCGAGGACGCTGAGTTGCAACCGAGTTTCCTCCCTCGGGGCTCATCGAGGCCCGACTCAAAGAAGACGAAGATCTAGGCTAGAGCAAAATTGGGAATTCCCAAGGTACACGGCTAAGTCTGACAGAGTCGGCCTACCCAGAACCTGTGACGAGGCATCACATCCAGCCGTCTCATCTCCATACTTTTACAATTAATGTATGTTGTACTATAACGGGATTCCCCGTATATATACAGGGAATCCTCACCACTTCGTAGAGGGAAGCTGTAACTCCAACTATTCTACAAAAGATCAATAATCTCTCTCTCTCTCTCTCTCTCTCTCTCTCTCTCTCTCTCTCTCTCTCTCTCTCTCTCTCTCTCTCTCTCTCTCTCTCTCTCTCTCTCTCTCTCTTCTCTCTAACTCACACGCTCGAGACTACCTTTCATTTATTGCTTTCATACTTGTTCTTATTTTATTGCTTGATATTGGCCATAAATGTCACGACCCAAATTTTCCACTGTCGGGAGTCGTGATGGCGCCTACTAATCGGAGCTAGGCCAGCCAACTCTCATTTATATTTTCATTTTTAGCAACACATTTTAAAACCATTAGCGATAATAATACGATTACAGAAATAAATAAATTTAGTGGAAGACATAATAAATTCTACTAGATGCAACACGGGAATCCCAATATAATACTACTCAAGAACTGGTGTCACAATACTCACGAACGTCTAAGAATAATACACATAACTGTCTGAAAGAACAAAAAATATTGTTTGTCTCAAATATATGAGATAACAGACTAAAAGTAAAGATAGAGGAGACGCCGGGTCCTGCGGATGCCTGCAAGACTACCTCGGTGTCTCAGTGATCAAAAGCTAACACCCGCACTACTGCTGTTGCTGTTGTCCAAAACCTATATCTGCGCAAAAAGAGCGCAGAGTGTAGAATCAGCACAACCGACCCCATGAGCTGGTAAGTGTCCGGCCTATCCCGATGAAGTAGTGACAAGGCTAGGACCAGACACTCACATAAACCTGTACAGTTCAAAATACATATATATAACAGAAATGGCAGGAAGCAATATTAAATATTTGGGAAGAGACAACATGCTATGGTGTAGCACAAAATATAATGACAGAATGTAAAATAAAGAAACCTCAATTAAAGAGAACGGGTATATATATATATATATATATATATATATATATATATATATATATATATATATATATATATATATATATAATTATTTCGTTCTCACCAAATAATAAATTAAAATGTACAACATCACCCATCGTACTTTTACTCGAACTCTCATATCAAGGCACGGAAAGACCCATCGTGCTTAATTATTTAGAACATGGAGCAGAAAGACCCGTCGTGCATAATCACTCAAAATATAGAATGGAAAGATCCATCGTGCATAATCACTCTTACTCACCAAGTCTATAATCACAACCAATTAGGGTGAGAGAAATAAATAGATAGTACTAAATATTCTGTCAAGGGAGAATACAATAATGACAGTATACCTATCCCAGCAAGGGAATAATTATATCTCTTTATCTTTCATTCACTTCTTACTCAATATCATATCATCGTTCGAGCCAACGCTCCAGGGAATTCACAATTCATAATTTCCTTCTCACACTTTTCACGTTATTTAGCAATCAACAACTAGATGTGGAAGAGTTACATCAATATCAAATAATCACGAGTAAAGACTCACGATCATACTAGACCCCCAACGTATAGATACTTGTCTCCATGCCTATACGCCGGACTCCACACCTAGCAATTAGCAAATAGACTCAACTCTTATTCCCTCAAGCTAGGATAGATCAAACACTTATCTCGAATGTTTAAGGCCAACTCAATCCTTAAGCACCGCTTTTCCATTTAAATATTACTCCAGATGCTTCAAATCTATTCACAAACAATTCGAAATACTCAACATGGATCGTAGGAATAAATTGGATAACAAATTTACTAATTTTCCGGATAAAATCTGAAATTTATTTTAATATTCAATAGTGGGACCAACATTTCGAATCCCGGAAAAACTTGCGAAATCCGAACACCCATTCCGATACGAGTTCACCAAACCAAAATTACTAAATTTCGATAACATTTCGACCCTCAAATCCTTAAATCTATTCGAGAAGGTTTCTAAGCTTTTACGGCTAAATTCACGGATTTAATACCAAAACTTACAATTGATTTGAGTAATATAACCAAAATTAAGTTAAGAACACTTACCCCGATGATTTACTTGAAAAACTATCAAAAAATCGCCTCACCCAAGCTCCAAATTGCCAAAAATGGCAAAGTATTTTCGGAACTTTCCAAAATAATCTGTCCAGAAATTTTCGGGGTACTGTTCACCCCTGTGTACTGCTCACCCGTATTATTGTTCATGGGTACTGTTCAGGGATACTGTTTCTGCAATTTTTTAGAATTTCTTTCCTAAGTCTGAATCACTCCGAGGCACCTCCGAAACACTCCCGAGCCCTCGGAGCTCCAAACCAAATATTCATACTAACTCAAAAACATCATACAAACTTGCTCGAGCAATCAAATCGCCAAAATCACATCAAAATCAATGATTTGAGCCTTAAATCCACGAAATCTTTCAAATTTCATAAACTTCAAAATTTTCCAATTTAAGGCCGAAATACGTCAAACGACGTCTGTTTTACAGGAAGCGCTTAACCAACATATATGACATGTACCGGGTGTCGGAACCAAAATACAAGCCCGATACCATTACCTTTTGATCAAATTTCATTTTTATTTTCCTTAAATATTTTTTCAGAAAATAATTTCACAGAAAAATACTTTTCTCGGGCCTGGGACCTCGGAATTTGATTCCGGGCATATGCCCAAGTCCCATATTTTTCTACGGGCCTTCCGAGACCATCAAATCACGGGTCCAGGTCCGTTTACCAAAAATGTTGACCAAAGTTATCTTTATCAATATTAATATCAAAATTCTTCAAATTTTTCACATATTTCATATATATCAACAAAAAAATATTCGGCTTCGCGCCCGGACTGTGCACGCAAAATGAAGCAACTAATAGTGAGGTTTTTAAGGCCTCTAAAGCTCGAAATTACTAATAAAACAGGTGATGATCCTTTGGGTCGTCACATTCTCCACCTCTAAAACAAACGTTCGTCTTCGAACGGACAAAAGAAAGAAGTACCTGAGTTAGGGATTAGATGAGGATAACGGCTCCGCATGTCAGACTCGGACTTCAAGGTCGATGCCTTAGGAGGCTGACCTCTCTATTGAACAAGCACAGAAGGAAAACTCTTCGACCTCAATTATCAAACATATCGGTCTAATATAGCTACCGGTTCCTCTTCATAAGACTGATCCTTGTCCAATTGGACATTGCTGAAATCTAACACGTGCGATGGATCGCCGTGATATTTCCGGAGCATGGATACATGAAACACTGGATGCACAACTGACAAATTAGGTGGCAAAGCAAGTTTATAAGCCACCTTTCCCACACGATCAAGGATCTCGAATGGGCCAATAAACCTAGGGCTAACCTTGCCCTTCTCACCAAATCTCATCACGCCCTTCATAGGCGATACACGGAGAAATACCCGCTCACCAATCACGTAAGCTAAATCTCTAACCTTGCGATTTGCATAACTCTTCTGCATGGACTAAGCTATACGAAGCATATCCTGAATAATCTTGACCTTATCTAAGGCCTCCTGAACTATGTCCATACCCAACAACCGAGCCACTCTCGGCTCAAACCAACCAACCGGAGAACGAAACCGTCTATCATACAAGGCTTCATAAGGAGCCATCTAAATGCTCGATTGATAGCTGTTATTATATGCAAACTCTGCCAAAGGCAGGAATTGATCCCACAAACCTCGAAAATCAATAACATAGGCTCGGAGCATATCCTTGAATATCTGAATAGTCCTCTCGGACTGACCGTCCGTCTGGGGATAAAATGTCGTACTCAGTTGAACCTGGGTGCCCAACTCCTTGATGCTTTCCAGAAATGTGAGGTAAACTGCGGACCTCGATCCGATATGATTGATATAGGAACCCCATGAAGGAGAACATTATCCCTAATATAAATCCCCACTAACCTCTCGGACGAGTAGGTGGTGGAAACAGGAAAAAAATGTTCTGACTTGGTCAACCTATGAACAATAACCCAAACTCCATCAAACTTCTTCCGATTCATCGGAAGGCCAGTTACGAAGTCCATAATGATCCGCTCCCACTTCCACTCGGGAAGTTCGATTTTTTGAAATAAACCACTAGGCCTCTGATGCTCATATTTAACCTGTTGACAATTCAAATGCCACGCTACATATGCCACAATATCTTTTTCATTCTACGCCACCAATAATGTTGCCGCAAATCCTGATACATCTCTTTGCAGCACCTGGATGAATAGAATACCGGGAACTGTGAGCTTCTTCTAAAATCAATTCTCGAAGCCCATCAACATCTGGCACACAAATTCTCCCTTGAAATATCAAAACTCCATCAGCATCTAAGGTGACCTGCTTGGTACCTCCTCACTGAACCGTGTCTTTAATAAATGGCGATCATCAAACTGTCGATCACGAATACGCTCAAATAATGAAGAGTGAGCGACCGTGCAAGCTAGAACTCGACTAGGATCAGAAGTATCCAATCTCACAAAACGATTGGATAAGGCCTGAACATCCATAACAAGCGACCTCTTACTGACAGGAATATAAGCAAGACTTCCCATACTGGCTGACTTCCTGCTCAAAGCATCGGCCACCACATTTGACTTTCCCTGGTGATATAAAATAGTGATTTCATAATCTTTCAGCAACTCCAACCATCTTCTCATCCTCGAATTCAATTCCTTCTGTTTAAACAGGTATTGAAGGCTCTTCTGATCAGTGAATACTTCACATGGCACGCCATACAAATAATGCCTCCAAATCTTCAATGCGTGAACAATCGCTGCCAATTCCAAGTCATGAACCAGATAGTTCTTTTTATGAATCTTCGGCTGCCTTGAAGCATAGGCAATAACCTTGCCATTCTGCATCAACACTACACCAAACCCAATACGGGAAGCATCACAATAGACAGTATCTGTGGTCAAGGCTATTTTGAGCTTCTGAAAGCTCGCCTCACATTCATCTGACCATTCGAACTGGACACCCTTCTGGGTCAATTTGGTCATCGGGGTTGAAATAGATGAAAACCCCTCCACAAATCGTCGATAATAACCTGCTAATCCCAAGAAACTCCGGATCTCTGTGGCTGAGGCTGGTCTAGGCCAGTTCTTGACTGCCTCATTCTTCCTTGGATCAACCTGAATACCTTCTGCCGTCACAACATGATCCATGAATGCAACTGAACATAGCCAAAATTCACATTTTGAAATTTTGGCATATAGCTGACTATTCTTCAAAGTGTGAAGAGCCACTCTGAGATGATGCACATGCTCCTCCTGGCTGAGAGAATATATCAGTATGTCATCAATGAAGACGATCACGAACAAGTCTAAATAAGGCCTAAACACTCTATTCATCAATTTCATAAAAGCTGCTGGGGCATTTTTCAACCCAAAAGACTTGGCCAGGAACTCATAATGTAACTTATCTCTTTATTTGCACATCTCAATATTCCAAATTCTCCTAACTCCCAAATTTTTCAGACATTTTTGCAGAGTCCTCCCTCTAATTGGGCCTATCCGCCTATCAGAGTGACACCAAAACAACCCCTAGCAATATTCAACAACCCGACAATGCACCATAAAGTATATATCAAATAGAAATGGCTAAATATGAATAGAATTAATACAAGAATTGTCAAATAAGCCTAACATGCATGACTCCCATTTAAAATGTAGTACAAGATTTTTATTTTCATAAAAGGAAAAAATTTTAACACATAAGCTTTTCACCACCGGGACCTTGTCCTTATATAACATCCAACGCAGCTTCTAGCTCGGTTCAAAAAATTTCACATTATATAAAAATTTGAGGATCTCATCCTCAACCCTGAATCACAAGTATTTGCACATTATACCAACTGAAATCTTTTATTTCTTTTCTTTCTTCTTTTCAATAATTTTCGTCAAACAAAATCACAACATAAAATGAACCCTCATACCGATAGGTCAGATAATTGGCAATTGAAATTAATTATCCAGAAGTTACATCAAAAATCACTGTAGTAAGTAATATAGTCACGTTTAGCCTCATAGCTATTCTTATTGACTAACACGTAATAATAGGGATGGCTATCTCCATATAATAGCCTAACTTAAGTATTCATATAAGTAGATTTGATGATTACAAAGCTCACTCATGAGTGGATCATAATACAAGGACTCGCCTCAATTTTTCAAAACCAAATCAAATTGAGGAAAATATCCTTTTTACAACCATCAGAATTGTACATGTGATGACACCATCTGGAATAGTGACCCCAGCCATACCACAAAAAATATATCAACAGCTGGGTCTCCACCTCTAGGAGTCTCACCTCCACCTCTAACATCCTGACCCCTACCTATGCTGGTAATGTAAGCTGAGTATTTACTGCAACGGGGCACGTAGCCTATGTGCTTTCATAAATTATACTTCTCCATATACCACATTCACAACAATTCATTTGAAGCTCAGCTAACTTATTGAACCTGATGACATATCCGAAAACTATCATGGTTAGCTGGCACAACCGTTCAAATCATATATACCACATATTGTAGAGAATTCGGGAGGAAACCTTCAAAACATCTCAAAATAGAGTTGAGTAGGTAGTATTGCATTGGTTAGTCTGCCCTTTTCGTAATCTTGTCACAAACACCAACGGCCAATTTCCTCTTTTGCTATGTTGGCTTAGCACTACCGAGCTACCCCGTTTATTCATATACTCTTCATTCTTCCTTGGGGGTGATTCTTACCCCCTGCATAGTACCAAACCTTAAATATGTATAATTATTTGGGGGACCTTTCCGTACCATATATATACATTCCAAGCCAAAACTGACATAACACATGGTCGTACGGTCCGTTCACTAATAGTGGAATTCCCCATTTGGCGCTAAGTCAAAGTCACAACATCTGATAATCCACAATATTTTCCTTCACAACTCAAATAAACCCACCAGACGTCAAGGTCCGTTGAACCCTTGCATGATTCATTAGGTGATCTCTTGATTAAGGCTGTATCCGATTCCGGTTCTGGGTCTATTTGGGTCTGCGGTTCCGGTTCTGGCGGTTCCGGTTCTAGCGGTTCCGGAGTCGGAACCGCTGCCATACGGTTCCGGGTACCATCCGATTCCGGTTCTGGCGGTTCCGGTTCCGGCGGTTCTGGCAGTTCCCGGCTGTTCTGAATTTTTTTCTTTTTTTTTTTAAAATCAATATCTTGTATAATAGTCATTAGTATATTGTAGAATATGTTTTATATGGTGTAATATGTTATTAGTATAGTATATATTGTGTTTGGTAATTAGTATATATTGTATATAAGTAGTGTATATTTTGTATATAAGTAGTATATATTGTACTTAAGTAGTATATATTGTATATAAGTAGTGTATATTGTGTTGTAGTTAGTAATTAGTATAAATTCTATATAAGTAGTATATATTGATAAAAGAATGTTGTCATTCGTATATTGTGTTGTATGTTATATAAATATTCAAGGATTGATATAGAAGTAAAGACAAAGAAATATTGAGACAAAAGATATTCAAGGATATGATAAAGAGCATATTTATTGACCAAAATGGCATATCTTTCTTAGTCTTCCTTCCCCCAATGGAAAAAAAAACTAAAAGAAGACATGCCAATGTACAAGTTACATCATAATTTATGCATTATTCCCTGAACATGACTTAACTCAGTTATCCCCTGTGGTGAACGCTTCTTCTTGTTCCTTGGGGTTAATTCTATTGACAGTTGCACCCACATCATCGGACACTTCAGTTTTTTCGACATCTTTTGGAGTTCCTGGAGCCGAGCCATATGCTTCTTCCCTGTCCGAGCCATATGCTTCTTCCCTGTCCTATGTGCCTCCATTGATTTCTCAGACAAAGCCCCTACAATAATAATGCAATAAAATCCAGATAACAAAAAAGGTCTTTAAACTTTTCAGTCATGTTATATCACTCACAATAATAGACAAATACATATACTGAGCCATGTCGAATACAATGTCAAGGTCCATCAAAAGATAAGTTACTAAGGTTTCAAATTGTTCAGGTATTAGAGAATTGAATTACAGCAGATGTCAGATCCTGTAGATAATGTACTGGACTTACCTTAAAAGTTGATGCCATAAGTAGATCTTGAAGCTTAGGGACTATGTCGTACGATACAATGTTTAACACACCATCAAGGTGAACGGACTTCTTAGTGTTTGAAGGCACTACTTTAAATCCTGCCTTATTTGAACCACCCCATTGAGATAAAACCACCTGTTCCATTGCACCTTTTTCCAAGCCATCAGCATGGTGTTGCAAAGATGGTGTGACGTTGTCCTTTGTACCTTCTTTCTCCAAAATCTCTAGAGATGTTCCCTCCACCAATTTATTACCAGGCAAGAATTCAACTTTCGATTTTATGTTGAGATTGTCATCAACCGGGGAAGGGGTAGTATTTTGGCAACTACTTTCACCGGTTTTAGCTTTTTCTTTACTGAACATATTTTTCAACGAAAATGCCATAATAATTAGCACGTAAGAGTTGAAACGAGTTTACCGGATTGACGAACAACTTCTTGAAAATTGAAAATTGTTGAAATTTGAACACTTGAAAACTTCAATTAAACAACTTCACAATGTTTCACGAATTTGCAACAATAAATTAAGCACTTGCACTAGAAAAATTGAAAGAGAGCTTGAGAGAGATTAGGAGAGATTGAGAGATATTGATGAATTGGTGAATAAAAATGAAAGAATGAGGGAGTATTTATAGTTGAGAAATGGGAAATAGTGTAATTATATAAAGTTTGGGGTTAAATTAAAGTTTGGGGGCCAAATGGCATTTTTTAAACTTCCAAACGGCTAGTTTTGAAAAAGAGCCGTTTGGAAATTATTTTTAAAACAAAAATATTTTTTTTTAAAAATTACCGTTACAGAACCGTTTGGAACCGCCAGAACCGGTCTGGTTCCGTTTACGGTTCTGGCGGTTCTGGCGGTTCTGGCGGTTCCAACGGGTAGAACCGCCCCGCCACGGCTCCCGAGAATCGCCAGAACCGGAACCGCTGAAACCGCCAGAACCGCCAGGGCCGTGGTTCCGGTCCGGTTCCGGTTCGGAACCGCTAGATTTGCAGCTTTACTCTTGATACGTCTATATCTTCCGTTGGAACCACGACTGGCTAGTAGATATATTATATTTCCACTACTTCTATTTTCCATCCGAAGTACAGTAAAATCAACCCCATCGCTTTTGACTATTCCCACGTTCTGCAATACCTCATAGCAGCGGTCAAGAAAAATTCTGTGGGTTCTCAAAAGATGCACTGGTGAAGGTGGTAGCGAAGAGTTTGGTGACACCTATCCGACCTCCGCAAAACTTCTGAAGGCGTAGTTTATATATCACTGACATGTGCCATTGTTCGGCTGAAGAAGTGGTATGTGACATCGCCATTCGTGGGCAAACAAGAGTATAAATTCAATTAGCTTTGAGAAATAGAACTGCACGATAAGAAAGAATGAAGTTGAAATTTTCCTAACTCTATAGCCTCTGGGAATAAATACAAAAGTCTCCGTACCGATCCCTCAGACTCTACCGAGTTTGTTCGTGAGTTGTGAGACCTATGTAACCTAGTGCTCTGATACCAACTTGTCACGACCCAAATTTTCCACCGTCGGGAGTCGTGATGGCACCTACTAATCGGAGCTAGGCTAGCCAACTATTACTTATATTTCCATTTTTGGCAACACTTATTTTAAATCCATTAGCGATAATAATACGATTACAGAAATAAATAAATTTAGCGGAAGACTTAATAAATTCTACTAGATGGGACATGGGAATCCCAACATAAAATACTACCTAGGGACTGGTGTCACAATACTCACGAACTTCTAAGAATAATACACATAACTGTCTAAAAGAATAAAAATATTTTAGCTCGAATATATGAGATAACAGACCGAAAGTAAAGATAGAGGAGATGTCGAGTCCTGCGGACGCTTGCAAGGCTACCTTGGTGTCTCGGTGATCAAAAGCTAACACTCGCACTACTGTTGCTGCTGTTGTCCAAAACCCGTATCTGCGCAAAAAGAGCGCAGAGTGTAGAATCAGCACAACCGACCCCATTTGCTGGTAAGTGTCCGGCCTAGTCCGGCATAGTAGTGGCAAGGCTAGGACCAGACACTCACATAAACCTGTAATGTTCAAAATACATATATACAACAGAATGGCAAGAAGCAATATTAAATATTTGGGAAGAGAGAACATGCTATGGTGTAGCACAAAATATAATGACAAAATACAAAATAAAAAAACCTCAATTAAGGAGAACGAGTATATATATATATATATATATATATATATATATATATATATATCACGCCACCAACCATCGTGCTCTTACTCTCGTTCTCACCAAATAATCAATTAAAATATACGGCATCACCCACTGTACTTTTACTCGCAACTCTCATATCAAGGCACAGAAAGACCCATCGTGCTTAATTATTCAGAACTTGGCACGGAAAGACCCATCGTGCATAATCACTCAAAACATAGCACAGAAAGACCCGTCGTGCATAATCACTCAAAACATAGCACGAAAAGACCCGTCGTGCATGATCACTCTTCCTCACCAAATCAATAATCACAACCAATCAGGGTGAGGAAAATAAATAGATAGTACTAAATATTCTGTCAGGGGAGAATACAATAATGACAGTTTACATGTCCCAGCAAAGGAATAATTATATCTCTTTATCTTTCATTCACTTCTTACTCAATATCATATCATCATTCGAGCCAACGCTCCAGGGAATTCACAATTCATAATTTCCTTCTCACACTTTTCACATTATTTAGCAATCAACAATTAGATGTGGAAGAGTTACATAAATATCAAATAATCACGAGTAAAGACTCACGGTCATACTAGACCCCCAACATATAGATACTTATGACCATGCCTATACGTCGGACTCCGCACATAGCAATTAGCAAATAGACTCAATTCCTATTCCCTCAAGCTAGGATAGATCAAACACTTACCTCGAAGGTTTAAGGTCAACTCAATCCTTAAGCACCGCTTTTCCTTTTATATTTGTCTCCAGATGCTTCAAATCTATTCACCAACAATTCGAAATACTCAACACGGATCGTAGGAATAAATTGGATAATAAATTTACTAATTTACCGGATAAAATCCGAAATTTATTTTAATATTAAATAGTGGTACCCATATTTCAAATCCCGGAAAAACATGCGAAATCCGAACACCCATTCCGATACGAGTTCAACCAAACCAAAACTACTAAATTTCGATAACTTTTCGACCCTCAAATCCTTAAATGTATTTGAGAAGGTTTCTAAGATTTTCCCACAAAATTCACAGATCTAATGCCAAAACTTGCCATAGATTCGAGTAATATAACCAAAATTAAGTTAAGAACACTTACCTCGATGATTTCCTTGAACAACTCTCGAAAAATCGCCTCGCCCGAGATCCAAATTACCAAAAATGGCAAAATATTTTCGGAACTTCCCAAAATAATCTGCCCAGAAATTTTCGGGTTACTGTTCACCCATGTGTAATGTTCACTCGTGTTACTTTTCATGGGTAATGTTCACGGGTACAGTTTCTGCAATTTTTCAGAATTTTTTTCCTAAGTTCGAATCACTCCGAGGCGCCTTCGAAACACTCCCAAGCCCTCGGGCTCCAAACCAAATATGCAAAGTGACTCAAAAACATCATAAAAACTTGCTCGAGCGATCAAATCGCCAAAATAACATCAAAGTCAATGATTTGAGCCTTAAATACAAGAAATCTTTCAAATTCCATAAAATTTCAAATTTTCCAATTTAAGGCCGAAACACATCAAACGGCGTCCGTTTTCAACCAAACTTTAAAGGAAGCGCTTAACCAACATATATGTCATGTACCGGGTGTCAGAACCGAAATACGAGCCCGAAACCATTACGTTTTGATCAAATTTCATTTCATTTTCCTTAAACATTTTCAGAAAACAATTTTACGAAAAAATTATTTTCTCGGGCCTGGGACCTCGAAATTTTATTCCGAGCATACGCCCAAGTCCCACATAATTAATATTAATATTAATATTCTTCAAATTTTCACATAATTCATATATATCAACATAAATATTTTTCGGTTTCACGCTCAGACTACGCACGTATAACGAGGCAAATAATTATGAGGTTTCTAAGGCCTCTGAAGCTCTTAATGACTAATAAAACAAGTGATGACCCTTTGGGTCGTCACAATAAAGAACCTCCTTCATTTATATCAACTGTTACTCCCTTCCCAATTATCCACGAGAGGCTCAAAGTCGAGCTCAGGCATCAACCTCCAGGTCCTTCATCGATTGGTCTGAGGCCCGGATGGCAAGCAGATCGGTTTGATAACTGCCCCGTTCAGTTTATATTCTGTCATTAAGCTTCACATATCTAGCATCCACTGCTCTAACAACTAGCATAAAATAGATCACGTATTTTTAGAGTTCCATTTATAAATTCAATTGTTATTACCATTTTCACGGTAAACAACTTGGCACCCGCCGTGGGGCTAAAAATAATAGTGATTATTTTCTTGCTGGTTTCATTACACAAACGCTATCTTTCACACTTTTTCTTGTCAAGGCCTTTTGATTTTAGGACAAAATGTTTGGCTCAGTAAATAGAATCAAGAACGACAACCTCAAAAACCATGGGTAAAACAGTGTGGCTGTTCCAGTCGTCATCGCACCACCACAAAATCCTGATAACGTGCCTAGATTGATTTTAGTGGACGCGGATTTGCAGGACACGCAACAGGTCGACAAAACCTCACACACCGACAATAGCATATGGCATGACGACCAACATGAAGCCCAGAAGACCCCAGCTCAGGAAGAATATGAATTTAGTCTTCATGTTATTTTCGAAATGTTGCAGGCACAACAGTTGGCTATCGCTTAGCTACAAAGCCACCCGAAGAATCCCAGCATAGTAGCACCGGAAATATCTCCCCCAACCGAACAGGTACCCGAGAGATAGAGCAATAACAGAATGATAGCCACCCTTCCATAGAAAAAATTCTTGAGGATCTCACCAAAAGAATCTAATATGGCGAGAAAATGATAGCAGCCAACGACAAGATGGTCGAGACCTATAACACTAGGGTGACAAGATCCCGGGTGCACTCCCGGCCCTCAAGGGCGTGGATACGAAGAAGTTTATAAAAATTAGTTTCCCCGAGGAAGCGGCCCCGAAACCCATTCAAATGAAGTTCGAAATGACAGAACTCCCAAAGTACAACGGGACCAAATCCCAACAAACACATTAATGCCTATATGTGCGCGGTGAAAGGCAATGATATAAAGGATGATGAAATCCGGTCCATCTTATTGAAGAGGTTCAGAGAAATGCTCTCGAATGGGCCATGATGTGGCATCATAGCCTTGCTTCCAACCCCATAAAATCACTTACCATACTAGTAGATTCCTTCATAAAGGCACGGGCCGGTGCCATCGAAGCAACGACAAGAAAGCCCGACACATTTGGAAATAAATAAAGGGTCAATGAAATGCTATGAGAATTCGCATCTCGTTCCTAGATGGAACGAATGGAACTACCACGGGTCTCCGACGACTAGGCGGTGAGCCTTTACTCAAGGTCTAAACGAATAAAGCCCGGTGATTTCAAGGCAATTGAAATAGAACTTGACCAGGTATCAAACCAAGACCTGGTCGGACGCCCTAAATCGGCACCAATCGTAAATCAGGGTCGTGGATGATCTGCTGGGATCCCCATATGGCTCAGTATACCCAAGCAGGCTCCTGGCAAAGAAGACACCGGTCATACGCTGCAGATAGGAGGAATGCCCCGAGACGCAACCTACCTCGCAACTATCAGAGAATGGATCAAGGAAAATATCCTAGAGGAGTCGTCAACAGAACCAGATTCGACAGAGACACAAGGCTAGCGAGGGCGCCTCACTCACCAGGATACAATTTCAACATCGTTGGATCAGATATCATGTTCACCATCTGCAAAACTAGGGACACCAAATGTCCCAGGCCTATTCGATCGAATCCTTCTCAGAGGAATCACATCTTGGTGTGTGAACCACATAATACACACGGACACAGGGCTGAAAATGGCCACTAGCTTTGAAGGAAAATAGCCAAGCTACTCAATAAAAATCATTGTCGAGAATTTTTGAGCGATCAGGCTCGAGTTCAGTTCCGAGTAAGGAAGGTAGCCAAGGAGAAAAAAGAAAATGGACTGCGACATATTACCGTGATATTGGAGGAGCAACAACGCTCTCCAGGAACCTATAAAAAAAAGAGGATAAAATGTCCATCACCAGAGGAAAATGAACCTAGGGATACGTATCCGAAGGTACCCTCACATTTGGTGAGGAAGGTTCCAAAACCTCGTAACAACGCATTGGTAACCTTCTTCCTCATTTGATTCATTTTAAAATAAAACATTTGCTCACGAATTGAGGTGGCTCGACCAACATTATTGGGTCGAGGACAATAGAGCAGCTCGAACTACTGGACAAATCATGCCCGCCTCTCAAACCTTCAGCAGATTCAACATGGTGATATAAATGACAAGAGGAGAGATCGTCCTCTCAGTCAGTATGGCTGGCGTAGACCAGAACGCCAAGTTCCATATTGTTAAAGGAGGCGCCAGGTATATACGCCTTATTCAGACGGTCGCGGACGCACCTTGTAATGGCAGTGCCATCCCCTCTTCTCCAAATGATAAAATTCTTAGCAATGGACGGAATTAAAACCGTCAACAGGGAGCAACACGCGGCAAGGGAAGTGTTCACGTCAGATAACGTCATGCCGACACCAATACCTCCACTCTCAAAAGTGTCAAAGGTTAATCAAACCATGTCTTCGGCCAAGATCGATTAAACACAACAGAAGGATGTACAAGGTCCTCGCTCCAAAGGGGCAGAGACGCATCAGGCATCAGAACATCGCATGCGCACCCCACGATAAGGTAAGACTACCTCTCTCCTTCGTTATTTTACACTAACCCATAAGCAGACACCCGGAAAGGGCGTTCGGAAATGTTAATCTAACCCGAAGATCCCGAGTCCTTAATGGCACCCGTTGCACTCTTTCCCCTTGGCCGATATTTTGTCCCAAAGAGGGTTTTGCCGAAAAGGTTCTTAGCGGGGAAATGCACCACCCAAAAGGAGGATCCGACAAGCTTGCAAGGCTTCTTTTGCAATCAACCCAGCACACTGGAGGGTACCCCCTTTTGAAGATGTCGTCCACTCGGAAGAGCCAGGAAACAACAAATTAAGTTCCGATAGGAAACAGTGTACCGGGCCAAACGGTCAAAAGAGTCGTGTCCGTGCAGACTAAGCTCATGGCAACAAAACAACATGTACTAATGCCAAGCAATCAAAGAATGACCTTCACCAAAAATCATCTTGCACTCCGAAGAAAATTCAGCATATTCACAGCAAGAATCTCTCCATCGAGTGCGTCCTGAAATACTCGGAGACGTAGCGTCTACAATTTGATACCCACTTGACCTCAGGATCGTAACTCCATGCTCATAAGACCTCAACTAAGCAATTTTGAGCTCACGAGTAACGACTTTCGAGCCTAAGAAAATTCGATAACTGTCGTCAATCGCCATTCACTGAAAAACCTGAGGCCGTAAAACCCCAACAGGGCAAACTCGGTCTAGCTAGATCTATTTGACATAGCAACAAAAAACTGTAAGACCTCAACAATCATGAAAAAACTGTAAGACCTCAACATGTATGAAAAAACGGTATGACCTTAACTAGCATGAAAAAACCGTAAGACCTCAACAGGCATAAAAAAGCTTTAAGACCTCAACAGGCATGAAAAACTGTAAGACCTCAACATACATGAAAATTTTGTAAGACCTTACTAGAGGAATAAAACTCGATGCCGAAGTTCAGGCTATATGTCGCATTACTATGACTCCCAAAAGGGCATACCCTCGATATAGAATCCTAAACTGCCACACTCGAGATCACAAATGGATCCAACCAAACACAAATGACAACGGTCAATACGGCTACATTGGTCAAATTGACGCGACTCAGGGACGTCAGGCCATTACTTCGAATCTACTTCGAAAAGAAATGGTTAAAACAGGCTACCCTTGACAGAAAAACGAGATTCAACCATGTCAGTTCCAAATTACAAGGCTTCAAGCTACTCAGCCTATGAGCTAAACCTTCCGAGGTGCTCGAACATCATTGCTAACGACTTGAAATTGAGGTTCTTCCCGAACCGACGACGGGTCAAGAAAAATTATTTCAAAAAAGTCTTAGACGAGAGGAAACAAAAGCCTACATATGCCCACGGGCAAAAGCGTAAGAGCCATATTCGCCAGCCAAACAATCCCTAGGGACACACATTAAAAGGTCGCAACGACCATAAGCGTAAGAGCCACTGTCGCTAGCTTAAAATTTGAAAACTTGAGGATCAACATGAGCTCGAGTCGTAACCCAATTCGAAGACCGGATCCAAAGTAGTTATCTATACATGATGCCTAAGGGCCCTTTTCAACTCGGCTTGGGCATCAATAGCATACTTCAAATGAATAGCCATCTCCTGATCAACTTTAGTCTGATTTAGTGTTGCTTCAGCCCGAGCATCAACGATTTCAGCCTTGACCTTCGAAAGTTCAGATTCGAGATTCGCGATCATATCCACTTGAACTGAAGCATTGTCACGAGCAAAGCAGAGTTGGGCCTCGAAGGTGGGAAGTTTAGCCAAGGCACCCTTCTCCTCTGAAGCTTGAGTCTGCACCTGAGCTCTTAGTTTGCCACAATCATTCCTAACTTGGTTGTCTTTGCCCCTAAGTTGCTCCAGAGCCTCCGTATTTTTCTTCAACTGATGGGAAAAAAAATAACCTCAAAGGTTAAAAAACAAAATGTGTACTATGATAGGTTACCCGCTCCATCAAATAACTCTTGTAATTCGAGCTTCGGTATGTCTCATATCGCCAGTGCATCAACTCAACCTCCTTCTCCTTGCAGAGGAGCCTAAGGGACCTACCCTCATCTAGAGCTTTCCGGAGCCTAGCCTCATGGTGGAGCAGCTCAGAACTGAGCCTATTAAAGGCCTGTAGAAGAAACACTCGATAAGGAAGGAAAGACACGAAATGCGGAGGGACTATGCCAACACTCACCGCGAAGTGAAGCCGACTGACTTCCTTGAGGGCCGAGCACACTCCTACTGGTCCAGCCTTCTCGGCCCAGGAAGAACCAAACTCGGTCAAAGCATGATCACTCGGAGGAACTGTCGCTCCGGAACCGAAGACTTAAGGAACAACAAGCTTGGGCAATGTTTTCTCCTCGAAAATGTGGACTCGTTTAGACCCTCCAAAAGCTCTAACGCACTTCAAGCGCACATCTTGTTTATCAACATCGTCCCTTGGCTTGGAGCCCGACAACTCCTCCCCCTCTTCAGAGGAGCACAACCTTTCCCCTAGGGACCTTCCGATACCTACCACGACAAGGTCAGTACATAAAAAAAGGGAAAATGTCCTCTCAAATATACGAAGACCAAGGTAAAAGTAGCGTTCGCACATATCTTGGTATTCGCTTCCTATCTGCCCCGGGACACAACTCGCCACCTATGCTCATCGCAAGTTGAATGGGTCACCAACCTCTAGACCCAGTCGGGCAAATCGAGAACTTCGCCCGGTGCCCATGAAGTTGTTGCAAAAAAGGAGGAAACATAATTAGTAAATTGGATTTCACTACAAGCGAATCTAAGAAAGAACGAAACGCTCCACTCACGTGCATAATTCCATTCCTTGGGATATCATATGAGTTTCATAGGGATAATGTCAGTCGTCCAGACCCAGAAAAATGGACTGACACACTCACGATCCCATCTTCCTCATCATCAACAACAAAGGGCATAGACTAATGGTACCACAAGGATAGCAGGCCTCAATGATGAAAGGGAGGGTACAGCCTGATGAGGTGACTAAGCGTGAGTTCAAGACCATCCTTCTCCGCAAAGAATCTAATCATCAGAACTACTCGCCAAAATAACGGATGTATCTGCGCCAAACCCGATACTTCAAGCAGAAACCAAGCACAACCTTATCAAGGGGGCCTAGTGCAAAAAGGTACAATTATACATTCAGGAATCCAATAGCGGGGTCCGTAAAACCCTCATCGGGGAAAAGCGCCTACAACACTACCCCCTCACCCCATTTGTAGTCTCTCCTCACCATCTCCATATGTTCCTCTCCTATCAAAGATATAGTCTTCAGAGTAAACTTCCGTGATTCCTGAGCACTGGGAGTGGAGCTCTCCCCTCCCTGCCGGGTAGGCCCTGAAGTAGCAGTCATGGCTATGATAGAACTATCAAACAATATGAGGAACCTACGCAAATGCTTTTGCGCTTAAGGTAACGAAGGACTCGACGCCAGGGCAGAAGGATAGCTACCTAAAATAATAGGATCTTCCAAGAAGCAAAAGCCACCCGTAATCCCTACCCAGGATAGGCCTGGGGAGGACAACAGCTTCGGTACAGATCTTGAGGTGGTGCCTGACCCCGAAGACCTTCATGAAAAGGAAGCTAGGCCCCAAAAAGCCCGCAACATCATCTCTAGTGCTGAGGTGGTACCCAACCTCGAGGTTTCTCTCAAAAAGAAAAATAAGTGCTTTGAGCTCCGCCAATGAGGGCCTGACCCCAGGAAGTCGCCTAAGCACGAATAACCCCTCCTTAGAGACCAGTCAACAACACCTTAAAAGGTTATCTACTTCAGGCTCAAAGCAAAAACTCCAAGTGCCCGAAGTTAACTTTTATTTCGGTGCTCTATCTCCACAAGGTTCGAGGGCCCCGGCGATCCAAGCTTACCGTACCGCTTCATGCTTGAGACTGAAAACAACGATGAGCTCAAAAAGGAGTCATTTCTGTCGACCAAAGGCTGGAAAGAATATTGACGATCATCAACAGAGGCATACGTTCAAATCTTCGCAAACGCACTAGAGTATACAAGGACACGACAAAAATAAAAAGCATAAGTAAAAAAGATGTCTTCATATTTCATAAATATTGGCTACATCAGCCCTATGGGGTTCCTTACATACAATTAAAAAAGCCCGCAAGTGGTCCTTACACAGAAACAAAGAAACAAAGGGGTATACACCCATAGTGAAAACCTAAGAACCTATATCATCCACGAAGGTCCATCTCCAGTATCTGCATCCTCGAGTGTCGCCTCCTCGAGCTCGCATCCTCGAAGACAACTACTTTGACCACCATCTCATCTATGTTCCCAGATCAATCCCGCAGGAAGTCCTCACCGAGGAAACATATGAAGAAGAGGAAAAGGAGGGGATGTAGAGGAGGCAGAGAAAAGAGATATAGCCTGTCAAAGCCAAAGGTTGAAGATTCGGGGAGCCCCAGCCTACGACCTATTTTGTCCCTCGGGAAAGAAAAAACCCAAGGGATGAAGTGCCACATTAGGCCAAGGTAGGAGAGTGAGCAGCGGTGCATAGTCCGGATGACTTTCCAAAAAAAGGGAGAATCAATTCCCTGTCTGTCGTCATCTTGAGCCAATAAATATAGCAATATTGATCGCAACAACAACGACAACGATGCCAAAATGGTATACTATCGATCGACAAAAGGAAGTTCAGGCAAGAGGCCACAACATAGACTATACGAGCGCTGTCAAATAACCTTGAGGCCGTAGACTCCAAACATGGTGATCAACAATAGAGAAAGATGGTAAGGAGAAAAGGGTGAATGAGCAGATGAAGACACTTGAATATAAAACAACGCCAGAGCGCCCCCATTTGTAGGAGATAATAATGCGATCGTCGAGGCCTTTGGAAGACTGATTGACGGACGCAATTACTGCATTCTTAGAGAACTAAATCGACGGAAGTACTTTCACCTTAGAGAATGGGAATCGACAGTGCATTAAATGATGTAGAAAACATAAGTCCATGGGATGTCCCGATTATTGCAAAAACTCGCGCCATAGGTTGCGTCATCGGTTTGATGTCGTCATGAGAAGCCCAAGGATTTGGGTATCAGAGTTGTTTCCCATCGTTTTGTTCTAAAAAATGAAGGGACTATCTCTATGCGGCAAAATCAAAGGGTTTAATTTCTTGCTATCAAGTCACTTTAGAAGAATGTCTCGAGACCCCAAGGATGCGGATTTGCGATCGAGTTCCCTCCTTTGGGGCTCGTCGAGGCCTGACTTAAATAAGGCGAAGACCAAGGCTAGAGTAAAATGGGGCATTCTAAAGACACACAGCTAAGTCTGACCGAGCCGGCCTACCTAGAGCTTGTGTCGAGGCGTTGAGTCTAGCCGTCCCATCTCCATGCTTTTACAATTAATGTACATTGTACTATAACGAGATTCCTCTCCTATATAAAGTGAATCCTCACCACTTAGTAGAGTGCGGCTGTAACTCCAACTATTCTACACAAGATCAATAATATATATATATATATATATATATATATATATATATATATATATATATATATATATATATATATATATATATATATATATATATATTCTCTCTAACTCACACGCTCGAGACTACCTTTCATTTATTGCTTTCGTACTTGTTCTTTTATTTCTTGATACTGGCCATAAATAGCCTCTTTCTTTTATATCCTAACTGTTATTCCCTTTCCGATTACCCTCGATAGCCCGAACTCAAGCTCAAGAATCGACCTCGACGCCCCTCATCGATCAGTCCGAGGCCTGGATAGCAATCCCCTCGGTTTGATTACAGCCTTGTTCAGTTCATATTTCGTCGTTAAGCTTCACATATCTAGCATCCACTGCTCTAACAACTAGTATAAAAATAGATCACATATTTTTGGAGTTCCATTTACAAATTCGATTGTTATTATCATTTTTACGGTAAACATAAATAAATATACAAGAGTAAATAGTTTTATTTTTATGGGTAACTGTATCAAAATTCCAAAGAAAAAGTGGCAGGATGTTTAATTCGGTGAATGAACAGGTTGAAAAAAAGGGTTAGATAAAATCAAGAATTTGTCTATTACTAAGTCCACATGACAGAGGATATACTTGTGAATGGGTGCACTCCGTATGTATCAAAAGGAAATGCAATTGGGGCCCATTTGTAAATACAAATAGAAGGCCTTGGTCAGCAAGCTGGCAAGACAACATCCAGCTCCTTCCAAGGCTCTTCTATATATTAGAATATTTGTCAATTTAAAAATTAAAATTAAAATATATATCATTATTGTTATGTTATAGATATCATTATTTATATATAAAAAATTATTAGTTTGATACAATCCTGAGTACCGATAAATTTATATATATGCACTTATTTTATTTGAATAGAAAATTTTATCAAATAATTTGAGAATAAAATGCGAATGAGGGAATTAACTTAATCTTACAAAATTTAAGATATACAGTGGCGGGATCACCTGGAGGAACTGGACCTCGCCCATTCGCATTATTGGCAGCACCCGATAACACCTCCTTTAATTCTATCATTGCCTTATCCTGCCGTGTGAGATGACGTAGAATAGCCTCATATTGCTACTACAGGATCCTTACCGCTTTGACGACGTTCTCCTCTTCGGCATCATCAGGAGTCACTTCTCGAACATGTCGCGGGTATCGCCTTCTGTGGACTGGTGTGGCCTCAATCCCCTTGTTGCGGGTATCGCTAATTGAATCCTCATATTGAGAGTGATTTCATTGGGCCTCAAGGTTGTGTGTGTTCTTAACACCATTATCTGTCATTTTCTTTGATTTTTGCTAAGAATAAATATCAAACACGTTAGTAAAAGAGGCAAGGACCAACTTAATTACACAACTGTCTAAGCCCCACGTTGGGAGCCAAACCGTTTACCCGTAAAATAGTACAACTTAATTTATACATGATTTATAGAAAAGTAAATTAACTTGATCCTAAAATAATAGATGAATTACATAAAAATATAATACTTAGCCTTGAGATAACGATAAAATAGCAGAAATAACAATTTCGGGAGCAAAGGATTCCGGACACAATAGCAATGATATCAACAAATAAAAAGATAAAATTATATTGAGCTTTGAATAGCGTGTAGCGTATGTTTTCCAGAAAATTCGTGTGCTTTACAATGATAATAGAGCTCACTATTTATAGCTGCACCCAGGGAACAAGGTCTTAGGATCGAGCCCCTCTTTAATGTCAATTATGAGGGCCATTGAAGAATGTGTAACGGCGGGCAGTGAATACCATATTTTTTGTAACGTGCACTGTAATTAATCTTGTAGGATATTCTTCATTAAATATTACCGGGTGACAGATATTTATTTTATCTTTATGAGTATCATTCTCTTCAACAATAGATGGAATCGTTGCCTTCTATTTCATCTATCTTCTCTTTAGTTCCACGTGTCACTTTCTGGTTCAATCATTTAATATAATATATTTTACCTTATACAATATCTTAGTAGATTGGTGCATTAGTTAGTGAGTGAATTGTAGGGTAGATAATGAGTGAGTGAGTGGATGAAAGTAATAAAGGTCATAATATAAATTATGGGAAGAACATGCAAGAGTAATTACATGGAACTATGACAATTCCAAGTTCTTGAGATAATGGTAATTCATAAGAGATCATGGCCACTTCCTCCCCTTAATACATACAAATTAATATCAAATTTTTACTATTAAAAAGCACCATTTCTCCAATAAAAAGCACTAGAACATTCAAATTATGTTAATTTCGTATGTCAGTTCAACAAAAAAAAATTATTTTGTATGTCATCAGTATATATGGTCGAATAATATACTTTTGCGATACAATGATAAGTGTTCCTTCAATTTTAATCGCTGATTTTGAGATTCGAGCTTTAAACTCATGAAGCTTTGTTAGGGGAAACGGTTTATCCTCCAACATAAAATTGTCCAGTGGGATTCTAACTTTATTGGGGCCTTTAACTCGACTACTAAACCAGTGGGGAAAAAAAGATAAACAAATAACAGGCAGCATGAACTCTTTTTTTCCAAATAAATAATTACCTTAATAAATAATTATAAAAAGGGCGACGGGCATATCTCTTGTGCCGAGGGGGAATTCCTTTTCTAGCTAACGTGCCCATGGAGGGTGTCTCTAATATACGTCCCTCAAACTTCAATACAGTTCTTGACTAACACACACATGTATGTGTAAAATTAATATATTTTCTTTAGTTTTCCTGTCGACTTGCACCTACCTTAGCTAGAGCTGAATTTTGATAATTTCCGTCAAGAAATTGTAAGATAATTAATTCACAACCATAATAGAGATTAAGATACAATCACATAATCAATTTAAAGTTAGAGTTTAAGGAAGTGTACCGCTAAATTCCATAGATTCAACAGCGGCAACAAACAACGATTATGCCCGAGACCACTCCACAATCCACTAGTTATGCGCTCTCATATCCCAAAGAACTTGATTGATGGGACGTCTACCGTCACCACGTATTCAAGAGGCAGAATACGCTAGAGTTTTCTAATAGATAGGGAAATGGGGATTGGCCTCTATTTATAAAGAGTGCATATCCATCACAAGCCAATAGTTATTGGTCCTCACTTATCCACACACATAATATTTAATATTAGGCCTTTTATTTTATCCACCACTTGGACCACGTCACTATCCTTTCAAGCTATAACCAATTAACGTAAGTCCAAATTCCAACATTATCCCACTTGGACCCAACGTTAATTGAGGACAACAACAACAACCCAATATAATCCCACTTAGTGGGGTCTGGGGAGGGTAGTGTGTACGCAGACCTTACCCCTACCCTGGGGTAGAGAGCATGTTTCCAAATAGACCCCCGGCATCCTTCCCTCCAAGAACTTCCCACCTTGCTCTTGGGGAGACTCGAACTCACAACCTCTCGGTTGGAAGTGGGGGTTGCTTACCATCAGAGCAACCCCTCTTGACATGAAAACAATTTTAAATATTTGGGTTTCTACGAAAATCAATTTGAAAAAGGATTTTAGACTCTACGGTGGCTACACTACTCACATAGCCAAGGATAGAATGACCTATATAACTATCTATTCAGTCTCAATAGAAAAGACTAACAATGAATCGTAGCAGGCGTCACACCATTTTAAGGTATGAATTCTATCAACGACTACATATGCTAGAATTTTCATTAACATGGATCAAATATATGTGCTAAGAATTTTATCTTTCTAATCAAGGTGAATAAATTCACACATCTTAGAAGGAAATAATCGTCCAAGTGATATTAAAACCATATCACCTCAGGAGCCTCCAAGTGATACAAAATCATATCACTTCAAGATGATTCCCTTGTGCCTTACCGGGAATATTCAAGGCAACAAGCCGCAAGACTCAAAGATATCATGAGTTTATGCAATGTCCAATTGTAAATAACAATAAATAAATTATCTTGTTAATCATAAGCATAACAGTTATCAAATAACACGAGCTTGCATAAAAATAGAATTTATCAAAAGCAATATCTCTCAGTCAGCAATTGCAAGGCAACTCCCACTGACTAAAGCAAATCAAAAGACCCTAGAATACCCATATTTTTAGCATGTTCATTAAACACTACAGTCCTAAGACCTTTAGTCAAAGGATCATCCAACATATATTTTGTGCTAATATGCTCAATGCATATATCACCTTCTTTTACCATGTCCCTAACCTTAAGAAACTTGAGGCTAACATGCTTAGAGCCTTTTGTTCTCTTGTTATTCTTGGAGAAGAACACAGCTACACTGTTGACACAAAAAATAATCACCGGCTTAGATTAAAATACACAATTTATAATTTAGTAAGAAAACTCTTCATCTAGACAGCATGTGAAGCAGTCTTAAAACAAGTAATAAAATTAGATTCCATTGTACAAGTAGCAGTGATACTTTACTTCTCACTTTTTCAAGAAATAGCACCTCCACCCAACGTAAAAATATACCCAGAAGTCGATTTCATAATGTCTTGACAACCTGCAAAATTAGAGTCCGAATATACTAGAAGATCCAGATCATCAACCTTTCTATATAAAAGCATGAAGTGTTTGGTGCGTTGTAGATATCTCATCACTTTCTTTGCAGCCACCCAATGTGCCCACCCAGGATTAGAAAAAAATCTTCCCAACATGTTAACAACAAATGCAATATCAGGCCTTGTACAAACCTGTATGTACATAAAACAACCAACAACATTTGCATATGGCACATTTTTCATAGTTATCATTTCAACTTCATTTTTCGGACATTGATTCTTGCTAAGTTTGTCTCCTATTACAACAGGTGCAATACCAGGTCTACAGTCTTGCATATTAAAAGTTTTAAGAACACTCTCTATGTAGGAACGCTGTGATAAACTCAATAAAACACGTGACCTATCTCTTTTAGTTTCTATCCCAAGAATAAAAGAGGTTTCACCAAGATCTTTCATATCAAAAGACATAGACAGAAATTATTTAGTCTCATTCAACAAGCCCAAATCATTTGAGGCAAGAAAAATGTCATTAACATAGACAACCATGACAATGAAATTATCATTAGCAAGTTTAAGATAAACATATTCATCAAGCTTATTCTCTACAAATCTAAATTTTAAAATAATTTCATTATATTTCAAGTACCACTGCCTGGAGGCTTGTTTAAGACCATATATGGATTTGTCAAGATTGCACACTAGATGTTCTTTACCAGCTTCTTTAAACCCTTCAGGTTGAACCATGTAACTTCTTCAAGTAGACTCCCATTCAGGAAAGCAGTTTTGACATCCATCTCGTGCAATTCTAAATCAAAATGAGCTACAAAGCCATCACAATTCTAAATACATCCCTGGATGAAACAGGAGAAAATATTTTTTAATGATCAATACCTTCTTTCTAAGTGTAACCCTTAGCAATCAACCTTTTTTTATAACGGTCTATATTTCCCTTAGAGTCTCTTTTAGTTTTAGATACCTATTTGCAACCAATAGGTCTAAAATCTTCAGGCAATTCAACTAACTCCACACTCCATTGTGTTTCATGGAGCGCATTTCATCATTCATTGCCTCACGCCATTGATCAACAAATGGAGAGTAAATAGCTTGAGTATATGATGAAGAATCAGTCAGCTCTCCAATATCACTAAGATTTCAATCACATACACGATAAAAGCATTAGAGATGGCAGACCTTCTTTCTCTTTGTGACCTGCAGAGTGGTTCATTGTGTACATTTTGTTCAGGAACTATTGGATCTACGTCATTGTTCCCTTGATTCTCCCCCTCACGAATAGGTTGGCTTACCACCTTTTCATGTATAACAGGAATATGGACAATGAATTCCATCTCTTTCAATACAATTTCCTTACCACATGAACAATCACAATCACAAACATCATGCTCGAGAAATTTTGCATTAATAGACTCAACGATTCTAGTGCCACGCCCAGGACAGAAAAACCTATAACCTTTAGAATGCTCAGGATATCCTATAAAGAAACAACTGGTAGTTTTGGGATCAGTTTTCTTTTCTGTAGGTGAATAAATACGAACTTCAACTGGACATCCCCAAATGTGAAAATGGTTCAAGTTAGGTTTTCGCGTAGTCCATAGTTCAAAGGGACTTTTCAAGACAGATTTTGTAGGAACTCTATTCAGGATATAGCTAGCTGTTTTTCAGGCTTCACCCCAAAGAGACTCAAGTAGTCTAGTCCTTGACATCATACTTCTCACCATTTCCATAAGAGTACAATTTGTCTTTCAGCCATGCAATTCTGCTCAGGAGTACCGGGCATGGTATATTGTGCTACTATCCCATATTCTTGCAAAAATAAAGCAAAAGACCCCATACATTGACCATACTCATCATATTTTCCATAGTACTCACCACCACGATCATACCTCACTATCTTAATGGACTTCCCATGCTGTTTTTCAACTTCACTCTTGTAAATTTTAAGCTTATCAAGTGCTTCAGATTTTTCTATTAAAAGATATATATAACAGTACCTTGAAAAGTCATCAATAGAAGTAATAAAATACTTATAATTGGTCAAAGTAGGTACATAAGGTCCACTAATATCAGTATGAATTATTTCTAAGAGTTCAGAGCTCCTAGTGGAACCCTTTCTCTTAATCTTGGTCATTTTACCCTTAACACAGTCCACACAAATTTCAAAATCTTTTGGATCAAGAACAGGTAAAATATTTTCCTTTATTAATCATTCAATTTTTTATTTAGAAATATGATCAAGACGCCTATGCCATAATAGGTAAGACATTTTACTCATAGCAGACCTTTTGTGGGCAATATTTTCAACATGCATTATAGAAAAAGTTCATTTATTATATTCAAGCGATATAGACTATCAATTAAAAAAACATCAGCAACAACATGTGAATCATAGAAAATTTTAATAATACCATTATTTTTTTGAAATGAATAACCAGCTTTGTCCATAAGGGAAACCAAAACTAATTTCCGTCTCATAGACGGTACAAAAATAGTATTTTCTAAACGAATACTAGAATTATCCTTAAAAGGTAAAATAGATATCCCTATAAACTCTACTTTTGCTTTGAGTCCATTGCCCACAACAATACTGGATTCATCCTCTTTTGGCTTCCGTCTACTTACTAGATCCTGCAAGTCATTGGTTACATGAACAATTGCACCACTATCCAACCACCAAGAATTTAAAGGAACATGAACAACACTAGTTTCAACGAAGACAAAGACCAAAAGATTACCTGATTTTTTTTCAAAGGACAACCATATTTCTTATGACCGACTTGTTTGCAATCCTAGCACTTGATTTCCTTCTTAATTACAGCTTGAGGACCAAGAGGATTATAAGACTAACCTTGGTTAATGCTAGGCTTATTATTATAACCAATACTACCACCTAGACGATGAGACTGACCATGTTTCTTTTTCTGAAATTAGGGTCCATTTTTTCTTTTCTAAGAGGGATAATCAGCTGACCTAGACGAACTAACAAAGTTTTTTACACCCTCAACATTCTCCTTTTGGATCCTCCCTTCCTCTACCACATGTCGATGCCTCCTTTTTCTCAAACGGGTTTTGAAATCGGGTATACGATATTATAGGAGGACAACTCTTATTCCGTTGTGAGAATTGGGTTTTTGAAATTTGGAGAGTCGCCACCTAATGATTATAGTGGATTTGAACACTTTGAAAGAAAGAATTTGAGATAAAGAACTAGAGTTTGGGTAAGGTCTAGAAATTATCTCAAGGGGAAGGTGTTAGGCACCCCTCAAGATACACTAGTGTGGTTCCCGACCATACTACAATCATGACTTTAGAAATAGGTGAAAAGCAAGAAGAGTTTTCACACAACGTTACAAACAAGTTCAAAAGTATAAAGGTGAGATGGAAGATATTAGAAAGTTAATTAAGAGAAAACTTAAAAGAAACATAGCAAGTTAAGGGAAAAGAGGTCCTAAGTTTAGACATAATGTGGATCACTTCAATGCAATACTCAGCAGTCATCCTCAAAAGACGGGTCGCACGTGATATTAGCGCATCGGTCATCATCTCCAAATTCTACCCTTCGCACCTATTAAGGTTTTAAAGTGTGGATAGTCTCGTTTACTTTATTGCATGCTAGTACCCGCCCATATCCTATCAGTTCCGAAGGTATTAGGACTACTAATCCAAAAGAGGAGAAAGAGGTGAGGCTTTTAGAGAGTTTTAAAGGATAAAATACTAAGGCGACATTCAAAACATATATATACAAGTAAGGGAAAACAGACAAGCAAGTAAGGCTCAAATAACCTCCTGAAATCACATAAATCATGTAATATAGCATGACTTGAAAGTACTTGTTTGGTCTAAATTAGATTAAAGCGATGAGCGGACTGGTTCAACACATATCTTTAGGCAGAAAGTCCGCATTAGGCCTATTCGAATACACTTGTTAGAGATTAAGGCACTTAAACACTTAATTAACACGAGTAGGACTACTGATTCCTTTGAAAATAGACAGAAGAAAAAGGTTGGCTGCAGACTTAAGAAAATGGTTTAGAATAGTTTCCAAAAAAATAGACTATCGAATTGCAGATAAAAAAGTGGTTTTAAAACGAGCTTCAAAAGAGGCAGATTGTTTAAGGAAAAACAAATTTAAATTGCAGAACTAATTTAAAGATGATAAATGCAAAAAAGTGAGATGTAACTGAGTTGGAAAGCGTTTGTCAAACTACCAGAAAGGCAGTAAGTTTCAAGAAGAAAACATGCAAGTTTATCAAAAAGACTAGGTTTTAGGAAGAGTTGCAATAATCTAGCGTGAGGAAAACCAATCAGTTATTCGGTAAAATCATTACTGCTTTTAGACGAGTGAGGCAAGCTTGATTTAAAGCTCCTATAGGCATGATCTCTACGAGTCATTGATTTTAACTCCTTTTTAGACGTTAACAGACTTGTAAACATATGCTGATTTTGATTAATCCTAAAAGTTTTCCTAATGTTATAAATATGCACATTCCTATAGGCATGATGTCTATATGTATGATTGCAGACAATTAAGCATAGGTCCTATAGGCATGATTTCTATGTGATTCATTTTAAACATACTAACAGTAAAGAAATCTTAGAAGCATGATTTCTACCCTTTATGAAAAAAGTAAACCCCCACCCTTTTCACAAGATCCCCAAGTTTATACAAGTTATTATAGACCAGTAGAATAAAAATACATCAGAAATTAACAGCTACATCCAAACTAATCAGACATAGTTTCTAACAATATGAGATTGAACCACTTTCGAGATACAGATCTTCAAAGCATTCTTTAGGGTGTTTCAAAGTTCCAAGGAATTTCAGGAACTCGAGGCATTGCTTACACCCAAGATACCATTAGAATTAATTATAAAGCGGTGTGGAAAGGCCAGCTCTCAGGCATCCAAGTTCAGAGGGAACTCCGGGGTCCCAAGGCAATGCTTACAAGACTGAGGCAGAATATAGGTTCTAAGAATGAGTGTAAGTGCAAAAAGCGGTTGGGGAGCCATACAGATTGGTGGTCATACCCAGCCATAAGGCAGGCTGGCACACCTCTGACCAACCTAATTAGACAAACAAATAAGAGTAGACCTATTGAAGGCCAGACTATGGTCTGGACAGTGATTAGGACCCCGCCAGCCCAAGGTCTTAAGCATGCATAAAGGGAAAAGGGAATGAGAATTGATAGGGACTCCAGAAATCCAGTCCATGCACATTAGCAACGACGTCAAATGCTGTCATGCTTTTCTGAACCATAGCTCACATACAAAGGGGGCCTAGGGAGAGGGGATTCATGTAAGAGCAGGGATAGAAAATATGCGGGGGAAAAAAGTAACGTAAACACACAAAAGAACTGAAGTGTAAACACATAAGGAAGAGGCAGTATTAAACTAAAAGGACATACCAGTTGCAAAAGTTAACAAAAGAGGAGCAGAACACTTGCAGCCACAAACAGCCAAAGAAAACTGATTTAAGCCTTCAGCAGAAAACACAAATGCTTTTTGAGAAAAACTTAAAAGTACTTGAGAAAGAGACGTGGTGACTATAATGTGTGTGTGTCTTTAGAACTTGTGTCTGAAAAAAAGGAGAGGGAGAGGTATTTATACTTTTTGAAAAAATGAGTAAAGTGTAGAGTAAAATAACAAATATGGGCATGATCACAAATCAGAATCAATTAGTATAAGTGTTCCCTTTAATCAGGGGATTCTTATTCAAACATGATCTACATAAGGAAAGAAGAATCAATCATATAGCAGAATGGCTTGTTGCCATAAAAAATAGCAAAGTTATACAATAGGCGAATAAGTCTAAGTACAAGACTTGTAGTTATTTTTGGAAAGAATCAGTGAGGCCAATCAAAGGAAGGGAATCAAATTAACCGTTGACAGGCTTAGTAAATAGGAAATTCAGGGAAGTAAAAGTTCGAAATTAATTTCAAGCATAAAAATAAATCACAGGAAGAACTCATTATATAAGGCATGGACAAATAAAATACATGTGAGGCCAAGCTATGGAAAAAGAACCATCTTACAGTAATAGCATAGAGTAAACATTCAAACATGCAACTTAGGATTCAGTGTAATAGAGAGAGAAAGAATCAAAGTATGTAGAGAGTTGAGCAAGAAATCAGAACATATAGAGAAGAGGGATGTAGGAATCAAGTTGCATAGTTCCAGAAAGACAAGTCAAACAAACAACTTTAAAGAACTCGAATAATCCCCAGAAGATCTATGGTTTTCAAAATCAGTTGGATATAGAAACGACAAACAGGTGAATCAAGCAATTTCAGAGTTCCAAGTAAAAACTCTTAAAATTAGGGTTTCAACTATTAATCAGTAGGCTAAATAGTCAGGCTCATGAACCCGAATAAATCCCCAAAATTTAGGACTTTTTAACCATCAAATAAACTTAGAAAAGATAGGCACGGAAATCGAATAAAATCGTAACAAACAGATTCAAACAAAATCACAAGATTAGGGTTTTCAATATGCTCACATAGATAAAGAAAGTAACATTTTCAAAGTACGGAAACATACTAAAAACAAAAGAAGAAATTCAAAATAACTTCAACAAAACCCTAGCTAAAAGGTCAAAGAACTTTGAAAGCAAAACAAATTGGGGAAATTTCGAGAAACATGTTCAGAAAACTCAAACACACATAGATCTAGGGCAGATATGAAAATAAATTGAAGAAACCTTAGAGTTAAGATTTCTAGGAACCCATGTAGTGAGAAAGGCTTTGAAACTCCCGATCTAAGAAGGATAGTTGAAGATCAAGCTCGAATGGCCATGGCTGGCCGGATAGAGGTTGAAGATGATCGGAGAAAAGCCATCGAGCAAGGCCAGGCTAAGACGCCTTCAAGTTCTGGTCATAGGACCTTAGAGATGAACGCATGGAAGCCATGGGAGGCTGGTATAGGCCTTAGATGAGAAGCAGCGGCCATGGATTAAGGTTTCGATGGGAGGCGGCGGCTAGGGTTTGAAGTGAGTTGAGAGAGAATGAGAGAGACAAGGGATTCGGGGGCGGCGTATGATGAGAAATGGGGTAGGGTTTTGGTTCATCTGAGATTAAAAAAGGAAAGAGGATGCCTGGGCCGTTGATCAAATTGATCAACGGCTCAGATTAAACAATGAATGGGCGGGTTTGGTTTAATGGACATTGGGTTGGGTAGATTAGGTAATTGGGCTAATTAGGCTCGATTTCGGGTCAAATTAGGGTGCCAATTTGGCTAAAATTGAAATGCAATAAAGGCCAATCCGTAAATAGCCACTTTTTCCTTTTAATTTTGTTAAAATAGTCATACAATTTTAAAAGCAAATTAAGAGTACAGAATAAATAACTAAATAACTATTATATTTATAAATAACTATTATAAATATTAATTTAAAAATACTGGAGTTAACTTTATAGGTATAAAACGCTATAAATTACAAGATATGCCATAATTGCAGTTATATGCAATTTTACATTAAAAATACCAAATGAATTTGTAAAATGTGCAAACTTATTTTAATTATATTTTGGTACAAAGACGAGGAAAACAATTATTCACAAGAATGATAATTTTTGGGAATAGTTTTGGATTTTTGTGGTATAAAATAAGCAATAAATTGGTTTAAAAATTATAAAAAATACCAAAACTCATAGACATGCTTATATATACACATATATGCTATTTTGGATGTATTTATGGTACAAAAATACATTGGGAAAAATTGGGTATCAACAACTGCCCCTCTTTACCCGAGGAGGATGAAAGAGTTATCGGGTTAAGATAAGATGGCCAATTTTGACCGAAAATGGTGTTTGGAAAATAACTTTGACCGCGCTCAGATTTCTAAGCTTCCTAAATATACCTCGTTTTACAGGAGTCAGGTCATATGTAGTTCAAGAACCATTGACGGAATATGCCGATCGAGATTTGGAAAAGAACGGACGCGATGTTTAGATTTGAAAGGATGTTTGAGGTCTAACAGGATGTGATAACTAGAGCGGGATAGCTTCTGCTGAGACGGATGTTTGCTAGCCGGTGTACCTGCAACTAGGCAATACAACATATATTGTATATAATTTAAACGTGATGCAAGTTTTCGTTGGACCATGAATGTTGTCTTTGGACGGCTAGGTTGACGTCCTCAGACTATCACGTTATGGGCCATGAAGAGCATAAATAAAGATTCGCAGGCCATTAAATGATGTTCTAGAGCTATGCAGATGGTGCCTCTGAACTATTACACCTTTGAATAAGTTGGCGATGTTTCAGCCCACGAAAAGGTGGCAATCTTTCAGCCGATAAATGGAAAGGGTGGCGATCTTTCAGCCAAAGCAGAATTAAATGTAGGTGGTAAAATTGCAGCCATACGAAAAATAAAGTGAAAATATATTAGCCAAGCAGGATGGAGACAACGCTTAGTCTCGGAAGGCAGATAGGTAGCCTTATGCAGAAATGTAGATGGAGACAAGGCTTAGTCTCGAAAGACAAATAAGTAGCCTTATGCAGATGGAGGTAGAGCTTAACCTCGGAAGGCAGATAGGCATCCCTATGCAAGATGGAGACAATGCTTAGTCTCGAAGGGCAGATGAGTAGCCTTATGCAAAATAATGCCGATGGAGGTAGAGCTTAACCTCGGAAGGCAGATAGGTAGCCTTATGCAAGATGGAGACAATGCTTAGTCTCGAAAGGCAAATGAGTAGACTTATGCAAAATAATGTGGATGGAGATAGAACTTAGTCTCGAAAGGCAGAAGAGTAGCCCTATGCAATATGCAGATGGAGACAGAGTTTAGTCTCGAAAGGCAGATAGGTAGCCTTATGCAAGATGGAGACAATGCTTAGTCTCGAAAGGCAGATGAGTAGCTTTATGCAAAATAATGAAGATAGAGACAGAGCTTAGTCTCGGAATGCAGATAGATAGCCTTATGCAAAAATGTAGATGGAGGTAGAGCTTAACCTTGGAAGGCAGAGAGGTAGCATTATGCAGTGGAAGAATGTAAAAGGGCGAATAGTAGTAAGATCTCTTATCTGATAGCCAATTACGATAATATGACTGCTAGGGATATTGTGTACGGATAGCAATTGCGGAGAAATGATGATTATGAGAAGTTGCATTCTTGAGAAAGTATGCACACATAAATATACTTAACGATACTGCCAGTCGAGTGCTTGCATCCAAAGAAAAATGGTGAGTTCTGAAAAGGGGGAAAGGTCAATTCGTCTTCCCATGGCCTTCGCTTGTCCTGCTTGCCGTTGTGTTCTCATTGGGTTAGTGTTGCTAGACAAATGAATTTGATGATGGTTATACATGATTTAGTAAATATATCATAAGCATATAATCGAAAAATAATAATTTCTTTGAATGACCCAACGACTACGACGTGGTCCATGACATTGCAACCTCTCTCGCTCCGGAATTTTCAGAGTCCTCCTCAAAATTCTGGCCCAGTTTACTGGAGTGGTAGTTCCGATGGCTGAACTGAACGACTGAAAAATGATCTTCGGAATTTTGTGGGCCCCCCTCAAAATTATGCCCCAGTTTACTAAGTTGGCACTACTGGCGGTGCATGGACTAAAATCAACTTCGGAATTTTGAGGTCCTCCTAACAATTCTGCTCCAGTTCCAATAGCGGGAGAAAAAGGAATTTTTTTATTAAATTGTGACCGAACCCATAGGGATGCCTACGCATCCCCTCTTAAACGGGAATTAGGTAAAGCGTAGTTCAAATTACATCATGAAGAGAAAGCATATGATTACACATAGTATCGTTTGACTGCATCGGAGTTGATTGGCTTTGGCCAAACTTCTCCGTCCATTTCCGCAAGCATAAGGGATGCTCCAGTTAGAACCCGGTGAACCATGTACGGACCCTACCAATTGGGAGAGAATTTCCCCTTGGCTTCATCTTGATGTGGGAATATTTTCTTCAACACCAGCTATCCTGGTGTAAACTTCCTTGGTTTAACTCTTTTGTTGAAGGCTCTGGATATTCTATTCAAATACAATTGACCGTGGCAAACTGCATTCATCATTTCCCATCTATAAGAGCTAACTGCTCGTACTGACTTTTTACCCATTCTGTGTCATCCAATTCTGCTTCTCATATGATCTTTAAAGAGGGGATTTCTACTTCGGCGAGAATGACCGCCTCTGTACCATATAACAACATGAAGGGGTTGCCCTAGTTGATTGCGGACCATGGTGCGGTATCCGAATAAGGCGAATGATAACTTCTCATGCCATTGCTTATGTCTTTCGATCATCTTCCCTAGTATCTTCTTGATATTCGTGTTGGTTGCTTCCACAATCCATTCATTTGAGGCCTGTAGGCTATAGAGTTCTTGTATTTGATCTTGAATGTTTCACACATTGTTTTCATCAGGCTGCTGTTGAGATTGGAACCATTATCAGTGATGATTGATTCCAGAATTCTGAACCGACAAACAATACGGTCGCGGAAAAAATCTGCCACGACTTTCTTGGTTACTGCTTTGTATGATGCCGCTTCAACCCATTTGGCAAAGTAATCAATTGCCACTAAGATGAACATGTTCTCGTTTGATGCGGCAGGTTCGATAGGTCCAATAACATCCATTCCCCAAGCGGCGAATGGCCACGGTGAGCTTGTTGCAGTAAGCTCATTTGAATGCACCTTTATCATGTCTGCATGTATCTGACAGCGATGGCACTTTCGGACATACTGGATGTAGTCCGTTTCCATAGTCAACCAAAAAACCCTGTTTAGAGTGTCTTCTTTACTAAGACAAAACCATTCATGTGCGGACCGCAGGTCCCTGTGTGCACTTCGTCCAATAGTTTGGTAGCTTCTCTTGCTTCAACACACCACAATAATCCCAAATCGGGAGTCCTCCTGTACAGGATTCCTCCGCTGTGAAAGAAGTTGTTAGATAACCTCCGAAGAGTACGCTTCTTAGTAGCGTTGGCAAGCTCTGGGTATTCTCATATTGTCAAGTATTCTTTGATGTCATGGAACCATGGTTTCCCATCTGCTTCTTCCTCAACGTGGGCACAATATGCTAGCTGATCATAAATCTTTACTGGTATGGGATCAATAAATTCGTATCTCGATGTTGGATCATGGATGATAGAGTATCTAATGCATCCACAAACTCGTTCGTGACTCTAGAGACACACTCAAATTCTGTATTTGTGAACCTTTTCCTAAACTTCTGTACGTGATGCAGATAAGAGAGTATCTTAGAGTTCTTGGTTTCCCACTCTTCTCGAACATGATGTATGAGAAAGTCTGAATCCCCAATCACTAGCAACTCCTGAATGTTCACATCAATGGCCATTTTGAGCCCCAAGATGCAGGCTTCGTATTCGGCCATATTATTGGTGTAAGGGAACTTGATCTTGGCGGATACCGGGTAATGCTGGCCGGTTTCTGATACCAGTACTTCTTTTATGCCAACTTCTTTGAAATGTGCTGCTACACCAAAAAACAACCTCCCACCATCATAGGATTCTGAAATATCTTCTCCTATGAAAGATACCTCTTCATCAGGAAAATACGTTTTTAGAGGCTCGTATTCTCCTCCCACGGTATTCTTTGCGAGATGATCGGCCAAGGATTGCCCTTTGATTGCCTTTTAGGTCTCATAAACAATGTCGAATTCACTTAGCACTATTTTCCACTTGGCAAGCTTACCAGTGGGCATAGGCTTGTGGAAGACATATTTTAGCAGGTCCATTCTGGATATAATATAAGTGGTTTAGGCACAAAAAGTATGCCTCAATTTCTGAGCCACCCAAGTTAGAGCACAACAGGTGCTCTCCAATAGAGAATACTGGGCCTCATACGGAGTAAACTTCTTGCTGAGGTAGTAAATGGATTTCTCTTTTCACCCCGTATCATCATGTTTTGCCAATACACAACCGAAGGCTCCATCCAATACTGCGAGGTTAAGCAATAGCGGTCTTCCTGGTTCGGGCGGAACCAAGACCGGCGGCGTTGCCTTAATTATGTCAAAAACTTTCTGACAATCATTAGTCCACTTGGTGGCAGCATCTTTCTTCAGCATTTTAAAGATAGGTTCACAGATGACAGTGGACTGGGCTACGAACCGACTGATATAATTAAGTCTTCCCAGAAAACTCATCACATCCTTCTTGTTCTTTGGCAGTGGCAATTCTTGAATGTCCTTGACCTTTGACGGGGCCAGTTCTATTCCTCGACGACTCACGATAGAACCCAGTAGTTTTCTAGAAGGAACCCTAAGCGCACACTTGGCGGGATTCAGTTTCAAGTTGTACCTTCTCAATCTGTTGAAGAATTTCCTCAAGTCTTCCATATGATCTATGGATTTTTAGGATTTGATGATGAAGTCGTCCACATACATTTCAATTTCTTTATGAATCATGTCATGAAAGATGGTAGTCATGGCCCTCATGTAGGTGGCACCAACATTCTTCAAACCAAACAGCATCATTCTGTAATAATACATCCCCCACGGCGTGATAAAAGCCATTTTCTTTGCATCTTCTTCATCCATCCATATCTAATGGTATCCAGCGAAAAACTTGACAAATGACTTCAGCTCATGCTTGGTGCAGTTGTCAATCAAAATGTGTATGTTTGGCAAGGGGAAGTCGTCTTTGGGACTGGCCCGGTTGAGATCCCGCTAGTCGACACAGACTCTAACCTTGCCATCTTTCTTCGGTACCAGCACGATGTTGGCTAACCATATCGGATACTCTACTACCCTAAGAACCCTGGCTTTGACTTGCTTGGTAACCTCTTCTTTGATTTACAAACTCATGTCAGGTTTGAAGTTTCTGAGCTTCTGTTTTACCGGCAGACATGTTGGATCTGTTGGAAACTTGTGAGCTACGATGGATGTACAAAGACCAGTCATGTCATCATAAGACCAGGAAAAGATGTCCTCATATTCTTTTAAGAACTCTGTGTACTTCTCCTTTTTTTATAGCGACAAGTGCACACTGATACGTGTTTCCTTGACATTCTATGTGTCTCCCAAATTAATGACCTCAGTTTTATCCAGATTAGACTTAGGTCTATTCTTAAAATTCTCGACTTCTTTGACGATCTCTTCTGTATCTATATTCATTTGTTGCGTTCTCTCGTTGCAAGTTACAGACATTGGTTCATCATCAAGATAGGTAATAGTAATGTTGTGTAAATAAAGTAAGTGATAAAGGAAAATAATAAGAGTGAGACATATAATAAACTTGGAATTACTTTGATTAAATTCATAATTGTTTGGAACATCGGAGCTCTTTTCAAAATTAAAGACAATGCGGAAATAAAATCAACTAGTAAAAGTAAAAAATGCGATGCATGGTGCTTTGTTTAGCCTTTCTACCCCGAAGATTTCCGGGCCCTGATGTTTTTGATCGACTAATTATTGAGGTGTCACCCTATATTCACATCTTTTATGGAAGCTCTTTCCTCCCCTTCCTCATAAAAAATAACACAGCAGTCCATATCATCTTCTAGAAATAGGTTCTTCATTGCCACTAATGCCTTTTCTTCTTTTGACCCACATATAATGTCTGCCAGCTAAAACGTATGCTCCAGGTGAGGTATCGAATGCTCAAGTGGATAGTAAGGGTTGCGCCATGGTGGTGACCAGTGGTTGAATTCCTCCCAGGTGTACTCATACCCCAAACCAAATGTAGTACTGTGTTTCTTCAGCTTGATGGGTTTAGCAATTCCTTGGAGGTTTTTGTCGAGTCCCTTTCCGGGTTCATACCCGCACCAGTTCAGGCTACTTTTGATCTTGTTATCCCACCATTTATCTTTGTCCACAGTGTTGACTCACTTGATGTGGTGGTATGTTTCTCCGGCTATTCTCCTTCTGCCTCCAATCATCGGGATGGTATGGAGACTATATATGGGGTTGCTTCCATCACCATGAATAATCACCTATTGCTAATTCCTTCGAACTTCACTACCCGATGCAGGGTTGATGCACCAACTCGAGCGGCATAGATCCATGGTCGTCCCAATAGCAAGTTGTTGGATGTTGGGACATCTATCACTTGAAAGTCAACGTCGAACCAAGTCGGCACCATTTGCAAGCATAGGCTAATATCCCCGATTGTAGACCTTTGAGACCCATCGAAGCTTTGACATTGATGGCTCTATCTTTGATTTCGTGCAGGCTCTTTCCCAACATTCTGAGAGTGATCAGCGGACAGATGTTGAGCCTAGATCCTCCGTCGATAAGGACACTAGTGCTGAAGTAATATTTGCGTTGCACAGTGATATGCAGTGCCTTGTTGTGACTCAGTCCTTCCGGTGGCAACTCATCGTCGTGGAAGGTGATTTTATGACTCTCCAACACTTACCCCACCATATTCGCCATTTCACCTCCAGTTATGTTGCTGGGAACATAAGCTTCACTCATTATCTTCATCAAGACATTTTTGTGTGCGTCAGAGCTTTGCAAAAGAGCTAGGATGGAGATCTGTGCTGGTGTTTTGTTCAACTGCTCAGCAACCAAATATTCCTTAGCTTGTATTTTTTTCCAAAGTTCATCAGGTCCAGTTTCAATAGGTCATCCAGAGGCTTGCTTACTGGATTTAGCAAAGTGTTTTGGAGTGTACACCCTACCTGTTCTGGTCATACCCTGTGCAGCAGTTGCTTCCCCATTTTTGGTTTTCCCTTTCCTCCTTGACTCAGCTGTGTAATCCCATAGTATGGAATTTGAGGGAAACTCTGTTAGGTCTGACAATTGCTATAGGAATAGGTACCCTTGGTGGTAACACAGCAACCTCAAAGGGCATATGTGCTTTTGGAACTCCAAACTCAACTTCAATTGTCCTGGGCGCCTTTGTAGAAGAAGGTGCTTCGAATTCGAGAGGTATAGACATATTTACTTCATCGCCCTTAGAGGGCTAATTTTTCACAACAATTGGGTTAAGTGTGACCTCTGATTTCTTTGGTTTTACCCTCAGCAATCAATCCTATCGACCCCTTGGGGTCCCATTCATCTTCGATCTCAATCATGTGAGTGCCCCTACCCTTGTGGTCAGGCAGAGGGTTGTTGTAGACATTGGGAGTAGGCTCATTTGCTACGATAACCTTATTGTCGATCATGGTCTGAATCTTGTCCTTCAACGAGAGGCACTCGTCAATGGTATGTCCCTTCAGGCTGGAGTGGTACACACAGGTCTTATTAGGGTTGACCCACTGGAAGGATTTTCTAGAGCTATGGCAGGGATAGGGGAGACGTAACCAGCAACTTTAAGTCTCTCATACAGATGGTCAATTGGCTCAGTGATGGCTATGTATTGTCTGCAAGGTCTACGATCAAAATTTGGTCCGGGTCTAAGGAAATTTTTGTGAGTGAGAGGTGATTGGTGGTGAGAGGGTTGGGTATTATAAGATTGGTATACAGGTGCAGGTTGAGAGTATTTGGGTGAAGTGGGTTGATATGTGGGGGGTGGAGGTGTTGGGTAAACGGGAGGTGGATCTTGGTAAGAGGGTGTGGGTGATTGGTAATTCGGGATGGGATGATATGTGAGTGGAGGTGACGGGGAAGTGTGGTATTTTAGTGGTTATTTGGCTCCCTGTACGACCATCACGACACTCACATCCTTCTTCTTGGACGTGCCACCAGACTGTAAAGCCTTGTTAGTAGCATACAATGCTTCATGATTAGTAACCATACCATTCTTAATACCTTCCTCGATTCTTTCTCCCAGCTTGATGATATCGGAGAATTTCTGACCCTCGATCAGCATCAAACTCTCATAATATTGTGGATCCTGAGCCCGGATGAAGAATCTGTTCATTTGTTCCTGTTCTAAGGCTGGCCCGACCTTAGAAGTTTCGGATCTACGAGTAGCATACTCACGGAATGTCTCGGTAAGCTTCTTCTTCAAATTCTGTATGTAGAATTAGAGTTGTCTAACGGGCAGGGTCAGACCGGAACCGGACCAACCCAGACCGGTTAAAACTGGAACCATATCGGCCAGGTTCATGGGGGGCCGGGTGGACTGGGTTTGTTGGGGGAAGGGGTTAGTTTGTTCACGAAGAAATATCGATTAACCAGACCCGTTAATCCCAGTCTGGATGAACAGTACCCAAATCGGTTTAACTGGCCCGGAATAACGGCTATAATTTTTTTTTTAATTTCTGGCATGTGTGGGTCCCATTGACCGTTGGCAACGGTCAGAAATTGGACTGATCCGTTAGCCAATGGATCAAGTGCAAAAATCGCCTTTTTTTTATATTTTTAACCCTTTTTGATTTTATAAAAATAACCTTCTCTTAAACTATAAATACCCCCCTTCTCTTCTTCATTTCTCACTCAAATCTCCAATTTTCAAGACTTGAAATCTTCAATTCATCCATTCATCTTCTAATTTTATTTGGCTTTCTTTTCTTGAATTTAATTTATCGAAATTTATCATTCGGAATTTGAAGTTTGAAGTTCAAAATTGAAATACTTGCTTGACATTTGTTCGTGGTAACACCGGATTTGCGTATTTAAGTGCACAATTTACTGTCGAACTCGGTGCACTCCCTCCGCCTCTTTCTCTTATTTAATATTTTAATTGTATAATTAATTTTAGCTTATACTTTAATTTTTACAATATGTTTAGTGCTACTAAAAGAGCGTGTAGAAAAGTTGCTGGTAGGTGTGGAAATAAAAAGAGAGGTAGTCCTGCAACTTCTAGTAGTAATAGTAATAACCCATTATTATTTACACATGTTTCTGAATCATCGCCTAATGATAATGTAGATTTAGATTATGAACAATTACAAGAATATTTTGGAATAGAATATAATGAAATAGGAATAAAGATGAGATACCACCTACACCTACTAGTGCTGGAGCATATTACCCTACTATTACTATGGCTTTAGTACATATAGTTGAAATTTTTATTCTACTATCTGAATTTACGAAGAAAGAAAATTATAAGGATGTTGCAGAAAAAATTCAAGAAAAATCCAAAAAATATTTCTTTCCAAATCCTCCGATTTACTTAATTGGTGCAGTTTTAAATCCTTCTATTAAAATGTCTGATTGTCACCAATTAATGAATGCTTTATATACTTATATGGAGATTGGAGAAACTAAAACCCTAACTTTATATGTTTCTATGAATAAGCTAAATGAATATTTACAACAACTATATAATTATTATGCAAATGAATGTGATGATGTTGCTCGTGTTGTAGGCAGTGTTGATCCTACTATGCAATTTAGCACTTCAGCTACTGTGGATGATGAAGAAGGCCTTGACAGTTTTAATATTTTTTCTACATTTTCTAACATTCAAACCAGTAGCAGGAACATTGATGAACATCAATTCTACTTGCAGAAGAAAAAGGAGCCTCGCACAAAGGAATTTTCACAGTTAGGATGGTGGCATGAAAATGGAAAGCAATTTCCTGCTCTTTTCGCTATGGCTTGGGACGTGCTGAATGTGCCAATTTCTACTGGTTCATCAGAGAGTAAAATTACCTAAGCAAGACAACAACTTGGAGACACCCCCACTCATTGGGAAGCAATGCTTTGAAAGTTTTAGTATGTTTCAGAGATTGGATTATATCGGAACGAAGAAAAAGAATATGTTGTTAGCCTAGAAGACGAGGATCTAAGAGATATATTAACACATGGAAACCCATCCAAAGTTAACACTCTAGAAAAAGGTCAATTGATTCATATTGATTATGATGAACTTACTAAGGCGATTCAAAACATTTGAAATTACTACTTTACTTGTTGTAAAAAATATAAACCTTTCATTTGTAAGTTTGAAACTTTAAATTAAGAAATAAAAGTAGCACTTGCAATAAGTGCAATTTTTCCATCTTACTTTTGTTCTTTAAATTAATACAAAGTATTAATATAACTTACAATAGTTATACAAAATTCCAAAAAAAAAATACACTAAACTCGGTCCCCTCAACCCGTAACTCTTATGGTTCAATTTTAACCCGGATTAACCTGAACCCGCGAAACCCGTTAAAAATTAACCCATAACCGGCCTGGACCCGGATCTGGATGGGTAAAAAAAGGGACCCGGCCCACCCGTTAGATAACTATATGTAGAATACATCTGGTGCATTCTCTGTATTGAATCGGAACCTATCCACGAAATATGATGCTATACCTACCCATCTTGTCCATTTCTTGGGGTCCTGATTGATGTACTAGGATAAAGAATCCCCCTTCAGACTTCTCATGAAGAGTTTCATATAGATTTTCTCATCCATTCCGACTCCAACCAACTTATCACAATATATCCTCAAATGGACTCATCATGTACACGTATTCTTATAAATATGTATTTTGTGTGATATGATCTGGATTGGTTGCATGTGACCACGTCGGGTGGATTGTGATATTGAGAATATGACCACGTCATTCGGATTATGATATTAAGCATATGACCACACCAGACGAATTATAATATTGAACTTGTGACCATATCGGGCGGATTGTGATTCTTGCCATATGAGTTGTCCATTTGGTTGATACTATTGGCACGTGAGTTGTCCGCGCAATACGTGAGTTGGTCGTGCGGATCCAGATATTGATATTATTGGCACGTGAGTTGTCTGTGCATCATGTAAGTAGTTTGTGCAGTTGATATTATAAGCACGTGAATTATCCGTACAGCACGGGAGTTGTTCGTGCAGCATTTGGATATGAATCCATCCCTCTAGGGTCACCCTCTTATATTTCTCTCTTGATGGTGTACACGAGAATTGAGAAAAAATTATCAGTGGTTTGATAGTGTTATGGAAACTCCGAGGAAACGATGTCTAGTGTTTGATTTGGTTGTTGCATTTCAACTTTACTAGGAACTTCCTTGACTGCTATTTAATTTATTGCATATCTTCTTTATATGCCGTAATTTTATGGAGCATAGCATGATAAGTAATTTTGTGCACCAAGGTGGTAATTGTCGTTCTGTACTTGTTGCTTTTATGAATTGTATAGGTGATTAGTGAGTATCATTTATAATTCTTGCTTCTAATACCTTGCCGAGGTTAATTATGATACGTGTTGAGTATAAGGGGCCAGTTGTACACATACTACACATACTTAATTATGCATATTTAGGTGTCGAACCCAGTCACCACTATTGGGTTTTTGCTTACGGAGTTGTTCGAGATATGAGGTAGAGTTGCATCTCGATCGCAGTCTAGGTTTCTCTTTCCATTCGTATTGTTGTCTTTATTTTCGAACAGTATTGTTACTTACTAGTTTTGGGAGATTTTATCATGTATTGGCGTTACCGTGTTATATTTGAAGACTTTAGACCTATACCATTTTGTTAAATTCTGTTTATTCTATTTTGTCTTGTTATGTTCGGCTTTCTTAGCAAGTGCGTTAGACGCAATCATGCCCAGTTGGTGGTTTGGGGTTGTGACTGTAATAACCCGGCCGGTAGTTTCATGTGTTACCATTGTGTTTCCACCATTTCTGCTTCTTATTACCTTGTTCAATGGTATTATGTGTTATCGAGTTGGTTGGCTCGGGTTCAGAGAGATTTTGGTAAGGTTTGAGACACTTAGTCTCTTTTGAGTGAGCTTTAGTTGGAAAAGTCAATCGGGTGTTGACTTATGGGATAAAGAGCTCAGATGTGAGTTCTGATGGTTTGAATATCTTCGAGAGTTTATTTGGGACTTGAGCATGATCGGAATGTGTTTTGGAGGTTTGGAGTAGATTTAGGCTTGAACTGGCAAAATTGAAATTTTGGCGTTTTCCAGTTGATAGGTAAGATTTTGATGTAAGGGTTGGAATGGAATTTTGGGAGTTGCAGTAGTTCCTTTGTGCCATTTGGGATGAGTGTACAAAATCTTAGGTCATTCGGACGTGGCTTGATAGACTCTTTGATCGAAAACAGAACTTTGGAAGTTTTGGAATTCTTAGGCTTGAATCTGATGAAAATTTGGTGTTTTGATGTTGTTTTGAGCACTTTGAAGGTTGGAACAAGTTTGAATGGTGTTATGGGATATGTTGGCATGTTTGGTTGAGGTCCCGAGGGCCTCAGGTGAGTTTCGGATGGTTAATCGGATCATTTCAAGTTGAAAAAAAAATGTAGAACATATGTTGTGGGTATTGCAGACTTTTGGCCTTCGCCTTCGTGATGGAGGCCCCGCGTTCGCAAAGGGCTGGGGTCAGTGAACTTCGCGTTCGCGGGTGTGGAGTTTCGTTCGTGATGAGTGGGAAGGTTGAGGCTTCGCATTAATGTACGGGGTGTCGCGTTCACGATGAAGGAAAAGTGGTCAACGCCAGGTTGTGCTTCGCGAACGCGAGGCGTTGACCACGTTCGCGAAGAAGAGGTATTAAGTGTTGGGCAAACTATTTTAAAAGATCAATTCTGCAATTTTAGCCTAAGTTTCACCATTGTTGGGCGATTTTAGAGCTTTTTTAAGATGATTGAAGAGGGAATTAACGGGAATACTTAGAGGTAAGATTTATGAACTTAATACTCAATGCTAATGTTATTTTTATCTAATTAATCACGGAATTTGTAGAATTTAAGCCTAAATATTGAAGAACTAGGTCTTGTAATTGGAGACCTAAAATTAGGGATTTGAGGGGTCATTTATGGTTGAATTTTGGTGCTTTTGATATGAATAAACTCGGGGAGCGATGAGGAGTTTATTGGTATAATTTTTATCGGATTTCGAGACGTGGGCCCGGGGGTCAGGTTTGGCCAATTTCAGAATTTATGTTGTAATTTGATTACTTTCAAGTGGGATTTATTCCCTTAGGATATTGTGATGGTTGTGCACTGATTTTGGTTAGATTTGGAGCATCTGGAGGCCGATTCGAGAGGCAAAGGCATCGTGGGCTAGAGTTTGGACCGGATAGAGGTGAGTAATGATTGTAAATATTGTTCTGAGGGTATGAAACCCCAGATTTCACATCGTTGTGATATTTTGAGGTGACGCACACACTAGATGACGAGTGTGGGGTTGTGCACCATTGAGGATTGTGACTTAGTCCATCCCGTATGACTGTTTAATTACGTATTTGATTGAAAACTATTTGCATCATCATGTTTTGGGTTGAATATCATATTTAGGCCTAGTGCAAACTATTTTGGATCATTAGGGGATTTTTACTACTATTCCTCACTATTTTGACTTTGTAATTGTACTCAGTCATGCTATATTCTACTGTTATTTTAAATGATATTTTGGGCTGAGCATCATGTTTTACTGTTGACCGAGTGGCTTATGAGATTTTGACTAAGTAAGACCAAGGGCCTATGTTGTGAGGATAGTTTTGGATCGGGTTGCTCGCCGCAGCAGTGATATACTAATTCATGATTTTGAGGCCGAAGGCCTGATTAGTTACTCCAAGAGGTGGCTTGTTATAAGGCCGACTGCCTGTTTGATTATTCCACGAGATGGTTTGGTATTGCGCTTGGGCCGTAAGGGGCCCCTTCCGAAGTCTGTATACCCCAGTGAGCGCGGGTACTCACTGTGAGGTATGATATAGCATGAGGGGCTGATGTTGTTCCATGTTATTGCCTGAGGTGCAGGTTTATATTTCTATCTTTTCTCCCTGTTTTCATTTACACATTTGAACTATTAAAATATGTTTTAAAGAGGTTTTGCTAAACTAAGGTGTTTTTATAAGTTTTTATTATTTTATTGCATCGTATTGGCTTTATACTGCATCTTTGTAGCATTTTATTGTGCTTTACGCGTTTTCTTATCTCTCAGTTGTGTTTACATTTATTACTCATTGAGTTGGAGTATCACATTACTCCCTGCACCTTGTATGCCGATTCAGGAGCCCCGGGTCCTACCAGCGAGAGTTGATTGCTTCCAACAGCCTGTTCGGAGTTCACTATGTAGCTGTTCGGCGTTCGCAGCCTAGTGTTTTAAGGATATATGCCTTACAACATTGTCCTTGCGTCTGTCCATTTTAACTTTGAAGACGAAAGAAATGTGGAAGTGTTGTCAGAGTCACAGAGGAGTTTGGGTTTTTATACCAACCTGTATTAATTCATCACATATAAGTGATAAATAAGATAAGAATAAGTATTAAATTAACTACTGTTAATTAATAGCCATGCTTATAAAGACGTGATGTATATATTACGTTGATATAAATATCTGATGAATGTAAGTATTTACCAAACCAAGAGTATGCATTTGTTGTCTCAAATTCGACATATGTAGAGAACTAAAAATAATTTAAAATATGTTGATTTTGAACATGATGACAATGATGGATTGTTTTGGTTGTGTCAAAGATTTTATCTCAAAATAAGTCCAACGCATTATTAATATGACTGTGCGCGATCTTGACACATGCAGTTTCAATTCCAATTGCACTAGCTACCTCATAGGCTATGGGAGGTGCCCAGACTCTCGCCGCCCATACTCCAAAGCAGCTAGCTCAGGGTTATCAAACATTTGGGGATATTATCGTTCAGCTAGTTATTGCTGCTTGGGCCGAGGTTGGCGCACCTATGACTTATGAGGAGTAGAATAGGTTGGAGTGATTTAGGAAGATTGATCCGCCAAAGTTCAGTGGAGGAGAGTCAGAGGATGCTTAGGATTTTTCTAGACTGATGTCATTGGGTTCTTCGCATCGTGGGTATTTTAGATAGTGGTGGAGTTGATTTTACTACTTTTCTTTTGACAGAGGCAGCCTACAGATGGTGGCAAAGAGTTAGGCAGGTTAACTAGGGCGGCGCCACTTACATGCCATGAGTCCTTAGTTATATTCTTAGAGAAGTTTGTCCCTCAAACTTGCAGAGAGGAGTTGTGTAGGGAGTTTGAGCATCCACACCAGGAGGTTATGGCTATGACATAGTATGAGATGAGATTTGCTGATTTAGCACATCATGTTATATCGTTGGTTTCCACTGAGAGAGAAGATCAGGATTTGATGGCCTCAATTATGGTTTATGTTACAGTATGGATCGAGAGATTCTGATGGATGCTAGGCTTGACTAGGTGGTCGAGATTTCTAGATGTTTGGAGCAAGTTTGTAGGCTTGGATGATAAGCGGGAGGCCAAGAATACTCGTGGTTCAGGTGGTTTGAGCAGTGCCTCAACTAGAGGCTAGTCACATTACAGTAGAGGTTGTCTTCTAAACCCGCTCAGGCAGATCATCATGTTCCTTGTGGTTCTTTAGTTAACCACAGTTCCTATAGTGATTGCCCAATTCATTCATCATTTAGTACGGCTGCTAACACAATTTTTACAGTGCCCCCTCTACACAGGGTTCCACGGGCAGTTACTCGAATTATCAGGGTCAGCAGCTTCATCAGAGGAGAGGTTGCACTTGATCCATCTCAAGAGAGATTATCCCAGACTTACGAGTAAGGTTCCTCGGCAGATCTTACAACCTATTATATCAGCACCAGCAGCTACATCACCCGCCCAACAAGCTAGGCGCGGGGTTTAGTTAGTTTGAGGTCGTCCTAGATGGAGAGGTCGACCAGTTGGTGGACAGGCATGTAGCTATGCATTTCCAACCCGGCTAGAGGTAGTTGATTCTGACAGTGTGATCATATGTATTGTTTCAGTGTGTCACAGGGATGCTTCAATGATATTTGATCTCATGTGTGTCATCCTATTTTGCTTGTTATTGTGATATTCCTTGTGATTCTTTAGATATGCATGCTCATGTATCTACACCCGTGAGGGATTCTATTATGGTGGATTAGGTATATCGGTCGTGTGTTGTTACCCTTGGAGGTTGCGATACTAGGGTTGATCTATTGTTACACGATATGGTTGATTTTTATATTATTCTAGGCATGGATTGGTTGTCACTGTGTCATGCTATTATTTATTGTCAAACTAAGAGTGTGACATTGGCAATGCCGTGGTTTCCTAGGAACCTCCTAGTAGGTGATTTCATATTTGAAGTCTCAACGGATGATTGAGAAGGGATGATTGGCATATTTGTCCTTTGTGAGGGATCTTAGTGTTGATACTCCTACCATTGAGTTCATACCGGTAGTGAGAGACTTCCTATATGTATTTTCTGTAGACCTTCAGGGTATATCACCTGACAGGGGATATTAATTTTGGTATTAACTTGGTGCCGGGCACTTAGCCCATTTCTATTCCACCATACCACATGGCATCAATAGAGTAAAAAAATTAAAGGAGTTGCTTGATAGGGGTTCTATCTAACCCTGTGTGTCGCCTTGGGGTGCACTAGTTCTATTTGTAAAGAAGAAAAATGGTTCTATGAGGATGTATATTGACTACAGGCAGTTGAATAAAGCTACAGCCAAGAACAATTACCCAATACCGTGTATTGATAATTTTTTTGATCAGCTTCAGGGTGACAGGGTGTTCTCAAAGATTTATTTGAGACTAGGCCACCATCACTTGAAGATTCCGACTTCAGGCATCCCGAAGACGACATTCAGGACCCGATATGGTTATTATGAGTCTCTAGTGATGTATCTTAGACTAACCAATGCCCCAGCAACCTCTATTCATTTGATGAATAGTGTGTTTCATTTGTATCTTGATTATTTCATCATTTTATTTATTGATGATATATTATTGTATTCTCACAGCCGGGAGGATCATGAGCAGCACTTGAAGATCATGCTTCAGACATTGAGGGAGAAGAAGTCATATGATAAATTCCCCAAACATGAGTTTTGGCTTGATTCGGTGGTTTTCTTAAGTCATATAGTATCTAGGGAGGGGATTAACATAGACCGAAGATGATTGAGACAGTTCAAAGTTCTTCTACTGAGATCCGGAGTTTACTTGGGTTGGATGGGTATTATTGCCATCTTTCGGATGGGGTTTCATCTATAGCATCCCCATTGACTAGATTGACGTGGAAGGGTGCCTCATTCAGGTGCTCTCACGAGTGTGAGGAGAGATTTCAGAAGTTCAAGACTGCCTTGACTACAGCTTCAGTTCTAGTTTTGCCTTCGGGGTCTAGGTCTATTGTGATGCTTCACATATTGGCATTTGGATGTGTGTTGATGTAGGAGAGTAGAGTTATTCCATATTCTTCGCGTCAGTTAAAGCTCCATGAGAAGAAGTGCTATGTTCATGATTTGGAGTCGGCAGTCATTGTTCACGCACTCAAGATTTGGAGGAATTAACTTTATAACGCGTCTTGTAAAGTGTTCACAAATCACAAGAGTTTACAATACTTATTTTAAGAAAAAGGATCTGAACTTGAGGCAGTGGAGGTGGCTAGAGTTATGAAAGGACTATGATATCACCATTTTTTATCATAAAGAAAAGGCCAATATGGTGGCTAATGCTTTGAGTAGGAAAGCTGAGAACATGGGGAGTCTTGCTTATATTTCGATTGGAGAGAGTCCGTTAGCGTTGGATGTTCAGGCTTTGGCCACCGGTTTGTGAGGTTGGATATTTTGGAGCCTAGTCGGGTTCATGCTTTCGTGATTTTACGGTCTTCTTTGTTTGAGCGCATTAAGGCGCGTCATTATGATCCCCACTTTCTTGTCCTAAAGGACACGTTGCAGCACGGTGACCAAGAAGGTTACCATTGGAGATGATAGGTGTTAATACATGGTCGGATCTTTGTTCCAAATATGGATGGTTTGTGTGAGTTGATTCTTGAGGAGGCTCATAGTTCCCGGTATCTATCCATCCCGGGGCCTCGAATATGTATCATGATTTGAGACAGCACTATTGGTGGTGGAGGATGAAGAAAAATACTATTGAGTATGTGGCTCGGTATTTGACGAGTCTCATTTCAATTCTAGTGTAATAGAAAGTATCGAGCCAAAATGCGATGGAAGTTGAAACTATTTACCAATGGAAATTTATTGAAGAAAACTGAATAGAACGATGGCGCAAAGAGCATCATTTCCAAGGTAAAACAAATATTATAGAGTTATATGGATTATGAGCAACAACAACAACAACAACAATAACTACCCAGTATACTCCCACCAGGTGGGGTCTGGGGAGGGTAATATGTAGACAAGCCTTACCCCTACCCGAAAGGGCAGAGAGGCTGTTTCCAATCGACCCCCGACTCATAGGACAAAGGAAAAACAGCAGTAAAACAAAAACAAAGACAAAAACAAAACAATAAAGCATTAGTAACTCCGGCAGAAATAGCGTAAATAGCGTAAATAATTATCTAAACATACGAAACATAAATACAATCGCATGCAATAATATCATACAGTAACTATCATAACTAACAGCCATAGGGGGGACATCAGCTAAAACACAAATCATCTATGGGTAACCCTGCTGACCCACACCCAACCACGGATGAGGCGTACGAAAAACTCTAGGAGCTCCTATCCTACAACCACAAATCAGTTATATGGATTATGAGCAAACTAAATAAATAAAAGAGAAACTGTAGAGGCATATGTAATTGCAGATGTTTAGGAATCTACAGTCATCTAACGCATGAATGAAAATCACTCTAAAGGACAAGTTTTCTAGTTCAAATGTCAATGTCTGGTAAAATTTTGCATGCTGCATCGAAGCTTCCACAAGTAATTATTTTATTAATATAAGTGATATAATTTGTTTGAAGAAGTCACTAATTAGAGATTAGAGATACTTGAGACTCGCTAATAAAACTGTTCAATCACTTTCCACCACCAATGAAAAATGGATTTCCTTCTCAACAGAGAATGCTATTATATAAGATACTAATGTGTTATATGTAATACAAATGCAACTATGACCAAACAATCTCATTCCACTTTTTCCTCCCTCTCCACCAGCACCAAAAGACTGCCCAACTTAGGATGTTACAACAAGTTGGTGCAACGTTCATTTGAATAACATATCATTTCTAGCAGTCTGCATATGCAATGGAAAGAGAAGGTAAGTAGAGTACCATGATCCAAGGACATGCCCACCCAGAACTGGGACCACCAATGAAAGAGAACTTCAATGATATGTACAATCAGGTGTCAACTATGCCCATTAGCTACTGTTTCTTTCATCAAGAAATTTAAGGCCAATAAAGCAGCTCCAACTGCAGGCTCTACCTGAAAAATTGTGTGACAAGCATTAACTAGTAAAATCATGGTAATTTAAGAGAAAAACAGTTCCAGGGTGAGAAAAAAGCCCATTCATGCTTTATTTGTTCTGCATAAGAAACCATTGATCAATGATGTATCTATCGCAGATATCAAAGGGGAAATGTCAAAAGGATTCACGAGACCAATTTTTAGCTTTTACAAATTAGGTTACAATAATTCATGGAATCTCACACCTAAAATTTCATATCTGGTTAATCATAAAACTGCTACACAAGTGTCAGTGTGATGGAAAATGGGTTCACCCATCTTGTTTATGTTAAATACTGTAATATGCCCCAAAAATAATCCAGGATAATAGACAAGAACGAAAGGACAATTCTTCAGAGAGCGTTATCAACTAAAACTGGATTGATAACAGTCAAACAAGATATGTCTAATATACAGACAATGAGCAAATACACACTAACAGCGATTCTCAACAAGTCATTGAATTGAAGCACAAAAACTCAAAGCGATGCCACAATAGTTCGTTCAATTTGAGAAGCATGGTACAATGGAGCCAAAGTGAATAAGGGTTTCCGAAAAGGATTTTCATTTTAAAAAGCAAGTATTTGGAAAAAGAAAGAAAAAAAAAACATTTTACTTTTTTGAAAACAAGATGAGGTCACGAGAAGTTGAAATCTTGAGGTTGCTTTGATATAAAACAGGTCCAGAATTCTTAGTATGTTCTGTGATGAAAAGTCTTAATACAACAGTGGATATTCATCAAATCCTATTCCATAGATTGCATCTCTGCAGATAGGAACTATTTACACCTTATAGCTGTTTTGTTTAAACTGGAAAAGATCATGATCCAATTAACACATAAAGCACTACATGAATCAAAATAAATAATTAACAAAGTGGAAAAATAAATGGACATGGGTTTAACACTTTCTGGACCTCACACTTCACATGAGCAACTCTTTTTTATTGGTATCATTTTCCACCTTATATGTGTCATGATGTACAGCTAAGTTCCATTTGCTTCTTGTATGCAAATGGTGAAAACCTACTTAAGGCAACAATGTAAAAACAAGGTTTGCCGCATTTGCAAAAATTTACATGTGCCGCACTATTTAGTGTTGATATCCAAATGGAGATGTGCCTCACTAGTTCTGTATATGTGTGTTTCACTTGTGCACGTGCGCGCATACATGCCCATGTGTCTGTGTACTTCTTTTACTGTAAATTCGAAGAAAGATAAGTTGCCCTTACTCCACCTACCAACCCACAGAAAAGGAAGAAAAAAAAAGGTGTGTCCCTGACAGGGAAGGCGAGAAACAAAGAGAAGAATAAAAGAATTCGAGACTGAAAAAAAAAAAGAAACATGGAAAGGTAGCATACTCAAGTTAGCATTGGCAATGCAGTTTATATGCACTGGGAGCAGAATAACAAAAAGAATGGCAATGTACCACGGGTTATAAAGAAGCACCACTAGAAATTATATCCCTACAGCAACAAAATATTAGCTAACATAACAAGCCAAATTGGTGCTGCTTCAGTGCATTTATGTTTGCTCACATGTCCTGTCTGACTTAAAACAACCAGCAAGAATCATAAATTTATTTCGGAACTGTTCACAATAGCATTGATCTTGCAGAATCTGAGCACTCATATTTCAAGAAGTGAAGTTTTAAAGATACATAGTGGGTGATTTGCTATTGTGATACAGAGACGTGCTATTATAGAAGCCAGTTCGGATTTATGCCGGGACGGTCAACTACAGAAGTCATTCACCTTGTGAGACATTGGTGGAGCAGTATAGGGAGAGAACAAAAGACTTGCACATGGTGTTCATTGACCTTGAGAAGGCTTATGACAAAACCTCGAGGTAAGTGCTATGGAGATGTTTGGAGATTAGCGGAGTCCCGGTAGCGTATATTAGGGTGATTAAGGACATGGCGCTAAGACTCGGGTGAGGACTGTGGGAGGAGACTCGGAATATTTCCCTGTGGAGATGGGGTTGCATCACGGATCAGCCCTTAACCCATTTTTGTTTGTCCTAGTGTTAGATGTGCTTACACGACACATACAAGGGAGGGTGCCATAGTATATATTATTTGTTGATGACATAATACAGATTGACGAGATGCGAGCGGGTGTTAACGCTAGGTTGGAAGTATGGAGACGGACACTGGAATCCAAAGGTTTCAAGTTGAGTAGGTCGAAAACTGAACACTTAGAGTGCAAGTTCAGTGATGAGAGACATGAAGGAGTAGAAGTAAGGATTGATACTCACATCAATCCCACAAGAGATAGTTACCAGTATCCTGGGTCTATAATCCAAGGCAACGGGGAAATTGACGAGGATGTTACTCACCGCAATGGAGCGGATTGGATGAGATGGAGGCTAGCTTCGGGGGTTTTATATGATAAGAATGTGCCACCTAGAATTAAGGGCAAATTCTACAGGGTGGTGGTGGAGCTAAGCGCTGGCCCGTCAAGAAGTCCCAAGTCCAGAAAATGAGTCGTAGCAGAAATAAGAATGTTAAGATGGATGTGTGGACATACCGTGAAAAACAAGATCGGGAATGAAGTTATTAGGGACAAGGTGGGAGTTGCTTTCGTGGAAGCCAAGTTGCGGGAATCGAGATTGTGATGGTTTGGACATTTGAAGTGGAGAGACATAGATGCCCCGGTCATGGGGGTGTGAGAGGTTGACCATGGCGGGCTTGAGGAAGGGCAGGGGTAGGACAAAGAAATATTGGGGAGAGGTGATTAGGCAGGACATATCGGTACTTCACCTAACCGAGGACATGACTAGCGATAAGAAGGTGCGGAGGTCGAGGATTAAGGTAGTGGGTTGACAGGTAGTTGTGAGTTTCTCCTAGGTTTACCAGTAGTACTAGTAATATTCTTGTTGTGAGTTGAAAGTTATTTCCTTCTAGTTTGTTATTTGATTTGGTACTTAGCTACCACGTCCTTTGTTTTTGAAAATTGCTACTGGGATTGTTGCTCCCTGAATATTACTATTTGATGCTACTTTTTCTCCCCTTTTACTGGATATTGTTGCTCCATGATGGTTACTAGTTGATGCTGCTTTTTCTCCTCTTTGCTTATCGTCTTTTGCCTCCATCTTCCTTCTTTCTCCCCCCTCTTTCCTCTTCTTCTTCTACCCTATTCTTCCTTTCCACCTTTTCTTGAGCCGAGGATCTATCGGAAACGGCCTCTCTACCTCTCCCGGAAGGGGTAAGCTCTTACACGCTACCCTCCCCAAACACCACCCGTGAGATTATATTGGGTATGTTGTTGTTGTTGTTGTTGCTACCCCCAACTTTGGGTATCAAAGTAATTAGGTGAATCTTGTCTGAAACTTTAAGCAAACATCTTCATTCTCAAGAATCCATATCCAATGTATGAAGGGTCACCTTAATCTTGATATTGGCATCACCAAGAGCTGATGGTGGAAGCAGTTGGTTTAAGAGAATTTATTAAAGTTCCCTACATGTAAACTTTCACCAATAAGATCCCGGTGTCAAAGGAGCAAGGTGGGAAGTCAAGAGAGAAAAATTCTTTAAGAGTAAGAAAAAGCAACACAATTTTGAAGAGGGAAATTATTTCCAATATGTAAATATTTTTTTTATAAGGTAATGTAAATTTCATTAAAAAAGTACCAAGAAGGTACAGAAAGCATACAAAACTTCAGCACTGCTGAAAACTATTACAATCTTAAAACTTCTATAAAATCCATGTACTAATGTAAATTTGTAACAAATTAAATACAGCTGCGTACTAAGAAGCGCAACCTAATATTATGAAAGGATCACTTGACATCCTCTATCAAGTCGCCAAATAATGTAAATGACAGTCTGGGAAGAGGAAGGCCCTTGCGTATTTTGAAAGAATGAAGACAAGAAGCAAAGAATTAGAGGAGACTGTGATATGCTTCTTAAGATGGCAACATATATGAGATTACTCCGTTGAAAGAACTTATGTTACATTTTTGGAAATGAAAAAAAAAATTGTTATATGACACCGTGGTAAGCAAACATCTTTAATTTATGAGCAAGAAATCCTTTTGGGGCCAACGGTTATGACCAACGCAGCAATTCAAACCTCGGGGATAGTGGGGTCTGCCCCTCTACCCTTTCCACTTATATACCAGGCTTCCTGAACTTGTGACCTAAGTCACAAGTTCCTCAACCTTTGCCACTTGAAATAAGCCCTTGGGGCATAATCAAAACCTTTTTTACCATAATTTTTACGACAAGTTTCCTAAGTAGCTTTCCTTAAAAAAAGTTATGGTTCATATTACTTTTATGCAGTTCCTGTTTATGTAAATTCTATGTCAAAAAGATTGAGGAAGCTAATTCACACCAAATACTAGATACTTTAACTTGTACTCTAAATCTTGTCATTTCTTTCTAAATAAACAAAAAAAGGAACCCGGTGCACTAAGCTCCCACTATGTGCAAGGCCCGGGGAAGGACCGGCCACAAGGGTCTCTTATACGCAGCCTTACCATGCATTTCGGCAAGAAGTTGTTTCCACAGTTTGAACCCTTACCTCCTGAGGTCGCACGGCAGCAACTTTACCAGTTACGCCAAGACTCCCCTTCTATTTCTTTCAAAACAAGTGAAATGAAAAAGAATAACAATAGTACTTTTTTTCTATACCGTTGGTCCAGCTCAGTTTGAGTGTACCTCCATAATTCCACCAGATACCAACTACCATCCATCAGCACAAGTATCGGATAACTCTTGCCCCAAGGTTTAGTCAAATGGGAACAAATACTTCGTATTTTGTCTATGCTGCGGGATTTGCCTCCAAGGTTTGTATCCGTTTCATTGACCACTAGGCCACACCAAGGGTGTGGATGACAGTAGTACTTCTATATGTGTTGGTTTATAGTACTTTTATGTAGTTTTTATACACATATTTCGTATTCAAAAAATGAGAAACCGATATTCCTGTGCTCCTCATTGCGCTCATGGTTCAACTATAATGGAAGATAAGGAGCACCAAAATAATGAGGACCTAACAGAGACTGCACAAACAACAGAAAGCAAGAAAATATGGCAATATCAACAGAAATAACGAATTTAAAGAATGATTGCATATTTCCCCAACCAACTTCAAAAGAAAACAGTTACTAAATGAACTTGGCATCCTCCTCAAAGTTGTCGTGAAAAACTAGACATACTCAAAATCATATCGAGAGAACAGTACTAACCTTTGGTCTAATTACAAAAGCTCCAGGATAAGTCTTTAAAATAGAATTAGTGACTTCATTCCCTATATTCCATTTATTGTTGGCTCCAAGTACGCCTCCAACCATAACAACAGGGAAGGAACCTTTTCCATCTGCAGTCACCAACAAGCACTAATTTAGTGCCAAAGGGAAATAGAAGAAATGCAATGGAAAGAAATGGATAAGGATAAAAGAGAGAAAAAGTGAGACAGTGTGCAAGAGATTGTAAGACCCAACATCAATTCATAAACTTTTCATCCAGTGCTTCTTCTTTCTTTACGGAATAACGGAGAAATCCCAAAAAACCAAACTTACACAAGATCCTATTTATCGATTGAGAACCTTGAACAAGCTAGTTCATAACACAACCAAAACTCTGTCTAACTAAAACATAAGGATAGATAAATCAAAGAAATAGTGATAATGAGAAGAACTCGTTGATTAATACCTAATCCAAACCTATAAGATAACTATGCAAGTAATAAATATGAAAATAATCTAAAAATCTAACAACAATCTCAAGAATCTGCAACAGTACATTTTCTTATACTTTACAATTTTTTATATCTTTATGAACTACATCATTAGATGAATTTAAACCAGGAACATGGCCGGTGAGGATTCATATAGCCGAACTCAGCTTGTTTGGGAGTGAGGCATAGTTGTTGTTTGAATGAACTGCACCAATTTCCCCTAAAAATGTCAAAAACGTTGGCTAGGACCACAGTGAGGGTATTAGCATAATTCCAAAGATATCGGCATTAGTAGAAGAATCTCATCTTTGTTGAAAAAGCATCAAGAAAAGAATGCCAATTGACTGTTGAGGGTCGAATTATTTCTTGAAGGTTCACCTGAATGTTAATGGTTGAGTTATTTCATGAAGGATCAGGTGACGATTATTTAATTGGCTATCATACTAGGATGCCGCAAAAACTGAAGATTCAGAACTTGTGCTCTGATGCTAAAATTGATGTACTATCAAGACAAAGAAGGTTAAAATTGGTTTTTTTTTTTTGGGTGGGGGGGTGGGGGGGAGGAGAGTTTTGGGGGAATGAAGAGAAATAGAAAAAGATGAATTAGATTATAGTACCCACTATTAATTCATATAGTATGTCTCAAGTTTTGGGAAAAAGCAAACAGGGGTCTTATCTTTATAGAGAAGATTTAGCAAATAAGCTAGTCAAAGTGACTATGATAGGAGAAGGTGATATGGCAATAGATATAAACTGAACCTCGAAGATCTAAACATAATCTACAATTTAAAAATATACATAAAACAATTCTATAGTAATATCAACCTAATCTGAAATCTGGAAAAAATATTAATATCAGCAATGGCTCATCTTCTTCAACCGTAAAATTTCCCATTCTCTCGAGTTACCTCAGTCACCAAATTACAATCATGTGTGTATAGCAGAGGATTAATAAGTTTCTTTTATAAGGTAAATAATTTTATTGATGTTGGGAGAAACTCCATGCATACAAGTAGTACACCAAAAAGTAGAGAAGCTACATCAAACTAACAAGTTAAAAGTAGCTGAGTAGGCATGTATATCATTTAAGTGCAATAAATGAAGAGATATAGAGAATGATGAAAACATATAAGGAACCAGATTTATTGGGACAGTTTGGCCGAGTGGTCTAAGGCGCCAGATTTAGGCTCTGGTCCGAAAGGGCGTGGGTTCAAATCCCACAGCTGTCAAAATGATAATCATTGTTTCCCCAGACCCATTACTGGGTAGTTGTTGTATATAAGGAACAGAATTTTCATAACGGTCAAACCTTCCCCGGCCAAGCGTAGTCTTTGGATGACAGCTTTGACACTTATAGCCAATTCTTGAACTGCATTATGTAAGATCTCGTCTGCAATTTGATCTCCATCCTCTGCACAGGATACAACTACTGGAACAAGTGCTGCAATGCGAGCCCAAGATGGATCCGCATAGGTCCACCTAGATCCCAATAAGAATGAAATGAAACAGCCAAAAATATTGTTCTTGTGCAAATATTCTTTATACAAATCAAGTTTATGTGGTGTAAATGTTGCCCAATGTGGGTCCTTACAATCCTGTCCCTAACAGAATGGAAGAAGCAGGAGAAGGCACTTGAAATGCCCATCAACTTTGACACAAATCAGTTTAGAGAAGATACCCTATTAGTTCGTCTGGAGAAGAAAGACCTAATGACTGTAGAATACAACTCGATAGCATTGTTTGTGGACCTCGACCATCATGAGCCCTCATCACTGCAATCAATGCTTGAGCAGCAATCCCATAGCCACTGCGATAGCAGAAACTGATAGTTATAATCATGTTCGAAAGATTAGCAAATTCAATTGTAAAAAAAAAAACCTTTAATAAATAAAATATTTCTGTGTTCTTTCTTCATTTATTCATTTATCCATTTATTTAACTATTGGTCTCTTTCTTTTGCAACAAACCTTAACAAGTATATATCCTGAACAGTGAACACGACATGAACTAAAAATGAAAAAAGTAGTAGTGTTAGTTATCATTTACTCAATTATTAAGGTGTCATTCAGCCACAGCATTGATCTAGGGCTATTTAGCCTCAAAAACAAGAAAATGAAGTACAGATAATTGGCAGAAAATAAACAAATTAAAGATCCCAACTGCTTCTAAGAGTATCCTAACCAAAAAATGTAACTCATGGACAAGCGCCAATTTGGACATACCACTACTCCATCAAATATAAACAGAAAGCAAGTGCTAGTATAGTACATACATGTGTTCTCAGACTTAACAAAATCCTAAAACCAGTATTAGATACGACACATATTTTAAAATCAGTTGGACATTTTCTCCTAGTAAATTTTGCTTGACATGTAACTCAAGCATGGATGTCCACTGCATTTAGAATATTGAATTTTCTTAGTCTTAAAAGGAGCTCCAGGAAAGTAATAATATTCTCTTATGAATAACTACATGAAATAAAAGCAGGGAGTAAGCAGAATATCACAGGTACTGACAGAAAACTTACCCCTGATATATTTTAGCGAAATACTGTAACCTGAATTAATTCAACCTGTTATAGCCCAGTTAGGTGCCAAAACAAAGCGTCACGGGATAGCTCATAGCATCAATGATTTACCTTGACCATGAAGCCCAGCGCTCAAAGTTTTATTGCATCAAATGACACAGTACCAGGACAAGGGAGAAATAAATATAGCTCGTGATCCACTTCAACGTGGTATAACCACTCATGTTAAGATAGACACTATATCAATGAAGAGTTGGGTGTGAATTACAATACTAGTCCTGAAAATTGGGATCAACTTGCCATGAACCAATGGTGTAGTAGGAACTACTCCATAAAACCTCATTGAAAGCTAGACACGTGAAACATAACTCTATGACAAGCTTGAGGGAGAATCCAGAGTTGCTGCAATTTGAGATGCACATGGCCACTGAATGCATTTGAATATGCCAGTAAACCCGCTAGAGCACAGAATAACAGCTCCCTGGGATCTCTTCCTATTCCTTTGATTATTTTATCTCTTTCAACTGTCAAACCAAAGTAGGTATAACCGACTTCATTCGCCAATCACGATTAGGATAACATAGTCTCATTTCAATGTCCTCAACTAAGATACACAACTAGGAAACGAGTTAGTTCAAGTGCTCCAACAGGAAAGGACTAAGTTTTCCACTTAGAAACATAATCTGATGGTTTTGGATTTATAACGCAACCTCAGAGCAGCAATGAATTCACTAAAGAGTCCTAAACATTGAAGTAAATAATCTATGAAGAGACTAATACAGAATCTTGTACCAATTCTAGTATGAAGTTTAGCTTTCATCAAAAGCGGATCTCTCATCTATCCAAAGATCGCTTGCTATATTCACAAAATTCTCTGCTTATGCAACAAGTTCAAAGTTTCAAGTTTAGCCATCAGCTGGCAGATAATGTGTCACAAGCCGTAAAGATCTGCCACTATGCAACAATATTCAACTTTATTCAGAACTTATAGCGTCCTCGCCAATTACAAAATCTACATTAATATTACAGAAAGCTACACCATTAAACTTTACCATGCAGATATGTCTAAGGAGACTTTTTCAAGGCAAACTGATATGGTAGAATTCAACATTAGCAGAAGTGTATCTTCTTCTTCTTATGACGAAAAAAGAGAAAAGTAAAAAAAAAAAAACTAAAAAAGCAGTTAATCCTGTTATTCTCTTATGACAAAAAAGAGAAACGCAAAAAACTAAAAAAAAAACAATTAATCCTATATGTATGAGCCGAATCTTTTTCTCCACATATTCATTTTTCCAGGCTATAGGGAAGAGGAAATTGTAGCAGAATATGTATCTTTATCAACACAATGAATACGCACCAACTTTACCTCCCCCAATCACCCAAAACAGGCCCTGCACCCGCGGCCCGAGCCTCTCTTCCATCTTCAGTAAATCCATAAGAAATGCTTCCTGTACCAGCTATTAAAACACAGCCATGAAGTTTTCCCATCGTGCCACTTGCTAGAGCAGCCACGGCATCATTCTGAATATACAACTTAACATGACTTGGGAACGCACTCCTGTAAAAATAATCACAGTTTTGGCAAATATTTAGTGAAAGCGTATAGAAATTTTGAATAAATATTCTAGATACATCATTATCACGCGTATAAAGTATTTCCCATGTCAAGGTCCAAATGTCCCATAATCTTGGAACAACTAGCTCAAGGTCCCAATGTCCCATAGTTTGGAAGAGTTAGCCTATAAGACACAACTATGTTAAACTGCTTGGTACTATAGCCCCCAGGGCTTTAATTCATCGGCAAAGGTAGTACAGCACGGGATGAAAGGCAAGAGCACCTCATGAGTTTGAAACCTGGCTGGTGTGACAAGTCAAATTGTTTAGTGGAAAAGGGTAAAGAGGCGGACTCATTACTCCACCAAGTTTCTAAGCTGGAAACAGCAGATTTCTCAGTTACTGAGAAAACAAAGACAGTTAACATTACTGAAGTGGTTTTACTATAAACTAGGTCTTGTTAGTTTAAATAGTTTATGGTTTTGCTGTCCTCTTATTTGCATTAAGATCTGGTTTGAAGATAAAGTTCAAGTTATTCACCTACTGGCCTGTGTAGTCTGAAAATGGAACTGATAGCTGCACTCATGAGATTCTACACAAAGATTTCAACAAATTAATTTCTTTGCTCGATTAACTGGACTTCAAGAAACTAATTGTGGCCGTGTGAGCTTGTTCACTATGCTTGTCGGCTAGTCCCAAACTCGGATGAGACAGAAGGGTTGCCGTTCGGCCAGCGTGGAACCAGTCGATGTGAATTCTCACAAGATAAAATACATAGGACTTGAATACGAAACTGGTCCAAGTGGAGCAAGAAAAAGAAAGTAATAATTCATACAGCTGACCCCAACAAACTTGGGATCAACCCATAGTTGTTGTACTATTACTTAGTTTCATTAAATTGCAAATCTGTACCTGGAGACTTTCATTACTCAGGAATCAATTGGGAGCAGAAAATATAGCAACTAATTTCATATTCTTATGTACAAAAAGTCTAGAACTATAGGATTATTCAGGTTTATATAGAGCATTTGGAGCAGAGGAATATATTTCTCATTCATACGTACCGGAACTTTAGGATAAATAAACGTTTATTTACTAGTGGGCTTATTTTCAGGTTCTTATCTTGTACAACGTAAGACAAGAGGGGTTGCTCTGATGGTAAGCAACCCCCACTTCCAACCGAGAGGTTGTGAGTTCGAGTCTCCCCAAGAGCAAGGTGGGAAGTTCTTGGAGGGAAGGATGCCGGGGGTCTATTTGGAAGCAGCCTCTCTACCCAAGGGTAGGGGTAAGGTCTGCGTACACACTACCCTCCCCAGACCCCACTAAGTGGGATTATACTGGGTTTTTATTGTTGTTGTTGTTGTTGTATCTTGTACAACCTAAGAATCCTCAAAAGCTTGAGCACCTTTGAAAAGCTTGTGGCAGTTCTTGACAGGTCTAGAGTAGTGAAAATAACGCATTCCAATAAAACCGACAAAATTCTCCTGACAGGATTTTCAGGTTGTAATTATGCGAAGTTTAGAGACAAGAGTGGTTGCTCTGATGGTAAGCAACCTCCACTTCCAACCGAGAGGTTGTGAGTTCGAGTCTCACCAAGAGCAAGGTGGGAAGTTCTTGGAGGGAAGGATGCCGGGGGTCTATTTGGAAACAGCCTATCTACCCAAGGGTAGGGGTAAGGTCTGCGTACACACTACCCTCCCCAGACCCTACTAAGTGGGATTATACTGGGTTGTTGTTGTTGTTGTTGTTATTGTAATTATGCTAAGTTAAGGTTAATACTTTAAAACTGAGGTTAGCAACAGGAACAGAGCACTTGGCTAGAAAGGAAGACACATACTTTCCAAAAAAGGTGTATTTTCCCCAAGTATGTGCAGGGTAGATCAGTATAAATAGCTTCGAGATTGCCTTTACAAATGAGAAGGTCTTTTCTTTTATAACCATGTACGGGCCAGCTTAATCGCACCTCGACTAATTCCACGGGTTACCTGCTACCTTCCACCAACACAAGCGTTGGGTAACTCTGTCCACCAAGGCTTGGACAAACAGGAAGAAATCAACTAGTGGTTTTGTTTGAACCCGATACCTCGTGGTTCTCAACCCACTTCATTAACCATTACGCCACACCCTTGAGTGCTATAATCATGAAGGTTATAGGAAAGAAAACACACTATGAACTATTAAGAGATTTGAATACTCCTTATATAATTCTCATTTGTGTAGACGTCATTGAGCATCGCACTCTCCCTCAGTAACCAAGATCTCTCTGTAAAATATACCAATTTACAAATTTATCCAAAATCAAAGTACGATAAAGAGTAAAATACTGTATCAAAAGGATTTCCAAACTGGCTCAACATATTGCATTCATGTTGGTGATAGCTCTACTCTATATTGATTTTCAGACCATAATAAATGCCATAGGGAAAACAGATCTAGATTTCACACAGAACAAACAGCTTTGGTGCACAAATGCCACACATAAAGAAGTTTCCAGGATACCTAGTCAGCACGCAAACATATCATCCCACCAAAACAAAAAGTTACAAACAAACAAAAATATGACGGGTACCAGATTCACTACATAAGCACACTAAAGAAGATTCTCATAACTTCCTAGCAAAAGTAACCTAGGGGAAGGGCCATTCAACCCTTTGATTGAGATACAAACAAGATGCGACTAGAAAAATGAGGCAAATGTCAGCAGCCTAACATTAACACTAAATTCAAAAGATACACCTGAAGTACAAGATTAACTCCACAACCACAAACAAGAAGAGCTTTAACAGATGAGTAGCAAACCTCAGCCAGCCTAATATTTTCTCCTGATCCGTTGGATGGTTCACACCAGATAGACCCAAACACACTGCTTTAACAGCTGATCGTTTCACACCAGCATCAAGCAATGCTTCTGCCATAACCTTTTCCAGTGTTTCTCTAGCTACATCTTCTGTAAACATGGACCAAGAGTGAAATGGCTAAAGAAACTCATATCCACTAGGAATCAAGAATATTTTCTTATGACATTAATTCAACCATAAGGAAAACAGTTCTAGCAGTTAACTTAGCAAATTTCAACAATTGACCAACAGTTGAAATCCACAGAAATATACAACATTATTCTGCTCGTCACATAACTTTGCATTCAATAGATTGACGTGCAATGATGACCATTCATGCTTGAAGTAACTTCTAGAAAGCATGCTCGACACATGAGAAAATAAATCAAATCTTGGTGGCATATGCTCCCACCTTCACTAGGTAGAAATAAGGTGTGCGTATATACTACCTTCCCCAAACCCACATGTGGGAATATACTGGGTTTTTTATTGTTGTTGTTGGCGGCATATGGTCAAGTACAACTATCCTACTGAACTACACATAGTTGCTGATTCATTGAGCTACTTAACTCCGCTGTGTGAGGCCGATCTCAAGCCCATGTAAAGTAGGATGGTCAGGTTAGATTGACAAGCAACATAAAAATAATATAACTATGATGAATCCTCAGTTTATTTGGTTTGGGCACATCCATCCATGTGCATTATTTGGATTTGGATTCATGCAGTTGACCTCAACACTAATATGGGATTAAGACGAAGTAGATTGATTAGTATGAACTACATATTTTCTTTCTAGCTTCTTCCCCCACCATGAAAAGCAAAAGGAGTAGTTGGACTCTAGATTCTAAGTATCAAAGACCAAAAAGGTCTTTGCAAGTATTTTTTCTTTTCCAATAACTAACAAACCGCCCCATAAGGGGTTCAAAACTTTCATAAGGTCATAGATTCAATTTACATACTACAAAAAAAAATTAAACCTCCTTCCTAGAGATCCTGCCTCCTCCAGTGCCTTTAAATTTCTTTGATAGTGAAATTTATGTTAAACTCATAGTGTATATAAGTTAAACTCAAATTTAAAAGCTTTCCCTTTTCCCTTTGAAGCATAAAAGACTCATTCACATATTCAACACTTTAATCAGAAAACATTAGTGGAAAACGACAATTATCGTAAGCCAGTTAGGTGTAGATTATCTACATCCATTCTACTTCAATTGGGCCATATTTTACTACTCGCCAATTGGGCTAAAACTTAAAGAAAAATGTTGAAAAACAGAATTTGAATACCTCCAACACTATTAAAATTAGAACAACCGGCAACGGAGCGTCCCAGAACTGGAAGAGGTTCAGGGAATTCGGAAAAGGGAAGAAGCGGCATACAAACACACACAGTGGAAGTGGTGCCCCCATCTACCCCCAATATCACCTCCCTCTCATCTGATTCTGACCCCATTTATTCACAAAACCCACAAACAATAATAAACACCACAAAACGAAAAAATTCTCTCTTTATAATAGGGGGAATTTGATTATGGATTTATGTTAAGTGTATGGGAGATAAATAGGAGATGGAGTCGGATTAAGATATTTTTTGGACAAATAAGAATGCTATGGGATTGATCTGATTGTTGAATTTATACATGAGGAAATTGGGTTTATAATTGTTTAAGATTGGTTGACTTTCGATGCTATTACTTCACGCCTGTCAAAGTGGATTCTTTCGGTTTACTGTATGGTTGGTTGTTATATAAGGTTGTTTTACGTTTGATTTTTTATGCACAAGTTGCGAATCGCAAAGGTATTTTTGTCTTTAAAGTAATTTTGATTTATAAATTGATTATGATCATGATACATAATTTAGCATAAATATACGACCAAGTAACAAGTGAATGTTGAAATAAGATATCTGTGTCATGCCTTATGCTTCGATATTGTTAAATAGTAGCTAGTACTAGTAGAATTTTTCGATAGTAACAAACAATATGATGTGGATGAGAAGGATTGTTATTTTGAAAATATATATAATTAATTAATAATTAATTTTACCTAATTGAGTAGCATTTGACTTTTTAAAATTGATTGCGAGTAAGTCAACATTTAAGACACATATAAAATTTCGATAAAATACATTTAGCTTAAATATATAAAAACTCCGACATAAAATTTTAAATTTTAAAATTTTGGAAAGTGAAATAAGCACACTAGTTCAAATTCAATCCTTAGAGAGATCTCTTTTGTAACACTATGAACTCGAAGACTCTTCAGTTGAATTATCTATTGTTGAATTACGGCCTCTAAGGGCCTCATTATTTATTTTTTAAGATTAAGACGTGTGAATCTAAATACAAATCTGAATATTTAGATATGTATTAAGATTAATATATTTGAATTTGAATACACATCTGAATATATTAAGATATGTATTAAGGTCAAAATACTAAATAATTACGACTCTTTATTTTTTAATATATGAATGTATAAAATTTATTTTTATTTGAAAAATCGTAAACATGAAATTCAAATGAAATACCGACTAATCTAATATTCTATCAATAAATATATAGTTTTTTAAAATATGATAGTTGGTGGTGTTGATAACTAACAGGTAAATGACGACTAGAGGCATTAGTTGGTGGTAGTTTTGGTTAAAGATGGTGGTTCATGCTAGTAGCTAATAGTGATTGATAGTGATAGCGATTATGATTGAGGATAGAAGTGGTGGGTGGTGATAGTTAATTATGGCGGGTGTGGTAACTGTACGGGTCAAAATCCGACCCCATAATAATTAAATGAAACTAATTTCATCTTAAGCTAATTCTTGATTAATGACCACTTATTAATCATGGTGCCCAATAGTCACCAAGCTCGATCAACAAGGCTATGGCCCATCCGCCATCATAAGGGCGGAACCTCAACATGGTCACGATCACTTATCGCTAGCTCATAAAGCTTACAACTATAAATATTAAAAGAATGAACCCTAGAAAGGGGGCTGCTCCTTCTTCTTCATCACCGTTCCCAAGAAAGGGGGAACACCAACAGTATATATAATGTGAGGAAAATGGAACACCGTTGGAAGGCTCTAAACCTCTCCATGGAGAGGCAGGCCAAACCAATACTGTCAATAAAAGCTCTTTACACGTTTCTCCTTAATTCCAAACACTTGTTTTTCGTTTCATTCACTTGGTCTCTTGATTTATTACAATCTACTATGATTGGCCCTTGATTTATTTTGATTGTTTTATGCTTGTAAAGTATATGATAACTTTGAACTAACCAATTTGGCTCGTCTGTGGAGATTTCATAGCAGAATTGTGTAGTTATTCCCTTGACCAAAAGGAACGAAATGCCGAAAAGGGAAAGCAGCCCAACTCAAACGAGCCAAAGTAGCACATCGGATAATGGGAACCCAAAGGCTTCGACAAGAACCTGAACCCCCCGCCCCTCTATTCTCGAATGAGTGCTAGAAGAGGAAGAAGATGTACCCCCCCCCCCCCCAGGGAGAACACATGTAAGGTACCCCCGTATCCCTGATACAGGATCCTGTCGGAAAAGGTGCAAAGACATCTCAAACTGAGAACCGTCACGGGGTAACCCGCACACCCTAATCTAGATGACAACGCATGAACTATGCGAAATCTCAAATCAAAGCCGATCTCTAACACCTCACACCCATGACAATGGGTCGTGCGCAAGAAGTAAGGTCAATAAAAAGTTCAACTACAAGTTGAACTGGGACTCATGCTATGCGCCTTCGCCATCAAAAAATTACAAGTTCAACTACAAGTTGAACTAGGACTCAGGCTACGCGCATTCGCCATAAAAAAATTACAAGTTTAACTACAAGTTGGACTGGGACTCAGTCTATGCGCCTTTGCCACCAACAATTATAAGTTCAAGTACAAGTTGAACTAGTACTCAAGCTATGTGTCTTCGCCATCAAAAAATTACAAGTTCAACTACAAGTTGAACTGGGACTCAGGCTATGCGTCTTCGCTATCAAAAATTATAAGTTCAACTACAAGTTGAACTGGAACTCGGGCTCTATACCTTCGCCATCAAAAAATTACAAGTTCAACTACAAGTTGAACTGGGACTCGGGCTATGCGCCTTCGCCATCAAAAAAATTACAAGTTCAACTACAAGTTGAACTGGGACTCAGGCTATGTGCCTTCGCTATAAAATATTACAAGTTCAACTACAAGTTGAACAGGGACTCAGGCTATGTGCCTTCGCCATCAAAAAATTACAAGTTCAACTACAAGTTAAATTGGGGCTCAGGCTATGCGTCTTCGCCATCATAAATTTACAAGTTCAACTACAAGTTGAACTGGGACTCAGGCTATTCCTTCTCTATCAAAAAATTACAAGTTCAACTACAAGTTGAACGTGGACTCAGGCTATGCGCCTTCGCCATAAAAAATTACAAGTTGAACTGGGACTCAGGCTATGCGCCTTCGCCATAAAAAAGTTACAAGTTCAACTTCAAGTTGAACTGGGACTCACGCTATGAACCTTCGCCATCAAAAAATTACAAGTTCAACTACAAGTTGAACTGGGACTTAGGATATGTGTCTTCGCCATCAAAAAATTTATAAGTTTAACTACAAGTTGAACTGGGACTCAGGCTATGTTCCTTCACCATCAAAAAATTAAAGTTCAACTACAAGTTGGACTAGAACTCAAGCTATGCGACTTCGCCATAAAAAATTACAAGTTCAACTACAAGTTGAACTGGGACTCAGGCTATGTGCCTTCGCCATAAAAAAAACAAGTTCAACTACAAGTTGGACTGGGACTCAGGCTATGTGCCTTCGCCATAAGAAAATTACAAGTTCAACTACAAGTTGAACTGGGACTCAGGCAATGCGCCTTCGCCATCAAAAATTACAAGTTCAACTGCAAGTTGAACTAGGACTCAGTCTATGTGCCTTCACAATAAAAAAAAATTACAAGTTGAACTGGGACTCGGCTATGTGCCTTCGCCATAAAAAATTACAAGTTCAACTACAAGTTGAACGGGGATACAGGCTATACGCCTTCGCCATAAAAAAAATTACAAGTTCAACTACAAGTTGGACTAGGACTCAGTGTCACGCCCCTCCATTTTCTAAGAGGTTATGCCATGCGGACGATGACTGGGCGACATGCAGGCAACGATTTGGCGCACGTATGGCAGCATTTCTCTAGCTAAGTCTAGATCCTTCCAATGGAAGATTCTAGACCCACCTAGACTTCTCTTGTATATTCTACTAGGTGTAGAGATTTGTAGAGATTTGTAGAACTCTCTAGAGCTTTGATCATAGCCATTGATTAGATAGATCTTAGCCGTTGATTTGGGACTCTAGCAACTATAAATAGGCTAGAGGCATTTAGCATTTGCATCGAAGAAACATTCAAGCAATCCAATACTTGTATACAGCTTTCTCTTGTTTAATACAAAGCATTCTTGCAAGCTTCTCTTCTTAGCTTCTCTTAGCTTTGTTGTGGCAATATTTCGGGAAAGGCTGACTTAGCACATCGTAGGGGCGGATTGTGACTAAGGCCGCACGGAAGATAGCTAGGGAGTTATCCGGTCCGTGACAGTTGGTATCAGAGCAACGCTACGAAAGGGTTCGTGGGTTAGCTGGGAACATTCACGACATGGCTAGCGGCGGTGAGGAGCAAGTTTGCAAGGGTCGCGAGGAGGAGCGCACCGTACCACCACCACATAAGGGAGGTAAATCTCGTGACTATCTTGCTAGTTTTGAAGCTCGGTTAGCTAAACTTGAGATAGCTATGGCAGATACAAAAGAGAGGTTGGATCGCACGGAGCAAACAGTAGAAGAGTACGTCGAGAAGGTCGATACCTCGTTGGACGCTTTCCAAGAGAGGATCTATGCTGCAGGGGCAGAAATAGCCAACGAGAACAGCGTGTTTCAAGCCAAGGTGTATCAAGCCTTGTCAGATTTGAGGCAGGACGTTGATGAAGCCAAGTCAAGCCTAGAGGCGTCCAAGGCTGCCGTCGAAGAAACCAAGGCCGACTGGGCAATGTGCAGGAGTGCTTTCATGGCAAAAGAAGCTGCCTCAACATCAACCGTGCAAGTCCGAGACACTGCCCGTGCCATGGACTTGCCAAAGCCAAAGGAATACAACGGAGCTCGAGATGCTGTAACCATAGACAACTACCTTTGGCACATGGAGTGCTACTTCGAGGCGCTCAACTTAACAGGGTTGGCCCAGGTACATACTGCCACTCTACATTTCACCGACATGGCTGCACTTTGGTGGCGAAGAAAACGAGCCGACATGGACAAAGGGCTGGTCGTCATTGACAGTTGGGATGCCCTAAAGAAAGAACTCAAGGCAGAGTTCTACCCAGTGCACGTAAGCCGGGAAGCAAGGGCGAAAATGAGGGACCTCAAGCAGGGCCATTCGATCAAGGAGTACGTCAAGGCATTCTCCAACTTGATGCTACAAATTGACAACATGAGCGACGAGGATCTCTTGTTCAACTTCTTATCCGGGCTTAAACCATGGGCGGTTCAAGAATTGAGACGGTCCAAGGCCGACGACATCTCGATGGCACTCAAGGTTGCTGCCACATTGGAGGAATACTCTAGTGCTGACAAAGGGCATGTCAAGCACCAAGGTGAGTCATCCAAGTCCAAGACTCAAAGGACTTGGCCGGTTACAGGTGGGGGATCCAAGTACGGAACCCACAAGCCAACAACCCATGGTGACAAAGGAAAACATGTCAGGGACAACAAAAAGGAGGCCAAACCAAGGGAGGGTTGCTTCCTATGTCAGGGACCTCACTGGGCGAGGGACTGCCCACAGCGGAAAGCCATGAGCGCCATGTTGGAGCAACAGGAGCATGGCAACGAAGCTTCCATGGGATGTCTGAAGCTGCTTAGCGCACTAAACGTTAAGCCCACTCCTCACCAGGCGGGTGATAGGAGTCTCATGTACGTGCAGGGGCACATTAACAACAAGGTCGTCCACATAATGATTGATACGGGCGCCACTCACAATTTCATGACTCCAACCGAGGCGGAACGGTTGGCTCTCAAGGTGACATACTCCAAGGGTTGGCTCAAGACCGTAAATGCCCAGGACAAACCCGTGGATGGCGTAGCAACAGGGACCGAGTTGAGGCTTGGCGACTGGTCAGGTAAGGTGGACTTCTCGGTGGCAACAATAGATGATTTCACCATTGTTCTAGGTATGGAATTCCTTCGACAGTACAATGCAGTTCCGTTCCCTAGATTCAACATGTTGATGATCTTGGAAGGGAAACCATGCATGGTTCCAGCTGTTGCCCCTCCCAAGACATCCAAATCCCCTCAACTTAGTGCCATGCAACTGGCCAAGGGAATCAAACGTGGGGAGGAGACATGGTTAGCCGTCCTTCATCAAGAAGAAGAAGGGGGAGTTGATGGCGATATCCCCGCTTGCATCCAGAACGTTCTGGAAGAATTCAAGGACGTAATGCCACCCGAGTTGCCCCGCAAGCTGCCACCCAGGCGTGGGGTGGATCATAATATCGAGTTGGAGCCCGGGGCAAAGCCACCAGCCAAAGCACCCTACCGGATGGCGCCACCAGAATTAGAGGAGCTGCGGAGACAGTTGGCGGGATTGTTGGAGATGGGCTTCATCCAACCTTCCAAGGCACCGTATGGTTCACCGGTGTTATTCCATCGCAAGGCGGACGGATCCCAGCGTCTTTGCATTGACTATCGGGCTCTCAACAAGGTAACCATCAAAAACAAGTATCCAATTCCTCTCATTGCCGACCTTTTTGATCAATTGGGGAAGGCCAAGTTTTACACAAAGCTTGACCTAAGATCGGGATACTATCAAGTGCGCATAGCCGAAGGGGACGAGGGCAAGACAACTTGTGTCACTCGTTATGGGGCATTTGAATTCTTGGTGATGCCCTTTGGCCTGACAAATGCGCCAGCCACATTTTGCACTCTCATGAATGAAATTCTTCATCCCTACTTGGACCGGTTCGTGGTGGTCTACTTGGACGACATAGTCATATATAGCAACACCATGGAGGAGCATGTAGAACACGTACGGGCCGTTCTCAAGACCTTGCGGGACAATGAGCTTTATGTCAAGAAGGAGAAGTGCTCATTTGCCAAGGAAGAGGTACACTTCCTAGGCCATGTGATCAGAGGCGGCAAACTCATGATGGATACCAAGAAGATTCGGGCGATCGAGAAAGGGGAGCCACCGACCAAGGTACCGGAGCTTAGATCTTTCCTTGGTCTTGTGAATTACTATCGGCGCTTTATTACTGGCTATTCAGCCAAGGCGGCACCACTCACTGACCTACTCAAGAAGAAGAAGGCTTGGGAGTGGGGCGACAGGTGCCAACATGCTTTCGACATACTGAAGAAGGCCGTAACGGAGGAACCAGTGTTGGCACTACCGGATTGCACCAAGGCGTATGAGGTGCATACTGATGCCTCTGACTTTGCCATAGGAGGCGTGCTTATGCAAGAGGGGCATCCAATCGCGTATGAAAGTCGCAAGCTTAATGACACTGAGAGGCGTTATACAGTGCAAGAGAAGGAGATGACGGCAGTGGTGCATTGCTTGCGAGTTTGGCGACATTACTTGCTCGGGGCCAAGTTCGTGGTACGCATGGACAATGTGGCGACAAGTTTTTTTCAAACACAGAAGAAACTCAGCCCCAAGCAAGCAAGATGGCAAGATTTCTTGGCCGAGTTCGACTACGTGTTGGAACACAAACCGGGCAAGGCCAACTTTGTGGCGGATGCGCTTAGCCGAAATGCAGAACTGGCGGCAATGTCAAGAGCCCAGGTGGAGCTCTTGGACCTTATCAAGGAAGGCATGGCGCATGATCCTTTAGCCAAGCAGCTGGTGCAGATGGCTAAAGAGGGTAAAACCAAGCAATTCTGGGCAGAAGGCGACCTATTGCGCACCAAGAGGCAGCGGATTTATGTACCCAAATGGGAGAGGTTGCTCAAAAGCATCATTAAGGAGTGCCATGACACCCGCTGGGCAGGTCATCCAGGTCAAAAACGCACTCAAGCTTTGATAGAGGCTAACTACTATTGGCCTCGCATGCGGGACGACATAGAGTTATACGTTAAGACTTGTCTTGTATGCCAGCAAGACAAGGTGGAGCAACGGGCACCCGCAGGACTTCTGGAGCCTTTACCCATTCCGCAGCATCCATGGGAAAGCGTCAGCATGGACTTTATCTCTGCTTTGCCCACATCCGATGGCAAAGGTAGCATCATGGTCGTGGTGGATCGGTTCTCGAAGTATGCATCCTTCATGGCTGCTACGAAGGATTGCACAGCCCAGGAGGCAGCTCAACTATTTTTCCAAGGCGTGGTAAAGTATTGGGGCTTGCCTCAAGTTATCATAAGTGATCGAGACCCCCGCTTCACGGGCAAGTTTTGGACGGAGTTATTCCGGTTGATGGGGTCTGATTTGCACTTTTCAACCAGCTTCCATCCTCAAACAGATGGACAGACGGAGCGGGCAAATGCACTCTTGGAGCTATACTTAAGGCACTATGTAAGTGCCAACCAGCGAGATTGGGCCAAGCTGCTTGACGTTGCCCAATTCTCTTATAATTTGCAACGGAGTGAGGCTACTGGCAAGAGCCCATTTGAGCTTGCAACTGGACAACAACCCTTGACACCGCATGGACTTGTTAACAAATATACGGGGAAGAGTCCAGCGGCGTTCAAGATGGCGAAGACTTGGCATGAGCAAACGGACCTAGCTCGTGCATACCTTGACAAGGCCTCCAAGAAGATGAAGAAATGGGCCGACAAGAAGAGGAGGCACTTGGAGTTCAACGTAGGGGACTTAGCCATGCTAAAACTCAACGCCGAACAACAAAAGAGGCTACGGAAGTTGCATAAGGGACTAATTCGGCGCTACGAAGGACCACTCCCCGTCCTTGCCAAGGTGGGCAAGGCTTCTTATCGGGTGGAGCTGCCACCCAAACTTAAGCTACATCCGGTCTTCCATGTGAGTTGTCTGAAGCCGTACCATGCAGACATGGAAGACCCTTCACGGAACGAATCATATCGGGCACCTCCAGCCATTACCATATCATTCGACAAGGAAATTGAAAGCATCATGGCTGACCGGGTGATTCGGCGATGGTTCAGGGAACCATTGCATGAATATCTTATCAAATGGAAGGGACTACCGGAAAGCGAGGCAAGCTGGGAGCCAAAAGAGGCACTTTGGCAATTTGAAGATCAGATACGGGCCTTCCACGAAGAGTCGACGAGGGCGTCGACGCAATAGGTGGGGGAGGTTGTCACGCCCCTCCATTTTCTAAGAGGTTATGCCATGCGGACGATGACTGGGCAACATGCAGGCAACGATTTGGCGCACGTATGGCAGCATTTCTCTAGCTAAGTCTAGATCCTTCCAATGGAAGATTCTAGACCCACCTAGACTTCTCTTGTATATTCTACTAGGTGTAGAGATTTGTAGAGATTTGTAGAACTCTCTAGAGCTTTGATCATAGCCATTGATTAGAATAGATCTTAGCCGTTGATTTGGGACTCTAGCAACTATAAATAGGCTAGAGGCATTTGGCATTTGCATCGAAGAAACATTCAAGCAATCCAATACTTGTATACAGCTTTCTCTTGTTTAATACAAAGCATTCTTGCAAGCTTCTCTTCTTAGCTTCTCTTAGCTTTGTTGTGGCAATATTTCGGGGAAAGGCTGACTTAACACATCGTAGGGGCGGATTGTGACTAAGGCCGCACGGAAGATAGCTAGGGAGTTATCCGGTCCGTGACATCAGGCTATGCGCAAGTTCAACTACAAGTTGAACTGGGACTCAAGCTATGTGCCTTCGCCATAAAAAAATTACAAGTTCAAATACAAGTTGGACTGTGACTCAAGCTATGTGCCTTCTGTTAGGATTTATGCCTGTCACTAGAGGGGGGGTGAATAGTGCGGCACGAGAATATTGATAAATATTGCGGAATTAAAATTGCAGGAGTAAAGTAAATGCGGTAATTAAAATAGTAAGGAAAGAACACACCGAATTTATACTGGTTCACCACAACGTGTGGTTTGTCCAGTCCCCGAGAGACTCTCTCGAGTTTCCACTAACTCCGTTAAGCTTACGGGTGCCTAACAAACCGTTACACTTGCTCGTAGATGTACACTCTACAAGACTTCAACTTGCTCGAGGATACCGCACCTCAAGACTTCACCTTGCTCGTGGATATCGCACCACAAGACTTCACACACTAGGATTGAGGGTACTTAGCAAACCCGACAATCAATAAAAAGATATGGTCTTCTCAAACACCTTTCTCTTTTACAACAAGAACTCTCTAAAAAGAGTAGATAAAGAGATACAAGATTAGCTCTATGAACAACTCAAAGTTGTCTCTCAAATGGCTCAACAAAAGCTCTAAAATGATGCCCAACTAATATCAATATGTATATGAACAATGAGAGGTGTTGTGTGTTTAAAATCAGCTCAAAAGACCTCTATTTATAGGTGTTAGAAGTTGTATGTCCGTTGCTTAAATGACAATCAATTATGCTGATTTTATGCAAGATAATCGATTATCCACTTTGCATAATCGATTATCTTCTCAACGTTCATAAAACGGAACGTTGGGAAGGCAACGGATAGTGAAATAATCGATTATTCCAATCACATAATCGATTATGTTGCCTTGCGGAATTTCCAGCAAAGCTGGAATATACCAGAGTATACCAGAATCAAAGCTGGAGTATACCAGAATATACCAGAATCGAAAACTTACTTCAAAAACCATTTTGGTTAAAATGAAGACGTTAAAATCATTTTGTTTGAAGTATATTAAAAATGTTTATGATATATATGATTTAATAAAATGATTTTGTGCATATTAATGATGACCTATGTTGAGCCAAAAGACGAGATAACTTAAACGTTGCTCTTACATTGGTTCTACCTAGCGACCTATGCCTTGGGTCTTCGGTCTTGAACTTTTGAGCTCGTCTTGGCTTTTCCATGCAATCCATTCATCAATATGCTTCTCGGCATTCAATCTTGATTGTTTGCTAATGCATCTTCATTGTATGTCATACAATAACATTGTTTAACAAGTTGACTTCATTGTTTGTCATTCATCAAAACCTATACCTGAAAATCATGCTAGTACAACCAAAGCGCACATATCATGGATAGAATGATTTTCTACACCTTCGTCATAAAAAATTACAAGTTTAACTACAAGTTGGACTGGGATTCATGTTATGCGCCTTCGCCATCATTGAGTCCCAGCGCCTTCGCCATAAAAAAATTACAAGTTTAACTAGAAGTTGAACTAGGACTCGGGTTATGTGCCTTCGCCGTCATAAAAAAAATCCAACTACAAGCCGAACCATAACTCAGGCCATGCACCTTCACCAACAAATTTAGCAAGTTCGACCTTGCTCAAGCCATGAGGCTAGACGTCTTCGTCCTCAAATCAAACAACTCAGGACAAACACCTTTCTCATCAAACTCGGCAAGACCCGGTCTACAGCAAATATGGGCATAAATCAAGCACCCTCGCCATTCAAATAAGTACTCCCAACTCGAACTACGATTGGGGCCATGTAAAGTTCGGCCCCCGTCAGACTACAAGTCCCCATTTTTTACCATCACAACCGATAGTTCGACCGCGCCCGAACTTGGACTAAGGATAAGTGCCACTATCGCCAAATAATGGCTATAACTTGCCCACACCGAGTCGAAAAAGCAAGACCGTTAACAACCAGAAATCAACACGTCTACTAGAGTCGTATTGTAAGGCAAATCACCCCTTGAGCACATTCAATAGAAAAATCTAAAGGAAAAAAAAGGGAGACACAAAATAAGCACAAGATTGGCAATGGAAAGTAATATTACATATATTTACAAAGTCATGCACGGGAAACGCCCGCTTACACTCGGCCAGGATCGATCAATACGAACAAAAGGAAAAAAGAAAAATCTAAAGATATCCAAACGACAAACGCCAAACAAAATAAAAAAATTACATTAAATCTTTTCATTCGGCATCACCCACACCACCATCAGTACCATCATCAACCCCTGGTGTCGCTGGATCTAAACCACAGTCAATACGGGTTTCACGAGCCGTTTGACAGGCTTCCTCAAAAGCAGCATCGGGCATGATACCGGCCTCCCACAAGTTCTTATATACATCATGTTTGGCCTTAGCAAACGTCCAGAGCTCACGAGCGTGATTGGAAGAGGCGGCCTAGTCCCTTAGGCGCTAATTCTCCCTCTCTAAGGTCGTGATCCAATCTGCCATGGCTTGGACGTCCCGCCCATAGACACCAATGCGGTCCTCTATCCCCGCCTCTCTATAGTCCGCGACATTTCTCTCCAACTCCTGCTCCCTCTCATGAATGTGGATCGCCGCCTCCAACACCCTAGTCTCGATGAGGCATCCCTTTCTTGTATTCTCAAAGAGACAACCTCATTCTCCAATGCAACCACCTTCCCATTCAAGGTCTCAGAGGCCTCCGCCGCCACAGCCTGACTCTGGCGCTCCCTCTCAACTGCAACCCTCCTTTCAGCCTCAATCTCCTTTTCTTTCTGACGAAGCTGTTCCTCGAGGTCACATATCCTGTCAAGTGTCTATTGCATCTAAAGCTCTCGCCTTTCCAGCTCCTCGACCAAAGGCCCGGCTACGAGGGTCATTCCTCATGCGCTCGCGCATCTCGCGGCATCTATTTCGGTAGCGACTATACTTCTCCAGCGCCCGCAAAAAGATCCTCGCGCGGATGTTGGCTCGACATATGCCCTCCACCTCCAATAGATAAGACTGCAAAGCAAAGATAACGATTAAGGTAAAAATAAACGAAGGCAAGAAGAAAGTAGAAGAAGGTCATCATATGCACCCTCAGGCCCATCACGACCACCTCGTTCATCAATCTGATGTCTGTAACGTCCCCCAACGACGTGTTTTCTACCTCCGATCATAACATCTCAAACAAAACACCAAGATGGTCCCTTGAAGCAACAAGTTTTGCTTCGTGGGAATCTCAATGTAGCGCGATCGCCCCTCTGCACGCACCGTCGAGTTGGTGAAGCCTTTGTGGAACAAACAGATATCCTCTGTGTCCAAGTCAGACTCGAACTCATATTCACCTCTTGCAGTGCCCCTTCCTCCTTCTGCCATCGGCGGGGTAGAGCCATCTGCCATAGCCGCCGAAGGAGCGCTCGATTCTCCAACAAAAATAACCACTGAGTAACTACATCCCGTCTCAACGACTGGAATAATCAATTGGGTCGCCGAAGCGATAGTATCATCATGGCCTGAGCCAATCGGGGCAACCTCCATTGTTTGTTCGCCCTCAGGGGCGGGCGCCGCAGTCACACTCCTCTTTGCATCCGATGGGGGAGAGTCCAAACTTATCATCACGGGAGGAGCCGGCGTGAATGCAACCCTCTAGCTAACCAACTGCTTTTCTTCTTCCTCCTTATCCTCATTTGAAGTCAAGTCTGCCCTAGGATGCAACAGCCCTAATGGCCCTTTGGTCCGAAGTACGGTCTTTATTGGGGAACGTGCTACTGAAGATTCAACCGACGCTGCCCTCGGTGCACTACCAGTGCTGCAAGACGAGCAGTCGCACCCAGCCGACGGAAGACTAGCTGAGGAGCCCTGACGCGGCGTGCCCTCCCTGATCACAAAAAAAAAAGTCGGTAAATAGAGTCGGAAAACAAGAATGAAATAGAAGAAGAAGTCAAATCCTCACCAGTTGCAGGCCTACGACCATGGCTCTCCCTAAAAGACGTCCACGTACGTATTCCCGCTGTATGCGGAAGCACGGGCTCGACCCACTCACGTATCCCAGGCAGCGGAGCCGACGACGACATGTCGGCTCCAAAATTGACGCAAGTTAAAGCTTACGAGCACAAGACGTAAGGAGGGGCGAAAAAGAGAATTCGACGATTAAAAAACATACGTGTGTGGTTCCAAACCTCTGGGAACCAAGGTAGGGACACCAATAAATGATTAGTTTTGATATAAAAGAAGTGCTCAAAAGGGCGAGGGTTGACCAGGTCATATAATGTTGCACCAAGGCCCCTCGACCCATGAGGGCTTGCATGAATCATCGTGTCGTGGGCTCTCTGGGGGGCATAAAGGCTAAGTACATGTTGCAGCGTGACTTCCCCGCCGTCCAACTCCGCGTACTTGATAAACATGGCAAGAAACTTATAGAGAGTAGGAGTAAGCTGGCCCAGGCATACCCTATAGTATCGGCAGAAATCTACTACTAGCATCAGAAACGGGAGCCTAAATCCCAACCTTAAAGGGAAAGACATAGAAGACGCAATATCCTCTGCGCTCGGTGTTGACCCTCTCCTCGCTCCTAGCAAGAATGATGCCAGCATTGCTATAGATGCCCCATTGTTTCTGAAGTTGGGCTATTCCAGCTTCCCCCATCAGCGGGGCTTCATCGCTGGATCCTATCTACCATCGGTGGTGAAGTCAATCACAGGGCCCCCGGGCAGAGATAAAATATCGTCCACCAATGAAATCCCTTCATTATCCACCGGTCCTGCACCTCTTACTGCCGAAGATGGCCCTTCATCCACTGGAAGGCTAACCGGAAGATTCATCGTAGGAATATTTTGGAAGAACTGCTTGCCATTGTTGATTAGAAAACGAGAAAAAAGCAAGATTCGATGGAAAAGATGAGGATTGTGATGAATGGAGATCAAAGACGAAAACGAACTAGCAAGGGAGAGAGCTCATTCAGAAATCTTTCGTAGACAAACAACGAAAATGTGAGAAGTAAATACCTCAACCCCTTATTTATAAACAAAAAAGTTCTTTTCATGAATTCCAATAGCCATCATTAACTACATGACCAACCGCAAAATGGTTCAGTTCCACAAAAACGTGTGTCATTATGACATGATCCATGAAGCAGCTTTTCAGTCACCAATCAGTGTTTCACCTTCGAAATGGTTGAAACAACCACTGAATGCTGAGGGAACATCTTGTGCACCTTCAAAACTTTAGATGTCGCTAAACGCATAGCAAGCGTGCTCGTACTCCTTTCGGCCGCGCAACATACAACTCGTCTGCCGAAGACGATGATTACGCCTTCAAACAAAGAAAGACTCAAATGCCATGAAGCTCGATGCCACCCCACATAAGTTGAAAGGCTAAGTGACTTCGCCATAGGGTTGAATTAGACCTCCCCCGAACGATGATGCAGTAACGCTAATATAATATTAACACCCTACAAGGCTAAAGGCTATCGCCAAAAAAGATCACGACCTCAGCTAAAACGTTATTCAACTTATGTATGAACGGCCACGACCATCTCCAATGTATAAATGGAAAAGGCCATCTCTAATAAGCAAGAAGCTACGACCACTGTCGCCGTCAACACGAAATGGCTAAGGTCATTGATTTCAAAAGCATAATCTCCGGTGTGTAAACGGCCAAGGCCATCTCTAATAAGGAAGAAGCTACGGCTCGTTGTCAACACGAAATGGCTAAGGCCATTGATTTCAACATCATAATCTCCCACATGTAAACGGCTACGGCCACTTTGACCTCGACTAAAACAACATTCGACCTCCCTTTTCGAACTTCTCAAATTGCTCCTTCTTCTTCATCATTGTTCCCAAGAAATGGGGAACACACAAAAGTATATATAATGTGGGGAAAATGGAACACCGTTGGAGGGCTCTGAACCTCTCCATGGAGAGGCAGACCAAATAAATACTATCAATAGAATCTCTTTACACATTTCTCCTTGATTCCAACACTTACTTTTCTTTTCTTTCACTTGGTCTCTTGATTTATTACGATCTACTATGATTGACCCCTGAGTTATTTTGATTATTTTATGCTTGTAAAGTGTACGATAACTTTGAGCTAAACAGTAACAGCTGTGACTGAGGAAGGTGGTGGGTGGGTGGTAGTAGGTTATAATGATGGGCTGTGCCAACTGTGATTGTTGATGGTGATGGGGTGGTTAGTTGTGGTAGTTGATGTGGATGAGTGTTGATTGTGGGTAAAAATGATGATGATCAAAATGGTGGGATGGTAGGTGGTGATGGTCGATAATGTTAGCGACTATGATTGAGGATGATGATGGTGGTGATGGTTGAGTATAGCAGTGGTGGCATGGTGGTAGTTGATAATGGCAGGCGGTGGCGGCAATTAATAATGAATATGTGATAGCATCTTAATGGAATTGAGTTTCTGTAATAGATCTTAATCATAAGACCTATTTAGATCCATTAAGTGGTTGCGAAGTAAAAAAACACGCACTTAATGATTAAGATATGGATAATTAAAATTCAGACTTTAAAAATAAACGCACTTAATGTTTGATATCTGAACAATTAAGATTCATACCTCCATCAACTGCAAACAAATGAGGCCTAAGACTCTTTCCTTGGCTAGAACCCAAGATAGAAAATTAAACTCAAATTATGCAGCAATCATCCATGTGTAACAAATATGGAGCTGCAATGTCACGTAGCATTTGTTTACCTTTTTTAAGCAATTCACTCGGTAATGCATAGGGCTAATTATATATATATATATATATATATATATATATATATATATATATATATATATATATATATATATATATATATATATATATATATATATATATATATACAAAAAGAAAGTGTAATGAAATCCTAGTTACTTGAATAGCCCTTTGTTCTCAATGGAAGTAAACCAAATTTATTTAATCTTTTTTACTTAACTATAAATTATTAATTACAATTAATATTTCCATAAGAATATATTTGAATAGTTTATGTAAACAATAAGTGTATAATGTCTGAATATTTGGTTTGGTAAAAGATGTTCTTTATAGTTTAAGTAAACGATGAAGTTCGAAAAAGAGAAGAAGAGCGTGAGAAGAAGATAAGAAGCAAGAGACGACATGTTTAATGTATTTAATTTAGGAGTATTTCTATCCAACTAATTATTAAGTAGCTAATTATTAATTACTTTGAGATGATCGATAATTTTTAGCAATTAGTAGTATAAAAAGTAACTATTTGCCAAATTTATTTCCTTTTAAGGAGAAATTTGCATAGAGATACAATTATGTCTAATTGTTGGCAAGAAATAGCTAAACTCACACTTATTGGTATGATATAACAGTTTCATTTAAAGATTTGGCAAATTAAATCAACCCATCTTCGTTCTTCTTCCCTATCTATCCTCTCTATTCCCGTCTTTCCCTCTTCCAGCCACCTCATCATTATATCTCTTCTTCTCCGCCTCTCTCTTTCTCTTTCTCTCTCTCCCGTCTTCCTCCCTCAACCTGTCATTCTCATTCTCAATATGATATTGAGAAGAGGAATACGAGAAAGATAAAGCTCAAAATTTGTTGCATAAAAACATGAACATAATATTGAAAACATCGTTTGAGCTTGAAGAAAGATTTGAAAATACCATTAAATATCATTGAAGCTTTGTTCGAAAATTTTCCATCCGTGTAATTGTGATTTATTTTGATAGGTGATATAGAAAATTCATGAAAATATCTTAAGGACCTTGAATATCAATTTGGAGATAATTTAAGACAGAATTGACATGCTTTTCAGATTGAAAAATCGAGGTGGAAGAAAACTCTATTTGTATATCCCTTATGTATAACTATGTATATTATTATGTATATTAGTGTATACCATTTTATGCATCCGCTTATCTCCAAATATACGAATATCCCTCATGTGATATATACGATATACAATATAAAATACAAATGTTGAAATGATGGATTTAGGTTTGACTTTTGACTCCAATTCTATCAAGTTCGCCTCCAGTATTCCTAATATTTTATATATAGCTTTAACAAGTTATCAGTCAGTCTAGAATTACCTACAAAGCATCTAATTTCCTCAAGGCCTGTGACGACTTGACCCGTCGTCTCCTGTATCTCTGTCCCGTTTTTTCCGTTTTATGCTTCTTCATGTGTTATTATATGTGTTTTGTGAGTTTGAAGTGTTTCAGATTGAATTTGGAAAGAAATGAGACAAAGAGTCTCTTTAAGGAAAATTTAAGTTGGAAAAGTCAACCGGACGTTGACTTGTGAGTTAGAGGGCTCAGAATGAATTTTCGATGATTCAGTTAGCTTCAGGAGATGATTTGTGACTAAGGAGAGCGATCAAAATTGGATTTGGAGGTCCGGTGTAGAATTAGGCCTGAATTGGCGAAATTTGAATTTGGCGGATTCCGGTTGTTAGGGGAGATTTTTTTACAAATTTCGGAATGGAATTCTGACAGTTGCAGTAGCTCTTTTAGGTGATTTTTGATATGTGTACAAATTTACAGGTCATTCGGATGTCATTTGGTCGGGTTTTTGATCGAATATGAGTTTCGAAAGTTTTAAGAAAAAATTAAGCTTGAATCCGTCGTGATTTGATGATTTTTGTATTAAAGGACGTGTTTTAATGATTGGAACAAGTTTTCATGATGTTTCAGGGTATGTTGGTGTCTTTGATCGAGGTCTCGGGGGCTTCTGGGTGATTTCGGAGGTTCAAACGGATCATTTTTTCTGTCATAAGTTGCAGACCTTAAAGCATCGCGTTCACATGATGGTGGACACAAATGTGTAGATTGAATTTGAGATGCCTGGAAATTAGTTATCGTGTTCGCGTAGCTCAAGGTCATGATCGCGTAGCATCGCGTTCGCGGTGCATGTAACGCGCTCGCGTAGAGGGAGACTGTGGAACTTTGCGTTCGTGGGTCGGTAGTCGCGTTCGCGTAAGGGTATTTGGGGTCAGCATAATTTGGTCATCGCAAACGCGTGGGTCTTGGACCGCGTTCGCGTAGGGTAAATTGTCACCTGGGCAGAATTGATTTAAGTCATTTACTCCGCGAGTTTAAGTCATTTTTCCTGCATCGTTGAGCGATCTTGGAGCTATTGGACGAGGGAATAAGAGGATTTCACCTAGGTTTCGACTTGAGGTAAGTTTTATGAGCTTAATACATGAGATTGTTGAAGAATCATCCATTAATTCTCTGAATTTGGGTATGAAATTGAAGAAACTAGGGCTTGAGTTATGATATTTTAAATTGGGATTTGATAGGTCATTTGAGCTCGGATTTGGGAGTTCTTGGTATGTATGAACTCGTGGCGAGATGAGAATTCCGGGAATGTAAGTTTCGTAATTTTTCGAGAAGCAGGCCCGGGGCTCGGGTTTTGCTATATTCGAGGTTCTTGCTATAATTCGATTATTTTCGATTGGGTATTGCCCATTTGTATATTGTGATGTATTCGGTCTGTTTTTGGATAGATTCGACGCACGTGGAGACTGATTTGAGGGGCAAAGGCGTCGCGAGCTTGAGATTTCATCGGTTCGAGGTGAGTAATACTTGGGAATGATATCCTGAGGGTTTGAAACCCCGAATTTGCACATCTTAGTGTTATATTGAGGTGACTTGCACGCTGGACCTGAGCGTGGGGTAGAGCACCATTGGGGATCGTGACTTGGTCCATCCTGTTGGTTTTTACCACTAAATTGTAAATGTTTTGTTGTTATCATTATGACTTGGGCTCATTGCCATACTTGTGGCTTATTGCTGATTATTTGAAATCCCGTTATATCACATTGTGACGCTATATGAGGCGAGACACGCACTCCATGACTAGTGCGGGTCATATATGTAGGAAATTATGACTCGGTTCAATCCGAGGGATGAATTATACTATATTGACGATTGCTTCGCACCCTATATTGATGTTATCTGGGCTTGATGCCATGTTTGGGGCCCTGTGCCTACTTGTTGAATCCTGTAGGGATTGATATTTCATAGTTAGCATGATTTGCATACTAATTGCATTCAGCCCATGGTTTTAAATACTATTTTTGCAAGCTCAGCCAAAATTCTATGTTTTGAAAACACAAAAAGATTCTTAAATGATATTTCATATTGACGATCATTATCTCACTATTTTCTGGACTATATATTATTCTTGGAACGGTGGTAACTATTGGCATCGTGTATTTAAATGGAAACGGTGGTAACTATTGGCACCGTGTATTGAAATGGAAACGGTGGTAACTATTGACACTGTGTATTGAAATGGAAATGTTGGTAACCATTGGCACCGTGTGTTGAAATGGAAATAGTGGTAACTATTGACACCGTGTATTGTAATGGAAACAGTCGTAACTATTGGCACTGTATGATATTGCGCTTGGGCTGAAGGAGCCCCTCCGGAGTATGTACACACCCCCAGTGAGTGCCGTCGACGATAAATCATATGCATGGTTGGATCGGGCTGCACGCTGTAGCGTTTTTATATGCATTGCATTGCATTCATGCATTTAATCCTGTTTGTACTACGTGGCACGACATTTAGCACTCATATGTCATTGGCATACATACTGTTACTTACCTTGTTGACCAGATACCATGGTGTTAAATGTTATGGAGTGCTGAGCCCGAGAGGCTGATGTTGGATATTGTGAATTGATATTGAGCCCGAGGGGCAGGTTTCTGACTATTCCTACTTGTTGAAATTACCTTTGCAAATGTTGAAAAATCATATTTTCAAAAGAGATTTTTTAACTGCAATTGGGATTTTCTAAAAGAATCTTTCATAATATTTCAGTTTTCTCATAAAGGGTTATTTTGTCTTTATAGCAGTTTGGTCTCATACGTGCTTTCTTATCGCTCAGATATTATTCTCTCTTATTACCACTAAGTTGGAAGTACTCACTTTACTCCCTGCACGTTACATGCAGTTGCAGGTATTGTTCACCTGATAGCGGGTCATTAGCATGATCGAAGGCCATATTCTGATAGTTGAGCAATGTGACCGCCAGCGTTCGCGGCACCACTCCATCTTTGTATTCCAATTTTATCTTGTATATATGTACATTGTTTGTCCAGTAGTAGTTTCCCTACTCATTAGATGCTCGTGACTTGTGACACCCCGATCGGGTTGTGTTTTCATGAAATTTCATAGTTAAATGCAATTAATTAGTATTTCCATTCATTTATGTTTAATAGCTAAAACTAAGAGGATTTTTGGGTTGTTGGCTGGCCTTGTCTTCACGAGAGGCGCCATTACGATCGATTTTGGGAATTGGGTCGTGACAAGTTGGTATCAGAGCCTAGGTTACTAAGTCGCACGAGTCATGAGCCTGGTTAGTAGAGTCTCGCGGATCGGTACAGAGTCGTCTATATTTATTCTCGAGAGGCTGCAGAACCTTTAAGAAAACTTCCCATTCTTGGAGTTCTTATCGTGCGTACTTGATTCAGCTTGAGATATAATTCTTGAAATTCCTTCCACACGTCTGTATGCGCACGCGAGCACTCGGTTGTATATGTGCTTAGATGGCTTGTGATTCCCCGATCGAGAGGCGAGAGGTAATCTCCATAAGTTCATGTTGGACCAGTCTGGAGGACTCGAGGCCGGATAATTGACTATGGTTTGAGCATCGAGGTGCTGATTGTGTGAGCAAGTGTTTTGAATTTGTATGTTCAGTGTTGTTCTTATTAACAGTAAGGGCGGCCGGATACCCATGTGATGAGTATGTTAGTACCGTGGGGTGTATCTACGTGATATTGGTAGTGACGAGAGAGTCTGCTGAATAATAGATGAGTTGTCGAGTGTTCGACTCCTATTGTGCTTTTATGTGTAGTCCGAGTTATGGGCGCGTGAATAATATTTTATGTCTCTTAGTTAGCAAGTAAAGTACATTCCATATGGTAGTATGGGTATAGACTCATAAAGACTAAATGGTTGTGTATTACGTATATGATGGTGGAAGGTGTGTGGAAAGATTGAAATGAGGCGAAGCAGGCGGGTTATCTCTTGCGGATGGTTTTGAGCGGTGTGATCCTTATGTGTATGTGAAATATCTCGTGTGTAATTGAAGGGTATGTGTTGTATTTTGAAGAATTGGGATGCTTAAGAAAGTGGACTCAGCTGATGTGGAAATGAGTGCGAGGTTTGCAGAGAATGTCAGTGCTAAATGATCTGTATATTCACAAAACTTGTAAATGATTTGAGTTTGATCTCATTGTGGCATCATTAGAGTAAAAGTGTTATGAGTTGTTAAGAGTGCCTTAATATATGGCTTCGAGCCAAGTTGGGGAGGTTGCTGTTGGTTAGCTGATTGCATGGTTATGTGCTATGTTGGTTCCGTTTTGAGGTATGATGGCAGATCAATTTTGGTTACAGAAATTGAGCCAAGAATGGCGCGTGTCAAAGAAAGTTTTGATAAAGGATATATGGTGCTTCGAAGATGTGAAAAAATACCGAGAGGTTATGAGCTGTTGCGTAAAGAGAAGAAAGATGGTTGTTTTATCTGTATGAAATCATGTTGTGCGGTGTCTGGGTACTAATAAGGCACGGGTGATTCCGTTCATTTAGGACATGTGAATTACAGCTAAATGAGAGTGCATGAATCTCGAGAATGGTTTTGCTATGTCCAAGATTTTGCATGTAGCAATTAGGTGTCTTAAGTTTGTGTATGTGGCTAGAGACTGTTTTCATTAGAAAAGAACAAGACTTGCGGTATTTATGTTAATCAAGGGATTCTATGTATCCGCATTTGGAAGGTAATGGTAACGAATTCAGATTTGCAGGAAGTTCTTCAAGGTAAAACATTCTGGAATATGGTATTTCTGGGAAGCGTTCGAGAGGATATTCAGTGGCCCAGGGGTCTTATGTGAGAGTCTCGTGAGGTAACATGAGTTGAGATATTGTGGTGCTACAGCAAGGGAGAATATCAAATTAATGATGAATCACGAAGGAAATGAGATAAATGGAATAGCTTGATAATAAACCAAATTGTTATGGTAAGGATATGGTTAATTCTTGTATACGTTTGAGGTAATAGTCTTACAGGGATTGTGCAGCAAAGCTTTTAAGTGTTGGCAGTTTGCGTATCGTGATCGGGATAGAAGGACTTAGTCCTGGCAGCTAGCTTTTGTAATGGAATTGGGAGAAAGAGTTCGAGATGTGTGGTACGTATTCGTACGGCGGAGTGTGGGATCAGGCATAGTGATTCATGCGTTATATGTGTTGGAGACTAGAAGTTCTCGTGATCCGACCATGCGGTGGTTGTGGGTCGTGTGTATCGGCATCGTCTTGCAGTTGTTGGAAACTGGAGGTCCGAGTGGATTTTTCTTTGCTTGGTATGTTTAATTTGGGTTATGATATTAGATTGCAGACTGGTTGTCCCAATGTCAGGTTGTCTAGACTAATGTGTTATGGGCTATGTCGGAAAAAGGGGAATATGTTGCGTGGTAAGGTGCATCGAATTATTGTTCTAGCATAGTAGTTATATTCCAAGGACCATCGGACGATTGGAAAGTATTGCTTGTTAATTGGGCTTTCGTGGCAGATGTCAATGCAGAAGTTTCTACCATTGATTCAGTTCTGATATTAAGGGACTTTTCGGATGCATTTCTTGCGGCTGATATGAGGCTATATGTGTTTATTGTAATGAGCATATTGGGCTCGATGTGCACCTCCTTTGTGAAATATATATGTGGGTCGAGTGGCACGCCGCAACAGTGTGATGTGGAGAATAGTTTCATATATATTACTTTGTATGCCTTGTTTCCTGGTTTATGAGAAAAATTCGTATTGGGTGTTGCTCGGCGAATAGAGCATCGGTTGTGTCCTTTCATGATTGAATAGTGTATAATACTAGCTTCACCGTGGGTGTGATGGACTGCAAGATTTCAGACCTCAATCTGTTCGTGATGATCGTGTTGAGCATGGTGACTTGAGGTACTTCATGGGTAATAGTGCTTGGATAGAATCGCGCGTTGTGGCAAGGCCATGTGATGTTATGACCTTTCGAGGAGGATTCAGGTACTATATTTCGATGATGTGAGATGTGATCTCAGTTCTGTGTTGTGATCGTCCGGAGGAATTTGAATTACAGCTCCTTCGTTTAAGTTAGTTGTCATGGTTCGAGTGTGTTCAGATTATTTCGTATTGGTGCCTGTGCTGAGCACGTTGTGACTTAGGCCAGAGTTGGGGTGTCGTATCACTAGAGTGGCGTGATGTAGTTGAGATAATCGTCGGGATCATTAATGAGAACGAGCATATTTGATTTTCAGCTTGTTAGAAAGGTAATATCGAGTTTTGGCTCCGAAATCTGTTGTAGTATCGGTCAGAAAGGAAATGGACTCATGAATGGGTGAAATGAGAGATGGGTTCGGTTTATCTCGTGTTTTAGTTGCCGTTGGCTGTATATAAAGGTGTTGGGATAAGAATTTAGCTAATATAAAGGTCTTTCTATCAGTATTTGGTTACTATGGGCAATTCCTGTGAATGGAGGTTATCGCTGCATGTGTTTGAGTTATGTGGGATATCATATAATTGCAACCGAGGTTGTAGGTATGGATTATTACAGTTGGTTCGGGTTTATTATAAATATAGACGTGAGGTTTGAATCTTGTGTATAACTTCGGAAAGTGCGATGCGGTCTTATGGTTTATGGTTTAGGTGGACAGTGAAATTTCGGCTATATTGTGTTATCGGACCTATGTGAGATAGGGTGACGTGCGATCACCCCGAGTATATGCTTGGTAAGGTCATTCAGCTATTGGGTTGCTTATAGTACAACTCTGGGTACGCTGGAGGACGAGCACTTGTTTAAGTTTGGGAAGATGTGACGACCGGACCCGTCGTCTCATGTATCTCTGTCCCATTTCCCCGTTTTATGCTTCTTCATGTGTTATTATATGTGTTTGGTGAGTTTGAAGTGTTTCGGATTGAATTTGGAAAGAAATGAGACAAATAGTCTCTTTAAGGAAAGTTTAAGTTGGAAAAGTCAACCGGACGTTGACTTGTGAGTAATAGGGCTCGAAATGGATTTCGGATGATTCGAGTAGCTTCGGGAGATGATTTGTGACTGAGGAGAGCGATCGGAATTGGATTTGGAGGTCCGGTGTAGAATTAGGCTTGAATTGGCAAAGTTTGAATTTTGGCGGATTCCGGTTGTTAGGTGAGATTTTGATCCGAGGGTCGGAATAGAATTTTGACAGTTGAAGTAGCTCCATTAGGTCATTTTTGATATTTGTGCAAATTTTCAGGTCATTCGGATGTCGTTTGGTCGGGTTTTTGATCGAATATGAGTTTCAGAAGTTTTAAGAAAAAATTTAAGCTTGTATCCGTCGTGATTTGATGATTTTTGTGTTAAAGGACGTGTTTTTATGATTGGAACAAGTTTGTATGATGTTTTGGGGTATGTTAGTGTCTTTGATCGAGGTCCCGGGGGCCTCAGGGTGATTTTGGAGGTTCAAACGGATCATTTTTAGCTTGTATAGAGGTCAAATTTTTGCTGTCATATGTTGCAGACCTTAAAGCATCGTGTTTGCGTGGTGGTGGACGCAAACGCGTAGAGTGAATTTGAGAGGCCTGGAAATTAGTCATCGCGTTCTCGTAGCTCAAGGTCGCAATCGCGTAGTTCTGGGAAGTAAAACATCACGTTCGCGGTGCATGTAGAGCGTTCGCGTAGAGGGAGACTGTGGAACTTCGCGTTCACGGGTCAGTAGTCGCATTCGCGTAAGGGTATTTGGGGTCAGCATAATTTGGTCATCGATGAACGCGTGGGCCTTGGACCGCGTTCGCGTAGGGTGAATTGGCACCTGGGCATAATTGATTTAAGTCATTTTACTCCGCGAGTTTAAGTCATTTTTCCTCTATTATTGAGCGATTTTGTAGCTACTGGACGAGGGAATAAGAGGATTTCACTAGGTTTCGACTTGAGGTAAGTTTTATGAGCTTAATACATGAGATTATTGAAGAATCATTCATTAACTCTCTGAATTTGGGGTATGAAATTGAAGAAACTAGAGCTTGAGTTTTTGATATTTCAAATTGGGATTTGATAGGTCATTTGAGCTCGGATTGGTAGTTCTTGGTATGTATGAACTCTTGGCGAGACGAGTATTCCGGAAATGTAAGTTTCGTAATTTTTCGAGAAGTGGGCCCGGTGCTCTGGTTTTGCTAGTTTTGAGGTTCTTGCTATAATTCGATTGTGTTCGATTCGGTATTGCCCCATTTGCATATTGTGATGTATTCGCTATGTTTTTGGCTAGATTCGATGCGCGTGGAGGCTTATTTGAGGGGCAAAGGCATCACGAGCTTGAGATTTCGTCGGTTCGAGGTGAGTAATACTTGGTAATGATATCCCGAGGGTTTGAAACCCTGAACTTGCACATCCTAGTGCTGTATTCAGGTGACTTTCACGCTGGACCTGAGCGTGGGGTAGAGCACGTTAGGGATCGTGACTTGGTCCGTCCTGGTTGTTGGTTTACTGCTAAATTGTAAATGTTTTGTTGTTATAATTATGACTTGGACTCACTGCCATACTTGGGGCTTATTGTCAATTATTTGAAATCCCGGTATATCACATTGTGACGCTATATAAGGCGAGACACGCAATCAATGGCTAGTGCGGGGTCATATGTGTGGAAAAATTGTGACACGGTTCAATCCGAGGGATGAATTATACTATATTGGCGATTGCTTCGCACCCTATATTGATGTTATCTGGGCTTGATGCCATGTTTGGGCCCTGTGCCGACTTGTAGAATCCTGTAGGGATTGATATTTCATAGTTAGCATGATTTGCATACTATTTTTCAGCCCAGGGTTTTTAACACTATATTTGCAAGCTCAACCAAAATTCCATGTTTTGAAAACACAAAAGATTCTTAAATGATATTTCGGGCTGACGATCATTATCTCACTATTATTGGCACCGTGTATTGAAATCGAAATAGTGGTAACTACTGGCACCGTGTATTGAAATGGAAACGGGGGTAACTATTGGCACCGTGTATTGAAATGGAAACGGTAGTAACCATTGTCACCATGTATTGAAATGGAAACACTGGTAACTATTGGCACCGTGTGTTGAAATGGAAACGGTGGCAACTATTAACACCGTTTATCGTAATGGAAATAGTGATAACTATTGGCATTATATGATATTGCGCTTGGGCTGAAGGAGCCCCTCCGGAGTTTGTACACACCCAAGTGAGCGCCGTTGACGTTAAATCATATGCATGGTTGACTCGGGCTGCACGGCGCAGCGTACTCATGTGTATTGCATTGCATTCGTGCATTTACTCTCGTTTGTACTACGTGGCACGACATTTAGCACTCATATATCGTTGGCATATATACTGTTACTTGCCTTGTTGACCAGATACCCTGGTGTTATATGTTAAGGAGTCTGAGCCCGAGAGGCTGATGTTGGATATTGTGAGTTGATATTGAGACAGAGGGGAAGGTTTCTGACTATTCCTACTTGTTGAAATACCATTGCAAATGTTGAAAAAACATATTTTCAACAGAGATTTTTGAACTGCACTTGGGATTTTCTAAAGGAATCTTTCACAGTATTTCGGTTTTCTCAAAAAGGATTGTTCTGTCTTTATAGCAGTTTGGTGTGCTCATACGTGTTTTCTTATCGCTCAGATATTATTCTCTCTTATTACCATTGAGTTGGAAGTACCCACTTTACTCCCTGCACCTTGCGTGCAGTTGCAGGTATTGTTCACCCGATAGCGGGTCATTAGCATGATCGAAGGCCATATCTCGTAGTTGAGCAAGGTGACCGCCAGCGTTCGCAGCACCGCACTCCATCTTTGTATTCCGGTTTTATCTTGTATATATGTATATTGTTGGTCCAGTAGTAGTGTCCCTATTCGTTAGATGCTCGTGACTTGTGATACCCCGGTGAGATTGTGTTGTCATGAAATTTCATAGTTTAATGCCATTAATTAGTATTTCCATTCATTTATGTTTAATACATGAAATTAAGAGGATTTTTGGATTGTTGGCTGGCCTTGTCTTCACGAGAGGCGCCATCACGATCGGATTTTGGGAATTGGGTTGTGACAAGGCCCATGGAAGCCTAACTACAAAATTCATGGTAATATGCTCCACTCCCACTCTAATATCAAGCCTTTGAAGCAAACCGCCCGATTTTTTATGCTCCACTTCACATGTTGTACTTCAAACACTGAGCCACATACTGCATAATATCTTTCTTCATTCTCCTCCGCCAGTAGTGTTGCCTCAAATTTTGGTACATTTTCGTGGCATCCAGATGAATGGAATACTACGAACTGTGAGCTTCCTCAATAATTAACTCACACAACCAATCCGGCTCTACATATGCAACACCCCCATCATCTCAAATATAAACCTCCTTGCCATCACTGTTCTGCAATGTATCCTTAAAGGACAAGCAAGTGAGGATCATCATACTGACGCGCTTTGATGCGATCAAACAAAGAAGAACGAAAAACCACGCAAGAAAAAAATCAAGCTTGACTCTAAAACGTCTAACCTCACGAACCGATTGGCTAAAGCATGAGCCTCCAGTGCTAATAGTCTCTCTCAAATCGGGATATAAGCAAGACTCCCATGATCTCAGCCTTGCTACTCAAGGCATAGACCACCACTTGGTAATAGGAGTATTTTATTCTAATTTTTTGTTCGCATTGAAAAAGAGGACCTTTACCAAATAATCACCCACTACAAACTATTTTGCCCGCCCCTGGCCATAAATTTTTTCACTTACCTTTTGTTTTTCTAATGCCGCCGAAACCAACCAAATGTACTACTACTAAACAAAGTCAAGCGAAATCAAGCCGCGTTAAGCTATCAACCTTATTTTTCCAAGAGAAAGTAATTATTTTAAGTTTACTATGTATTTTGCATAATTGATCTTAAAAAATATTTATTTCTAACACATATATAATTCAATATATTATATATAAAATTATATATATTTTAAATAGTTTTCATCGCGGGCTAAAAGTGTTAATACCCCATAATGTAATGGTTCATTACACTGGACTTGGGTCTTTGGAACGGATAACCTTGTTAAAATCAAGCCCAATCAAAATTAAGCTATGAGCCCGTTAATTCCTATTCGTCTACGTTACCACGAAGCAACTCTCCGTTTCAGCAACCATTTGGTATAAAGCTTTTTTTTGCTCCTTTGCTGTGATACTGTACCGTGAACTCATAATCCAAAACCCTAGGCCTTCTCCTCAGTGCTAACTCCATTTCCAATTTATCAGTATGCCACCAAAAGCAGCTAAAGGTAAAGAAGCTCCTGCAGAACGGCCCATTCTCGGCCGTTTCTCATCTCACTTGAAAATTGGAATTGTAAGCTTCTCTTCACTTTTCTCGTTTCCACATACACATATGTGTGATCTCCATTTATTTCTCCTTTTCAGCTGAAATTGCTATAATTTCTAGAAAATAGAGTACGAATTCGTATCCATTCTGTCGCTTAGTTAGTGAATTTGATCCACTGACCTTACCAGTAACCTCTCCACAGTCCACATATAAAGTTATTATTTTTTTAATTGCTGCTATTACATTCCTAAACCCATAGTTGGAGGAGCTTAAGTTATATACTTATATATAGAGACTTTAGGCAGATGTACGACTTTTGATGAGGAAATGAGACTAAAGATTGCTTCAGTTTTCATGTGATAGTGATAGCTCGTTGAGCTTTATGTGGATTTTACGTTTATTTAAATCTGTATAAGTTTGACGTTGAGCTTGTGTATGGACTTTCAGGTAGGATTACCAAATGTGGGGAAATCTACTCTCTTCAACACACTAACAAAGTTATCCATTCCAGCGGAAAACTTTCCTTTTTGTACCATCGAGCCTAATGAAGCTCGAGTGCATGTTCCTGACGAGCGTTTTGAATGGCTCTGCCAACTCTACAAGCCCAAGAGCGAGGTTTGTGATCCATATTCAACCACTACTACTGGCCAAAAAAGAGTTGCCGTGCCACTACTTTTTTCTTTCCCTTTATGTTTTTGTGATGATCTATTTGTTACTCAGTTGTTTATTAAATTACTCCATATGAATAAAATTTGATTTGCCTTTTGGATAACTTCGATTTTCTTTGATTCGTAATTTGTCTTTAAAACAGTGTCTCTTATAGTTCATTTTTACTGAATATTTGGACGCAATCTAGGTGGCTGCCTTTTTGGAAATTCATGACATAGCTGGACTTGTTCGAGGTGCTCATGCAGGACAAGGATTAGGAAACAGTTTCTTATCCCACATCCGTGCAGTTGATGGCATTTTCCATGTTCTACGTAATATAATCATTCTACATTTTGTCCTTCCATCTATCAAGTTATTTTTCTTGAGTTCTTTGTTTTACTGTGACAAATGTGGTCGGTATTATCTAAGTTATTATGTCTAGTTGTATCTTATGTAATCTCACTGTTGAATATTATCGTAAACATTTATGCTGTTTATCAGGTGCATTTGAAGATCCAGACATTATCCATGTCGATGACACTGTTGATCCTGTGAGAGATTTAGAGATTATAAGTGAGGAACTAAGGCTTAAGGTATGTGGAATGAATTTGTTGTGGCAAATATTCAATTACTCGAAGCTAGTCAGTTAGCATTTTGTAATGTCGTGGTTGTTTGGGGGATTGTAGATTGCACTTTAATACTTCATTGACAAATATATTTTGTTATTGGAAGTTTCTTTAATCATATCATTCGGTTGATTATATTCTACCATGTTCCCAGTCATGAATACCTAGGAGTTTACATATTTATCAAAAAAAAAAAAAAAAAAAAAAATAAAGGAGGGGAAAGAATACCTGTGGATACTTCAAGATGGTTGCATGCAACATGCAGCAAGATAACTGTCTCATATTTGGGTTGTGGAAGGAAAGGACTTTGATGAAAGAGTGCTCTTTCAATTAAAAGAAGCCACTTGAACAAATTCTCTATTGTTTCTTGACGCATGAAGATGGTTAGTAGTCTTCTATCAGGTAAAAATAGGTTTTTACTTTAACACTTGCAGATAATTAAAAAAAGCATTTTGAATGCAAACGGTGGTGCATTCTGTATTTATGAATGTACATGGAGCATTCAATTATCTATGAAATTACTTGATTGAGATTCCTGCATGGAATGATGCTGTGTTATCAGGATGTTGTTTTGTCCATTACTGAGGCTTCAGGTCTTTCTGCTGGAATTTTATTTTTGGAACTAATATGGTGGATTTCCTGTCAGTCTGGCTCTTTAGAAGGAATTTAAAACAAGTGTAAATTGTAAATGCTGGCATCTTCAACTGAATGTGCCGTGTTGCTAAAAGTGCCATGTTCACCGGGTTGATCTCATGAAATATGCCTTTTTTTGTGTAAACCAGGACATTGAGTTCATGGAGAGGAGGATAGAAGATCTTGAAAAGAGCATGAAGAGGAGCAATGACAAACAATTGAAAATAGAGCATGAGTTGTCTCTAAGGGTTTGTGTCTATTGCTCTTCATCCTTTGGCTTTTTTCACTTGCCTAAATGTTTATTCCCGTCTCTATATCTGTTTAGACTTTCTTGATCTCTTGGTTGCCGAGACGTTAGGAGGTGGCAATATGAAGTATATCTGTTTTTGTATAATCGGTTGACATTCTCGAATTTTAAACTAACTAGATGTTTTAGTACCGTTAGATATTTTTATCCTCCAAATAATAGAAATATCTGTCTTACAAATGGGTTCCCTCCTCGTAACATCCTTTGCATGAGAATGGGGACTGATATCGGTAAAGATAATGAATCTCAGATAAGATTAGTTGATTGGATGACTTTTCTTAATTAGTGCAAGTTCATTTCTGGTGAAATGTCTGGCAGAAATCATAATTGTTTCAGAGAGGTTGGTGTTGGACTTGTCTTCCACTACTTTTCAGCTGCTTGTAGTTGAGTCTAAATTGATTTGAAAAGAAAAAGAACTTTCTCTTGTTTTTTTTGTTTTGTTTTTTCATCTTCACCTTTCTTACTTCGCCGTAGTTCTCCAGGTAATGACTGCAAAAACATGAAACACTTTTTCTAGTTCATTTTACAGAGAATTGAATGATTAGAATGATCTAAATATGGAACTATGATGCTGCTTGTTTTCACAGGTCATGGCATCACTCAAGGAAGGTAAAGATATCCGCCTGGGGGACTGGAAAGCTGCAGATGTTGAATTTTTGAATACTTTCCAGTTGCTTACTGCAAAACCGGTTGTTTACTTGGTGAGTTTAATGTTCCTAACCCTCCCTATTTTGGCTATGGTCCAGATCCTTCAGAACTTATGTTCTGGAAACAGCAATGTTGTTTTTGAATACAACATACCCCGTATTATCCCCACTGTGGGGTATGGGGAGGGTAGTGTGTGTACGCATACTTTACTCCTACCTTGTGAGGATAGAGAGGCTGTTTTCAATAGACCCTCGTCTCAAGAAAGCATAAGCACCACATTAATGAAAATATAGACAAAGGACAATACTGAAAGCCATGACAAATCAGAGTAAAGACAACAAGATAGTAAGGTGATCAACAATGAAAGAAAACAACGGTTAGTCATAAAACTGTGGTTTTTGAATATTTATCCAAAATTATTACACTGCACACACCAGTATTAGAAAGGGCAGATTTGTTCCTTTCTGGGTTTAGTTACAGTTAACTATTCAAAGTTGTTACTGCTATCCCAAAAGATCCATTTTTGCTTAACCAATAAAATAAAAGTTTTTTGAATACAGGTAAGAAATGTTTCTTCGTATAATTTAGAAGGCCGCCTAAAAATTAGAAGCCATATTGAAAGCGAAGGCCCACCTCTACTTGTTGAACAAATCAGATAAATTATTGATGTCAAGAGAACCTTTCTTATGCAATCTATAATTATGTTGAATAAACCCCCTTTTATGACAGAAGAATAGCCAGATTTCCTGTCTATGTTTTTGTTATGCTCTACTAGGTTTATTTACTGTATCTTGTCACATCGTTTGCATAGCTTTTCGCAATGCTTTAATGTTTCTTATATTGGCAACAAAGCAGCAACTTGATTAGGATAAAGAGAATAATGAACTGTGCCTACTGATTATGTAACTGATCATTGGCAGGTTAACATGAATGAGAAAGACTATGCAAGGAAAAAGAACAAGTTTCTGCCCAAGATTCATGCTTGGTATGGTCCATCTTTCTTAGCAGTTATCACGATTATATTGCTCCTTACTCCGGAAAAGAAAAGCAAAACTTGGAGGAATTTTGGTCAATTTTCTGTTCAGAAGAGAAATCAATATTTGTTTATGACAAAGAGATTATTTTGAATTCTAGAAAAAAGCAGTATAATGCAATATGTAGCACTCGTGCGTATATAAGGTTGGGTACATCATTAATCATAAAAAGAACTTGGGTTACATCATCGTTCTTTCTGTGCTCTTGTTTCCTAGAATGTCATCTGCAAAGCAATGATTTGTGGGGATAACAAAGATCAGATGCATGCGAGAATGTGCTCACTCATAAAGAAACTATATTATGTCGTACTTCGGCTATTCTGCTAGTCTTTAAATTGTTACTTTGAAGTTGCAGATATTAAAGAAATCCCTCTTCTCAGTTATGGCTTTAACGCATCATAAATTAAGCGCCTGTGGAGCTTCTTGTTTCTGGTCCCTTATCTTGTCACTCTTAGTGTTAAAATATTAAATTTCTTTGCCTTCAATTCATGAATTCACTTTGTTTTGAAACTAAATCAAGTAAATGAGACGTTTGAACCTGCATTTTGGTCCACATGCGTCCACTTTAATTGACGATCTTGCTGAGGTCTCGGTGAACTTCTACTCTGGTTATGTGCTTACCCTATTGTTTTAAATTTTCATGTTTGCATGGATCTGTTTCCTTATTGTGTGGGACTATTTCAGTCATATGTTTCAACATTCACTGTTTTTTATATTGTGATCATGAATATATTTCAGTGTTTAATTCAGAACTACACCACACCTCAAATGAGTTTTTTTCCTGGAGATGTCCGTCATGTCACTTAAATGGTTTTCCTTTAAATGCTATGTTATGACTTTTTCTTAAAAAAATCTTTCACCTAGATATACCTTGTTTATTATTCTAAATATTGTCAAGACTTTGTTAATAATTATTCTTGTTTATTCTTATTTTCCCAGGGTGCAGGAGCATGGCGGTGAAATAATTATTCCTTTCAGTGCTGCTGTGGAGAGAAACCTTGCTGATATGCCACCAGATGAAGCTTCAAAATACTGTGAAGAGAACAAGTTACAAAGGTTAGGTTGTAGAGATAAGGTCTCTAATAATTAGATACTTTTATTCTATGCATTGCTCTAGAAGAATTTTTGAAGTTCTAAAAGATTTAGCAATTGCTATTAGAAAAGGGGGGGGGGGGGGGGATTGTCCTTATTGGTTATATCTGATTCATTTTCACTCTCTCCTTCCTCATTACATGAGATTTCAATCTTTTACATGACCTGCTTTTTTAAGGGCTTAGGTCAGAGTAAGGTGTACGCCTCATGGCTGAACCCAGTGCCTTTCAGGTTTCAGCTTCTTCCTTAATTTGGCTACTACCGTTATAAGAATCACATTTCACATGCATAAAGAGGTAGTTTGAACAGTATCTCAGCATGCTCTTTCTGGGTAGTTTGGAAAGAAAGGTAGCGATTATTTTGGATGCAAGTAACCTCCCATGCACACACTTGCTTTTGTGATAAGGTAATTACCCCAGTGCACATACTTAAATGTAAATGTGGATATTAGCCTTTTGAACTAAAATGAAAAATTTATACAATATAAATAACTTCTTTGAGTCCCTTAATTCTTTTCAGGAACTTTATGAGATCTCATTTGTAATTTTTCTGGATTAATCTGTATTCATGAATGCACTTGCTTAGTGCTTCTCTATGATCAATAACATTTTTATTTATACTTTAAAAAAGAGTACGTATTTAACTAGAAAAGGAAAAGTGAGAGGTTATGCAAATAATTTTTGTTGTGTGTAATGTGCAAATTTGTCTCTTATAAAAAAAAGTGTAATACGCAAATTTGTTGCTATTATAGTAAAAAGCAGGTCAAAGTTGTCACCTAGGACAACCATAGTAGCTGTCTTCTCTCACAATTCTTTCCTCTTTCCCTATTGTACCTGTTAGAAGTCTAACTGTATTAGAAGTCTAGTCTAAACTGTATTAGGAGTAGGCTAGGTTATGTGTATTATATATAGGGCTCATTGTATTATGTTTACATATCAGTTATATTTTTCTCCCGTGCTTTCTCACATGGTATCAGAGCTTTGGTGAGAATAGTATAGCTGTGCGTCATTCCAGCTATTTCCGGGAAGAAGACCTCGTCGCCGTGCAATTTTCCGGCGACTTAACAGGCTGTCCGTAACCTAAACTACCTTTTCTGTTGGTGTTGTGCAAAATTCGAGACCACCACGAGGTTTGGGAGAGAATTCCGACCAACCCCAGAAAAAATCACCGGAAACCGACGCTTCACGCGCCCCCACGCGCGGCAGGACCATCGGCGCGTGAAGCCCACGCGCCGGCGCGTGAGAGCCTTTCCGGCCACTTTTTCCGATCGCTCCAGAAGGACAGTTTAGTCGGAATATAATTCCGACCCTACCCATCCATTTTTTGTTCGATTCCGACAACTTTGATTTTTTCCGGCGACCTACAGTGATTTTTCCGGCAGCTACAGTACTTTCCGGCCAATATTTCTTCAGGACAGTTTGCTCCTACTTGAATTTCGAGCCTATCCATATTTTTACTTTTCAATTCCGACAACTTTGAATTTTTCCGGCAGCTACAGTGCTTTTCCGGCAGCTACAGTGCCTTTCCGGCAGCTACAGTGTTCCTGTTTTCCGGTTGCACCAGTTTTCAGTCCTCTGTTCAGTTTCAGCGAGTTTTCAGTTGATAATCCAACGATGTCTTTGGGACTAGATGCTTTCGGGCCTAAAAACCAGGGTTCTGGCAGTTCCGGTATTATGATTACCTCAGAACCTTTAATGGGAGGTTCAAACTACCTAGCTTGGGCTTCGTCTGTCGAGTTGTGGTGTAAAGGCCAAGGTGTTCAGGATCATCTAACCCAAGAGTCTAGTGACGGAGATGCAAAAGCCAAAGCACATTGGGAGAAGATTGATGCTCAGTTATGCAGTATTTTGTGGCGATCTATTGATTCCAAGTTGATGCCCTTGTTTCGTCCATTCCAAAAATGTTATTTGGTTTGGGAAAAGGCTCGTACTTTATACACTAATGACATATCTCGTTTCTATGACGTGATATCGCGGATGACAAATTTGAAGAAACAGGAATTGGATATGTCTACTTACTTGGGTCAAGTGCAGGCAGTTATGGAGGAATTTGAGACGTTGATGCCAGTTTCTGCTAGCGTTGCAAAGCAGCAAGAGCAACGACAAAAGCTGTTTCTAGTTCTTACTCTTGCTGGGCTTCCTAATGATCTTGACTCAGTACGCGATCAGATTTTGGCTAGTCCGACTGTCCCCACAGTTGATGAATTATTTTCTCGCTTACTTCGCCTTGCTGCAGCACCAAGTCACCCAGTGAGCTCATCACAGACACTTGATTCATCTATCCTCGTCTCCCAATCCGTGGACAATCGGGCTTCTCATACTATGGAGTATAGACGAGGAGGAGGTCGTTTTGGAAGATCTAGACCAAGTGTTCTTATTGTTATAAACTTGGTCACACTCGTGATGTGTGCCATTCTCTACATGGTCGACCAACAAAAAATGCTTATGTTGCTCAGACCGAGCCTACAGGTAACCAGGGATTTTCTGTATCTGAAAGGGAGTATAATGAGTTCCTTAAATATCGAGCAAGTAAGCAGACGTCTCCACAAGTAGCCACGGTTGCTCAGCCTGATACTTCTGTTGCTGGTAATTCTTTTGCTTGTGTTTCCCAGTCTAGTCCTCTTGAACAATGGGTGGTGGACTCAGCTGCTTCTGATCATATCTCTGGTAATAAATCCCTTTTGTCAGATATTACGTATTCACAGTTTCTTCCCAACGTTACCTTAGCTAATGGGTCTCAAACTAAAGCAAAAGGAGTTGGACAAGCAACTCCTCTACCCTCTGTCACTCTAGATTCCGTCCTTTATGTCCCTGGCTGTCCTTTTAATCTTGCATCTGTGAGTCGTTTGACTCGTGCCCTCCATTGTGGAATATACTTTATTGATGACTCTTTTATTATGCAGGACCGCAGTACGGGACAGACGATTGGAACAGGACTTGAATCAGACGGACTCTACTACCTTAACTCCCTAACATCCTCTAAGGCCTGTCTAGCTGCAGATCCTCCAGACCTACTTCACAGTCGTTTAGGACATCCTAGCTTGTCCAAACTTCAGAAGATGGTGCCTCGTTTGTCCAGTTTATCCACATTAGAGTGTGAGTCATGTCAGCTCGGGAAACATACCCGCGCCTCCTTTCCTCGTAGTATTGAGAGTCGTGCAGAGTCTGTTTTTTCTTTAGTTCATTCGGATATATGGGGTCCTAGTAGAGTATGTTCAACCTTAGGATTTCGTTATTTTGTTAGTTTCATTGATGATCATTCAAGATGTACTTGGATTTTCTTAATGAAAGATCGTTCTGAGTTGTTTTCTATATTCCAAAATTTTTGTGCTGAAATTAAAAATCAATTTGGTGTTTCTATTCGCACCCTTCGCAGTGATAATGCCTTAGAATATTTGTCCTCTCAATTTCAGCAATTTATGTCCTCTCATGGAATTATTCATCAGACCTCTTGTCCTTATACCCCTCAGCAAAATGGGGTTGCAGAAAGAAAGAATAGGCACATTATTGAGACTGCTCGCACACTTCTCATTGCATCTCATGTTCCGCTGCGTTTTTGGGGCGATGCAGTTCTCACATCTTGCTATTTGGTTAATCGGATGCCTTCATCTCCCATCCAAAATCAGATTCCGCATGAGGTATTGTTTCCTCAGTCACCCTTATACTCTGTCCCCCCTCGTGTGTTTGGGAGCACTTGTTTCGTTCATAACTTAGCTCCTGGGAAAGATAAGTTAGCTCCTCGTGCTCTCAAGTGTGTCTTCCTTGGTTATTCTCGTGTTCAGAAGGGCTATCGTTGTTATTCACCTGATATTCGCAGGTACCTTATGTCAGCCGATGTCACATTTTTTGAGTCTAAGCCTTTCTTTACCTCTTCTGACCATTCTGACCATCTGGCTATATCTGAAGTTTTACCTATACCGGCCTTTAGTGAGTCTATCTCTCCTCCTTCACCTTCCGCTACAGAAGTCTTACCCATTCCGAACGTTGGACCACCTACTGTGGCTCCTCCTAGACTCCATGCACAAGACACTCCACTCTTGACATATCATCGTCGTCCTCGCCCAGCATCCGGCCCGGCTGATTCACTTCCTGCACCTGACCCTGCTCCTACTGCGGACTTGTCTCTTCCGATTGCACTTCGGAAAGGTATACGGACCACCCTTAATCCTAATCCCCATTATATTGGTTTAAGTTATCATCGTTTGTCATCACCCTATTATGCTTTTCTATCTTCTTTGTCCTCTGTTGCCCTCCCTAAGTCTACAGGTGAAGCATTGTCTCATCCAGGGTGGCGACAGGCTATGACTGACGAGATGTCTGCTTTACATGCGAGTGGTACTTGGGAGCTCGTCCCTCTTCCTTCGGATAAATCTACTGTTGGTTGTCGTTGGGTGTATGCAGTCAAGGTTGGTCCAGATGGTAAGGTTGATCGTCTTAAGGCTCGTCTTGTGGCCAAGGGGTATACTCAGATATTTGGGCTTGATTACAGTGATACCTTCTCTCCAGTGGCTAAGATAGCATCAGTCCGCCTTTTTCTCTCTATGGCTGCTGTTCGCCATTGGCCCCTGTATCAGCTGGACATTAAAAATGCATTTTTACACGGTGACCTTGAGGATGAAGTTTATATGGAGCAACCACCTGGGTTTGTTGCTCAGGGGGAGTCTCGTGGCCTTGTATGTCGCTTGCGTCGGTCACTTTATGGTCTAAAGCAGTCTCCTCGAGCCTGGTTTGGTAAGTTTAGCACTGTTATCCAGGACTTTGGCATGACTCGGAGTGAAGCTGATCACTCTGTATTCTATCGGCATTCTGATTCACGTCTCTGTATTTATCTAGTGGTCTATGTTGATGACATCGTTATTACCGGCAATGACCAGGATGGTATTACTAAATTGAAGCAACATCTCTTTCAACACTTTCAGACTAAGGATCTGGGCACACTAAAGTATTTTCTGGGTATTGAGGTCGCACAGTCTAGCTCTGGTATTGTGATCTCACAACGGAAGTATGCCTTAGATATTCTTGAGGAGACAGGAATGACAGGTTGTAAACCTGTTGACACTCCAATGGATCCGAATTCTAAACTTCTTCCAGGACAGGGGGAGCCTCTTAACGATCCTGAAAGATATAGGCGGTTAGTTGGTAAACTAAATTATCTTACAGTGACAAGACCTGACATTTCCTTTCCTGTGAGTGTTGTGAGCCAGTTTATGGGTTCGCCATGTGATAGTCATTGGGATGCAGTTGTTCGCATTCTTCGGTATATAAAATCAACTCCAGGTAAAGGTTTATTGTTTGAGGATCGAGGCCATGAGCAGATTGTTGGATACTCCGATGCTGATTGGGCAGGATCGCCTTCTGACAGACGTTCTACTTCTGGATATTGTGTCTTAGTAGGAGGAAATTTGGTATCTTGGAAAAGCAAGAAACAGAATGTGGTTGCTCGGTCTAGTGCAGAAGCAGAATATCGAGCAATGGCTATGGCGACATGTGAGCTTGTTTGGGTCAAACAGTTGCTCAAAGAGCTGAAATTTGGTGATGTTAGTCAGATGGGACTTGTGTGTGATAATCAAGCAGCTCTTCATATTGCGTCAAATCCAGTGTTCCATGAGAGAACTAAGCACATTGAGATTGACTGTCACTTTATCAGAGAGAAGATACTCTCGGGAGATATTGCTACAAAGTTTGTAAAGTCAAATGATCAGCTTGCAGACATTTTCACCAAGTCCCTCACTGGTCCTCGTATTAACTACATATGTAACAAGCTCGGTACATATGATTTATATGCACCAGCTTGAGGGGGAGTGTTAGAAGTCTAACTGTATTAGAAGTCTAGTCTAAACTGTATTAGGAGTAGGCTAGGTTATGTGTATTATATATAGGGCTCATTGTATTATGTTTACATATCAGTTATATTTTTCTCCCGTGCTTTCTCACAGTACCCATGTTCTAGAAGTGGGTGAAGACCTTAAACATCATTGTTCATGTTGTTCCAATTCAAACTTGGGGCCTCAGTGGTGGGGATGTTCGGGTCACCAGCCCCTCCTGGATCCATTTGGGGTGCATTGAGGCCTCCTCTAGAGCCTTCCATGAGACCTTATTCCTCTTGTGCCCCTCGTGTCAATGACGTAACATGCCCTTGTGTCCTCAACTTCCGAAGCTTCGTTGGCATCTATTTGGCCATACTTTCACATTCACAATATTTCAAGACCCTCGTGCTCATATGCAACGCCACTGAGGCGTGCATTGCTGTACTGCTGCACTTGGTCTTGGATATGTTCCGTGCCATCCTTGTCTGTCACGCCCTGTGCATTCTTCCTTCATTTTGGTGGCTAAATTGCTTTGTGTGTGCACCTTCATGGCATCATCCACTTGGCTGAATTAATAGTGTTATCAAAGGCGAGCTTAACGCGTGCTTAAGCCTGAGGCGAGGCTCAAAGCATGTTGACCGCTTTGCCTCCCTTAGCGTGCGCTTCAGTGTTATCAAGGCTCTAATTCATACTTTTACTTGCCAATGAGCGTAATCCTGAAGAGGCTATACGAAACAATTGATATTTCACTTTATCTGTAAATATTTTTCAATTTCTTTGTCTATATATTCGGTATTCATGCTTATAGATATTAGTCTTGGCCTACATGTATATATTTGTATGTTTTTCTCCATTTGCGCGTTTCTTCATTAAAGCTCACGCTTTATTTGCGCATTGCGCTTAAAACCCTAATAGACCTTAGACTTAGAGCTTTTTTGCGCTTTTCGCTTTTGATAACACTAGCTGAATACCGTCATGTTGGCCATGCCTCTAGCCAAATACGTCCCTTGGACGCCTCATGGTCCTTGTAGCTTATGAGCGATTGCGCATTTGTGGCAGGTCGTTATATCATTATATAGCTTATGCAGAGTTGGGTTGGTGCCTTTTGGAAATCTGAGTGATATATATTTACTTATCAGAAGTATTTTGTTACTTTTTCTTGGAGGCTTATAGCTGCCTTATATTTTAGATACATTGCTGATCGATCCTTATTGTCTTTTTAGATAATTTAAACAGTTAAACTAACAATAGTCCTTGCTAACTCAGATTGGTTAACTTGCAATGCATGCCACTTGTCACAAAGGCCACATTTGTTCATATAACATAAGACAGGGTAGACTAAGTTTATCCTCTCAGCCATCATTTCATATATTTAACTTTTCTCGGGCACCTTAAGCTTTGAAGTTTTTTAATTTTGTCTTAATTAACACTACCATAGGATAAACATTCAATCGTCAAAGTGCGCAGTACACCCCATCTCTTATCCCTATGTGCTGTGCGGTCCAACATGATCTATCTTAAGCTGTGTTTCATCAGGGAACTAGATGTAGCATGTAAAAGCCGGCTGCCTGTGCGTGGTTACAATTAATCAATATAATTGACGAACATGGTTGGACTTAACATTTCATTGTTGTCTTGAAACATCTAATCTGCAGTTGTAATGATTACTAGTACCTTATTGTATTTCTTGGAGTGGAAGCATGTCTAATGAATGCTGGTATTCAGAGATTATTACGGCATTGGACTACTTTGATGGGTTAAAGCCTCTAAATATCTACTTTCTAGCAAGGGAAGAGGATACACTATTCTGCAATTTAACCTACTTTTTACAGTGGCTTTCTTTCTGGGTCAATTTGGTAATCCGATGTTATACATTAGGATAATGATACCATTTTATTTGTTAAGCATCAACAGATCTTTCGCATTCACCTTATACTCTGCCAGGAAATTAAGCCTATGTATATATGAAAAGCATAATTTTGGTCACTTTATCCAGCTGAACTTGATTTATCATGCTACAGTTGCCTCCCAAAAATCATAAAGACTGGATTTGCAGCCATTAATCTTATTTATTTCTTCACAGCAGGGCCAGATGAGGTATTTCAAATTCTTCCTCTTTTTCTTTCCCTCCCATTTCCTTCTTAACTAGCGTTGAGTTTGATGTTGCATAGGTTTAACCCCCCCCCCCCCCCCCCCCCAAACGGTATGGCATTTAACTGGATGTGGAATTTAGATATATATTATATTAGTCAATTGGAAACTTATTAAAAGTAATGGCTGAAAAGTTAGTTTGATAGGAAAACATCACATCAAAGTTCAAGGTTGAACTGTTTAGTGATTTGAATTCTGGTAAGCTGTGCAAATTGTATAAAAATGAAACGCCAAACAATTTGAGATGTTCCAAAATGGAAAGTGTGTTATATATAAATTGGCTGGAGGCAATAGTCCTTTCTGCCCATGCTTTTCATGCTTATACTGGGTTACTGGCTTTAATACACTGGCCTGCTTCTAAGATACATAATACTTTGTTTTGTAGTAGGGATTCAATTCTACATTATTATCATGTTATATGGGGATTTTAAAAAAAAGAGAAATCAGGGGAAATGCCCTTCTGCTTGTCTAATACTTGCCCCCCCCCCCCCCCCCCCCCCAACCAAACCCCCGACATGCACAAAAATAAAATAAATTTGAGCTCACCATTTGTCAGGCCTCATAACTGTCTTTGTCCTCTTAATGCAGGTTAAATGCTGGCAAATCCGCAGGCTAATGAAGGCTCCTCAAGCTGCCGGAACAATTCATACAGATTTTGAGAGAGGGTTTATCTGTGCTGAGGTCATTTTGTCCCTTCTTTTTCCTTGTTCTCTACCCTTTTCAGGATTCAGAAAGTTAGATCCTAAACATTTCAGGTTATTCCTTACCTGACTGGATGGTGCAGGTTGTGGTTTTGCACCCATAAATAAATTGAATGTTTTAATTAGAAACTCCTGATTGATTTCCAAACTGCTTTTCCAGGGAAGCCTTTCTTTTGTCAAAAAATGCCTATTCTTGAAAACTTTAATAACATTGAATTGCATATGTAGACTTTTGGGAATCGGACTTGCCCCCAAAAACTGGGGAATTTTGTTAATTGGAGCTGAAATATTTTATTGTGTTGGGCCAGTGATTCTCATTTCGAAAAAGTTATATCCTTTTCATTTATGAGTGCTTTAATATTAAGCTGCCATGTGTCTTTTCTCTTGATACGAATACTAGCCCGTGAAAGTGCTGACTTGAGCATTGGTGTCTTCAGGTGATGAAATTTGATGATCTAAAGGAACTTGGTAGTGAGGCTGCTGTAAAGGTATTCTTATTGAGTTATCATTGGCAATATAATGACACATCCAGTTTCACGAGTGGAATTGCACAAGAATGTGTGCTTTAATTCTGCACAACGTTGCTCTGATGGTAAGCAACCCCCACTTCCAACCGAGAGGTTGTGAGTTCGAGTCTCCCCAAGAGCAAGGTGGGAAGTTCTTGGAGGGAAGGATGCCGGGGGTCTATTTGGAAACAGCCTCTCTACCCAAGGGTAGGGGTAAGGTCTGCGTACACACTACCCTCCCCAGACCCTACTAAGTGGGATTATACCGGGTTGTTGTTGTTGTTTTTTTAAGGAAAAAAAAGTTGAAGCAAACTTTTAATAATTTTTTTTTTCATTATCAATTTTTTTTTAATAAAAGGTCTCTACGAGAACAAAAATAATGTGAAAGACTAAGAGTTAAACTTAACTATCACACAAATGGTAGCACGGCCTATATGTATATAATATTATTTTCTCATATTTTTGTGCTGTATTCAGCACAACTTGTTCTCACAAAACAAAAACAAGCTAAAACAAAATTCTGATGAAATTTCTCCATAGAATAAAAGTAATTTGAAAAACAGTAGTAAAACTCAACTCCTTAACAAATAATAGCTCTGGTTATACTTCGTAACTTATGGCTTAAAAGCTATTTTGGCTTAAAAGTCACTTAAAACAAGCCCATCCAAACGGGCTCATATATCTTTTCTTTTCTTCAGATACGGTTGTGCTTCCAACAACAACAACAACAACAACAACTATCCAGTATAGTCTCACAAAGTGGGGTCTGGGGAGGGTAATATGTAGACGAGTCTTACCCCTACCCGAAAGGGCAGAGAGGCTGTTTCCAATCGACCCTCGGCTTAGTGAAGGAAAGGAAAAACAAGAACAAGAACAAAGAAGCATTAGTAACTCCAACATAAATAACTATCCAAACATAAGAATCATAACTAAAATAGCATGTAATAATATAAGACAGTAACTACCATAAATAACTACCAAATAACTACTATAAGGGAGACACAATCCAATACACACATCATCAATGGATAGCCCTGTCAAGCCTCACCCAACCCCGGACGAGGAGTACGAAAAATTCTAGGAGCCCATATCCTACAACCCTGATACTAGACCTCCAGACTTTCCTATCAAGGGCAATGTCCTCGGAAACCCGCATACTAGCCATGTCATGCCTAATCACCTCTCCCCAATACCTCTTAGGTCTCCCTCTGCCTCGCCGTACGCCGACCATCGCCAGCCGCTCACAACTCCTCACCGGGGCATCAGGACTTCTCCTCCGCACATGCCCGAACCACCTCAGCCTCGCTTCCAAGTATATATAATATCAGCCAGACATGTGTTCCCGCTCCTTTACCTTTTTGTGTCAGGGCAGCTTTTCATCTTGTTAGGTGAATTTGATATAACACTCCTAGCATCCCTATCTTTATCATAATGTGAATTCTTCTCTAAGCTACACTATATATGTATTACTCAAGTTACAAATCAGAAAAAAAAAGGGGGAGAAAGGGTTGGCCTAGCGGTCAATAAAGTGGGTGAAAATCATGATGGGAGACTACGGATTAGGGTTCAAATCTCAGTTGAGACAAAAAATATAAGGTGATTTCTTCAAATCTGGCGAAGTCTCGGTGGACAGTGTTGTCCGGTACATTTGCTGGTGGGAGATAGCAAGTGCTAGTTGAGGTGTTTGCAAGTCGGCCCATACTAATACGTTAAGAAAAATGAAATGCGAATATACTTTGTGATGGACTTCATAAATAAAAAGATATTTTGGTTATGGAAAATGCTATACTAGCAAACTGGATGTCAGCATGCTCTTCATAAGCAACAGATGAAATGTCGAGATTACAATTGTTGGCAATATCTCTGTACTATTGTGCATGTTATTGTTAAATTCTGTAATTAGGATTGGCTTCATGTGTTGTTACAAGTCTGATAAGTCAAAACCAGCAGTGCAAGGTTACAGTTTTGTTCCTTCACGTGACTTAAGTTGTGCACAAAGCTGGAATTTCTTTATACATGACATTTCAAATTTGTCTAAGGAATTTGCTCTTCCACAGGCTGCGGGGAAGTACAAGCAGGAGGGCAAGACCTATGTGGTCCAAGATGGAGATATTATATTCTTCAAGTTCAATGTCTCCGGCGGAGGGAAGAAGTGAGGTGCGTTTCTACACGAAACTAATGAATCTGCATCAACTCATTTGCGATTTGGAAGATGATATACTTTTGCCTCATGGTTATAAGGTCTACTTGGCAGAGAAATTTGTATCTTGTACGGGAGGTTTCTGTAGCTTCTGCATTTATGATATGCTTCATATAGGTGTCGATCTGCATTTATAGCTTGTTGGACATACAAGTCTCTTTCGTCTGTTGCTGTTGCCAAATCCAATTTATAAGTGGTTCTGGCTGGCATTTGCGTATTTGGATATTTGAAGAAATGGTCTGGAGAAATGGCGACAAATTTTGAATATCGTTAGTTTTTGACCTTGGAAGCTAGAATTTTCTAATGTTATTTTATTACTTAATCTATTATTATTTAGTTATTGTGAAAAGTTTAATACATGATATTAAATAAAAATTTAAGAAAAATAAAATTCTTTTAATATTAACATGTATAAATCATAGAGCATCAAGCAATGTTCCTAAATCTATTTCTATATCTATTCTATATTATTATAAAATCATGAATAAAAAGTTGGATTACAAAAATAACCGGACTTTCAACGTCCGCTCTCAAATCCTATTAGACGTAGGCCACCTACATAAATAAATATTATATTGTCCAAATCCTAAAACTAATGCATATACTTTTTCGAATAAAGTAAAATATTTCCATATTTGACTACTAATTATATTGTCCAAATCCTAAAACTAATGCATATACCTCTAATACCAGGAACACGTTAAAGGTAAAAATTCCAATATGTGACAAATATGGATAAATATATAAATTTTACTTTGTCATGAACAAAATTAACAAATTGAACAAAAAGCGAATATATTTATATATCTACATCTATTTATTATTATAAAAGCATGAATAAGATGTTGGATTACAAAAATAACTTTTTAATATTAAGCATAATAACTTATAATAAAAGGACATAAACGGAATTCTAGACATTAACCGTGTAATTCTGGTGGACAATACTATACGTTAGAAATCCTACATGATTACCTTTGTGAATTAGATTTTATTCTTTTTACTTAAAAAAATCAATGTATTTTACGACTAAAATACATATATAAAGAAACAAATTTACACTACACGTCAGCACACTCTTAAGAGAAGTCCAAGAATCTCCTTAACAGGGCATTTCGTAAATGTCCAAAAGTCATGTTCTTTTATTTTAATATTATTAAATAATTAATAAGCTACATTGCAATTATTAGAAGGCTATTTCAATAATTTATGTTATTTCAATAATTTAACTTTTAATTTTTTGGGTTCTCACTTTTATAATGACACATGATGGTTTAAATATTTATTTATATGAACGAACAATAAAATTTAATTAATGAGAAAAATTTATATATATAATAATAAAACAATCATCTAAAGTATAATAACCCATAATAAAAGGACATAACCATAATTCTAGACATTAGCCTTGTAATCCTATTAGTTTTAGGACATAATACTACACGTTAGGAATCCTACATGATTATTTTAGGAAACCCATTAGTATAATTATGTTCGGGCATAGATATATAATACTACATGTTAGCATGTAAACCGAATAAATTTAGGAACATGTTAGATTTTCTATTAGTATAATTACTTTCGTGATATGGCTATATTTTTAGACATGTAATCCTATTACTTTTATGATATACCTCTTAAAAATTTCTATTATTAAATTAATTTGAAAACGTGTTATATTATCTAAATCCATTTAGAAACAGGAAAGCCTATATTATTATAAAAGTACGAATATATTATTGAATAGACCAAAATAACCCTAAAATATTAAATAGAAGAACTCACACAGAAATGACATAGTTATAATAACTTATTTTTTTTGAACCACAATAACTTCTATGTTAATTCTTTTAAAAAGTACGATTTTAAAATTAATACAATCTTATCTACTGGATTCTTATTAAAAATATGTCGTCGTTGTTGTTGTCGTCGTCGTTGTCGTCGTCGTTGTCATTGTTGTTATCTGTTGAATTCTTATTAAAAATATATTGAAAGGTTTAACAAAAATTAATTTTATAAGAATCCTCCATAGTGGTGGTAATACATTACCACTCTATAATATTCAATACCAAGAAAAAAAAAAGAAATGCTAAAAGGACTGCATAGAGCGTTGAAATTAAGAAAAAATCCATGCGGTAATATATTATTGCATTATATCTGAACTGCTTTCTACTCAAATATTTTTTTTATTATTATTAATTTTTCGTGTAATGTAGAAATATATAGCCAATTATTAAAGAACAACTAAGAAATTTTTAAGTATATAAATGTGTGAGGAAAAAAAAATATTGGTAAGAGCCAATATTACTAATGATTTGCAAACATAAATATCTAAAAGTGAAAAGTCAAATTAATCTTTTTACTCTTTTAAAAATAATTTATGGTGGATAAAATTGTAATTACAGTTAAATATTCAAATATGAGATGAACTATTATTAAGAATCTAAATCAATAAAAAATAAATTATATGTTAAACCAAATAATCAAAGTTTTTAATTATTTATTTAGCAAGAGAATCCAATTAAATTATTTTTTAAATTCTTCATGTGAGTAAAATTATTTTTCAAGTTAAGAAAAGATTTTAGGGAGGTGATTTCTGTCAAGTACGAAAAATTGACGAAATCAGAAACTAGAAAAGCTAGCTTGCCTTAATTATACTTATGACCTCAATGAAAAATATTCATGTGACAAGAAATATAAAAGTAAGAACATATTCAACATTCAGTGACGTCTTGCTTCGTGTCGGAAACGAAGAAGAACATCCAATAAATGATGATTTGATTTTTCTAGAACACTTGGTTATCAACCCCAATGGTAATAGTAGTGCATTTAATAAGGAGAATATTTTTATTATTGGATTAAAACACAATTTATGAGAATTACATGATTGCAATTAAAGACCTATCTTAGATACCGAGAATGAATTTGTTGATCAAATAAATAAAAGGTTGATTGCTAAGTTGTATGGTAAAAATAAATACTTTTAGTTTTGACTCAGTAGAAGATTATACCAATAGTTATTACCAAAAAAATATTTAAATACTTTAATACAAAATGGTCTTCTTGTTAGGATTTATGCCCGTCACTAGGGGGGGGTGAATAGTGCGGCACGAGAATATTGATAAATATTGCGGAATTAAAATTGCAGGAGTAAAGTAAATGCAGTAATTAAAAGATTAAGAAAAGGACACACCGAATTTATACTGGTTCACCACAACGTGTGGTTAGTCCAGTCCCCGAGAGACTCTCTCGAGTTTCCACTAACTCCGTTAAGCTTACGGGTGGCTAACAAATCGTTACACTTGCTCGTAGATGTACACTCTACAAGACTTCAACTTGCTCAAGGATACCTCACCTCAAGACTTCACCTTGCTCGTGGATACCGCACCACAAGACTTCACACACTAAGATTGAGGGTACTTAGCAAACCCGGCAATCAATGAGAAGATATGATCTTCTCAAACACCTTTCTCTTTTACAACAAGAACTCTCTAATAAGAGTAGATAAAGAGATACAAAATAAGCTCTATGAACAACTCAAAGTTGTCTCTCAAATGGCTCAACAAAAGCTCTATAATGATGCACAAATAATATCAATATGTATATGAATAATGAGAGGTGTTGTGTGTATCAAATCAGCTCAAAAGACCTCTATTTATAGGTGATAGAAGTAGTATGTCAGTTGCTTAATTTGCAATCAATTATGGTGATTTTATGCCAAGTTAATCGATTATCAAATTTGCATAATCGATTATCAGCTTACCGTTACAAAATCGGAAGCTGATTTTGTGCTAGAATAATCGATTATTGGATTTGCATAATCGATTATCTGCCTGTCGTTCAAAAACTTTGGCAACGGATACAAGATAATCGATTATGCCAAGTGTATAATCGATTATCCTACTCTGCGGAAATTTCCAATAAATGAAATTTCCCAGAATAATCGATTATCACTTTTGCATAATCGATTATTCACCTATGCTGTCCAGAATTGAAAACTTACTTCAAAAACCATTTTGGTTAAAATGAAAACGTTAAAATCATTTTGTTTGAAGTATTTGAAATATGTTTATGATAAATATGATTTGATAAAAAGATTTTATGCATATTTATGATGACCTATGTTTAGCCAAAAGACGAGATAACTTAAACGTTGCTCTTACATTGGTTCTACCTAACGACCTACGCCTTGGGTCTTCGGTCTTGAACTTTTGAGCTCATCTTTGGCTTTTCCATGCAATCCATTTATCAATATGCTTCTCGGCATTCAATCTTGATTGTTTGTCATATAATAACGTTGTTTGACACTTGACTTTATTGTTTGTCATTCATCAAAACCTATACCTGAAAATCATGCTAATACAACCAAAGAACACATATCATGGATAGAATGATTTTCTACACTTGTTTGTTGTCAAGTTTATTATTTTTTAAGTATGTCGTGACCATACTTAAGTTAAAATTGATCTTTCATTGCATATAGGTTAATTTTGAAGAAAAATATGCTGGTCACTGGAAACTTAGATCCGCTGAATAGCTTATGTAATAGTACACATACGGTATATAGAAGTTTTGACAATAACATAATACATGCAAAACTTATGATACTGATCAATGTGCTCCTAAATATGTGTTTATCCCCGAATTCAACTTTCGTCTTCCGAAACTAAAGAATATCCTTCTAAATTTGTGTAAAAATAATTTTCAGTATGTTTATGTTCTATAGTTATAATAAATAAAGCACTAGGGTAAACGTCCTAAATATTGGATAATATTTACTAAAATATGTTTTCTTATTCAAATAACTATATGTTGCACTTTCACCAGGGATATCAATATCGACAACACGAGTTCTGCTTATGGCGGAATAACCAATTATTATAAAGAAACATATACCAAAAAAATACCGTCTATTAAGAAGTGTTCGGTAAGATGTCATCACATTAGATACCTTTAAATTACAATACGTAATTATCTACTTATCATGACTAAAATTGATCATTTATGTAAGTTCCGATGATGTCCTTTCCTTTTGAATTCACGTATTATACTAATGTAATAATATTTTTCGGTATTTAGATAATGTTGTAGTATTATATACTATAAATTTCTTCCATTAATTAAATTTTATTGTTCCTTTATATAAATAAAAATTTAAACCATTATGACATACGCACGTTTGTAGAAACTAGTTATATATAAAAGTGAGAAGACTAACATTATAACCAAAATGCCTATGTCACAGTTTATAGGTGTAAAGCTATAAACTAATGATACTGCAAGGGTGGCCAAAATTTTACTTGTGGGATTCGAAAAGGGGAGTGAAATGTATTTAACGATATAGGAAGCTTTCGTACATGCACTAAATTATAAAGTTATTTACCCTAAATATCTAAAGTTTGTTATTTACCAAAATTGATCAATTATTTTCTACAAATTATATACATCGTAATTAGCGCAACGTTTTTCTCTCATCTCTTCCATCTCCCTTTCTTTCTCCTCTTTTCATGTTTTATGTTGTCTCCCTCCTAATCCCTACTGTCATCTGAAAACAGTCAAATTATATCTCTGAATCATACCTCAATACCTTTTTTGTATACTTGGCGGCCAAATCAAAATACCCCAGTTGTTTTTTTAGTAGAAATTGACTTCGAAATTTCTGACCTAAGCTTTAGTAATTAGATTTGATCACGCCAACTATGCCGTATAAAAGGACAATGCGGTCGTTGCAAATATAATCCGGTTTGAAAGTCCGGAGTCGAATCTCACAGAGAACTAAGGCTTAACTACGACTGTTCACTATCACCAAGAAGACAAGTTTGAACAACTCCTAACTTATAAATATTAAGATTATTATATTTAACTAATTACTAACAAATTAAAATAATAAATTACCAACTAAAGATACTAAGAGTTAGAGACAAGTTTAAGGAGGTCCAGAGTTATGATTTCCCAAATTGTCGGAATCCTTCCCGCTATGTCTTCTATAATTTCGCCTAAGTATTCTCTACCGATCATGACCGCTCTTATTATCGTAAATCTCTCCCGAGTGATCACGACAATTTACTGGACGCACTCTTCCGAGCTACGCTAGCTGACTTTTAATACAACTCACTTCAGATCGCACCCAAGACTTCGTTATCCCTAATCCCGCTTTTAACCCCTCGTTTATTGATCCCTCATATACTTTAGGAGTGTTGTTGCTCAATAATTACCTAAATATGCACTCTCTCCCCAGTTATGTATACTAAATAGGTAATTAGAGCTCTTCAACGAACCACAATATAAACGTAGTTGAGCAAATAGAGAAAAACTATGGCTCAATTATATAAAAACATAACAAGAATTTATCCTACAGAATGTTCTATCAAAACTCTAGATAACAAATTAGCTATTCATAATAGTATGTAAAACTACAATACTAAAAGTCATAACCAACAATGAAAAATAGAAAGAGGAAAGAAAAAACTTGTAGAAGAATTCTCAAGCCTTACTCCTATTGTGTCTCTACCTCCTTCGGTCAATCCATCTAAAAAATATGTCCCATTTCTTTTCTTGGCCGGATTTCTTGGTTTAATATCGGGTTTAGGGCTTAAAATTTCATATTTACACTTTGGTCTCTGAAATTTACGCATCCTGCCGCGGTTGCACCGTGGTTTCGCTGGAACCGCGGCCAAACACCCTCTCAGATTCTTCATTTGTCCGCAACTGCCTTCTGCCGCGGTCCTATCGTAATTGCAGTTTATCAACCTGTTCCTTTTGGAATTTAGAAAACGTAAAACATAAAAGTTGAACCCCTTTGAGTTATCTTTCCAACCATATATTATGGAGCTCAAATGGAGTTTGGAGCAAAATGTTATATTTATTTTACTAGACAGTATGTAATATGCCTCTTCGAGTCTTCGTTCATACTTAATTATCAAATTTGACCCCCGAACGCGTTCCTGATTTAATTCCTTGAGCTATTACTCAGCTTTCAAAGCTTGAAACCACTTAAATTCATTGCTTAATAACTATATAGCTCGAAATCACACCTACAAGTCATAAAACACATCGTTAGTGCAAAACACTAGCGATTAAAGCGCGAACTCATTTAAAGTGCAGTAAATTAGAGTGTGATAATAGACTAAAATACGTAATTATAGACTATCATCAACACCCCACACTTAAATCATTGCTCGTCCTTGAGAAATCAAACTATACTTTTTATAGACACGACCTTTTTAAACAACTCCGAACTTATCACACCAAGAGTATTTAAAATAGACTAAGCACAAAAGCGTAACATATTCACCTCTAGATTTGACACACACGTACCACGCATTATTCATAACTCACCTACTTACTCTAACATAGAGGTCACTAACATTACCTTTCCTTCATGAATCAAGTGCCCTTACACAGCAAAGGAGAGTAGTTCCCCACAATAAAATTTAAGAACACTTAGGCCTGACGTCTTTTTCTAAGTCACCGGCGGCAACCACCACACCAGGTAAGCTCCCTCCATTCCCTCCCCTCCCCCACCAGACCAAGTATGCTCTCCCCCCATACCCCTATCCCGACTTTGTCTTCTTTTACTCTTTTCTCTCTCCTGTTTTCCCACCACCACCCGCGCCGGCACTGCAATATCCTCATCCACCATCTCTATTTTCCTTAGTTGAATCTCAAGCTCATTCTTGTATTTGTTATTCACGCTGTGTTAATTTATTTTTCTGACATTATTGTATTTTGATTTTGTCTCTATAAGAAATTTTTGTGTGTATCTATTATTTAATTTATTTAATAATACATAATGTTTTTATTACAAACCTTTTGCGTTCTTTTGCTACGGGTGGGGCCTCACCAGTGGTAGCGGTGACAATTCCCCCTCATTTTTTGTCTATCTTCGTGGTAGCGTATCTTTAGGTTATGGACTTGTGACCATTAGCAGTGAGTGGAATGTGCATGGGCAAACATAAGGAACAACCCCGGCAAGGGTCAACGAGGGACGGCATAAGCGGAACACGAACGTGCTAGTTGGACGCAACATTGTCGTATATACCAAGACAATTTTCAGGTTCTACTTGCAGGAGTTGGTACCTCATGTTTTCCCTTTTCCCATTTATTACATTGTTAAATATTTTCAACCTTAGTTCCGATTAGTTTATTCACAGTATTAGTGCGCTTATAGTTGCAGCCTATTTTGTCTAGATTGGCGTGTTGCCTTGTGTGTGTTATTGATTTTCCTTAGTTTCTCGTGGGTATATGGCTGTGGTCTGGGTTGGTCAAGTGAGTTCATGTCCTCGGAGGGAGCGGGGATGGGGCGGGAGGTAGGGCAGGGGTTAGGGGCTGGGCCGAGAGGCAAGGGAGGTAAAGGAAACGTAGATGCCTATAGGTTAAGAATCGGGTCATGGAACGTAGGTACATTGACAAGTAAGTCTATAGAGTTGGTGAAGATTCTCCAGAAGAGGAGGGTCAATATAGCGTGTGTCCAGGAGACTAGATGGGTATGATCGAGGGTGAGAGATGCAGACGGGTATAAACTTTGGTACTCAGGAGTCGATAGAGGTAAGAATGGAGTGGGTATCTTCGAGGATAGGGAACTCAGAGAGTCGGTGGTTGAGGTCATACGAGTCAATGATAGATTGATGGTTATTAAGTTGGTAGTTGGAGAGCACACACTGAACGTTGTTATCGCCAATGTGCCGCATGCGGGCATAGACGAAGAGGTTAAACGACACTTCTGGGAGGGGTTAGATGAGATTGTGCGCCTGGTTCCGCCTGCTGAGAGGTTGTTCATAGGAGGGGATTTCAATGGTTATATTGGGGAGACAGCAGATGACTAGGGTGAGGTGCATGAAGGCTTTGGTTTTGGGGAGAGGAACATGGGAGGAACGTGGCTGTTAGATTTTGCTAAGGCTTTTGGGTTGGTGATTACAAACTCTAATTTTCCTAAGAGGAAAGATTATTTGGTTACTTATCAAAATACGGTAGCAAATACCCAGACTGATTATCTCCTCCTCAGGAGGTGTTGATAGCATCACTGATAAGGATAGAGTCTTGGAAGCTCCAAGAAGGCCATTTATAAGATCTCAAGCTAAAGAATTGCAGACGAAGGTTGCTGGACTTCAATGGGAAATAAAGAAGCTTATAACTATAGACGAAGCGATCAAGACCAAAGGAGAAGAACTGTCTAAGTTTTACAATTATTTGGTGGCTCAAGTTGTAGTCCAAGAAGAGGAGGATTGGATCACCCAAATCAGCCCTTGAAGTCCATCAAATGGGCTCAAAATGAGTTTAAAAGAGGTCCAAAAGGAAGTGTTACAAAAGGAGCCCAATTGGAGTTCAAATCAATTGCCCAAAATAGTTGTTTTAACTTTTAAGGCCCAAATATGCCCCAAAGGATCTTGGCCGGCCCTACCTAATTGTAATGACTTTGGATACCTTAGCAATCATTCTACCTAATTGTAATAACTTTGGATGCCTTGGCAATCATTCTACCTAATTATAATGACTTTAGGTGCCTTAGCAATCACCCTCCCTAATTTTAAGGACTTTTATGCCTTAGTACCCTCCTATAAATAGGGAGTTCTTCTTATTCATAAGACACAACATTACTGATTAAGTATATTATACTTTGAGAGTTCTTTTGAACTTTTGTTAGTTTTGCTTTGAGATTTATCTTTCAACCTTTACTAGTTCATAGTTCAAGGTAGTAAGATTTCTTCTCTTTTATGATATCTTTGATTTCTTTGTGGTATTATTAGAAGGCGATTACTACTAGTTATTAATTGTTGTCTCAAGTTACTCGTAAAGCGGTCAAGATCTGAATCTATTGTTTTGATTTGCTTTTTAAGTAAAAGCGTTTGATTTCTTCCATTAATTAAGACGTTGTTACTTTGATCTTGTCAAGGCTATAGTACTTGCGTTCTTGGAAGTTCTAGGAATTCTTTCCCTAAATTTTCCCATATCCTTTATTTTCATCTATTTAATTCTAGTTGTTCAATTCCTTGTTGTTATTGCTACCGCACTTCTCAAATTATTACTCTAGTTTAGATTCCCGACCTAGTTGTTATCAAGTGGTAACAGAGCGGTTCTATCAAGGTTTCGTTCTTGGTATGTCTTGGGATTTCTTGAATACTAAGAGCAAAGAAAAGAAAACAAAAGAAAAAAATAGCAAAAAAAAAAAAACGAAAATTAATTTAAAATAAATAGAATTGCTTGCTCTCCAAAAAAAATTTCTTCGTATCTAATTTGGTACCAAAAGTTAGCAAAGGAAACAAGAAGAGTGAATCCTAGATTTATTACTCATTCTAATCTACATATTTATATCCTTCCCTTTTTGTTCGCGTCTTGTTTCAACCAAGCTTAATTGTTCTAGTATTTGGTTTTTATTTCATTAGTTCCTCAAAAACAATCTGAATATTACTACTAAGAACTTCATACAAATTGGGTTTAACTATAAATCTACAAAGTATTTTGTTCAAAGGTTATTCCGAGAGAAAAAAAAGAAGTTGATTTGTGTGATACAGTTTATATTTTTAAGAAAAGATGTCACATACAGGTAGTGATGATGAATGAATGGTTCTCCAAGAAGCCGAAATCAAAGCAAGAAATGATTTTACCTTGCAAGCTATGCATCAATAATTTGAAAGGTTGAATTTGCAACTCCAAGAAATGAGAGATACAATTGCTGATCAAAATTATATAATAGCTGAACTTAGGAGGAAAAATAATGTTAGGCCCAAGCTAGGAGAAATGTACTCCATGCTCCCATTGTAAATCAAGAAAACTTTATAAATGATTTTAGTGATATTGATTTTGATAGGGTGGAAAGAGATAGGAGGGGATATAGAGGTAGAGTAGAAGATGATAATATAAGTAGTATAAAGATGAAGATGCCATCTTTCAAGGGAACAAGGGATGCAGACTTGTATCTTGATTGGGAGAGAAAAGTTGAAGGTATCTTTGACTGTCACAACTACTCTGAAGGTAAGAAGGTTAAACTTGCTGTTGTTGAGTTTTCTGACTATGCTGCTATTTGGTGGAAAAAGCATACTAGGGATAAATTGCAAGAAGGAAAAGCACCAGTTGCTACTTGGTCTGAGATGAATAGGGTGATGAGGAAGAGATTTGTGCAATCACACTTTCAAAGAGAGCTACAACAACGTCTTCAAACATTAAAGCAAGGGTCCATGTCCGTGGATGAGTACTGTAAAGCTATGGATATAGCTTTGATCCAAGCTAATTGTACAGAGGAAGAAGAGGCTACAATGGCTAGGTTTTTAAATGGTTTAAATAAGAAAATAGCCGATGTAGTAGAATTACAACAATATGTAACAATAGATGAGTTAGTTGATTTGTGTGTAAAAGTAGAAAATCAAAATAAAAGAAAGTATACTAGCTTGTGGAAAGGTCGGACAAGCACCATCGCCAAGAAGCCATGGCCAAATCATGAGATGAAGAGTTCTTCTAAACCTCAAGAAGACAAGGGTAAAGGTAAATTTGAGAACAAAAAGGGAGGTAAAACCTTTAACCCTAAGCCTTTTACACCTTCTAGCTTTATTCAATATCATAAATGTAAAGGAAGGGGACATATGATGCATGAATGTCCAAGTAGAAGAAACATCATTCTTAGAGAAGATGGAGGATATGAGGGTGAAAAAAGTGAGGGAGAAGAAGAGGGAGAGGCGAGTGATGAAGATGATGTAGAACTACCTAATGATGGAATGGTTGTGGTAGTTAGGAGGATTTTGACTATCAATTTGGGACGCAATAGTGATGCACAAAGAGAGAACATATTCCATACTAGGTGTGGAATAAAGGGAAAAACTTGTTCTATGATCATTGATAGTGGTAGTTGTGCTAATGTGGTGAGTTCATACTTTGTGGAAAAACTGGGAATGAATGCATTAAACACCTTACTCCCTATAGACTCCAATGGTTAAATGATAGTGGTGAACTAAAGGTTAACAAACAATGCATGATTTTATTTAGTGTTGGTAGATGTGAGGATGATATTCTTTGTGACATAGTACCTATGCAAGCTTGTCATATATTACTCGGTCGTCCTTGGCAGTATGACATGAATGTTTTTCATGATGGAAGAAAGAATAGATATTCTCTTGAACTAAATGGCAGGAAATTTACTCTTGCACCTTTATCTCCTTCTCAAGTGTTTGAAGATCAAAAGAGATTGAGGATAACAATGGGAAAACCAAGGGGAGGGATAAAAAATGAGCTTGAGGAAAAAGAAAATAAAGGTGGCCAAGAATTAGAAAAAAAGAGAGATGGTTGAGAGAAAAGAGAGAGTAGCAATTTGAGGGAAGAGATAAAAAAGGTTTTGAGTGAAAAAAAGGTCTTGGTGAGTGGAAAGAGGCTAAGGAAAGAAAAAAAGATAGTTTCTATATAAAAGCCAAAGAGTGTTTAAATGCGAGAAAAGAGGGGTTGCCCGTGATACTACTTACTTACAAAAGTGCTTTGATTAATTCTGAGTTACTAACTTCTTCTTTGCCAAGTAGTATTTCTTATCTTTTGCAGGATTTTGAAGATGTCTTTCCTGAAGATATTCCTAATGGATTGCCACCTTTACGTGGCATTGAGCATCAAATTGATTTTGTGCCTGGATCATAAATCCCTAATAAGCCTGCTTATAGGAGTAATCCAGAAGATACAAAATAGCTTCAAAGGCAAGTTGAGGAGTTGCTTGAGAAAGGCTTTGTGAGATAGAGCATGAGCCTTTGCTCTGTTCTCGTCCTATTGGTACCCAAAAAGGATGGAACTTGGAGGATGTGTGTGGATAGTAGAGCAATCAACAAGATAACGGTAAAGTATCGCCATCCTATTCCTCGTTTTGATGACATGTTGGATCAATTACATGGATCCAAGATCTTTTCTAAACTTGATCTAAAAAGTGGTTACCATCAGATTCGAATGAATCCTGGAGATGAATGGAAAACTACTTTTAAGACCAAATATGGCCTTTATGAATGGTTAGTTATGACTTTTGGCTTGACTACTGCACCTAACACTTTCATGAGATTAATGAATCATATCTTTAAGGATTTTCATCGGAAATTTGTTGTGGTGTGATTTGATGATATCTTGATCTTTTCTAACACTCTAGAGGAGCATGTAGGACACCTAAAACAAGTTTTTGAAGTTCTTAGAAAGCAACTTTTATTTGCTAATCTTAAAAAATGTACTTTTTGTGTGGATCATGTGATTTTCTTGAGTTTTGTAGTTAGTTCTAAAGGAGTTGAGGTTGATGAAGATAAAATCAAAGAAATAAAGGAATGTCCTAAACCCAAGAGTGTAACTGAAGTTAGGAGTTTTCATGGACTTGCTAGTTTTTATAGGAGGTTTGTGAGAGACTTTAGCACCATTGCTTCTCTTTTAACGAAAGTTATTAAAAAGTATAAGATTTTTAAATGGGAAAAAGAACAAGACAATGCTTTTAACTTGTTGAAAGAAAAGTTATGTTCTGCTCCTTTGTTACAATTGCCTGATTTTTCTAAATCTATTGAAATTGAATGTGATGCTTCTGGCAAAGGAATATGTGCTGTTTTGATGCAAGATTCTAAACCTATTGCCTACTTTAGTGAGAAGTTGAGTGGAGCCACATTGAACTATTCTACTTATGACAAAGGGCTATATGCTTTGGTAAGAGCTTTAGCCACATGGCAACATTACTTGTGGCCAAGAGAGTTTGTGATTAAGACTAACCGTGAATCCTTAAAATACTTGAAGAGTCAAGGTAAGCTTAGTAGAATGCATGCTAATTGGGTTGAATTTATTGAAACTTTCTCTTATGTAATTTCTTACAAACAAGGGAAAGAGAATGTTGTTGCTGATGCACTTTCAATAAGGTATGTCTTAGTTCTACCCTAACTTCTAAATTGATGGGTTTTGATTAAATCAAGGAACTTTATGCTAATGATGTTGACTTTGGCAAAATTTTTGCAGATTGTAAGTTGAGTCCTTTTGAGAGGTTTAACCTCCAAGATGGCTTTTTGTTTAAGGAAAATAAGTTGTGTATCCGTAATTGCTCTTTGCGTGAAATATTTGTAAGGGAAGCACATTGTGGAGGCCTTATGGGGCACTTTGGAGTCCCAAAGACATTAGACATACTTGCTGAAAATTTCTTTTGGCCTGGAATGAGAATAGATGTTGAAAGAATGTGCACATAGTGTTTGGAATGTAAACAAGCTAAATCTAAAGTGTTACCACATGGTCTTTACACGCTATTACCTGTTCCTACTTCTCCATTGGATTGATATTTCTATAGATTTTGTGTTAGGACAAGGTATGGTAAGGATAGTATATTTGTTGTGGTAGATAGGTTCTCCAAAATGGCTCATTTTATTCCTTGTTTAAAGACTAGTGATGCTTCACATCTTGCTAATTTTTTTGTAAAGGAGGTTTCCAAATTGCATGGTATACCTAGAACTATTGTTAGTGATAGGGATGCTAAGTTTTTGAGCCACTTTTGGCATGTATATTGGGGGAAGTTAGGCACTAAATTGTTGTTTTCTACTTCTTGTCACCCACAAAATGATGGACAAACTGAAGTAGTTAATAGAACCTTAGAAAACATGTTGAGGGATGTTTTGAAAGGTAAGTTAACTTCATGGGAAGATCACTTACCTGTGATTGAATTTGCTTGCAATAGAACAATCCATTCTTCTACAGGTATGTCACTTTTTGAGGTTGTTTATGGCTTTAATCCCTTTACTCCGATTGATTTATTACCATTATCAACTAATAATATTTCTAATATTGATGGTATACCAAAGGCTGAGATGAAGAAAAAAATTCATGAGCAAACAAGGCTTTCAATTGAGAAGAAAAATGAGCAAACTGCCTTGAGAAAGAATAAGGGTTGAAAACAAGTTATTTTTAATCCTGGAGATTTAGTTTGGGTTCAGTTTAGAAAGGATATATTTCCTTCCAAAAGGAAGTCAAAGCTGTATCCTAGAGGAGACAGCCCGTTTCAAGTCCTAGAAAGGATTGGAGACAATGCTTAGAAGCTGGATCTTCCTGGTGAGTTTCAAGTAAGTGCTACATTCAATGTTGCTGACTTGTCTTTGTTTGATGTAGTATCGAATTTGGGGACGAATTCTTTTCAAGAAGAGGGGAATGCTAGTATCACTGATAAGGATAGAGTCTTGGAAGCTCCAAGAAGGCCATTTACAAGATCTCAAGCTAAAGAATTGCAGACGAAGGTTGCTGGACTTCAATGAGAAATAAAGATGCTTCTAACTATAAATGAAGTGCTCAAGCCCAAAGGAGAAGAATTGTCTAAGTTTTACAATTATTTGGTGGCTCAAGTTGTATTCCAAGAAGAGGAGGATTGGATCACCCAAATCAGCCCTTGAAGTCCATCAAATGGGCTCAAAATGAGTTTAAAAGAGGTCCAAAAGGAAGTGTTACAAAAGGAGACCAATTGGAGTCCAAACCAATTGCCCAAAATAGTTGTTTTAAGGCCCAAATATGCCCCAAAGGATCTTGGCCGGCCCTACCTAATTGTAATGACTTTGGATACCTTAGAAATCATTCTACCTAATTGTAATGACTTTGGATGCCTTAGCAATCATCCTACCTAATTATAATGACTTTAGGTGCCTTAGCAATCACCCTCCCTAATTTTAAGGACTTTTATGCCTTAGTACCCTCCTATAAATAGGGAGTTCTTCTTATTCATAAGACACAACATTATTGATTAAGTATATCATACTTTGAGAGTTCTTTTGAACTTTTGTTAGTTTTGCTTTGAGATTTATCTTTCAACCTTTACTAGTTCATAGTTCAAGGTAGTAAGATTTCTTCTCTTTTATGATATCTTTGATTTCTTTGTGGTATTATTAGAAGGCGATTACTACTAGTTATTAATTGTTGTCTCAAGTTACTCGTAAAGCGGTCAAGATCCGAATCTATTGTTTTGATTTGCTTTTTAAGTAAAGGCGTTTGATTTCTTCCATAAATTAAGATTTTGTTACTTTGATCTTGTCAAGGCTATAGAACTTGCGTTCTTGGAAGTTCTAGGAATTCTTTCCCAGAATTTTCCCATATCCTTTATTTTCATCTATTTAATTCTAGTTGTTCAATTCCTTGTTGTTATTGCTTCCGCACTTCTCAAATTCTTACTCTAGTTTGGATTTCCGACCTAGTTGTTATCAGGTGTGACAGCGGGTTGTGCAAGGACAACAAGGTGATTTCGAGCGAGACACTCGGGACACAAGATAAATTTTTGGTGTTAGATGTTGGTATGAGGTTTAAAACGAGGAAAAGGTATGCTCAGGGAAAACCAAGAATCAGGTGGGGAGCTTTGACTAAGGATAAAGCCCAAGAGTTAGCGTGTCGGTTGTCGGATGTGGGAGCTTGGAGGAGTAGTGGGGACGTGAAAACTATGTTGTCAGCGATAGCAGAATCTATAAGGGAATATGCGAAAGAGGTGTTATGGGTCTCATCCGGTGTTTTTGGCAGGCACAAATGAGATTGGTGGTGGAATGAAGTGGGTCCAATAAAAAGTGGAAACGAAGAGGGTAGCATACCAAAAGTTATTGGAGAGCATAGGTGAGGACGAGAGGAGAGCGGGCTTGGAGAGATATAAGATAGCTAGGAAAGAAGCTAAATTACCGATCACAGAGGCTAATAATGTGGCTTATGGTCATATGTACGAGGAACTGGGGGAAAAAGGCGGGGAGAAGAAGTTATTCCGGTTGGCCAAGTGAAATGTATTTAGGACAAAGATGGTAGAGTATTGGTGGAAGATGCCCAGATTAAGAGAAGATGGCAAACTTACTTTCATAAACTTCTGATTGAAAAAGAGGATCGTGATATTGTGCTAGGCGAATTGAGCATCCCGAAAGCCATCGTGACTTCGGGCCCTGCAGGCGTATCGAGGTCGAGGAGGTCGTCGGGGATATGCGTAAGATGAGTAGGGGCAGAGCGACTAGATCGGACGAGATTCTGGTGGAATTTTGGAAGTGTGTAGAGAGAGCAGGTGTGGAGTGGTTGACTGGGGTTTTTAATGTTATTTTTAAGGCGAAGAGGATGCCGGATGAGTGGAAGTGGAGTACGGTGGTTCCATTGTACAATATTAAAGGTGATATTCAGAGTTGTAACAATTATTGGGGTATCAAATTACTGAGCCATACCATGAAAGTATGGGAGAGGGTGGTGGAAGCAAGAGTGAGGATGACATTGTCTGTATCCGAAAAACAGTTCGGGTTCATACCGGGTCGTTCCACCATAGAATTTATACACCTTTTTAGGAGGTTTGTAGAACTGTACAGAGAAAGAAATAAGGATTTGCACATGGTTTTTATTGACCTAGAGAAAGCATATGACAAGGTTCCTAGAGAAGTTCTCTAGAGATGCTTGGAGGCAAAAGGTATGTCGGTTCCTTATGTTATGGCAATTAAGGACATGTATGATAGGGCTAAGATTCGGGTTAGGACTGTAGGAGGGGACTCTGAGCCTTTCTCGGTTGAAATGAGATTACACCAAGGCTCTGCGCTCAGTCTGTTCTTATTCGCCCTGGTGATGGATGCGATATCAGACCATATTCAAGGGGATGTGCCATGGTGTATGATATTCGCCGATGATATAGTTCTGATTGACGAGTCACGAGCCGGTGTTAATGAGAGATTGGAAGTTTGGAGGCAGACTCTTGAGCCCAAGGGATTCAGGCTTACCAGAACAAAGACAGAATATCTCGAGTGTAAGTTCAGCGCCAGGCCGAGGGAAGTGGACGTGGATGCGAGGCTTGAGTCACAAATTATCCCAAATAGAGGCATCTTCAAGTACCTTGGTTCGGTTATCCATGGGGGAGGGGAGATCGACGAGGATTCGCACACCGCATTGGTGTAGGATGGATGAAGTGGAGGTTAGCATCTGGAGTCTTGTGTGATAAGAGACTACCAACGATACTCAAAGGCAAGTTCTATAAAGCGGTGGTTAGACCGGCCATGTTGTATGGGGTGAGCGTTGGCCTATTAAGAACTCACATATCTAAAAGTTGAAAGTAGCAGAAATGAGGATATTGAGGTGGGTGTGTGGGCACACTAGAAAGGATAAGATTAGGAATGATGACATTCGGGAGAAGGTGCACGTGGACCCTATTGAGGAAAAGATGCAGGAAGCGAGGCTCAGATGGTTCGGGCATGTACAGAGGAGAATCCCAGATTCTCCAGTTAGGAGGTGTGAGCGGCTGGTCGTAGAAGGCACTAGAAGAGGTAGAGGGCGTCCTAAGAAGTATTGGGGTGAGGTGATCATGCAGGATATGTCGATGCTTCAGATCTCTGAGGACATGGCACTGAATAAGAAGTTATGGAAGTCGCGTATTACGGTTGTAGGCTAGGAGGTAGTCGAGTCTTGCATTTCTTCGTACCTTGGTGAGCCGTGTTCGGTAGGATTTTTATCTAAGATGGCTAGGGGCAATGTCATGTTTTACTATTTTTGTATTTTTGACGCAGGATCCATTTACAAACCGTCGTTTTTGCTTTGAATTTTTTTCTTTTTCTTTCCTGCTTTCTATGTTCCTTTTTCCCTATGATTTCCGTGATGAATCTAATACTCTCTTATTTCGTCTTTTACTTTTGTCTCTTTATTATCTTGAGCTGAGGGTCTTTCGGAAATAGCCTCTCTACCCCTTCGGGGTTGGGGTAAGGTCTGCGTACACACTACCCTTCCTAGACCCCACTTATGAGATTTTACTGGGTTGTTGTTGTTGTTAGGAACTCAAGATAGAAAGAATTCACTCATTCTCAGAAATACATTCATATGCCACAATAGATGCACCATAAACTTGCCCGTAATGTACTACTCCACTAATTGAGCTCATTCAATCTAGGATCAATTAGGACTTTATTTGGTTGTAATTTAGGCTACGGGACAAGTATGATACATTTACATATAAGAGTGACTATACCTCCCTTAGCATTTTAATACATATACTTTAACATTCAAACTCCATACTTACGTCAAGCCAAACTCCAAATTCGCATCAATATACATCAACTCCCAAATTATTTAAGCCTAATTATATCAAGAGTCACCACTATCAAAGATTGTTTTTACAACAGTACAACTTTTTTTTCTTTTTCAATTCAAGTGGCTCTTGCTTTTCAAATAAGTGCCCTTTCTCCTTATTTCATTTGTTCCACTCAAAAGCCAAACCCACCATCCCACACTTTAACTTTTACAAAGTTCATAAACAATTCAAGTGCTCATGAAAGGTCACAATGATTCAAATAGATGGTTAATTCAAACAAATTGGTAAGGATTGTAATGTGGTTTCCAAAGAAATAAGATTACAGGCTCAAAGAGGTTAACTAAGATACATAATAATTAGGTGAGTAAAATATACATATCTGGCTCTCCAAAGATATGCCTATATCACTTCCTAGACTGAATAAAACTACTATTTCGCTTTGCAAACACACGGAGCAATTTCTAGACATCAAATGCAATGCATAGAATATAACAAATCCTTACACACACATGGCATGTGACTCACTCAGATTGGATCATCAAGACACTCTACTCAAAGCAGTTAAGCAAAGTTAAGATCATACAATTTAAGGTACTTTTACAAGAGTCAAAAACAGAGCCTAAGCGTCACAACCAAAGTACTCACTGTTCTCAAGGCATAACAAACTCAAGAGATATTGCTTCATTCAAAACGAAATACAATGACTCCTACTCCAAAAAAAAAAAAAGAAAAACTAACCACACCTGGTTCAAATAGAATCCTTGGAAAAGATCAGTGGTTTAAAGAAAAACCAAGGGGGTAATTTACACTACCTAACAAAAAAATCTTTTTGTACTTTTTCTTACGACTTAAATCCATCAAAAAAATTGTCTAATAGATCCATCGTCGAAAAAAGTCCAATCTTTTCTATTTAAAAAAAAATTTGTTCAATTAAACTAACATAACTAAAATAGCATAGAAAGTCACCCAGATAATATCCTCACCCCACACTTAAAATTGTGCATTGTCCACAATGTACACCATAACTAATAAAAAGGGTAAAAGAGACTCCATGGTAGGTCAAAGGCCGAAGCACTAACAGCTCATGAGGTACTTAGACTTCTCCCAAGCTTGGTCCTTCGTACGGGTACCTCACACTTAGTTCCAGTCATTTGGTTTGTTGTTACATCCTTTCAATACTTTTGCTTTCTATGTTCCTAGTAAATAAAAACTTGAAACTACAAAAATAATACAATTAAAAAAAATCAATACAAAAAATAAAAGAAAGCAGTAAAGCTGGGTTGCCTCCCAGCAAGCGCTTGATTTAACGTCAGGGCACGGCGTGAATCACTTTCTGCCTTCACTTTGAACTTATAAATCGCACCCCAAGTTTTGCTTCAAGCTTATGATTATGCTCTTGGGACGGTACAAATTCTTGCGAGCCAAAAATTAGATAGAGTCTTATGCACTTTTTGGCTCTCGATCGAGGAGTGTCACCTTGCCTAGACGGCCTTGAGAATTTCAAAATATAAGGCCCATTTACCTCTTCCTTGAATTACTTCTTATGCTCGTAAAGATCCATTCCTATTTCACTGTCCGAACATAATGTAGAGAAGTGTTTGGAATGAGGTCCAACATGTTCTAATACATGAACTTCAAGATTTTCAACCTCCTCAACACCCAAAACACTAGAGTCAACTAAATTTGTATCTTCAACGTCCCTAGTTGACTCTAGTATTACTTCTGCAACATCGACATCCTTAAATTCTAGATGGTTAGAGTATTGGGGTTCTACTTTGGACCCCTCCATTGACACCTCAATTTCGTCTCTAATGCAAACTGCTCCTGGCTACTATCCATAATATTGACATATTGAGTATTAAAAGCTTCAACTAATTGACTCACTTGAGCCTCTAAGTTGTAAGTAGTTTCATCTTGCCTTTCTGTACGTAGCTCTATTTTACTTTGTTGTTCTATAAGGCACTTTAATATATCTTCGATCTTCTTTAGGCTAGCTTCCTTACGTTCTTTGTTCCTGTTATCCTCACAAGAAAATGTAGAATCATCATAATAAGGGGTTGGGAAAGATAAGAAAAATAAGCACAACCATGAAAATGACCATCTTGACCACCACACATATCATACACATTCCACACATAATATTGAGTTGGTGCATAAAACTCACTCGCGGGAATATTTTTATAATTTGCCAAGGGTGGTTTTCATCACAGTATGAATAAGGAGGATTAAAAGTAGAATTACCAACATCAAAACTTTCATAATTCCATGATGCCATATTTTTTTTAAATCAACAAGTAAAACAAAAAAAAAACAAATAAAAAAATAAAAATAAAAGTTCATACTTGAAACCTAGCAATATGTACACATACAACTACACTGTTAGTTCCCTGGCAACATCGACAAAATTTGATCAAGCCCAACTATGCCTTATAAAAGGACAATACAGTCATTGCAAATATAATTCGGTTTACAAGTCCGGAGTGGAATCCCACAGAGAACTAAGGCTTAGGTACAACTGTTCACTACCACCAAGAAGAAAAGCTTAAACAATTCCTAACTTATATATATTAATATTCTTATATTTAACTAATCACTAATGAATTAAAATAATAAATTAACAACTAAGGACACTAAGAGTTAGAGACAAGATTAAGGAGATCTAGAGTTATGATTTTCACAATTGTCGGAATCCTTCCCGCTATATCTTCTATAATTTTGCCTAAGTATTCTCTACCGACCACGAGCACTATTATTATCGTAAATCTCTCCCGAGTAATCATGACAATTTACTAGATGCACTCTTTCGAGCTACGCTAGTTGACTTTTAGTACATCTCACTTCCGATCGCACCCAAGGCTTCGTTAACCCTAATCCCGCCTTTAAACCCTCGGTTATTGATCCATCATATACTTTGGGAGTGGTGTTGTTCAACAATTACCTAAATATGCACTCTCTCCCGAGTTATGCATACTAAATAGGCACAACTAATTGAGAGCTCTTCAATCAACCACAATATAAACGTAATTGAGCAAATAGAGAAAACCTATGGCTCAATTATATAAAAACATAACAAGAATTTATCTTACAAAAGGCTCTATCAAAACTCTAGATAACAAATTAGCTATTCATAATAGTATGTAAAACTACAATACTAAAAGTCATAACCAACAATGAAAAATAAGAAGAGGAAAGAAAAAACTTGTAGAAGAATTCCTAAGCCTTGCGCCATTTCTTTTCTTGGTCTGCTTCCTTGATTTAATATAGGGTTTAGGGCTTAAAATCCCGTATTTTGTACTTTGGTCCCTGAAATTTACGCATATTGCCGCGGTTCCACCGCGGTTACGCCGGAACCGCGGCCAAACACCCTCTCAAATTCTTCATTTGTCCGCAACTGCCTTCTGCCGCGGTCCTACCGTAACCGCAGTTTTTCACCCTGTTCCATTTGGAATTTGAAAAAACGTAAAACATTAAAGTTGTAGCCCTTGAGTTATCTTTCCAACCATATATTATGGAGCCCAAATGGAGTTCTGAGCAAAACGGTATGTCTATTTTACTAGACAGTGCACAATATGCCTCTTCGAGTCTTCGTTCGTACTTAATTATCATATTTGACCCCCAAACGCGATCCCGACTCAATTCCTTGAGCTCTTACTTAGACTTCAAAGCTCCAAACCACTTAAATTCATTCCATAATAGCTATATAGCTCGGAATCACACCTACAAGGCATAAAACACAGTTAGTGTAAAACACTAGCGATTAAAGCACAAACTCAACTAAAGTGCAATAAATTAAAATGTAATAATCGACTAAAACACATAATTATTGCCTACCATCATGATTCAATCGCTTCCAAACTTCGAATTCAACTTCGTGCTAGTGTTTCAAACAAGAAAATATGTTGCGTAGGTGAGGTTTTGGGATACAGAGCATGTGTAAGGAAACTGATGCTTGTATAACATTCTTCCTATTAAATACCTAACATCAAGGGATCCTTAATTATCAATAATTGTATATATAATTGGTAAATTGTCCATGAACTTGTAATTAAGTTAAAACTTCTATAGTAAGTTAAATAAGTTTCTAAATAAATATAGATAAATAAAAATTCCATAAAAATTCTGGATCAACTTAACTATCTACTGAAATATTCTTTATACCAAAAGGATAATACCATTTACATTGCATAAATTTTATATTTTTTAAAATGTAGTTTAATGATATTAAAAGAAAAAGTTCTCAGCAAAATTAGCGGACTAAATTCTATAAGTGTTTAGGGTGTGTTTGGCATAACGAAAAATGTTTCAATGCAAAATATTTTCTCGAAAATAAGTAGTAATCTTATTCATTTTTCGATACGTAAATTGAGAAAAATAACTTCTCAAGAGTATTAATAAGTAATTTAGATATAATAAATATGAAGTCATAAAGTTTCAAACCAACAACCTTCCGGACCCACAGATTTCATAAACTTTCGAACCGCTAAACATTCAAAACCGCAAAATTTCGAACCCGTAAACTTTATAATTTTTAAATCCGTAAACTTCAAAACACATAAATCTCTGAACTTATATTTTGAAACTTGTACAATTTTGAGCCTTTAAACCGATAAATAATAAAACTAAAACTGAAAAATATATTAAAAAATTTTTCCGGAGGGGGGAGGGGGGAGGGGGGTAGGGGGTGGGGGCTGGGCTGCGACGGAGAGGGTAGGGGCAGTAAAACGAAAAAAAAAAAATTAAATTATAAAAAAAAGTAAATTCTTTTTGGGGGTGGGTGGTGCAGAAAAATAAAAAAAATAGAAATTTAAAATTAAAAAATATTAAGGTAAATTTTTTTTCTGGGGGAGTGGGTGCGGGGGAGGGGGGTTGGATGGATGGGTAGTAGGGTGGGTGGTAACGGAAAAATTGAAATTAAAAAATAAAAACATTTTTTTAGAGGGGGTGAGGTGGGTTGGTGAGGATGGGGAAGGTTGAGAAGGAGGTTTGAAAAATGTTTTCCCTTCTCTTGATAAGGAAACCATTTTTCTCCAATTAGAGGAAAATGAATGGACAAGAAAAATATTTTCCAACACATTTAAGCCAATCAAATATGAAAAAATTGAAAAATATTTTTCGAAAAACCAAAAAGACCCTTAGTGTTATTATGATTCCCGAGATTATATTCTCCCTTCAGAACTCGAGGGCAATGAGCTCATATCTTTTTGTTTCTTTTAAAATGATCTACTATGCGTTTGCTCTATTCTAATCATTCAAAGGGAAGAATTTGAATGAGCTAATATTGGGCTTTCATTAGTTCTTATCATGTCAAGAGTCACCAAGGTTGAAGCAAATGCTCATCGAAATCCGTTTTGCAAAAGTTTTCACAAAAGATTTAAGGAACCATCATTTCCTCCACCAAAGCAAAAGAAGTGTACTCTAAAGAATTAAAGAAAAAAAGGCAAAAGTGAAAAAGAAAAAAGAGAGGAAAAAGTCTTTAAGTGATATTGTAATGATACATCATAAACAACAACTAATTAACAAGTAATTGAAAGTGGTGTGAAAAGAAAGTACCATCATGATTTAGCTCCTAAATTCTAACTATGATAAATAGATAATTAGTTATCTTTAAATATGAGATTCTCTTTATTAGATGAGTAATCAATGGGAACCAAATAAAGAAAGGGGCATAGTCTTGTGCCAATTGCCAAGGGCAAAGAGGGAGACACAACAGAAAATAATGCCCTCAATTCCATGCAATTGCAACTACTGCAATAATGTGAGAGTATTTTTATTGTTTGTTACTCCTACTGGCACAAGTATTAGATAACTTTGCTCCTCAAGGCCTTCGGCAGATGGGAACAAATTATATAGTATTATTGTTTTTTGCTTGAAACCATGTTCAAATGGGATTGTATTCCCTTGTATTTGGTCTTGCGTTGGGATAACTAAATGACTATAGTAACAGTTGTATATTTTGTACTACTACTTTTTATTGACTGGAAAAAAAGGCAATTTAGTTAGTAAAAATCTCAAAAAATATGTGATAGAGTTTTGCCCAAAAAAAAAAAAGAAATTCTTAAGGCCATAAAGTCTAGCCATTGCGTTCAGTTATGCATTTTCTTTTCCTTTAAAAAACGTGCTACAGAATAGAGACTTCTCCTTCAAAAGTTAACAACTTTATTTGTGATAGAGTGAGAGACTTACATGGATTTACATTTTTGCTTTGTTGGCTAGAAAAGGCTGTTTGTGGAGTGAAAGCCAAGAATATTTCTTGTGAAGGAATTAACTAACCGCCTAACTGTACACTAACGATATGATATGTCTTAGCTGTGTTAGTTAGTGAAATGTAGGTAGTTAGTTAATTATATTAGCAGTGGAAGTGAGCTAGATAGCTGACACCAGCTAACATTGTCTTATATATAGGTGTATTAGCTCATTTGTACATAACTGTTCCATTTATAATGAACATGTAATTCTCTCTAAAGCTTGCATGCGTTCTTCTTCTTTCTTGTGCCTGCTTTGCTTCAGCATTGATCAGGAAGACTGTGAGTTTCTTCATGGGATCAGAGCGAGGTCCCGTCAGTAAATTCTGAGGAATGTTCTTCGCGGATTGAAGACGATCGAGTTATTGAAAATTCTGTAAGAAAAACGATTTCTGATTTGAAGTTGTAGCGAGCCCTAGATTCAATTAATGAATTTTGTTTCTCATTTATGTTTTGACTAGAAATTCTTCACTTCATCTATAATTGATTGAATTTGTTACGGAATAATCATGGCGATTGAGGATGGATCTGATTCAGGAACCTATGTTCTTGCTCCGGTGGTGATTGATTACAATCATCCACTGTATCTTCATCCTTCAGATGCCCCTGGGTCTTTATCAGTTGGTATTCAACTTATAGGAATAGAAAACTACATTTTGTGGGATAGAGCAATGATAGCTGCACTCATGGGAAGAAATAAGCTAAGTTTTATTGATGGCACAATCACTAGGGATACTTTTGGGCCAGCTCTAGGACATCAGTGGGATATGTGTAATACAATGGTAGTCTCATGGCTTACTAGAAACGTGAGCAAAGAGTTGCTGAGTGGAACTTTGTTTCGTTCTAATGCACTCTTAGTTTGAAAAGAATGGCAGGAGAGGTTCAATAAGGTGAATGGATCATATTTGTATTCTCTCCATAAGGAGATCTTTACTTTGACACAAGGAACATCATCTGTGTCAGTGTACTATTCGAGGTTGAAGGATTTATGGGATGAATATGACTCAATGATACCACCTCCTTTATGTGACTGAGTGAAATCAAAAGATTTTGCAGTGCATTTGCAGTATCAAGCCTACAACAATTCCCAATGGGACTGAATGAAGGTTATAGTCAGGCAAGAAGTCAAATGTTAATGAAATCTAAAGTGACTAATGTGAATCAAGCATATGCCTTGATTGTTCAGGATGAGAGCCAAAAACTGGTAGCAGGAAGTAACTATGTCACAACTGAAACAATGGAGTCAGCTGCACTATTCACAGCTAGAAATAATGTGCCTAAACAGAAAAGAAGTTGGGGGGGGGGGGGTATAGAATGTGACTATCGTCATGGAAAGGGTCACACAAGAGATGTATGTTTCAAGCTGATGCATTGTGGCTACGGCAAGGGTCATCTCAACGAAACCTGCTACAAGCTGATTGGATACCCTGTAGGTTTTAAGTCCAAGGCCAGAGCTAATGTGGTGGATGGACATTCTATGCAGTCCGAGGCTAGTACAACCAATCATGCAAACACCAATTCTACCATCACTGATGCTCCAATGATTACACATGAACAATACAATATGTTGCTCAACATGCTCAGTAAGAGTTCCACTTCTGAAACAAATGCAAATTTAGCAGGTAAGAGCTTCCTTGTTAAAGATAATGCAATATATTGGATAGTGGACACAGGAGCTACGAATCATATGATAGGAAATGAAAGTTTGTTGTTGGATGATGGTAAAGTAGTAAGTGTTGGAAATGTGAAAATTCCCATAGGAGAGTCTGCTAAGGATACAACCCTTTAGGAGGAGGTGATACCCTTAAGGATGTGCTTTGTGTGCCAAGTTTTAAGTTCAATCTATTGTCAGTGTCTAAACTGACAAAGGAATTGAATTGTTGTGCAATGTTTTTTTCCTGAACACTTCATATTTCGCGATCTTTGCACTGGGAAAGTAAAGGCGACTGGTAGTAAAGAATATGATTTGTACATTTTAAGGACACATCATAAGGAAGCTAGAATAAATGGAGAAAAGGCCATGACAGTAGAACAGATGGAGGAACCTGAGATTTGGCACCGGAGATTAGGCCATATGCCCATGGCAGTTATTAGAAATATTTCTAGTTTTAGAAATAAAGATACTTTTCATTTACATCATTGTGATGTGTGTCCATTATCTAGACAAAAAAGATTTCCATTCTCTGTTAGTACTAGTAGAGCAGATAAACCTTTTGATTTGATGCACGTGGATGTATGAGGCCCTTATAAGGTCCCAACCTATAATGGAATGAATTACTTTTTGACATTAGTAGATGATTATACAAGGTGGACATGGATTTTCTTAATGAGAGTAAAATCTGATGTGTCTGAGTTGCTTAAAATATTAATTGCAATGATCCTTAATCAGTTTGGAAAGCTGATTAAAGTATTTAGATCAGACAATGGATCTGAATTCTTTAACATGACTTGTAAAGAATTGTTTGAATGTCATGGGATTTTGCATCAGAGTTCCTGTCCATATACTCCTCAGCAGAATGGAGTAGTAGAAAGGAAACATAGGCACATCCTAGAAACAACAAGAGCAATCAGGTTTCAATCTAGTTTGCCAATTCGATTCTGGGGTACATATGTGGAAGCAACAACATATATAATAAACACGATACCATCTACTATTTTGAAAGGAAGATCACCTTTTGAAGTATTGTACAACAGGACACCTTCTTTGGCTCATATGAAGGTGATATGGTGTCTTTGTTAAGCAACTGTTCTGCTAAACATGACAAGTTTGGTCCAAGAGCAGTTAAATTAGTGTTGTTGGGATATGGAGTTCATCAGAAAGGATACAAACTATTTGATTAATCTAACAAAGTATGTTTTATTAGTAGAGATGTTGTATTTCATGAGAGTATATTTCCCTTTCAGGATACTCATGAAAGGCAAAACTTTCAGAGTTCTCACATTACAAACTTGAAGAGGTTTTGTGTGGTGGATGAGTTGGATATTGCAAGTAGAAACATTCTGCATGATCAAATTGCTACAGATTCTACTTCTCAGCAAACTCCAGATGCATCTGCAGACATTGATCAAGATAACAATGATCATGCCCCATATAAAGATGTGACAGATTCAATTGAACACACAGTATCAGTGGCAGAACATCAAACAACGGCACTGACTGAAAAAGGATCATGAAGAAAAACTAAGCCACCTATTTGGCTTAAAGATTATGTGAGGACTGACAAATAATCAGGGGTACATGCTTGTTCATACCCAATCTCAGATGTACTTAGTTATGACTCATTGTCCTCCAAATATCAAAGCTTTATCACCAAATTATCTGCAGAAGTTGAGCCTATAACCTATGCAGAAGCAGTCAAGGATGACAGATGGATAGAGGCAATGCAGAATGAGATCAAGGCTTTTCAAGACAACAATACATGAAAAGTGATGCCTTAACCATCAGGAAGAAAGCCATTGGTTGTCTGTGGGTCTACAAGATTAAAACAAAGCTACAGGTGAAGCGGAAAGGTTTAAGGCAAGGTTAGTTGCAAAATGGTATAGCCAAAGAGAGGGATTATATTATCAAGGAACATTCTCACATGTTGTCAAAATGGTAATAGTGAGGACTGTTATTTCTCTAGCAGCAATGAATAACTGGGAAATCTTCAAATGGATGTTTGCAATGCTTTTCTACAAGGTGATTTAACTGAAGAAGTTTATATGGAGCCTCAGGGTTTTATTTGTGAAGGAAAGAATCAAGTGTTTCGACTATTCAATTTATTGTATGGGCTTAAGCAAGCTTCTCGACAGTGGAACATCAAGCTAACATCTGCATTGATAGCTTCTGGATTCTGTCAAAGTCACTTAGATTATTCTTTGTTCACCAGAAAGGTTCTAGGGAAAATAGTGGTGGTTTTGGTTTATGTGGATGACTTGTTAATCATAGGGTATGGTGCCAACTTAATACAGGAAAATAAAGATTACCTACAATAAGTCTTTAAGATCAAAGACTCAAGGGAGCTGAAGTTTTTCTTAGGTACTGAATTTGCTAGAAGCAAGGAAGGAATTCTAATGCATCTAAGAAAATATGCATTAGAACTCATATCAGACATGGAATTCTCAGGTGCAAAGCCATTCAAGGCACCTTTGGAGGTGAACAAGAAACTTACAACATTAGAGTTTGACATTTAGTTTGGGATTGAAGATGAGAATGTTCTTGATGATCCTAGTGCTTATCAAAGTTTTGTGGGTAGACTTCTCTATCTCACAGTGACTAGACCATATTTTGCATTTGCAGTGCAGTGCTTGAGTCGGTTCATGCATTGTCCTAAAACATCACATATGGAGGCTGCTATCAAGGTGATCAAGTATGTGAACCAATCTCCAGGTCTGGGAATCTTAATGTTTACAAATGCCTCTTCTCAACTTACAACCTACTGTGATGCAGATTGGGCATCTTGGCCAAATACTAGGAGGTCTATTAGTGGGTATTTGCTAAAGTTTGGAAGCTCTTTGATATCATAGAAGTCGAAGAAACAAACTACTATATTCAGAAGCTCAGCTGAGGCAGAATATCGAAGCCTCGCATCAACAGTTGCAGAGATTGTGTGGGTAACTGGCTTGTTTGAGGAGTTAGGGGTGCACATTCAACAACCAGTTTCTTTATCATGTGACAGCAAGTCAGCAATTCAAACTGCTGCTAATCCATTATTTCACGAGCGCACAAAATATATTGACATTGACTGTCATTTCATTTGCGAGAAGGTGCAACTGGGGCTTGTTCATCTAATACATCTCCCCTCTTCAGAGCAACAAGAAGACATTCTTACTAAAGGCTTGCGTGTCACTCAACATCATTATTTGTTGTCCAAGCTAGGCATGAAGAACATCTTCATAGCTCCTAGCTTGAGGTGTGTGTGTGTGTGTGAAGGAATTAACTAACTGTCTAACTGTACACTAAAGATCTGATATGTCTTAGGTGTGTTAGTTAGTGAAATATAATTAGCTGTTAGTTAATTATATTAGTAGTGGAGTTAGTGGAGGTTAGCTAGACAATTGACACCAGCTGGCATTGTCTTATATATAGGTGTATTAGCTCATTTGTAAATAACTGTTCCATTGATAATGAACAAATAATTCTCTCTAAAGCTTACATGCGTTCTTCTTCTTTCTTGTGCTTGCTCTGCTTCAACATTGATCAGGAACACAGTGAGTTTCTTCATTACTAGAGAAAAAATAGCTTATAGCCAAATTGTCTCACTAGAAAGAGCATAAAAAAATATGATATTCGCCCTTGTAGTCATGTTGAGAATTCTATTCTTTGATTTGTGTAAGCTTAGCCTTCAATGTTATACCTTTTCACAGTTCCATGGAGAATAATATATTAACAAAAATCGACTCAACTCCCAAACAAGTGAAGTCATTCCTTTAGACTGATAAAATTTGAGGCCCCAAATGTTACCATCTAATTTTTTTCCAATTCGTTTGATTAATTAAGTCTATCTAACCTTTGAAAAATAGAAGTATAGAACAATTGGAAAAAATTCCCAGAAAAGCAGGTTAAAATGGACAAAAGATTAAAAAAAGAAAAGAAAAGAAAAGAAAGAATGACACCTATACATGTAAATGGCCAAAATAGCACGCACTAACTAGTTTTCAGATTGATAATTGAAAAATAGCCAGCATTTACGAAGTTATTAAAAAATAGCCACTATTATATATGAAAATAAATTTTGGACTAAAAAATCATAGTTGAGATATGGAAAGTTCCGTCATATTATGTTGGAATTCCAACATATTATGCTGAAATTTCATACGTAAAAAAAATTTGAACTCCAATAAATTATATTGAATTTTTAACATTATTTTTATTCAAATTTTATTTTTACCTGAAAAATAACTAGATTTTGATTAGTTTTAAAATTGTGGCTAATATAAATTAGGCTATTTTTTATTCTTTCCGAAAAAAAGGACCAAGTATCATGGCCACACAACATAGCTAGAAATTGGAACTCTTTTGGATCTTTTTCCTTCAATTCTTCAGACTCTCAACACAATTGGAGACCTGTCCTGCTGTCTCAAATAGGCCCTACTTTCTTACGTGTCAACTTGTAGGTGGCTATTTATGAAGTGTAACATGCATAAGGTTCCACAAATCCCAATCCTCTCATTATTCCTTCACCAACCTCACCTCTGGTTAGTAGTTTGGTCGTATGGGTACACCTGTTTGTTTGCTTTTTGCATATGTAAAGATAATGCAATTTCATAGAAAAGATTTCACTTTTTTGGTCCTTTAATGCCCTTCAATCTCAAATAAGTAGTACTACTAGTTATCCGTATGTGTGTATATATACGTTTTTTCTCTTTCTAATTCTATCTTCATTCATAATTCTCTTATGCTAGATGTATGAATTATCATGCGGGGAATGACTGCGTCATAAATCAAATATAAGTTACGTTGATATATTAGGTTTTTCTAGTGTTAAATATTGCACAGGTTACCAGTGACGGAGGCAAAATCTCCGGGAAGAGGGTTCAAAAATTTTCTTTTTTGTAGGTAGTGGGAATTGAATCTATGACCTTATGAATATTTTGAATCTCCTTAACCACTATACTACACTTTTGGGTTGTGTTAAGGCGGTTCAAAACTTAATATATAAAGGTAAAAGATAAATTTTACCTTATATATACAATATAATTTTTCGGCGAAGGGGGTTCGGATTGAACCCCTTTCCGCCCCCTGCCTCCGCCACTTCAAGTTACGATACGTTTAATATCCAAAAACAAATAAAATTGGATATGTAGAAATTATGTTAGAAGTACAAATCAATACGTAGAGCCTCTCTAAATTAACATTTTTCTCCGGTCCTGACTTGGACCAATGGAAAAAATCACAGATTTTAATAGGATAATAAGATAATATATTTCGGAAGACATCTATATAAATATAGTCCCAATAATATAAATTAATAATTCTTTAAAATTACAAAAATACCTAAGACAATTTAGTGAAATAGGATTTTAGTTTTTTTTTTAAAAATTATTTTTCTTAAATTTTAAATCTAGTTGAAGACCATCTCTAACTTTTCTTATTGCATCTAAAAGTTTTGGTGTTGTCTTTTCAAATTGCAGTAAAGAGTTCTAGACGCGATAAGTGTTTCCTTACACGTAATTGGTTCCAAATGTATTGTATTGTCTTTAACTTCATCATCAACATTGTTTTCTCCGATGTTATTGTGATGACCCAAAAGGTCATCTCTTGTTTAGAAGTCAAATCTGTATTTCAAGGCCTTAAAAATCTCCTTTTATCTCACCTTGATTTGTGTGCTCAGTCCGGGTGCGTTTCTGAAAAGCTTTTATGTGAAATTTAAGAATATTGAATTTGACCTTTAAAATTGATTGAAATTGACATCGGTAAATATTTTTGGTAAAAGGATCCAGACCCGTCATTTGAAGGTCCCATAGGGCCCGTACTAAAATATGCGACTTGGGCGTATGCCCGAAATCGAATTTCGAGGTCCCTAGCCCGAGAAAAGAATTTTTAAAGAAAATTATTTGCTGGAAGATATAAAGACTTTTGGAAACGAGATGTTGCGTGTTCTTGAAGGTATCGAGCCCGTATTTTGGTTCCGGATTTCGGTACAGATTTAAAATACTCCCTCTGTTCTAGTTTATGTGAATCTATTTCCTTTTTGGTCCGCTCCAAAAAGAATAAACCCTTTCTAAATTTGGTAACAATTTAGTTTAAAATTATAACTTTACCCTTAATGAAAAACTTTTATAACCACAAAATAGTCTGGCCCCATTTGGACTTGTTTAGGACCACAAATTCCAAAAGTCTTCAATTTTTTCTTAAACATCGTGCCCAGTCAAATAAGTTCATATAAATTGGAATAGAGGAAGTAATATTTAAGTCAAATATGTGAAATTTTTTGAGAATCGGAGTTGATTTGATATAAATTGGACCCTAGGTTGAGAAAATAGAAAATTTGAACTATCTTGTGAGTTTCAGCAATTTGAGTGTCACGACCCAATCTCCTAACTCGGTCGTGATGGCGCCTCTCGTGAAGACAATGCCAGCCAGTTAATCCAAATCGTCTCTTTAATAATTGTTAAATATAAATGAACAGATAAATACAGCTTAACGACAATAATAACTAGTATTTACAACCTCACACAACCCGACCGGGGTGTCACAAGTCACGAGCATCTAAAGAAACCTGAACACAACTACAGGGCCAATAATATACAAAGATAAATTCTGGAATTCTAAAGAAAATGTCTGGTGCCGCGAACGCTGGCGGTCACCTTGCTCAGCTATAATAGTAATACCTTCAATCAGCTAATAACCCGCTACTGAATGAACAATACCTGCAACTACACACGAGGTGCATGCCTCCTACCCAGTGATCAATATGAGTAAATAATAAATGAGTGTTAAGAAAATACGTAAAGCATTCCGTCATGCCATATAGGACAGTGCAAATCTTTGAGAAAACGGTAAAATCGTAAAAATCCTTTAGAAAATATCTGGGCTCAGTTAAAACTTCCTTTGAAAATATTCTTTCCAATAATTAAGAAAATGAACGCGAAGACAGATAGTGCAAATTAGCACATAAGTCAGCCCCTCGGGTATAGCACTCCACTAACAATTAACACCAGGGTATCTGGTAAACAGTGCAAGAAGTAGCATGGATGCCAATGAAATGAAAATGCCGAATCTCATGACAACTAGTACAAATAGGAACAAATGCATGAGTGCAATGAAATGCATATGATGGTACGCTCCGGTACCCATTGCGGCGTGCAATCCGATCCATTTAACGTCGACGGCGCTCACTGAGGGTGTGTATAGACTATGGAGGGGCTCCTACTGCCCAAGCGTAATATCAAGCCATCTCGTGGCATCCATCAGTCCCTCGGCCTCAATATCAATAAAACACCGTTGTGGCGTGCAGCCCGAGCCATCCATATATTCAGAAATCACTATAATACCGATGCGGCGCGTAGCCTGATCCATGCTCAGCCCAGAAATACATGTAAGCCACCTGGACAATATTAACATGATAGTCCTCAGCTCAAAACGTCAATAAAATATTGTTTAAGTTTCCAAATTTTAGAAAATCGGCTGAGTTTGCAAACCAATATTAAAACCTTGGACCGAGATCAAATAATATGCAAAGTAATGCGAAAACAGTAATATCAATCCCCAAGGGATTCACATAGTTGGCACGAATCCCAAACATGGCAATCAACCCGAATTATGATGATAACAAGTAATTTCAGTCAAATACGCAGTAATAGTCAATAACCGGGACGGACCAAGTCACAATCCTCAATGATGCTCTACCCCACGCTCATACCCAGCGTGCAAGTCACCTCAAAATAGCACTATGATGTGCAAATCCGGGGTTTCAAACCCTCAGGATATTATTTACAAGTATTACTCACCTCGAATCGATAAAATCTCTAACTCGTGATGCCTTTGCCACTCAAATCGGCCTCCACGCGCGTCGTATCTAACCAAAATCAGAAGGAATACATCACAATATGCTAAGGGAACAATACCCAATCGAAAATAATCGAGAAATAGCAAAAATTTCGAAACTAGCAAAACTCGAGCCCCGGGCCCACTTATCCAAAAAGTACAAAACTCACATTACCGGATTTATCATCTCGCCACGAGTTCATACATGCCAAGAACTCCCAAATCTGAGCTCAAATGGCCTATCAAACCCCAATTGGAAATATCAAAAACCTATGCCCTAGTTCATCAACTTTAGGCTTAATTTCCATGAATTTCTAGATCAATTTCAAAATATAATCGTGTTTTAAATTTAAAAATCTTAGCTCCAATCTATTCTCCTTGAATCCCTCTTCATTTTCCTTCACAAAGCTCCCAAAAAGTCCAACTATGGAGGAAAAATGAACCAAAATCGCGGATGAAATGTTTATAAACTCACTGCCCAGCTCCAACATTTCCTTCTACACGAACGCGGTAAAATCCACGTGTTCACGATGCACCAACGAGAAGCACCACGGACCTACCTTCCGCGATTGCGAACCAAATAACGCGAACGCAGAGAGCATTAACTGACCTGCCAAATTCCTTAAACGCGAACACGATATAGCTTGTGCGAACGCGAAACACAGTCCTCTTACCTTGCGCGAACGCGGACCCATGAACACGAACGGGTAGAGAAAATCACCTGCCTCTCAAAAAGCTTCTACGCAATCACGACACCACACCCGCGATCGTGAAGCACAAATACTCTGCAACATCAAGACAACAAAATCTGCAACTCAAAATGCCAAGATTGGCCCGATCAACCATCTGAAACTCGAGGCTCCTAGGACCCCAATCAAAAGCATCAACACATCCTAAAATATCATACGAACTCGTTCCAATCATATAAAAACATCTAACAACACGAAAATCACCAAATCTCGACGGATTCAAGCCTTGGTTCAACAAAAACTTCTCAAACTCGCATTCGGTAAAAACCCGATAGAAACACCTCCGAATCAATTGAAATTTTGCACACACATCCCAGATCACCTAACGAAGCTACTTCAACTCTCGAAATTTCATTCCGACCCTTGGGTCAAAATCTTACCTATCAACCAAAAATCGCCAAAATACTAGTTTCGCCAATTCAAGCCAAATTACACACCGGACCTCCAAAACTAATTCCGATCGCGCTCCTAATTCATAAATCACCTTACGGAGCTAGCCAATTCATAAAAACTCTGATCCGAGCTCGTATAGACATAAGTCAACTCTTGATCAAATATTTCAAATTCAAAGTTTCCAACTACAACTATTTTTTCAAATTCATCCCGATTTTCCTGAAACTCGAAACCAAGAATCCATATCAGTCATAATGTATACCATAGGGCAAGTCATGTCCGGGAACTAGCGATAAAAATGCAAAAGCTCAAAACGACCCTGTCGGGTTGTTACATTCTCCCCCACTTAAACACACGTTCATCCGCGAACGTTCCCAGATATGTTCTAGAAGCAAGCCAATAGCTGAATAACTTTATCATGCATATACCCGGGGGTGATTCTGCATCACTCTATCTCATATAGGTCCGATATCACAATATAATCAAAATTTCCCAATCCATCCTAGTCCATAAACTATAGAACCATATTTTCACAACCGAAATCATCCACAAGAGCAAAATCTCGCATCGATACTCTGAATAAACTTGAACTAGCTGTAATAACCCATGCCTGCAACCTTAGGTGCAATTATATGATGTACCACCTAGCTCATACACATGCATCGACAACTCTTATTCACAACAGCTGTTCACAATAACTATGTACCGATAGAAACCTCTTATTAGCTAAAGTCTCATTCCAACACTTTCATATTCTACCAATTATAATAAAACACACAGCAGACCATAACCATTTCTCACATCAACCATTTATGAAGGCATTTCTTCCTTTTTGACTAATACCACAGTAGATTCCGAGCCGAACCTCGACATTATCCTTTCATCAAGCTGAAATCAAATCTGATCGTATCTATTAATGATCCCAACGATCTCTTCTGACCAAACACACCACCCTGGTGATATGACATATCAATACGGCCTAAGCCTCAACTTGAGTAACTACGCGCGCCCCTAAGCAACGGTCTGAATATACACCGATCATGAAAATGACTCAATTAAAATAGTTGTACCTCAAGCTCGCCAGTACCATCACCACACAAGGCTGATAATCCGCCTCACATCATAGAATAGAGTATGTAAATCTAAGTCGCAAGGTCGTATCGCCACATAGCCTTGCTGCAGTGCACGATCCTATCGAACCACTGCTCCGCATGAGACACCTCAAGCCACTATACTCGAAATTGACAACCACATACGATGGATATCTGGAACCCCAAAAAATCATTATACGCATGGTGATGCAAGTATTATACACCATATGATCCTAAAAGGATACAGCCGATGCGTCATTCTCCGAGCTACACCAAATACGGACTTCCTTTAGAAACCAAGATGCAAGGCATACAAAGTAGCATTTGGAAAACTATTCTCAATATCACACTGTTGCGGCGTGCAACCCGACCTCGATAACATACCCGTGGTGGCGTGCCACCCGATCCACATATATATCTCACATAAGGAAATACACATCGAGCTAAATTTGCTCATTACTACAAAATATTGAGTATCGGTCATAAGCACACTGAGTGCATAACAATATCTAGATATAGCGTTATAAGCTACAAAACCCAAGAACAACCGAGGTTGCCCCCCTCAACTTCCACTATGAATCCCGATAGCACCGCACCATATATGCCCATAGTTCGCAAATCATAACGTCTCGCAACGCAGATCCAGATCGCTGATAAGCTCCACAATTGTCGAATCAACCTATCCCTCGACAATATAATTCGGAGCCAACCGAGCCAACTCAAATTGGAACATGCATACGAAAAGTTCCTTAACACTGGAACTGAATCAATATGAGGAACCTCAGCACTGCCTCCCATGACGAGAGCCCAAATAAGGAAAACGACCCCTCCCCAGCCATATGCTGGGTCTTCGAAATATAAAGTCACTCCAATAGGACATAATCCGATGAACATCGCCACCCAACCCGTGGCATTTACGGCAAAGCCCATAATGCAATAATCTAGAATAATTCAACAATAAGAAAGTCGGTCTAAATCCCAATATCGTATCCGAAATCTAACATACCAGCAGATAAAGATCCACTCGAACCTCCAAATCCCAATTTTCGCCAAACGGTACCGAATACACACGATCCACAACTACAACATAGTCTGCACATGAGAATTCCTAGTCTCCAGCTCCATATAGCACACAAATCATTATACATGATTTTAATTACGCCATCCAAACACGTGCCACAACTTAATATCTAATAATTCCACGATACCAAATCTCCCTGTGTTGCCAAGCAAACCCAAATATCACTAGTCGGCTTAACAAGAAAGTTCCATAACTTAGTCGCATTGCCCTTTTTCTGAAACATATACTCTCGTCAAATCACTTTCAAATAGCAGTACCATTTTCCTTGATTATATGAGGCTACCCGCTGCCTAAGTGCTTAAAGAACTTCCTTTATGATCTGAACTGAAACTTGTCTAATCAAGAACTTCCATTGATCCCATCTAGAAGAAAATCATTACACATCTCATGCCTCTCACATTCGCAGAAAATGCACCTCTCTACCCACGGTAGCAATCAACAAAAACTCTCCCAACTCCCTTTGCACAAGGTAAACTGCCATGACTGAATCGTTCTAACTAAATCACACTAAGCAAATCATCAAAACCTATGATCATTGCTGCAAAAATATTCGTGCTAACTTTTTACCTTGAACGCACACCAAGAGTTATTATACCCTTACCATGCCGATCCGGTCCGCTATCATGCTACTCCATCTATCAAATTTTTCTTCTGATCAGACTTCAACTCGATATTTCCATTTGTTGTAGTACCTCAATCCTTCAACCCATGCTTACCACACGAGACCAAACCATAAAACCACACTATCTGAAACCCATAAGCCGCTAAATACTCTCTCAAATATTCCTAGAAACTCTACATCCCACACTACCATACTTGAAGAACTTCCTACGAATCTAACTTTGTTCCCTTTATTTTCCAGTTACTGATACATAGAATCTCATGATTAACATAGAAATACCATCTTGACATCTTCTGACGGAACTCAGTTTCTAACCACGTATGCAACTTTAGAACACTCAACTAATACACGCAGACTTTTGAACACATTAGAACCATTCTCGCAAGTCGTGCACTCTTATTCGAACTACAATTTACTTAATCAAACGAACAAAACAACCCATGCCTCATATCACTCTGACGCTGTAAAATGCAACCTCATCCTAGAACAACCAAGTCATTTCCTGCTCTATGCACCGAGCATCTATTACCAGCGACAACTCTAGGCATTCCGTGGTTTCCTCACCCTATGAAGCATAATATAACCTTTGCCAAAATTTTCTTTTACTCTAGCCATTGCTAATTCACTCGCACGCACCAAACTAAAACCAACATAGCACCTAACCATGCAACCAACTACTCACATCAAGCTCCCCCACTTGGCTCGAAGCCATAGATCAAAGTACCTTCAATAGCTCAAAACACTTTACTCTATTGATGACACAACACCATAGTGAGATTAAGCTCAAATCATTTATAAGCTCGTGAGAATGCAGGTAATCTAGTACTGCAAACCTTCTACAAATCTTGCATTCATCTCCGCAACAGTTGAGTCCACCCTCTTGAGCGACCCGAATTTTCAAATTTCAATACGTAGCTTCCACTTACGCATGATATATTCCAACACCCGCATAAAGGGTCATACCACACTAGAGCACTCCGTAAGAGATAACCACCTGCTTCGCCTCACTATAACATTTTCATATACCTTCTGCTTCGCCTCACTACAACATTTTCGTATAACTTCCACCATCGTATACGTTACACAGTCAATTTAGTCTTCCTGAGTTTGAACTCATACTGCCACACATATTGCACTTTACTTACAAACTAGGAGACACAAAATTATTCTTCACGCGCCCATAACTCTGGCTACACATCAAATCATAATAGAAAATGAATCAATTACCAGTTCATCTATTATCCAACAGACTTCTTCGTCACTACCATGTCATATAAATATACCTCGCAGCACTAATATACTCATCACATGGATATCCAACCTCCATTCTGGCTAATAAGGATAATACTGAACATATAAGTTCATAACACTAGCTCGCACAATCAGCACCTTGGTGCTCAAGACATAGGTGAAGATTCGGCCTTAAGTCCTCTAGACTGGCCCAACATCAACTCATAGAAATTACATCTCGCCCCTCGATTGGGAAATCACAAGCCATCAATGCACATATGATACCGAGCACTCATGCACGCATGCGAACGCGTGGAAGGAATTTCAAGAGTTACATTTCAAGCTTAATCAAGGACGCATGATAAGAATTCAAGAATTCAAGTTTTCCTTAAGGTTATGCAGCCCCTTGAGGATAAATATAGACGTCTCTGTACCGATCCACGACACTCTACTAAACTTGCTCATGACTCGTGAGACCTATGTAACCTAGGCTCTAATACCACCTTGTCACGACCCAATCTCCTTACCCGGTTGTGATGGTTCCTCTCGTGAAGACAAGGCCAGCCAGCTAACCCAAGTCGTCTCTTTAACAATTATTAAACATAAATATAAATACAACTTAACGACAATAATAACCAGTATTTACAACCCCACACAACCTGACCGGGGTGTCACAAGTCATGAGCATCTAAATTAACCTGAACATAACTACAGGGCCAATAATATACAAAGATAAATTCTGGAATTCTAAAGAAAACGTCTGGTGCCCCCAACGCTGGCGGTCACCTTGCTTACTACAATAGTAATACCTTCAATCAGCTACTAACCCGCTACCCGATGAACAATACCTGCAACTGCACGCGAGGTGGAGGGAGTAAAGTGAGTAGTCCAACCCAGTGAAAAATAAGAGTAAATAATAAGTGAGCGGTAAGAAAATACATAAAGCACTCCATCATGCTATATAGGGCAGTGCAAATCTTTGAGAAAATGGTAAAACCGTGAAATCCTTTAGAAAATATCTGGGCTCAGTTAAAAATTCTTTTGAAAATATTCTTTCCAATAGCTAAGCAAATGGATGCGAAGAAAAGTAGTGCAAATCAGCACATAAGTCATCCCTCGGGCACACACTCCACTAACAATTAACACCATGGTATCTGGTAAACAGTGCAAGAAGTAGCATGGATGCCAATGAAATGAGAGTGCAGAATGACATGACAACTAGTACAAATAGGAACGAATGCATGAGTGCAATGAAATGCATATGACGGTACGCTCTGATACCCAATGCGGTATGCAGTTTGATCCATTTAACGTCGATGGCGCTTACTGAGGGTGTGTATAGACTTTGGAGGGGCTCCTACATCCCAAGCGCAATATCAATCCATCTCGTGGCATCAATCAGGCCCTCGACCTCAATCAATATAACACTGCTGCGGCGTGCATCCCGAGCCATCCATATATTCAGAAATCACTATAACACTCCTACGGCACGCAGCCTGATCCATGCTGAGTCCAGAAATGCATGTATGCCACTTGGGAAATATTAACATGATAGCCCTCAACTCAAAACCTCAATAAAATATTGTTTAAATTTTCAAATCTTAGAAAAATGGCTCAGTTTGCAAAACAGTATTAAAACCTTGGACCGAGATCAAATAATATGCAAAGTAATGCGAAAACATTTATATCAATCCTCAAAGGATTCACATAGTTGGCAAAAAGCCCAAATATGACAATCAACCCAAATTATGATGATAACAAGTAGTTTCAGTCAAATATATAATAATAATCAACAACCGGGACATACCAAGTCACAATCCCCAACGGTGCTCTACCCCACGCTCATACCCGACGTGCATGTCACCTCAACACAATACTATGATGTACAAATCTGGGGTTTCAAACCCTCAGGATATCATTTACAAGTATTACTCACCTTGACGCATTTCTCGTCTCGCCACGAGTTCATACATGCCAAAAACTCCTAAATCCGAGCTCAAATGACATATCAAATCCCAATTTGGAATATCAAAATCTCAAGCCCCTAGTTCATCAATTTTAGGTTTAATTTCCATGCATTTCTAGACCAATTTCACAATATAATCGTATTTTAAGTTCAAAAATCTTACCTCCAATCGATTCTCCTTGAATCCCCCTTCATCTTCCTTCTAAAAGCTCCAAGAAAGTCCAACAATGGAGGAAAAATGACCCAAAATCACAGATGAAATGTTAATAAACTCACTGCCCAGCTCTAGCATTTCCTTCTACGCGAACACGGTCAAATCCACGCGTTCGCGATGCACCAATTTTTCCTTGTCCAAAAAAATCCCTATTGCGATCGCGATACCATCATTGCGAACACGAAGCACCACCAACCGACCTTCTGCAATCATGAACCAAATAATGGGAACGTGGAGAGCATTAAATGACCTGCCAAATTCCTTAAACGCAAATGCGACATAGCTTGTGCGTACGCGAAGCACAGTCCTCTTACCCTCCGGTAACCCGGACCCATGAACACGAACGCGTAGATAAAATCACCTGCCTCCCAAAAAGCTTCTACACGATCGTGATACCATACCCGCGATCGCAAAGCACAAATACTCTGCAACATCAAGACAACAAAATCTGCAACTCAAAATGCCAAGATTGGCTCGATCGCCCATCCGAAACTCACCCGAGGTCCCCGGGACATCAACCAAAAGCATCACCACATCCCAAAAATCGTAAGAACTCGCTCCAATGATAAAAACACATCCAACAACACGAATATCACCAAACCTCAACGGATTCAAGCCTAAGTTCAATCAAAACTTTCGAAACTCGCATTCGATCAAAACCCGACCTAAACAGCTCCGAATCAACTGAAATCTTTCACACACATTCAAAATAACCTAAAGAAGCTACTGCAGCTCTCAGAATTCTATTCCGAACCTCGGATCAAAATCTCACCAATTAACAGAAAATTGCCAAAATACTAGTTTTGCCAGTTCAAGCCAAATTCTACATCGGACCTTCAAAACCAATTTCGATCGTGCTCCTAAGTCACAAATCACCTTACAGATCTAGCCAAATCATAAAAACTTCGATTCGAGCTTGTATAGACATAAGTCAACTCTTGGTCAAATCTTCCAAATTCAAAGTTTCCAACTGCAACTATTCTTTCAAATTCATCGCGATTTTCCTGAAACTCGAAACCGATGATCCATTTCAGTCATAATGCATACCACAGGGCAAGTCATGCTCAGGAACTAGCGATGAATATGCAAAAGCTCAAAACGACCCTGTCGGGTCGTTACATCTCCCCCACTTAAACACACGTTCTTCCTCGTACGTTCCCAGAGATGTTCTAGATGCAAGCCAATAACTAAATAACTTTAACATGCATATACCCGGGGTGATTCTAGGTCACCCTATCTCATAGAGGTTCGATATCACAATATAACCAAAATTTCCCAATTCATCGTGGTCCATAAATCATAGAACCATATTTTTACTACCGAAATCATCCATAAGAGCAAAAGCTCGCATCGATACTCTGAATAAACTCGAACTAGCTATAATAACCCACGCCTGCAACCTCAAGTGCAATTATATGATGTACCACCTAGCTCACGCACATGCATCGACAACTCTCATTCACATTAGATGTCCACAATAACCATATACTGCTAGAAACCTATTATTAGCTAAAGTCTCATTCCAACGCTTTCATATTTTAACAGTGATAATGAAACACGCAGTAGACCATAACCATTTCTCATATCAACCATTCATGAAGGCATTTCTTCCCTCGAAATCATCCTCTCAGCAAGTTGAAATCAAATCCGATCATATCCATTAATGATTTTAACAATCTCTTCTGACCAAACACACCACCCTGGTGGCATGACACATCAATATGGCCTAATCCTCAACTTGCGTAACTACGTGTGCCCCTAAGCAACGGTCTGGATATACACCAATCATGAAAATGATTCAATTGAAAGAGTTGTACCTCAAGCTCGCCAGTACCATCACCACACAGGGCTGAGAATACGCCTCACATCATAGAATAGAGCATATAAATCTAACCCGCAAGGTCGTACCGCCACATAGCCTTACTACTGTGCACGATCCTATCCAACCACTGCTCCGCTCAAGTCACTATACTTGAAATTGACAACCACATACGATTGATATCTGGAACCCAAACAAATCATTATACCCATGGTAAAGCAAGTAATATACACCATATTGTGAAATCTGTATTCATACATTTGAATTGGTTTATTTAGTATTTATTGATGTTATTAAGTAAATTATGACTAGATACGAGCAAATTGGTGGTGGAATTGAGAGGTAAAGCGGTGATTGAGTGTGGAATTACTCGTTGGCTTGATGTAAGTATTTGGTCTAACCTTTATATAAGGGAACAAGAATCCCCGATTTATTTGCTATGTGAAATTGCATGTATGTGGCGTATAGGTGTGGTGACGAGTACCTATGCGCCACCAAATTACCATGTTTAGCTATTTCCCTTCCCCATTTCTATTATATTATTACTTGTCTTAATTACTACCTACTTATAATTGTTTCTATGCCTTAATTGCTATTTGCTCATAAATGCTTCGATGCCTAACTGCTTCATGTTAATTGTTGCCCTCTTTATTGAGATATCTAATTGTTTCATGGATTTCACTTTATTACACTGTTGGTTTATATTGGCTTGTTGGTGACTTATGGTATATCTTGGTTGGTCTCGCTGAGTATTTTACACTGGTGAAGTTACATAATCGTAGTGATATTCCATTGCGTGAATTGAGGTATAAGTACATTGGAGGATTTGACTTAATCTGTGAACTACTTGTCTTTATTTTTGTGATTGGTGTTGATTTATATATTATGATTGGGTTGCACGCTGCAACAGTATTATTTGGTGGGATAGAGTTGCACGCCGCAACAAGGCGGAGACGGGTTGCACGCTACATCAGTTGTTGTTATGTGTTTATATCTATTGAGGTTTGTTATTGTGATGTTAGAACACCCATAAGGATGGTAATAGTTAAAAACTAGTAGAACAGTAGGTTCCGAATTTATTTAATGCCAGTTATTGCTTTATTACATTATGTATTTTCTTTCTGTTCAGAATAAACTATTGCAGGTTGTATATGTTGTATGTCCTACCGTAGCCTCGTGACTACTTCGTCGAGGTTAAGCTCGGCACTTACCAGTACATGAAGTCAGTTGTAGTGATTCTACACTCTGCACTTTCTATGCAGATTACGGAGCTAGTAGCTGACTAGAGTTCAAGGTTGCTGCCTTCAGTCCATAGGAGATCCGAGGTAGTCATGCAGACGCCTGCAAGTAACGAGTGTCTAGCGTGTGTATAAATTAAACTCGTACTTTGTCAAATTATAACATAAAAAGATGTCGAACCCATAGAGATTGATTTATCTATTCTATAGACGTTTCTTATTTTAATTACTATTTGAGAAAATCAGAAACATTTAAGTTGTAAATTAACTAAATAACAATACATACATAGAGCAGTAATAAATATTTTTTTCACAAATATAATAAAAGGTGTTGGGATCTTGATTTCACTTAATATTTCTATTATATAGTAAAATTTATTATTCTTCAATTTCTATTTCTCAAAAAGGTATAAATGCCTCTCAGGATTATAAATATATATTATTACTCAAGTTGAATAATTAATTTCACTCCTCTCGGTTATACAAATTAATCTTCAATATAGTAATACAAAAGAACCAAAAATATATGATTGAACTAAAACATGCTTTTGATAGTAAGTCCCTTTCGGTTACCCTACATATTATAACTAATTATTACACCATTCGCCTCTGCCAATTATAAATAAGTGTAAAAATTATAACATAAAACAGATAGATGTTACTGAATAAATATTAATATTTATCAATACTACATTTAACTATATTATTTCTTTTGCCTCTCTCGATTACAGAATTAACAAACAATTAATATGTAGTACAAAATATATAGATGTTAATAAACGACTAACTGTAAAAGCAGATAAAAGTTAAATAAGTTCTAGCTCAAGCATCTGAATTTAAGGAACAATATCTACTACTATATAGATATATTAAGATCCATCTTTCTCTCAATACAAGAAAAGTTACTCCATACCGGAATTCGTAATAACAGTGGAAATATTCTTGTCCATTAAATAAGAAAATGGAAAGAAATATTCAAGAAGAATAATTTCCCTTATTTAATTAAAATCAGGAACTAGAGTAATTTTCTACACTAGAATTTATTTATAAATAACAACTAAACCACTATCGTGATTTAAAATAAAAGATAACCCGATACTAGTGAAAGAAACAACACGTAAAAGCTTATAAGAATTTGGATTCAGATTTCTAGCTCTAAGCTTTCTCTCCACTCCGATGCTCCTTCTGATTGGTAAATCCCTTTTTATATAAGAGAAGAAATTATGATCTCGTTCTAGATTTGGTGCTAGTAAGTTGGATTTGTCATGGCAAATTTAATTATACATCTGCAAGTCTAGATTTGCTCAACTAAATCATAATTTGTCATGTAACTCTAAATTTCTCCCTGCAAGTTGAGATGTCTTCATGGGAAATATGGATTTGGTGCATTAATAAAGTCCAACGTCATTTATGTGTTTATTTTCCTTCATAATTTGCTCGTTTACTTCTTTGTTATATTTTTCTTGAGGTTTTTCTTGCTTTGTACGACAATTCTTTTAAATTCATTCAGGCAAAATATAGTTAAAAATATGTGGGAACCATGATAATTTATATGTTTTTACGAGAGAAATTATGTGGTTAACATCTGGTAAAATGCACTTATCAAATTCTCCCGCACTTAAACTTCTGCTTGTCCTCGAGCAAAAAAAAAAAAATACAGTAACTAAACACTTTAAATGAAATCATGAGAGGTTTTGACAGAGAAGAATTGATTAAGACCTATCCACGAGTTCAAACAACTTTTAGCTGTACTCATGTTCACCTATTGAGAACTAAAATCATAATTTCTAATCACAAGTGTGACTCACTAAATGAAGAGAGATGCCCATATATCACATAATATATAGATATAAGATCAAAGAAGGGCATAGATAAAAAATGCGCTCACTCTCAACAAAGAAGTACCTCAAGCTACTTGAAATAACCATAAGCTTGACTATCATGTGGTTCTCCATTATTATAGGAGTTTACGAGTTAAGATCATGTAGGACTTTTCAAGGTTGTAAAGAAGGCTTAGGGATGAGTAAGATACATATAGATAATGGTGACTCAAATTCCCTATGAGCACTACACATTTATTTATTTGTTAAGTACAATTCATTTCATCTCATTTAAAGAATGAACCTCAGTTTTGTTTCGTCCATTTCAATTTTTTTTATGGAGTGACCAACTTTTCTTTGTTGTTTTTTTTTGTGAAATTCTGAAGAAACTATATTTTTATTTTTTTAGTTCCTATGACGACATTTGAAAATATCGAAAACTTCAAACAATTATTCTTTCACCAATCATTTTTGCAATTACACCTCACGCCTAGATTTTTATATTCAGATCAACTCTTAAAGTGCCTAAAAGGGAATTGAGTGTACAAAGAACAAGTCATAACAACAAACAGGCTAAGGGATAAAGCTTGACGACCAACAAAATAAGAGATAATTTATTTAGGCTCAAGTGGGCTAACTAGGGATAAAAATCATTAAGGTAGGTCAATTTAGGCTATGGCTCAACAAAGAAGACCTACGTTCATTTCTTTACTCAAAGATCTGCCTAGAATTTCGTCTCAAACCACATTCAAGGCAAGTTCTAGATTTCTGAATAAGCAGGAGAACAAGACAATATAATCTAACAGCACAATACACTTCGAACCAACAAAAACTATAATTTCAATCACCAATAAGCAAGTATGAGCTTAAAAAAGTAATCATAAAACCCGAGAATGGTACTTAATCAAATTCGTCTTTTATAAGTCTTATGCTTTTCAAATCAAATCAAGTTTAGCAAATTTATTTGTTGAAACTAGTTAAAACAACTAAAAGTCCTAAATAATATTCAGTTCAAAATATTACGACCTTAGCAAAGAAGTGAACAAGAAATCCATGGAAGTACATGAAATAAGTTGCCTTAAGAATAAGGCAACTCAATCAATTTATCTATTTACTTTTTTAAATAATTTTACTAAAAACATATTTTTTAGTTGTAAAATAATTTTTTTTATATTTAACCGGAATTTGTTAAAGGAAATACATATATAACTAACATATTCCTCTACCCCTAGCTTAAATAATGTCATGTCCTCATGACAAATAAATTAAATGTAAAAGGAGATAAATGAGCATCCCTGAATTTTTCTAGATTCTGGCCTCATTTCCTTTTTCTTGGATTCTTAAGGTTTCTCTCATATAACAATGACAAGATTATGGCAAAGAAAATATTCTTTTTCATGATACGAGAAAACTTTCATTGTTGAAATCATGTGAGAGCTTCTTTATCATGGCAAAATATATTAATACATACTACATACGAATATATATATATATATATATATATATATATATATATATATATATATATATATATATATATATATATATATATATATATATATATATATATATATATATATATATATATATATATATATATATATATATATATATATATGTTGCTACTAATAATTAAACGATTAAAGAGATGGGAAGAAAATAATTCTGAGTTTAACGTAGCTAACTCGACTTATTTTAAAAATTAGGCAGAAATGATTGTTGATGCCTGTTTGTCAAAGAATCTGCTGATATAAGGCTTCATACAATGACCGTTTACTTTGAATTTGTCTCCTCCATATGCATGTTGTAATTCAATGGAACCTTAGGAGGTCACTCCTGTTATTGTATATGGTCCTGTCCAGCACGACTTAAACTTTCCTGGAAATAATCTCAATCGGCTATTGTACAACAGAACATGATCTCCAACTTTAAAATCGTTATGGCAGATAAGCTTGTCATGCCATTGTTTTGCCTTTTCCTTGTACAATTTAGCATTTTCATATGCTGTAAGCCTGAACTCTTCCAACTTATCAAGCTGCAATAGACGATTTTTACCTGCATCTGGAAAGTTTAGATTCAACAATTTTATAGCCCAATATGCTTTATGTTCTAATTCAAAAGGTAAATGACAAGCTTTTGCAAAAACTAGTCTATAAGTAGATGTGGCTATGTGAGTTTTGAAAGAAGTTCTGTATGCCTATAAAGCATCATCTAACTTTAAAGACCAATCTTTTCGAGAAGAACCAACAATTTTTTCTAAAATTCTTTTTAATTCTCTGTTGGAAACTTCTACTTGTTCGCTTGTTTGAGAATGATATGGGGTTCCTATTTTATAAGTTACTCCATATTTTAATAATAAATTAGCAAATTGTCTATTTATAAAATGAGTTCCTCGATCACTTATTATAACTCGTGGAGTTCCAAATCTAGAAAAAAAAATTCTTGAGAAAAGCACAAACAATATGAGCATCATTTTTTCTAGTAGCAATTGCTTCTACCCATTTTGAAACATAGTGAACAACTACCAAAATATATTCATAGCCGTTTGAAGGAGGAAATGTAAGAAATTCACCATAACTTTTTAATAATTTCTAGTGTGGCCCACATATAAGGTTCTAAATTATTTACCTTGTCTCCCAAAGGAAATAATATATCAGATAATATTCTGTAGCTATGCATATATGGTAGCTTCTTTGATGGAAAGAAGTTACCATATATTAGTAGTCCCTAGGGTAATTATAATTTATGGAGAAGTCCCTATGGATAAAGTATTTGCCTAAGAGTCCCTAGATTACCTATAAATACGCCTGTGACTCCATCAGTCTGGCATCTTACGAAGCTACAGGCTAGAAAGCTCCATAGGTTTTCTGTCAAAGTTATACAAGGCAATTTTACAACACTTAAACAACTATGGCTGAAGGTACGTTCCTTGTTTAATTTCCGCTGCGTTGGCTCTATGTTTGTATTGGAATTTTAACACGTGGTATCTGTCACGAACCAAATTTACCCACCATTGGGAGTCGTGATGGCGCCTACTGTCGAAGCTAGGCAAGCCAACCCGTATAATCATTTCCAGAAAATTTAAATCTAAAACAGGTTAAATGCCAAAATAATTAATTAAACATACGAAAAACGTCTAAAAAAGTCAACGAAAATCAATATGCGGAAAACTAACAACCATTCTCTACCCAGTATCTAGTGTCATTGCTCACGGACTACTAAAATAGTACTAAAAACAACTGTCTGAAAGAAATACGTAACATGTCTGTTTGATACAACTAAAAAAACTGGAAAAGATGGAGGAAACTCAGGGCCCACGAACACCAGCGAACTACCTCAGAGTCTCGGTACTGAAAGAATCGCCTCCTAACTACTGCTGCGGCCCGTAGGCTGTGTCCTGACCTGTGCACAAAAAGGCACAGAAGTATAGTATCAGCATAACCGACTTCATATGCTGGTAAGTGGCCGGCCTAACCTCGGCGCGGTAGTAACAACGCTAAACCGGACCTACCACAATCAACCTGTACAAATATATGGGCAATAATAGGAAGATAACAAAATTTAAACAGATAATGGGGAGAGTACATGCTGGGGGTATAACGGTCCAATTAAATAATTGACAAACAAAAAGAAATGGAAAATGTATAACTGACATCAATAAAAGGAGACCAGTAGATCAAACGTTGCACAACACCACCCATCGTGCTTTTACTCTCGTCCTCACCAAGATAATCAATTAAAGTGTACGGCATCACCCATCGTACTTTATCACTCTTCCTCACCCAAGAAATTCACGGCATTACCCATCATGCTTTATCACTCAACCTCACCTAAACAATAATCATAGATACTATGGAAAAGGTATAAACGAAACCGTAATAATAATTCCGGCAAGGGGGAAATACAAGTAATACATAAATCTTGGCAATGGAAGATAATTCAACAATACGTCCCGGCAAGGGAAATGTACCAACAATTTCCTCTTTTAGTTCATTTGCTTCTCAACTACCACTTCATAGTTCATTTAACAAGTAATTAGCACAATTATTCACTTCTTTCGAAATTTAATAGCAATTACGACTCACGATCATGCTAGACTCGGGCGCATAGGTAACCGTCACCATACCTATACACCGACTCCACATAGCACATAGAAAATATTAACCTAATCCTATTCTCTCGAGCAAAAGTTAGATCAAACACTTACCTCGAAAGCTTCCAACTCAACTCACGCCTCTAGAATAGCTTTATCCCTCGAATTCGCTTCAAAGCCGGTCGAATCTAACCATAATTTACTCAAATGTATTAGAAAATGCTAGTTGAATCAATTTGAATGCAAAAGAATGACCCAAAGTTTTACTCAAAAATTCCCAAAGTGCCCCCGGGCCCACGTGGTCAAAACCTGAGGTTCAAACCAAAACCGGGTTACCCATCCCCCCACGAGCTGATATATATAACTAGAATTGAAATCGGACCTCAAATCGAGGTCCAAAATCTCACATTATTGAAAACCTAAGTTCTACCCAAAACCCCAAATTTCCATTTTTGAAAATCTTTGATTGAAGTTGAAATTATGTTAAAAGATGTTAAGGAGTAGGAAAATTAGGTTAGAAACCGCGTACCAATTGATTTGGAGTAGAAAAGTTCTTTAGGAAATCGCCTCTTAGGTTTTGGGTTTGTGAACAGTGGAAAAATGGCTGAAATTTCGGATATATATACTTTTGGGATGGGCTGGTTTCGGACCGCACAAAAACGCAACGCGGCCACACCGAGAAGGAAAAAAATGAGGCTCTCTTAACCTACTCAGTGCGGACCGTACAGATTTGGTATGCGGCCGCACTGGTTGACCTAGAACTACCCACCCTCGGAGACCCTGCCAGGCGGATCGCACAAGAAGTGACGAGGCCACACGGCCCCTAGTGCGGACCGCATGGAAATGCTCGCGGCCGCACTGGTGTCTGCAACCCTGAACCTGATATTTTCCTAAGCTTAAAACATCTCGAACCACCACCGAATCATACCCGAGCCCTCGGGGCTCATAACCCAACACAAACGCCGGCTTAACAACATCCTATGAACTTACTCGTGCAATCACATCGCGGAAATAACATCATTTACATAGAATTAAGCCTCAAAATCATAATTTCACTCTTTAACACTTGAAACTCAAAATTTCCATTTTCAAGTATGAAATACATCAAACGACGTCCGATTCAAATGAAACTTCATAGATAGCGTTTAACAATTATTTATGACTTTTACCAGGCTTCGGAACAGAAATACAAGCCCGATACCATTACCTTTTGCTCATTTTTCAAATTCATTTTCCTTAAACATTAACAGAAATTAATTAAACTGAAAAATTATTTTCTCGGGCCTAGGACCTCGGATTCTGATTCCGGGAATACGCCCGATTTCCAAATTTAATTACGGACCCCCGGGACTGTCACATCACGGGTCCGGGTCCGTTTATGCAAAACATTGACCAAAATCAACCATAACAATATTGGTATCAAAATTCATAGTTTTTAACACGGAATTCAAATATTTTCACATAAAAAATTTTTGGCTTCGTGCTCGGATTGTGCATGCAAATCGAGGCAACCCAATAAGAGGTTTTCAAGGCCTCTGAAGCACAAGGAAAGGGAGAATTAAGGTAATTCCCCTCTGGGTCATCACAGTATCAGAGCCGACCTTTTAGCTGTATTGTTCGGTGTTTGAAAAGGTTTTGATATTGTCTGTGTGGTATACATCATACCTATTAGTAATCTATGTATTTCCTGGACAACTTGGTGTATATGTATTTTGTCCCTTTTCGATTTAATTTTTAAGCGTTGAAAAAGTTTTGTTCTTGAAGGATTTTTGGTTGTCTTAGGTTTATGCTAATTAAATAGAATTTTTGGTGGCGTAAACCGTTTCACACTGATAATTGGGCATTACTGTTTGAATGCTTGAATCGATTTAGAAGAGACATTGGCAAGTAATTAATTTGTCTTATTATCATTCATTATTTAAAAAATTACAAAACAGGAGATGTGCTGTAAGAATATTTCCTTCAAGGTTAAAAAATCATGGTGCATTTGTTTGAACGAAAGAGGTTTATTAAACCCACGTGATTCGACAAAGAAATAATTATTGTTGTCTTTTTAGTTAACATAGAAGTTTTTGATTCTTGTGTATTTGAATATATTTATTTGGTTATATTGAAATAATTTTGACTTTTAAATTATGGAAATATTCTGTTTTTCTTGCCATAGTTCTTATTTGCATCTGCTTGTCATGTGTTATAAGATTAATACATGAGTTAAGTTCTTATTGCAGTATGTAACTTCAAACATCCATCTTGACTTAGTTTTGGATAAAAAGATTCTGTTTTGGAGGAAATTGGAAATATTTATGTGATATATAGAAAATACCTGATTAAAATTTATTCGTTTTACTACTGTTTGAAACTGGTATTATAATATCAAGATTAATTATACGAATTAATATTTGTTTATGGACTATTGAAGATTGGTTCTTATTTAATTCGTGTTCCAATTTTGAAATCGATCAACATTATGTATAAGTTGATTGTTGGGAAAATCACGATGAGATGTCAATTTGAGTTTTCTTTTATGTGATATACTTAGGAATAGCCATAGCATTTTGGGTACTTAATATAAAAGCAATTGAGTTACTTTATCACAAACGTTTAGTGATTAAAGGTTATAATAACATCTATTCAGTCAAATTATCTTATTAAAATGGTAAACCCGGCCCTACTGGGAGGTAACCATTTTTGTGAGATTAATTGGAATGTGATAGTAAATTTTTAAGTTAAATTATCTTATACCCACAGGTACAGATAAATTTTTAGGTATCTTGGTTTACTAGTCTAATAAAGTTAGTAAATTCTATGCATGGGTTGCAATCTCTGCCTACAGGAAGGTCTAGAATTTACTATGAATCGGTATTTTACGCGATTCACTTTTAATGGATTGTACTTCATAGCTTATGTATGTTTATCCTTATTTTGCAGTCTTTTCTGCTGTTCCTACCGCTATTTTTAATGAGAATACTTGAATTCCAAAGCTTTCTGGTGACAATTATGTTGAATGGAAGGAGAAAGTCCTTCTCACTTTAGGGTGCTCGGATCTGGACCTGGCACTCCATGTGGATGAACCACCTATCCCCACGGAATCAAGTACGCCAGATGCTAAGGCTAATTATGAGCGGTGTGAGAGATCTAATCGCTTAGGTTTAATGCTCATAAAAGCTCACATAAGCCAAACCATTATGGGTTCTATCCCTAATAGAGATAAAGTCAAAGCTTACATGAAGGCAATTGATGAACAATTTGTAAGCTCTGACAAGGCATTGGCCAGCACCCTTATGAAGAGGCTCTCAAGTATGACTTTCAACAGAAGTCGTACAGTGCATGAGCACATTATGGAGATGAGAGACATTGCTGCTAAACTCAAGTCCCTTGAGGTTGATATGTCTGAACCAGTTCTTATGCATTTCATTCTCAACTCACTTTCTGCGAAATATAGTCCGTTTAAGATTTCTTACAAGACACATAAGGATAAATGGTGAATCAATGAACTTTTGACCATGTGTGTTCAAGAAGAAGAGCGGTTGAAGCACGAGATACCAGAAAGTGTTAATATGGTGACTCATGGTAAGAGAAATGTGAAGAAGGGAAAAAGTGTTCCCATGAAGAAGAAAAGCACCTTAGACAAAGATGCTTGCCGCTTCAGTAAGAAGAAGGGACACTGGAAGAAGGATTGCCTGAAATACAAGAAATGACTTGAGAAGAAAGGTAATTTTACCTTTGTATGTTATGAATCTAATTTTACTGAAGTTTCTGATAATACAAGGTGATTGATTCTGTGCTGCAATTCACATTGCCAAAATCATGCAGTCTAACTCAAAGGAAGCCGATAGGAAGTGAACAATATGTCTATTCTGGCAATAGGACGCGTTTACGTGTGGAAGGCGTGGGGACTTATAGGTTCATTTTAAAGGATGGTTTTTGCTTAGATTTAGAAAATACTTTTTATGCTCCATAATATTCTAGAAATTTAATTTCTCTTTCAAGACTATCGATTAGTGGATATGCTTTGAATTTTCATTATCCTTCTGTGAAACTTTTGAAAGATAATATCGTTATTGGTTTTGGAAATTTGAATGGAAATTTATATAAAATTGAGCTAGACCCCACATTTGAATGCAATGTTTTAACTTTGCATGATAAAGAAATTGGCACTAAGAGATGTATTATCAGTAAGAACTCATCTAGTCTTTGGCACAAGAGATTGTGACAAATCTCTATTGATAGAGTCAAAAGGTTGGTTAATGATGGAGTTCTATAAGCTCTTGATTTTTCTGACTTTGGAACTTGTGTGGACTGCATAAAGGGTAAGCAGACCAACAAATTAACTAAAGGTGCCAAAAGGAATTCTCAATTACTTGAGATCATACATATAGACATATGTGGAACTTTTCCTACCCCTTGCTTGAATGGTGAGCTCGTTTATTGATGACTATTCAAGATATATCTATCTCTAATTTTTGTTTGACAAATAAGAAGCACTTCATACTTTTAAAGTTTATAAAACTAAAGTAGAGAAACAAACTGGTGCTTAGATCAAAATTGTAAGATCTGATAGGGGTGGTGAATATTATGGTAGGTACACAGATAAGGGACGAGTTAAGGGCCATTTGCTGAGTTCCTTGAAAGTGAAGGTATAGTTACTCAATATACCATTCCAGGAACACCACAACAAAATGGTGTGGCAGAAAGAAGGAACCAGACATTAATGGACATGGTAAGAAGCATGATTAGCAGATGAAGTTTACCTTTATCCTTATGGAGTGAAGCTTTAAAAATCGTTGTGTATATTTTAAATAGGGTTCCATCCAAGGATGTCCCCAAGACACCTTTTGAGTTATGGAAAGGATGGAAACCTAGTGTAAATTATTTACACGTTTGGGGATGTCCATCTGAAGTGAGGGTTTATAACCCACAACTAAAAAAGTTGGATGAAAGAACAATAAGCGCTTACTTTATAGGCTATGCAGTTAACTATAAGGAATTTAGGTTTTATTGTCCTCTCATTCTCCTAAAATTGTTGAAGCTAGAAACGCTAAATTGCTTGAGGAGCATGAAGAAAGTGGGAGTAGTTCGACTCAAAGGGTGGAATTGGAAGAAATAAGGGAACCACCTGTGCTACCTTTATATATTGGGAACTTGAATGTTACTCAGAAAAGTTCTAATGAATTATCTGAACAACAACAAGTTCTAGAGCCACCACCACTTGAGGAGATACATGAAGATCAGCCCGCTATACCTGAACCTACTGAAGAAGTGTCTGAACCAGTGGGAGTGAGAAAATCCTCAAGAATTCGAAAATAAGCAATTTCTAGCAACTATGTTGTATATTTCCAAGAGTCTGATAATGATATTGGACTAAAGGATGATCCATGCTTATTTTCACAAGCCATGAGCGGATAAAACTCCACACTTTGGTATGATGTCATGAAAGATGAGTTAGAATCTATGGCTAAAAACAAAGTCTGGGATCTCGTCGAATTACCAAAGGGATCCTCTACCATAGGTTCCAAACGGGTCATTAAAACTAAAAGAGACTCATTTGGTAATATCGAATGATATAAATCTAGACTTGTAGCCAAGGGTTTTACTCAAAGGGAATGCATTGATTACCATGATACTTTCTCTCCAGTATCGAAGAAGGATTCATTGAGAATAATCATGGCTTTAGTAGCTCATTTTGACTTAGAGTTATATCAAATGGATGTGAAAACAGCTTTCCTTAATGGAGATCTTGAAGAGGTATACATGCGTCAGCCTGAAGGATTTTGTGATAAGGACAAAAGTCACCTTGTTTGCAAGTTTAATAAATCCATTTATGGGCTAAAACAGGCTTCCCACCAATGGTATACTAAATTTCATAATGTTGTTTCTTCATTTGTATTTACGGAGAATATCATTAATCAGTGTATATACCTTAAGATAAGTGGGAGAAATATATTTTTCTAGTCCTATATGTGTCACGACCCAAACCCAGTCGTGATAGCGCCCAACCTAAAAGATAGGCTGTCACGGCCCAATTACCAAATCCGGTCGTGATGGCGCCTCTCGTGAAAACAAGGCCAGCCAGACCGTTTTAGAAAATCTCTTAAAGGAGTTAGTCAGTTATATAATAGTTCGAATATGAATTATTGATATTAATTAATATAAATACAATCCAATACAGCCCGACCGGGCTATCACAAGTCACGAGCATCTAGGAGGGTCTTTATTAAAATTTTAAAGTCTATAATACATAGAGTAAACTCTGGGAATCAAGAAGAAGAAGAATCTCGGTGCCGCGAACGCCGGCGGTCATCTTGCTTTGCTACGATAGCAATACCTTCAATCCGCTATTAACCCGCTACTGGGTGAACAGTACCTGCAACTGCACGCGAGGTGCAGGGAGTAAAGTGAGTACTTCCAACTCATTGGTAATAAGAGAGAATTAATATCTGAGCGATAAGAAAACACGTATGGTCACACCAAACTGCAATAAACGACAAAACAACCCTTTGAGAAAAACCGAAATACTGTGAAAATCCTTTTAGAAAATCTCAAGATTAGTTCAAAAATCTTTTTTACAAAGTCTCTTTTTCAAATATCTCTTTTATTTTCAACAGCCCAGCATATGAATGATATATCAGCTAGAACAAGTCAACTCATAAGTCTACCTCTTGGGCACATCACTCCTGAACATATAACACCAGGGTATCTGGTCAACAAGGCAAGTAACAGTATATATGCCAATGATATATGAGTGCTAAATATCGTGTCACGTAGTACAAACAGGAGTGAATGCATGAATGCAATGCAATGCACATGACCGCTACGACCCGTAGCCCGATCCATGGGTACCCTGCGCTCACTAGGGGTGTGTACAGACTCCGGAGGGGTTCCTACAACCCAAGCGCAATAATACTACAGCGTGCAGTCCGATCCATATAATATACTACTGTGGCGTGCAGTCCGATCCATATATAATACTACTGCGCGTGCAGTCCGATTAATACAATATGCTACTGCGGAGTGCAGTCCGATCCATGCAATATTCCATTGCACACATAACACTCGAGGCTTGAAAGCCTCATCACTCTTCATGTCCTCACATATGGCCCTCAGCCTCAATCAGTCCAAAATAGTCAAAAGCCCCTCGGGCATCCGTAAAACAATAATACTCAGCTCAAACAATAGTTCAAATATCAGTTAAAACTCCAAGTTTGAGAAAAATATAGCTGAGTTCATGAGATAGTGCAAATGACATGGACTGCTTTCAAATAATATTTCAAACAGTGAGGAAAATAGTGATGATAGTTCAGAAAGAGTTCAAATAATCGGCAATAAGCCCCAAGTATGGCAATGAGCCCAAGTCATAGTGATAACAACAAATTATTTACAATATCACGGTAAAAACCAGTCACAATCCCCAACGGTGCTCTACCCCACGCTCAGGTCCAGCGTGCAAGTCACCATAATACATCACTAGGATGTGCAAATTCAGGGTTTTAAACCCTCTGGATATCATTCCCAAATATTACTCACCTTGAACCTGTGAAATTCCTCGCTCGCGACACCTTTGCCACTCAAATTGGCCTCCACGTGCGTCAAATCTAACCAAAATCAGCACAAATATATCATAATATGCTAATGGGACAACACCCAATCGAAAACAATCAAAATATAACAAAATATCGAAACTAGCAAAACTCGAGTCCCAGGCCCGCTTCTTGAAAAATTACGAAACTTACATTATCGGAATCCCCGTCTCGCCACGAGTTCATGCATACCAAGAACTTGCAAATCCGAGCTCAAATGACCTATCAAATCCCAATTTGAAATATCAAAAACTCAAGCCCTAGTTTCTTCAACTTTATACCCAAATTCAGAGAATTAATGGATGATTCTTTGATTAAATGATGTTTCTAGACCACGAGACTTACCTTCAATCACTTCCCCGCGAAACCCTTTTCAAAATCTACCAACAAGCTCTCAAGGTGGTGCAAAAATGCTGGAAAAATGAACCCAAGTCGCGGATGAAATGTTATAGAATAGTTCGTCCCGGGCATATTTTTACTCTATGTGATCGCGGTCACCACCCCTGCAATCACGATGACAAAAAAATCATAGGCCAGAAATTTGCCTTACGCGAACGCGGTACCCAAGCCGCAAACACGATGCTTTAGAGCCTAACACTACGCGATCGCAACTCAACAAACGCGAACGGGAAGAACCCAGAATCCAACCCTACGCGATCACGAGCCTTCCCACGCGATCGTGAAGGCCAAATTTCTGCAACACCAATAGCTGAAAATCTGTTATTTTTAAAGTCCAAAATGGTCCGATTGACCACCCAAAACTACCCCGAGGCCCCCCGGACCTCAACCAAAAACACCAACTCATTCTAAAACATTATTCAAACTAGCGCCAATCATCAAAACACATCCATTAACACAAAAATCATCAATGTTCGACGGATTCAAGCTTAAGTTTAACTAAAACTTCCGAATCTCACATTCGATAAAAAACCCAACCAAACGACATCCGAATGACCTGAAAATTTGCAGACATATCCAAAATAACCTAACAAAGCTACTGGAACTCTCAGAATTCCATTCTGACTCCCGGATCAAAATCTCACCTATCAACCGGATTTTGCCAATATTCCAACTTCGCCAATTCAAGCCTATTTCTACAGAGGACCTCCAAATTCAATTCCAATCGCCCTCCTAAGTCAGAAATCACCCCCTCAAAACTAGCCGAATCGTCAGAAATCCATTACGAGCCCTATAACTCATAAGTCAACATCCGTTTGACTTTTCCAATCTAGCCTTCTCTTAAAGAAGCTAATTGTCTCAATTCCAACCAAACTCTGTCCGAATCACTTCAAAATCTCTACAAACACATATAATGAAACATATAGAAACATAAAACGGGGAAAATAGGGGGGGGGGTAACTCACGTGACGGCGGGTCGGGTCGTCACATTGGCAAGCCTGACCATCACTCTCTCTCGTTTCGGTAATAAATCTCAAACCAATAGTTTAAGGAAACAATGTAATGATTTCTGAATAATAATTCAATAATATCAATGGAGTAATACGAAGATAATCTAAAATCTGAATAAACTCCCCTAAAAGATCTGGGTCACGAGTCTAGAACCTCTAAACAAAACTGGATAATAATATCTGAATGAAAATATAAAAGTCTAGAAAGGTATATAATAATAATAATAATAATGATAATAAGATAAAATATGAAGAGCAGCAAGGTCCTGCAAACATCAAGCAGCTACCTCAACGTCTCAGGAAAATATCTGGAGACTATGAGTGTCAGCTAAGCCTCCGGTGTACCCGAATCTGCACACAAGGTACAGGGAGTGTTGATACCCAATTTTCCCTATGTAATTTTTTGCACCAAAAATACCTTCAAAATAGTATATGTATGCATGCCTGGAAATTTTTGTACTTTTTCTGTAATTTCTAAGATTTTTAAAATCAATTTACTGCCTATTTTTAATAGTACAAAGGCCAAAATTATTTCTAAATTATTATTTTTAGTGAATAGTTTTCACTCTCATATTTTCATACAAAATATAACATATGTAATTTTTGCACATTTTTTATAAATTTATTTGGAATTTTTAAAGATAATTGCATGAAATTGCAATTATGGCCTATTTTGTAATTAACTATATTTTACAGCTATAATATTATTTTTAATATTTTTAGATTGATATTTATATGTTATTAATTATTCTACGTTTTCAATTTAGATTTCTAAATTATTTTAGCTATTTTACAAAATATATTGGGAGAAATTGGCTATTTAAAAGTTGGCCAGATTTAATTTAAAATATAGCCTAAATTGCACCCTATTCAACCCAATTTTTAAACCCAATTTTAATGACCCAATTGTCTAAGCCCTGACCCTTACCCCTTTGATTTTAACCCGGTCCGCCTTTAGTTTAATATGAGCCGTTGATCAAATAGGATCAACGTCCCAGATTCTCTTTCCTTAATTAAATCAAACGACCCCCTCCTAAACCCTCATTCACACACACAGTCTCTCTCTCTCTCTCTCTCTCTCTCTCTCTCTCTTTCTCTCTCTCTCTCTCTCTCTCTCTCTCTCTCTCGAACAAACGCTCTTCCTTCTCTCTAGAACCTTCTGGTTCTATCCTTCTTCTCCGATGAAGTTCGTCGCCTCTCCGGCCATACTCCTCCCTCGCTTCTCTCGATCTCTAGCCACCATAGAACCTCATCTCGGTGTTTCTCCCTAAAGTATGAAGCCCAGTTTTGCCATGAAATACGCTCGCTTATGCTTTGCCTGGGTAGGTTGCCGGCCTTTCTCCGGTGGGTTTTGTCCGATGATGCCTTATATGGCATTATTAACAAGTTTCACGACCAGGTTTCTCATTTCCCTAATTTATTTTACTAACCCTAATTTTTGCCTAATTCTTTAATCTCTACCTTTTCAAACGATTTTCAGTTTAATCTTTGTATTCTACACTACTTTTCACTCGATATCTCCGATTAATTCAAGTTTTCAATATTTTTTCTCTTTTTTCAAAGCTAGGGTTTCCGAACCTTTTTTCAAAATCGCTATATCTTCTGATTTTTCTTGAGTATTATGTGGTTATGTTTGTGTTATGTGTTTGTTTGTGTTGTCTTCTTGTTACTCCGAGTTCCATGCTTTAAGTTTTCTACTTGGGTTCAATCTTCTATTGAATCTATGATTTTCTTACTTCGGGTTCTCTGATTTTCATGCCTGTTGTGCTTTATGGGTCTAATTGTTCATTTTTTCACCTAATATCCTGCTGATTTTGTGCATCTCTGCGAATCCTTAATCTGTATGTGTTTTCCTTGGAAGTTTTACACTGCTTTTTTGAATTACTTCCTTATTTGTGATATCCTTTCCTTACTTAGAACTAATTCCTTGTGATTTTAGTCTCATCCATGATTCTTTGATTATTTCAAAGTTAATTTATATTTTACCATATTTATGTGGATGGACATGCTTTCAAATATTCATTATATATTTTCCTTACTTGAAATACTACGTATTTAGCCCTTATTACATATTACATGCTTTACTACTCCTACTATGGTAGATGCAGTAGACTAATTGATTCCTTTCCTTTTAAAATAACTTCTTATTATCGTTTGACTTTGATTCCTTAATTAAAGGGGAGTCCTTATACTGATTTGATTAGGATTGAAATTATAGACTGATACCTTGCTTGTTTACTCGTTTTCAGTACTTTAAGTACCCCCCATTCTCTTTTGCATAACACAACAGCATATTGCATATCTCACACACATACAGATACAAGTTCAATCTCTCTGAACTCTCTTTCAAAAACACTCAGTGCTCCCTCTTTCTCTATTGTTTCTATTCAAACTCTCTCTCATTCTTCAATAGAACACTTAATCGGCTGAAAGCCAAGATTGATTAATAGTGGCTGTTTATTTCTACTACTTGGGTTCTACTGCATTTTTTACTTAGGTTTGCATGCTGCTTACTTCTTTGCCCACTGTTTCTCTCACTCTCTGCACACTTTTCTCTCCTTTGTGCATTATTTCTCATTGCTATCATGTTCAATTATCTGCAACTGGTATGTCACCTATTTTAGATACAACTTCGAAAACAACATGCTTCTACTAGTTTTGCACTTCATCTTGTTTCTTATGTGCTTTTACATATGGTTCAGTTGCTCTTATTGCCACTAGCATGTATCTATTAGTCTGCCTAATTTGACTTAGCATGTTCCCTACCACCTTCCCTGTCTCAATGTATGTTTCCCTCTTCCTTGTGCACTATTAGCATGTATCCAGGACCTGCTTGGCTACTTGATTAGCCTGAAACCTCTTCCTGAGGTTGCTTCTGTTTGGGAGTTTGGTGCAGTACGAGCTTGACTCCTTATCTGCCATGTCTGATTTCCTTTCTTGGATATGTTGTACATATATGAGTAGTTTCATTGCTTATTTGTTCCCTTGCCCTATTCCCCTGCTTGTGTGACTCTTGTTTTGAAACTGGTCAGTCCAAATGAATTTTAAAAGAACTCTTTCAACTCTTCTTACTGTTTTCCTCTCAAACTGTCTCTCAACTGTTTTAAACTCTTTCAATCTCACTGTTCTTAGAACTTAGGTTCTGCCCCCTTAGTGTAAGCATTGCATTTGGAGCCTTGAGCACCCACTGAACTTTGATGCACAAGGATGGCACTTCCACACTTGCACTTGTCAATAATGATATATTTTGGGTGTTTGGTATTGGCTAGGGGTTCAAACGAACCCTTAGGGAATATTACCGCACCCAAACCTGGGTAAAGGCTGTGAAACTTGAAAAAAGTGAGGTTGAAGATTTTGCTCCTGGTTGTAGGCTCCCTATAGAATAGCTTTTTATTTTTATCACTGTTGTATTTTTAATTATTTGGGCTGTAATAAATTTCTAAAGAATAATGGGGGATATAGTGAATTTGGGAGGGTTATGCATGCTTAGTTAAGGGAATGGGTAGAAAACATGTTCATAAGGCTTTACTTACTTACTTATGCAGTAGACACCATGTTTAGCATATGCATCTCGTTTGTAGAAATCTTGTTCTTAGGTCTCTCACTCTCAGTATGTTATTTTGTACATTTTCATAATCACAACCAGTTAATAATCAATGTTATTATCATTGCATTTGGATACCATGTTTTAGGACCTTTGTGTGCATTAGAATCTGTACTTAGGGCCTTTTTGCTTGCAACTGTCGAATGCTTCGCTAATTTGGTAAAACTGGTCAACAAACTCCTTTTAAAACTGGAAACTAATATACATGTCCACCTTCTTTTATGGTTTAAATAACACCTAGGCAAACCTTAGGCCGGATAAAATGGGTTAATCCCATTAAGTTGTGTTTAAATTACTCCACCTCTGTCTGAATTCGCTTATCCCTGAAGCTCCCCTGATTGTATACAAATACTTTTGCCTATTTATATCACCTGGACAAATACTTTTACCGAATTACTTTTCTTCCCCCTAGCCCATAACTGGACTACTATTTTCCTAAAGAACTATCTGAGTACTGTATATTCTGTAAGTTTCCAAATTGTAGTTCTAAGTTAATATGTTTTACTGTTTTTTTTACACTTCTGCAGTCTTAAAAAAATACTATCATATATGTTCTGCTACTCCTCCTGTCCGAAAACTGCCTTTACCATGTGTTCCATAAGTGTTTCTTTTAAATGTTTTCTGCAGATTCCTAAAACTGCTACTATTTTTTTAGTTTTGAACGTTTTTTCTTGCAAGTCTTTTCTGCAAATTCTCCAGCTTTTGTTTTATACTTATGCTCAGCTTTAAAAAATTCTCCCTTACTTAGACCTTAAATATGTTTGAGACGTGCTAATTACGTGTTTGTTCATATAGGGATATTTGAGACTTTATATGATTTACGTGATTCCAATATTGTGTAGTCCTATTTGTTTTGTATGTCGATTAGCATTTTAACCTTTAAACTTAAGAGTTCAACCTAGTTCCTACCTTATTGGAATAGTGATCCTAAATGCCCTCAAGGATCTATAGGGCGGGGCGGGTAATAGCATGCAATAAGCAATCGTGACCAATTCACACGCTTAAATAACCTCTACGGGGTGAAAATGGTAAAATATGGAGATGATGACAATGCGATAATATCATAAAGCGACCCCTCTTTGGGGATATATGCGGGATATTGTATCTAATGATCCATATTATAGTTAAACCTAGGACCCCCTTTACCTTTACTTTTCGTCTAAGTACTTCCTCTAAAATTTCCTTTTACTTATACTATTCTTCTTTCAAAATTGATCATTAGTTTTGTATTCTTTATATGCACATTTGCTTGTCTATTTCTATGCTTCTTAAAGTCACATCTAAGTAAGGCCAAGAACCGTACTAGTGGATCTTGAAAGGTGCCTAACACCTTCCCCTCGAGATAATTTCAAGCCCTTACCCGAACTGTGGTTTTCATTCAAAATCTTCTTCTTCTTAAGTCCTAATGCACTATAATCATTAGGTGGTGACTCTTTTAACTCCGTAACCCAGTTCCCAAAAGGGAATAAGAGTTGTTTTATCCATAATGTCGTAAACCCGATTTTGCTTCTTTCAGGGGGAAAAGGGGGCGTCGACATGGAGTAGGGTTGAGTACTACCAACTCAGTGAGTAATAAGCATATATGAAGTCTGAAAGTAAGAAATCCACGAAATACCACAAAGCAAAGCTAAAACTAACTGTCATATACCTTAGCTACGAACTAACAGAAAAGCAATATCAAATATAACAGTCAAATGTCAGATAAATATGCAATGCAATGCACATGAAACCGCTACAGTGTGCAGCCCGATCCGTTTAACATTGACAACGCTCACTGGGGTGTGTACAGACTCCGGAGGGGCTCCTTCAGCCCAAGCGCAATATCAGCCAGGTATTGACATAAAATAGGCTCTCGACCTCAATGTCAATATCTGATAATCGCTACAGCGTGTCGCCCGATCCATGCTCAGTCCACAGTTTGTAAATGACTCATACAACAGATTCAGTTAAATTCTCTGTTTCCAATTACTAAGGATTAGTTAATTTAACTTTTGGAAAGGTGACTTAGCATTTTATAACAGTGATTAATCACAACAATAAGATCAATAATTATGCAAATCATGCTATCACAAAGATATTCACCCTAGACAGATGCTACAGATCGGCACAAGGCCCCAAAATATGGAAATAAACCCAATTATCAACAATACAATGTGTGTATCAGCCGCAAATAATTATATTTAGCTCTCGGGATGGACCAAGTCACAATCCCCAATCATATGCGATCCTGCACCTGTCATGTGGTGCGAGTCACGCCCTAACATAGCATCACAATGTGATAAACCGAGGTTTCAAACCCTTAGGCCATCATCTATTCAAACTAATCACCTCAAGACGACCAAAAGTCTACTCTGCGATGCCCTTACCTTTTAAATTTGCTTACTCGCGTGACGAATCTTCCTAAAAATCACACAAACATAGATGAAGTTCGATTTCTAAAAGATGGGGTTTTAGCCATACATATCCGAAATTCGTCCCCTAAATGATACTACTATGATGCAATACGGTCATGTAACTTCCATCTACAATACAACACTCAATAGTGCCAATATTACTAATAATTTCCATAAATTATGCCATTTAGGCATATTATCAAACACCTACACCTCATTACTGTAGTATTGGTTCCTCCAACTATCACCATCAACTAACAATTCATCCTACTACTATTCTTTAACAATTTATACTCCTAACATTGCATGTGTGATCAACCATTCACACCCAAACCTATAAACATTCCATCAAATAAATACCTTTAAATCCCTACCATGTTCATGTATTTAAATTGGATATTTATGGCTTCTAACCACCATACTATAAATTGTACTACTTAATTCATACTCATATTCCCATAATATATCCATATGTGTAAGTCTAAGGTGTAGGAGTTATCTTTTGGAGGAAATCTTGCAAAACCCTCATTTGAGTTCATGAAGGAATTTCTTGAAAATCTAAGGATTTTTAAGATCAATCCATGTTAATATAAGCATTTGGGAGTAGTAATCAACTCAAAATACTCCAAAAATCTTACCTTAGGAGTGCAATTGGGTGTCTTGGTCGAATTCGGGGTGTTGGGGAAGACCTAGGCTTGGGAAATGACTCAAAGTCCGTCATTTCCCGTCCTTAGGTGTATTTAGAGGCCTGACACTAGCGCTCCCGCGCTAGTCCCACTCTAGTAAGGTAGAAGGAACCTAATTAGAACTGGCTACGCGCTCCCGTGCTAAGGCCGCGCTACTGACACATGCCTAGTAAAATGATCATAACTTTCTCTATGCAACTCCAAATTATGAACGGTTTGTTGTGTTGGAAATTGAACTCAAAGGGATTTAATTTTACAGGTATATCCTTACACAACACATTATATAGCTAGAGATATGGTCGTTTAAAGTGAGGTCTTGTATACACTTATTTACAATTTCGTCTATTATGAAATTTCCCGACTTCAAAAGTTCCCATTAGCCATCCGAAATCACCCTGAGGTCCCCGGGACCTCAACTAAAAGTGCAAACCCATCCTAAAACATCATATGAATGGGTTCCAACAATAAAAATACATCCAACAACACAGAAATCACCAATTCTCAACGGATTCAAGCGTGAGAACTTTGAAACTTCTAACTTCCACATCCGATGCTGAAACACGCCAAAAATAGTCCGAATAACCGCAAATGTTGCAGACAAGTCCAAAATGACATAAAGAAGCTAAATCAACTCTCGAAATTCCATTCCAACGTCCGGATCAAAATATCTCCTATCAACCGGAAATCGTCAAAATTCTAACTTTGCCAAAATAGGCAAACTTCTTCACCGGGCCTCCAAAATTACTTCCGATTGCGCTCCTAATCCTTATATCATCCCCCGAAACTAACCAAATCATCAAAAATCAATTCCGAGCCTTCTAACTCACAAGTCAACTCCCGATTCACTTTTCAAACTAACATTCTCTTAAAGAGACAAATTGTTTCATTTCTTATCGAAATCGCTCCAAATAAACTCTAATGCACCCAATACCGATAATGAAACATAAGAAAGAAAAAATGGGAAGAACAGGCTCGTAACTCATGATACGACGGGTCGGATCGTCACATTCTCCCCAACTTAAACAAATGTTCGTCCTCGAACGTGCCTAGAGTTGTTCCAAAAGCCCAACAATTGCTGAATAACCTTACCATGTATAAATTTGGGGATGAAATCATGTTCCTATCTCATATAGGTCTAATAATACAATACAAATGAAATTTCACCGCCATTTAGACCATAAACCGTAGACCCACATTGCACTTTCCGATATCATACCCAGAATTAACACGAACCAGCTGTAATAATCCCACAATCCAACACTCGGAACGATAGTCTCTATTCACAGCAGTTGCCAACAATACCCAAATACCGATAGGAAACCTCTTGTTAGCTAAAGTCTTATTCCAAAACTTTCATATACTGCCAACTATAAATAAAAAACGCGACAAAACGTAACTATTTCTCATATCAATCATTTATGAAGTCATTTCCTCTTTTACTATTATCGCAATAGATTTTCGAGCAGAACCTCAATATTATCCTCCTAACAAGCTGAAATCAATTCCGTTCATATTCATCACTGCCCCTAATAATCATCTCGAATCCAACATACTACTCTGGTGTTATAACACCCCAATACAGGCGTAAGCCACATCTTGCATAATACACGCACCCATAATAAATGATCCAAACATACTCAAATCATGAAAATGACTCAACTGAGAGAGTTGTACCTCAAACTCACTAGTACTGCCACAACATAAGGCTGAGACCCGGTATCACATCATAGAAATAGGACACACGAATTTGACCGGCAAGGTCATGTTTCCACACATCTTTGCTGCAACGCGCGATCTTATCCAAATACTACTCCACATGAAACACCTCAAGTCACAATGCTTGAAGTCGACAACCATGCTCAATTTATGGCTGGAGCCAGAGCAAATCATTACACCCACGGTGAAACAAATAACACCTACTACGCAAACCTGATAGAACATAATCCAACTCATCTCGCCACTCAACTCGTGGCATTCCCGGCATAGCCCATGGCACAATAGTTCAGAATTGCTTGACGCTAAGAAAACCAGTCTAAATTCTAACATCACATACAAAATCTGACATACCAGCAAGTAATAATCTACTCGAACCTCCAAATCTTGATAGCCGTTAAACAATACCAACGCACACGATCAACAATCACCATATAGCATGTACATGAGAACTCCCAGTCTCTAACTTTATATAGCACACACATCATCATACCTTACCCCAATACTATTGAAGTGCAATCAACTTAATCACATTGGCCTTTTTCTGAAACATGTAACCTCTATAAATCACTATGATTAGAAATAAAATTTCCTTAATCATTTGAAGATCATTCACCCTAATCATCAGAAACTCATTTCTCTAATCATACAAAGTTGCCCGTACTGCCTAAGAATGTTATGAATTTCCATTCAGGACTGGACCATGACCTTACACACGCAATTCTCAATCCTTCACAACATATCTCATATACCATATCATCTTAAGGTATCATGAGGACTTCACCTCCCATTTCGAACCAGGAACGTTTACGTACTCAATTAATCAAGAACTTTCATTGATCCCCTTTAAAAAAAAAACCATTAAACATCTCATGCTCTGTATGACACACATATTTCCTGTTCAAATTCTTACATACCTACACGACGGATAAGATCTGTATAAATTCATAACACTGCCGAATCAAAAATTCATTGGGTCTATACTTCTGGGAAAAACTATCACCTCATCCTGAACCAGACAAAAGTCTTAGCCCATTAATTTACTTCATATACTAGATTGCACTGATCTCGAATTCAATGACCTTGTCTTACCCATTACGAACTACCCAAGAAATAATCCACCTCAAATATAATCAAAAGTTGCATATGATGGCCCAATATGCCAATAGGATACTAATTCAAACGTGTTACAAAAGGAAAACAAACTCTGGAAGGAATTACCAATCCTACATACTAATACAGACTTTCCTTAGAAAATAGGAAGCAAGGCATACAGAATAGCATATAGAAAACTATGCTTAGTATCACACTATTGTAGCGTGCAACCCGATCCAGATAACATACCCATGGCGGCGTGCCACCCGATCCATACATAGATCTCACATAAGGAGATAAAAATCGAGCCAAATTTCCTCATTACAATAAAATATAGAGTATCAGTCATAAGCATGCTAAGTGCATAATAATATCTTTGAGTGATATATAGCATTATAAGCTACAAAACTCAAGCACAACTGAGGTGCGATGTACAATCTGAATTTCAAGTGCCAAGTTGCTCAGGTAAGATCATTCCTATGCGGATTCTCAACACATGCCATTTCACAAATCACATAGAGTAATGCATCACTACACGAGATATCTGACAATAAGCCATCAACCTAGCTACTCCTCCATGAGGACCGAATTACTAAAATGCACCCATCTGGCCTAATATAGAGCCATTATTCACATTAATATCCATCGACTTCAAGACGATTCTGATCACACTAAACGAGTCTGATAACCTTCCAAAGGTCCATAATAACTTCCAATTTCTTCATAAAACACAAGAACAACCATCACAGTCGGAGTAATCCTCCCCAGTTCACAACACATTATGCAAACTGCCCTCCAGGAATGAATCTTCAATTTAACGACACCATCACAAACTTCATACTTGGTTTACATCATTAGTCAATCTAGTGATCACATGCCATATTTATATAATCTTCTCATGGGATACACCCCCACAACATACCACAACAATACCTGGAGCGTACCTCTAAATCACAGGCCGCACTAACGTTGAAGAGCGATCAAGAATCATTAACCAAGATGAAAAACCCTTTTACAAAACATCGATCTTAGGGGACGCTGAAGACAACGCCAACTTATCGTAAACATCGAAACTTATGTCCTGATCATCCGAGCTCATGACATCTTGTCAAAACAAAAAAAGTTTTTCCTTCACTCATTCCATTCTCGGCCCAGTTTCCATAACTAGAACTTATTCACTAGCATGCATCAAATCGGAGCTAACATAGTACATAACTGTACAATCTGCTAACTAATAGCAGGCTCCCCAATTTGGCTCGAAGCTATATATCACAACATATATACTTTATTGCCGCCGTAATACCATGGTGAGATGAAACTCACTCCTTCATAAGCTTGTGGAAACACGAACCATCAGAAATTTTAACTCTTTTGCAAATTTTTTTAACCCTTCCGCAATTCTTGCATTCATTCACGCAATAGTTAAGTCCACTCTATAGGCAACAAAATTTTTACTAAGTCCCAAATTTTTCAAAAATTTCGGTGGAGTTTCCTTTGTAATTGAGCCTACCTACCTGCCAGAGAGTCACCAAAACCATCCTAACAACACGTCCATAACTTGACAAAGCATGACAATGTACATCAACAACATTAATCTCAATACAACATGTATTCCATTATCAAAATTGATACATGGGCATGCATTGCACCTATTTGAATCATAACACATAGAAAATGCCTTTCGAATACACATAAGGATCATGCCACTTAAGGAGACTTCGCAGGAGATATCCCACCCGCTTCGCCTCAATTCAGTGTTTCAGCCTGCCTTCCACCATCATATACGTTACATGGTCATTTAGCCTTCTCGGGTCTGAACTCAACTCGCAACATGCTATTTACTTCGCTCCCAACAAGGAGACCTGAAAAGATTCTCCACGCACCAACAACTCGGGGCTACACATCCCATCACAAAAGAAATCATACGCTCAGTAGTTTATATATCATCTAGTAGACCTCCAAGTCATATAGACATGCCACACAACACCAACATACTCATCACACAAATACCAAACTGCAATTCCGGCTAATAGCGACAATATCGAACATCTAAGTTTAAAACACTTGCTCACACGATAAGGACCTCAGTGCTGAAGCCCTAGGCAAGGCCCGACCTCAAGTCCTCCAGACTGGCCCAACATCAATCATAGAATTTACATCTCGCCCCTCGATCGGGAATCGCAAGACATCGAAGCACATATAATGCCGAGTGCTCATGCGCGCATGCGAACACATGGAAGGAATTTCAAGAGTTACTCTTTCAAGCTAAATCAAGGACGCACGATAAGATTTCAAGAATGTGAAGAATTTCTTAGAGGTTTGTAGCCTCACGAGGATAGATACGAACGTCTACGTACCGATCCGCGAGACTCTACTAAAGTGGCTCATGACTCGCGAGGCCTAGCAACCTAGGCTCTGAAACCAACTAGTCACGACCCAAACCCAGTCTTGATGGCATCCAACCCTAAAGCTAGGCAAGCCTGACCATCACTCGCTCTCATTTTGATAATAAATCTCAAACTGACAGTTTAAGGAAACAATGTAATGATTTCCGAATAATAATCCAATAATTTCAATGGAGTAATATGAAGATAATACGAAATCTGAATAATTTCCCCCAAAATATTTGAGTCACGAGTCTAGAGCCTCTAAACAAAACTAGATAATAATATCTGAATGAAAATATAAAAGTTTGGAAACGTATATAATAATAATAATAATAATAATAATAATAATAATAATAATAATAATAATAATAATAATAATAATAATAATAAACTAAAGTATGAGGAGCAGCCAGGTCCTGTGAATGTCAAGCAGCTACCTCAACGACTCTGGAAAATATCTGGAGACTACGAGTGTCAGCTAAGCCTCCGGTGTACCTGAATCTGCACACAAGGTGCAGGGAGTAGGGGTGAGTACTACCGACTCAGTGAGTAATAAGCATATATAATGTCAGAAAGTAAGAAATCCACAAAATTCCACAAACAAAGCTAAAACTAACCATCCTATACCTTAGCTACGAACTAATAGCAAAGCAATATAAAATATAACAGTCAAGTGTCAGATAAATATGCAATACAATGCACATGAAACCGCTGCGGCATGCAGCCCGATCTGTTTAACGCCGACGATGCTCACTGGGGTGTGTACAGACTCCGGAGGTGCTCCTTCAACCCAAGCAGGTATTGGTACAAAACAGGCTCTCGACCTCAATGTCAATATATGATAATCGCTACGGCGTGTAGACCGATCCATGCTCAGTCCACAGTATGCAAATGAGTCACACAACAGATTCAATTAAATTCTCATTTTCTAATTACTAAGGAAATATAACTTACAGTAGTTAATTTAACTTCAGGAAAGGTGACTAAGCGTTTTATAATAGTGATTAATCACAGGACTGAGATCAATTATTATGCAAATCATGTTGTCACAAAGATATTCACTCTAGATGGATGCTAAAAATCGGCACAAGGCCCCAAAAATGGCAATAAGCCCAATTATCAACACTACAATGTGCGTATCAGTCGTCAATAATTATATTTAGCTCTCGGGATCGACCAAGTCACAATCTCCAATCATATACGATTCCGCACCTGCCATGGGGTGCGATTCACGCACTAACATAGCGTCACGATGTGATAAACCAGGGTTTCAAACCCTCAGGCCATCAACTATACAAACTACTCACCTCAAGACGGCCAAAAGTCTACTCTGCGATGCCCTTGCTTTTCAAATTTTCTTCCTCGCGTGATGAATCTGCCCAAAAATCACACAAACATCGATGAAGTTCGATTTCTAAAACATGGGGTTTTAGACATACATATCCGAATTTTGTCCCCTAGATGATACTACAATGATGCAATACCGTCATGTAACTTCCATCTACAATACAACACTCAATAGGACCGATATTACTAATAATTTCCATAGCTTATGCCATTAAGGCATATTATCAAACACCTTGTAGGCATAGATATTTACACCTCATTACTATAGTATTGGTTCCTCCAACTAACCGTTAACCAACAATTCATCCTACTACTATTCTTTAACAATTTATACTCCTAACATCGCATGTGTGATCAACCATTCACACCCAAACCAATAAACATTCCATCAAATAAATACCTTTAAATTCCTACCATGTTCATGTATTTAAATTGGGTATTTATGGCTTCTAACCACCATACTATAAATTGTACTACTTGATTCATGCTCATATTCCCATAATATATCCATATGTGTAAGTCTAAGGTGTAGGATCTACCTTTTGGAAGAAATCTTGCAAAACCCTCCTTTGAGTTCTTGAAGGAATTTCTTGAAAATCGAAGGATTTTAAAGATCAGTCCATGTTAATATAAGCGTTTGGGAGTACTAATCAACTCAAAATACTCCAAAAAGCTTACCTTAGGAGTGCAATTGGGAGCCTTGGTCGAATTGTGGGTGTTGGGGAAGCCCTAGGCTTGAGAAATGAATCAAAGTCCGTCATTTCCCGTCCTTAGGTGTATTTATATCCCTGATACTAGCACGCGCGCGCTAATCCCGTGCTAATCTCACGCTAATCCCACGCTAGTGAGGCAGAAGGAACCCTATTAGCGTTGGCTATGCGCTCCCGCGCTAAGGCCGCGCTACTTACACATGCCTAGTAAAATGATCATAACTTTCTGTATACAACTCCAAATTATGAACAGTTTATTGTGTTGGAAACTAGATGCAAAGGGATTTAATTGGATAGGTATATCCTTACACAACTAATTATATAACTGTAGATATGGTCGTTTAACGTGAAGTCTTATGCACACTAATTTACAATTTCGTCTATAATGAAATTTCCTGACTTCAAAAGTTCCCATTTGCCATCTGAATCACCCCGAGGTCCCCGGGACCTCAACCAAAAGTGAAAACCCATCCTAAAACATCATGTGGTTCCAACCATAAAAACACATCCAACAACACAAAAATCACCAATTCTCAACGGATTTAAGGCTAAGAACTTTGAAACTTCTAACTTCCACATCTGATGTCGTAAAATGCCAAAACTAGTCCGAATGACCTCAAATTTTGTAGACAAGTCCAAAATGACATTAAGAAGCTACAAAAGCTCTCGAAATTCCATTCCGACTTCCGGATCAAAATATCACCTATCAACCAAAAATCATCAAAATTCTAACTTCGCCAAAACAGGCTAACTTCTTCATCGGACATACAAAGTTACTTCCGATTGCGCTCCTAATCCTTAAATCATCCCAAAACAAACCAAATAATCGAAAATCAATTCCGAATCTTCTAACTCACAAGTCAACTCGCGGTTGACTTTTTCAAACTAACCTTCTCTTAAAAAGACTAATTATCTCGTTTCTAATCAAAATCGCTCCAAATAAATTCTAATGCACCCAATACCAATAATGAAACATAAGAAAGCAGAAAATATGAAGAACGGGGTAGTAACTCATGAGACGACGGGTCGAGTCGTCATAATATGTGGATGATATTTTTCCTGCAAGTAGTGATTTGGGATTGTTGCACGAGACTAAACAGTTCCTTATCCAGAATTTTGAGATGAAGGATATGGGTGAAGCCTTTTATGTCATTGGCATTGAGATTCACAGAGACAGATCCCAAAGACTACTTGGACTGTCTCAAAAGGCTTACATTGAAAGAATTCTGGAAAGATTTGGGATGAAAAACTGTTCACCTATAGCAGCACCCATAATTTAAGGTGACAAATTCTCATTGAATCAATGTCCACAAAATGCATTGGAAAAGGAGCAAATGAAAGACATTCCCTATTCTTTGCTTCTTGAGAGCCTTATGTATGCACATGTCTGTAGTAGACCTGATATTGCTTTTGCGGTAAGAATGCTCGGCAGATATCAAAGTAACTCTGGTCTTGACCATTGGAAAGCGGTAAAAGGGTCTTGAGATATTTGCAAGGAACCATGGATTTTAAGCTCACATACAAATGCTTTGACTCATTGGAGGTGATTGGATATTCAGACTCTGATCTGGGTGGATCCAAAGACACTGGTAAATCTACTTCAGGATACATTTTCCTTCTTGCTGGAGGTGTTGTGTCTTGAAAAAGCTTCAAGCAAACTATTGTTGCAACATCCACAATGGAAGCTGAATTTATAGCATGCTATGAAGCTACAACACAGGCGTTATAATTGAAAAACTTTATTTCTGGCCTTAGGGTTGTCGATTACATTTCAAGGCCATTAAGAATGTTCTGTGATAATTCAACTGCAATATTCTTTTCTAAGAATTATAAAAGTGGCTGCCGAAACAAGCATATCGACATAAAGTACTTAATGGTTATAGACTATGTGAAGAAGCAAGATGTGAATTTTGAGCATATTAGTACTACTTTGATGATTGCTGATCCAATGACTAAAGGTCTGCCGGCTAATATTTTCAAGGATCATGTAACCCATATGGGTCTTAGTAGCTCAATTTAGCTTTCTTTATTCTCTAACACTTTGTCTAGACATTATGATTATTTTGATATAAATGACAGTGCCACTTTTGGTTTTTCATGTATTATTTGTGATCGTTAGATCAATAAAGTTAGACTCTGAATGACTTATATTAAGTTCATTCATAAAGCTTTTAGACACTTCGTTAGAATATATTGTGCATTATAATACATGGAAGGAAGTGTTTGTTTAAAAGCATGACCGCTATGATTCGTGTAATATATATTCTAATTGAAGTGATTATCGCATAACTTCTAGTTGAGTGATAAAGTTTATGGTCATATTATATGTATATCTCTCGTAAAGGATTATCTGATCTTAAATATATGGGCCAAGTGGGAGAATGTAAGAAATTCACCGTATCTTTCTAGAAATTTCTAGTGTGGCCCACATATAAGGTAATAAATTATTTACCTTGTCTACCAAAGGAAATAATATATCAGATAATATTCTGTAGTTATGCGTATATGGTAGTTTCTTTGATGGAAAGAAATTACCATATATTAGTAGTCCCTAGGGTAATTATAATTTATGGAGAAGTTCCTAGGGCTAAAGTATTTGCCTAAGAGTCCCTAGCCTACCTATAAATACGCCTGTGACTCCATCAGTCTGACATCTTACGATAGGCACATTCTAGAAGGCTCCATAGGTTTTCTGTCAAAGTTTTACAAGGCAATTCTACAACACTTAAACAAATATGGCTGAAGGTACGTTCCTTGTTTAATTTTCGCTGTGTTATCTCTGTGTTTGTATTGGAATTTCAACAGGAAAAGGACCCATAAAATCAATGCCCTAAATATTAAACATTTCACACACGAAAATAGAGTTAAGAGGCATTTCGTCCCTTTTTAAAATGTTACCTATTCTCTGGCATTTATCGCAAGTGGCAATACAATTTCTTGCATCTTTGAATAGAGTAGGCTAGAAAAATCCAACTTCAAGTACCTTAGCTGTCGTCTTTCTTCCTCCATAGTGTCCTCCTACAGCCCCATCGTGGCACTGACTTAAGATGTTGTTCATTTCTGTCTCTGACACACATCTCCTGATTGTTTCATCTGCACACAATTTAAACAAGTAAGGATATTCCCAGTAATAATGTCTTGCTTCTTTTTTAAGTTTTTTCTTTTGTTTATAAGAAAAATCTTTTGGAATCCATCCCCTAGCCAAGTAGTTGGCAATATCAGCAAACCAAGGTGGTCTATTTATAACAGTTGTGATTGCAATTATATGTTCATCGGAAAATTCCTCTTTGATATCTCTTATCCAGTAGGAGGATTTTCCAAATGAGATAAATGATCAGTTACCTGATTCTCAGAACCTTTTTGATCTTTTATTTTAATATGAATTCTTGCAAAAGGAGTATACATCTTAGCAATCTGGATCGAGTATCCTTCTTTGCTAAGAGGTACTTTAAAGCTGCATGATCAGTAAAAATTGTAACCTTTGTTCCTATCAAATAGGAACAAAATTTGTCAAATGCAAATACTACTACAGGTAGTTCCTTTTCAGTTGTAGCATAATTCTTTTGAGCTTCATTGGGGGTTCTACTAGTGTAGTAAATAGGTCTAAAAATCTTGTCTTCTTTTTGGTCCCAATATAGCTCCAACTGCTATATCACTTACATCACATATTATTTCAAAGGGCTGGCTCCAGTCAGCAGAAACAATAATTGGAGCATTAGTCAATTGTTTCTTGAGAATCTCAAATGCTTTCCTACAATTATCTGAAAATTCAAACTTCACACCTTTCATCAGTAGGTTATTCAGAGGTTTTGAGATTTTTGAAAAATCTTTTATAAACCTTCTATTAAAACCTGCATGTCTTAAGAAACTTCTAATGCCTTTAACAATGGTAGGAGGGGGTAATCCTGCTATAAGATCAATTTTGGCCTTATCAACTTCTATCCCTTTAGCAGAAATTTTATGTTCTAAAACAATTCCCTCTGTTACCATGAAATGATATTTTTCCCAATTAAGAACTAAATTTGTCTCTACACATCTTTTAAGCACCAAAGTTAAATGATAGAGACAATCTTCAAATGTCTTACCAAAAAGTGTACAATCGTCCATAAATACTTCAAGAAACTTTTCAGTCATATCAGAGAAAATTACCGACATGCAACGCTGAAATGTAGCAGGTGCATTGAATAGTTCAAATGGCATTCTTCGGTAAGCATACATACCTTGGGGGCATGAGAATGTGGTTTTCTCTTGATCTTATGGAGCAATTGGTATCTGATTATACTCAGAATATTCGTCAAGAAAATAGTAAAAACCATGGCCTGCAACTCTTTCAATCATTTGATCAATAAAGGGCAAAGGATCTTCATTTGCATCACCAGTAAACTGACATGACTATTGAATGGTTTGAATCAAGCCTGTGCAGATTTCAAAGTTGTTTTCTACAATTGATGGTCTCCTCACACTTGATTCTCCTTCTTAATGATCTGGCCTTGCATAATCTCTAATTTTTCTATCACGTCGTGGAGCTATATCATCAAACTGTTCTTCTACTTGATGTGGCGAAATTTGGTTGTAGAATTCTTCGTTCTCCATTTCCTCTGATATGAAAATTTGAGATCGTGAGGTTTGTTGTTTTCGCAACAACCGCAAGGATTTTTCAATTTCATGATCGTATTTGACTAGTTCTCTAGAAGAGGAACGGGTCATACACTTTCTGAATTTTTTGCAGAAAAGTTAAAATAATTAAACAATAAAAAAAGTCTCAAATTAGTAGTAAAACAATTAATCAATAGTAGACTTTAGCCAATCCCCGACAACAGTGCCAAAAAATTAACGAGTGTCTAGTGTGTGTATAAACTGGTACTCTGTCAAATTATATTATAGAAAGATGTCGAACCCACAAATATTGGTTTACCCATTCTACATACGTTTCTTCTTTTAATTACGATTTGAGAATAACAGAAAGATTGGAATTGTAAATTAGCTAAATAACAATGCATAAATAAAGCATTGGTAAATAATTTTTTTTCACAAATATAATAAAAGGTGTTGCGATCTTGACTTCACTTAATATTTTTATTATATAGTCAAATTTATTATTCTTCAATTTCTGTTTCTCAAAAAGGTAAATGCCTCTCACGATTACAAATATATATTATTACTCAAGTTGAATAATTAATTGCACTCCTCTAGGTTATACAAATTATTCTTCAATATAGTAATACTAAAGAACCATAAATATATGATTGAACTAAAACATGCTCTTGATAGTAAGTCCCTTTCGGTTACTCTACTTCTTATAACTAATTATTACACCATTCCCCCCTCTCAATTACAAATAAGTGTAAAATTAATTATAACATAAAAGAGATAGATGTTACTGAATAAATATTAACATTTATCAATACTATATTTTACTATATTATTTCTTACGCCTCTCTCGATTACAGAATTAAGAAACAGTTAATATGTAGTACAAGATAGATAGATATTAATAAATTAAATAAAGTCTAACTATAAAGCAGATAAAAGTTAAATAAGTTCTAGCTCAAGCATGTAAATTTGAGGAACAATATCTACTATTATATAAAAATATTAAGATCCGTCTTTCTCCCAACACAAGAAAAGTTTCTCCATACTAGAATTAGTAATAACAATGAAAATATTCTTAGTCATTAAATAAGAAAATAGAAAGAAATATTCCAGAAGAATAATTTCCCCTATTTAATTAAAAGCAGGAACTAGAGTAATTTCTTACACTAAAATTTATTTATAAACAATAACTAAACCACTATTGTGATTTAAAAGAAAAGATAACTCGATACTAGTGAAAGAAATAACATGGAGAAGCTTATAAGAATTTTGATTCAGATTTCTAGCTCTAAGCTTTCTCTCCACTCTGATGCTCCTTCTAATTGGTAAATCCCTTCTTATATAAGAGAATAAATTATGATCTCGTTCTCAATTTGGTGCTGGTAAGTTGGATTTGTCATGTCAAATTTAATTATACAGGTGTAAGTTTAGATTTTGTCAAGTAAATTAAGATTTGTCATGTAACTCTAAATTTGTCCCTGCAAGTTGAGATGTCTTCATGGTAAATGTGGATTTGGTGCATTATCAAAGTCCAACATCATTTATGTGTTCATTTTCCCTTGCCAAATTATTTTTTCCATCACAACTTGTTCTTTTACTTCTTTGTGGTATTTTTTGAGATTTTTCTTGCTTTGTACGACAATTCTTCTAAAATCATTCCTGCAAAATATAGTTAAAAATATGAAGGAACCATGATTATTTATATATTTTTACGAGAGAAATTATGTGGTTAACATCTGGTAAAATGCACTTATCAGCAGGCCCTGACGTCACCTTATATCCTAGTTTATTTCTGTTTTATCTATTTGCGAGATAGATGCATATCCCTTCTTTTAAAATATTATTTGTGGTATTCGTAGATAGTCTGTGAGATTGTGACACAAATTTTGGATGTAATTTTATTATGGTTTGGCAGTTGTATTAAGAAAATCTTTTAACGATGTACTTCCACATTTATTTTCGCTAAGTTACTGTTCTTAAGCTTAAATTGCTAAAAGATAAAATAAAAATATAATATACTCTAAAACATTGATTTGCCTAACGAGTATAATATTAGATGTCATCGCGAACTCGACGATGGAAAATTCGAATTGTGACAGATATTCACAATTTCTTCTATATTTTGAACCTCTAAACATGTATCAGTTTTACGGGTAATCCAATAGGCTATTGACATCCATTTTATTGCGGTAACGAAATCATCAATCATGACCTCAAGTTCATGACTACCTTTTTTACAAGTGGGTTCATTTAAATTCCTTGAGGCTTCATCCCCTGCTATTATCTCTTGCTGAATTGTCGTCCAAGCCGCGATCGCAAGATTGATAATATCCAAAATATTAATCCTTGTTGGGATTTACCTATATCATATATGAAATATTATTATTTTCATTGTTTAAGTTTTGTATTTATTATATTTAAGTATATCAAATTGTTATTTATATATTATAATTTAAATTATGAGTATAATTAATGCTTCATTTATATTAGGCATAATTATAAGACTGTATCTTCCCACTTTCTTTTTCCTTTCATCTCAACTGTTCACAACACACACAAAACTCACGATGCTCCTATGCTTCCTCTCGTTGATCATCTCCAACTGCCCACCGCCTCTCAATTGTTATTAAGAATCGAAGAATATCATATTTTCAGATTCACAAGGAAATATTAAATTCTTTGATCGAACCGCTTGAATTCTCACTGGAAATAATAATGGTAGAGAGTTCGAAATTTCAAACACAGATAGAAATCAAGCAACAAATGGCGGTGGCGAGATTCTCACTTTTTAACATCAATGCATCCTTATTTTTATTGATCTCTCTTTTTTTCAGGCAGTGATTGAAGGTTACTGGTTAACACGCTCGATTGAATCTCGAAGAAGAAGAAGAAGATTCTACTATTAGGAAGATATAACTGCTATTAATTAGCTTTTAATAATTAGTACAAAAACTTGTAAAAATAATATGGACTGAGCGGATAATTTAAAAATTATGCACATTTTTAATAATAATATTTTTATATATAGTATATATAAGAAAAAATCCTTCTAATATCTTAAGGTAAAATCTAGTGTACACGAAGCTATTCCGTTAAACTTCCTCAGTCAATGGGAAAATATGGAACCCACTCTGGTGGTCCCCACGGTTCACAGTCCACAGAGTCGCATCACTTCCCAATATACTAATGACTTGTAAACAAACTTAAATAAAGAAAAGAAAAAATTCTTATGCTTTTTAGGCGGGTAAAAGTTGTATATTTACTGACAAAATTATGCTAAAAACACACTCATTTCCCGCTATTTCGCTTTCCTCCCCAACTTTTGCCCTGCCAATCTTTTAATAAGTTAATCTCAAAAGGATGAGAAGGAGAAAGCAAAAAGTATATAAAATTCCAAATTAATATTCCAACGAATAAAACAACATGATTTATACAGATACAAGTACTTTATAATTTTTTTTTGTTGTGAAAATGGGTAAGGTAGGAATGTGAAAATATGTTTAACATATTATTCTGAAGATTGCAATTATCTTTAGGACATATACATAATCTTCCAAGTTGAGAAAAATTAATGAATAAAAAATTATTACTCCGATAGTTTTCTTTTTTAAATGTTAACAATAGTTAACATGACATTAATTTGAGACAAAAGGAGTACCAACAATTATCAAATGTCACCAAAACCAAAACTGAAATAATAAAGACATGAATATTGAAATTTAAAACACAAGTTTTTACGAGCACATTTTATGACAACATTATTTTTTTTATCTTGACTAGATAAGTTGTTCGGATGGTATCAGGTCTATTTGGAAACAACTTCTCTATCTTATGGTAGGGGAAGATTTGCGTAGATATTAGAAAGTGGAATTATGTTTAGTTGTTGTTGTTGTATTACTTTTTCTCAGGCTAATAAAAAGCCAGATAAGAATGCCGAAGAATAAGACGAGAGCTATTTTACGATCTCAATTGGATTTACCAAACTAAAAAGTTTAAGTTATATAAACGGTTATTGTAATGAATTTTTATACTATTAAGACAACTGTTGCAGTAAGTAGGTCCTCTTATTTTAAATATTATCAGAAAATTTATCTAAAAATATCTTTTAAGTGTTAAAAAGATTATTTACAACAGTGTATATATAACTTATAGTCTATTTGTTCAAGCTTCCGCAAAGGTTAAAAGTATCCCGATAAGTACTTTTTTCCTCTCAACTTAAAGTGTTTGGCCAAACTTTTTTTTTTTAAGGAAAAAAATACTTATGAAAAGAAGCAGAAGCAATTTTCGAAAAACAGGAAAAAATAACTTCTCCGAGAAGCAGAACCAGAAGCAATTTTGACTTTTTTTCTTACTTCAACAAGATACGATATATACTTACTTATTTTAAATCTAATAGTACTTGGGATATTAATGTACATATATATTTTCTTATTTTTAGGATAGCTTTCTTATATATAGTGACTTTGAGGTGAATGCTTTTATATTTGTTGAATAATTTTTAAATATATTTAAATTTTCTTAAAAGAATGAAACACTTTTTAAGTTTATTTTCATATTTTACTTAAACAAAATAAAAAAAATTAATTATTGCCTTTAATAACAAAATTTTGAGAATATTTACTTATTTATAATATTAACTATTATGTAAATTTATTTAATTTTTATTCGTAATTTGATACTTAAAACTACTTTTTGAGAAGCTTAGCTAAAAATAAATTATTTCTTAAAAATATTTTTAAAATTAATTAGCCAAATATAAATTATTTTTCTTTAAAATTATTTTTTGAAAAACACTTTAAAAAAGCACTTACAAAAATAAACTGATTTTTCTGGCTGGTATACTATTAAACTCAAAACAAACCAAAAAAGGACCTTTTTTAGAGAGGGAAAAGTTGTAAGAGAGAGAAATATCTCCATGTTGAGACAAACGTAAAGTGTCACTACCAGTACCATTCTGGGTTTTTGAGACATATACTGTCTGAAAAACAAAATAGGGTTTTACTAGTGGGTTTTTTTTACGTGTGGGGAGAAGGGTTTTTGATCTTTTCTTGAAGTTCAGTTTTAGTGAACTTATCAAGTTGTCTAAAGGCCAAAACCTTTCTGGGTCCATTCCATTTTCTTGTATTTAATGCCAGCTTAAATGCAAACAAGAAAGAAAAGAAAAGTTAGTAGTATATGTAAGCAAATCTTAGGTGTCAGATTGTTTCAAAGCTGTAACCTTTACTAGTTGAAGAATTAACATGCTGTAAAGCTTGAATCTTTGATAGGGACTGCTTTCAATTTTTGGTGCCAAATGCTGTTTGCTGTTTGGTAAGAAAAATGCTCAGTTTTTTCCTTATCTCTTAGATCTTTCAAAGTACATTGTTTCTCTCATTCATTGCCTCTGTTCAGCTTCTGTAGCTAAACTATTCATCTTTTGCTTAAATATGTGCTTTTCTTGAATCTTTGTCACTCTTTTAAGACAAAGTTGGTTCTGGGGTTTTTCTTATGTTGAAGGAGGATAATTGCTGATTTGGGTGCTGGCTTTTTTTTTTTGTGTTGTTTTTAGCTGAAGCTTAGTGATAGGAGTAGTGGCATTGATATCTTGTTCAGGGAAAGTTGTATTTGGAAACTAGAGTATTTCTTAGTGCAGTGTGGTGGCTCAAGTGAAGCTGCTTGTGGTGGTAGAATGAAGCTTTCAATTAAGTTCTTGATGTTTTTTGTTCTTTATTTTGGCTCTGCAATGGGGCAGCTTCCATCCCAGGACATATTAGCTCTGCTTGAGTTTAAGAAAGGTATAAAGCATGATCCAACAGGGTTTGTGCTTGAATCTTGGAATGAGGAGTCCATTGATTTCAATGGATGCCCTTCTTCTTGGAATGGGATAATGTGTAATGGTGGCAATGTTGCAGCAGTTGTCCTTGACAACTTGGGCTTGTTTGCTGATGTAGATTTGAGTGTGTTTGCTAACCTCACAATGCTTGTGAAGCTCTCAATGGCAAACAATTCAATTGCTGGAAATATTCCTAACAACATAGATAACTTCAAGAGCCTTGAGTATCTTGATCTGTCGGGTAATCTATTCGCCTCCTCTTTACCGCCAGATGTTGGAAACCTAGGGAGCTTAAAGAATTTGTCGTTAGCTGGTAATAACTTTTCCGGTCCAATACCAGACACAATTTCAGGGCTCATATCAATCCAATCTTTGGACTTGAGTCACAATTCTTTTTCTGGGCCGCTACCTTCATCTTTGATGAAATTGATAGGCTTGGTATACCTTAATCTATCTGTTAATGGATTCACAAAGAAAATTCCTAAAGGATTTGAGATGATGGAAAATCTTGAAGTGCTTGACTTGCACGGAAATATGCTTGACGGCAACTTGGATCCACAACTCTTGCTGCTTACTACTGCAACTCATGTTGACTTGAGTGGAAATTTGCTAGTGAATTCTGCTTCTCAGCAGCAGAAATTTCTGCCAGGGATATCTGAATCGGTGAAGTATCTAAATCTTAGCCATAATCAGCTTACTGGCTCACTTGTCAATGAGGCTCAGATATTTGGGAACTTGAATGTTCTGGATTTGAGCTACAATCAGCTGTCAGGGGAATTACCTATTTTCAACTTTGTTTATGATCTTCAGGTCCTTAAACTTGGCAACAATCGGTTTTCTGGATTTATCCCCAATGATCTTTTGAAAGGAGATGCATTGGTTCTCACCGAGTTGGATTTAAGTGCAAACAACCTCACAGGTAAATTGCAGCGTACATGAATTATCAAATCCTCTTGTTGTTTCTGTTGCTAGTTGCCGTTTGAACAATTTGTTTACTGTTTTTCACAATCTCTTAAATTTGCAGGGTCAATAAGCATGATAACATCGACAACATTGCGCACCCTTAACTTATCCTCCAATGCTCTCTCTGGTGAACTTCCCTTTGTGACTGGAAGTTCTGCGGTGCTTGATCTCTCGAATAATCAGTTCGAAGGTAATCTAACTAGAATGCTGAAATGGGGGAATATTGAATATCTTGACCTCAGCCAAAACCGTTTAAGTGGAAACATCCCTGAGGTTACAGCTCAGTTTCTGCGTTTATATCACCTCAACCTTTCACACAATACCCTAATTGGAACTCTCCCTAAAGTTATCACACAGTTTCCTAAGACCACAGTCCTTGATCTCAGCTTCAACCAGTTGGATGGGCCTCTTCTTACTTCTCTACTAACTTTGCCAACTATTGAAGAACTTCACCTACAAAACAATGCTCTTGTTGGAAGCATTGATTTTTCTCTTCCGGCTAGTACTCCTAAGCTTCGTGTTCTTGATCTTTCTCGTAATCAATTCGGTGGTTATTTTCCTGATGGATTTGGGTCGTTGACTGCGCTTCAAGTACTTGATATAGCAGGAAATAATTTGTCTGGATCTATACCATCTTCCATAGGTAATGTAAGTTCTCTTACTTCTTTAGACATTTCAGAGAATCATTTCACTGGTCCACTGCCAAAGAACCTGCCAAACAGCCTCCAAAGCTTAAATGCATCACTCAATGACTTCTCCGGTGTTGTCCCCGATAATTTGAGAAAATTTCCCTTGTCATCTTTCTACCCAGGCAACTCTAAACTTCAATTTCCAAATCCTCCCTCGGGATCTGGTCAAGCTTCAACTGAAAATCATAGGAACAAGCAACTTAAAACTATTATCAAAGTGGTGATAATAGTTGCTTGTGTGGGTGTTCTTGTTATTGTAATCTTGCTCGCCATTTTTATATACTTACGGGCACCAAGGAAGCCTCAGGCACAGGTTACCGACAAAGATGTCCGGCGTCAAGCTCAATCAACTCCTTCTGCCTTTAGCAGTAGGGAAGGTGCTGGTGGTGCAGTAGTTTCAGCACAAGATGTTGCGACTTCACGGAAAGCATCATCATCGGAAATAATTAGTCCTGATGAGAAAATGACAGCTATAACTGGTTTCTCCCCTTCAAAAGCCAGTCATTTCACTTGGTCACCAGAGTCCGGTGATTCATATACCGCAGAAAGCCTTCCAAGATTGGATGTGAGATCTCCAGATAGTCTGGCTGGAGAGCTGTACTTCCTCGATGATACGATCTCTTTTACAGCCGAGGAACTATCTCGGGCCCCAGCTGAAGTCTTGGGCAGAAGCAGCCATGGGACGTCTTACAGGGCAACGCTGGATAACGGGTTGCTATTGACTGTGAAATGGCTGAGAGAAGGAGTGGCAAAACAGAGAAAGGATTTCACGAAGGAGGCTAAAAAGTTTGCAAATATTAGGCATCCCAATGTGGTAGGATTAAGAGGTTATTACTGGGGTCCCACACAACATGAGAAGCTTATTCTTTCAGATTACATATCTCCTGGAAGTCTAGCAAGTTTTCTTTATGGTAAGCCTTATCTTCTGTCATTCCACTTTCCAGCTCATCTTATGCATGTGGTTCGCTATAACATATATAAGTCGCAACATCTTTTAGCCTTTGCTTCTTTGATATTTCTTCGATTTCCCTTTTGTATTTTATGGCAAACAATTTGTTAGTCTGATAATTTTTGACAGTTCTTGTGGTGCATTAACGTTTCTCAGTCTGCAGTGGCATGAAACACAGTAAAGCACTGTCAGTATTGGTGTTTCTACCTGCTCAACGTGTCTGTTCCACCGGGTTATTGCTGTTCTTTTAACGGCAAGGTGTCATAAACAACTGTTCATGAAATTTCATTTTTCTTGGTGGATAAAAAAAAGAAACTTCGATATTTCTCTAAGACAGAGTTATCTTTTTATATTATTTTAAATTTGGAGCTTTGGTATTTTGTGTTTAATCGCGCATACAACTTTTCTTTTAACTGAATTCCTAATTTCCAAGATTTTAATTGGTACAAATATATTGTCTGTTTTCTGATTCATGACTTGTGTTGGTAGAGACTACTTTCTGTTTCTTGGATTAGTTTGGTGGAGATTCCCTAGAATGGCATACAATTTTTGCTTATGTAAATCATAAAGAAAAGATAACTTTTCATATGATCCCTTTAGAAACAGATAACTTTGTTGTAGGTTCACTACTGCTTGGTTTACCTTATAAAAAAAAAAAAAGGTTCACTACTGCTTGGTATGCTTCTTGTATACAAGATATTGTTTTCCCACATTAATGAATTTACTTCAAAAGAAAAACATATAATTTTGTCCTGGTGACAATTTATTGTTTTTAGTTTGCGTAGTTTATGGTTTCTAAATATACATCCCACTATGTGGGATTACATTACACAGGGTATGTTGTTGTTTAATATACATCTTTAGTGTACGGTGCCTTTGCAGATCGTCCCGGAAGAAAAGGTCAACCCCTAACGTGGCCCCTAAGACTCAAAATATCAGTTGATATTGCGCGTGGCCTGAATTATCTCCATTTTGACCGCGAGGTTCCGCATGGAAACCTTAAAGCTTCCAACGTCTTGTTGGATGGTCCTGATCTTAATGCACGAGTTGCTGATTACTGCCTTCACCGCCTTATGACTCAAGCAGGGACAATAGAACAGATTCTTGATTCTGGAGTGTTGGGTTACCGCGCACCAGAGTTGGCCGCATCCAAGAAACCACTGCCTTCCTTCAAATCAGATGTATATGCGTTTGGAGTCATTTTGTTGGAGCTCATGACTGGGAAATGTGCAGGTGATGTGGTTTCAGGTGAAGATGGAGGAGTGGACTTGACGGACTGGGTAAGGTTGAAGGTGGCAGAAGGTCGAGGGTCGGATTGTTTTGATAATGCATTGTCAGCTGAGATGGGAAATCCAGTAATGGAGAAGCAAATGAAGGAGGTTCTTGCAATAGCTCTTCGGTGCATACTTTCTGTATCGGAGAGGCCAGGTATCAAGACTGTATATGAGGACCTTTCATCTATATAGTTTGCTTATTTTGGTTTGGTGAACAGATGTTTGGCTCTGCTTTTGGGAATCAAATAGCTCATTGACTTCCCTTTTGAGTTGTAGAATTAGGAAGTTTAGTGAGTGAATGGGCTAGTTTTATTAAACAATTTTTTGTTGTAAATTGGGGGGCATATTTAAAATGTATACAACTTTTTCTCCCCTTTCTGCTGAAAAGATTAAGAGGTCGTTTGGTAGAATGCATTAGCTTTGTGTATTAGTAATACCTTATTTGGTACACTTTTTCAACTTATGTATAACTAAAACAAGCATTAGTTATACGTTCTATTTGGTATTATCCTATGTATAGCTAATTAGGGGTGTGCATTCGATTTATCGATTCGATTTTGACCCTTATCGATAATTATTTATCGATTATCGATTTGAACATATGCTTATCGTTATCGTTTCAATAAGGTTTCCATTTTTTCGATTTCGATTTATCGATTTTTGGGGCTTATCGATTCGATTATCGATTACACCAATAAGAAAATTTTCGGGATTCCACAAAAGGTGTATCACTACAAACACGCCTAACTAATATGGACAAAAAGAAGCTAAAATAAGAAGAGCATAGTTTATAACATAAATATTGTGCCAACAAGCACATGAAACGAAATTAAAGTAAGGGATCAAATGCATGCCACCAACACTGCAACGGTATAAAGAAATAAAATATATCATCACGGCTAATTTTATTTTCCATTAATTTGAACTTTATTCCCTTGAGCTTTAAATTGATCATTCCTTAAATGTGGTAGAGGAAATATAGCATTAGGGACTTAGGGTAAAGGAAATGGTATTATTAAATAAGGGTAAAAAAAATTTTAAATTTTTTTTAAAAAGTTGTTTTATAAAAAATTAAAAAAATAATGTATGTTATCGGTTTATTGATAAACCGATAAACCGAAAAGGACAGAATCAAAATCGAAAACGATAACTCGATAAGGAAAATTTTGAAATCGAAATCGGTAAATCGATAAACCGATATCGATAAATCGATAACAAATAATCGATTCGGTTTATCGATAAACCGATTCGAATGCACACCCCTATAGCTAATGTATAACAATTAATGGTACGAGTAATACCAAGACTATTAATGCATACATTAGCATAATTATAGACAAAATTATACTTAAAATCCCTTAAAGCTAAAGAATATATAGCGCATTTTGTAAACAAATAATTTTTTTTAAGTTGTATGCCTTAATGGTATAAAAATTTTCTAACATAATCAGGTTACTTAAAAGATGCTAATTAATTAGAGGTTACTGTATAATTGGTATCAATTGTTAATATGACAGAAAAAGGTGTTACCTGCCCTAACACGTTAAACTGCATTAGTGGTGTAAAAATCTTTACATTGTCGGTGTATTGCAACTATCTTTTGTAGAGCGCCAAATTTTTTAGTTTATCCCAATTTTTTTTTTATATTTAAAAATAATTTAACTTTAACTTTTGTATTTTATATTTACTGACATGTTTTTTTGGTCACAGAAATAACTTAATGACATGCTCATGATTACAAGTTATAAAAGTTATTTTTTTCTTGAACTCTAAACTTAACGGCGAAATGGTCTCCTAACCATTTAAATTTATCTGACTTTTGAAAGCTGATATATCAACTTACAAGTTTCCCATTTGAACATTCAAACTATAATGATATTCTTGACTAATAAACACATTAAACCTTTAATCATCCGCTCATGTATCATACTTCTGCTAACGTATCCACCCAGTCAGCACTGAGTTAATTAAAACATTACACATGAGACACCCAACCCTATTACCATTCTCGTTTGCCTTTCTCTCTCTATGGAAATTCAAAATCAAAACTTTATTTTTACTCTGTAGTTGAGTTTTGTAGTGCTCATTCATAAAACCCAAATCAAGAATCCATTTTTAACTCTGCAGTTGAGCATTTTAGAGCTCATTAATCAATAAAAATGCCAACTTTAGTGAAATTCAAAAACCTCTTTTGGCCGTAGAGTTGAACAAGAATAATTAAGTGAAAATGTTATCAATTTCAATAGGAATCAAGAACCCATTTTTGTACTTAAGGTACAATTCATGTCATAAAATGTTCTTTTTTCTTGTAAGTATTTTCCAAAATGCTTCAAAAGGCAGCTCTTCATCTCCCAAAAACATCACCCAAAATTAGTCAAAAATAACTCTAAAATTGTCCCCAAAATCACTGAAAAACGCAACGATAATCAGTCATTTTTTCCACTCAAAAACAATCCAAATATAAACACCGTAAATCCAGCAAAACCAACATTAAACTACCACAAATTTATGCTCAAATCTCACACTCAAAAAGGAAAAACGACGAATCTCCTGCACCCTTACACCATACAGATTCAAAATTGAAACCTTGCGGCCATTTTTATTTCCTCACGGTCTGACTGAAAAGCAACAAGCAACAGTCATTTTTCTCAAATGAAAACACACACACATATGTAGAAGGACCTTAAGAGATGAAAAAGAAACTCGCACGTGAGCCAGGTTGTATTAGGAAAAGGGTTGGGAAAGGGTTCTCACGCTCCAAAAAGTCGGGAGACTCACGCAGATAGATGACTAGAATCAACTGACGCCATATGAGAATGGTCAACTGTCAAACATATTTATTAGTTATGAATTTTACTAGTTCGAGTGTATAAATAGTAAAGTCGTAAGTTGGTATATCGACTTTCAGAAGTCATGTGAGTTTAAATGGCCAGGAGCAGTGGCGGAGCCACGTTGAAGCAAGGGGTGTCAAGCAACACCACTTCACCGAAAAATTACACAATTATTTTAGATATTTTATTTTATTTTATGTATATTTACTATATGTTAATTCTACTTGACTTTTCGATATATCTAATTATTTATATTTTGATACCCCCCTTAATGAAAATTTTGAATCCGCCACTGCCAGAATTCAAACTCAATCAAACAGTTCCATGTAAAAATAAAGCGGATAGAGTAATAAGTTTCTTTACTTATCAAAGAAAAGAAGTTGGAAAATTGCCGTTTCTATCATCTTTCGCCTCAACCATGACTCCCTTTTTTTCTTCAAAATTTTATGCAAAAATGTAAAACAATTGACGGTTGTTTTAGCCAAAATTCTTACGTATAAAAATGGTATCTTTGTTAATTGTATAAATTCACAAATACCAAATTATATGTGAAGTTACCTCAGCGCTAAAAGGAATCTCCTAAAGTAAATTCCAAAAGCAAGGAAATCACGTGGAGAAACAGCGTTTCTTTATCTTATCTGAAGAACCTAACACTAAAAGGAATCTTAGCTTTAGCTTCTTTTTTGCTCTGAATAAAAAATTGAACACAGTTTTCTGAGATAATTGCTAGAATTTGTGCTGATTTCCTTTCCATATTTCAATTTACCTATTACTTAAAGGAATGGTCGAATATTTAGCAAAATTAATTTTATTTTTCCTAAAGTATAGTTCTCTTTCATATTTGACATATCTTTTTTTTGAGGAAATACTCTAGAGCTTTATAAATTAAAGATCTTTTCTCTCACACAATAATGCAATAGCATTCACAATGTAAGAAAGATGGTTCTCTCGATAATTTTTTTCTTTCATTTATTTTTTCATAGGTAGGTCAATTGATCAAATTATATTTTAATATTTTTTTAGTTATCTAATTTATCGTTGATCAAAATTTATTTTGTCAACTCTACGTGAGACCGTATTATTTCGATGCCTAACAAATATGACAGAATCGATAATGAAAGATAGGATAGATATTAATTGTCTGATCAACTGCGCCACTTTAGTATAAGACTTTTTAAAGGAGCATATAAGTATCACCCTTCTCTTAGAACTTTGTTTTACTTCTTTCACATAAATCTGATAAGTTCGTTTTCTCACTTTCTTTTTTGTCAGCTTTTGGCCTAATTATAAGTTTCCCATGTAAACTAATACACTCCACTAACCAACTGACTGCACAGTAATTAACTAACTAACTGATATAAGTATAAACTGTAATTTTATCAGGATATTGAACATGATAATATTGTATGTAATCGTATAGAAAACATACCTGAATCGTGAGCCATCATCTTTAAGCGAAAGCGTTAATCGGTAATTGATTTCTCGCCCCTTGCCCTAGCTTTCATTACCGCCGACCTTTAGGATAGAAGAGAAGAAAAACAGTAACCTTATGGGTGGGGAGATGATCAATTTATAGAGGTTCTCACTTAATCTGGTACGTCCATCAAGTAACCAATCGGACGGATGAGATTTGCTCATTAATTAAATATTAATTATGGGCCAAATTTTATTGGACCACATACATGTAGAAAAAATAACTTACATTCTCCCACTTGGCCCAGTAATCACATAATATTAATATTTAATATATGAACATTAGTTGCGCATAAACAAATCTCTTCTATAGTGTCCATCATAAATACCACAATACGATAAACTAGTAAATGTGAGTTATGGCGGTTATACATAATTTGTCTACATACTCCCTTTCATATACTACAATATTAGTAATTTATCGTATCAGGTTCATAAGCTATAAAATATTATGGTCCACAATAATGTCTCCTTGAGACTTATCATGTAATATCTCAAAATAATAATGTGTACACCATTATGAGAAACAGAAATCATTAATGTATATCAGAAACATATAAATGAGCTCAGAGTGTCAAAACATCATAAATACAGCCAAGACCTATTCTATGTACATGTTCTTTAAATATTTTTGGCTGTAAACCTTTCGTTAACGGATCTGCAATCATGAAATCAATTCTAATATGCTCAAGTGACACTTTTTATTTCTGAACTTCCTCCTTAACGGTAAAGTACTTTAATTCCATATGTATGACACCTTTGGAGTACTTATCGTTCTTGGAGAAGAATACTGCTGCCAAATTATCACAGTAAATTTTCAGCGTCTTGGTAATGGTGTCGACAACCCCAAGTCCTGAAATAAAGTTTCGCAGCCATAATGCATGAATTGTAGCCTTAAAACATGCCATAAATTATGCTTCCATCGTGGATGTAGTAATGATAGACTGTTTGGCACTCTTCCACAATATTGCTCCTTCAGCTAGTTAGAACAAATAACCAAACATGGATTTTCTAGTGTCAATACATCCAGCGAAATCTGAATCCGAGTATCCAACAAAATCTAAATGCTTGGACCTCCTATACATGAGCATGTAATCCTTCGTTCCTTTCAGGTGACTCAAAACTTTCTTTGCAGCTTTCCAGTGATCAATTCCTGGGTTACTCTGATATCTTCCTAGCATTCTGACTGCAAAACTAATATCCGGCCTTGTGCAAGTCTGAGCATACATCAGACTACTAACAATAGAAGAGTAAGAAATTGATTCCATTTCTTTTCACTCTACATCATGCTTAGGACATTGCATGAGACTAAATTTGTCCCCTTTTTGAATTGGAACAATTTCCGCTGAACAGTTGTTCATGTTAAATCTCTCTAGAACTCTTTCGATATAGTCTTTCTGAGACAATCCCAATAATCCTTGTGATCTATCACGGAATATTTCTATTCCTATCACATAGGATGCCTCACCCATATCTTTCATTTCAAAATTCTTACAGAGAAAATATTTAGTCTCACGCAATATACCTAAGTCATTAGTAGCAAGTAGAATATCATCAACATATATGATTAAAAATATAAACTTGCTCCCACTGATCTTTTGGTATTTACACAGATCAACGGAATTTTCACCAAATCCAAAAGATGTTATAGTATCATTAAATTTTATATACCATTATCGCGAGGCTTGTTTAAGTCCATATATTGACTTCTTTAGTTTACACACCATTTGACCTTTTACTTTAGTTTCGAAACCCTCTGGTTGATCCATATACACTTCCTCCTCGAGATCTCCATTAAGAAAGACAATTTTCACATCCATTTGGTGTAACTCTAAATCAAAATGAGCCATCAAAGCCATATTAATTCTTAACGAGTCTTTCTTTGAGACTGGTGAAAAGGTCTCTTTATAATCAATGCCTCCTTTCTGAGTATGACCCTTGGCAACAAGTCTGGCTTTGTATCTCTCAATATTGCCATTGTCTTAAAGACCCATCTACACCCGATTCTTTTAGAACTTTCTGGCAATTCAACGAGATCCCATACTTTATTGTATTCCATGGATTTTAACTTTTCCTTCATGGCATCATTCCATTTGTCAGACTCATTACTTTCTATGGCTTGTGAAAATGAAACTGGATCCTTATTAAGACCAATGTCAAAATCTAACTCTTGCAAATAAACCACGTAATCATCCGAAATAGTCGATTTTCTAACTCTTTGAGATTTTTCTTAATGGCATTTCTTGTGGTTCATTTGTGTCAGATATTTCTGAGTTAGTTTCTTCATAAAGTGTTTCATCCTAATGTTGCTCGGTGTTGTCAAAGTGTTCTTCAACAACTGGAGCAATATTTGGTATTTGTGTGGAAGTAGGCACATTTCTGGGTAATAGAATATTGACCCTCACCTCTTTAATTGCTACACTTTGCTTTTCAACACTCCCACTAACTTCACCATTCTCAATGAATCTTGCATTAACGGTTTCAACAATTCTGGATCTATGGTTTGGACAGTAAAATATATACCCTTTAGATTTCTCTAGGTAGCCAATAAAGTAACCACTTACTGTTCGAGAATCTAATTTCTTTTCTTGTAGATTATAAACTCTAGCTTCCGCTGGGCAACCCAAATATGCAGACGCCTTAAACTAGGTTTCATTCCTGTCCACAGTTCAAACGGGGTCTTTGGAACTGTCTTACTCGGAACCCTGTTTAATAAATATACAGCGGTTTTAAGAGCATACATCCACAATGATTTGGGTAATGTGGAATTACTTATCATGCTCCGAACCATATCCATAAGTGTTCGATTACGCCTTTCTACAACATCATTTTGTTGAGGTGTTCATGGCATAGTATACTGTGCACATATGCCATGTTCCTCGAGGAACTTTGCAAATGGACTTGGACATTGTCCTGACTCATTGTATTTTCCATAATATTCACCACTTCTATCTTGACCTAATGATTTTCACCCTTTTATCTAATTGCCTTTAAACCTCAATAACAAACACCTTGAGGACATCTGCTGCTTGAGATTTTTCTTTCAGCAAATAGATGTATCCATAACATGAAAAATCATCGATAAAAGTTATAAAATATTTCTCTCCATCAAAGTATGGAACATCAAAGGGTCCACAATCGATGTGTATAATTTCAAGAAGCTGGGTGCTTCTTGTGGCACCTTTCTTACTATGCTTAGTTTGCTTTCCCTTAATGCAATCCAAACATATAGTAAGATCAGTAAAATTTAGATTCAGAAGAATCTCATTCTTTACTAATCTCTCTAACCTTTCTTTAGATATATGACCCAAACATCTATGCCACAAGTAAGCAGACTTTTATATAGTGAACTATGCTTAATTCCAACATTATGTTGAACATTAAGAAGGGAGTCAGAAAAGCCAATATCGACTTTCAATTTATATAAACCATCACTAAGAAAACCAGAACCATAGAAAGTAGCATTCTTATATAATTGAAACATCCATTTCCAAACTTAAAATAAAATTAACATCAAGTCTTGAAAGAGAAATCAAATTCCTACGAACTGAATGTACATAAAGAGTCTGTAATAGATCAAGGTGATGTCCAGTCTCTATGATCAAATGATAAGTCCCTATGCCTTCAATTGGAGTCTTCATACGATTTCCCATGAACAAGAAATCCTTATTTGGATTTGTAGTTTGGATCATAGAGAATCCCTTCAACGTAGTAGATACATGAGCAGTTTCACCAGAATCAAGCCACCAAGTATTGTTAGGAACTTCTACTCAATTTGATTCGAAACATACAAAAGCAGTAATTGTACCTTTCTTTTCGAACCAAGCTTTACGTTTCAGACAATGTTTCTGATAGTGTCCTTCCTTGTTACAGAAACTACACGTATCTACCTTATGTTCCTTGTTAGCATCCTGTTGAGCTTTAGTAGGTGCTTTCTTCTTCTTGAACTTGTTGGCCTTCACTTTAAGTCCTTTATCAGCTCCTTGACCCATGAGGTTAATTGAATGAATCCCTTGTTTCTTAAGTCTTGAGTCCTCCTGAGTAAGCATACTGGACAATTCACTAACATTCCACTTATACTTAATATTGTTATAGTTAATTTGAAAAGGTCCATACTCAGGAGGTAACTAGTTCAGAATAAAGTGAATCAAGAAGGAGTCATCTACTTTCATCCCCAAGGTCAGAAGTCTTGCTGCAATGTTAGTCATATCGTTGATATGATTTTGCATACTATGCCACCCATCAAACTTCATGATCGTGAGTTCAGCCATTAGTGTACCAGCGAGAGACTTATCTGTAGAACGAAAAACGTTCTTCAACAACTTCAGGTATTCCCTGGCACTTTCTCTTTGTGGAATAGTACTCTTAATATTGTTGGCAATATTCATTTGCATAAACATAAGACTTAGCCTGTTAGAGCGTTCCCATGCTTTATGGAAAGACTTCTCATCCGCGCTGCTCGAATCAGTAATGGCAGCGAGCTTATTGTTTAGCAGAGCCAAGTCAAGATCCATTACACCTAAGTGGAATTGGAATTGTTCACGCCATTCAGAGAAGTTCAATCCGTTGAACACAGTAACAGACAAAGCAAGCGAATGAAGAGGAATAGCTGCAAAATATATAATACATGCTCATAAATCAATATGGATTCAACAAAACAGTTAAAGCATATTGCAATACTCCTTTGGGTAAGTGTTACGACACACTATCATAATTGAAATGCCATATAGTCTTTAAATGGTATTAAATATTTTTAACCAAACATACATGCCATCTTTGGACAGACAATATACTATTGACTAAGAATATTAATTTACCTCATCATATTCACTATTCATAGAATAATCGATGCACCTTTGGGTAAATCCTTAAGTTCTAGCAATAGTGAAAATTAGTTTATCCACTAATTTTTAAATATAGGCATTTCATTAGTTTCATGGATAAACTATAATTTTATGAATGCATATTTTCACAAACAAACTAGTTTGGCCACTTTGATGACTGACAAACTATATAACATAAGTGCACACACAAATTAGAGATCATAAGATTTTATGCATGTGAATACTTTAAACACTCTAGTTTGATCACTTTGGTGACTAACAAACTATATAAACATCAATACATGCATAAAAATAAACATGAATTTAATATTTGTGTATATTTAAAACTTCTATATAGCTGAAAATAACATACATCAGTAACTTTCATTATTGCACAGTGTGGGAAGTAAGGGCAAATCATTACATAATATTTGAAATTATGGTCGAAAACTTGAGATAAAACTTTACCACCTTAATTGTTCAACGTAATGGGATAAACACCTTTACAGATTTATATATTGTGCATAATTTTCTGTAACTAGATATATTCGGCATAGTGCTGTAAAAAGGTCAACTCAAAATAACCTTGAAAGAAAATTGACAAAATCCAAGCAGCCTTTCTCTTCGTCGGTGTACAAAACCAGAAACCATAATGCTATACTATTTTTATAAAAGTATGCGTCTTTCTAATCGTTATTTTGAGAATTGCGATATACAAAATTCTTTTCGAAGATTAATTGTTCAACTATCCAGGCTCATGATATCACATGTAAGCATAAACTATAATTTTACCAGGATCTTGAACATGATAATCTTACATGTAATCTTATAGAAAACATACCTGAATTGTGATCCATCATATTTAACCAAAATTATTAATCGGTAATTGGTTTCTCGCCCCTTGCCCTAGCTTTCATTACCTCCGACTTTTAGGATGGAAGAGAGGAAAATCAGTAGCCCTAATACGTGGGAAGAGGACCAATTTATAGAGGTTCTCACTAAATTTTGTACGTCCATCAAGTAACCAATCGAACGGATAATATTTACGCATTAATTAAATATTAATTATGAGCCTAATTTTATTGGGCCACATACATGTAGAAAAATAACTTACAATTGATTGCATTAACCAACTTTGGCTCTGGGCGAAAACTTGTCATGTTTAGGCAAATTGATTGGATAACACAAGTAGCTAAATGACCTTGAATGTGCCAAGTACAGTCGTCAATATGGCCAAGCCAGCCCACCCCATTATTTAGCAGGACTGGGTTAGAATATTTAGAGCATTTTTAAAAATAAGGCTTTTAAGGCCGTGGCCCATGAGGCTTGGATGAGGCTGGGCTGGGCTGGGCAGGCCCGTGGACCTAGTAAAATATTTAGTTAAAAATATATAAAAATAAAAAAATATATTGCCTTTAGAGATGGAAAGTCAGAATTGGATCTTTACTAAAAGGAACCAAAACGTGATCTTGACAAGTTTCAAGAAATATTTGTTGTGAGGTATTGGAAGGAACATTCTAGAAAATATCCTGATATTTCAATGATGGTGCGTGATGTACTTAGTATTATTATTACCATTGTAGCATCGAAATCGACATTTAACATTTGTGGCGTGTTCTTACAAAGTACGGTAGTTGAATTTATTATGAAAATGTTCAAACACTTGTTACTACCCGAAATTGACTATATAGGTTTTTGTAAACTTAAACTGGTAATAATTTTTATGTGAATTAAAATATTATTAATTTTTAAAAGTTAATTATTTTTATTATTTAATTAATTAATATTGAATATGAATTGTAGATGAAAGTGAATAAGACAAACTTATCACAAGCGGATTCACATGTGTTTGATGAAGATGATGCGTTGGATATGTCATAAGCATCATGAACGTTCACTTGAATAGTTTGTTTTAAGTTTTAACTTTTAGTGGATGAAATATAATCTTGTCTTTTTTTAAAAGTATTTATTGTGATATATTGGAACAATATAAAAAGTCATTAAGTTTTGCAAATTTTTTCCAACAAGATATTTTTAAACTTTTAAATAATTATTTTTTTAGGTTAGAACTTAAAGAAAAAATATAAAATTGTATTTTTAAAAATAATTGGCCGGCCCGTAGGGGCATCCGAGCCACATAGAACTGGGTGGGATGACTATTATAAGGCCCATCAAAATGGAGGGTTAGCTCAGCCCAGCCCGTCAATTGCTAAATCGCACATGGGCTGGGCTGGGCTAGCCCGACCTGGCCCATATTGACAGCTCTAGTGCTAAGGAATGTGTTATCCCATATAAAATCTCAAATGAACATTTCCCATTGAGCACCTCAGTTGGAAGCCTGTTAATAACCTAGACAGAAGCCTGAATGCATTCTCCCCAGAATCTAGTAGGAATTCCTGTTTGAAACTAATCAAGTATGTGATGTTTTCATTCAACAATTCTATTTTGCTGTGGTGTATAAGCACACCTACTTTGATGTATGATCTCATAAGAATCTAACAGTTCGTTGCATTTGGCATTGAGGAAATCAGTACCATTATCACTTCTAATTATCTTCACAGTGGCAAAAAACTGTGTTTTAAGCATAGGAGGATATATTTTTAGAACAACAATTACACCAGTCTTAAATTGTAGTAAGAACACCCAAGTATATCTTGACATATCAGCAACAATATGCTTAAGAAATACGGCTTCTTATGATAAATATGGGTCTTATAAGGTCCCCAAACATCTATTTGTAATAGTTCTAGGATGTATGAACTCTTAGAGGTATTGCTAGGAAATGACAACCTACTGTGCATAGGTAATGGACATATTGGACAATCAGTGATTGGGCCAACAGTATCTTGCAAGAAATTTATATGCTTCATAGCTCACTGAGGGTGTCTAAGTCTTGCATGCCACAAATTTCTATTTTACGGCCATGATAGGTTTCTTTGGCACTTTATTGAGAAATTTTTTTACTATGTGTAGGCCTCTTTTCTTTATACCAATCCCCTTCAGTCTAACACTGTAAAGAGATCGGAGCAAACCTATTGTTATATGTGAAAGTAGACAAAATAAAGAAAAGTCAAAAGAGATTAAATATGATGTAAGCGCTTATATCGACATTCTTGTGATGTAAGCACTTACATCATCATTCTTATGATGTATGCGCTTACCTTGGCAGGACATTCCAAATGCCTATAAATAGCGCTCTACATTTTCATTTGCAGATCATTCCAAAACTACTTCTTTCTCTCTTTAGTTAATAAAGAGCTATTCTTTGTGTGACCGTGGAGTAGGCAAAAATTTCCAAACCACTTAAATCTTGTGTTGTCTTGTCTTGTGAAATTTATTGCTTTTCTCGCTTAAATATTCTTTTTTTCTATTAGCCTTGACATACTTCCTAACAACTGGTATCAGAGCACAGACAGTGTATTTCTGGAGAAAAGAACAGTACTATTGATTATCATACTATTCACGGGCACTATTCACATAAATATTTTGTGAAAAATGACATTAGAAGAATGAAAGGTTAAGATTGACAAGTTCATTGGCAAAGATTTTGGTTTCGGAAAAATGCAAATAGAGGATTATTTGTACCAAAAAAATTTACACTTACCTCTGACCGAGGTGAAACTGGAGACTATGGCCAAAGCTAATGGGGGATCAATTAGATCGCCAAACTCTTGGTGTGATTCATTTGACGCTAACACGAAATGTGGCGTTTAACATCATTAACAAGAAGATCACTGCAGGCCTGATGAAGGCGTTATCAAATATGTACGAGAAGCCATATACTTCAAATAAAGTCTATTTGATGCGTTGATTGTTCAACTGGAAGATGACAGTAGGTGGATCAGTCAAAGAACATATTAATGATTTTAATACAATATTAACTTAGTTGAGGTCTGTTAACATAACAATTGATGACGAAATCAAGGCATTGATTCTGCTATCATCTCTACCGGAGAGCTGGTCTGCAATAGTAACTGCAGTTAGCAGTTCATCAGGATGTACCAAACTCAAATTGAGTGATATTAGAGACTTGGTTCTAAGCAAAAATATTTGCCAAAGAGAATCAAGTGATTCCCCAAAATCTGCTTTTAATATCGAAAGCAGGGGGGAGAATCAACCAAAGAGGGCAAGTCATGGTCATGGTATATCAAAGTCAAGGAGAAGAGGACAATCCAAAAATCACAAGGACATTACTTGTTGGAATTGTGATAAAAAGGGTCACTTGAGTATCCAGTGTACAGAACCAAAGAAGAAGAAGGAAGAAAATTCAGGAAATATAATTGCTGAACAAGTCGGTGATGAACTAATTTGTTGTGCAGACAGTCCAGTCAAATCTTGGATTCTTGATTTAGGTGCATTCTTTCACTCTACATCAAAATAATTACTGCATAATTATATTGTTGGAAAATTTGGGAAAGTTTATCTTGAAGATGCCGAACCTCTCGATATTGCCGGAAAATGTGAAGTTCATATAAAGATTTCACAAGGCATACGATAAAATTGTAAAATGTACGACATGTTCCTGTCCTCAAGAAAAATCTGATATCTATGGGTCAGATTGATGTTGAAGGATATACAACAACATTCGGTAACAGATCATGGAAGATAACCAAAGGGAATTTGGTTGTGGCACTAGGATTCAAAAGGGGAACACTTTATGCAACTGCAATACAAAGTGATACTATAGCAATAGTTGATCATGGTCGTGATACAATATTGTGGCACCAGTGGCTCGGTCATATGAGTGAGAAGGGAATGAAGTTGTTGGCATCCAAAGAAAAGTTTCCAAACCTAAAACATGTTGAACTAGGTTTGTGCGAAGATAGCATTTACGGTAAACAAAAGAGAGTTAGTTTCTCAAAGGTGGAAAGGACGCCAAAGAAATAGAAGATGGATCTAGTCCATACAGATGTGTGGGGACCAGTTCATGTAACTTCTCTAGCAAGCTCACGCTAATATGTCACCTTCATTGACGACTCCACAAGAAAGGTATGTGTTTATTTTCTGAAAAATAAATCTGATGTGTTTGTTACCATTAAAAGACGGAAAGTTGAAGTTGAAAATCAGACAAGACTAAAGTTAAAATGTCTGAAGTCCGACAATGGAGGAGAGTATGATAGCCGAGAGTTCAATGCATTTTGCTTGGAGAATGGGATCAGAATGATCAAGACAGCTCCTGGAACACCGGAACAAAATGGCGTTGCTGAGAGGATGAACAAAACCCTGAATGGACGAGCTAGAAGTATGAGAATACATTCTGGAGTGCCGAAGTATTTTTGGGCTGAGACTGGTAACACGTCAGCTTACCTCATAAATAGGGGACCCTCTGTACTGCTGATTTTTGAAATTCCTAAGGAGGTATGGAAAGGAAGGAGGTAAATCTCTAACATTTGAAATTTTTTGGTTGTGTTGCTTAAGTGGATGTAAACTCTAATGATAGAGATAAGCTTGATCCTAAAGCCAAGAAATATTTTTTTGTTAGTTATGGTGATGATAATTTTGGTTATCAATTTTGGTATGATCAGAATAGAAAGATCCTAAGACACAGGAATGTCACATTTAATGAAAATGTGATGTACAAGGACAAGCTTGAAGTAGAACCAACCAACACCAGCAAACAGACAATGTCAGAAACAGTTGAGTTGGAACAAATCTCAGAAAAGAAGTGGCTAGAGGGATTACAACTGATTCTGAAATTGAAGATAAAGAATCGGAAGCCGAATTTGAAGAAGAACTAGAAGCCGAACCTGGATCAGAACTAGAACCAAAATCAGAGATAGAATCAAATGTAGAACCAAATCTAGAATAAGGATTTGAATCAAATTCAGATTTTGTTACTCATGAACCTATATTGAGGAGATCTAAAAGAGTCACGAATCCTCCAGATAGGTTAACTCTCTCTCTCTCTCTCTCTCTCTTTACTATTTACTTCTAACTGATGCTGGAGAACCAGAGCATTTTGTTGAAGAAATGCTGGTGATAGAATCTGATAAGTGGAAGCTAGCCATGAAAGAAGAGATGAATTCTCTTAAAAAGAATAAAACATGGATACTTATGGAGTTACCATAGGAAAGAAAGCATTGCAGAACAAGTGGGTGTACAGAGTTATGGAAGAGCATGATGGTAAGAAGAGATACAAAGCACGATTAGTAGTAAAAGGCTTTCAGCAGAAGGAAGGAATTGATTACACCGAGATCTTCTCTCCTGTAGTCAAATTAACTACTATCAGGTTGGTGCTAAGTATCGTAGCTGCAGAAAATTTGCATTTGGAGCAGCTAGATGTTAAAACTGCTTTCTTGCGTGGTGACCTTGAAGAAGACATCTACATGAAGCAAACTAAAGGTTTTCAAGTTTGTGGCAAAGAAAACCTTGTGTGTAAGTTGAAGAAGAGTTTGTATGGTTTGAAATAAGCTTCCCGACAATGGTACAAGAAATTTGATGGATTCATGCATAAAAATGGTTTCACACGATGTGAGATGGACCATTGCTGTTATATCAAAAATCTTGATGAATCCTATATCATTTTACTGTTGTACGCTGATGATATGCTAAATGCATGATCTAGCACAAATGATATCAACATGGTAAAGCAACAACTGGAGGAGGAGTTTGACATGAAAGACTTAGGACCATCCAAGAAAATGCTTGGGATGAGGATTAGCAGAACCAGGTCGGAAGGAACCATAAAGTTGTCTCAAGAAAAGTACATACATAAGGTACTAAAGAGGTTCAGTCTTCATGATGCAAAGACTAGAAGAACTCCACTCGAAAGCCATCTAAATCTGTCAAAGGACCAATCACCTAACACAGATGAAGAAATGAAGTACATGTACAAATTTCTGTATGCTTCAGCTAAGGAGTTTTATGTATGTTATGGTTTGCATTAGACCTGACATAGCTGGTGCTGTTGGTGTTGTCAGCTGATACATGTCAGATCCAGGAAAGGATCACTGGGAAGGTGTAAAATGGATATTGCGATATCTCAAAGGCACCTCAGGCATGACACTTTATTTTAAAAGGAGCAATATTATCTTACAAGGTTTTACTGATGTAAATTTAGGCGGTGATCTGGATAGTCAAAAAATTACCACGGGATACGTGTTCACCTTGGGTGGTACTCGTGTTAGTTAGATGTACAGACTTCAGAAAAGTGTTGCTTTATCTACCACTTAAGAAAAGTACATGGCAATCTCACAGGCTGAAAAAGAGATGATTTGACTCAAGAATGTCCTTAAAGATCTAGGTAAAGAACAGGACAATTGTGAACTTTTCAGCGATAGCCAAAGTGCAATTCATCTTGCCAAGAATCCAGTGTTTCATGCAAGACCAAAACATATCTAGTTGAGGTATCATCATATCCGAGAATTGATAAATGAAGGAACTCTTTCCCTGCAGAAGATACCGGGATCAAAGAACCCGTCAGACATGTTGACCAAAGTTGTCGGTATTGACAAACTGAGGTTGTGCACTGCCTCAGTTAGCCTTCAAGACTAATAGCGTGAAGGCGCTACCAGAGAATAGCAAATAGTTTTTTTTCTTTCTTGATGTACCATAGGTTTGAAGGGGAGATTGATAGGAGTAAACCTATTATTGTATGTGAAAGTAGTCAAAATAAAGAAAAATAAAAAAGAAATGAAATATGATCTGCTTACCTCAACATTCTTGTGATGTAAGCGCTTACATCAGCATTCTTATGATGTAAGCGCTTACCTCGGCAGGACATTCTGAATGCCTATAAATAGGGGTCTACATTTTCATTTGTAGATCATCCCAAAACTTCTTTTTTCTCTCTTTAGTTGATAAAGAGCTATTCTTTGTGTTGCCGTGGAGTAGACAAAAATTGCCGAACCACGTAAATCTTGTATTTTCTCGTGCAATTTATTGCTTTTCTCTCTTAAATATTCTTTTCTTTCTATTAGCCTTGACACGCTTCCTAACAAAAAGGTCCTGAAATATGCAAAAGTCAGGAAGGAAATTGACAGAGCAAGGGAGATCCCTGGTCAGATTTAAGACTAAGAGCAAGTTGAATTTAAAATCAAGAGCAAACAATACATTCTGCACACTCATGGGCACCGCAGTGACCCTCGTGTACCATCTTCGAGTACCAGCCTCATTTGGTGGCGGTCCTAGGCACTTGGCCAAGGGTTAGCCAAACGTTCTCTTGTAGAGGTCTCTGTTTTTTAAGCAGTACTGAGCGGCTTGAGCGCGAAGTTTCCTCCCTTTTTTCTTGTCGGATGGCAGCGTCCCATCCCGTAGATAAGATACAAACTGGTTACGCCAGTCCCAAGCCAAATTGAAAGAGAATACCTCAGGGTTATTGATGGCGGAGTGGAGGAGAATAACTATGCTCTCATTGTCGAAGCTCTTAGTGGCTGTGGCCAATTTTGCTAAACTGTCTGCTTCGATATTTCGTATCCTTGGGACCTGTTCCAAGGGACATTCATCGAATGTGGCTATTAACCTGCAGATCTCTGACTGGTACTTTTGTAGTCTCTAATCTTTGATTTGGTAAGTCCCTGTGACTTATTTTACCACGAGTTTGGAATCGCAGTGAAGGATGGGTCGGCGGGCGCCGTACTTTAAGGCTAGCTTTATGCCTGCAATAATGGCCTCATACTCGGACTCGTTGTTAGTCATTTTAGGTCATCGTATCTACTGGCGAATCATTTTGCCCATGGGGACCTTGAGGGTGAGTCCCAATCCTGATCCCGATGCATTGGTAGCACCATCAGTGTAGAGGACCAATAGATCATCATTGGCGATGGCGTGTCATGCTTCAAGTTCTAGAATTTCTGCGGTAAAGTCGGCCAGGACTTGCGACTTAATGGCGGTTCTTGGAAGATTCAAGATGTCGTACTCGCTGAGCTTAATGTCCCATCTTGCTAGCCGGCCTGATAATTTGTGCTTATGTAGAGCACTCATCAATGGGAAGGTCGGTATCACTTTTATGGGGTGGAATTAGAAATAGGGTCGTAGCTTTTGTGAAGCAACAACCTGCACCAATGCTAACCTTTTGAGGTGTGCTTACCGAGTTTTGGCGTCCACTAGGGTTTTGCTAATGTAATAGATAGGGGATTGTTTGTTAGAAAATACGCTTAACGCTAGAGGGGGGGGGGGTGAATAGCGTTATAATAAAATTTAGCGTAAACTTGCGGAAATTTAAAATTTGCAGGAAATAATTAAGTGCGTTAAATAAATAAAAGCAAAGAACGCACCGATATATTCTGGTTCACCACAACACGTGGCTAGTCCAGTCCCCGAGAGACTCTATCGAGATTTTCCACTAACTTGTCAAGCTTACGGGTGCTCAACAAACCTTTAGAACTTAAGGACACAAGCCTTAACACCTTTGCTCGGAGATACAACACTCCAAGACTTCAACCAAGGAAACACAAGTTCCTTACAACAAGAGAATCACAATTCTCTTACAAGTGTATAAAACACTTAACACTCAAACAAAATACTCCTTTATGAGTAGGTATGAGTAAAAGAAGTAAGCTCTAGATCACAACAACTTTGGACAAGAATATGGCTCTCAAAAGCTTTATGAAATTGAATATAAAATGATAAACACAAGTATGCAAGCTTATAGCAATGTAATGATCAGTTGTAGTATGTTGTTGTGTTCAAAACACTGAAATGAAGCTGTATTGATAGTTGAAAAACTTGGCATTACCGTTGCCTAATTGCCAATTAAGAGTTGCTGATTTTACTCACTGACAATCGATTGTCAAACCCCAACAATCGATTGTTTGCCAGTCAGATCAAAATTCAATCCCAGATTTTACGCTTGATAATCGATTACTTACAATCCATAATCGATTACTGGCAACGTTCAAAAAATCCTTTCCAGATTTTACCACAAACAATCGATTGTCCAGAATCAACAATCGATTACTCAGCAACGTTGAAAAAATCTTTTCCGGATTTTAATCAAAACAAATCGATTATACAAAATCCATAATCGATTACCCAATAACGTTCAAAAAATCTTTTCCGGATTTTAATCAAACAATCGATTATACAGAATCAATAATCGATTACCTGACGGTATTTGAAAACTTTACGACAACGGCCAGCTTCACAATCGATTGCACAAAGTCAACAATCGATTACTTATCAGTTTTTGAAAAACATTTTAGACACTGTCTCTTTGACAATCGATTGTCCAATGTAACAATCGATTATTTAATAAATTTGAAAATCACTGGAAGACACTGTCTCAACATAATCGATTACCATTAGTTCATGATCGATTATTCTGAGTTTTGAAAAACTTTGATGGACACTGCCACAGTCACAATCGATTTTCATTAGTTCACAATCGATTGTCATGCAGGTTTGAAAAACCTGATGCTCACTGCCTTACTCACAATCGATTGTCATTAGTTCACAATCGATTGTCATGCAGTCTTGGCTTAAAACAATCGATTATCATAGTACATAATCGATTATCTTAGTCCAGATTTTTAAGGCATGTCTAAAAATTATTTGTAAATATGCATGATTTAAAATCATTTGGCATTAAATTAAATATGCATGATTTTGGAAAATAGTTTTATGAGAGAAGCCATGTTACGAGTCAAGTTGTAGGATCAAGATCACAAATAAGAACGACTCAATTAAACTATAAAACTTTGTCTTGAGCTTGAATCTCGTTGTATATCAATTGTGCGCTTGTTTCTTGAACTTCGTCATATATCAATTTTCGCTTCGTTTGTCATTCATCAAAACCTACACAAAAGAACACACGTTTTAGTATATTGCATTGAGAACGTGTTTCCTACATTGTTTACCTTTTTTCTTCTGGACGAGGAAGACACTGACATCGACGTCTGATACGGCCAGATATGCTAGTAGGGGTTCACCCGGATTCACTTTGACCAGCAAGGGCGGTGAAGACAAGTATGCTTTCAGCTTTCTCAAGGCTTCGACGCATGCCTCATTTCATTGTAGTCATTGATCTCTTTTTAGTACGTTAAACAACTTATGGCACCTATCGGATGACCATGAGATGAACTGGGACAGGGCGGCTATACGCCCCGTCAGCTTTTGTACCCATTTCTTGCTGCTCAGCACCTCAGGTATTGCGTCTATTGCCTTGATCTGGTCTGGATTGACCTTGATGCCTCGTTGTGATACGAGGAATCCAAAGATTTTTCCTGAAGCCACGCCGAAGGCACATTTTTTGGGGTTCAATTTCATCCCGTAGCTCGTCAGTATTTTGAAAGCCTCTTTTAAGTGGCCGATGTGGTCCTCTTTCCTTGCCGATTTTACTAGCATATCATCAATGTAGACTTCCATGGTCTTACCGACTTTCTCTTTTAAAATTTTGGTTACTAGCCTCTGATACGTGGCTCCTCAATTCTTGAGCTTGAAGGGCATTACTTTGTAGCAGTATGTTCCCCGGTGGGTGATGAAAGTTGTTTTTTCGTAATCCTCTTCAGCCATCATAATTTGATTATAACCGGAGTATCAGGTAGGAAACTTAGCAGCTCATGTCCCGCAGTTGCATCTATTAGCTGGTCTTTGTGGGGGCAGTGGGAAGGAATCTTTCGGTCATGCCTTGTTTAAGTCGGTGAAGTCTACACACATTCTGTACTTCCCTTTATTATTTTTGACCATGACGACGTTGGAGACCCACTGATGGTACTTTGACTCCCTGATGGATCCATTGGCCAGAAGTTTGTCAACTTCTTCGCTGACCGCTTCGTTGATCGTGGCGTTGAATTTTCTTCTCATTTTCTGTATAGGCGTGTGTAATGGATCAACATTCAACTTGTGAGTGGCGATTTCTCGCGGATTCTTGGCATATCTGAATGGGAAAAACCAAAAGGTTTATTTGGTTAGATAAGAATTCACGATACTTACTTGGATTTGAAAGTTTGTGTCCGATGTAATCCTTCATTGTAGGGTCTTTGTTGTCTAATTGGACCAGGTCAAGGTCTTCGACTGTAGCCTTACGGGCTTCTACGACTTGGTCATTGATGGCGATTTTTGTTGGGAGGACCTTAGTTCCCGACATAGCTGATTGCTATACATATGAGCTCGCCCCATTAAGGTGTTTGATGTGGGTGCAGTCTTTTGCTATTTTATATCGTTCTTGAGTGGTGTGGGGCTCGCCTCGAATGATGAATATTCCCCACAGGGTGGGAAATTTAACCATTTGGTAGAAACTCGAAGGGACCGCTCTCATGGCGTGTATCCTCGGTCTCCCGATAATGACGTTATATGCTGTTTCTTGGTTCATCACGTGGAAAGTTGTCTCCACCGTGACTCCCCCCGCTAGGAAGGGTAGCGATATCTCTCCCGAGGTCCGTTACACTGCATTATTGAAACCTGTTAGTGTTATTCAGCGTGGTATTACCTTATACTCGAGTCCCATTAGTACGAGGACCCTCGGGTGGATAATACAGGCGCCACTGCCGTCATCGAACATAATCCTTTTTACATCTATATTTGCGATACGTAAGGTTATAACTATAGCATCGTAATTGGGGAAAGACAAACCATCAGCATCGGACTTATCGAATATGATACTATCTTCAAAGTCGTCATACCGTTCGTGGGCGATGGTTCACTTCAGTTTGTGCGTAGTGGTGAACTTGACGTGGTTGATTGCCGAATCATCGCTGTTCCCAATGATCATGTGGCCCGTGATGTTGCTCCTGTCCGATGCAAATTTGATTTTTCCTTTGTCACTGAGTAACTCCCTCAGGAACCCTTGGTTCAACATTCTAACTATCTCTTGTCGTAGACCTATACAATCTTTGGCTTTGTGTCCCCGTTCTTGGTGGAACTTGCAAAGGGCATTTCACTTTCTGGTGGTGGGGTTCGACTTTATCTTTTCCAGCCGTTGTACCTTGTTGCCCAGCTTCTCAAGTGCGTACACTACTCAGAAGGGGACTCACAAAAATTATGGGCAGATAACAAAGGGAGCGTACCTCTATTTTTTCGTGGTGGAGCGACATGTCGCTGCAGTGCGTCGGTGTGCCTGGGCGGGGACTATTGAGAGGACCTGATGTGGGGTTGGTGCCTCTCTCTGTTGGGACGTGGGCCTTGCTCCCGCCGGCCTTCGTTGCATCGATCTCTCCTGATCCCTGGATGTATCGTTGTTAGACGTTGGGTCGGTTCGTTGAGGTCGTCCTCGTTTGCGCGCACCTCACCGCAATCAGCATTGTGGATCTCTTCCCATGTGGTGGGCGGGTACTTCATGAGGTGCCTGAGTAATTTTTTGGTCGCCCTCGAGCCATTTCTACTTAACAAATTTTGGAAGGCAACGATTGCCATATCCTCCGATACGCAGGGTAGGCTCATCCTTACCCTGTTGAACCTAGCTAGGAAGTTCCTGAGTCCTTCCCCTATGGTTTAGCGAACGACGAAGATGTCGTTGACCCTTGCTTCTTCTTTCTTGGATCCTGCGTGCGCGGTGATAAACTTGTCCACCGTTTCCTCAGATGTGGAAATAATTTTGGCCGGTAGCTGGGAATACCAGGTCAGTGCTCCACCCGTTAGTGTTTCACCCGACTTCTTTACTAGTATAGACGATACCTGTTCCTTTGGGAGGTCGTTACCTTTTACGGCAGTAATGTAGTGGATCAAGTGGTCCTGAGGATCTGTAGTTCCGTCGTACACTCGTAGATAAGGTGGCTTTTTGAAGGTTTTTGGAATGAGGCATGGTGCAACCTCTTATGTGTAGGGTTGTTCAACAAACCTTCCCACGTCATGCTTTGGCAGCATTTTGGGGTCGCTAGGAATTTTGTCTACACTTTCTTGGTGTTCCTTCATCTGGTCACAGAGTGACCTGGTTTAGTCTTCTATTTCCTCCATCTTCTTGAGGATGGCTGAGAGCGCGTCGCCGTCGGGACGAGTTTTGATGGGCGCATTGTTTGCGCGGGTGACTTCGGGTTCGCCTCCAACTGCAGCAAGATCTGTGGTTGGCCGGCATCTGACATTATGTTGGGGTGGCTTCTCGACTAGACCACTTAGAGTGCTTGTTACCCACTCTTTCAATAGTTTCTTGACCTTCGGAGGTGCTCCCTCAGATGTACATGTGGAAGCGCCTTTTTCCCGCGAGATTGTTAGATCTTCGAGTAGTGGAGGTGCGTTTTGTTAGATAATACGCTTAACGCTAGAGGGGGGGGGGTGAATAGCGTTATAATAAAATTAGCGTAAACTTGCGGAATTTAAAAATTGCAGGAAGTAAATAAGTGCGATAAATAATAAAGTACGCACCGATATATTCTGGTTCACCACAACACGTGGCTAGTCCAGTCCCTGAGAGACTCTCTCGAGATTTTCCACTAACTTGTCAAGCTTACGGGTGCTCAACAAACCTTTACAACTTGAGGACACAAGCCTCAACACCTTTGCTCGGAGATACAACACTCCAAGACTTCAACCAAGGAAACACAAGTTCCTTACAACAAGAGAATCACAATTCTCTTACAAGTGTACAAAACACTAAACACTCAAACAATACACTCCTTAATGAGTAGATATGAGTAAAAGAAGTAAGCTCAAGATCACAACAACTATGGACAAGACTTTGGATCTCAAAAGCTTTATGAAATGAATATAAAATGATAAACAATAGTATGCAAGCTTATAGCAATAGAATGATCAGTTGTAGTGTGTTGTTGTGTTTAAAACACTGAAATGAAGCTGTATTTATAGTTGAAAAACTTGGCATTACCGTTGCCTAATTGCCAATTAAGAGTTGCTGATTTTACTGTGTGACAATCGATTGTCAAGAAGCCACAATCGATTGTTTGCCAATCGTTCCAAAAATCAATCCCAGATTTTACGCTTAACAATCGATTGTCCAAGATCAACAATCGATTATTGGTAACTTCAAAAAATCATTTCTAGATTTTACGTAAAACAATCGATTATACAGAATCAATAATCGATTATTCAGCAACGTTCAAAAAATCTTTTTCAGATTTTAATATCAACAATCGATTGTACAAAATCAACAATCGATTATTCAGCAAAGTTCAAAAAATCTTTTTCAGATTTTAATATTAACAATCGATTGTACAAAATCAACAATCGATTACCTGACGGTATTTGAAAACTTTACGATAACGGTCAGCTTCACAATCGATTGTGCAATGTTAACAATCGATTATTTATCAGACTTTGAAAATCATTTTAGACACTGCCTCGTGACAATCGATTGTTATATACTCACAATCGAATATTTAATAACTTTGAAAAAGTCTGGAAGACACTGCCTCAACACAATCGATTGTCATATGTTCACAATCGATTATTTTGTGACTTTTAAAAATCTGATGGACACTGTCTCTTCACAATCGATTGTCATTAGCTTCACAATCGATTGTCATTAGTTCACAATCGATTGTCATGCAGTCTTGACTTAACATAATCGATTATCATATGTACATAATCGATTATCTTAGTCCAGATTTTTGAGGCATGTTTAAAAATCATTTTGACTAAAGTAAATATGCATGATTTAAAATCATTAAGCATTAAATTAAATATGCATGATTTTGTAAAAATAATTTTACGAGAGAAGCCATGTCATGAGTCAAGTTGTCGGATCAAGATCACAATTAAGAACGACTCATTTAAACTATAAAACTTTGTCTTGTGCTTGAATCTTGTTATCCACCAATTGTGCGCTTGTACTTGAACTTCGTCATATATCAATTTGCGCTTGTTTGTCATTCATCAAAACCTACACATAAGAACACACGTTTTAGTATAAAGCCTTGAGAACGTGTTTCCAACAATTTCCCCCTTTTTGATAATGGCAAACTTTAAGCGGGATATTGCAATTTAAACAATTCATAATGACGATTCAAGACATGTAAAGATATGCAATAAGTATGCGATTAGTTCCCCCTCAATATATGAATTCCCCTCAATTTAAGCTTATAAATATTGAGAGTGCATACTCGTTATCGTTATCTTCCCCCTTTTGCCATTAGCAAAAAAAGAAATGTAATATAAGAAGATGCCAAAGATGTAGATAAAACTTGTTTATTCATTGAAAATAAAATGGGTACATAAGGAGGGGACAATAAAACATATCACAATAGAACAAAAAAAACAAAGAAATCATTCATCATCATTTCCCGCCTCATCATCCGGCACTGCTTCGAAGGGAAAAAGACCGGCATATGGATAATGAACATGGTCAAAATATCTATGGATCTCATTTGTCAATTGATCAACAGAGGTGGTCAAGGAAGCAATTTGGTCGGAAATGGATTGGAGAGTGGGCTCTTGAGGCGGACGAGTTCGACGGGTTGGAGGAGGAGCAGGCGCTGCATGATCACCGTGATGATGAAAGGAGGATTCTGAAATTTCCCACTTCTTGGTACTCTTTTTGAGAGGACCGTTGGAAGTGACGAATCCGGAGGCTTCAAGAAAATTCATGATGAGGAGAGCATAAGGAAGAGGCCTATCATCTCCGATAGCGTCACGCATGTGAATCTTGACGAACCGACACCAATTGATGTTAGCTCCGGTTATTATGGCATGCATGAGCTTGGTGTCCTCTTGGGAAATGGTAGTATGGTTGTGCTTACGAGGCTTGAGGACTCGGGTGATGAAATCGAAAATCAACCGATAATTGGGATCCATTCCCGTAATTGTAGGACGACAGGAAGAAAGATTTGGATCATAAGAAGTAAGTCCGGTTTGATGTAATAGGGTTGTTTCATCAAAAAGGGCTCCGGCCTCTCCGATGTACCGAAAAATATCTTCACCATTATGAGGAAGACGGGCAATGGTATGAAGGTTTTCATCGGAAAGAAGAATTTGAACACCATTTATATTTGTCACAAGCTCACCGTCATCATCCTCATGAAGGTTGGAGTAAAATGCTTGAATCAATGTAGTATTGATGTAAGGATGGGTACGAAGTAAGAAGTCAAGAAGTTGACAATTTTTGAGCATATTTGCAGCAGGGCCATAAGATTTAAGATACTTGTTGGTTGAAAAGCGGGGAGGAAGAATGTCGCGCTTTTCAAATTTTGTTAAAAGTCGAGTAAGCTCGATGTCAGAATTAAAATATAGAACGGAACCATCTTGATAAGGGTAGTTTGGAGCAGCAGAGGAGGATGCACCATGCCTAGCAGAGCGGGAACGTTTGGAGTGACGGCCCGACATTTTTACTGAGTATTGCTGGAATTTGCAAGAGACTTGAAAGAATTTTGATAGTTTGAGAGCTAAAGTTGATGCTTGAGTGAATAAAAATGAACATATATGAAGCCTATTTATAGAGGGGAGAAAGGCATTTCATTAATGGAAGAATCTGCAGAAAATTTGAAAGCTGAAACAGTCAGAATTGGTAAAAATAAATTTCACTGACCGTTAGACAATCGATTGTTGGACTGAAATAATCGATTGTCATTAAGATTTGACTGAATCTCGGAACTGACAAAAATCGATTGCAGGAATCTTCAGAAGCCAAACGGTAACAAATTTTTGAAATACTGACAGAAAATAATCGATTGTCAAATATGGTAATCGATTGTTATGTTACAGTGAGAACAGAAATTTTTTGACTAGGAAAATAATCGATTATATTTTGAAACAATCGATTGTTTTAGGAAAGCAGTACTGACTGGCTGAGACGGTAATCGATTATACAGTAAAAAAATCGATTATTAAACAAAACTGCATAATAAGCATAAACCATAAATAATCGATTAGTGATACTTGCTAATCGATTTTCTGCACAGTAAAATAATCGATTATTAGCTGTAACAATCGATTGTTCTATGCCATTTCTTTATAATTCCCCCTACCTTTAGGGCGATACCTGCAAAATAGAATTAGACGTCTCCGACGCTCAAGTCAGTAATTTGTAAAGAAATAGTAATTTAAACTAGTGTGGTCAAGTGAGATCGTGATCTCTTAAGAAGTGTGTCCTAGAGTGTTCTTAAGAGTGTTTCGGGTACTTACCTTTTCTCCGACGTCGCCAATTACCTGTTCGAGAGGGTGATCTTTGATTGTCCTCCACTCGTTAGGCGTTTTCGTTTCATTCTCCAATGGTGGCGCTTCCTCCGTTGGTTGTTTCAAAAATTCGTCTTGATTTTCCTTACGCGTTTCCTCTTGAATTTTGTCTTTCAAGCTATCTAAAATACCTGCAAGATCAAAACCGGAATCCTTTCTCGCCAAGCGAGCATTATTTTCGGCAAATACAACATGAGGGGATTCCTCCACAGTTTCGGTTCTTTTATTAAAAACCCTATATGCTTTGCTACGTGACGAATAACCAATGAAAATTCCCTCATCGGACTTAGCATCAAATTTTCCCAATTGATCTTTGCCATTGTTATGAATAAAACATTTACAACCGAATACTCTAAAATGGGAGATATTTGGTTTCCTTCCCTTATAGAGTTCATAGGGAGTTTTCATGAGAATAGGCCTTATGACTACTCTATTTAAGACGTAGCATGCGGTACTCACGGCATCCGCCCAAAAATGTTTGGGAATCTTGGCCTCTTCGAGCATGGTTCTAGCCATCTCTTCGAGACACCTGTTTTTCCTTTCCACCACCCCATGTTGTTGTGGTGTACGTGGAGCGGAAAAGATATGCTCGATACCGAGTTCGTCACAAAAGTCCGCAAAGAGATTGTGATCAAACTCTCCCCCATGATCACTTCTAATTGAAGTGACGGTTGTTTCCTTTTCGTTTTGAACACGCATAAGAAAGTATTTGAAATTCTGAAAAGCATCACTTTTATTGGCAAGAAATAAAGTCCAAGTAAATCTAGAATAATCATCAATAATCACAAAAGCATAGCGATTTCTTCCTAGACTTTCAATGCGAGATGGTCCAAATAAATCATGTGAAGCAATTTCAATGGTCTAGAAGTTGAAACAATATTTTGGATTTGAAAGATGCTTTTGTTTGCTTCCCTTTTTGACATGAATCACAAATAGAGTCATTTTCAAATATTAAATTGGGAAGACCAATAACTATGTTTTGAGAAATCAATTTGTTCAAAAGAAGCATGTTGATATGTGCTACTCTACGATGCCATAACCAAGTATCATCCTCTTTACTCATAAGACAATCAACATATTCGGGTGAGGAATTAGCAAGATCAACCATATAAATATTATCCACTCTAAAACCACGAAGGATAATTTTAAAATCACTACGTCTAAATACTAAGCATTCATCCGAATCAAATAGGGCAAGATTTCCCTTGTCACATAATTGACTTATGCTCAAGAGATTATGCTTTAATCCTTTCACAAGTAATATATTCTTAATAGAGGAATTTTCATCCTTACCGACCGATCCGATGCCAATAATCTTTCCTTTATTGTTATCCCCAAAAATCACACTTCCTCCTTCTTTGTGTTCTAGTTGAAGGAATTTGGATTCGTCTCCCGTCATATGTTTGGAGCATCCACTATCAAGGTGCCATAGTACACTTGATACCTTCAAACATACCTACAAAACAAGTTAATGCGTTTTAGGTACCCATGCCATTTTGGGTCCTTGAGGGTTAGGCATATTATACTGATGCGATTGAGTGATATGTCTATGTCGTGTAAAGCATGCAGGAGCAATATGACCAATGCGTCTACAATAATGACAAGTCACGTTGGGGTTATGCATCCTTCTAGGTTCATAGTAACTTGATGGACGAAAATAATTTACTCTATTTTCATTATGACTATTGCGCATTTCATGAGAACCATTTCTCCTACTATTAGTTCTAAAATGAGCAGCATTTCTAGAGTAATGGTCATGTCTAGATGTTCTAAAAGGTTCAAAACTCCTTTAGTGTTTGGCCTAGAATATGCATCATTTCTAGGGTAGTCATTTCTAGGTGGAAAGTCATTTCTAGGTCTTCTAAAATGTTCAACATTTGGTCTAGCATGCATATTTGTTCTAGGATTGCTATTTCTACGATAAGCATTTGTTTTATTAATCCTAGGTTGAGCCTTAGGTGTTTGGGGTTTGGCTTCAACATTTTCTTTAGTCTCATTCATAAAGCCTATGCCATGCTTGGTTGACTTCAAATTAACAAGGACCTCTTTCAAGTTCTTGTGAGAAGAATTAAACTTATCTAAAGTGCCCTTAAGCCTTTCTACTTCATTTTTGAGATGCATACAAGAAGTACAATTTCTAATAGAGCTTTCGGGCTTGTCGGCGCTTCTTTTTCCGAAAAACTTGTTTTCCTCTTTCAGCTCCTCATTTTCTAAAACCAGTTTTTCTAAATCCTTTTCTTTCAAAGAGAGCTGTTTTTGAAAATCTTTTTCTTTTAGAGAAGCATTTTCTTTTATGCTCTTGACAGTTTTTGAAGCCTTAATAAATTCAGTATATAGCTCATCAAAAGCAGTTCGCAATTCTTCAAGAGTAAAGAAGTTTTTAGAAGAGATTTGACATACCTCATCTTGCTTGTCTTCTTGCGCCATAAGACAAAGGTTTGCGGCTTCGTCTTCTTCTTCTTCGCTTGACTCATCTCCGGAGTCTCCTCCCCAAGAAATGTATGCACGTTGCTTCTTAAAAGATTTCTTCTCCTTTTTGATGTTTGGGCAATTGATTTGATGTGCCCGGTTTCACCGCATTCATAGCACTTTATTTGTTCGCCTTTCTTTTTGCCCTTTCGTTCATACTCCTTTCGCATGAACATTTGAAATCTTTTGATAACGAGTCCAAACTCGTTGTCTCCGTCCTCATCAACTTGAGGTTGGCTTGTGCTTGCCTTGAGCGCTATTCTTTGCTTCCTTTGATCATTAACAAGAGGGTTAAGTATAGTAGACTCATAAGTCTTAAGGTTACCTCTTAATGCGTCGATGGTGACATTTGAGACGCCAATGGATTCTAGGATTGCGTCGGCCTTTGATCGCCATGCCGGAGTGAGACTTCTAAGAATTTTTCGAACAAGTTCTCTATCTGTGAATGTCTTCTTGAGAGCATGTAGATCATTTACGATTATTGAAAATCGTTCAAACATTTCATCCACCTTTTCACCTTCCTTCATGTGAAATAATTCATAAGCATGGGTTAGGAAATCAATTTTTGCTTCCCTTAAATGAACCGTACCTTCATACGTAATTTCCAGCTTTTCCCACATTTCCTTCGCCGTTGTGCAACACGATATTTTCCTATAATCGTCAGCATTTACAGCACAATATAATAAATTAATTGCTTTAGCATTATTTTGCACCTTTCGGATATCATCCGCGTCATATTCTTCTTCGGACTTGGGAACCCATTCGGTTTCAACCTTTTTGGTTGGAATTTGATTTCCCTTTGTTATCACCTTCCAGAGATGAAAGTTGTTTGCTTGAACGAAGATTTTCATCCTCTCCTTCTAGTACGTGTAATTTGTACCGTTGAATAGAGGTGGTCGTGTGGAGCATTGTCCTTCATCAATTCCTGCAAAAGAGTCACGAGTAGAAGCCATGGGTGGTTCTCTCAAACTGTTAAGTCTTCAGAGAGTTGGGCTCTGAAACCAATTGTTAGATAATACGCTTAACGCTAGAGGGGGGGGGGGTGAATAGCGTTAAAATAAAATTAGCGTAAACTTGCGGAATTTAAAAATTGCAGGAAGTAAATAAGTGCGATAAATAATAAAGTACGCACCGATGTATTCTGGTTCACCACAACACGTGGCTAGTCCAGTCCCTGAGAGACTCTCTCGAGATTTTCCACTAACTTGTCAAGCTTACGGGTGCTCAACAAACCTTTACAACTTGAGGACACAAGCCTCAACACCTTTGCTCGGAGATACAACACTCCAAGACTTCAACCAAGGAAACACAAGTTCCTTACAACAAGAGAATCACAATTCTCTTACAAGTGTACAAAACACTAAACACTCAAACAATACACTCCTTAATGAGTAGATATGAGTAAAAGAAGTAAGCTCAAGATCACAACAACTATGGACAAGACTTTGGCTCTCAAAAGCTTTATGAAATGAATATAAAATGATAAACAATAGTATGCAAGCTTATAGCAATAGAATGATCAGTTGTAGTGTGTTGTTGTGTTTAAAACACTGAAATGAAGCTGTATTTATAGTTGAAAAACTTGGCATTACCGTTGCCTAATTGCAAATTAAGAGTTGCTGATTTTACTGATTGACAATCGATAGTCAAGAAGCCACAATCGATTGTTTGCCAATCGTTCCAAAAATCAATCCTAGATTTTACGCTTAACAATCGATTGTCCAAGATCAACAATCGATTATTGGCTACGTTCAAAAAATCATTTCCAGATTTTACGTAAAACAATCGATTATACAGAATCAATAATCGATTATTCAGCAACATTCAAAAAATCTTTTTCAGATTTTAATATCAACAATCGATTGTACAAAATCAACAATCGATTATTCAGCAACGTTCAAAAAATCTTTTTCAGATTTTAATATCAACAATCGATTGTACAAAATCAACAATCGATTACCTGACGGTATTTGAAAACTTTACGACAACGGTCAGCTTCACAATCGATTGTGCTATGTTAACAACGATAATAAATCAGACTTTGAAAATCATTTTAGACACTGCCTCGTGACAATCGATTGTTATGTACTCACAATCGATTATTTAATAACCTTGAAAAAGTCTGGAAGACACTGCCTCAACACAATCGATTGTCATATGTTCACAATCGATTATTTTGTGACTTTTAAAAATCTGATGGACACTGTCTCTTCACAGTCGATTGTCATTAGCTTCACAATCGATTATTCTGAGTTTTGAAAACCTTTGATGTACACTGGCTCATCACAATCGATTGTCATAAGGTTCACAATCGATTGTCATGCAGATTTGAAAAAACTGATGCTCAGTGCCTTAAGACAATCGATTGTTATTAGTTCACAATCGATTGTCATGCAGTCTTGGCTTAACATAATCGATTATCATATGTACATAATCGATTATCTTAGTCCAGATTTTTGAGGCATGTTTAAAAATCATTTTGACTAAAGTAAATATGCATGATTTAAAATCATTTAGCATTAAATTAAATATGCATGATTTTGTAAAAATAATTTTACGAGAGAAGCCATGTCATGAGTCAAGTTGTCGGATCAAGATCACAATTAAGAACGACTCATTTAAACTATAAAACTTTGTCTTGTGCTTGAATCTTGTTATCCACCAATTGTGCGCTTGTACTTGAACTTCGTCATATATCAATTTGCGCTTGTTTGTCATTCATCAAAACCTACACATAAGAACACACGTTTTAGTATAAAGCCTTGAGAACGTGTTTCCAACAGGTTTTCCCCGCTTAAGGTGGTACTAGGGATTGTAATCATAACCCCATCTTCACCGGCTTCGTTGAGAGGGCCTATGAGACTGGCTGCAACATCAACTATTGTTTTCATTATTGCGTTGTTGTCAGCCTTTTTTTGTTTTTGTGTTGTAAAGAGAGGTTTTCTGATGGTTCTCTAGGCGCAAACTATGGTTTTGATTCTCGAAATCCCACAGACGGCGCCAAATTGTTTAGCTAAAAAATGATGTTATATTTTGTAAGCCTAAAAACAATCAAAAAATATATGATGATAAATCGTAATCAAATATAATGAGCCCTAGAGATAATTATCTCTTCAAGAATTTCTGTTGATATATAAATAGATGATAATGGTAAACTTAACTTAAGAGGTAAACAATAGTTATGAATTTTAGAGAGAGAAGTAGAGATAGAGAGAGAGAGGTCGTACTACCAGAGAATAAGACCGATGCCTTTTTACAAAGAGAAGGTTTCCTTTATATAGTAGGAAACCTTCCTCGAATAAATAAATAATGATAAATAATAATAAAAATATAAAGTTTGGTGGCTTCCATTCAGCAAGGAGAGTCAGGTGTTAAATGACGTCGTTCTTGGTTTAGACTGCACTAACGCTTGAATCCCCCTTATTATGAAAGACGTGCCCATCTGGCGTGGGGACGTGATGAGCCAAATTTAGCCCTATACAATATCTATACTCAAAAGCTTAAATATGGCAGCAAAGATTCTTCTTCTTCATTTATTATTCCTGAAAAGAAAGAAATCTTCGCTAGAAAATAATAAACAAAATCTATGAGCAATAGAAAGCTATTGACGAATCAGTTTGCATGCAACTAACAGATTATGTTAAGATGTATATGAGGGATAATTACCATGCTTCCAACTTGGTTATCAACGAGAATCCCTCTACCATTTCAAATAAATTCTCTAGTATTTGCTTGATTGATCCATCATTATGTCTTAACAAAAGGTCTGATCATGATGCACACTTGTCCACTCAAAACCAGTCGCGCTCCAAACTCGGGAGTGCGTCCAATGCTCTACTGAGTGAACCCAGTCAAACAAGCCTGTTAGATACTTCCTACCAAACTTACTCATGAAATAAATGGAATACATATCTTCGTCAATTAGCCAATAAGGAGATCAAGTACACTATACCAATTCATTGCCATGAGCTACTTCATTTTAAAGTCTTAAATACACACATTCTGAAGGTTTAAAGTGGAACAAGTGATAAAAATACAACATATTTTGTTTGACTTTTCCGACACCCATATACAACCCACACTATGTCTACGGAGCCTCTAAGAAATATAGAGTACAATGATAGTTCCGATAATAACATTCCGACTATACCTCAAATGCATTAAGTGAGGTACAAAAGATACATGACCTTGAGTGAAGTGAGGCTCACCAAGTCAGTTGGAAAGAGAGTGTACTGCTATCACTAATCAATGCCGCTTGATGTGGAACCACCTGCATCCATTAAAGATGCAGTTCCCCCGGAAAAAGGGATGTTAGTACTATCGAATAGTACTAGTATGTATGACTAAACACACTCTGAATAGATAGAGCAGTAATACAAGTAAAGACTATTATAATATCAGTTAGAGCCTCAAATGATTATCAAATATCAAATTAGGAATAAGATGAGTTTTCAAGTAAATTTCTATATTTTAAGCAGGGAAACCTTTGGTACCGATATACCACTATTCACCATTGCGATTGCAATTTCCAACATAGTCACCATCATGTGTACGGAATGACATCTAATCATAACCCAATCTGTAATACCCCAATCAACACCATTTGTGCGGCATGGAATATGATCACGACCCGATCAGCTAGGTTATCTCATCCAAGACATCATCCTTTTTATATCAATCATCCAATTTCATACTTCTTACACATCTCTTCATTATTGGCACTAGTGATCACAATTGTATTATCCCCTTTTATGTCGCATATTGGCCGTATTTCATATTTTATATTTCATGCTCAACTTTTAACTTTCAACCATCATCATTGTGACGATCAAAACGGTCATCACCGTAATTCTCTTTTTCTCCGTTCATTCGATGCCATAAATACCTCGCTTTCAATTGCCTCGATTTGCGTGTATAGTCCGAGCGCACCAAAATTTTTTATGTGAAAATATGTAAATTCTGTGAAATATTTGAAGCATTTTGATATTAATATTGATATAGTTGACTTTGGTCAATATTTTGGGCAACAGACCCGGACTCGTGATGTGACGGTCCCGAAAGGTTCGTAGAAAAATAGGGGACTCAGGAGCATTCCCCGAATCGAAATTCGAGGTCCCTAGCCCGGGTATAGAACTTTTTAAATGAAATTATTTTTCTGAAAATGATATGAAAATTCGAAATAAAAATGAGTTTGAAAATATAGGTATTGGGCCCGTATTTTGGTTCCGGCGCCCTGTACAGGTCTTAGATATTAGTTAAGCACTTTTTGTGAAATATGATCGAAATTGGATGTCGTTTGACATGTTTCAGACTTAAATATCTAAAGTCAGAAGCTTATGAAGTTAGAAATGAAAAATGATGATTTTGGGGTTTGATTCATTGAATTTGATATTATTTTGGAGATTTGATTGCTCGATAAAGTTGGTAGGATGTTATTGAGTTAGTGTGTATGTTTTTGGTTGGGACCCCCGAGAGCTCGGGAGTTATTCGGAGGTGGTTCGTAGTGTTTTCGGCTTAGAAAAACACCACATTTTTCCAAAGTGTTGCAGACTCATTTTCTTCTTCGCGAATGCGGCCTTAGGCTCGCGTTCGCATAGCCCAGCTATTTCTCCTATTGCGTTCGCACTCCATGATCACATTCTCTTAGCTTTAGGGTATGCTCATCTTCGCGTTCGCGTGAGTCCAAACGCGGACGCATAGGCTAAGTCGTGGGGCTGGACCTTTTTCTTCTATGCGTTCGCATCGACCCTTTGTGAATGCGATGCTTTCCGCCCTGCCCTCTTTGTGAATGCGAACCAGCTCACACAATTGCATAGTGTTAATCCCTCGAGTGATATTAAAGCTTATAAAAAAACCCATTTATGAATTCTCTCAAATTTCTTACTCGAGCTCTTCCATAAAACTCTCTATAAACGATTCTCAACCATTTTTTCTCCATAATCTCTTGGATAAGTATTCTTAACTCCTTTTTCTCTTAATTTCTTCCATTAAGCTTTAATTTTCTAGCCCTAATGTAAGAATTCAAGGTAGAAAATGGGGGATTTGGGTAGAACTGGGCTTTTAGAATTTTGGGCAATTCAACCTCAATTTGAGATCGAATCTTAAAATAAAATGCATATTTGAACTCGTGGCGTTATGGGTAATTGGGTTCTGGTCTGAGCCTCGAGATTAAACCATGTGGGCCCGGAGTCGGGTTTTGTTTTTTTGGAAGAATGATAGGAAATGTATTTCTAGGATATGAAATTGTGTCTTTGAGCCATTATTGATAATATTGAACTAAATTGTGCCTAGATATCATTGTTTCGGAGTTGGATACTAGAGGAAAGGTGGTGTTAGAGGCTTGAGTGCTATTTTCGGACCGAGGTAAGTGTTTGATCTATCTTTGGCTTGAGGGAATAGGATTAAGGTATTATTTGGTAATTGTTAAATATTGAGTACGGTGTATAGGCATGGTGACAAGTATCTATACACTGGTATCGAGTATGACCGTGAGTCCTAAATTGTTAACTTATCGAATTCTTAATTGTTGTTTGTGAAGAATTGGTTGGATATCTTTAATATTGCGCCAGTAATTATTGAGTATAAGAATGGATTTTATTGTGTTAATACAAATCGAATGAGTTTGATTATTGCTGGATCTCCCTTGCCGGGGTAGTTTATTATAATATATTTTTCCTCCTTTGCTGGGATTAATTTGTGTTTTGTGTTGAAAGATAAGGGATTGTGTAGCACACCAACCACGAGATATTATGGTTGGGATTGTGTGGCACATCGACAACGAGATATTATGCTTGGGATCGTGTGGCATGCCGACCACGAGATATTTTTATTGGGATTGTGTGGCACGCCAACCAGGAGATATTATGATTGAGATTGTGTGGCACGCCGATCACAAGATATTATGATTGGGACCATGTGGCACGCCGACCATGAGATGTTATGAAATGGGTACGTGTGGCATGCCGTCCACATATGAATTAAGAAATGGGACAGTGTGGCGCGCCGACTACTTATATATGAGTTATGGTATTGAGGTAGTTTCGTTGTTATATCCATTGATCCGTTTTCACTGCATCTCCCCCAATCATGCCCCTTCCCCTTTTAGGTGAAATTTTCTGTTATTATTTTTGTTGCTTCTGTATATGTATATATCTGCACAGGTTGTTTTAGGTAGGTCCTGTCTAGCCTTTTTACTACTTTGCCGGGGTTAGGACAGGCACTTGCCAGCACATATGTCGGTTGTGCTGATTCTACCTCTGTGCATCGTTTTGCATAGATCTAGGTGTTGGAGCAGCATTTGGGTAGCAGTAGCATTTCGGGAGCGAGCTTCCAGTCCAGGGACATTCGAGGTAACCTTGCTGACATTCGCAAGCCCGGAGTCCTTTCTATTTCTTCCAGTTTGTTATCATTGTACAGTGGCAGACAATTTTATGCTTTATTCGGACCTTGTATTTAGTATTCTCTAGACGTCCATGAGTAAGATGACACCAGTCTTGGGTAGAGAATTTGTTAAAATTTTGCATTTCTTTAAGTAAATTATATTTTGGACTTCCGCTTTATTGTTAAATGTTTTATTGATGCTAATTGTGTCAATAATCGTTTAAGAGGTATTTGATAATTGTCTTGCCTAGCTCCTATTAGTAGGCACCATCACGACTCCCGAGGGTGGGAAGTCCGGGTCGTTACAAGTTGGTATCAGAGCACTAGGTTACTTAGCTCTCACAACTCACGGACAAGCTCCGTAAAGTCTGAGGGATCTGTACAGAGACGTCTGTATTTATCCTCTAGAGGCTACTGAGTTAAGAAAAACCTTTGCATTTGTTATTTCTTGTCGTGCATTTCCATTTCTCAAACACCGATTGAATTTATACTTTATTCTTTTGTAGATGGCAAGAACATGCGCTTCTTCACCTACCACTCAGTAGCCTGATCCTTGAGCAGCATCCCCAGAGGCGGAGCCTCAGGTCGAGTTTGAGGAGGAGGTTCCAGCCCCAGCAGCTCTCATGGGCCTAGCTCGGGTCCCAGAGGGGTTCATAGCCATCCCAGTTCTTAAGGGCGCTTTGGTTTGGTTGGTAGGACTTGTAGAGAGTGTCATTACAGCGGGTTTGCTTCCAGGAGTTCAGCCAGCAGTGTCTGATCAGCCGGATACAGTGGCTCAGGCCGTGAGTGAGATCACTTTTCAGGAGACGGCCATTATGGGCCACAGAGTTGAGGTGGTTCTGCCACAGGAAGGCGGTCATAGGTTTGATAAGAGGCCCATCCATGCAGGCAGATTCAATGGTACCTCATTTGGAGGTAAGGGTACTTATGGTATAGGCCATCATCCTCGGCCCTTTCAGTCATCTCCCTATGTCACTCATGGCACTTCAGGTGTTCATTTAGGCCGACAGGGTCAACCCCAGTTTCCTCAGCAGCAGCATTTGAGTAGATGTTATGAGTGTGGTGAGTATGGTCACAACATGAGGGTTTGCCCGAGGTTGAGGGGTGCTCAGCCACAGCAGACGAGGTTTTGCTATGCTTGTGGTGATCCGAGGTACATCGTCAGATATTTCCCTCGAGCTCATGACAACTTCTAGCATCATAATTCTCATGCTATGATTCAGGCACCGGAGGTTCCACGACTTGCCCTGCCAACTAAAGGCGGTGGCAGAGGTCTTAGAGGTGGAGTTTTGGTTGCCAGAGGTAGAGGCCAGCCAGCAGGTAAGCTAGAGGCTGAGTCTTTAGGTGCAGGCATTACAGGTACCATTCCAAATCGTATTAGAGATGCTTCAGTTCTATTTGACTCTGTTTTTATGCATTTAGATGTGTCGTCCTATTTTGGACCCTACTCGGTTATGCCTAGCGATGCCTTGAGTGTTCCTGTTGATGTATCTACACCGGTGGCTGATACTATGGGTGTCGACCAAGTGCATCGTTCATGTGTGGTAGTATTTGAGGGTCTTGAGACACGTGTTGACTTATTTCTCTTAGATATGATATTGGGGAGGGATTGGTTGTCCCTGTATCATGCTATTTTGGATTGTCACACCAAGACCGTGACCTTAGATATAACAGATTTTCACCATTTGGAATGAAGAGGGACTTTAGATTATTTGACCCACAGTGTGATATCATATGTTAAGGCTCGATGCGTGGTTAAGAGGGGGTGTTTAGCTCATTTGGCGAATGTTCGCGACTCTAGTGTAGAGGTTCCTTCCATTGGTTCTGTTCCTATTGATCGGAAGTTCCCCGAGGTTTTCCCCTCAGACCTGCCGGGTATGCCAACTGACAGGGATATTGATTTCTGTATTGATCTGGCTCCGGGCACTCAGCCTATTTCTATTTTGCCGTGTCGCATGGCCCCACCAGAGTTGAAAGAGTTAAAGGAGCAGCTTCGAGATTTTATTAATAAGGGTTTCATTAGACCCAGTGCGTCACCTTGGGGTGTGCCAGTGTTATTTGTGAAGAAAAAGGATGGGTCGATGAGGATGTGCATTGATTATCGACAGTTGAACAAGGTGACGACAAAGAACAAGTATCCACTGTAGAGGATTGAGATTTATTCGACCAGCTTCAGGATTTGAGGATGTTCTCGAAGATAGATTTGAGATCTGGTTACCATCAGCTTAGGATTAGGGCGTCTGATGTCCCTAAGACATCATTTCGTACTCGATATGCGTATTATGAGTTTTTGTTCATTTCATTTATGTTGACGAATGCCCTAGCAGTATTTATGGAGATAATGAAGTGAGTGTTCAGGCCCTATTTGGATTTGTTCATGATTGTTTTCATTGACGATATTCTGATATACTCCTGCATTCAGGAGGAGCGTGAGCAGCACCTCAGAGTGGTTCTTCAGACACTGAAGGATAGTCAATTATATGCCAAGTTCTCGAAGTGCGAGTTTTGGTTGAGTTCTGTTGCATTCTCGGGTCATGTTTTTTTCAGTAGAGGCTATTCAGGTAGACCCGAAGAAGATTGAGGTAGTCAAGAACTGGCCTCGACCAGCATCAACTATAGATGTTCGGAGTTTTTTGGGGTTAACAGGTTACTACACGATTCGTGGAGGGGTTTTCATCTATTGCAGCTCCAATGACCAGATTAACCCAGAAGCGTGCCAAAGTCAGGTGGTCAGATGAGTGGAGACGAGCTTCGAGTGGTTTAAGACAGATCTGACTACGACATCGGTATTGGTTTTGCCCACGGGATTAGGGCCTTATACCGTTTGTTGTGACGCTTCCCGTATTGGGCTTGGCGGAGTATTGATGCAGGATGGCAGAGTCATAGCGTATGCTTCGAGTCAGTTGTAGATCCATGAGAAGAATTATCTAGTCCACGATCCAGAATTGGCAGCCATTGTTCATGCTTTAAAGATTTGGAGGCATTACCTATATGGTGTGACGTGTGAGGTGTACATGGATCACAAGAGCCTCCAGTACTTGTTCAAGCAGAAGGAGTTGAATTTGAGGCAGAGGAGGTGGTTGGAGTTGTTGAAAGACTATGATGTTTCTATTTTATACCATACGGGAAAGGCCAATGTGGTGGTTGATGCATTGAGTAGGTAGTCCGCCAGCATGGCTTGCTTTGGATGTTCAAGCCCTGGACAATCGATTTGTGAGGTTGGATATTGCTTAGCCTCGTAGGGTGTTAGCTTGCACGGTCGCTCGTTCGTCATTGTTGGAGCGTATCCGTGAGCGGCAGTTTGGTGATCCCCATTTGTGTGTCTTGAGAGACACGGTGCAGCGTGAAGGTGCCAAGAAAGTGACATTAGGAGATGATGGTGTAATGGGACTACAGGAGAGAGTTTGTGTGCCCAATGTTGATGGTATTCGAGAGCTGATCTTAGCGGAGGCCCATAGTTCTCGATATTTTATTTATTTGAGTGCCGCGAAGATGTATCAGGATTTGAGGCAGCACTATTGACGGCGCAGAATGAAGAAAGACATTATTGCATATGTGGCTCGTTGTTTGTACTATCAGCAGGTTAAGTACGAGCATCAGAGGCTGGTGGATTATTTCTGAGGATCGAGCTTCCTGAGTGGAAGTGGGAAAGGATTACCATGGATTTCGTTTCTGGCCCTCCGATAAATCAGAAAGAGTTTGATGCGGTTTGGGTTATTGTGGATAGGCTGACCAAGTCAGCGCATTTTGTTCCGGTTGCCACCATATTTTCGTCCGAGATTAGCTGAGATTTATATCATGGAGATCGTTCGCCCTCATGGGGTGCCTATATCTATCATTCCGAACTAGGGTCTACAGTTTACCTCGCATTTCTAAAGAGCAGTTCAGCAAGAGTTGGGCACCCAGGTTCAGTTGAGTACAACATTTCATCCCTAGACGGACGGTCAGTCCGAGAGGACTATTCAGATTCTTGAGGATATGCTCCGAGCCTGTGTTATTGATTTTAGATGATCGTGGGAACAGCTTAGTCTGTTAGCAGAGTTTTCCTACAACAACAGCTACCAGTCCAACATTTAAATGGCTCCATATGAGACGTTGTATGGTAGGCGGTGTCGGTCCCCCGTCGGATAGTTTAAACTGAAAGTGGCTCGATTATTGGGTACAGGTCTAATTCAGGAGTCCTTGGATAAGGTCAAGATCATATAGGACAGGCTTCGGTCAGCTCAGTCTAGGCAGAAGAGTTATGCAGATCGCAAGGTAAGGGATGTTGTTTTCATGGTTGTGAGTGAGTATTGCTCTGGGTATCGCCTATGAAGGGCGTGATAAGATTCAGGAAGAAGGGCAAGCTTAGCCCTTGGTACATTGGCCCATTTGAGATTCTTGAGCGAGTGGGAGAGGTGGCTAATAGGCTTGCCTTGCCGCCTAGCTTGTCAGCCGTGCATACAATTTTTCATGTATCCATGCTTCGGAGGTATCACGTCGATCCAACCCACATTTTAGATTTTAGTACTGTCCAATTGGACAAGGATCTGTCTTGTAAAGAGGAGCCGATAACTATTTTAGACTGGCTGGTTTGACAGTTGAGGTCGAAGAGTTTTCCTTCAGTGCTTATTCAGTGGAGAGGTCCGCCTCCTAAGGCATCGACCTGGGAGTCCGAGTTTGATATGCGGAGCCGTTATCCTCCTATATTCCCCGACTCAGGTACTTATTTCTTTTGTCCGTTCGAGGATGAGCGGTTGTTTTTGAGATGGAGGATGTGATGACCCAAAGGGTCATCACTGTAATTCTCCCTTTCTCCGTGCTTCCAAGGCCTTGAAAACCTTGCTTTTAGTTGCCTTGATTTGCATGCGCAGTCCGAGTGGGAAGTCAGAAATTTTAAATTTTTAAATATGTGAATTTTGTGGAAACTTTGAAGAATTTTTATATTAATATTGACATAGTTGACTTTGGTCAACATTTTAGGTAAACGGATCCGAACCCGTGATGTGACTATCGCGGAACGTCCATAGAGAAATATAGAACTCGGGCGTATTCGCGGAATCAAAATCCAAGGTCCCTGGACCGAGTATAAAATTTTTGAAAGAAATTGTTTTTCTGAAATGATATGAAAATTTGAAATGAAAATGAGTTAGAAAATATAGGTATCGGGCATGTATGTTGGTTCCGGCGCTCGGTACTGGTCTTAAATATGTGTTAATCCCTTTTTGTGAAATTCGGTCGAAATCGGACGTCATTTGACGTGTTTCGGACTTAAATATCTAAAGTTAGAATCTTATGAAGTTTGAAATGAAAAATGATGATTTTGGGTTTGATTTATTGAATTTGATGTTATTTTTGCGATTTGATCGCTCGATTAAGTTCGTAGGATGTTGTTCAGTTAGTGTGTGTTTGGTTGGGAGCTCCAAGGACTCGGGAGTGATTCGGAGGTTGTTCGGAATGTTTTTGGATTCGAAAAACACCATATTTTTCCAAAGTGTTCCAGACTCATTTTCTTCTTAGCGAACGCAGCCTTAGGCTCGCGTTTGCTAGCCCAGTTATTTCTCCCATCACGTTCGCACTCCATGACTCGTGTTCGTGTAGCTTTAGGGCTTGCTTATCTTCGCATTCACCTGAGTCCAAACACGGATGCATAGGCCAAGTCGTGGGCCTGGAACATTTTCTTCTACACGTTCGCAAACGATCCTGCGCGAACGCGATGCCTTCCGCCAGCCCTCTTCGCGAATGTGACCCAGCTCACGCGCTCGCATAGTGTTAATCCCTCCAGTGATTTTAAAGCTTAAAAACAGAACCCATTTCGGGATTCTCTCAAATTTCATACACGAGCTCTTCCATAAAACTCTCCATAGACGATTCTCAACCATTTCTTCTCCATAATCTCTTAGGTAAGTATTCTTAACTCCTTTTCCTCTTAATTTCTTCCATTAATATTTAATTTCCAAGCCGTAAAGTATGAATTCAAGGTAGAAAATGGGGGATTTGGGTAGAACTACGGCTTTTGGAAATTTTGGCAATTAAACCTCAATTTGAGGTCGAATCTTAAAACAAAATGCATATTTGAACTCGTGGGGTTTTGGGTAATTGGGTTTTGGTCTGAGCCTCGAGTTTGGACCATGTGGTCCGGGGTCGAATTTTGGTATTTTTGGAAGAATTATAGGAAATTCATTTCTAGGCTATGAAATTGTGTCTTTGAGCCATTATTGATAATATTGAACTAAATTGTGCCTAGATATCATTGTTTCGGAGTTGGATTCTAGAGGAAAGGCGGTGTTAGAGGCTTGAATGCAATTTTTGGACCGAGGTAAGTGTTTGATCTAACTTTGTCTTGAGTAAATAGGATTAAGGTATTATTTGCTAATTTCTAAATTTTGAGTACGGTGTATAGAAATGGTGACGAGTATCTATACACTGGTGTCGAGTATGACCGTGAGTCCTAAATTGTTAACTTATCGAATTCTTAGTTATTATTTATGAGGTATTGGTTTGAAATCTTTAATATTGCTCCAGTAGTTGTTGAGACTAAGTATGGATTTTATCGTGTTAAGTAGAAATCGAATTAGTTTGGTTATAGCTGGATCTCCCTTGCAAGGGGTAGATTATTATAATATATTTTCCTCCCTTGCTGGGATTACTTTGTGTTTTGTGTTGAAATATAAGGGATCGTGTGGCACGCTGACCACGAGATATTATGATTGGGATCGTATGTCACGCCGACAAAGAGATATCATGCTTGGGATCGTGTGGCACGCCGACCACGAGATAGTATGATTGGGATCGTGTGGCACGCCGACCACTAGATATTATTATTGGGATCATGTGTCAAGCCAGCCACGAGATATTATGAATGATATCGTGTGGCACGCCGACAACGAGATGTTATGAAATGGCAATGTGTGGCACACCGTTCATTTATTGATTAAGAAATGGGATCGTGTGGTGCGCCGACCACTTATATATGAGTTATGGTCTTGAGGTAGTTTTGTTGTTGTATCCGTTGATCTGTTTTCACTACATCTCCCCCGATCATGCCCCTTCCCCTTTAGTTGATATTTTTTGTTGTTATTTTTGTTGCTTCTGTATATGTATATATTTCACAAGTTGTTTTAGGTAGTTCCTGTCTAGCCTAGTCACTACTTCGCCGGGGTTTGGCAATGCATTTACCAGCACATGGGGTTGGTTGTGCTAATATTGTTCTCTGTGCAACTTTTTGCACAGATCCAGGTGTTGGAGCAGCATTTGAGTAGCAGTGGCATTTCAGGAACGAGCTTCCAGCCCAGGTACATTCGAGTTAGCCTTTCTGACGTCCGCATGCCCGAAGTCCTTTTTATTTCATCCAGTTTGTTATCATTGTACCGTAGCAGACAGTTCTATGATTCATTTGAACCTTGTATTTAGTATTCTCTAGATGTTCGTGAGTAATTTAACACCAGTCTTGGGTAGATAATTTATTAAACTTCCGCATTTCTTTCAGTAAATTATATTTGAGACTTCCGGTTTATTGTAAAATGTTTTATTGTTGCTAATAGTGTTGATGTTCGTTAAAGTGATATTTGATAATTGGCTTGCCTAGCTCCTATTAGTAGGCGTCATTACGACCCCGGGGTAAAAAGTCCGGGTCGTGACAATTATTGAATTTCAACAAGAAGGCATTTATGTTCAAGACATTAAGCATACATACGAGAAAACAAGAGTCTTAAGTGCATTGAGATTTCTTACAAAGTTGGCATTAGCTATCATTTTAAAAACAACTTGAAGTCCAAGGCATATAGATATGCAACTCATACTTTGAATATATTCTCAAACAGTAGTACAAAATAACAAGAGCATTTGAATTACATATTGATCATGCATGTCTTTTGACACAAGCTTATCTAGGTTAATCGATTCACAATAAGCAACTCGAGACTTACATGGATATTGTGGGGTTCAGTTATAAGAGAAGAGCTTAGACAATACCTTGATGGAGCTTCTTTTGTGATACTAAAACCTTTCACTACTCTTACAACTTCAATCTATATCAACATAATTCAACTAGGCCAATATTATTAGAAATTTTTAGGTTTTCTGTTAATTTGGCGTTTTATCAAACACCTAGAGTGCATAGCATTTAACTACTTCTAGTAATGATATTTTTTTCCATCTAATAATACATACTTCCCGCTAGGCAGAGATTCTGTAACATCCTTTTGTCCACTTACTATCTTCTTAGCACCATTATAACTATCAATGATCTTACATCCACCAAATTTTACTAGTTGAGTCATTACAAAATCTTTACAATACCTAATAATCTAGGCTTAGCACTTATGGATATTAATCACCATCCCGTAAGTGCTAGCACTTATTTCTTGGTCATATATTTACTAGTAATCCATGCATGTAGGTTTAAGGGTGAAAGATTATCTCTGGTAGACCAAATCTTAAAAGTCGGCTTTTGGGGTGTTCTTGAGATTTTGACAAAAATTCTATGGAATCCAATCAAAACCTTATTGTAATTAGCAATTGAGAATTGAAATCATCATAAAACACACTTAGAAACTCACCTTAAGTGTGTATTGAAAGCTTTGTCCGGATGAGTGATGGAGAAAAAAGTCCTAGCCTTGAAATTTTTTATTTTTCTCTCCCTACTCAGGTATTAATAGGCCACGTACAATATTTTTCCTTTGGTGCTATCTCTGTGCTATTAGAATTTAGCTCATTGGTTTGCTAAAATCAATTACAATATTGTTACACTGGTGCTATCCCTGTGCTATAAGGCATTAGCTCACTGCTTTGCTAAAATTTCCAGCTTCCCTCTTGTGCTATAGTTGCGCTATGGGGAGATAGCTCATTGTATTTTATTTAGTTTTACTTTAGAGAATTAGAATCCAAGTGATAACCATAATTACAACACTCAATATTAATAAAATAATCATCCCTAAGTTTCTAAAATAACTTTATCCACTCCAGTAATGTTTTATGTAATTCGGTTCTACATCAAATTGTATTCCTAAGATCGAAATTTCTCGATTTAGCTATAGAAATTCACGGAGCTTTACAAAACCTCTCCATTAAAAAATATGACTTCGTCAACTAACCATGTTCCAGAGATTAAGCATGTAAAATCTCTTAAACTAATCCAGCCCAAACCCATGCAAATATATACAATCATTCCCTACTCCACTAGCGTGTCACCTTTAAAGTTTATACTACAACCAACAATGACGAGAATTCCTTTAACTCATCTGACAATGCTGAGAATTACTCTAACAAAGCTGGGAATACTCCCTCTAAATGATGAACTACCTGTTTATCTAAATAAATAAACTATGGCCTCGGGCCTAATACATATGTACACAAGCTATTGCCTGAGGCCCAAGTGTACACATACATAACTACAGTCTCAGGCCTAGAGATGCATAAAGCATAAACTACGGCCTCAGGCCCAAATATGCATGAAGCATGAACTATAACCTCAAGCCCAAATATACATTAAGCATAAAATATGGCCACATGTCCAACTACGGGTGTTCCATATTCAAAGATTTAGAATGAGGAAATGAGAATCTTAAGGAAATACATTATACAAAAATACTAAAACATACTGAGGTATATGATATTAGAATGTTGGATAGAACTAGACCGAGATATCTACTCATAATAAAATAATTTTCCATAACTGAGATTCATAGAATATTGAACGAATTATGAAACTATGCCATCTAGAGAATAAAAGTTCTACAACATTCATGGAACAAAGACATAATTACTTTTTGAGAAAATTCGTAATAATCATAAAGAATGAGACGTAGGGAAAATCATAAACACTCCCAAATGTAGAGGGTCAGCCTCACATACCTTAACTTCCTGCTCTTGAGTGTAATACAATATTTGCCAACCCTTTCAACTTTAATTTATAGCAACACATGTCATATGAATCCTATATTAGCAATAACACTCATGTTTTGATCATTTAGGCATTTTATCAAACAGTGGTTAGGTATAAAACTTCATAGACCTTATTAATGGTATTTATACACCCAAAAACTTATTCTCTTCCTCCTAGATAAATTCTAAAATCAGAAATGGTATAATAAACATAATTCTTCATCACCTATAAGATAAACAATACCCTTAACCAATAATCAACAATCAACAACCCAAACATATAAATGTACATGCTTTTCTGTCAAATCCATCAACTCATATCTAATGAACTAGAGTTTACAACCATTAATTCATTACTATAATCAAGTAGAGGGTGAAGATATTACCTTTTCTCAACAATGATGTTCCAATTAAATATCTTACTATTTGAAGGGTTTACCCATGTTAATAAGGTGTTGAAGAAATAAAATTAACTTAGAATCACTATTAGAACTCACCTTTGATGGTGGAGGGACCTTGGGGGAGGTTAGATTCTTGAGAGCTTTACTTTCTAAAGCAATTTTTTTGTATTTGGGGTGTGGGGGACGAAGTACGGATTTTCAAATGATCCCCCAGGTACGATCCCGTGCATCTGAAGGCCTAAACATGCACCTGAACGTGCAAAAACGGTAGTAGCACTGTTATGTGCACGATTGCACGGTACCAATTGGGCGCACACTTGGGCACGCATACTGCACATTATCCAGTAAAACGCACATACATCAATGCACAGAGATTCATTCAGGGTACGAAATATATTAGTGAAAGCTATTTCAAAGTACTACAAATTTCATGTTTTAAATTGTCGCAAATTCCTAACAAAGTTTCATGAAATTAGGCTGGAAGACAAACCTTCCATAAACTTAATGCATTTAATAGAATCTTATGCACCTCACTATCCATCTTGATTCCGAAATAACTATTTTCCATCCATACTCATCCCGATATCGCTTCACATGTCTAACACTACTAGAAAATAAGCCTAAGGCAATGCCACACATTCCGTTGCCATAGTAAACAATCTGTTGCGATAAAGCTAGTGCCACGGTTTAGCATCTGTCGTGGGAACTTGCGCCGCTACCGAACTATTGCAGCGTCTTCAAGCAACGACTATGAAACCATTGACATAGGGGCATATAGTGCGACGGTTTTATCATGAGCAAATCCAACAATTAAGAATGAGTTATGGCAACAATTTTGAACTGCCGTTATTTGTGTATTGCGACGCCTGAGAACCGTTGCTATTGACATTACAACTTTTTATATATTGTTTTGTTTTACCTGCTAGAATGGTTATTACAAGATGATGCAACGGTTAAGCTGAGCTACTGCAACGGTTATGCAAAGCTACAGCAATGGTTATGTTGAGCTACTGTGACTACTGTTAGAAGCTATTAACAGTATCAATATCGAAACAGGATAAATTTCTAATACACTGAAATAAATATATAACTGATGAAATATATTGATCAACAAAATCATAATTCAAAATATACAACAACGATTATCCATTGATAAAAGCAAAATATACGATAAAAGTGTTTTATAATCCAAGAGTTGGAATACATAAGTTTGCAAAATAGTTCAAAAATAAAAAATTTCATAGATCGTGTGAAGATTCTTCAACCAATACTTTTGGTTAAGTGACTACTTTCAACTCCCCCTTGATCATTTGGTTCACCTATAAGTTTAACAAGAACAAAAATAGTTAGAGAGTAGAAAAAAATATTGACTTCTCAATATCATTATTATTGCACTATATATTAACACCAATAAAATAATATAAGTACTTAGAAGACAAAAAAAATAAAATTGGCATTCCCACTTAAGATCAAGCTACAAAAAATAACAAGAAGTCCATGTATGCAAAATGTTACACCAAAAAAAGTCGCCCTCAAAATGTTACACCAAAAGAAGTCCAAGTATGAAAAATATACTATAAAGGAGGGTAGTGCACACATCAGTGTTGGATGTTGAGACTTATTTCGGAAAGTCTGGGCTCCTCAACCTCAAACTGGTGTGTTTGTGCCACTACTACTTTACATTCTCTACTGGAGAATAGGTACTTAGTTTCATTAGCACAATAAAACACTAGTAGATCAATTACAGTAGGTTGCCATGTGGCTATTCAAGTACATATCCAAGATCAAAAAGCTTTACTTATCCGTTTTTTTTTCTCATCAATTCAGAAAACTTCGATCTCTACATTTACTGGTTTTCCGAGCAGCACAAGTTTATGTATATATTTATGAGTATGTTGAAGAAGCTTGTCGAGAAGGCTTTTTTGTCAAGAACAATGTTTTCCTTTCACATTCATATAGCAAGTACAAAGTTTCACAAATAGTGTTTAGAAATCCAACAAATTGTTTCTAATTTCATTTAGAATACTTAGAAGATATTCTGAAGGAATATTCATGAATAGTGTGAATCATATTTGTCTACGCATTTGGTCTCTAAGTATTAACAAAAAGATGTAAGTGACTTGAGGATGGCTTAAGAGTTTGTCCTCTTAAGCACTTACTTTAGCTTGTGTGTATGAAATACTCTTTCAAAAACAACGCCTCAATTTTAAACTGGTCGGGTGCTGTATAAGTATTCTTACTTGCAAAAAAAAATGTTTTTAGATTTTATTATAGGTGCTGCTTTCTTTTCTAGGAATACAAGTAACTAAAATAGGTGGTATCGCGCTGCTTCTTGTGAGCACGTAATTTTTGCTCTCACGACAATTACTCCCAAAAAATTTAAGAAATTTCCTTTGTGTACAATTTTGAGAATTTGCGTGGCATTTTTGGATAATTATTTGTAGTTTTGTCTATGAATGTCTATATTTATTAATTAAAAAATACAAAAAAATATGTTGCGTGCGAATTTAGGATTTTATTCTACTATTAAGAATTAATTAAATCATATTTGGTTTTTTAAAAACCGAAAATCACAAAATACGTATTTTTTGTTTCTTGTCATTGGGTGACTTTGTTTTAATTTGTGTGATAATTGTTGATTAAAGTGTTAATTAAAATATTTGTGTAGTTTTATTTCTTCTCATTTTATAGAAATTGTTTAGGAGTGTTGATACCCAATTTTCCCCATGTACTTCTGTACTCAAAATATTCTCAAAATAGCATATAGATGGATATATAAGCATCAACAAATAGTTTGATATTTTTTATATTTTTTCAAGTATTTTAAAACCAATTTACGACTTATTTCATACTATGAAATCCAATATTTGGTCTCAAATATTGCTATTTTTATAAGTAATATATTTTATTCTCTTATTTACATAAAAATATATTTTACATAATTTTTGTAAAATTTTACAAGTACACTAGGTATTTCTAAAGTGAAATTGCATTAAATTGCAATTTTAGCCCATTTCTCAATTTGACAAGTAGTTTAACTGCAAAATCGTTCCTAACAATTTTAATCGATACTTATACATATTTTATTAACTCAATATTTTTATTGGAGTTTTATAATAACATTTACTATTTTATAAAATTAAATTAGGAGGAAATTGGTCATTTTAATTGTAGCCCTTTAGTCTTTCAATTGTAGCCACATTTCCGCCCATATTACCCCCCCCCCCCCCCCTGCAATTACCTGACCCAATTCAAAATTATCCGACCCAAACCCACCTAAGCTAACCCGCTCCACTTCTTCTTTTAATCCTAGCCGTTGATCTCACAGATCAACGTCCCACAACCCAGTTACCAAAATTAAATCCCCATAACCCCCCAAGCCCTAATCATGTCACCAAACGAGCCACCCTTGTATCCCCTTTACCCTCAAATGCTCTCTAGCCCCTCTCAAACCCTAATCATCTTCGGCTCTATTTCACCTGCATTCATGGCTATCCAAGACCTAAAACCCTTATATCCGTTCATCCCTCACCTCTCCTGGTCTTTGGGTTGGAGGATCAGACCAGAGGTCCTCCAATGTGGTCATTGCAGCCATGTCCGGCCTTGCTCCGGCAAGCGTTAAGGTCCTGGGTCCTTGGCTAACTCCGACGAGTCCGTTCAGACTTTTCTCGATGCTTCGAGACCCTTCTCTGAAAACCCTAATTTCTCGAGGTTCTTCTCTGTGTTTATCTTTACGATCTTCTCTAATCTCTAGTTATTCTCTGAAATGTTTGGTACTTCTCACCTTTCCTCGCCCGTTTCTTTTTGAAACTGTTCGTCTTCTAAAAAATTAGGTTTCCTTGATTACTCTGATTTCCTTGGTTATTTTTCTCTACTTTGTTTTCTTCTAGTTATTATTGTGATTTTTGAGTATTGTCCACCATGACTCCTGGGTATTTCTTTACTATGTTATTTCTAAGGTTTCAGAGCTAATATGCTTACTATGTTCCCTGTTCGTCATTTATGTTTACTTTCATCTATGTTCTTCTTTACATGCTATGTATGACAAAAACCCTAAGCTTCATGGGTTTTTCTTTTTTCTTTTTATTTTTTCTCTGTGTGCTTTATCGCTCCATGTTTAAACCCTACCCGTCTTTGGTTTCCTACTTGAGTGCTTCTGCTACATGATTGCTCTACTAGTTCCAGTCCTGCATGCTTGAATTTGTGCATCTTTTTATATAGTTCTATTTTTACCTTTTCTGATAGCCCTAATTTTGGGAAAATTGATTTTCTATGAATTCGTTTGATTTTCTAATTTGTATATGCTCTTTGACCAAGTGCAAAATCAATTAGCATCTCAATTTCTTGATTCTCTATATGAGTGGCTTGCCTTACGTATTAAACGTGTGGATTTCAAACCCCTTGTCCTGTATTTTGTGACTTGTACTTGATTTTCTTTTCAAAAATAAATAGGTGTTATTTACTTCAATTCTAGTTCCTTAATTAGGGGAAACCCTTTTCTTAATTGATTGTAATTGATACTGGGCTTATTTTCTTGCCTTAGTGCTGCTTATTTTTCAAACTATAAATATCTCCCGCCTCTTCTCACCTAAGATACACACTGATACACGAGTACTCTCTAATCTTCACTGAAGACTCTCTTCTCTTCTACATTCTTCTCTGTTACTTGCTCTCTTTGATAAGAATTAGCCGACTGAAAGCCAAAGCTAATTATATGGATCTATACTTGCTCTGTTATTCAAGTTACAACTGGTAGGCTCCTAATTTTATATCATCAACCTCAAACTAGTTGTTTACTTGACCATGATCACTGTTTGTGTATTTCAATTTAAGTTCAGCATGTCCAACCCCTTTCCATTCCCCCTAGTCTGTTAGTGTATTTCAATTTGAACTTTAGCATGTTTAATCCCCTTCCCCAAATCTGTTTGTGTATTTCAATTTAAGTTCATCATGTTTAATCTCTTTCCCCGTTTCCCTTGTCTGTTCAGCTTAAGCTTTAGCATGTTGGATCCCTTTCCCCATTTCCCTTGTCTGTGTGTATTTTAATTGTAGCATGTTTAGTTATCCATTTTTCCTTGTTTGTTTATGTTTTAGTTTTCAGTTTAGCATGCTCAGTCCCTTCTCGTGTCTGTTTATTGTTCATTATTGTGGTTTGAGTTCTTGTCCACCCTATTTCACATGAATCCCTTTAATTTATTCTTGCTCTCTTATGTGATTCCCCTTTCCCTGATCCCTGTATGAATATGAGTGTGTTCTGGATTAGGGTGGCATCTCATTGCCACTCCTAGTTTAGAAATAAGGTTGTTAACAGCCTATACGGAAAGTAATCCCATTCCCTACCCCCTTATTATGTGTTTGAGCCTTGACCAAGGCATGTCTGTGTCCTAATCACCATACATGCCCTAGTCTTACTTGTTTATAAGTCTGCTCCTTTTTGTTAACCATTTGTAAGTGGTTAGGGGTGTGCCAACCTCACTCTATAGGCTAGGTATGACTACCTCCTACATTGATCTTCCTCTAATTCATCACTTTTACAATTATTCTTAGTGCTTTAAGTCCTACTTCCCCTTGGTAAGCCATGCTTAGGGGACCTCAGAGTCTCCTCTGAACTTGGATGCTCTGGGGATAGTAATTCCACACTTTCATTACTCTAAAAGAAAGCCTGGGATTTGGGTGCCCAGATTTGGTAAAAGGCATATTGTTTGACATTAAAGTTTCTTTGCGCATCTTCGGGCCTGTTGTAGTATTGATGTATTTACTTATTTCCTTTAATGTTATTTTTCTATCCAGACTCTCGTAAATAACTTGTAATAAAAGAACTTGGGGGATCTAGTGAAAGGGAATATGGGAGGGTATCATATAGTTACCATGTCTATAGGGTTCACTTTCTTGCATCAATATCATATAGTTACCATGTCTATAGTGTTTACTTTCTTGCATCAATATCATATAGTTACCATGTCTATAGGGTTTACTTCTTGCATCAACGTCAAATAGTTATCATGTCTATAGGGTTTATTTTCTCGCATCTCATATAGATATCATGTCAATAGGCTTTCATTATTGTACAATCTCATGTAGATACCATGTCTGTAAGGCTTTTCATTATTGCATCAACTTCATAATAGAAAACATGTCTATAGGTTTGCATTCTTACAACCTCATATAGAAACTATGCTTATAGGTTTGCATTCTCATAATCTTACTCAGAAAATATGCCTATAGGAATTATACAAATGCTAGGCAAAACACTAGGTCGTCCAAACTTGTAAATAAGAAGTAACGAAAAGGATCAATGTGCATGTTATAAAGACCAGCTCTCCTAGTGCTTAAGAACGTTTCAGTCTAACTGGTCTTGAGTCTGTTTGCTCGGGCCCAGGTCTGCCCCTTTCACATTACTCTGAACATGTAAACGTCTCATAAAATGCTAAATCTATGGATTCAAACGTTTTGCCCGCCTAAGATTAATGTATTAAGGTCTTTAAAACTTTCCTCTGGTTCCAACAGTGCGGCTGACTCGTAAACCTTTTCTAAACTTGTCTGCAACTTCAAATCTCTTTTAACAGACTCTTGGCTGAAATTGATGTTTTCTTCCTGGTTTCCTAAATCCTGTCAATTCTTAATAACGGGCCCGGAGGGCGCAAAGAGGATTTTCTATCTAACTTTCATGTGTCAAACTAATCTGCTTGGTCTTTTAACATCTTTTAAAGACCAAATCAGTATTTGATGTCATGCTAAACTAGTTGCTATTATGTTGCGGGGTTTATTTGAGCCTTTAAATGTCCTATTTTCATACCACTTATATGCTACGGGTATTAGCATGCAACAAGTAAAACGATGCCAACGCGCTTAAATACCTTAACGGGGTGGGAAGGATAGAATATGGAGATGATGACGATGCGATAATATCATAAAGCGACTCCTCTCTGGGAACTTGTGCGGATATTGTATCAAATGATCCATATTATAATTAAACCTTGGACCCTTCTCTATTTTGTTAGCTTTATTTATATGTTCTTCTATAGTAATGCTTTTCTAAATCAATCTTCTCTTTTATTTTAAATTTATATCCTTACTTCTTCTTTTAAACTTTTCAATAATGATATATATGTGAACCTTATTCGTATAATTTCTTTATCTCTTTATAAAGTCACAATTAACACGGCCAGGAACCACACTAGTGGATCTTGAGGTGTGCCTAACACCTTCCCCTCGAGACAACCTCAAGCCCTTACCCGAACTCTGGTTTTCTTCTCAAAATACTCTCTTCTTAAAGTGTCCTAATGCACTATAATCATTAGGTGACGACTCTTAAAATTCCATAACCCAATTCCCAAATGGGAATGAGAGTTGTTTTGCCCATAATGTCTAAAAACCCGATTTCGCATTTCGAAAAAGGGGGCGTCGACAGCATGGCGACTCTGCTAGGGATTTCTTTTTAAGGCTTTTACCATTACGTGTTTCGTGACTTAATTGCTTTCTTTACTACCTTTATTTATTGCTTTAATCATTTCTCCACAATTACTAACTTGTTTCTTCATGTCTTTCTTTTTCTTTAACAGTTTTACTGTTTTATTACCTCACTTTATTTCAATTCCGTCTTAAATTCCGAGCATTTATTTTAATCATTATTGTATGAACGTGAAAATACATGCACTTATTTTATTATTACAATATTATCATTCAACATCATTTTCCACTCGTGCCAAACAAATCCAATAGCAAAGCTCATAATGAGTGGTTGCGCTCTTCCATTATTACAAATTCGGTAAAGGCATATTTGCGGTAAAACCAGTCGATCAATAGTGTAGTCGATGGTTCCATGCCTTTCCCTCTTGAGTTGTCCGCTCAAGGCTACCTTGTCTTGCACTTCAAAAGTAGAAACCTTACTCTATTTAGTTGTTCTTGCATCATGGTCAAACTCAGACGAGTCACCTATGTTTTCCGCATAATGACTCATTAGGATAGCCTAAACCAAAAGTCCATCGGGTTTCCTCGAAACCCAAACGGACATTGACATTATGTGCATTGATTTGGAGAACTAAATTCCTTTTTGCTAATTATAAATTTAAGTAGTCGAGTCCGGTGGGGTTAGGGCCTAACATTCTATTTTGCAGGAAATGAGGCACGAGGTCCCTAGATTTGGTATGTTATCAAAAATTCACCCAAAGTTACTAAGTTGGTGGGAGGATCTGCATGGTATTAATCGGGTTCTTGTCCGCAAGAACTTAGGAAGTCTTCCTTCACTCCTGGAAGTTAGGCCAGATAACAAGATTGTGGAAGCTGCTACTATGTTTTGTGATAGTGAACGGTCAGTCTTCCGCTTTGGGGGGTATTGAAATGACGCCGCTATCGGAAGAAATTGGGGGCCTAACCGGAATTCCTTGGGATAGCCCGAACTTCCTAATCTGACCAGTCCAAAGGACTCCTACATATCATTTGACTTCATGTATGAAAGGTTCTGACATAGAAAGTCCTACCGCACTCACATGGACGAGTTCTCCCTCACCTCTTTGGGGCACATACATAGGTGAGCCTTTGTATTCATGTTCTGTTTCCTGGGCATGATAGTCTTTGCGATGAAGAAGGCTAGAATCCATACAAGACTAGCCATGGAAACCAAATCCGTAATGCAGGGTATCGACGGGTAGACATTCATCATAGCTCTTATGATCCTCGCCGAATGGTACTGAGCCTTAGAGAAATGTCAACAAGGAGCATCACACTTTGAAGGGTGCAATTTGCTACTACAACTCTGGCTCATTGAACATCTTCAGAGGGGAGAATATAGACAGGAGATCATACGCCAGGACTAGGATGACCATATCGTTTTCCATCATCCAAGGCGAATGCACTTCATGCCGTATATGTTCGCTCGCCCGGAAGATGCCACTGGATGGGTGGAACTATTGGAGAATCTTAAAGAATAGTAGGTACAATGGATGTACGAGTGGTTTCCAACTGGATAGTTTATCATTCGGTCTAGGGATGCGCCATTCCTTGTACTCATAGGCTTAAGAGGAACTTACCCTTATGTCCCTCTCCGAGTCATGAGGCAAGCGTGAAGAAAGCAGATTATACCGAGGGTAGAAAGATGAATCACTACAGGGCTGATTTCCAAGATGACGATAGCCCACACAGGTGTCGGGCTCAGCATATGTCGCATTCCAAACTCATTTTGGAAAAGGAATCCATGGAGCCAGACAGGTATCAGGCAGGGCATGCGCCGCTTTATCTGGGGTGGCTAGAAGACGATCATATTGGCTTGGGAAAAACGGGTTTCGTCCATGGTCACAGGGTTATTGATGAGGAGACGACAACAAAGGTCAAGTATAATCAGCTACACAAACGGATGAGAGAGTGTGAAAGTGAACATTGGGAAATTCTAGAGGCCCAAGAGAAGATAATCAATGAGTGGAAGGATGTGGCTGTCCGCGCAAGCAACTGTTTAGGGTACCTGGAACAGGGTCTAGTGGAGCTGGAAGGCAAGTTTCTGAAAAGGATCAACGACTATCAGTAAGTTGAAGGTAACGAAGGTGGGCACTTGGCTCGGGCTTACTTGTTGCTAGGACTACGCAAGCTGATGAAACTGTACGAGGGAGGAAAAGATACCGAATCCGGGGAAGGTCCTTCTGGGACCAAGTAGTTAGGATTTTTACTGCTTTCTTGATGTAATAAGGCCCCTGGCCATTAGAGACAATTTCTCTTTATTTTAGTATGTTTTGACTCGTTCCATTTCTATCGATAAAATGAGGTACTTGGCGTTATAAGTTCTCCAAATCATATATGTCGCTAGGCCTACCCCGGGCAGAATGAGGCACCCAAATAGGAAATGACTCATATTCTTGCAACAACATGTTTAAATACCGCAATGTTTTCTTTCTCAGAATCCGCACTAACTTTGTATCTTTTTGTCTTTCTTTTATTTTTATTCCCCTCCCCAAAGGCTAGTTCGTGCATTTTGGCACCATCATCATACTCAACAAGATCTAAGTGTCCTCCTCCTCCTCCGAGTCCCCCCAGAAATAGGAACAAAGAAAAGATGGGAGATAATGAAGCAAGAAAGGAAATTGAAGGGACTTCTCAAGGTACCACGATCACCAAAGAGACTGCTACTCATTTCGAGCAAACTTTGCTAAGGTTTCGAGAGGAACTAGACCAGGTCTAGAGTTTGGCAAGTTTGTCCATCTCCCTTGCTGCTGCTGATGTCAACAATCATGTCCCTACACCTCCGCAGAAGACCCCAACCCAAGCTCGCAACAATGCTCCACCGCTCATCCCTGAGCCCCAAAATGCCCCAAACCACCAAGAAACCTCTATCTTTGTGGATATTGTGCCATACTATACACAACCCATATCAGATGTGTCAGAGTTAGACTCACTCATTCAGAACTTGGCTGCTGAACTCAAGAAACTCACTAGCAGGGTTCAAGGCGTGGAAGGTAATAAAGGTGTAGAGGGCCTAAATTATGAAGACCTTTGTGTTCAACCTGATGTCAAACTCCTAGAGGGGTACAAATCTCTTAAGTTCGAAATGTTCGAAGGTACGGGTGATCCCAGGGTTCGCCTCAGGATGTATTGTGACAAGTTAGTGGGAGTTGGTATAGATGAAAAAATCTGCATGAAGCTGTTAGGAGCTTGAAAGGTGATGCTTTGTCTTGGTATATCAGCCACGATGCGAAGAAGTGGACGAGTTGGGTAAACATGGCGTTCGATTTCATGGACCGTTTCAGATTCAATACTGAGAACGCACCGGACGTATTCTATATTTAGAATTTGAAGAAAAATCCCAATGAAACCTTTCGCGATTATGCTACTCATTGGAGGTCGGAAGATGCCATGGTCAGACTAGCTTTGGAAGAAGAACAAATGAACAGATTTTTTATTCGTGCTCAGGATCCACAGTATTACGAGAGATTGATGCTGATAGAGGGGCAAAAATTCGCTGATATCATCAAGCTGGGAGAGAGGATTGAAGAGGGGATAAAAAATGGTATGGTTACTAACTTGAGGCGTTGCAGGCCACCAATAAAGCCTTACAATCTAGTGGTACATCAAAGAAAAAGGACATAAATTCCGTAATGGATGCACAGAGAAACCACTCTCCCATGAAATATCAACCCTACCATTAAACCCCACTAACATACCAACCATCTCTAAATTACCAGACACCTTCACCTACCTATAAAAATCCACATCCCGTCTACCAAACATCTCCATCACCAACATATCAGCCTACCTCGCCAGTATATTCCCAACCCACACCCGTATATCAAGCTTACAACTCCCAACCTCCTCACTATCCATCACCACCTACCCACCAAAACTTCCCACGACCAAGACCAAGCTTTGACCGCAAACTGCCCAGAAAATACACCACTATTGCCGAACCCATTGACCAGCTGTATGAGAAGCTCAAAGCCGCTGGATATGTTACACCCATCCCAGCCATAACCCTAGAAAACCCTTCCCAATGGATAAACCTAAATAAAACCTGCGCATACTATTCGGTGATGAAGGGCCATACCATTGACGAGTGCCATTCGTTGAAGGACAAAATTCAGACCTTAATTGACAACAAGGTCATTGTAGCTAAAGAGCCTACTCCCAATGTTCGCAACAACCCTCTACCAGACCATAAAGGTAAAGGCATCCACATGATTGAGGTTGAAGACGAATGGGACCCCGAAGGGTCAATCGGTTTGATATCTGAAGGAGATGAGCTCAAGAAGCTAGAGGTCACTCTTAATCCTATTGTTGTGCAAATCCAGCCGTTTAAGGGCAACATGGTAAATATATCTGTACCATTTGAGTTCGAGGCACCTTTTGCAAAGGTACCAAAACCAATTGAGGTGGAGTTCGGGACTCCAAATGCGCCCGTACCGATTGAAGTTGCTATGTTGCATCCAAGGGTGCCCATTCCGCTCACCATGTCAGACATAGCTTCATTTCAATCAAATGCCATACCCTGGGACTACACAGCCGAGGCGAGGAGGAAGGGAAAAACACGCATGGGTGAAGAAATTTCTGCGCAAGGAACTACTAGAATAGGCAGGGTGTACACACCAGAGCACTAGCTGAGTCCAATAAGAAGGCCTCTGGACGTCCCATTGAAACTGGACCTGATGAACTCTGGAGGAAGATACAGGCTAAAGAATATTCAGTTATTAAACAGCTAAACAAGACTTCGGCACAAATTTCCATCTAGGCATTGCTGCCAAGTTCTGAGGTGCATAAAAATGCCTTGATGAAGATATTGAGCGAGGCTTATATCTCGAGCAACATAACAAGAGGAGAGATGGCGAACATGATAGGGAAGGTTTTGGAAAGTCACAAAATCACTTTCCACGAGGATGAATTACCACCTGAAGGTCTTGGCCATAACAAAGCGATACACATCACTGTGCAATGTGAAGATCATTTCATCACCAGGATCTTAGTCGACGGAGGTTTTAGCCTCAACATTTGTCCGTTGATCACCCTCAAGAATTTGGACAAAGTATTGCATGAGATAAAAGATGGGGCTATTAACGTTTAGACTTTTGATGGTTCTCAGAGGTCTACCCTCGGGGATATTAGCCTGTGTTTGCAAATGGGCCCCACTTGGTTTGATGTTGATTTCCAAGTCATCGACGTACCAACATCTTACAACCTACTCCTGGGACGACCCTCTGGGGCTGTAGCATCAACCTTGTACTAGGCCGTGAAGTTCGAATGGAACCATAAGGAAGTGATCATCCATGGCGACGGTAGAACCCCATATATAGTCGTTATACCATTTCGATGGTCGGAGGAAGAAGGAGAACAGGCGGAGAAACATATCATCATATTGAGCGAGTCAACATAGTGGACAAGGACAAATGGTGGAGTGATAAGGTAGAGAGCATTCTGAATTGGAGAGGGTATGAACAAGAAAAAGGGCTTGGTAAGAATCCTCAGGGCATCACCAAAAATATCCAGTTGAAGAAGCCTGGTACTACCTTCGAATAAGGGTACGAGTACACTTGGAAGGAATTTAAAACCTGGTCACCACCATGGCGCATCCCATATTACCCATTGGAATACCCCATACCTTAGTTGGAACAGACATTTCAACCAGCCAAAACTCTCTACGGATCAGAAAAAGATGAGGCTCTTGCGGCAATGAAGAACCCGTTTCTGGAAGAGGACATGGAATGTTGTGTGACTTTTGAAGAATAAGGGTAGGAAGGCCCTTCCATTCAGGCTGTGAACCGAGGGGAGCACCTCACAAAATGGTCAATCAGGACTACCATCGCCCGAAATCTTCGGGGTAGCAAGGCTGAACAAACATCATGCATCTTTGATTTAGTTGCTTTCTTTACTTCCCGCATTGTCTTTACATTACAAAAGACCTACGATGTTTTGAACATTTACGAATTTAATCAAAAGCATATTTTTTAGTTTATCAAATAACCCCCTATTCATTATTTTTCTCTGCTATTTACTTTATTTCCACAACATTACTATTACGTATATTGATGATGAACCAACAACTGTAAGTTTCAACAAGGCTATGCAACAAACAGACATAGACTCAGAGGAGGATGATACACCAGAAGAGGTTGTCACAGAGGCCGAGAATTTTGAGAATAGACCTAAGTCCAACTTGGATAAACAGAGGTCGTCAATTTGGGAGATACAGAGAATATCAAAGAAACGCACATCAGTGTGCACTTATCACAGACAGAAGAAGAGGAGTATACAGAGTTCTTGAAGGAATATGAGGATATCTTCGCATGGTCTTACGATGATATAACTGGCCTCAACACACTATCGCCTCTCACAAGTTGCCGACAGTCTTGCATGTCCGCCGGTAAAACAGAAGCTCAGAAAATTCAAGAAAGATATGAGTTTAAAAATCAAAGAAGAGGTTACCAAGCAGATCAAAGCCAGAGTTCTTCAAGTGGTAGAGTATCCAACCTGTTAGCTAACATTGTGCCAGTACCAAAGAAGGATGGGAAAGTTAGAGTCTGTGTCGACTACCGGGATCTCAACCGGGCCAGTCCTAAATACTATTTCCCCATGCCAAACATACACATTGTGATTGACAACTGCGCCAAGCATGAGTTGCACTCATTCGTCGATTGCTTTGCGGGGTACCATCAGATATGGATGGATAAAGAAGATGCAGAGAAAGCGGCTTATATCACGCCTTGGGGAATGTACTGCTGCAGAATAATGTCGTTCAGGTTGAAGAATTCGGGAGCTACTTATATGAGGGCCATGACTACCCTCTTTCATGACATGATACATAAAAAGATCGAGGTTTATGTGGACGACGTCATCGATAAGTCTAGGAAGGCTGCCGATCACATGGAGGACCTCCAAAAGTTTTTCAACAGATTAAGGAGGTATAACTTGAAACTGAATCCCGCCAAATGTGCATTTGGAGTCCCTGCGGGAAAGTTATTGGGTTTCATCGTATGCCGCAGAGGAATAGAGCTGGATCCGTCAAAACTCAAATCTATCCAAGAGTTGCCACCGCCGAAGAACAAGAAATAGGTAATGAGTTTCTTGAGGAGACTCAACTATATCAGCCGGTTCATAGCTCAATCCAAAGTCATCTGCGAACTTATCTTCAAGATATTGAAGAAGGATGCCGCCACCAAATGGACCGATGAATGTCAAAAGGCTTTTGACAGGATCAAGGAATACTTGTCTACGCCTCCAGTCCTGGTTCCACCTGAACCCGGAGGGCCTTTATTGCTCTATCTCATAGTTTTGGATGGAGCATTTGGTTGTGTCTTGGGACATCATGATGAGATGGGGAGAAAGGAGAAAGCTATTTACTACCTCTGCAAGACATTTACCCCGTACGGGGCTCAGTATTCCTTACTAGAATGCACCTGTTGTGCTTTGAACTGGGTAGCTCAGAAGTCGAGGCATTATTTTTTTGCTTACACTACCTATCTTATATCAAGAATGGATCTGCTAAAGTATATTGTTCAGAAGCCCATGCCCACCGGCAAGCTCGCCAAGTGGTAAATTTTGTCGAGTGAATTCGACATTGTCTATGTCACTCAAAAGGCAGTCAAAAGACAGGCTTTGGCAGATCATCTCGCAGAAAATCCTGTAGGAGGGGAATGTGAACCATTGAAGACGTATTTTCCCGATGAAGAAGTAGCTTTCATAGGAGAGGATATTGCAGAATCCTATGACGGTTGGAGGATGTTTTTTTATGGAGCCGTAAGTTTCAAAGGAGTTGGCATCGGAGCAGTCCTGGTATCAGAAACCGGTCAACATTACCCGGTATCCGCCAAGCTCAAGTTCCCGTGCACCAATAATATATCCGAGTACGAAGCTTGCATATTGGGGCTTAAACTGGCCATTGACATGAACATTCAAGAGCTACTAGTGATCGGGGACTCAGACCTACTCATACACCAGGTTCGAGAAGAATGGGAAACCAGGAATTACAAGATACTCCCTTATTTTCACCACATACAGTAGTTGAGAAAAAAGTTCTGAAAAATGGAATTCCAGCATATTCCAAGAATACAGAATGAGTTCGCAGATGAGCTTACCACTTTATCATCCATGATTCAGCATCCAGATACAAACTTCATTGACCCTATCCAGGTCAAGATTCATGATCAACTGACACATTGTGCACATATTGAGGAAAAAGCCGACAGAAAACCCTGGTTCCACGACATCAAAGAATACCTAACAACGGGAGAATATCTAGAGCTTGCTAATGCTACTCAGAAGCGCACGCTTCGAAGGTTGTCCAACAATTTCTTTCACAGCAGAGGGATCCTATATAGGAGGAGCCATGATTTGAGACTATTGAGGTGTGTCAATGTGACGGAAGCAACCAAGTTATTGGAGGACAAGAACTTGTGGGCCGCACATGAACGGTTTTGTTCTAGCAAAGAATATACTCCGAGCAGGATATTTCTGGATGAATATGGAGACGGACTGCATTCAGTACGTCCGAAAGTGTCACCGCTGTCAAATACATGCGGATATGATAAAGGTATCCCCTAACGAGCTCACTGCAACGAGCTCACCATGGCCATTCGCTACATGGGGAATCGATGTTATTGGACCAATCGAGCCTGCCGCATCAAACGGACACAAGTTCATCTTAGTGGCAATTGATTACTTCACTAAATGGGTAGAGGCAGCCTCATACAAAGCAGTAACCAAGAAAGTCATGGCTTACCTATTCCGAGATCGTGTAGTCTGTCGGTTCGGTGTTCCAGAGTTGATCATCACGGATAATGGTTCCAATCACAACAACGACTTGATGAAAGTGATGTGTGAAACTTTCAAGATCAGGCACAGGAACTCTACAGCTTATAGACCTCAGATGAATGGAACTGCGGAAGCAGCCAATAAGAACATCAAGAAAATACTAAGGAAAATGATCGAAAGGAATAAGCAGTGGCACGAGAAGTTGTCATTCTCTTTATTGGGTTATCGTACTACAGTTTGCACATCAAACGGGGCAACTCCCTACATGTTGGTTATGGTACAGAGGCGGTTATCCCCGCCGAGGTAGAAATTCCATCCTTGAGAGTCATACAAGAAGATGACCTAGATGACGCAGAATGGGTCAAGGGTCGCTACGAGCAGTTAGCCCTTATAGATGGAAAGAGAATGAATGCGATTTGCGACGACCAATTGTACCATAACAGAATGTCCAGAGCCTTCAACTAGAGTGTTCGACCAAGGAAGTTCACAGCGGGATAGCTGGTGTTAAAGAAGATATTCCCACATCAAGATAAAGCCAAAGGGAAGTTCTCTCCCAACTGGCAAGGTCCGTACATGGTTCACCGGGTTCTAACTAGAGGAGCCCTTATTCTTGCAGAAACTGACGGAGAAGTTTGGCCCAGACCGATAAACTCAGATGCAGTGAAGAGATACTACATTTAATCAGTATGCTTTTTCTTTACGATGTAATTTGAACTACGCCTGACCTGATTCCCATTTAAGAGAGGATACGTAGGCAGCCCTATGGGTTCGGTCACACTCTTAATAAAATTCCATTTTCCCCCACATTTGGAACTGGGGTAGAATATTGAGGATGACCCTCAAAATTCCGAAGTCAATTTGTGAGTTTCTGCATCAGCATTGACCCAGTAAAATGGGGCAGAATTTTTGAGGAGGAACCTCAAAATTCTAAGGTCAATCCGCTTTCAGTCATTCAGCACCGCCATCAACAGCGACAACCCAGTAAACTAGGGAAGAATTTTGAGGAGGACCCTCAAAATTCCAGAGCCAGCAAGGTTGGTGTGCCTTGAACCACGTTGCAATTGTGGTTCATCATAAAACAAAATTATCTTTTCTTTAATTATACTTATACATTTGCATCACGATTGCCAAAATTTGCATAAAATCATTTGGATCACTATCATTCAGCAACGCTACCCCAAATGGTACAAGACGCCACGAGTCGAGGGATGCGAACTGACCCCCCCCCCCCCCTTACAAAACTCACGATCTTTCTTTGGATGCAGGAATCTAGGATACAAATAGGCAACGCATGTGCTTTACAAAGCTGAAGTTCCCGAAACAACTACTTACCTCGCAAAAGCTTACTATCTACATTCAACACTTCCCTAGCAGTCATTGATATCGTAATCATCTACCAGCTAAGATAATCACCATCATCCTCTCCTTTATATTTCTGCATTTTGCATAAGGCTATTCTCTACCTTTTGAGGTTATGCTCTACCTCCATCTTGCATAAGGCTATTCTCTACCTTTCGAGATTAAGCTCTATCTCCATCTCGCGTTTTGCATAAGGCTATTTTCTACGTTCCGAGGTTAAGCTCTACCTCCATCTTGCATAAAGCTATTCTCTGCCTTTCGAGACTAAGCTCTGTCTCCATCTACATTTTTGCATTGCGTTTTGATGGTGAAATCCTCGAAATTGGGAATAAATTCTATCTGCCCGATTAATTGGTCATCGCGAACGCGGAAGAAGCATCGCGTTCGCGAAGAAGAAAAAGTGAAGGTGCTCTATTACTCATCGCGAACACGAAGACGCGTCTGCCAACGCGAAGAGGAAGATCCTGATGGCCCAAAGACTACCCTTTGCGAACGCATCGGCATGTACACGAACACGAAGAATGAAGCGGCCTAACTATGTGAACGCGAAAACGGGAGCGCGAACGTGACGGAGGGAGAGACAGAGCTTCGCGAACACGAGGCTCTAAATGCGCATGCGAAGAAGGATTCTTAGTGGCCAGAAAAACAAGCTTTGCGAACGCATAAGAGGATATCAGAAGCAGGAATCAACAATTCAAAAAAGAGGAAAAAGGGCCCGTAGCCCATCCGAAACATACCCGAGGCTCCCGAAACCCCATCTAATCACACACACAAGTCATATAGCCAAACACGGACTCAATTGAAGTTCCAAATCATATAACACAACATCGAAACGACGAATCAAACCAAAATCAAGCTTATGAACTTCCAAATCTTCAAATAACAAAACTCATGCCGAAACCTATCAATTCAACTCGGAATGACGCCAAATTTTACAGATAAGTCCAAAAAAACATAACGGTGCTTCTCCAACTCACGAAATCTCATTCCAACCCCGATATCCTAAAAGTCAAATGTGGGTCAAACTTCTTCATTTTCCAACTTCAACTTTCGCCGAAATGCCTCTACTCACTCTATGGACCTCCAAATCTCAATCAAGACGCGCGCCTAAATCCAAAATTACCATACGAAGCTGCTGAGATCATCCACGATCCATTTTGGGATCGTTTATCCAAAAGTCAAATTCTGATCAACTTTTCACCGTTCTAACTTCCAAAACTGGATTCCTTCTTCCAATTTGACTCTAAACCATCCAAAAGCTGATTTCTACCATGCACGCAAGTCGATACTCATATTCCAAAGTTATTCCAGACCTTATGCCGCTCAACGAAGCTCAATTTCTCATAATGGCTGATCAGGTCATTACACTCAGGCCCCTCCCAATGCACCAGAACCAGAAAACATAGAAATAGAGGAGGATGAGAAGTAAATCTACTGGGATCAGGACCGGTACTAGAGTTTTCAAGAATCAATGAAGTAAAAGTGTGTCTATTCAGGGACCAAGAAGAGAAGAGATATGTACTTAGCTGCCCAACAACACCTTACAAATTCTCAATGGATCCTCCTTAGGATCCAATGGTAGGAAACCATGCAATGATCTTAGTTCCATCATTCAGGAGGAATCCAGTACTTCAAGAACAGAGGAAAAAAGGGCCAGCATCCAACCATGCAAACATGCATAGGCCTACTAATATTATAATTTGGAACATCTGGGGAGGTAACAATGAGAATTATTGGGTTAAATTTTGGAAAATATTGGACACTCATAGGTCTTGCACGGTTACTTTGTTATAAACTAGAATGAAAATTCACATGTCCATTCTAAGTGACTTAGATTTTTCCTAAATGATCGAAGTTCCTAGTGAAGGTCAATCCGGTGGCATTGTACTCTTATGAGATGCTAGTGTTGTCAAGGTACATGACATTGTTAGGAATAATCAAGAGATACATGACACTATTTAGGTACTCCCTTACAAAATTACTTGACTTTTTTCTTCCATTTATGCTAGTACTAAGCTTTATAAACGAGTTGAAATGTGGAATAACATAGAAAATGTTAGCAATAATTGTAAGGGGCCTTGGTTACTGAGGGGTGATTTCAATGATGTCCTTACTTCAAATGATAAATTAGGTGGTAACTCCATAAATCGTAGACGTAGCAACACTATTTTAAATAGTATTAACCGATGTAATATTTTAGACCTAGGTTACAAAAAGTTGTAAATATACATGGTCTAACCATAGGAAAAAATCTAAAGGGTTGTTTATGGAACGTCTAGATATAATCTTTGTCAATAAAAATTGGATTTCTCTATATCCTAAGGTTGTGTTCCTTCACCTTCCAAAAACTCACTCCGATCATAATCCTCTTCTCATTAATCCAATCCCTAGGAATGGGGACACTAGAAATAAACATTTTCATTTGGAAACAGTTTGGTGTAGGCATCCGGACTTTATCAATATTGTCAACTTAATGCCCAAATCTTTTTTACTAATGAGATTATGAACTAAAAAAATACTACGTTTGAATTTTTTTTTTTTAAAAAAGAGGCAAATCCTAGCTAGACTAAATGGTACCTAATCTTCCCCTCATTTACAAAATAGTCACTTCCTTCAAAACCTTGAGTCCAACCTCTAACTAGAATATAATAATACTTTTCATATGGAGCATGACTTTTGGAAGTTAAGGTCTAGAAGTAATTGGCTAAATGAAGGTGATGCCAACATCAAGTATTTTCACATTATGGCTTCAAATCATAAACGTCGTAATGCCATAATATATTTCACCAAATATAATGGAGAGTGGATCTCTGACCCAAAGAAAAGAATTGATCACACACTATCCTTCTTTAGAGAAGCCTTTCAAACTGTCAAGATTGCTTTCCCAATAAATAATTCAATCTCAGATCCCTCAAATTCTAATAAGCCTGATCTGCTACCTAGACTACCCTCTTACCAATATAGAAATCACTTAAGGCTATTTATTTTATTCAAGCCTTTTAAAGCACCGGGTTAAGATAGCATCCATTCTTTTTTCTACCAAAAATATTAGCATATTATAGGAAACTCCTTCACTTTTTACTGCCAACAAGTTTTCAACTCTGGATCCTTACCTAGTAGCATCAATAGTACTTACTTATGTCTCATCTCCAAATTCCCTAATGCAAACAATCTTAAAATTTTTAGACCTATTGGATTGTGCAATACTGCCTATAAAGTCATTACTAAAATAATCGCTAATAGAATGAAGCCTTTCTAACTCGTCCTAATTAGTCCAATGCAATCCAGCTTTATTAAAAGTAGAAGAACTGGTGATAATGATATCATAATTCAAAAAATTGTGAATAGCCTTAGGTGTTAAAAAAATTAATTTGATATGCTTATTAAAATGGACCTAGAGAAAGCTTTTGATAGGTTTGAATGGTCGTTTGTTCAAAAGACACTTCAATACTTCAATTTTTCTCCAAAGATTATTAGGCTCATTATGCGTTGCATAATTACTAGCTCAATAGGTGTTCTAGTTAATGAGACAAGAACTAACTTTTTCCAACCTAGTAGGGGTATTTGTCAAGGAGACCCTCTCTCCCTTATATTTTTATATTATGTATTGAATTCCTTAAAATATAACTTAAAAATAGGTTCTAAGGAAAACTTGGCTTTAATAGTGAATGATTGTTATATAAAGATGATATTATAGAGATGTCTGACTGTACATTCGACGTTTTACAATATCCCACATAACATAATAGGTGATAGTAACTAGGAGAGGAAAACGGACGGATCGAGTCGGATATGGTTCGGATAAAAAATAAGTAATGAAAAAACGGATAAAAATTATCTAATCCAATGCATATTTAATAAGAATTAAAGACGAGTTAACCGGCGGATAATATTGGTAGCCATGTTGTCCATGACTTCTTGCATATGATCAATTTTGTGGGAATTTTAAGTCTCCCTAACTTGAGGAACCCCCAAGTTGAGGTTATACAAATGTAAAAGCTAAACCTATTAGTTAATCATTGGTTATCCATTTAGATCATATTTGATCCGTTTTTAAAAAATTCTATTTAACCTATTTTTTAGTGGATAATATGGATGGTTAAGTGATTTTTTTTGGAACCATTTTGCCACCATTAATTGTAACAGTCTGACAAAATCATGATAAGATTTAACATTCAGAAAACAGCAAATATTATCACACTAAAAGATTGTAACATTATTCTAATTATAAAACAAAGTGACATGACTTATTTTTCAAAAATTAAAGAGACATAGGGCGCCCCACCTCTTAAGCTACAATACATTTTATGGGTGAGGAGTGAACATCATAGTCTACTAAATAAATATCTCAGTTTAAACTTTTCATTTTCGTAACAACAAAAATATCCAAAAAAGAATTTTAGCAGTCTTGAGACCTTTCATCTTTTTTGGACTGAACAAGGTTTGTAGCAGTCTCCGGTATGTAATCTTCAATCCAAGGAGAAAAGAAAAACAAAAAGAGGATCCAACAAACAGACAATTTTTATCTTAAATTTCTTCCTTTTTTCTATCTGAATGACGAAATTATGTCTCGTAGATACAAATGGCAAAACTTTGGTATCAGTTTTGTTTTGCCTTCCCAAATTCTTTACTCTTGCTCTTACTGCCTACTATTTCCTTTTTCCATATCAATCTGTAGTCATAGGTTGACTGATGCAACACCTGAAACGGGCCTTTCTTATTGATTCTGTTTCCTCATGATCCGACTAAACATTGGAATCAAGTTACTGCCAAAAATAGGAATTAAGTTTTATTTAGTTTGGGCTTTGGTTATTTGAAGACAATGAAACGGTATTTGTGCTGCAAAAGATGTTTGGTTAGGGCTGCAACTCGACGAGATAATATTAGGGTTGTTCTTGAACAATAAGACGACGAAGTTTGGGGTTGAACAACTTTAAGATTCTATTACATTTTTTAAGTGTATTTCAATGTATCTCGTTGTATTCCATGTATTTAATCATATTTCGTGCATTTCAATATATTTATTGTCTTTTTAATTATATTTTAATGTATCCCGTTGTATTCTATGTATTCATTTATTTTTTTAATTAATATAATTTATGTATTCAAATGTATTAATATAATTTTCTCTGGAGATTGCTATAGTTTTTTTAGGATTTTTCTACTTGAGAATCTTTTTTATAACCGAAAATACAAATTTTGTATGTTATAATTGAATTTGTTGAGTTGTATTAGTAGGCTATTGTTAATTGATACATTTTCCGTTTTAAAAAGTGTAATACTCTATTTCACGCCGTGAATACAATCGAATACAGTAATCTGTCCAGCTGTAATCCTATGTTTCACGCCATGAATACAGTGAAATACACTCGAATACAACAACTGATTAGCTGGACTTCTCTAATTCACGCATATTTTTGCTACTATATTTATGAATATAATAAATTAAATATATCAAATATATCATATAACCACAGAAAATATATTTATAACCCGCAATATAGCAAATAATATTTATAAATGACTAATTACTACTAAAAGATATGTTTTATAAAAATTTCACAAAATTGAAAAGGACTTCTAGAGATTTCTCAAAATTTATGGCTTTTAAAAAAAAGAAACTTTTTAAACCCTTCTTTTTTTACAAATAAATTAAATTCACTTTGGAGTTCGGACAAGTATAAATTAGCAATAATTCCATTTCCACCCACATTATTGCTCCCTCCACCATACCCCAATTCATCTTCTCCATTCTTTGTTCAAATCCTCAAAAATAACAACAACAACAACAAAAAGCCATTCTTCATTAACAAACGAAACCCAATACAAAAAGAAATGAGAGAAATCCTACACATACAAGGTGGTCAATGTGGCAACCAAATAGGTGCCAAATTCTGGGAAGTAATATGTGACGAACATGGCATTGACCAAACAGGAAGATACAACGGCGACTCCGATCTTCAGCTAGAACGAATCAATGTTTATTATAACGAAGCAAGTGGTGGCCGTTATGTTCCGCGCGCTGTTCTTATGGACCTTGAACCCGGTACTATGGATTCTGTACGGTCCGGCCCGTTTGGTCAGATTTTTCGGCCCGATAACTTTGTTTTTGGTCAATCGGGTGCTGGTAATAATTGGGCTAAAGGACATTATACTGAAGGAGCTGAATTGATTGATGCAGTTCTTGATGTTGTACGGAAAGAGGCTGAGAATTGTGATTGTTTGCAAGGTTGTTGTTTTAATTTTTTATTTTTATTTTTTTGCTTTTTGTGTTGATAGGTTGGATAGCGGCGAAGGGTTGATGAAACTGTTGAAGATATAATTAAGTAAACATAAGTGTGATTTTTGATAACTTAAACTACTTGATAAGATTGTCACACGTTTCAACAAAAGCAAGCCCCAGATAGATTGAAATGATTACTGAGGATGCATATACCCGACCTCAATAAATTTGGGATTAACCTTTAAATTTAGTTATTTGTGCAATTTTATTTTTGGGTTTTTGTTGGATGTATCGAATGTTTTTTGGGTAAGTTGACTGATTGATAAATATGTTAGAATTTTCATTGATACCATTGATATGTTATCTGAAATTTGTTACAATTTTTGACGTGTTGAATTTTGGAAATACAAAGATTTTGACTTGAGTTTGGAGGAAGTTGGCATTGAAACATGGGGTTGATATGATTCTCTTTGATCTAGTATTCTTATTGTTGATTTTTATATCACTAGTGGTTAGAGGTGCATATTCAAATTTTTATGTTTCTCATCGCCAAACCCAAAATTTTACAATTATGGGTCAAATTTTAATATTTATTTGTGTTTTAGTGATTTTTCACATATATATCTATGCTTCGTGTAAGAAATACTGGTTCAGTTGAACCCGTTGATTATACTTGCATCCATTCTCTGCTGATTGTATATCTACTTTGTCGTGCAGGATTCCAAGTGTGTCATTCTTTGGGTGGAGGAACGGGATCTGGTATGGGCACCCTTCTCATTTCCAAGATCAGAGAGGAGTATCCAGATCGAATGATGTTGACATTCTCGGTCTTTCCTTCTCCTAAAGTATCTGATACAGTTGTTGAGCCATACAATGCAACCCTTTCCGTTCATCAGCTCATAGAAAATGCAGACGAATGCATGGTTTTGGACAATGAGGCGCTTTATGATATTTGTTTCCGTACATTGAAGCTTTCAACTCCCACATGTAAGTCTGATGACTTGTGTTGGCTGCTACTTTTTCTGGATAATTGAGAACCAGATAGAAATTAGACATATCAGATAAATTTTCCACCACTTATTTCTAACTTGTGAACTTCACTTGGTGCACTTCTCCTTTTTTCTGTAAGGTAGGTATACGTGATTAAATAATTATAGCTGCAGGTTAACTCCTTATGCATTTACTTGTGAATCACTAATTTTGTGGTGAACTTGAGAATTTAGTGCCCTCTGCCAAAGCAAAACTTTGGCATTTAAAGGCACCTGGGAACAAGCACAAGATCATAGAATAACTTTTTTTTTGTTGGGGGGGGGGGGGGGGACTGGGTGCTTGATACATCCCACTAGCACATGTAACTTGTAATGCTGCCCGCTAAGGCTTTGTGGATGAGAAGAACACCAAGTGTTTTTTCCTCTCTATTGGAATTTGAACCCTAAGCTCGTCCGGCGTTTTCCACTGCATTGTTCGCTAGCCTACCGTCGTTGATGCTAAAGGATAGGTGTTATTATTGTACAAAATTGGTTCTCTTTGATGCTTATTTCTTTCTTGCACCATTTATGCTGAACAAATGATTCTATTTAATGAATTAACTATATTCTACCGCTTCGCAGTTGGTGATCTTAACCATCTTATTTCTGCCACCATGAGTGGTGTCACATGCTGTCTTCGGTTCCCTGGACAGTTAAATTCTGACCTACGGAAACTTGCTGTTAACCTTATTCCGTTCCCACGTCTCCACTTCTTTATGGTTGGGTTTGCTCCACTGACCTCTAGAGGCTCCCAGCAGTATCGCGCGCTCACAGTCCCTGAACTAACACAGCAAATGTGGGATGCCAAGAACATGATGTGTGCTGCCGACCCTCGTCATGGTCGTTATCTAACTGCCTCTGCCATGTTCCGTGGTAAGATGAGTACTAAGGAGGTTGATGAGCAGATGCTTAACGTCCAAAACAAGAATTCATCATACTTTGTCGAGTGGATTCCCAACAATGTCAAATCCAGTGTATGTGATATACCACCCAAGGGTCTGACGATGGCTTCAACCTTTATTGGAAATTCAACGGCTATTCAGGAGATGTTCCGGCGGGTGAGCGAGCAGTTCACAGCAATGTTTAGGCGCAAGGCTTTCTTGCATTGGTACACCGGTGAGGGAATGGATGAGATGGAGTTCACCGAGGCTGAGAGTAACATGAATGATCTCGTGGCTGAGTACCAGCAATACCAGGATGCAACCGCTGATGACGAGGAATACGAAGAGGAAGAAGAGGACGTTGCTGCCTAAGGTATCTTTGAGTTCCTTCAGTTTGTCTAAATCTTGCGATTTTTTGGCTTTCTGATGGACGCGTGGCTTTTCATTTGTGTGATGGACTAAGTAGATTGACCATTAATCGCTGTGATCTACTTATGGGTGTTCATTGATTTGTGATTATGGTTCAGTCAGTGTAAAGTGTGAAGTATGAGTGTTATCAAATGTTCTTGATTGTAGAGAAAGCAATATGGTATATATACACGTCTTTGTTTCATAAATTTTGTTCAACTTTACCTTGATGAGGTGGAGAAATATATTGGTAGTGTTTGGTACAAAAACCCATTTTACTCTTATCCTTATTTTCATTTGCTGAATTAATTGGTTTCTTCAGCGTGGGGAAAAAGATAACGCCATGCATGCAACAAAATAAAGACCAAAGTAATGTTTCCTTTCTGCAATTCAACTTTGCCCTTGTCATGTCTACAAAACAAAACAAAAAAGGAAACGTGACCTGCGCATCAGATAATGAGGTAATTGGAGGTAACTATTAGGATAAACATAAATTCGTAACCAGGTAAAAATGGTATATTATATATTATACATAATAGGGTAAGCTATACCGGTTTCACAAACAGGTTGTCGTAATTACTATATTGTGTAATTATTAAGCAGTCTAATTACTATTTTAATAATTACACCAATTTCAATTACCAGGTAGCTTTCCAAACAGACCCATAGTGTTAGGTAATCGTCCTTGAATGTAAGAAGGGTAGAAAATCCCTGCTGCTGAAAAAATCTATTCTCTTTATATACCTTTGAGATGAATATTAACTAGTAAATCCACGGGATTTTTGCTTAAATAAACTGGATAATTGAACTTAAATAAATCCAACAACAACAACAACCCAGTATAATCCCACTTAGTGGGGTCTGGGGAGGGTAGTGTGTACGCAGACCTTACCCCTACCCTGGGGTAGAGAGTCTGTTTCCAAATAGACCCCCGGCATCCTTCCCTCCAAGAACTTCCCACCTTGCTCTTGGGCAGACTCGAACTCACAACCTCTCGGTTGGAAGTGGGGGTTGCTTACCATCAGAGCAACCCCTCCTGTCTAACTTAAATAAACCCAACAAGCACTTGAATATTTTCCTGCACTTTGAAATTCTCCTTTCAGAAATCTCAGTTGGGATCAAACTGGGTTTGTTGTTGTTTAAATTCTTAGTCACATCAACATCACTATTTTCCACAAACAATTGGTAAGTTTAAGTCTTTCTAATGCTCTTAGATGAATTTGGGCATATATTGAAGAAAGAACAAAAATCTAAATGTTTCGTGTGACCTCCCAATCTAGAATCCAGAGTCAAGAGAAATAGATGATGAACCCATAAGCACCTCAACTATTTCCTTGGATGTCTGCCTGATATTTGGCATAAGTAATTCTCCCTCCCTCTTCCAATATAAATAGGTAGTCATTGGAAACACCTTTTAGTCATTTTTGGATGGAAATAAAAGGAATTTTATATTCCATTCTTATGAATCATAGTTGTGAAACAGCCTCTTTGTCCTTTCGGGTAAGGGTAAGGCTCGTCTACATATTACCCTCCCTAAACCCCACTTTGTGGGACTATACTGGGAGTTGTTGTTGTTGTTTGAATCATAGTTGCACTCAACTTCTCCATGACAAGCTTACAAAAACACATGCATCCTATAGCTTTTGATACCAATTTACCCTATTATTAATTTGCTCATATGCCCTATGAGATATCAACATTCCTATGACCAACTGAAGGTCAAGAAACCAAGGGGACCGCTGGACCAGGACACCCTTGATTATCAATAACTTCAACCTGTTATAGTTTTACTCCTATTCTTTTAAAACCATTATTACATAATATAATATTGTAAAAATATCCAGCGAATCAGTGTGGGATTACACCGCATTCATGAACGTAAATCCGCCCCTGGACCCAACCTAATGGCCGTTAGCTAGATTAGATGTGACGTCCCAACCGATCATCTTATGTATTTGTAGCCTTGTTCGTCTATTTATTACTGATTCTATGTTCACTTGTGGTCAGAGGTGGACCTACAGTGGAGGGTGGGGGATCACCGGAACCGTTACGCTTGGCAAAAATCATGTATATAGAGATTATATGTGTAGTGTATATCCAAATAGGACCCTAAATAATTTACTTGGGCCCCGAAAAACAAAAACTGGTCGGCATCAGTGATTGAGCTGCTAGTTTAAGTATCTTTCCAGCTTTTCTTAATCCTTACCGGTCTTGTGTTCGAGACCTAGTTCAATAACAACCCTGTATAATCTCATTTTAGTGGGGTCTGGGGAGGGTAGTATGTACGCAGACCTTACCCCTACCGTGGGGTAGAGAGGTTGTTTCCAAATAGACGCCCCCGGCATCCTTCCCTCCAAGAACTTCCCACCTTGCTCTTGGGGAGACTCGAACTCACAACCTCTCGGTTTGAAGCGTGTTCAAGACCTAGTTCAAGCAAATCTTTTGTTTTCTTTTATATTTTTGGATTCGATTGAGCTGATAGTTTATATCCTTTAACCTTGCAGGTTTCGAAACCTTGACCTCTTACGCAAAATTGAAGGCTTCATTACAGACCTAGTAGACCAGTTTTGTCACAATATTTTATAACAAAATACTGATTACAATTAATATTTGTTTTTGCATATATATATATATATATAAAAGAAAATTAACGAAGTAGTGTCGGGCGACACTGCTTCTATCAACATTGCTTCCCTATTTTGCAAAGTAATCTTTCACTCTTTGCTTAGTGCTTTTTTTTTTCTTTAAAAATTTCTGGTTGTTTATATATTGCGGATAAGTTTTCATACTTATTAATTTCTTAAAGAACTATACACAAAAGTGTTAGTGGTGCGTCGCGCTCAAATCCTTGGTTCGCCTCTACTTGTGGTTACATGACACTACTAGAATTCGTCCAAAAAGCGACCAAAAATTAGCGACCAAATTTGGTCTGTCAAAAAAAGCGACCAAAGTTGGTCGGCAAACTTACGAAAATAATAAAAGAGAATATTTGAAATAATTTAGCGACCATAGATGGTCACTATTTGGGCGCAAATTTAGTTAAATTATTGACTGAGGTCAGACTAGCTTGGTCAAAGATATTCTGAGTTTACGACTAATATTGGTCGCAAAAGTGGGACCCACATAAATTTTTTTAATAATTTTATTATTATTTTATAAAACTTATAAAATATAAATATATATAATTTAAAACTTGCGACCAAAGTTGGTCGTTAACTGAAGGTTAAGAAGTTAGTGACCAACTTTGCTCACTAAAGTGGGACCCAGTAATAAAATTTAATAAATATATATTTATTTAAAAAATTTATGACATATGAATAAATATAATTCAAAATTTAGCGATCAAAGTTGGTAGCTTAAGGAAATAGAGACCAACGTTGGTCGTCAATGTGGGTCCCAGTTCTGACATTTAATAATTTTATATTTTTTAAAATATTATATAAAATATAAATAAATCTGATTAAATTTTAGTAACCAAATTTGGTCTTTAAATTAAATTCATATACAGTTAGTGACCAACTTTGGTCGCTAAATTAAATTCATTTAAAGTTGGTGTCTATATGGTCAAAATTAAAAATTACTTTTGTATTTACTATGTAAATAATATAAATGTAAGTAGTTAATACTTTTGTAATACAAGGGATGAATAGTACTACGAAGTGGGCGTGTGTGTCTATATATATATAATATAGGTACTTACGCTATATTATGCACTAAGTATAAGTCTATATGAGGTAATACCGTATCGGATATATATATATATATATATATATATATATATATATATATATATATATATATATATATATATATATATATATATATATATATATATATATATATATATATATATATATATATATATATATATATATATATATATATATATATATATATATATAAAAGCAAAAGAGGAGGGTAGAAGATAGTACTTATCAATCTTTTCCACCCTCTTCTGATTTGCATGTCACTATGCCACAGCCTCTACCCCATGGCTATACTGAGCTGCCACTACATCACCAGTCATATACCTTTATGCAGACCCCGGGTTTTTCTTCACATGGCCGTGAGACTGTGCGTCCGACATACAGTCCACCTACCTCACAGCCACGTGGATCCTACCCAGCAGCATCACATGGATCGCATCGATCCATTTCACAGCCACATAGATCACATCCATCGGTGTCACAGCCAGTCGGGTCACAGCCGCTCGTGTCACAACAATCAGTATCACAACCACTTGTGATCCGTGCAGCTATGTTGCAGTCACAGGGACCACATCTATCGTCATCAGCGACTCCACCTATTGGAGGCCTTCGCTTACGGGATAGTAGCTCTGACCTCCCCTACTCCTTCCACACATGCCTCTGATACACATGTTTCGAACGATGTTGTTGATGCTGCTGATGAGAAGGTGCATTATGATCAATATGACATGATCATGATAGTCATTGAGGGTGATGGGTAAGAGTTATTTGTTATTTTTATATTTATTATTTTGTACAGTTTTTACTAAGATATTAATTTATTTTATTTATTAAATTGCATGTTCCTTCCAAGTAATATTACTACGAGGATAATCACCAAAGCAACTAGAAAGCTTTATGATGCCCCTTATGCGTCTTGGCGTGAATTCCCATTCTCACCGAAGGAGGCAATTTTCAATGAATTTAAGGTATAAATGTTCTTTTAAGCAGTATAATAATACGTAATTGCTTAATATATTTTCATTTTGAAGTATATCTATTTTATTTATTAATTAAAATTTATGAGTTTTCAGGAAAAGAAGTTGGGTCGTCCGATGAAGCAAGATGAGCTATTCAATGAGACCATATTATGAAGAAGAAGAAAGAGACGAATGACGAAAGATGGGTCGAGGGACATGCCTCGACTGTACATGTAAGTTTTCACTTTTCATTGAGTATTTTCATTTATTTTTATATAAATTTTGAAATACTAATTCAATTTAATTTTTCTTATAGGATCGCTTCAGAGTTGAAGCTAAGGAATTCATACGCAGCCAACCACCTAGTCAGTCGGGCGAGCCATTCCAACTATCGACTGAGGATATTGAAAGACTATAGACGCGGGCTGCAGGCGGTCCAAAATGCAGAAAGTTATACGGCATTCCTACTAAGTCATTCCATCGATATAGGTGTGGAATGCAAGGAATAGGGACTTCCTCGCAAGCCGTGCAACTTGATGTAGAGAGCTTCTCTGCTATGCGGGAGACTATGTCAAAGATCGCATCCGGGCTAGAAGCATCCAAGAAGAGAGAAAAGCTTAGAGATGCTCAGTATGTTGGCGTGATCACTCAGTGCCAGAACATGCAAGAGCAGATAAAAAATATCCTAGTGGGTCTTTTTCGATTCCCCGGTCTCGCCCATCATCGCCAGAGGCTGCCCGTCCCCGTGCTCGTTCATCCCGTCCTCCAAGTGGCCGCTCCTCTCGTCCTTCCCGTGATCATTCTTCCTGTCATCGACAAGTAGACCCTTATCAATACTGTGATGATGATGAAACTTCATCAGACGGTGATGCTAATTGATGTATCAAACAATGAATGAATTTTAGACAATTTGAACTAGACAAATACAATTTGTTTTCCATTGGGTTGTAATAAGAGTTAACTTAGTTTGGTAGTTCTATTGAAATTTAACATTTTCTTGGTTTTAATGTAGCTTTTAATGTTTTTTTTTGTGTTGTTGTTTGATATTATTATAGGAATCGTTGTTTGAATTATTGTTGTTGTTTCTTGTTCGGGTTTTGGTATGACTGGTAGGTGGTGTAGCTGCCAAAACAGGCAGTTTTTACCAAAATAATACACAGAAAAGCGACCAAAGTTGGTCTCTATTTGGTCGTTTTTCAAGTTTTTAAAAAAAATTCTGGAGAATAGCAACTAACTTTGGTCGCTAATTTCCCAAATTTCTTCAAAAAGCGACCAAACTTAATCGCTATTTCATTAAACAAAAAATTCTGTTAATATATCCATCAAATTTGGTCGCTATTATTTAGGGACCAAAATTGGTCGCTAAATTAATAAAATAAATAAATAAATAAAATAGCGACCAATATTGGTCTCTAGTTTCTATATTTTAAAATATAATATTTGGATTAGAGACCACAGTTGCTCGCTTTTTAATGATTAATAATAAATAAATTAATAAATAAATAATACTTTTTTATTTAGAGACCAACTTTGGTCGTAAAAATTATATTATTAAATTAATAAAGCGATCAAAATTGGTCTTTATAGTCAATATTCAGAAAAATGGGTCCATTTAGAGTAGAGACCAAAGTTGGTCGCTAATCTAAATAAAAGGGACCATCAATATAGCTACCAATCACCTAAAAAGCGACCAAAGTTGGTTACTTTTTCCGGTCGCTTTTTCCCGAATTTCTAGTAGTATGACTTGCCGGAGTGGTTGTTTGGTTCTGGGGATGTTTCGGAGTAAATTGAGACACTTAGGCCCCTTGGAAGCTTAAGTTGGAAGAGTTGACCGGATGTTGACTTTTGTCTAAATGACTCCCAAATGAAGTTTTGATAGGTCCCATAACTTGGTATGTTGATTTTGGACTTAGACGTATGTCAGGATTTGGATTAGGAGATATGTAGATAGTTTCGACTTGAATTGTCGAAAGTTGGAAAGCTGAAGGTTTGGAAGATTAAGAAGTTTGACCGGAAGTTGCTATATTAATAGCGGGCTAGATCTTGATTCCGGGAGTTGGACTAGGTAAAAAACAAAGATACTTGTGTTTATTATTAAGTTTTTAAAGCTTATCTATTTATTCTGATGCTTCATCGTGCTAAATGTGCGAATTTTACTTATTTGAATAAGGAACATGGTTTGGCTAATAAATCTAAGAGCTTTAAATTTATAAATTTTGATTATAACCATTTCATTAGGCATGGTTAAGAATGTTGACTTCAGATTTTTTTTAAGACTTGTTCACAATAATGTTATTGACAAATTTGATAATACTGTTGGAAATCATGTATATCTATAATATGTGCGCTTTGGTTGTATGAGCATGATTTTCAGGTATAGGTTTTGATGAATGACAAACAATGAAGTCAAGTGTCAAACAACGATATTGTATGACAATCAATCAAATGGCAAGAAGCATACTGATGACGGAATTGCATGAACGAGCCAAAGAGATTCAAGCACAAGACAAAGATCGAGATTAAGTTTTATATGAGTCGGTATCTAATTGTGATCTTGATCCGACAACATAAACTCAAGACTTGGCTTCTCTCGTAAAAATATTTTTAACAAATCATGCATATTTAATTTAGAGCAAAATGATTTTAAATAATGCATATTTACTTTAGTTAAAATAATTTTTAAACATGCCTCTAAAATCTGGACTAAGATAATCGATTATGTACTTATGATAATCGATTATGTTTAAGCTAGATGCTTGACAATCTATTGTGAACTTATGACAATCGATTGTGTTAAGGCAGTGAGCATCAGATTTTTCAAATCTGCATGACAATCGATTGTGAAGCTAATGACAATCGATTATGATGAGGCAGTGTCCATCAAAGTTTTTCAAAGCTCAAAATAATCGATTGTGAAGCTAATGACAATCGATTGTGATGAGGCAGTGTCCATCAAAGTTATTCAAAGCTCAAAATAATCAATTGTGAAGCTAATGACAATCGATTGTGAAGAGACAGTGTCCATCAGATTTTTCAAAGTCACAAAATAATCGATTGTGAACATATGACAATCGATTGTGTTGAGGCAGTGTCTTCCAGACTTTTTCAAAGTTATTAAATAATCGATTGTGAACCTATAACAATCGATTGTCAAGAGGCAGTGTCTAAATTGATTTTTCAAGACTGATATATAATCAATTGTTAACTTAATATAATCGATTGTATAACTGACCGTTGCCAAAATATTTTCAAATACCGTCAGGTAATCGATTATTGATTTCTTATATAATCGATTGTTAAGCGTAAAATCTGGGATTGATTTTTTGAAGAACTGGCAAACAATCGATTGTGGTAATTTGACAATCGATTGTCACAGAGTAAAATCAGCAATTCTTAATTGGCAATTAGGCAACGGTAATACAAAGTTTTTTAACTATAAATACAGCTTCAAATCAGTCTTTTAAGCACAACAGCACATAACAACTGATCATACAATTGCTAAAGCTTGCATACTTTATTGCTTATCATTTTATATTCATTACATAAGCTTTTGAGAGCCAAATTCTTGTCGAAAGTTGTTGCGATCTTGAGCGTATTCTTTTTACTCATATCTACTCTTAAAGGAGTGTCTTGTTTGAGTGCTAAGTGTTTTTGTACACTTGAAGGGAAGTGTTAGTCCCTTGTGTTGTAAGAAGGAACTTGTGTTTCCTTGGTTGAAGTCTTGGAGTGTTGTATCTCCTAGCAAAGGTTGTTGAGGCTTGTGTCCTCAAGTTGTAACGGTTTGTTGAGCACCCGTAAGCTTAACAAGTTAGTGGAAATCTCGAGAGAGTCTCTCGGGGACTGAACTAGCCACGGGTTGTGGTGAACTAGGATACATCGGTGCGTTTGTTCTAATTTATTTACTTATCGCACTTATTTATTTCCTGCAATTTTTAAATTCCGCAAGTTTACGCTAAGTTTTATTATAACGCTATTCACCCTCCCCCCCTCTAGCGTTAAGCGTATTATCTAACAATTGGTATCAGAGCCCAACTCTCTGAAAGCCTTAACCGGTTGAGAGCAATATATATTTTTTCTGTTGAGATTATTGAACGCAGGAACGATGAATGAAGGACAATCCACCACTTGCCCTCCATTTTTCGATGGAACGAATTACTCATATTGGAAGGAGCAAATGATAATCTTCGTCAAATCAAACAACTTTCGTATATGGCAAATAATCATGCATGGTGAACAAATGACGACAAAAGTTGGGAAAGCCATGGTAAGTGAATACAACACCAAGGCAATCAATATGTTGTATAGAGCTTTGAATCAGGAAGACTGTCGGAAAATTTCCCACTGCAAAACTGTCAAAGAGATGTGGGATAAGCTTGAGGTAACGTATGAAAGCACGTCTCAAAAAGCGGACAGCTCATGTGATGAATCGACTGCCCGATGTCTCATGGCAAACAAAGAAGAAGAGGTAAGTACTTCCAACTCTCACTCATTTGAAGAAATGCAAAATGCTTATAATGAATTATACAGTAAGTTTGTTAATGTTTCCAAAACTATTAAAGACTTACAGAAAACACTTTCTTTGCAAGAAACAGATTTTCAGAAAACACTTTCTTTGCAAGAAAAAGAGTTTGAAAAATTGACTTGTGAAAATGAGAAGCTGAAAGAAGAAAATAAGTGTTTTAAAAACGACAATGGTTTTCTGAAAAATAAGATTGAAGTTTTGGAAAAAGAAAATAAATTTTTGAAAAATGACATTGTTGATTTCAAAATTAAAATCAAGGAATTGAATGGAGTCTCTTCAATTGATAAATGTTCCAATTGTTCTTCTTGTAGCTCTTTAAAATTAGAGAACATAGAAATTAGGAACGCACTAGAAAAACGTAGTGTTGATAGTCCTAAAATTGAAGTTATCAAAAAGGATGTTAGTAATGAGGTCGGACCACCTAGAAAGAATTCTAGGAACCTCGCTAATGAGTCTAAGATTAATAATTTTAGACCACCTAGACACAATTCTAGGATGTTTATAAATGAGTCTAGAATAAATGATTCTAGACAACCTAGAAATGATTCTAGGAATTTCAACGCTTCTAGGGGGAACAACTTTAGATCACCTAGAACGCACTTGGCTCAACCTAGACATATGCACAATCCTAATGTTATATGTCACTATTGTAATCGGGTAGGACACATTGCACCCGTTTGTTTTGCTAAACATAGAGACTTATGCATTGATTATGATTATTATTATCCTAACCCCCAAGGACCCAAAAGAAGTTGGGTACCAAAAACCTATTTTTAGGTTCTTTTTGCAGGTGTGCTTGAAGACTACAATATTGTAGTGGATGCACCAAGCACGAAACCTTAATGCATTAAAGGGGAACGTCGGTTAGTTATCGTATTTTGAATAAAAACGCAATGAGTTGATATGTGCAAATAATCTATATCAGTTTTGGTTGATACATGCTTTAACAAGTTTTATTTTTGAATAACAATTAGTATCAATTGGTTTTATAATAAATGATTGATTCGTGTTTTGATGAATATTTTTAGTTTAAATAACAATTGGCATAGTTCAGTAAAATGATCGTTATTATTAGTATGCCATTTACTAACTTTTTATATGATCTTGTCTATAACGATTGGTATCGTCAATGGTTTAAATAACTTTTGGTATACTCTTTTTGCTAATGCCAAAAGGGGGAAGAATATGGGCGATATACATGCTTTAATTGGGGGGGGGGGGGAATAATCAATTAACGGGGAGTTATATTGAATTGAGTTGGTTGCATAAATTGTATGTTGAGATATAGCATCTAGTTAGGGGGAATTCAATATGCATATCTTCCGTTGTTTGTCATTATCAAAAAGGGGGAAATTGTTGGAAATCATGTATATCTATGATATGTGTGCTTTGGTTGTATGAGCATAATTTTCAGGTATAGGTTTTGATGAATGACAAACAATGAAGTCAAGTGTCAAACAACGATATTGTATGACAATCAATCAAATGGCAAGAAGCATACTGATGACGGAATTGCATGAACGAGCCAAAGAGATTCAAGCACAAGACAAAGATCGAGATTAAGTTTTATATGAGTCGGTATCTAATTGTGATGTTGATCCGACAACTTAAACTCAAGACTTGGCTTCTCACGTAAAAATATTTTTAACAAATCATGCATATTTAATTTAGAGCAAAATGATTTTAAATAATGCATATTTACTTTAGTTAAAATGATTTTTAAACATGCCTCTAAAATCTGGACTAAGATAATCGATTATGTACTTATGATAATCGATTATGTTTAAGTCAGCTGCTTGACAATCGATTGTGAACTTATGACAATCGATTGTGTTAATACAGTGAGCATCAGATTTTTCAAATCTGCATGACAATCGATTGTGAAGCTAATGACAATCGATTGTGATGAGGCAGTGTCCATCAAAGTTTTTCAAAGCTCAAAATAATCGATTGTGAAGCTAATGAAAATCGATTGTGATGAGGCAGTGTCCATCAAAGTTTTTCAAAGCTCAAAATAATCGATTGTGAAGCTAATGACAATCGATTGTGAAGAGACAGTGTCCATCAGATTTTTCAAAGTCACAAAATAATCGATTGTGAACATATGACAATCGATTGTGTTGAGGTAGTATCTTCCAGACTTTTTCAAAGTTATTAAATAATCGATTGTGAACCTATAACAATCGATTGTCAAGAGGCAGTGTCTAAATTGATTTTTCAAGACTGATATATAATCGATTGTTAACTTAATATAATCGATTGTATAACTGACCGTTGCCAAAATGTTTTCAAATACCATCAGGTAATCGATTATTGATTTCTTATAATCGATTGTTTTAATTAAAATCCGGAAAGGATTTTTTGAACGTTGCTGAGTAATCGATTATTGATTTCTTATAATCGATTGTTTTAATTAAAATCTGGAAAGGATTGTTTGAACGTTGCTGAGTAATCGATTGTAGATTTCTGACAATCGATTTTTTTACGTAAAATCTGGAAATGATTTTTTGAACGTTGCCAGTAATCGATTATTGATCTTAGATAATCGATTGTTAAGTGTAAAATCTGGGATTGATTTTTGGAAGAATTGGCAAACAATCGATTGTGGTAATTTGACAATCGATTGTCACAGAGTAAAATCAGCAATTCTTAATTGGCAATTAGGCAACGGTAATACAAAGTTTTTCAACTATAAATACAGCTTCAAATCAGTCTTTTAAGCACAACAACACACAACAACTGATCATACAATTGCTAAAGCTTGCATACTTTATTGCTTATCATTTTATATTCATTACATAAGCTTTTGAGATCCAAATTCTTGTCGAAAGTTGTTGCGATCTTGAGCGTATTTTTTTACTCATATCTACTCTTAAAGGAGTGTCTTGTTTGAGTGCTAAATATTTTTGTACACTTGAAGGGAAGTGTTAGTCCCTTGTGTTGTAAGAAGGAACTTGTGTTTCCTTGGTTGAAGTCTTGGAGTGTTGTATCTCCGAGCAAAGGTTGTTGAGGCTTGTGTCCTCAAGTTGTAACGGTTTGTTGAGCACCCGTAAGCTTAACAAGTTAGTGAAAATCTCGAGAGAGTCTCTCGGGGACTGGACTAGCCATGGGTTGTGGTGAACCAGGATACATCGGTGCGTTTGTTCTAATTTATTTACTTATCGCACTTATTTATTTCCTACAATTTTTAAATTCCGCAAGTTTACGCTTAGTTTTATTATAACGCTATTCACCCCCCCCCCCTAGCGTTAAGCGTATTATCTAACAAATACTACCTATATATCTTGAAAGTTAACATTAAGGAAAAATTAAATGACGAACATATTGTAAAAATAATAAATAAAACAATATTAAATTATTTTAATTATAAGTATAATACCTTGGTAAAAATATGTTATATAGAGGTATATAATATAGAAGATATTGCATAAATTAGAGGATTTATAATGTCAAGAGTATAATAGGCTTTTTAGGTGAGAGTTTTATAAAATTTGGTCAAAGTGACTATTGTGATAACTAAAGAATAATAAAATAATTTTTGTGTAACAAAAGAAAGATGTACGACTTTTGGATAAGAAATACAAAGTTGCATGACTTTTACGTAATAAAAAAAAGTAACTTTTGGATAATGAACATAAATCACCCATGATATTTAATCCAGAATTTATAAAGATCTTGACCTTTGACAAAGAAGAACCGATATACTGATATTCTCTTCTAACTCTATATCCTTACTCAGGGCTTTGTAATTTCCTCTAGTCTGCAAATCTATCATAATTTTGGCACATCTTCTTGGTGAAATTATTAATAAAATTATTTTGACTTATCAAAAGAGCAACTGAAGCTGACCGAGGACACGACTCTTGATAAGATAGTGTGAAAGTCGAAGATTATGATAAAGTTACTAGGTAGTCAAAGCGTTTTTCTTTGTACTCAGTTTGCTAGCATTAGTATTAGTATGATTTTCTTTTATTCATAGAGTTATTATTACCTAGAGTTTTAACTGTTTTCTTGGCTTCAGTCTTAGCTTTATCTTGTTAGGGAAACTTACAGAAATGTCCCCATATAAGTTTCAACTTACCAACATCTAGCCAATATTCAAAAAATCGAAACAAAAAAAGGAATTTTTAATGGGTATGGTCGAAATTCATTGAAAATATATAGATAAGTCTATATAAAAAAGTTGAGGAAGATTTGAGGTGATTTGGACTGGTTTTGAATCAAAATTCATAATTAAATCTATGTCAAAAAATTCTTTTGTAACACATGTATCAAACATGTATCACGCATGTATCTCACACACAGATATACATAGATATAAATGTGATACACAATAGATACAAATATGATACATATGCGATACACAATGTTATATACGTATCATTTTTTTTTTCATATTCAGTTTTTACTTTGAATTTTCAATTCAAACCACCTCAAAACTTCACCTAATCATCCCAAAACTGAGATTTAAGCTCCTTAAGATATACCCAATCTGTTCTAATAGCACCCACTCAAAAGAAAGTAAAATTTTAATGTTTTTCTTTTTTTGCTACAAATAATTAATTGGCCATTTTGGCTAATATTAGTAATATTTTATCAATTGGCCAATTTTTGTAATGAGCTACTTTTAAATGGTCATAGCTGGTAATTTCTCATCTTATTATTGTTCATACTTGTTGCCATTACTCTTTTTCGTCTCTTATCCAGCGAGAGTCTATCGGAAACAACCTCTTTGTCTTTCCAAGATAGGGGTAAGGCTGCATATATCTTGCCCTTCCAGACCCTACTTATGAGAAATCACGGGTTTGATGTTGTTGTGGTTGTTGTCGACGACTTATCAAAAGAGAAAAGCTAATATTTTTTGGTTGGTTCTAGTAACACTCTGGTATGTCCTTCCCTCAAACAAACTCAACATAGCCCTATCTGGATCATTAAACATGTAAAATACGGATAAAGAGAATGCTGTGAATCCAATGAAACCCATGAAGCTGCAACCATATCGAAGAGCCATCACTGCAAAATCAGTCAAACTTGAGAAAATCTACTCTTATAGAAGTTGCAGTTGCTCCTCCAGGTAAAAGTATAAATTGGAAATCTCAACAGTGAATGTAAAAATATAGTCCACGGCCACTCAATCAGATGGTGACCCAATAGTTTCTGAAAATGAATGAGCCATTGTTTCAGACACCAGCAACAAAATAGGGCAGAGTTGGCATTAAAGAAAGAAGCCAAAAATAATGTATAGCAGAGAAATTTAGGCAGAAGCTGATCATTCAAGAAAAAGAAGCTAACACATTGAGAAAAACAAACAAAAAAGTGATACTAATCCTGCTGAACTCCAAGCATAAGGACCTAAACAATGAACTGAAAGTGTGTATCAACAACAAAATAAGAAAAACAAGATCTTCTTTATCATGAAAGAGGGTTAAATATCCCAATCCCCCGGCATCCTTTTACGTTTGAAGGTCTTAACTCAAAAACCTATTTCTGTGACATCGGGTGTTTCATATCTCCGGAAAAATTGAACACAAGAAAAAACATGGTTCCCAAGGGAATAAGCTAAGTTTAACCATACTCGCTGCAATTTATCACCAGGACTGAAAAAGGCAAAAACACGAATGGGGTCAACTATTATGCAGAACAATGCAGCATTGATTCAGATTTCAGATACATCAGTATAACAAAGTTAATCATGTTTCAGTAACTTTACAAGACATAATACAAGATCTCTGGCTAAGTGATCAACCAAAGGTTGAACTCTCCATCAAAGTAAAGCTATAAGATCAAAGGAAGGCTTAAACAGCACTTCACACTTTACTATCAACATAAGCCTTTTCAAGGACTTTCTATGAATGAGTTAAAGTGATTCTAACTGAATATTTTAGGAATAGACCTGATGATCACGGCCAGTTTTGCGTATCTTCTGATTCCTTCACTTCGTCTCGACATCAGGCAACATGTTAACGTAACGACAAGTGCAAGAACCCGACCTCCAATAAGGCCAACTAGAACAACCAAAAGGAGAAAAATATACATAGAATTATGCTCTATTTTAGTTAACCCATCTTCCCCGACTATGGTTGCCTTATCAATACTTTTAAATGATCCTCCAATGCTAGCATCACTATATCCATTAGATGATTCTCCAGTACTACCAATAACCTCAACAACATCTGTCTTATGATCTATTCTACTTGCCACTGATGATACATCAGATTTCATTTTCCGTTCACAATTAGAACCTACAATTTCATTCCTTTCTTCATTGAGGATCATATGATGACTATCTGATGCTGAACCTTTCTTCTTTCTAAACTTCTTCGGTACAAGTTTCTTCATTTTCGATTTCATCTTCGCCCTATGAGATTTCTTTTCCTTGGATTCAGAAAAATCACATCTAAATTCCTCTCCTTTCTCCATTACAACCCCCTCTACATCCACTCCTTCACATTTCAATTTGCCATCACAAATACATTGACTTTCCTCTTCATAAGGCTCCTCTAGAACTTCAATTTCCTGAAATCGAGAGCCAGCATCCTTTGACAGTTCATGATCCCGCAATGGCGCCTTAAAAACACAATCTTCATCAACCTCTAATTCAGCCACTTTGGCCCTAAAGATCCCCTGAATCACCAATCCAACCCTCCTTTGTACTGGAGAAAAGAATCCATACAAACTTTCCCCTAAATATTCCAAGAAAAACAACAAGAAGGCTGACACAGTAATCCCCAGCACAAGATTATTCATCCCTAGAACCAAAACCACCACCATAAACATCTTCAAAACCCCCACCACCAACCCCTGATTAATATTTAAAAGATCAGATTTTTTTTCAACTTCAACTTCAACTTGAAGGATCAAAGGGGAAACAGTATCATCAATCAGCCCCTCAACAGAGGAAGTAATAGTGATCGGAGAAGGGGGTGGTGGGGGTGAAGGAGAGAGAATTGGAGAGCACAAAGAAAGAGGTTTCTTGGTTTTCTTCTTGAATCTAGAGCGATTCTTGACGACAAGATCAACAAGGGAAGTAGGGAAACCGGTTTCCACCATAAGGGGAGATGATTCAGTACCTCTTTGAGAATTCATTACATGCTCCTTCACCATTTGTGATAGACTTGCCCCCTTCTTCACCTTCTTCCATGGAAATAAAGGCATTCTTCAAAGAAAATTGAATTTGGGTTTTTTGTTAAATCTCAAGGCTTTGAATCAAATTCAAAGCATAACAGGCGGAGATGCAATTTCCGTACATATAAACCGACCCAGAAAAAGGGAAATCTTGAAGAAAAAAAACAAGGAAAATTACAAAGGGATGATGAAGAGGCTGCGGTTATGATTATAGGGACATGGCATGATCTTGTGACAATAAAAATAATAATAGGAAAAGATTTATTGTCTGCCCACGCGTATGTAAATAGAAGGAAAAGAAAATGAAGGGACAAACAAATAATCCAAGAAGAAGTGGTTCTTTACCCCCAACTAATCAATGGATTGTGTTGTTGGTAAAGAGAAACCAAAACTGAAACCCTATTTAGCAGATTTTAAGGGAGGGGTACACTTCCTTTAATGGTTTGCTTTTGTTTTTTTTCTTCCCAACATTAATGCTAAACCAAAGTCTTTTAGGACATGGAATTAGTTAAATATTTTTACATTTATTAGGACAAAACTACCTCATAATTAATTAGGAAAAGATTTTACTTTTTAAAGTTTTTTCTCAAATAGAAAGATTATATATACACTAAACTCTAACGTACAAACAATACGAGTAGTAAATAAATAAAATTAGGTAACAATTCTCATCTGGTATTAATCATCGTTCTCAATGCTTATTCAGAGGAGGAGTTTAACTTGTTTCAAAAACATGTCAATTTTATTACAAACTGAAAAAGTATTTAACGATTTTCCATAAAAATTTGTTTCTAATAAGTAGTACTTTATTATTGATGATATTTTTTAAAAATAAATTAAAGCACTAAAAACTAATGTCACCTAAACTATTATAGTCAGTCAATGTAGAATTTCAGTAGATTTTTACACTGGACTGGTCAACACTGGTGTGAGCTTCTTTTGACCTTAAATAATTCATTTTCCACATTGCTTGACCACCAAACTAGCATTTCTGCCGGCAATACTTATTAAAGACACCGGCATACGTACTTTGCTGGGATCACTTTTAACTTTTTTATTTTTGTTTAAAATAAATTATGGATGAGATGACTGATACTTAATAAATAAAAAGCAAAAGGGATTAGACCAAAATTTCTACAAGAATTTATCTTTAATTGTCCGTTCTTATAGTTTTGTAATAAGAATTTAATTTAGAACTTGTACAAATGGTGCGGTCCTACATAGCAGTCCAATGGCGGTTGACATAATTTCTATTCAGAAATTTAACATCTTATTTGAACCTATATATTATTTGACTCAAAATATAATAAATATTTTCTTAACAAATCAATCAAAGACGAAGGAGTAAATTTTAGCCAAGCATAATTAATTTCAGATCGAAAAGTTAACAATGATAATTGCATATGGGATGAAGGAGATATGATTGATCTTATTAAGATTCAACATTACCTTCCTCATCGATCAATGAAGAATGAGAATTACATCTTTTCTTTGAGGCTATTTTTCGTTTTCTAGGATACAAGAAAGGAGCTTTTTATCATTATTTTTTCGAGAAAATGGAGAAGCCCCCCGAATTGAGAGCTTTCTTTGGCTATATATAGTCGATGCCCTTTCACCCTTTGCTTGACTCGACACTTTCTTGTCGCTAATGTGTCCTGGTCGTGATTTTAGGCGTTACTCTTTTTGATTCTTCGAATGGCACAATGGAAAAATGGAGTGGGCTCTATTGACTTTCACTGCCCAGTTACTGAGGCCGGGTATCGGGCAACCTGGTCGTGGTGGTCAGTTTTGACCAATACAGTTAGTCCCTTCGTATGTCGGGGTCGTCTTATGTTGGACTTCGGCAGAAGGATCATGTTCGTTACGAAGTCGAGAGAAATCTGTTCCTTAGTCGCATTCTGTGGGTTTTTAGAGAAGTAATGGTGTTCTTTCGATCCTCGTAGACCGTTGCGGCGGTTTCTGAATCAAAACGTCGGTTGGCACTAGAGTGTTGGTTCATGGTTACCACCATTATGACCCACGTTTCTGGGAGACTGAAATGTTTCGTGCCTTATCAGATTCGAATGGCGACTCTTGGGTTTCGTGCTCGGGGAATTTATGTGCCACTCCCCAAATTCGAGGGACATGACCGACGCTTGACCGGGTATCCACAATCAAGCAGACCTGTGTGCCTTTTCTATCCCACGTGTTACCCCACATTTTCATTACCTATTAACTAAGTGAAATCGCCATTTATAAATGAAACACTCTTATAAAACACACATAACATAAATAGTCCTAAGCATGGTTTAGAACTTCCATCGCCCAACTTACAAAATACATATTTACATAAGTTCATAACCCACATTTCCTGTCTATGGAGCCTCTAATGATGAAAGCAAAAGAGGACAATACAATACTTACCGGTAACAAGGCTCCGGCTATGCCTTATACAAACATCAAAACAAGATCCCAAAATAGAAGTGGCATGAGCCACATAGGGCCCCGAAAGGAACGGAGCTCACTGAATCAGCTGACAGGAAGTGATGAGGAGCTATGATCAGTGGACTGGAGTACCTGCTATGTATCCACCTACAATCATAACACGAATATAGCACCCCCCCCCCCCCCCCCGAAAAAAGAGTCAGTACATTTGAATTGTACTGGTATGTATGAACAAACTTTGCCCCAAGTAAACTCAAACCATACACAAGTAGGTAACAGTAATAGAAACAACAATCACATGCACAAGAAAAAGAACAATCAAGCCAAACAAGTTCTCAATCTCTCATGTTTTCCTCCTTCCACAATTCCACATTAATGATTTCACAATTTGGTCAAATATTTATTTCAATAGTGATTTCGATCACCTTCCATCCTTATTACCTCGGCCACCCTTATCACCACAACCCACAGCTTATAACTTCGTGTTATGACGCGCAGCCCGATCCCACTGCACAGTTACAATTCACAAACAACACAAATACACCAATAATTCATAGAGAACAATAACAACACTTCTCAAGAAGTAACAATAACAATTCATAAACAATATCTATAACCATCAATACCATTGTCCATCATTTTCAATAATTCATATGCAATTTAAGTTACCACGATAATTACCCACAACGAGCAAAATATGTTATTACCAGAGTTGTTCCAATTGCATCATTTACGATTTCCTTCCATCATTTATTTCTCAGCACTTACCACATAACACTTTTATAATCACACATTTGATTTATTGTCAATTACTTGCACCATTATATCAGGAGTCCTAACCACAAACACTCAAATCAAACCATTCACAGAATTTTCACAAATATTCCACATAGATCTCACATACCAAATAGTCGCACACCAAACAAAGTGACTCTACAAAGGTCTAAGTTAGCCATACATACCTCAAAGAGCTTTTCCTTATGTTACTACAACATTCCAAAAATTCTAGCAACTTCAATCTATTTCTAGACATAATAAAATTGAGCAAAAATTAGAAAGATATTCATAACTCTAACTCATTTGTGCTTTTTATCAAATATTAGATGAGCATCTTGATAACAAATCCCTTTTTCAAGATTTCCTTCATTCCCTAACCCAATCTTACTTATTTATGTTCAACAATCCTCCCATAAACGTAAGTATATGCATGTATACAAAATACTAATACCCCAAGATTCATACCTCAATAACTCATCTTATACCCCAAACTCGAAATTAAAATCTAGGGTGTAAAAGCTTACTTCTTGGATGAAGAACTTGTGATTGAGTTCTTTGATTGTTGAAGATGATGCAAGACTTGGATGATTTAAATGTTAGGATGCTCCTTCTCTCTCTAAAATGATCTCACCTCTCTCTAAAATTAGTAAAAAAATGATCCCAAAATGAACCCCAAAGGCTATATATTGAAATGGGGTCGCGTTATAAAAATTAAAAAATTAACCCTCCAATGTCAGGTCTGCTATAGCAGAATGGACCGCGGAACACTAATGCCTACTGCATAATGCATCGCAAAATCGGCATCTAAAACCGGGAAACACTGGTCCAATTTGCGACCTGATTTGCGACAGCAGATAAAAAATGCGGACCGCATAATGGACATTGAGATCGCAGATCTGACATGACACATGATCGTATTTTTCCAGCCTTTGGTAATTTGATCATAACTTTATGTAGAAATGTCCAAATGACGAACAATTTGAAGCATTTGGAAATCAGACTCAAAGATCTTTAATTTGATATGTTATCCATAAGATAAAACCTTATACATATTCAGATAAGCTAGTAAAAAGTATAGACTAGTGCGAACTTATTTGAAATCTTAGCCTATTGCAAAATTTTCTAATTTGACTTGGACGTAGGCCCTTCCTTGGACCCCAAATTACTTACCAAAAAACTTGTACACTCATTTACCAAGCCCAATTAAAGTCTACCATGTTATTATCTTATCGAAATATTACAATAAGCCTACAAGACACTACGAAATCCTAAATTACTAAGCAAAATTTTTTGTGGCCTTACATTCTCCCCCCTTAGGATAATTCGTCCTTGAATGAGGACTAGTTTCCGAATTAAACGCTTAATATAATAGCTCTCTTTTCTCACCTACCTCAAGACCCTATATTTTGACTAACTCCAAAAAATTTCAGAAATTTCGGTAGAGTCTCCTTTGTAATTAGGCTTATCCACCTGCTAGAGAATCACCAAATTCTTCTTAACAACACATCCACAACTATACATAGTACCACAATGTGTATATCAACAATACTAATCTTAGTATTACAAGCACGACATTATCATAAGGATACCAGGACATGGACTGCACAGTTTTAGATCAAAACACCCATATGGTACCTTTTAAGTTAAAACTAATTGGTATTCAATCAAGCAAAAATATTTTACTTCCACGACACTTTCAACCTTCCAGATGACATTCTCGACTTACAAGCTCTGTCATGACATATTCTCAGAAATAATAACAGCTCCTAAATGTACATAACAATGATGGCTGGTAGACACCTTGTATGAGTTAACTATCCATTGACTCTACCTTTAATATTTTTTACTGTACAATTTACATTCCACCGGATATTGCAATTCATGATAATAAAAACAACCCGCAATTCCATAACATGGCATCATACCATCAAGAATGTCATTTAATTGTAATCAAACAATCATGTGTTCATAATAGTCCTTACCAGCCATTTATGTAATCACAAAGATGTTTATCAACAAGAATATAATTTCATTTTAATCAACAATCCTTAAGAAGTCAAGCCATGATGATTCTTGCTAGTAGTGCATCATATAGGATATTACCATGATCATATAGTTCAATCAAATCAATTCATACCTTTTTTTTTAATCACTACCCTCTTAGACATAAGCATATGGAAACACAAAGTACATGAGGAATAGTTACGGCAAACATCATACTTCTAGTGTAACCTAATGTGTAATACACTTATGTTACCTTTATAATCAACTCACATAACATCTTCAGGGGAAAATATGGAGAATAGTCTGCTCACCCTCCAAACTCTAAATCTCTAGGCGAATGCTCACACTAAACCCTTGATGGCCTTCAATAATTACTCTAAGATGTGTTATCATAAACTGACCATAGAATTACCTATCCAATATATATATGTGACCACACTATGAAACTTTATATTTGACTTGTCTGAACTTACAATAACCCATGGATCTAATACAATGAGGAACAACAGAGTTCAAGATCAGGCTGGGGTTATTCAGGAATCCATTAATGCGCTGAGTAGAGTACTTTATGAGGTTATATGCTAAGAGACATAAGGTTACTACTAACAATACTTACATGGTTAATCAATGTGACAACCTCAATTATTACACAAATGAGGCATAAGGGTAAGTAGTACATTGGCAATCGGAATCATTAAGGAGGGATATTCAAGTACGTGACCCAGTTGTTTCCTGGAGTGTAGGGAAAATCCAGTTATCAAGAATGAGAATATTCTGGCACCTTGAATGCGATATGGGTTTCAAAACACATAAATTTGAATTACACTCTTAATGTTAACTAACACAAAGAATCTTTGCTTCAAGCCCATGAGGATGAAAACAAGTGGAACACTTATGAGATTATCATACCTCAAATAGCGTAACCCTTCCTGATAATTTATCATATATGAGGGAACTAAAAATACGACCACTTGTCTTTCAAATTAACATGTCCATGATATGTGCAAAAATTCGAAGTCATCTAATCTTAACCTTTCACGGGTGAAACCCCATAGCTAGGACATCTTCACATAGGGACGAAATCATGAATTGGTTAGATGGTTCTAATAATTAACACGATACTCCGAGGAGAAGGCAAATAATACTCTTATCCAGCCAAGGAGGTGTGATACCAAGGGTAGTAAAACTCCTCGCACATGACGACGACATAGTCAATGATTCTACAAGTTGAGAGTGCAAAGAAAACCAAACTCAATGAGACAGTGCACAATAATCACTGAAGGTTTGCAGATGTTCATGATGAGATATCCATAGGGTTTGACTTGAAAAAGGAAGTGTCATAGTGACACATAGAAGGCCATGTTCTCTCATGGTTATCATACAAGCATTGGGAACTAGCACAACGAATGCACTAAATAAGAAATACAATTAACACATTGTGGAGACATAAAGAGAAAATAATCATTTATTATAAGCTGCATACTTTTGCTATATTAACCCCCAAACTGCATTACAAGACCACGTCATGGGCAACCACAATACTAGAAACCAAGTGCGCTACTTGCTACGGGATATCTCAAGTGGACACGAAAATCATGGCGACACAAGATCTTCCTGTGATGGGATGTGAGGATCTCAATTTTCAGAAAACCTTTATGCACACAGTGACCATTTTGATTTAATATGCACTTGTAGGATAAGTGATGACGCATGCTCTCATGTTACTTGATAGTGAGAAGGTTTTCATGATGATACTTTCAAGAGAGTGGATTGGCTGTTCAAGTCATATAAGCCATATACACAACTGAGTAAAAGAGTTACTCGAGAAGGATCACAACTCTGGAATACTTTTCATGGAACTTTACACCACATGTACAAACACTGTGATGGTGCATATATAGGCACAAGTGAGCAGCTGTTGTCCATTTAGATACAAAGTTTATGTAAGAAATTCATCGGGAATAGTCCCTTGTTGAGAATTTAGGAAAAGCATGTGGGAAGTATCAATAGTGTTATAACTCAGTTTAGGAACATGATTATAGAGATCAATTCCATAGGAAGGTGTAAGTAACAGAACTGTGATCGAGAGACTTTGTGATTAATACGTCTAATTCAAAGAGCAGGTGCATGAACTGTTTCATAATTTAGATTTTTTTTAAGAACATATCTATGCAAGGACAAATAAATCATAATGGTTTAACAAAAGCTTTAAGCAATCACCACATTACCAAATAAAAGGGACCACATAGCTTTCACATAACTTCCATACCTCTAGGCTGCATTTCATAGCCCTTCCGTAGGGCTCACATATCAAATTATACACCAATGCGTTTCATACAATAATAAGAAAATCACAAGTACAAATCAAAATTTTTAAATGATCACCATATTATCAAATAAAAGAATCATGCTATTTTTACGTATATTAGTCCATCGACACTTGGGGCCACAATTATTATATCAGACTTGGCACTAGGCTACATTTCATAAAACAATCTCTTCTTTCCCCCATTTCACATCGTTTCCGCATATTTCACATCAATATCACAATCTATTTCATATTCCCTTATGTCATAAGCATCACCAGGTACAATTACATTTCGAGTTCTCGACACATTAGCCATACTCTATTTCTCAAAAATCATTTGACTTACTTCAATATCGCTATACACAGAGGATTTCACACAGTTTGACATAATATATGCTGCTCCAATTTCAATTTAAGGTCTTAGCATTTCAATACATGATTCCTATTCCTTGCACCCTTTTTAAGTTATCAACAATAGCACTTTGATCAAATTGGAATGCATCTTTTATAATTACAGGGTCACAACACCAATTCATGTAAAGTACTAATCACAACAAGAGTCCAAATTTCAATTTTACCACATTTACACAACCACTTTCTTCACTTCCAAACATCTTTGTACATTACCAACAACTAGACACAATCAATCAAATACATTTGGTACATATAAGAACAATTTGGAGGATCAACCATATCGAGTTTTCTCACACAATGTGGAATCCGAATCTCAATTTAAACTTGATTTAAAGTCTAGTTATTTTAGCACATAGTTCACATTCTTCACATATCCTCATTTACCAAGAAAAATATATTAAACACATGAAGAAGTACCTCCCACATATATTTTCACAACAATAATTCGCTTAACATAACAAAACGAGTAATGCATAAATTATATTTTGAACTTACAACAATTACGCTGGCACCAAGGAATCTTAATATCTAAAAGACGGGGTTTTAGCCGTACATACTGATGATATACTACATGATCTGGTGGTGCAGTGATATTAGTAGGAACAAGGGTACTCCCCTTAATAACAAGTTCTAGCAATCTCTCCATGGCTCAATACATTCTTCTAATAAGTCCTTGGAAAATCCACTCGGACTCAATGGTGGGATCAATCCCTCTTTACCTGCTTCAAATTCAAGGATTATGCTATAAAAATTATCAATCATGAGAATAAAACTTAGAGAGGAAATCATCTCCCTAACTTGAGCTATGTCGCACGATGGAGTATCAAGGAAGGATGAAATTCTTAAATGTCCAAATAGCCTCCAACTTATAGATGTGGTTGACAACACACCGATAAGAAGGACTATACTAGACACGCTTCGAGACATCATAGGACATATTAAAACCTTAGGCACTAATACCAAGTTTGTCACGCCCCAAATTCGAGGGACATGACCGCCGCTCGCTCGGGTATCCCAGTCATGCGGACCTAGGTGCCTTTTCTATCCCACATGTTACCCCACATTTTCATTTCCTATTAACCAAGTGAAATATTTATAAATGAAACACTTTTACAAAACATACATAACATACATAGTCCTTAGCGTGGTTTACAACTTACATCGACCAACTTACAAAATACATATTTACATAAGTTCCTAACCCACATTTCCTGTCTACGGAGCCTCTAAAGATTAAAGAAAAAGTGGAAGATACAATACTTGCCGATAACAAGGCTCTGGTTATGCCTTATACAAACATCAAAACAAGATCCCAAAACAGAAATGTCATGAGCCACTAAGGGCCTCGAAAGGAAAGGGGCTCACCGAATCATCTAACGGGAAGTGATGAGGAGCTATGGTCAGTTGACTGGAGTACCTGTTATGTATCCACCTACAATCATAACATGAATGTAGCGCCCCTGGAAAAAGGAACGTCAGTACATTTGAATAGTACTGGTATGTATGAATAAACTTTGCCCCAAGTAAACTCAAACCATACACAAGCAGGTAACATTAATAGAAACAACAATCAAATGCACAAGAAAAGGAACAATTAAGCCAAACAAGTTTTTTTCAATCTCTTCTTTTTTCCCCTTCCACAATTCCACATCAATGATTTCATAATTTTTTCAAATGTTTATTTCAATAGAGATTTTGATCACTTTTCACCCTTAATACCACAGCCACCCTTATCATCACAACAACCACCTTATAAATTCGTGTTGCGGCGCGCAACTCGATCCCATCGTACAGTTACAATTCACAAACAACACAACTACAGCAACAATTCATAGAGAATAATAACAAAATTTCTCAAGAAGTAACAACAACAATTCACAAAGAATTTCCACAACCATCAATACCATTGTCCATCATTTTCAACAATTCATAAGCAATTTAAGTTACCACAATAATTACCCATAACGATCCAAATATGTTGTTGCCACAGTTGTTCCAATTGCATCATTTATGATTTCCTTCCATCATTTGTTTCTCAGCTCTTACCACATAATACTTTCACAATAACACATTTAGTTTATTGCTAATTATTTGCCCCATTATATCGGGAGACTTAACTACAAACACTCAAATCAAGCAAATCACAAAAATTTCACAAATAATCTACATATATATATCACATACCAAATAGTCGCACACCAAACAAAGTGACTCTACAAAGGTTAAAGTTAGTCATATATACCTCAAAGAGCTTTTCCTTAAGTTACTACAACATTCCAAAAATTCTAGCAACTTCAATCTATTTTGAGACATAGAAAAATTGAGCAAAAATTAGAAAGATATTCATAACTCTAGCTCGTTTATACATTTTATCAAATTTTAGATGGGCATCTTGATTTCAGATCCCCTTTTCACGATTTCCTTTATTCCCTAACTCAATCTTACTTATTTATGTTCAAAAATCCTCCCATAAACCTAAGTTGTATATGCATGTATACAAAATACTAATACCCCCAAGAATTATACCTCAATAACCCATCTTATATCCCCAAACTCGAAATTAAGGCCTAGGGTGTAAAATCTTACCTCTTAGATGAAGAACTTGTGATTGAGTTCTTTAATTCTTGAAGATTGATTCAAGATTTTGATGATTTAAATGCTGGGCTCCTCATTCTATCTATAAAATGCTCTCACCTCTCTCTAATATTAGTAAGAAATGATCCCAACCCCAAAGCATTTATATTGAAATGGGATCGGGTTATAAGAATTAGAAAATTAACCCTCCGATGTCGGGTCTGCTATAGTAGAATGGACCGCAGAACGCGAATGTTGGCCGGATAATGCACCACAAAATCGGCATCTAAAACTGGGCTACACTGGTCCAATTTACAACCTGATTTACGATTGCAGATTAAAAATGCAGACTGCATAATGGACATTAAGATCACAGATTTGACATGACATAGGATCGCATTTTTCCAGTCTTTGGTAATTTGACCGTAACTTTGCGTAGGAATGTCCAAATGACGAGTGGTTTGAAGCATTAAAAACTAGACTCGGAGACCTTTAACTTAATATATTATCAATAATATAAAACGTTAAACATATCTAGATATTCTAGTTCAAAATATAGACTAGTGCGAACTCATTCGAAATCTTAGCCTATTGCAAAATTTTCCAATTTGACTTGGACTTAGGCCCTTCCTTGGACCCCAAATTACTTACCACAAGACTTGTACACTCATTTATCAAGTCCAATTGATGTACACCATGTTAATAGGATATAAAAATAATATTATAAGCCTACGTGATACTACGAAATCCTAAATTACTTAGCAAAATTTTCCGGAGCCTTACATTATGTCTCTTATAAATAGAGAAAACTTTTCACTTGGCTGATTCACTTTATTTTTTGGTTGAGAGAGTTCTTCAGATATAACTTTTTCATATACCTCGAATTTCTACTTACCTTCTTGTCCACCGAATCCTTTATCTCTTCTTCTTACTATTTCTTTGGCGCGTTTTCTGCTAAAAAAATAGCCGGTGAGCCTTCTCACGACAATCTTCCTGCCGCTAATCCGGTTCCAGAGAGTTTTGTTCAGGCCAGCGGAGGGGCGGATATGGCATAGCATGAGGAGATTCTCTCAATGGTTGAGATCTTGCCTCACCCAAGGAGAAAGGTGACTGACTTCAGTTTTAGCAGCGGGGCGGAACCAAAACATGTCTCGTTCATGAGAGAGAGAAGGATTGTAGAGTTGAAAGAAAGGTGGAGAATCCCCAATTACGTCGATATGTGGCCGGTGGAGGGGAACGACATAGTTCACTTTGACCGTCCGGGGTACTGCGTGTTCTATGCCTACTCCTTTATCGTAGGGTACACACTTCCTCTTCCCATGTTGGTGGTTGATTTTTGCTGTTTCTACGAAGTGAGCCCGCCCATATTTTGCCTTATTTGTACAAGTTATTCCTTATGCTGCTCAAGTATGCGGAACTTGCCGGTTGTGAGGTCACTTTGGACCATATGCTCAGCATCTTTGCTCCTCAACTAATCCGTGGTTTGATAATTCACATGCGTCCTAGGGGATCAAGGATTCTAGTGGTAAAGATGGAAGACAAGACCAACCATCGTTTCTACAAGAACTACTTTTATGTGCGGACCAAAAACATTGTGGCGGACCCAACGGGATTCTCTGAGAGATGTATGTCCACACGTATGTTTACATCTTTAGTTAGTAAAATGTTCGACCATTTTCTGTGAGTACTAAATTGTCTCGTCTTTGTAGCTAAGAGCTTTCCCCTACCATCTGTTGAAGGGATTTATGAATGAGTTGAGGCAATTCTTCCCCATGTAGTGGGAGTTTGCATATAGTCGACCTTTCATGAGAGGTTCGGACGCAGGCCCCTTACAGGTGAGATGACGCCCTTATTTACTGTTCTCTCTCTCTCTCTCTCTCTCTCTCTCTCTCTTTCTCTCTCTCTCTCTCCCCCTCTCTCTCTCTCTTTCTCTATTTTTTAGTCTCTTATGCATCATTCGTTGTTACCAGGGAGGGTGCGGATAGCAAGGGCCCCTTAGTTAGCTTTCCGCCAGCCGGCGACATCCACTCACCCTATTACAGTATCCACTGTATGACCTTCTTCGAGGGCTACTTAAGTAGAATCTGCAGCCTTGGTTTATTACAATGGGGGCTATTTTCCAGGACGAGGTCCCGACCAATATCGTTCGCCAACGGATGAGTCACCATCTACTAGAGAGGAAGAGGGGCCATCAAAGAGAGGGAGAGTAGAGTTTGAGACGGTGCCACCGACAGTAATTCATCTGGATGACTTTCCCCCGACAGGCTCTGGAGACGGTGTTATTCCAGCTCACCCCATAGGGGTGGAGAAAATCGTTGGAGTTGTCAGCGCCCGTGATCAGCAATCAGAAACTCATGCTGCCATCTTTGCTCAATCAGAAGTCCATGTCGTTGTCGATGATCAACACCTTGTCACGGTAGAGAACCAGAACTCTGGGGTTGCAGTTGTGATTTCAGATGTGTCCTCATCTTCTACAGCAGGTCGAGTTCTTCTTCAACAACACAAAGGGGAAAAGGCGTGGTGGTTGATGACTATGAGTCTGAGTCAGACCTGGACCCCGATGATGTTAGGATGTTTGAGGAGGTTCTCACTCATTCAGTGGTTAGTGCAGTGGGCTCAACCCGTATTCTTCAGATCCTTTCCAGCGTTAATCTCTTGGTTGAGGGGGAAGATTTTGTGCCGCACTTAAGCCTGTTATGCTTCGAAGCTGAGAATGAGTCCTTTCGAGATATTCCTGATGCTGAGTTGAGGGACGAGGTGGCTGTCAGGGGCTTAAGGGTAAGTAAAATTTTTTTTTCATTTTATCCTTTTGATCTTTTTGAAGTATTAGTTTAAACACCTCTTTACGTTTTCAAGACATGCATGGTGGAAGTTGAAAGCATTCATAGGGCCAACATCCGAGCAAGGGATTTCATAAAGATGCTGGAGAAATACCATTACTACCGTGACAAGTGTCGCGAGATGCATGAGCGGCTGAGGACGGATCCCTGTAATCGGGCTCTTTGCGAGGAGTTAGATAAAAGGAATCAGGAATTGATGCAGACCATGTGCAGCAAGAGTGAACTCGAGGAGCAACTTCGCATTAAGGACGAGGAGCTCGATTTGGGTAAAGGGATCGTAGCGGAGTGTGAGCATTTGCAGGGTAGATTGAGGTCGATGCATTTGGAGATGGACTAGAAATTGGTCAAGGTCGATGCGATGAGAACAGAGTGGGTGAGAAAATTGACCGTGATGGAGAGTAAATCACTGGATTAGAGAACATTGCTAGTGCCTATTCGGAGGCTCTGGCAAGGGCAACAGTTCTGAAAAACACCATCTGCATACTCCAATCCAAATAGGAGTTGGAGAAAGTGACAGCTACCCTCAGGGAGGTGAGGCTCGAAGAGCACATTGGTGTGATTGATCAGGAGGCATCGATTCTAGGAGATTGGGTCATAGCCCTAGAGGCAGAAAATAAGCGATTACGGGCTTAGGTTGAGCAATATTCCACTGTTATTCCTCACCAAATTCATGAGCTTTGGGTTAATGCTAAAGCCTAGCAGGACATATATACGATATGTGGGAGGCGGGTACCGTGGCTGAGGCCACTTATGAAGAAGCGCGAGTTAAAGCTTGTGAGGCTCTTATTAATTGTGCATATGACGCGGCGATGCTCGAAAGCTAATGGGGATGCAGATAATGGTAATGGATAACCTCTTGGAGATGGTGATGATAGTGGTGATGGTGATGGTGGTGATGACGTCGACTGAAGAATGTTGTCCTTTATTTTTGTTTTCATTTTATTTGTCGATTGTCGTTTGTTCATTTTTTTCAGTGGTTGGACTGGGCCATATGTAAGTGAGGGTAGCCTACACTGTGACTTTGCATCAATAAAAATTCTTTTCTTTTCTATTTCTTTGTACTTTACTTTTTATTTCAACTGTTCATGGCTTTGGTGCAAGATATGGCTCGTCTAACGAGTCCCAGTTTTCCTTTTCTTACGGTGGTTATCGATCTTTAGGGGTGTCGTTTCAAATATATCAAAATGTCGACCCGTAGTTGTTTGATCGAGGTCGAACCCTTCTCTTTTTTGGTAAAGGCCCTTGGCCTTAAAGGGTGTTATTTCGAATCTTATCGAAATAACAGCCCGTTGTCGTTTCATCGAGGTCAAACTCTTCCTTCTTTTGTACGAAGGCCCCTAGCCTTAAAGGATGTTATTTCAAACTTATCTAAATGTGTTGCCCATCGTCGTTCGACTCTTCTTTCTTTTTTGCGAAGGCCCTTAGCCTTAAAAGATGTTATTTCAGACTTATCAAAATGTTCGCCCATTATCGTTCGATCGTGGTGGAACCCTTTTCTTTTTTGGCAAAGGCCATTGGCCTTGAAGGGTGTTATTTCGAATCTTTTTGAAAATAATAGTCCATCGTTGTTCGATCTAGGTCGAACTCTTCTTTCCTTTTGGTAAAGGCCCTTAGCCTTAAAGGCTGTTATTTCGAACTTATCAAAATAATAGCCCATTGTCATTCGATCGAGATCAAACTCTTTCTTTCTTCAGGCGAAGGCCATTGGCCTTAAAGGTTGTTTTTGAACTTATCCAAATAACAGCCCGTCGTCATTCGATCAAGGTCGAACTCTTGTCTTTTTTTGGCGAAGGACCTTGGCCTTAAAGGGTCTTATTTCGAACTTATCAAAACTAATATCATGTTGTCATTCGATCGAGGTAGAACTCTTCTCTTCTTTTGGCGAAGGCCCTTGGCCTTAAAGGGTATTATTTGAAACTTATCGAAATAACAGTCCATCTTCGTTCGATCGAGGTTGAACTCTTCTTTTCATTTGGCGAAGGCCCTTAGCCTGAAAGGATGTAATTTCAAACTTATCGAAATAACAACCCGTCTTCATTCGATCGAGGTCGAAATCTTTTCTTATTTTGGTGAAGGCCCTAAGCCTTAAAGGGTGCTATTTCGAACTTATCAAAATAATAGCATGTTGTCGTTCGATCGAGGTCAACTCTTCTTTCCTATTGGCAAAGTCCCCTAGCCTTAAAGGGTGTTATTTTGATCATATCGAAATAACAGCCCATCGCCATTCGATCGTGGTCAACTCTTCTTTTCTTTTGGTGAACCATAGCCTTACAGGGTATTATTTTGAACTTATCGAAATAACAACTCATTGTCATTCGATCGAGGTCGAACTCTTCTTTTCTTTTGGAAAAGTCCCTTAGACTTAAAGGGTGTTATTTCGAACTTATTGAAGTAATAGCCCGTAGTCATTCGATCGAGGTCGAACTCTTCTCTTCTTTTGGCTAAGGCGCATAGCCTTAAAGGGTGTTATTTCAAACTTATCGGAATAACAGCCTGTCATCGTTCGATCGAGGTCGAACTCTTCTTTTCTTTTGGTGAAGGCCCTTGGCCTTAAAGGGTATTATTTTGAACTTATCGAAATAACAACTCATTGTCGTTGGATTGATGTCGAATTATTCTTTTCTTTTGGCGAAGGCTCTTGGACTTAAAGGGCGTTATTTCGAACTTATCAAAATAACACTATGTCGTCATTCGATCGAGGTCGATCTCTTCTTTTCTTTTGGCGAAGGCCCTTATCCTTAAAATATATTATTTTAATTTTATCAAAATAACAGCCCATAATCAGTCCCGGTTTTTGGAGAGTTGGGCATCTTTTATGGGAGTCCCAGTCTGTTTGTTATTGCTTCCACCAGATGGAACAACACTTGTGAATACGAGGTATTGATGTTTCATTTAGGTTCATGTTGTGTACGCCTTATGGGTTTCTTGTCTGACTCCTGCCGTCCAACTCGGAGATGTTGCTGGCAGGAGGTATTTCGGCTGTGGTGATGCAATTTGTCATTCAATCGAGATGTTCCTGTGTACGTTCATCCTCGCGGGTCTTATGTGCTTTCCTGGAAAAAGAGCGGGAGGTGAGGATGAGATTTTCTTCGCCCCCGCCTGGTGTTTCGGTGGGGGAATACATGTTAGTAACATTGTTTGCTTTTTTCAGTATATCGATGGTTGATGGGGCAAAGATTTTCGAGCCCGATGATCTTGCTTGGATCTTCTTCCTCTTCTGCGCTGCTCTTAAGTCTCGCGTGGGTTGGGATTTTCCTCCGCACTCCTTTTGGTGACTGATTGTATTTCTTGGTTTCGATCTGATAGAAACTAGGAAATTTTCACTAAGAAACCCCCACAGACGGCACCAAATTGTCTGCCTCAAAAGATACTAAAACCTTTTTGGACAAATCAATCAAAGACGAAGGGGTAAATCTTAGCCAAACATACTTAATTCCAGATCGAAAATTTAACAACGATAATTTCATATGGGGTGAAGGAGATATGATTGATCTTATTAAGGTTCAACATTACCTTCCTCATCAATCGATGAGGAGGGATAATTTACATCTTTTCTTTGAGGCTATTTTTCATTTTCTAGGATACAAGAAAGGAGGTTTTTATCATCCTTTTTTTTGAGAGAATGGAGAAGCCCCCTGAATTGACAGCTTTCTTTGGGTATATATATAGTCTAGGCCCTTTTACCCTTTGCTTGACTCGATACTTTCTTGTCGTTAATGTGTCCTGGTCGTGATTTTAGGCGTTACTCTTTTCGATTCGTCGAATGGCGCAGAGGAGAAATGGAGTGGGCTCTATTCACTTTCACTATCCAGCTACAGATGCGGGGTTTCGGGCAACCTGGTCGTGGTGGTCAGATTTTGACCATTACATATATAAGTATAACTTTTCAATGAATTGGGTTGAAGAACTCCTTCTACTCCTCTAGATCCGCCAATGCAGTCGTCAATTGGTTTGTTTGATTTCCTAGTTTCATCTTTCTTCAGCTTTCTTAAATTTTTGTAAATTAATTTCGTTAGCAAAACTTAATAATAGTAAGGAAAACGGAAAAAACAATTAGGTAGACGTAAAAATTAAAGTATTACTTGATCTTAATTTTATGCTGAATTTTTTAAAGGAAAAAGAATGCAATATATATAACAAAATGAGGTCTTCATAATGGCAAAGTGTTAAAGGAAGCCCTAATTTGTTAGATAGTATGCACATTTGTGTTCAAATAATTATGCACATTCGGGTTTGAGTATGGGTTATAAAAGGAAAAAGAAATTATTGAACTGAGTGCTAATAGCTTTATGGGACATACGAACACCTCAAGATCCAACCATAGGAGAACATGTCACCGTACAAGTTCTATTCCTAGGGAAAATCCAATTTTCACATTTGGAGGAAATGAGCACTATGAACCAATAAATACCACCAATGATGATGAACCAAGCATATAACTTCATAATTTGGAATGTACAGGGTTAGTAGGAACTTTTGACAAATGTTAGATATACACTAGCCTAGCATGGCTACACTCTTAGAGACTAGGTGAATAACCATAATCCCCTCCTTAATGACTTCAAATTCACTAAAATAATTGAGATACCAGCAAAAGGAAAGTCTGGTGGGATGGTCATCCTTTGGGATCAGAACATGGTTACAGTTCACAACTTCACTCGAAAAGACCATGCCATCCACGCAATAGTTGAGATACTTCCCTAACATATTTCTTAGTTATTTAGTTCCATTTACGCAAGTAATTGTAGGATTACTAGAAATATTATGTGGAAAGATTTAGAATATATGTCTGCTATCTACAATGGACCATGGCTAATTGGAGGTGATTTTAATAATATTTTTAGCTCTAATGAAAAGTTTGGTGGAAAGTCTGTTAGTCTAAATAGATGCTCAAAACTTTGGTCTAGTATTAACATGTGTAATTTAATTGATTTAGGCTTCAAAGGGTGCAATTTTATATGGTCAAACCACAAAAAGAGAAGAAGGGGCTTCATTATGAAGAGATTAGATAGTCTTAGCCAATGAAGAGTGGATTAAGTTGTTTCCGCGTAGCTTAAGTTATTTTCACATAATTCTATTGTTTATTTACCAAAAACCTACTCCGACTACAACCTCGTATTAGTTAAACTTTTTCCAAACATCTATAGATCTTCGATAAAACCATTTAGACAAGAATCTATATGGTGCTCACGCCCTAAGTTCATTAAAATTGTTACTAAGTAGTTAGGAAAATAGAGACATAAATAGTGTCATTTCTAGGTTCAAGTATAATGTCAATATTTGGAAAAGGGAAGTTTTTAAGGAACCTTTTCCATAATAAAAGAAATCTACTAGCAAGATTGAATGGTATTCAGCGAGCTAACAGTTATTTCACTAGTACCTTCATCCAAAATTTAGAAGTCACCCTCAAATTTGAGTATAACGATATCCTAAGCTCAAGTAGGATTATTGGAAAATTTGATCTAGGGTATCTTGGTTAAATGATGGCGATATCAATTCAAGATTCTTTCATCTCACGGCTACAAACAGGAGAAGAAGAAATAGAATTTCCTTCTTTAAGGATGAGCAAGGCAATTGGATTGATTGACCAAGAGGCCATTATGAGTCATACTCTAAGTTTATTCAATGATATTTTCACGACATCTCACATGTATACAAATTAGAGGAGTATACCGACAGACCCAATAACTTTTAATCACCTTATCTATCTTAGGTAATCACCTATTAGATAGTAAAATTACTAAGGCTCTTTTTTCTTTCAAATCTTTTAAGGCCCCAGGGCCGGATAGTCTCCACCCCTTTTTCTTTCAAAATTTTGGCACATCATAGGATGATCGGTTAAGGATTTTTGCCATGAGATTTTTGATAGTCAACATGTCCCTAAACCTATGCCTCGTACCAAAATTTTCCAATGCTAATAATCTTAAGAACTTTAGGCCAATAGGATTATGTAATACTATTTATAAAATTATCACCAAAATTATTGCCAATAGAATTAAACATTTCCTAAACAACTTAATTGATCCTTACCAATCAAGTTTTATAAAGAATAGAAGGGCAAGTGATAATGCCATTATTATCCAGGAAATTATCTCTAAGTTTAATAAGACAAAAGGGGCAAATGCTAACATGCTTTTGAAAGTCGACCTTGAGAAAAAAATTGATAGACTTGATTCGTCTTTCATTTATCATACCGTTCCCTACTTTAAATTTCTCTATTAATTGCGAAACTTATCATGTCATACATCTCTACTAGTAATATACTCATCCTAGTAAATTCTCCCTCTCTAGAGACATTAGGCAAGGTGATCCGATGTCACCTTACATTTTCATGTTGTGCATGAAAATGGTTTCTCATCATATTTGCCATCAAGTAGACACTAAATCTTGGGACTCTATCAAACTCACTACAAAGGAACCCGATTTTTCTCAACTTTTCTTTTCAGACGATTTGACTCTAGCGGCAAAAGCTAATATCAAATCTAGCATGTCTTTCCATATATGCCTTAATTATTTTTGTGAATTATCCGGTCATAAAATTAATTACTCCAAGTCAAAAATCATCTTCTCCGAAAATTGCAAAGCTCATATAAAAAATAATATTAGCAATATCTCTAATATGAAAGTCAGTAACACCTTTGGAAAACTATCTTGGTTTTCAATCCTTGATAAAAAGCCTACGACTAGTGATTTTCAATATATTATAGATAATATGCGCACTAGACTCGCTAATTAGAAGATAAACTATTTGAATATTCTTGGTAGAACTATTTTGGCTAGAAGTACATTAAGTAGTATACCAACTCGTGCAATGTAATATACCCTCCTGCCAACAAAAATCCACAACTTTATTGATAAAGTCCAAATAAATTTTATATCGGGATCCACCGAAATAGGAAAAAACTCCACCGACTAAATTGGAATACTATCAATAAGAGCAAAGACAATTGTGGTCTAGGTGTAAGGAAAGCTAAGACTAAAATCCTGGCTCTTCTAAAAAATATTACTTGGATAATGTTGAATTATCCTAATTTTCTATGGTCTAGATTATTAATTAATAGTTATTCCAGTAAGTTCTTAAAAGTCATTACATCTTTTATATGGACTAATATTAATAAGAGATGGTTCTATTGCAGCAAATGAGTCCTTTGGGATATTCACAACAAGTCAAATTTAAACATTTGAATTTTGCGTTGGATTCCAAATACTCCAGCACTTCGGAACCTTATATTTGGCCCTTCAAAAAAATTTCGATCACAAACTAATAATCAAAAACCTCAGGCTCAATAATAATCGGGACTTCTCTAAGTTGTCTTTTACTCTTCCCAATATTATTATTGAGCTCATCAATACAATTACTCTTATCCATGAAACCTGCTAATTGCGACACTCCTTTGTGCTCTTTAAATAATAGTGGAATGTTTTCTACCAACTCTTGTTATATGTTAATTCATAATAATAATAATTGTGACAAAAACTTCACTTGGATATGAAAGTTACATCGCTCAAGTAAAATAAAACGCCTTCTATGACAATGTTATCATGATAGACTTCCTTGTCATGCTTATCTTAATCACATTGGCATTAACATTGATGAACTCTGTCGTATGTGCAAAAAAGATGAAGAAACTATCACTCAAATCTTTTATAATTTTACTATTGCTCAAAACTTCTGGAAGAGTCTGGGAGTTCTAACCTATCGCACTTGGGCAACAACCACTGGCTTATGGCCCTAAAATATATTGTCTATTACCCCCTCGTATAAGCTTATTAACGGGAAAAACATGTTTCCTTTTGCAATTTGGAGCACGTGGATCAGTAGAAATAATAATATTGTGATGACCTGGTCAGTCGTCTTAAGAATTAACGCCCCGATCTCCTATTAACTTCTTTTTCCAAGTCTATTTATGCTAATTTATTTTGCCGGAATATTCGGTTTTGAGTTTCAGAGAGTTTTGGGATACTTAGTCCCTAAATGAGAGTTTAAGCGTTGGAAAGTTTCCCGTAGTTAGAACTGTGTGAAGACGGCCTCAAAATAGAAGTTCGATGGCTCCATTAGCTCCATTAGGAGTTGGGAGCGTATTCGGAATGTATTTTGGAGGACCGTAGCTGATTTAGGCTTGAAATGCCAAAGTTTGAATTTTTTAAGTTTTCGGTCCGATAGTGAGATTTTGATACGAGGGTCGGCATGGAATTCCGGAAGTTGCATTAATTCCATCATGTCATATGATATGTGTGTGCAAAATTTCAGGTTATTCGAACGTGGTTTGGTTAAGTTTTTAATCGAAAGCATGTTTTGAGAGAATTTAAAGTTGTTTGGCTTAAACCATTGAATAATTCGAGTTTCAGATGTTGTTTTAGGTGGTTTAAGGATTGGTACAACTTTGAATGATGTTATGGGATATGTCCGTAGGTTTGGTTGAGGTCTTGGGGGCCTCAGGTGTGTTTCGGATGCTCAACCGGGCATTTTAGAGTTGGTAAAGATTGCAAATTTTCTGCTTCAGGTGTTGCAGACCTTTTCTTCTTCGAGATCACTACCCTTTTCTCGCGATCGCGTAGTGTAAGCTGGGAGAAGGTCCAGTTTCTTCTATGCGTTCGTGGCTAGTTCCCCCGTGTTCGGGAAGCCCTATCTTTTTCCCCTTAGCGTTTGCATTCAGCCCTCGCGTTCGCGTAGTGTTATTTAATCCTGAGGGCTGTGCTTATTCATTTTCATCGTGTTCGCATGCCTCTAGTTGCATTCGCGTAGCTTTGCCAACCCAGGCCTTAGCGTTCGCGAAGGGAAATTTTACAGCCTTCATTTTTCCTTCTTTGCGAACACGTCACTTCCTCCGTGTTTGCGATTCATTAAATGTCTGGGCAGATATAATCATTCCAAAACGCGGGTTTAGCCATTTTTACCAAAACTCAAGCTAGAGAGCTCGGATTTGAGAGAGTTTCGAGGGATTTTCGGAGGTAATGAGTAGGTAACGATTCTAAACTAACTTTGGCTTGAAAGTTGAACCCACCAATGTAGTCATGAATTCCTCTTATAATTTCGGGTATTAAATGAAAAATTGCTAAAACTTCACAGTTCGAATTATCAAGTTTTGAGTGGGTGTTTGACCTCCGATTTGAGAAATTTTTATATGGTTAGACTCGCTAGAGCACGACAGTTATGAAAATATTAATTTCATTTGATTTCGAGACGTTGGCCTGAGGGGCATTTTGGTTAGTTTACCTAATTTTGCGTCTTAGCTTTGAATTAAATCGTAGAATCAGTTGCTTGAGATGTTATTTACGATATGTAATTGAATTGAATAGATTTGGGCCATTTCGAGTCGGATACTCGTGGCAAGCGTGTGGTTTCAAGTTGATTTTGGAGCCGGTTCGAGGTAAGTGGCTTGTGTAATGTTGTGTGCGGGACCTTCCCTTTAGGATATGATATTTGGTAAATGAATGCCTTGTAGATGAGGTGACGAGCATGTACTTTAGCTAATTGTTGAAAACCCGATTTTACTTTATGTATTTAGACTGAGTTTCTTTCTTACATGCTTTACTTACTTGCAATGATAGCCTTTGTTAGTTTAGAAAAATATGCTTAGTTGAACTAAACTACCTATTTGCTTAAGTCTCTTTGATTGTACTACGTGAAGCATGTTAGGCTAGAACTACATGTTGCCTTGTATCTTTTGCACTCCATTTCTGAATATTTTCTTGTGTGGCTGCATATTTACATTGGGACTAAAGATGTAGGATTCCGGTAGCTCCCCTACCCCCCCTTGTTTGTTTACTTTGGGACTACGGGTTATGTTCCCTATAGATCCCCCTACACATTTACTTTGGGACTATGGAACGAATTCTAGTAGATTCCCGTGCACTAATAGTTGGACTACAGGATAGTATCCCGGGAGATCCTTTGGATATACACATATGATGGACTACGGGACGATATCTCGAGATATCCTTGGACAGTTGGTGAAAAGGACTACAGGGCGGTATCCTGGGAGATCCCTGTTGTTGTTACTGATATTGAGATATTTTACTCCGTGTTACCTTATTCTCCGTGTATTATTTGTTGCCTTTATAACCTGTCTTACTTCAAAGTTGTACTCATTTCTTCTGTTTATTTCATACTATTCCAAATTTATTATTATGTTTAATCTCAGTAGGGCCCTGACCTTCCTTATAACTACCCGACTAAGGTTAGGCTTGGCACTTACTGAGTTTTGTTGTGGCGTACTCATGCATATTCTGTGCATGTTTTTCACTCGAAGATCCACAGTACCTCCACTCAGGCATATCACCCTCGAGGCGGAGAGATATAGCCGAGACTTTGAGGTATATTTTTCGCATCCGCAGACCAAGGAGTCTCGATCTCATTCTACCTTTAGTAGTTAGCTTTCCTTTCGTAATGTAGTTTATAGACATTCTGGAGTTAGAGCAGTGTAGTAAATTCTGTTAACTTGTGTTTTCGTGAGTTTACGGGTTTTGGGAATGATATTGTAGACTTCCGCGATATCGAGTTGCATATGCCAAGCGACATTTATATACAATTTTTCTTATAATTGTTCCGTTTTAATTATTTATTTCCGCAAGTAATGTTGTTTCTGCATTGATAAGCTTACCTAGTAGTAGGGACTAGGTGCCATCACGACATGTTCATGGAGGGTGAGCTGGGGTCGTGACAAGTTGGTATCAGAGCTCTAGGTTCATAGGAGTCATGGAACATAGGACGGTTTATTAGAGTACCGCTGATCGGTATGGAGATTTCTGTACTTATCTACGAGAGGCTATGTAACTGTTAGGAAAATTCACTTCATTTGATTTCCTTGTCGTGCGATATATTGACATCACAATTCTAAACTTGTGTCTTCTATTCTCTCACAGATGGTGAGGACACGTGCTACTCGAGATGATCAGGCACTCATGCCCCCTACTGCAGCCGTCAGAGGCTGGGACCATCGTAGAGGCCGAGGATGCGCACGTGGTGTGGCGAGAGCACTTGCGCGAGCTGCCGCTGAGGTACCACTAGTAGGTCCAGCTGGAGTCTAGGCACCCGACATGCCTACTACCACTACTACTCCAGTCCTTCAGGAGAGTTTGGCTAAGTTCATGAGTATGTACACCACCTTGTCTCAAGCAGGGTTGCTTCCCCTTGCTGGAGCCATATCCTAGGTTGGGTGAGGAGAACAAACTCCCGCCGCCCGCACTCCAGAGTAGCGAGTTCATGTTGAGTAGGTCCTAGAGATCATTCTTGTACCAACTGCACTGCCAATTCAGCCCGTGGATTTGGCAGCTGCTTCAGAGGACGAGCAGCGGCGGCTTGAGAGATTGAAGAAGTATGATCCTTCGGTATTTGGTGGACTAGCATCAGATGATGCCTTGGAGTTTCTAGAGGAGTGCCATTGTATTCTTCGCACTATGGGTATAGCCAGATTTAGCAAGGTTTCCTTCACTGCCTTCCAGCTTCGGGGAGCCGCCTATGATTGGTGGTGCACTTATGATATAGATAGTCCAGATGAGGCTGCTTGACTAACCTAGACCCAGTTCTCGGATATGTTCCTGAGAGAGTTTGTTACTCAAAGCCTCAGAGACGCATGGCGTGTAGAGTTTGAGTATTTGCACTAGGGTGCTATGAAAATTTCTGAGTATGCTATCTGTTACAATAGATTGGCTAAGAATGCGCCGGCTTTGGTTGCTACTGTCCATGAAAGGGTTTGCCGGATTCATTGAGGCTATTATCCCACCCATCATATCTAGCATGGCTCGAGAGTTGGATATGGACATTCCTTCTCAGCAGGTAGTGAGCATTGCTAGTAGGATCGAGGGTATGCTCGCTAGGGAGTGAGAGGAGAGAGAGGCCAAGAGGTCTCGAGAGTCGAGCCACTACTCTGGTGCTCGTACCCTAGCAACAGGTCGACATCGTAGCGATTATATGGGTCGCCCCGTTCATTTAGCTCTTCCAATAGCCAGCAGTGCTCCAGCTCCTCCTAGACCTTAGGAGCCTTACTATGTACCTCTGGTTTTTGGCATGCCTCTTGCGCGGGGTGCTTTCAGAGGTCAGTCCAGCAGATCAAGCCCTAGTCAGTCACAGCCACCACATCCTACCAGAGCTTGTTTTGAGTGTGGTGACACACGCCATATGGTCAGAGATAGCCCTAGACTTGGGAGGGGTGCACCTTCACATACTTTGCAGCCACAGCATGCCCCGAGAGTTCTCAGGACACGATCAGAGCTCCACCTGCTACCCCTTCTGCCCTGCCAGCCAGAGGCAGAGGCCGAGGAGGTAGATGTTGCCCTCGAGGGGGAGGCCAGGCCAGATATTATACCATTCCTTCTCACACCGAGGTTGTTGCGTTTCATTCTGTCATCATATGTAATACATTGGTTTTTCATAGAGATGCATCAGTTATATTCGATACAGGCTCTACCTACTCTTATGTGTCTTTTTGTTTTGCCTCGCATTTGGATGTACCCCAAGACTCCTTCAATTCTCCTGTATATATTTCTAATCATGCATCGTATTCTCTTGTTGTGAATCGCGTTTATCGATCATGTTTGGTTATTATTCGTGGTTTTGAGACCAGAGCAGATTTATTGCTACTTAGCATGGTTGATTTTGATATTATCTTAGGCATGGACTGGTTGTCGTCCCATTATGCTATTCCTGGTTGTCACGCCAAGACCGTGACACTGTCTATGCCAGGTATTCCGCGTATTGAGTGGAGGATACTTTATATCACACCCCTAATAGAGTTATATCTTTCCTTAAAGCTCTGCGTATGGTAGAGAAGGGGTGTGCCACATATTTAGCTTATGTGGGAGATATCAGTGTTGACACCCCTTCTATTGATTCGATCCCTGTGGTACATGATTATCCCGATGTGTTTCCAGCTGATCTTTGGGCATGCCACCTGATAGAGATATTGATTTTGGATATTATATATTGCCGGTCACTCAGCCCATATCCATTCCTATGTATAGTATGGCCCTTCCTGAGTTGAAGAAGTTGAAGGATCAGTTACATGAATTTCTTGAGAAGGGTTTTACTCGACCCAGTGTTTCACCTTGAGGTGAACCTATCTTTTTTGTGAAGAAAATGGATGGTTCTATGCGTATGTGTATCGATTATCGTCAGTTGAACAAGGTTACAGTGAAGAATTGATGATCTATTTGACTAGCTTCAGCGTGCACATGTGTTTTCTAAGATTGACTTGCACTCACGTCACCATCAGTTCAAGATTCGGGAGCCAGATATCTCAAAACCTACCTTCAGGACTCGGTATGCTCATTACGCGTTCCTTGTTATGTCATTTTGGCTGACCAATGACCTAAGAACTTTTATGTGCTTGATGCAAAGTGTGTCCGGGCCCTATCTTGACTCGTTTGTTATTGTTTTTATTGATTATATTCTGGTGTATTCCCAGAGTCGGGAAGATCATGAGCAGCACTTGAGGACCATACTTCAGACCATGAGAGAGAAGTTATATGCAAAGTTCTCAAAATGTGAGCTTTGGTTGGATTCTGTGGCATTTTAAGGCCACGTGGTATCGAGTGAGGGTATTCAGGTCCGAAGAAGGTAGAGATTGTGCAGAGATGGACCAGCCCATAATAAGCTATAGAGATTCATAGTTTCCTTGGCTTGATGGGCTACTACCATTATTTTGTGGAGGGGTTTTCATCTATTGCAACCCCTATGACTAGATTGACGCAGAAGGGTGCTCCATTTCAATGGACAGAGGAGTGTGAGGCGAGCTTTGAGAATCTCAAAACAACTTTGACTACAGCCCTAGTTTTGATATTACCTAATGGTTTGGGGTCTTATTGAGTCTATTGTAATGCCTTATGGCTTGGCCATGGAGTGGTGCTGATGTAGGATGGTAGGATGATTGCCTACGCGTCCAGATAGTAGAAGATACATGAAAAGAATTACCATGTTCATGACCTTGAGTTAGCTTCTGTTGTCCATGCCTTGAATATTTGGAACCATTATTTATACGCTGTGCCTTGTGAGATTTATACGGATTATTGGAGCTTGCAACACTTGTTCAAGCAAAAGGATCTAAATTTGCGCTAGAGGAGGTGATTAGAGTTGTTGAAGGATTATGATATTACTATTATGTAACACCCGGGCAAGGCCAATGTGGTGGCTGATGCCTTGAGTCACCAGACGGAGAATTTGAAGAGTTTGGAATATTTACCAGCTTTAGAGAGGCTTATGGCGATGGATGTTAAGGCCTTAGCCAGTAAGTTTGTGAGATTGGATCTTTTGGATCCCAGTCGGGTCCTAGCTTGCGTGGTTTTCCGGTCTTCCTTATTTGATCGCATATGGGAGCGGCAGTATGATGGCTCTCATTTACTTGTCCTTAAGGACAAGGTTTAGCACGGTGGTGCCAAAGATGTGTTTATTGGAGATGATGGGGTATTGAGGATGCAGGATCTGGTTTGTGTACCCAATATTTATAGTATTCGGGAGTTGATTTTAGGGGAGGCCCGTAGTTTACAATATTCCATCTATCCGGGTACCGCGAAGATGTATCTGGATTTGAGGCAGCAGTATTGGTGGAGGCGCATGAAGAAAGATATAGTTAGTTTTGTAGCTAGGTGCCTCAACTATCAACAGGTAAAGTATGAGCACTAGAGACCGGTTGGATTGCTACAACACAATAGAGATTCCGGAGTGGAAGCGAGAATGAATCACCATGGATTTCATAGTTGGACTCCCACGGACCTTGAAGAAGTTTGATGCTATTTGGGTGATTGTGGATCTGATGACCAAATCCGCTCATTTCATTCCTGTGTGTACTACTTATTCATCAGAGCGGTTGGCAGAGAGATTTATATCCAGGAGTTCATTCATCTGCTTGGTATTCCAATTTCTATTATATAAGACAGAGGTACTCAGTTTACTTCACGGTTCTGTAGGGCCGTTCAGAAGGAGTTGGGTACTCGGGTGGAGTTGAGCACAACATTTCACCCTTAGATGGACGGACAGTCTAAGCACACTATTCATATTCTTGAGGGTATGCTCCATGCGTGCGTGATTAAGTTGGGAGGATCTTGGGATCAGTTCTTGCCATTGGTGGAGTTTTCTTACAACAATAGTTATTAGTCCAGCATTCAGATGGCGCCGTATGAGGCTTTATATGGTAGGAGGTGAAGATCTCTAGTGGGTCAGTTTAAGCTGGGTGAGGCCAGGCTATTGGGCACAAAGTTGGTTCATGATGCATTGGAGAAGGATAAGGTGATTCATGATAGACTCCGCACAGCCCAGTCCAGACAGAACAACTACACGGGCAGGAAGGTTCGTAATGTTTCATATATGGTCAGAGAGCGGGTTCTGCTTTGGGTTTCTCCTCTGAATGGCATATGATATTTGGGGAGAAAAGGAAGTAATGTCCAAGATTTATTGGCTCTTTTAAGATATTAAGGCGTGTTGGGGAGGTTGTTTATGAGCTTGCCTTACCTCTCAGCTTGGCACGAGTTTATCCGGTATTTCATGTTTCGATGCTCTGGAAGTATCATGGTGATCTATCGCACGTGTTGGATTTCAGTTCAATCCAGTTGGACAAGGATCTATCCTATACTGAGGATCCAGTGGCTATATTTGATAGGCCGGTCAGCACATTTAGGTTAAAGAATATTGCTTCAGTAAAGGTTTAGTGGCGGGGTAAGCCGGCCGCGGAGGCAACCTAGGAGACCTAGTAGGATATGCGCAGTAATTACCCTCATATTTTCACTACTTCAGGTATATCTCTATGCTCGTTCGAGGACAAACCAATGTTTAAGTCTAGCAGAGACTATGAGGTACATCTGCCGCGTTCGTAGACCAAAGAGTCTCTATCTCATTCTACTTCTAGTAGTTAGCCTTCTTTTCATACTGTTGTTTTTAGACATTCTGGAGTTAGAGCAGTGAAATACATTCTGTTAGCTTGTGTTCCCGTGAGTTTTCACGTTTTGGGAATGATATTGTAGACTTTCACGATATTGAGTTGTATATGCCAACGACATTTATATGTAGTTTTTCTTCTAATTGTTCAGTTTTAACTTTCAATTTATGTTATTTCCGCATTGATATGCTTACATAGTCGTAAGAATTACGTACTGTCACGACATATTCACGGAGGAGGAATTGAGGTCGTGAAAAATAACCAGAATAATATGGATGTTCTCTTATTCCCTCTAACTTTATCAAACATGTCATTGAATATAAATCTCTCACAAAAGAGAATCTAACTTGTCAAAGATAATAACTTTGAATGTTAAGTGGTATAAATCATCTCTTGGTTGGTACAAACAAAACATTGATAGTGCTTATAAAGGAAATTTATTGAATTATTGTCTTGTTGGTATTCTTATAAATTATAATGGTGGCTGGATAGTTGGTTTTTCTAAATGTGTTTTTGCAGGTTCGGTATCTCAAGCTGAAATACTGCTCCTATGGAAGGACTCCGCCTAGCAGTGAATAATTGCACACCTCTTGAGATTGAAACAGATTCCACGGAGGTAATCAGAATTTTTGAACATGGTTATCCCACTCTTGACACATTAATTCGCAATTGCATGTCTTTAACGCTCCAGTTGCATAAGATGGTAATCAATCATAACTTTCAAGAAGGCAATAAAGTAGCTCACTTTTTGGCATAAAAGCTTCTTGTCAGTTCGATGTCAACAAAAACAACTCACTTTACAGTTCACCTCCGTTAGTAGAATCCATAGTTCGTTTCGATAGAGAAGGAACACGTACTGCGAGAATAATTTTTGATAGTATATGCACCAAGTTGGTTGAACTTGGTAATCAAAATGCCTTAGAAGGCATTTCTATGGTTTTGTAATATCTCTGACATCTTTAAGCATTAATATAAATATTTATTATTCTGTGAAAAAAAAGTTTTACGGAAATTTTCTAGTTTCATTAGTCTATGACTCTATGTCTTTGTCTGTTTATTTTGAACTTTAGCCCTAAAGCTTTGCAAGCTCTTATTTTTCCTTTGGACTTATTAGAGGCTGATTTAGAATATGAATTTTATGAGTTATAATTTTACGAATGATGGCATCAAGTACATGTAACTAGGTTTGAATTAAAATTTTATATATATATATATATATATATATATATATATTTATTTATTTATTTATTTATAATATTAAATATTTTAATACAAATAAGAATTTAGATTAACGGTACTGACCAAACCCATACCTTATATTCTTGCTCTATACCCACCCCTGGCACTTATTATATTAATCTCAAACCATAGATTTGTATCTTTCTTTTAATAAATGAATCCCTTATATTCTTCCCTCATGGTTTAATTCTTTTGATTGTCTTTTGATTGTATGAGGGAAGCCAACTTGTCCCTTCATCAGACTAATTAAATATAACGATTCGATCAGTCATTTTGATATTTAAAATTAATTTTCTTATTTGGTATTTTTTGTATATTTAATTATAATCTTATAACTTGTGAGGATGAACGATTTGATTCCCGAGTGGTCACAAGTGAGTTGAAACAGTCAGTTCCTAACTTGAAGCTTAAAATTGGAAGAGTTGACCCATGTCAAGACTTTGAGTAAACGACTCCAGGTTAGCATTTTGAAAGTTCCAATAGATTACTCTGATGATTTTGAATTAGTACATTTGTTTTGTTCGGCCTCGAGTGGCCCGAGGTCGATTCAACGCTTTTAGTTAAATTAAGATTTTAAACTTAAGAGAATTTGAGATTTTTTTGTTTTGATACGTGATTCTTAGTTTTAATGTTGTTTGTAATATTTTGAGTCTTTATATAGATTTGAATAAGGTATATGAACTTATTCGAATGATTGGACAGGCCCCGACGGGCTCGGATGAGTTTCAGGGTTGTTTCGAACTATTTTTGTAGTGTTAGTAGATTTCTAGTATCTGGTGCAATAGCACCTGCGATACTGTGGTCATAGATGTGAGGTTCATCCCTGCAGAATGGAATTGTGCACCAGCGAAGGTGCGCTTAGGCAGGCTAGTGCGCACTGAAGTGCAAGGACTCACACTTGCGAGAATGCCTGGCAGATGGAATTAGGTCGAGATTTAGCTCACTATTACCATTTTCGTATGTTGGAGATCAGGAAGAGGCAATTTTTCAGGAGATTTTCACTCCAATCTTGGGAGTAGGTAATTTCTACTTGATTTTGATCATATATCTTAATTTTTCATGAATGTTTACACCTAAAATATGGAATTTAAAGTAAAATTTGGGGTTTTACTCAAGAGAATATTATTTGAGATTTTGAACACAAATTTGAACTTGTTTTTGGAAACTAATTACATATTTAGACTTGTTGGGTTGTAGGTCAACAAGATCTAGTCCGAGAATCAGATTTGATCATGTGGGGTTGGATTGAATTTTTGAGATTTCATTAATGATTAAAGCTTTATTGATTGGATTGAATCCTATGATGTTATTTTATCTTATTGAGTATTCTTTTGCTAGATTCGAGCCGGTTGGAAGAAATTTTTAAAGAAAAGACTGTTGTGGAAGGTTGAAGTGGTTCCAAATAGAGATAAGTCTCTTGGCTACCCTTATTCAAAGGGGATTCACCTAAAGGTTAAACCATATATGGGATAGTTTTAGGTTTCTTGAGACTTTGTTTGATTATGTTTCCTTCGTGACAAATGCTTTACTTGAATGTGTGACTATATCGGATTTGTAATTATTTTAAATATCATGTCTACGCTTATGGTTCCTATGGACGAATGATGCATTCTTGAAATATTGAATTGTTTTTCTTTAGCTGTCGTCATGAACATATATTCATATATTTTTTTCTATGTCCTCGGGCACCACACATATTATCTCTACATATGGATACAATTATATGAGCTTAGTAGTGCATGAGGGTATATTCCACGCGGATTGATATATTTATGATACTATGATATACTTTGTCACACTGAGACATATGAGCGTATTGATGACTAATTTCTGAGTTATTGAGTATTATAATGAATTGGATTGCATGTTGTAACAATAGCACTTGAATATGTATCTGTCCCTCTAGAATAAGGTGATCATCCATTTTACATTGAGCCTTGTGAGCAGGCACATATAATTGTTCTTTGAGAGGGGCATTTATCACCGCATCCATACAATGTTGAGTGTGTGTGATTGTGAGGGACACTTTTATCAGGCACACGAAATGTGTTGAGTGTGTGTGGATTTGGACTGATTCTACGGAAAGGTTGAGTTTTTAACATGCATACACATCATGCACTTATTTAGGAGCATTCCTTTACCTTTATTTCATGCACATCATTATCTTAGGTAGACTCGGTGAAAGAATTATGCTTTGATCATTATCTCTGAGAAATATGTTTATTACTTTCCTTGGTTGTGATTCATATTACTATTATTTACTATTTTAGAGCTATTCCTTCTCTTTATTTACAGTTGTAAATTATCTGTAAGTATTATGTTGGTCAAAACCGCTTCACTACTTCTTCGATGATAGACTTGATATTTATTAGGTAATTGTGTCAATTATACTCATTCTACACTTCTGCATTTCTTGTGCAAATTTAGGTATTGTCCCCAATGGAGTTCACGGAGGTGTTAACTATAACTCAAAGAAGGGTTGCCTATCTGCTTGCGGGCTGTTGGAGTTGCCTTCTTCTTTTTATTATTACTGCTTAGTTTATTCAAACATTATTGTGAATATATTCTAGACCTTTCTATTTGATACTCTTAGAAACTCATGTACTCTGTGACAGCAGATCCGTGATGTTTGTGATGGTTTGTGATTTGTTATTAGAATATGCCTTATATATGATATTGTTGAACCTGTTTAGAATTATTATATCTATGCTAGTAGATTTATTTATTGATTTGAGATTGTCGGTTTTCCTAGCAAGAATGGGGTGCCATCCCATTGGTAGGTTTTGAGTCGTAACAGGTTGCACAGATCCCATGATTCATGAGCATGTCTAGTAGAGTCTTACAGATCATATGAAGACATCTATACTTATCTTCGAGAGGTTGTGGACAATTAGGAAATTTCACATTCTTTCTTTCTCTATCACACAACTTTCTTTTATCCTATAGTTTGAATCTTTACTCTTTACTCTTTCACAGATGGTGAGAACACGTGCATTAGTCATAGATGAGAAGGAGCCAGAGCCGCAAATTGTAGCCCCTAATATAGGTAGAGGTCGGGGCAGAGGCAGGCTAGAGCCAAACCAAGGCATGTGTAAAAGGACCTGCAGCTGCTCAGGCTCGTGCTAGAATAGTTTCTAAGCAGACACGTGTAGCCCATAGGTGGACCGGGTTCAAGATTATATTCTTCCACCTAGACCAGCTCAGGTTCTTGAGGGTACTACTGCTATTCCAGTTGTTCAAGATTCTTTGATCCATATAGTTGGCTTATCTGAGAGCATGGCTCAAGTGGGTGTACTTCCTATGGAACCAGCTACTTCTCGGGCTAGGAAAGGATCTTAGACTCTAGTTACATACACTCCCGAGCAAATGGTTCATGGATTTCAAACATTAGGAGTTCTACTAGCTGGTGTAGCTCATTCTCTCATTACAACATGGCCTGAGGTTAGGCCCGTTATGTTTTTAGATGAGTAAAAAAGGATGGATAGATTGCAGAAGTTTCATCCATAACACTTTGAGGTTGGTTCTTCAGAGGATGCCTAGAATTTCTTGGATAGATGTTGTAACGATCAAACTAGTCATTTTGAGTATTCGAACCTTTTCCCCCCTATTTGATAATTCCCGCATGTGTATTTGATATTCTAAAACAGGGGTATGTACTTTTTTCATGGGGTTGGATAATGATTTGGAACACTTACTTTTATTTTGGAAGCCTTAGGCTGGAAAAGTTTATCTAGGTTTGAATTTTGTGTAAATGTCCTGGATTAGTCATTTGATGGTTCTAATAGGTTACTATAATGATCTTGGACTTGTGTGTAATTTCAGATTTAGTTTTGAATGTTCCTAGGATATTTTGACTCGAGATACTAAAAGTTGGCAATTTGAAGAATTTGAGAGTTTATGGTTTGATTGATTATTAACTTTCATGTTATCGGACGTCGATTTTTGTTCCATGATCGTCAATATGTTAGTGCTTTTGAATAGAACTTGTGTGCAAAGTTTGGTTGAGGTCAGAGGTGGTTAGGAATGAATCAGATGTTTGGTTGGATGTTTAGAAATTCTTGAACATAAGAGAAGTTTAACTTGTGGTTTCATCTTTGATTCTTAGATGTAATGACTCCATATGTGTTTGGAGGTCTCAGATAGGTCTGACAAGTATTTATGGACTTGTTGATATGATTAGGCGGGGTCTCAAGGGCTAGAGTGAGTTTCAAACCATTCAAAACATATTTGAAGTTGGCTAATGTGTTGGTGTGTGGTGTCTATCGCGTTCACGAAGGGTGTCACGTATTTGCTATGAAGAAGTTGGGTCGAGGGTCATTTTTATTCACATTAATTCATGATGGGTAAGCCGTGTTTGCGAAGGCTGGAGGGAGTGGTGCACTACATTCGAGTGGTGTTGATCGTGTTTACATAGGAGGGGACCTAGGTGAAGCTTCGCGATCATGAGGGACCTTCCGTGATTGCGAAAGAGGAATTTGGTTGGAGGCAGTTTCATGCTTCAAGAATGCAGGGGTTAGACCACATTCGTAAAGTATCTCTGGGTAGTACATTTAAGTTGAAATATCAGATTTTTTGCCGATTCTCTTATTTTGAACCTTAGTGTGACGACCTGACTCGTCATCTCATGAGTGATCGCTCTGTTTCCCCCATTCTATGTTTCTCTATGCTTCACTATCTGTACTTGAGGTGATCGAGTCGAATTGGTTTGGTTTTGGTAGGAGATGAGACACTTAGTCTCTTTAAGGAAGGTTTGTTTTGAAAATGTCAATCGGATGTTGACTTATGAGTTAGAGGGATCGCATGTGATTTATGGTGATTCTCTTAGCTTCAAGGGATGATTTATGACTTAGGAGCATGATCGGAAGTAGTCTTAGAGGTCCTTTGTAGAATTAGGCTTGAATTGGAAAAGTTAGTATTTTGGTGATTTCCAGTTGATAGGTAAGATTTTGATCTGAGGGTCAAAATGGAATTCCGAGAGTTTTAGTAGCTTCGTTAGGTGATTTTGGATGTGTGTGAAAAATTTCAAGTGATTCGGAGGTAATTTGGTTGGGTTTTTTATCGAATGCATTTTCCGGAAGTTTCATATGAATTTAGGCTTGAATTCGATGAGAATTAATGATTTTAGTGTTGCTAGTTGTGTTTTGATGATTGGGGCAAGTTTGAATAACGTTTTAGGATGTATTGGTATTTTTGGTTGAGGTCCCCGGGGCCTCGTGGTGAGTTCGGATGGCTAAACGGAAGTTTGGACTCGTGTTGTTGCATGTTGCAGCTGCTTCTGATATTATTTCGCTTCTGCAGATGTGGGACCACAGAAGCAGTCTCGCGGATATGGAAGGGAAGTTCATAGGTAAGAGATTTGGGTTAGGGAGAAATTCCACAAAAGCGGGGCTTGGTCCGCAGAAGCGGAAGCCGCAGATGCGGAAATGGATCATAGAAGCGGTTTGGGTCCTTAAGTGAAATTCTGAAGAAGCGGATGTGGACCGCAAAAGCGGGAGTCGTAGAAGCGGTTATTTAACCGTAGAAGTGGTTTGTACTGGTCAGAGGTATTTAATTCATCTTCGCGAATTTTTAAGAGGTTTATCATTCTAACTTTGGACTTGGTGGTTTTTGAGCGATCTTGAAGAGAGAAATCAAGGGACATCATTGAGGTAAGGACTTCTGAACCTAAAACATAAATTTAAAGTGTTATTGCATGAATTAAGGCTGAAAATTAAGGAATCAATAGACAAAATGGTGATTTATGTCGTGTGTTATGGTTGATTCACAGGCATGTCACTATTTCTTATTGCTATGCATGCCCAGAATTAACTTATGCCTAAGTATATGGGCTCCTTGCGATGGATTCCCGAACCCCTGCCCTTTATGTGTAAAATTATCAACTTGTTTGGAGTGCTAATGGCTTTTCCCAACACCTCTTTCCCTTTTCTTTATTTCCTTACTTCTTAAACCTCTATTTCTACACTTGCATTCTCCTCTTAGACTTATGTTTTTCCCCCTCCCCCACCCCCCGGACCCATAAGCTCCATCTGAACTTGGACACATGAGGGCTGGCATTTTCACACTGTACTTGTCCCTATTTTGGTTATGAAACTTGGGTGTGAGCACTACCCGGGGTCCTATTGAGACCCTTAGGTAACTCTAACACGGTAAAGAAAGGCTTTGGATCAATGGTCTTTGAGTTGATTTATCTTATAACTCAGAGAGGAAGTCAAGAATCAGGCATCCTCTGGTTGTACTTTTCTTTGGACTTTTCTGATGTAATTTATTATTATGGTTTGTAATAAGTTGTAATAAACATTTGGGGCTAGCTAGTGAAAAGGGTTTGGTAATTATGCATGCAAGGGTAGAAAACATGTCTATAAGGTACTTTTAATTCTGCATATTCAAACTTCACCTAGAAACCATGCCTATAGGGTGTTGTAATTTCTGCATATTCAAACTTCACCTAGAAACTATGCCTATAGGGTGTTTTAAATTCTGTATATTCAATCTACATATAGAAATCATGCCTATAGGGGTTTCTAAATAGATCTAATTCGTTTTCATTCACAGTCAATGTTAGATATCGTGCTCCTAAGAACTAAAATTAGTAATAGTAGATACAATTACCTGCAGAACCTGTAACTAGTTTATTTTTTAATTTTGTACACTCTGTATCTCTTTTAATAATCTAATTTCCTTGCTTAATAAGGTTTAGAGATCATGCCTATAGGATCTCAAACCATTCGTTTCGAGTTTTTACTGTCTCATCACCTTCTGAACTCAGTAGATATCTTGTCTATAGGATCCCCGTCCAAACACTTAGGCAAGCCTTAGAGTAAACTGAATCTGCTTCTGTTAATCGTTACAACCAGTAGGCAGACCTAATTCGGACTTTTGATCTATAAACTAATCTGCCTCAATATTTAAACTCCCTCGTCTTTAGTATTTTAATTAGACCAAAAAGTATGTGCAAGTCATGCTAATTATATGCTTTTTGTTCAAGAAGGTGTATATGAGCCTTTGTTTGTTTATATGTTTCCCCAAATATGCAGTATGTGTTTTTTGTAATCAGACCAAAAAGTATGTGCAAGTCATGCTAATTATATGCTTTTTTGTTCAAGAAGGTGTATATGAGCCTTTGTTTGTTTATATGTTTTCCCAAATATGCAGTATGTGTTTTTTGTATGTCACCTTACAATTTTTAACTTTGAAACTTCAAATAAGCCTAATTTCCCTCCCTTTTAGGATTAGTAGTCCTAAGTGGCTCCGGGTCTAATAGGAATGGGACGGGTAATGGCCTGCAATAAGTAATCGATCCAATTTGCATTTTAAATACCTTAACGGGGTGGGAAGGGTAGATATGGATATGATGATCACGCGATAATGACACGCGTAGCCCCTCATTAAGGAGTGATTACCAGAAATTGTGTGAGGTGATCCATATTTTTAATAAGCCTAGGACCCCCTTTCCTTTATTCTTTATTCTTTTATCATTGCAACTGCTTATTTAAAAATCAGCTCTTTGATTGTTCTTTCAAATTTGTTTACTTTCAAACTATTATATAATGAAATTTCCTCTTATTTGAGCCTTATCTGCTATATTTAGTTGCACCCCAATTCACAATAATTGTCTGGCGGGGAACCACACTAGTGGATCCTAAGGGATGCCTACCACCTTTCCCTTAGGATATTCAAGCCCTTACCCTATCTCTGGTTATTCAATCAAACTCAGAGTTGAATCTCTATTGGTGTCCTAATGCACCTTAATCATTAGATGGAGACTCTTCAAATGCAAACTAGGTTCCCAAAAGGAACCGGTTGTCCCTCCAAATACCATAAATAAAATTTTACGAGAAAAAGGGGGCGCGACACCTGACCTTCCGGCTCTAGAAGCATTTGGTATTTCTCCACTTCCTGAGTTGTTAAGCACTGAACGGGTTTTTTCCAAAATTTTATTTACTGGCGAGTTGTCTACACAACATTGGGAAATCCATTTGCAAAGCACGCAAAGCTTCACCAACTTGTTGAGCAATCATCTACCTCAAGTTATCTTGGTCGTTCAGTTGTTCATCAATTTCTTGTCCAGCATTACGAGTATTATACCTTTCAGGTAAATTATTTTATGAGCATTGTGGAGTCGACATAGGTGTGTGGTATGGTGGATTTCCACCTTGTTGTCTTCCTTGAAATTATTCACTCACATGAACAATTTCGTAAGTGGTAGACATTATTTGTTGCTAAAGATAGAAATATGGGAAGTGAAATATAGATTACTAGATTCTCAGTAATAAAACCAATTTGTTTTACCAAAAATAGTTGTTTGTGGTCAAAATTAATATTAAAATAAATTAGATTTTTAATAACCAAGTTTACTTTAGTTTTTTCAATAATAAGAGAGTAAAAATTAATTAGAAAATTTAACAGTAAACAAAGGAAAGAAATCTTATTGATGACTGTTGTTTTCTCCCAAGAATTGCTAACAAGAATCTTCGATCCGGTAAATAAAAGTAAAAGACTGATTGTATATATTCATGAGTTTTCTGATAATCGTACAAAATAAAGTAAGAGCACGTATATAAGGATAAAATATGTAATAAAGTTTTCCCTTACTTAAATCATGCTTGTTACTAGCATTAACTATATTAATTACCCAATGCTGAAATTACTCGTAACAGTTATGGAGATAATAAGTGATCGCACATAATCAGAGATAATGTCGATTACCTTTCCATATTCATAATTGTTTTTGAATCTTCCTCTTTTAATGTCTTTATGCATTCCGTGCCTATTTTTTGTTTGTCAATTATCAAATACGATACCTTCTGTCATCAATCTCGTGGGTTTTTTAACCGCACCTTATCACTCTTCTTTATTAACCTGATTTAAATTTCACTTATCACCATATCATTAATCCACGTGGCATGTCCTCCACCAATACACCAGTAAAGATTATAAATTAAAGATAGTCGAAATAATTGATTAAAGGCAAGAATATTGGAATTACCAATAGGAATTCTAAATCCGGCTCGCTACGGCTACGATTTGGATCTTTCGCCTACTTTGAAATATATTTAAACCACTGACATAAAAAATATTAGTCTTCTGCTTTAACTTGTTGAACTACCTAAACCACTTTCCTAAAATTTATTTTTCATCCTTCAATGTAGTGTTCAGCGAGATGAAAGAACAAGGATGGGGTAAGGTGTTCCTTTATTTCTCTCTCTCTGATACCTGCTATTGTTGATATTAAAAGTGAGTTGTTCAAGTTACACAAGGATTCCACCACAGACCTTGAAGGAGTAGGAGTCTAAGTCCTATGAAGCTACTGATAAGGATTACTTGCAGCCAACATAAGAGTCGACACATATTCTTATAATTGGTACACATATAAATTATCCACAATACCATCTATGTAACTTAAGTCTTAATTAACAAAAGAATTCCTCTTTCTCCCAAATCAGTTTGTTAAAAATCCTTTTCATATCTAAGGTTTGATTTTAATAAGAAACTAACCTATATCCTGAACCCTTTACCATTCTCAATGGTCAGTTCATCACCCTCCAATCTTTCGCTTTCAGCAGCCTTGTTTTATCAACTCAAATCCATATATTTAATAAATTTGAAAACCTCAGACTACTTAGTTTGGAAAACCCAAATTATCATATTGATGCAGACCTTGAAAGTTGGTGAGATCATTGTGAAAGATCCACCCACCTTCTGCGGTAACAAATAGAAATGGAGAAGAGAGTCCTAACCATAAGTTCCTAAAATGGGAATAAAGAGATATCTTGGTTATAAGTTGGCTCACAAGAACCGCGACCGCGGAGTCATTATTAATTACATGTCATTTAAAAAATTAATAATAAATACAGAATTTTATTATTTATACAAATTATCTATAAAATTTAAACAAACTATTCATAACAGAATTTATTTTTATTTTCATGTATGCTTGATATGTCAACATCTCACGTTATAGAGGAATACAACTTATCTACAATTTTTTACAATTTTTACACATTATTTCTATCCAGTTAAATACAACTATAATAACATAAAAACTTACATATAAATTTAATAAAAAATTTATACAATATGTCTTTTGTATATTTTGTATCTGATTTACACATAGTAAAAATAAATTTCATACTACTAATTATATATTATACAACTTATCTACAAATTATCTATAATTTTCGTACATTATTTCTACTAAGTTATATACAACTACAATATAATACCTCTAAAATATAATTATTGTACAATGTTGGTCAGCTTTCATACAATAGGTAAATGAATAAAAGAAAGATAAATATGAAAAATCTACAGTTTTTCTATCACGATCCAATTCCCGAACCCGGTCGTGATGGCACCTCTCGTGAAGACAAGGCCAGCCAAATTGAAAGAAACACCTCTTTTAAACAATTATTTATCATAAACAGTTCTAAAGTACGATCAAAATAACTATAATTTGTGAAAACAATGATAATAACAAAGGGAACCATCCCGAAACAGCCCAAAACCGGTGTGTAACAAGTCATTAGCTACTACTGAATCTGATACTAGTCTATAAAGTATAAAATCTGATACAATAGTCTGAAGCAACGTAGATAACAAAGGATAAGGGAGGCACGGGGGCTACAGACACCAACATCTACCTTGTAATCTCCAGATCACTGCCTGGTCTGGGAGGATCAGCACTCAGGAGCGGACTCTGCGATACCTGAATCTACACACATGGTGCAGGGAGTAGTGTGAGTACTCCGAACCAGTGAGTAATAATTATAAATAATGACTGAAAGCATGAAAACACATAAAGGCACAAAGCAATTCTATATCAAGCAGTAAAAACACTTAAAGCAGTAAAACAGTGAAGAATCAAATGAGATTTCTTTTAAAACAGGTAAAACAAGTAATTTAACAGGTAAATAACAAGTAGAAATATGCCCCTCGAGCTCAGTATCAATCGCTCAGAACAATATCAGCCTACCGGGCTCTCTCAGTACAATATCAACCCTCGGGCTCACTATCACAACAATATCAGCCCCACGGACTCACTCTCAGATCATATGGGTACCCGCGCTTACTGTGGGTATGCAGACTCTGAAGGGGCCCCATACAGCCCAAGCGCTACATCAAGCCACCTCGTGGTATCATCACTCGCCACTCGGCCTCACATCACTCAGGCCACCTCATGGGCATATAAAGTATCTCAAGCCCTCTGCCTCATATCTTCACATATAACCCTCAGCCTCACTCAGACCGAAAATCACCACAAGCCCCTAGGGAAATAGTAAAATAATAGTAATCACCCAAAAACATTATTTAGAATTATCATTTAAGTTTCAAATCTGAATAAAGTGGCTGAGTTTGTAAAACAACAGATATCAACAGGACTGAGTTCAAATAGTACAACAAAATAGTGATAAAAATCCCTGAAGAATTCAAATAGTTGGAAAGGATCCCAAATATGGCAATCAGCCCAAATCATGATGATAACAAGTAAATTTCAGTCGAATACGTTGTAAAATCGTCAATCGGGACGGATCAAGTCGCAATCCCCAGTAGTAAAAACCGCACGCTCATCATTCGGCGTGTGTCTCACCTCAACATAGCAATACGATGTACAATCCGGGGTTTTAAACCCTCATGACATCATTTTCAACCATTACTCACCTCGAACCGGCTTCAACTCTAGCTCGATATGCCCTTACCTCTCACATCTGCCTCCTCATGCATCTAATCTGACCAAAACCAGAACGAATACGACACAATAGGCTAAGGGAACAAAACCCAAGCGAAAATAATCGAAAAATATCAAAAATCCCGAAATTAGCAAAACCCAAGCCCCGGACCCACTACTCTAAACTCAAACATTTTTACATTAACGGGTTCCTTATCCTTCCACGAGTTCATACATATCAAAAAATCTCAAATCCGACCTCAAATGGCCCTTAAAAATCCAATTTAAAATCTCAAAATCTCAAGCCCTAGTTCTTCCGTTTTTGGCTTAGGTTCCATGAATTTGTAGGTTAATTCCACAATATAATCACGTTTTTTGTTAATAAAACTTACCTCCAATCAATCCTCCTCGAATCTCTCTTAAATTTATTTCAAAGAGCTCTCTCAATACTCAACAATGGTGGAAAAATGACTTAAGCTTGCGGATGAAATGTTTAAAAAACCTTCGGCCCAACTTTCTGACTTTCTTCTATGCGATCACGGCACCATGATCGCAATCGCGAAGGGAAACTTTACATGACTCAAAAATGAACTATACGAACGCAACCAATGCACCGTGAAAACTATGCTTCAACTTCCACAACTATGTGAACGCGAAGACGATCACATCTGGGATCCAACCTCCTACGCGAACGTGAACTACAACCTGCGAACGCGAAGCACCCGCAGCTCACACTCAGGAATGTGAAGCGCCAAACGCACACGTGAAGACAAATCACAGGCCAACCCAATTTCCTTCTATGCGATCGTGAGGGACCTCCCATGATCGCGAAGACTTAAAATTCTCTGCAATAACTGCTGCATTTTCTGCAATCTCCAAGGCTCAAAACTTCCTGTTAGACCATTCGAAACTCACTCGAGGCCCCCTAGACCTTAACCAAAAGCACCAACACATCCTAAAACATCATTTAAACTTGTTCCAATCATCAAAACACCTCAAACAACACCGAAACCATCAATTCACATCGAAATCAAGCCTAAGTTCTTCTAAAAATTCCAAAACACGCTTTTGATCAAAACCCAAACAAACCACGTCCAAATGACTTGAAATTTTGCACACATATTCCAAATCATATAAAGAAGCTACAACAAATCTTGGAATTCCATTTTGACGCGCGAATCAAAATCTCACCTATCAACCGAAAATCGCCAAAATACTAACTTCGCCAATTCAAGCCTAATTCTACACCGGAACTCCAAAACCACTTCCGTTCGTACTCCTAAGTCAAAAATCACCTCCCGGAGCTATCCGAGCCATCGAAACTCACATACGAGTCCTCCAACTCGTAAGTCAACATCCAGTTGAATTTTCCAACTTAAGCTTTCTTAAAAGAGACAAAGTGTCTCATTTCTTATCAAAACCATTCCAAACGCAAACCAATCAACTCGACCTCACAAAACATAAATAACAAAGCATAAGGAAGCAGGAATGGGGGAAACAGAGCGATAACTCACGAGACGACTGGACGGATCGTCACATCCTCCCCAACTTAAACAAACGTTCGTCCTCGAACGAGTCAAGAAACATACCTGAAACCCCATAGGTGAGGATATCTGCTTCACATCTCCTGCTCGATCTCCCAGGTGTTGATACCTACTTTTTCCCTATGTATATTTTTATACTTAAAATACTCTTAAAATAGCATATGTATGCACATATGAGCATCCCAAAATATTTTGGCATTTTAAAGGAATATTAAAACTAATTTACAGACTATTTTACACCAGAAATCGGAATAATTATTTCTCAAAACTTGCCATTTTAGAGAATAGTTTATTTTATCCTGAAATTTGTATAAAAATATAATACACGATTTTCGCATAATTTTACGAATCCATTTGGTATTTTTAAAATCAAATTGCATGAAATCGCAACTTTAGCCTATTTCCTGATTTAATAGCAATTTTAAATTACAAAATAAATGGAAATATTTTTAAATATATTGTTTACTAACCTCGTGCTTTTAATTTGATTTTTAATTTCTTTTACTATTTGTATAAATCCAAAAGGGAAAAATGACTATTTTATGTTTGGCCTCAGTTATGTTTCAAATACAGCCCTAATTGCACCCCATTTTAACCCCAATTCCCAACCCAATTGAACCCATCGGACCCAGGACCAAACCCAAGCCATGCCCGACCCACCTACCCCATTCAATCTCGACCGTTGATCATTTAGATCAACGGTCCCCGTTTACCCTCCTTAAATTAAACCAAACGACCCCTCAATACCCCTATCATTTGCCTCACTTTTCTTTATCTCTCTATCTACTATTCTCTCTGGAACCTTCCACCTTCCCTTCTCTCCGTTGAGTTCCCTTCATCTTCTCTGTCTAATTTCTGACCTGAATCCATGGTGGTTTCACCACCCACGGGTCTCATATGGCACCTCACGCTTGATTACCGAAGTCCCATGAATTGACCACGAAGAGGTTAATCTGGACCTTTGTCGATTCAAGTTCTACGACCATCTCCGGCTCAAATATGGCGTATCCTATCCATATGAGTCGATCTCTGAATCGTTTGACTCGGACTAGCCCATTTTCCATGCCTCTCTCATTTTTAGGGTTTCTCTGAAACCTTGTGCCATTTCGAGGTTTCTTATTTCTCTCTAGATCCGCTTTAGATCCGTGATATTTCTGAGGTTTTCAAAGAATTTCTACATCTTTTTCAAATTGTTTGCTTTCAAAAACTGTTTGTCTTCTCAGACTTAGGGTTTCTTTGATTTTACTTATTCTACTATGATTTTCACGTGGTGTTCCCATTGTATTTTCTCTGCTATAACTCCTAGGTATTTTTACTATAATTTCTATGTGTCTTCTTTTACTGTATTTCCTCCTAAGGTTTCCTAGTGATTTTTTTACTGTGTTTTCTCTCATTATATTGCCAAAATATGTTTACATTCCTTTGGATTTTCTGAGTTTGCTTTGCCTAATTTGTGTGCTTTCATCTTTGCATTTCATTAATAGCAAATACCCTAGAATTTGGGGATTTTCATATCACTTGTGTGTGATTGGTTTGCTTCCCGTGTCTGAACTTGTTTGATTTAAAAAGCCCTTATTTCTAAATTCATCTCATGTTCTCCGTGTGACTCTGATTCTTGCTAAACTTTGCAAGATCTTCTTCTAATTATTCTCATGCTATCTGATACTCTCTTTTAGCTATATAATTTTATTCATTGATTCTTGATCGCATGATTACATTGTTTTGATTAAACCCAGCCTTGCATGTTTAAAGTTTATGCACTCTTTATAGTTATACATCTCCATCTCAAAATAACCTCTAATTTTGGGGATTGGTTTCAAACTGCCATTGTGCGAACTTGGTTGATTTTTTCCTTGTCTAATTTTAACCTATTTTTTGACTTGGTTCATTATTGATTTCGAATCTTTGATTCCCTGGTTTACTATATACTAGTTGATTTATTTCCTGCCTATTTACCTAACCGCATATTTCAAAGCCTCCCTTATGTATTTACCCTTTATTTTATTTTATTTTTGGCAAACCACTAGGCAATCGCCTAGGGCTAGACTTCATTAATAAAGTTAGAAAGAAATTACAACAAGTAGGAAAAATAAAATAAGGGGGGATAGCACCGGTATTGTTACCCATATAACAATAATCGGCGTAAACCTTACCTTATTAATCCTATTTGTTGGAAACACGTTTCAAATGCAATATACTAAACGTGTGTTCTTTTGTAGGTTTTGATGAATGTCAAACAAAGCAAAAGGCGATATATAGCAATGCTCAAGGACAAGCACAAAATGGATGCATTACAAGAAGCTCAAGACAAAGTTTAGAAATGTTATAATTGAGTCAATATTAATTGTGATCTTGATTCCTCAACTTGGCTCATAACATGGCTTCTCTACTAAAATTATTTTTCCAAAATCATGCATATTTAAATTAAGTGTCAAATGATTTTAAACTATGCATATTTACATTTGTTAAAATGTTTTCCAAGCATGCCTCAAAAATCTGGGCTAAGATAATCGATTATGTACTTATGATAATCGAGTATCTCTAAGCCAAGACTGCATGACAATCGATTGTGAATTAATGATAATCGATTGTGAGTAAGTCAGTTAACATCAGGTTTTTGCAAACTGCATAACAATCGATTGTGTACTTATGATAATCGATTGTTAACTGAGGCAAAGTTTTCAAAACTCATAAAAATCGATTATGAACTAATGGTAATCGATTAGAATGAGAAAAATGTCTCCCAGTGATTTTAAATAAAATGATAATCGATTGTGGCTTTTGATAATCGATTATATATGAGACAGAGAGTTTTGAAATTAATTAATAATCGATTATTCCATTTGATAATCGATTGTTGAAGCTGACCGTTGTCATATATTTTCAATTACCGTCAGGTAATCGATTGTTGATATTTAACAATCGATGTTTTGCGTAAAATCTGGAAAAGATTTTCTGAACGTTGTTAAAATAATCGATTGTTGATTTCCGGACAATCGATGTTTTATGCCAAAAATTGGAAAGGATTTCTTAACGTTATAAATAATCGATTATTGATTTGAAGTAATCGATTGTTGACGTAAAATCTGGGATTGAATTTTTAATCTGATAGGCAAACAATCGATTGTTTAGTCTTGACAATCGATTGTCACTGAGTAATTTCAGCAATCCTTAATTGGCAATTAGACAACGGTAAGACTGAGTTTTTCACCTATAAATACAGCTTCAACTCAGTGTTTTCACAACAACAACATATACACTTTGAGTATTTTCATTGCTAAAAGCTTTCTTACATTGATCATCATTTTCCATTCATCCATAAAGCTTTTTGAAGAGCCATTCTATTGAGCTAAGTTGTTGTGATCTTGAGCGTACTATTTCTACTCATATCTACTCATTAAGGAGTGCTTTGTAAAGTGACTGTGTTTTGTGTTTGTAAGAGAATTGCGATTCTCGTTTGTTGAGGAACTTGTGATTCCTCGGTTGAAGTCTTTGGGATTGTTATCCCCGAGCAGTTGAAGTCTTTGGGATTGTTATCCCCGAGCAGTTGAAGTCTTTGGGATTGTTATCCCCGAGCAGTTGAAGTCTTTGGGATTATTATCCCCGAGCAGTTGAAGTCTTTGGGATTGTTATCCCCGAGCAATTGAAGTCTTTGGGATTGGTATCCCCGAGCAATTGAAGTCTTTGGGATTGTGATCCCCGAGCACCTGGGTGAGGCTTGTGTCCTCAGCTGTAACGGTTTGTTAAGCACCCGTAAACTTGACAAGTTTAGTGGAAATCTCGAGAGAGTCTCTCGGGGACTGGACTAACCACGTTTGTGGCCAACCAGGATACATCATTGTGTAAGTTTATTCTACCGCACTTGTTTTAATTTCTGCAAAGTTTTTAAATTCCGCACTAAAACGCTTAATATTTTTAAAACGCTATTCACCCCCCCCCCCCTCTAGCGTAAAGCGTATTGTCCAACACTATTGACGCCAAAAAAGCCTTATGAACTAACAAGCATGTAAAAAGAAAGAAGTAGCAAGAATCTTCCCCGAGCTTATAACATGGTCAGTGATGATATAACATTGAAAAAGGCAAATGAGATGGAAAAATAAAACGTTGAAGAAAACATCTTGGTGCTCTCTTTTCTCTAATTTTGTGAACATTTGAATTTGTAGATTAATGTCTTCGTCCACAATTGTTCTGAATATGACTTCAAAATTCATACTTTGTTTCTCGATCGATTGGCCTTTGTAATAATTGCTTGAGTGACCTGTTTTTGTTTTGCATTTCTCATTGGAGGTCTCCTTATGTTTAAGTCTTCAAACATCCTGCCGTCCCAACATCTATCCCTTTCTCGAGACTTCTTACTTGTTTTACTATGCATTGGCGACAGACCACATTTTCTTGATGCATCTGCCTGGCATTCTTTAATATATCCTCTTCCTCCCCTTCTTCATATATATGTCTTTCTGCCCTCGCATCCAGAAGTTTATGGGAAGGTTGCATCATTGTATCCGACATTTTCGTCTCCTTTTATAGTTGTGATTGATTTTATTGATACAATCTGATTCTTGGCAGATGCTGGCATTGATGTTGCGGTGTGAACAACAACATATGTTTCACCTGACTTTGTAGAATTTCATGGAACAAATACTGGAGCATTATGATTCAAGTTGTTGTTTGTGTTTGTTGCATGTTTCATATTTGCAGGATCATTGATTGTCGCTGATTGCCTTTGTAATTTTGGCTTTAATTGCTCATCAAAGTCCTCTATTGCAATGTCTTCGTCAATGTGAATCATTATTCTCTTTCCTTAAATACAATTTTTCCCTATACCATTCAAGTTTGAACTCCTTAATTAAAGGAATTCCCCTTATCCTAATTGATTTTAATTGATACTGAATCATTTTTTGCCTTGCTTACTTGCCTGATTTTCATGTATCAATGCCCTAATCCTTTCTTTAAACACATGAACAATTTTGAGTTCAACAAAAAAAAACATTCACATATTCAGAGCTCTCTTCTTTACTACCACTTGTCCTACTGCTTTGTCTAGCCGGCTAAAAGCCAAGGCTAGACTGTGGAATCTTTCTTGCTTTTCTCAACTGTTTGCTAAAGTTTTGAGTGGACTTTCTGGCCGTTTTCTTGCTTTGGTTGTTCTGCTATTCCAAAATTTGTAACTGGAATGTCACACTAGTTAAATAATGCCCTCAAAACTATGTGTTTACTTCTCCTTTTCTACATATCCCTCACTATATGTTTATATTATTCTTTCGTGTATCATGTATCTACAACTTAGTCTGTTATGCTCATTCTTCGTGCTTCTGCACCATTAGTTATGTTATACTTTCTTGTCCTTCCTTAATGCTTCTATATATGCTTTTCCATGTGAATCCCTTTTCCCTTTAAACCCCTTGTGTGAGTATTGTTCTAGGTCATGGTGTCATCATAATCAGTCCCCATTCCCATTCCCTTTCCCTTCAATGTGTTGAGCTCTTATTTGGGTATGTTGGTGTCTTGATCATCATGAGTTTGACTCTTTAAGATTCTGCTCTTATTTGTTTGAATCTGAGCAAGAGGTTAGTGGTGTGAGAGTCTATGCCATGGCTGGGTATGACCACCTCCTGCTGAGGTTTCTCTCTCACTTTACACCTACTCCTAGCTCTTAAGTTCTACCCCCATTTGGTAAGTCATGCTTAGGGACCCTAGAGCTCCCTCTGTACTTGGATGCCTAAGGGCTGGTAATTCCACACATTGCACTACTCTGTTACCACATTCATTATTTAGAGTGTAAGAATTGTGTGAGCTCTTGAAGCTCCTTAGAACTTTGAAACACTCTAATAGAAGGCCTTGGAATCCAGAACCCGGATTTGGTGAAACACATGTATTGGATATCAAGATTGCATTAAGCAATTTGGATCTAGTTGTGGGCTATGATGTATTTTATTTTATTTTTAGCTTTGTAATAAAACATGAGGAATATAGTAGTAAGGGTATGAGAGGGGTTTTTTCGGTTGTTTGCATGCTAAAGGGTAGAAATCATGCCTATAGGACTTTTTACTACTTTGAACCGTGTAGAAATCATGCCAATAGGATTTAATACTTTGAATCGCCTAGATATCATGCCTATAGGACTCTTATTACTTTAAACCACCTAGAAATCATGCTTGTAGGATTTAATACTTAGAATCGCCTAGAGATCATGTCCATAGGCTTGCATTTTTCTGTATTCAAGCATATAGAAATCATGCTTATAGAATTGCATAAAAAAATAGGCAAACATAGGTAACACAACTCTCTTCTGCCTGAAACGGTAAAATAGCATTGAGTAAATAAAGAAATAAAAATAGATATCCTGCCTATATGATCTCAAAACTCGTTTAAGTCGTATAACCAGTAATATGGCAATTATTTCAATGTTTTCAACATAATTCACCCAGACCTATCTGTAAAGAACTTGTCGGTGAAAATTGTTTTCCAACTTTTTGTCTGAAGTTTTATTCATGAGATTATTTTCAAACTCTCGTTTTGTTTATAAACACTTTACTTCTGAAACATTTCTCTAAATAGTTCTAGCGATTTTCCCAAATCTTTCTGAACTTCTACAGGTTTCTGCTTCTTTCAAAATGTGTCTGTGTTGGTCCTTAATTAACAACTTGGTAAAATACTCCAGATCTTGACAATTGGATCAAAGTTGCCTAATGTAGACCTTTTATCTAGTTCTATGTGTTAAACTGATACGTCCGCCACTTAATTTTAATTTAAGACCGAACCATTATATGCAAGTCATACTAAACTAGTTGCTATGCGATTTACGGGGTTTGTACGAGCCTTTGAGTGTTTGTTCGATTCCCCACATATTTGCTATTTGTTTTGATTGACGCCCTAGTATTTTATCCTTTGAAACTCCATGCAAAGAGCCCATCCATTTCTTCCTCTTTTAGGATTAGAAGTGCTAATACCCCAGGACTAATAGGTTGGGGCGGGTACTAGCATGCATTAAGTAAAACGAGACTAATCGCGTTTAAATACCTTAACGGGGTGGGAAGGGTAGAATATGGATATGATGACTGGTGCGCTAATATCTCGTTTGAGAATGATTGCTGGGTATTGCCCCGAAGTGATTCATATTATGTTTAACCCCAGGATCCTTTGTCTCTTTTATTTATTGATATCTTCTTAAATTAGTGTTTTCTTCCACCAAGTTTTTCTCTTTTTCAAAATCACTTGTGTCTTCTTTCTTATAAAAGTCTCAACTTGGTGATGCTTTCTATGTGCAAATTTTACTTGTTTGTTTCTCACTCCTTTAAAATTCACAAATAAGTACGGCCGGGAACCACACTAGTGGATCTTGAGGGGCGTCTAACACCTTCCCCTCGACATAATCTCATGCCCTTACCCGAACTCTGGTTTTCTTTCAAAAAATGTTTTTTTTCTTTTCTATAAGTGTCCTAATACACTATAATCATTAGGTGGCGACTCTTCAAACTCTTCAAACCCGTTTCCTCAAAAAGGAAAAGAGTTTCTTTTTCCATAATGTTGTAAACCTAATTTCTTTGCTTTTGAAAAAGGGGGCACCGACGGCATGGCGACTCTACTGGGGAATTCTTTAAGGCTTTTACCATTACGTGCTTTATGACTTTATTGCTTCCTTAATTGTATTTACTTCCAGTCCTTAATTGTTTCATAAAAAATACTAACTTGGATCTTCATGTTTTCCTTTTCCTTTAATTTCTTCTTTCACTGCCTTATTATTTCAATGCCGTTGTAATTTCGAGCATATATTTAATTTTTACTTTATGAATGTGAAAATACATGCAATTTGCTTCATAATTGTAACTCCATTCTTCAACATCATATTCCACTCGTGCCAAAACAAAGTTTATAGAAACGTATTTAATGAGTGGTTGCGCTCTTCCAATATTGTAACCCCCTAAATATGGTAAAGGCATATTTGCGGTAAAATCAGTCGATCAACTGTGTATTCGACGGTTCCGCGCCTTTTCCTCTTGAGTTGTCCGCTCAAGGGTACCTTGTCTAGCACTTCAAAAGTAGAAACCTTATTCCTTTAAACTTTTCATGCATCATGGTCAGCCCTAGCCGAGTCAGTTATGTTTTCCATATTATGACTCCTTAAGCTAGCTTAAGCCAAAGTCCACCGGGTTTCCTCGAAACCCAAATGGATGCCTCTATGTTATGTGCATTTATTTGGATAACTAAATGCATTATGCTAATTATTGATTTAACTAGTCGATTTTGGTGGAGTTAAGGGTCAAACACTTTATTTTGTAGAAAATAAGGTATGAAGTCCCCAGATTTGGTATGGTATCCAACATTCACCCGAGGTTGCTAAGCTGGTGGGAAGATCTTCATTCCAGAGATCAAACCTTCGTCCGCAAGTACTTAGGGAATTTTCCCTCAGTTTTGGAAATCCAGCCTAACAACAAGATCATAAAGGCTGCCACTTTGTTGGGGATGGTGATCGATCGGTGTTCCACTTCGGAGGTTTGGAAATGACCCATTTGCTAGAAGAGATAGGGGGTCTAGCTGGTATCCCTTGGGAGACTCCGGGTTTGTTTATGCCAGAAAACCGTAAAAGTAGAGGCTTTCATAAGATGATGAGACTCAAGAAAAATCCCAACTTATCTTTCCTGAAGTACTCTTACATACCATTTGACTTCGTGTACGAGAGATAGGGCCACAGCAAGTCTTGTCACACTTACACTAATGAGTTCACCCTCACCTCTTTGCGACACATACATAGGAGGGTCTTTGTGTTCATGTTTTGCTTCTTGGGTATGATAATTTTTCCCACGAAGAAGGCTAGGATCCACACTAAACTAGCCATGGTGACCAAGACCTTAATGGAAGGTATCGCCGGGCAGCCTTTCAGCATAGTACCTATGATCATCGCCGAAATCTATCGAGCCATGGGAAAGTGTCAGCAAGGGGCTCCGAATTTCTAGGGTTGCAATCTGCTACTTCAACTTTGGCTCATAGAACACCGTCAAAAAGGCGAATACAGACAGGAAATCGTCCGCAGGATTGGGATGACCATATCTCTTTTCATCACCCAAAGCAAAGGAACTTCATGCCCAACATGTTCGCCCTTCTAGAGGATGCCAGTGAATGGGTGAAATTGTTTGAAAATCTAAAAGAAGACCAAGTTTAGTGGATGTTTGAGTGGTTCCCAACAAGGGAGTTCATTGTCCGTTCTCGAGACTCACCAATCCTCATACTCATTGGTCTGAGGGGAACTCATCCATATGTCCCTCTCCGGGCCATGAGGCAAGCTGGAAGAAAACAAATCATACCTAGGATAGAGAAAATGAGTCATTTTATGCTGAATTTCAAGACGATGATAGCCCACAGATGTGTCACGCTGAGAATATGTGTCACTGCAAGCTCGTCTTAGGGAAGGAGTCTATTCAACCAGACAGTATCATGACTGGGTGTGTGCCGCACTACATGGGTTGGTTGGAAGATGATCACATTGGTTTGGGTCGTCCAAGATTTGCCCACGATCATAGGATGAGAAAACCAAAGCACAGGTCAAATACAATCATTTGTGCAAGAGGATGCGAGAAAATGAGAATGAACATTGTCAAATACAGGAAGCCCACGAGAAGTTGATCAATAAATGGAAGGACATGGCTGTCAACGCCAACAACAGTTTGGGATATCTGGAGCAAGGTATAATGGAGTGTGAAGGAAAGTTCTTGAAAAGAATTGAAGATTGCTAGAAAGCTGAAGGAAGTGCAGGCGGACATCTGGCTCGAGCTTATCTGCAGTTAGGAATACGCGAGTTGATGCAGCTGTACGAGGGAGGCAAGAGTACCCAATCTGGGGAAGGTCCTTCTGGGACCAAGTAGTTAGGATTTTATTTCATGCTTTATAAATGTAATAAGGCCACTGTCCATTAGTGACATCTTTTATCATTCAGTTGTTTTAAGACTCGTCTTGTTTTATCAATAAAATGAGGCATTTAGCATTATAAGTTCTCCAAATTTAATTTGTCGCTAGGTCAATCTCGGGCCCAATGAGGCACCCAAATTAGGAAACGACTTACTCTATTGCACAACATGTCCAAATACCAATATTATTTTTCAGAATACGCACTAGCTGTTTACCTTTTGTTTATCTTTTATTTTTATTGCCCCTCCCCAAAGGTTAGTTCGTGAATTCTGGCACTATCAGTATACAACAAGATCCAAGGGCCCTCTACCTCCCCCTCCTCCAAGTCCTACCAGAAACAGGAACAAAAGAAAAATGGGAGATGCAAGCACTAGAAAGGAACTTGAGGAAACTTCTCAGAATGCTGCAATCACCAAGGAGACTGCTGCTCATCTTGCGCAAACTTTGCTGAGATTTCGAGTGGAATTGGACCAAGTTCGAAACCTGGCAATCCTATCAATCACTCTTGACGATCCTGATGTTAACACCCAGAACCCTGCACCTCCACAAAACACTCCACAACCTCCAAATGCAACCCACTCATGCCCAAGCCTGCAACACATGCAATAATACTCCACTGCTCATTCTCGAACCACAAAAGACCATAACACTCCTATCTTTGTGGACATTATACCCCACTACACTCAGCCAATCACAAGTGCACCCGAGTCAGATGACAAGGGCTCCCTCATTCAGAATTTGGCTGTTGAACGTGAGAAATTGACTAGCCGGGTCCAAGGTTTTGAAGGTAGCAAAAGTGTTGAAGGATTGAATTATGAAGATCTCTATGTTCAGCCAGATGTTAAGCTCCCGGAGGGGTACAAACCTCCCAAGTTTGAGATTTTTGACGGTACAGGTGATCCCAGGGTCCACTTGAGAATGTATTGTGATAAGTTGGTTGGAGTCGGAAGGGACACGAAAATCCGTATGAAGCAGTTCATGAGGTGTATGAAGGGTGATGCTTTATCATGGTACATTAGCCAGGATGCAAAGAAATGGACAAGTTGGGTGAACATGGCGTCTGACTTTATGGACCGATTTAGGTTCAACACTGAGAACACACCAGATGTTTTCTACATCTAGAATCTAACGAAGAAGCCCACAGAGACCTTTCGCGAGTATGCTACTCATTGGATGTCAGAAGCTGCTAAGGTTAGGTCGGCATTGGAGGAAGAACAGATAAATAGGTTCTTCATTTTTGCTCAGGATCCGCAGTACTACAAAAGGATGATGTTAATAGAGGGCCAAAAGTTCTCCAACATCATCAACTTGGGAGAAAGGATCGAAGAAGGCATCAAAAACAGTATGGTCACTAACCTCGAGGCATTGCAAGCTACCAATAAGGCTTTACAGTCTGGTGGCTCATCAAAGAAAAAGCATGTAAATTCCGTAATGGTTGCGCAAAGGAACAATTATCCTATAAAGTACCAAACCTATCCCTCAGCTCCACTCACATATTAACCCACCATAAATTTAGCACCCTCGCCCACATACCAAATACCACCATCTGCCTACCAATCACCTCCACCACCCACATATCAACCTACCTCACCCCGATATTCCCAACATGAACCTGTATATCAAGAATATAACTCCCAACCTTCTCACTACCCGTCACCCCTTACCCGCCAAAACTTTCCTCGATGTAGATCAAATTTCGACCGTAAACCTCTTAGACAATACACCGCCATAGCCGAGCCAATTGACCAACTATATGAAAAACTTAAAGCGGCCAGTTACGTTACCCATATCCCAACCGTAACTCCAGGAAATCCATCTCAATGGATCAACCCAAACAAGACTTGTGCATACCATTTTGGGATGAAAAGCCAAACCATCGACGAGTGTCCCTCGTTGAAAGACAAGATTCAGAATCTGATTGATAACAAGGTCATTATAGCAAAGGAGCCTGCTTTTAATGTCTGCAAAAACCGTCTGCCTGACCACAAGGGTGGAGGCATCCATATGATCGAGATTGAAGATGATTGGGACCCCAATGGGTCAATCAGTTTGATAACTGAAGGAGACAAGCCTAAGAAGCCAACAATTACCCTCAATCCCATTGTTGTTCAGATTTAGCCCTCTGAGGGTGATGTGGTAAATGTGTCTGTACCGCTCGAGTTTGAAGTGCCTCCTGTAAAGGAACCAAAACCGATTGAGGTTGAGTTCGGGATTCCAAAGTCACCTACACCATTTGAAGTCACTATATTACCTCCCCGGACGCCAATTCCGATTTCTATGACAGACGTGACCCCGTTCAAGTCGAATGTTGTACCTCAGTATTACACTACTGAGGCTAGAAGGAAAGGTAAAACATACATTGGAGAGCCATTTACCGTGCAGGGCATGACTAGGACAGGCAGGGTATACACCCAGAACATTTGGCTGAGTCCAGCAAGCAAGCCTTCGTACGATCTATTGAAACTGGACCCAATAACCTTTGGAGGGAGATACAGGACAAAGACTATTAATTCGTTGAGCAATTGAACAAAACGCCAACACAGATTTTTATACTGGCTTTTCTACAAAGCTCTAAGGCACATAAAAATTCCTTTATGCAAATACCGAGCGAAGTTTATGTTCCCAGCAACATAACAGGAGTCGAAATGGCAAATATGGTGGGACAGGTGTTGGAAAGCCACAAGATCACCTTTCACGAGGATGAGTTACCACCATAAGTGCTCAGTCACAACAAGGCATTGCACATCACTATGCAATGCGAGAATTATTCTATCACCGGGATCTTAGTCGACTGGGGATCCAGCCTTAACATATGTCCGTTAATAACTCTGATGACATTGGAAAAAAGATTGCATGAGATCAAAGATGGAGCTATTAGTGTTAAATCTTTTGATGGGTCTCAAAGATCCACCATAGGAGAAATTAGCCTATGCCTACAGATGGGACCCACCTGGTTCGATGTTGACTTCCAAGCCAAAGTTGTGCCAGCATCCTACAATTTATTGCTGGGGAGATCCTGGATTCATGCCGCTGGAGCTGTGGCCTCAACCCTGCATCAAGCTGTAAAGTTCAAATGGAATCATCAGGAAGTGATCATTCATGGCGATGGTAGCAACCCTATATACAGTCGCCAAACCATTCCGATGATCGGAGGTAAAAGGAGAATAGGTGGAGAAACATGCCACCACATCGAGCGAGTCAACACCATAGACAAAGAAAAGTGGTGGGATAACAAGATTGAGATCATCCTGTACTGGAGTGGGTATGATCCCGGAAAAGGACTTGGCAAAAATCTACAGGGCATCACCAAGCCTATCAAGTTGAAGAAGCATGGTATCACTTTTGGCTTGGGTATGAGTACACCTGGGAGGAGTTCAATCATTGGTCACCACCGTAGCGCAGTCCCTACTACCAATTGGAACACCCTATACCTCAGCTAGAGCAGACCTTTCAGCCGACCGACGTTATATATGAATCAAAGGAAGACGAGGTGCTGGCAGCAATGAAGAACCTGTTTTTGGAGGACAATATGGACTGTTGTGTTATCTGCGAGGAGGAAGGGGAGGAAAGCCCATTCATTCAAGCTATGAACCGAGGAGGACACCTCACCAATTGGCTAGTCAGGACCACTAGTGCCCGGAGAGCTTCAGGGTAGCAAGGCTAAACGACGCATATGCATCACATTTTACTTTTAGTTGATTTTACTTTTCTGCATTGTATTTACTTTTGAAAAGAGCTCTGATGACTCAAACAGTTATGAATTTAATCGAAGGCATTTTTCAAGTTTATTTTTATGTCTCGCTCTTATTATTTTTCTCTATATTTACTTTATTTTTACACAGTATTACTATTACATATCTTGATGATGAACCAACGACTATAACTTGCAACGAGGCAATGCAACAAATGGACACAGATTAAGAAGAGGATGAAATACTAGAAGAGGTTGGTAGAGAGGTCAAGAATTTTGAGAACAACCCTAAGTCCAACTTGGACGAAACTGAGGTTGTTAATCTGGAAGACTCAAAAAATGTCAAGGAAACACGAATCAGCGTACATTTGTCACCACCAGAAAAGAAAGAGTACACAGAGTTCTTAATAGAGTATGAAGACGTCTTTGCATGGTTCTACGACGACATGGCCGATCTCAGCACATTCATTGTGGCTCACAAGCTGCTGACAGATCCGGCGTGCCCGCCGGTAAAATAGAAGATCGGAAAATTCAAGCCAGACATGAGTTTGAAAATCAATTGAAAATCAAAAGAAGAGGTTACCAAGCAAGTCAAAGCCAGGATTCTTAGAGTGGTAGAATATCCGACATGGTTAGCCAACATCGTGCCAGTGCCAAAGAAAGATGGGAAAGTTAGAATCCAAGAAAGTTGTGGATCACATGGAAGATTTGAGGAAATTCTTCAACATATTGAGGAGATACATTTTGAAACTAAATCTAGCCAACTGTACATTCGGAGTTCCCACTGGAAAATTACTGGGTTTCATTGTGAGTCGCCGGGGAATAGAATTGGATTCGTCAAAGGTCAAAGCCATTCAAGATTTGCCATCATCGAAGAGCAAGAAGTAGGTAATTAGTTTTTTGGGAAGACTCAACTATATCAGCTGGTTCATAGCCCAGTCCACTGTCATTTGTGAACCCATCTTCAAGATGCTAAAGAAGGATGTCACCACTAAATGGACTGATGATTGTCAAAAGGCTTTTGACAGAATCAAGGAATACTTGTCAACGCCGCCAGTCTTAGTCCTACCCGACCCAGGGAGACCTCCATTGCTTTATCTTGCAGTATTGGATTGGCCATTTGGTTCTGTTTTGGGAAAACATGATGAGACGGGAAGAAAGGAGCAAGCCATCTACTACCTCAGCAAGAAGTTTACCCCGTACGAGGCTCGGTATTCCTAATTAGAATGCACTTGATGTGCTCTAAGCTGGGTAGCTCAGAAATTGAGGCCCTACTTTTGTGCTTACACCACCTATCTCATATCCAGGATGGCCCTATTGAAATATATCTTTCAGAAGCCCATGCCTACGGGCAAGCTCGCCAAATGGAAACTACTGTTAAGTGAGTTCAACATTGTTTATGTTACCCAAAAGGCAGTCAAAGGGCAAGCTTTGGCAGATCACCTGGCCGAGAATCATGTAGGAGGAGAATACGAACCTCTAAAAATGTATTTTCCTGATGAAGAGGTAGCTTTCATAGGAGAAGACATCGCAGAATCCTATGACGGTTGGAGGATGCTTTTCGACCGAGCCGCGAAATTCAATAGATTTGGTATAGAAGCAGTCCTGGTATTTGAAACTGGTCAACATTACCCAGTATCCGCCAAGCTCAGATTCACATGCACCAACAACATGGTAGAGTGCGAAGCCTGCATCTTAGGGCTCAAACTGGCGCTTGACATGAACATCCAGGAACTATTGGTGATCGAGACTCGGACCTACTCATACATCAAGTTCAAGAAGAATGGACAACCAAGAATTCCAAGATACTCCCTTACCTACATCATATACAGGAGTTGTGGAAGAGATTTAGAAAGACGGAATTCCAGCACGTCCCCAGAATACAGAATGAGTTCACTCTTAGCTACTTTATCATCTATGATCCAGCATCCAGACACAAACTTTATTGATCCCATCCAGGCCAAGATTCACGACCAACCAGCTTATTGTGCTTATGTCAAGGAAGAAGCCGGTGGGAAGCCTTGGTTCCATGATATCAGATAATATTTGACAACAGGAGAATACCCACAACTTGCCAATGCTACTCAGAAACGCACACTCCGGAGGTTATCCAACAATTTCTTTCACAGTGGAGGAATATTATATAGGATGACTCCCGATATGGGATTACTAAGATGTGTCGAGGCAAGAAAAGCATCCAAACTATTGGAGGAAGTGCACGCAGGGACCTGCCGACCGCATATGAATGGTTTTGTTTTGGCAAAGAAGATACTCCGAGCAGGGTATTTTTGGATAACTATGGAAACAGGTTGCATCCACTATGTCTGGAGATTCCACCGTTGTCAGATACATGCAGACATGATAAAAGTACCTCCAAACGAGCTTACTGCAACAATCTCACCATGGTCGTTCGCCGCTTGGGGAATGGATGTTATTGGACCAATCGAACCAGCCGCATCAAATGGGCACAGGTTCATCTTAGTGGCAATTGATTACTTTACCAATAGGTTGAAGCAGCATCCTACAAAGCAGTTTCCAAGAAGGTTATAGCAAATTTTTTCGTGACTGTATGGTTTGTCGGTTCGGAATTCCAGAATCAATCATCACCAACAATGGTTCTAATCTCAACAGCAACCTGATGAAAGCAATGTGTGAAACATTCAAGATTAAAAACAAAAACTCTACCGCTTACAGACCTCAGATGAACGGAGTTGTAGAAGCAGCCAATAAGAACATCAAGAAGATACTAAGGATGATGATCGAAAGGCACAGCCAATGGCATGAGAAATTGTCGTTTGCCTTATTGGGATATTGTACCATGGTTTGCACATCAACCGGGGCCACTCCCTACATGTTGGTCTATGGTACAGAGGCAGCCATCCCCATCGAGGTAGAAATTCCCTCCTTGAGGGTCATACAAGAAGTAGAGTTAGATGATGCAGAATGGGTCAAAAGTCGCTACAAGAAATTAGCCCTCATAGACGGAAAGAATGAATGCGGTTTGTCACGGTCAATTATCAGAATAGGATGTCCAAAGCCTTCAACAAGAGAGTTAAGCCAAGGAAATTCACACCATGACAGCTGGTATTGAAGAAAATATTTCCGCATCAAGATGAAGCCAAAGGGAAATTCTCTCCTAATTGGCAGGGTCCGTACATGGTTCGTCGGGTTCTAACTGTAGGAGCCCTTATTCTTGTAGAAATGGACGAAGAAGTCTGGCCGAAGCCAATCAACTCGGATGTAGTGAAACGATACAACATTTGATCGTATGCTTTTCTTTCATAATGTAATTTGAACTACGCCTGACCCGATTCCCGTTTAAGAGGGGATACGTAGGAAGCCCTATGGGTTTAGTCACCCTTTAATAAAAATTCCACATTTCCCCCAATATTGGAACTGGGGCAGAATTTTGAGGAGCTCCCTCAAAATTCCGAAATCAATTTATCAGTCTCCTCACCAGCGCCGACCCAGTAAACTGGGGAAAATTTTTGAGAAGGACCCTCAAAATTCCGAAACCGGTCTGCCTTCATTTATTCAGCACAGCCATCAGCCAGCGTCAACCCAGTAAACTGGGGCAGAATTCTGAGGAGGACCCTCAAAATTTCGGAACAAGCAAGGTTGTCGTGTCTTTAAATCACGTTGTAGTTGTTGGTTCATCCAAAATAAACAATTTTCTCAATTTATACTTACATTATATTTACTAAATCATGCATAAATGTCATCCGCATCACTGTCGTTTAACAACGTTACCCCAATGGTGCGTAACATCAAGGTCCAGGCGATACGATCTAACCTTTCCCCCTCACAGAACTCATAATTTTCTTTGAATGCAGGCACTCCTGATCGCAAATTATTGAATACATTCATACACTCGTACTCTTCAAAGTTGAAAGTCTCAGAACGATCGCTCATTCGCAAGTTTACTATCTACAACCAACATCCCCAGAAGTCACAATCACAACCATCTATCAACTAAAAGAACTTACTACTGTTCATTTCTTTACATTTTCGCACTACATAAGGCTATTTATCTGCCTTTCGAGGTTAAGCTCTATCTCCATCTTGCATAAGGCTATTTATCTGCCTTTTGACACTAAGCTCTGTCTCCATCTGCATCTTTGTATAAGCCTATTTTCTGCCTTCCGAGGTTAAGCTCTACCTCCATCTGGCATAAGGCTATTTATCTGCCTTTCGAGACTAAGATCTGTCTCTATCTGCACTTTTGCATAAGGCTATTTATCTGCCTTCCGAGGTTAAGCTCTACCTCCATCTTGCATAAGGCTATTCTTCTGCCTTTCGAGACTAATCTTTGTCTCCATTTTCATTGCATAAGGCTTTTCTCTGCCTTCCAAGGTTAAGCTCTACCTCCACCCTCCACAAGGCTATTTATATGCCTTTCGAGACTAAGCTCTGTCTCCATCTGCACCTTTGCATAAGGCTATTTTCTGCCTTCCGAGGTTAAGCTCTACCTCCATACTGTATAAAGCTATTTATCTGCCTTTTGAGACTAAGTTCTTTCTCCATCTACATTGCACATGGCTACCTATATGCCTTCACCGGTTAAGCCCTACCTCTATCCTGCATAAGGTTACCTATCTGCCTTTCGAGACTAAGCGTTGTCTCCATCCTGCATGGTTGAAATATCGTTGCTTTATTTTTTGAACGACTGAAAGAACGCCACCCTTTGCATTCATTTGGCTGAAAGATTTCTACCTTCTCATGCGCTGAAAGATCGCAAATTATTCAAAGGCGTCTTAGTTCGGAGACACCATCCGCATAGCCTAAGAACACCATTTCTTGGCCTACAAATCTTTACTTTTATGCTCTTCATGGCCAGGACATCATAGTCCGAGGACGTCATTCCAATCGTCCGACCACACCATTTACGGTCCAACGGGAATTTGCATCATGTTTAAATTATGTACAATATACACTAAATTGCTCATTTATAGGTACACTGGCTAGCAAACAGCCGTCTCAGCAGGAGCTCTTCCACACCAGTATTCCGCAACCCGCTCGACTTCATAACCTGTCCCAAATTAGACCATCGCGCCTATTCTTTTCATAATCCCCAACATTGGTTCCTGAACTACATAACCTGATTCCTGTAAAACCAGGGATAAATAGGCAGCTCAAAAACCGGAGCGCAGTCAAAATTCTTTCACAATCGCCAATTCCAGTCAAAATTGGTCATCTTATCTTTTACCCGACAACTCTTTCATCCTCCTCAGGTAAAGAGGGGCAGCTGTTAATACCCAATTTTTTCCTATATATATTTTTATATTTAAATTAGTCTTAAAATAACATATGTATGCATATATGAGCATCCCAAAAGATTTTGGCACTTTTAAGGAATTTTAAAACTAACTTATGGCCTATTTTACACCACAAATCCCAATAATTATTCTTCAACCCTTGTAATAATTATTCTTAAACATAACTGACTTTTGCATAAAAATATAATTTACATGATTTTTGCATAATTTTATGAGTCTGTTTACTATTTTTAAAATTAAATTGTATGAAATTACAATTTTAGGTCATTTCCTAATTTAGTAGCAATTTTAAATTACAAAATCAATACCAATATTTTTAAATTAATATTTACATATTTTGTACTAACCTCGTGCTTTTAATTTAATATTAACATATTTTACTATTTTTATAAATTCAAAAGGGAAAAATGACTATTTCAATTTTGGCCTCAATTTTATTTCAATTGCAGCCCTAATTGCACCCCATTTTAACCCCAATTCCCAACCCAATTAAACCCATCGGTCCCAGGCCCAAACCTAAGCCATGCCCGACCCACCTACCTCATTCAATCTCGACCGTAGATCATTTAGATTAATGGTTCCCATTTACCCTTCCTAAATTAATCCAAACGACCCCTAAATACCCCTCTCATTTGCCTCACTCGTCTCTATCTCTCTATCTACTATTCTCTCTAGAACCTTTCACCTCCCCTCCTCTCCGATGAGTTCCCTTCATCTTCTCCGCCTACTTTCTGACCTGAATCCTTGGTGGTTTCACCACCCACCAGTCTCCTATGGCGCCTCACGCTTGATTACCGAAGTCCCATGACTTGACCACGAAGATTTGAATCTGGACCTTTGTCGATTCAAGTTCTACGGCCATCTTCGGCTCAAATCCAGCGTATACTAGACCTATGAGTCTATCTCTCACTCGTTCGACTCGGACCAGCCCCTTTCCAGGCCTCTCTCATTTCTAGGGCTTCTCAAAAACCCTATGCCATTTCCAGGTTTCTTATTTCTCTCTAGATCTGATTTAGATCCGTGCTATTTCTGAGGTTTTCAAAGGTTTTCCTACATCTTTTTCAAATTTTTTGCTTTCAAAAATTGTTTGTCTTCTCAAACTTATGGTTTCTTTGATTTTACTTGTTCTACTGTGATTTTCACGTGGTGTTCTCATTGTATTTGCTCAGCTATAACTCCTAGGTGTTTTTACCATGATTTCTATGTATTTTGTTTTACTATGTTTCCTCCTAAGGTTTCCATGTGATTTCTTTTACCGTGTTTGCTCTCATTATTGCTGAGAAATATTTATGTCCCTTTGGATTTTCTGAGTTTGCTTTGCCTGATTTATGTGCTTTTGTCGCTGCATTTGATCAATAGCGGAAACCCTAGAATTTGGGGGTTTTCAGAACACTTTTGTGTGATTGGTTTGCTTCCCGTGTCTGAACTAGTTTGATTTAAAAAGCCCTTATTTCTAAAGTTCATCTCATGTTCTCCATGAGATTATGATTCTTGCTAAACTTTGCAAGACCTTCTATCAAATTTTTCTCATGCTATCTGACACTCTCTTTTATCTATATTCTTTTATTCACTGATTTTTAATCGCATGACCACTTTGTTTTGATTAAACCCAGCCTTGCATGTTTAAATTTTATGCACTCTTTATAGTTAGACATCTCCTTCTCAAAATAACCTCTAATGTTAGGGATTGGTTTCAGACTGCCATTGTGCGAGCTTGATTGATTTTTTCCTTGTCTAATTTGAACCTATTTTCTGACTTGGTTCATTATTGATTTCGAATCTTTGATTCCCTGATTTACTATGGACTAGTTGATTTATTTCCTTCCTTATTTACCTAACAGCGTATTTCAAAGCCTCCCTTATGTATTTACCCTTTATTGTATGTTATGCACAATGGGTTACTTGATTCTCTTTCCTTAAATAAGATTTCGCCCTTTACCATTCAAGTTCGAACTCCTTAACTAAAGGAATTCCCCTTCTCCTGATTGATTTTAATTGATACTAAATTAATTTTGGCCTCGCTTACTTGTCTGATTTTCAAGTATAAATACCCTACTCCTTTTCTTTAAACACACGAATAATTTTGAGTTCAAAAAAACACATTCACATACTCAAAGCTCTCTTCTTTACTACCACTTGTGCTACTACTTTGTCTAGCCGGCTGAAAGCCAAGGCTAGACTGTGGAATCTTTCTTGCTTTTCTCAAGTATTTGCTAAAGTTGTGAGTGGACTTTCTAGCCGTTTTCTTGCTTTGGTTGTTCTGTTGTTCTAAAATTTGTAACTGGTATGTTCCTCTAGTGAAATAATGCCCCCAAAACTATATGTTTACTTTTCCTTTTCTACATATCCCTCACTATGTGTTTATATTTTGCTTTCTTGCGTCATGTAACTACACCTTAGTCTGTTATACTCTTTCTTCATGCTTCTGCACCTTTAGTTCTGTAATACTTTCTGTCCTTCCTTAATGCTTATGTATATGTTTTCCATGTGAATCCCTTTCCCTTTAAACCCCTTGTGTGTGAGTACTGTTCTAGGTCATGGTGGCATCCTATTGCTATCCATGACTTGGGACTAGGTTCTCTCGAACCTTCACTCAAATCAGTCCCCACTCCCTTTCCCCTCAATGTGTTGAGCTCTAATTTGGGTCTATTGGTGTCTTGATCATCATTCCGACTTGAGTTCGACTCTTTAAGAGTCTGCACTTATTTGTTTGAATCTGAGCAGAGGTTAGGGGTATCACAGTCTATGCCATGGTTGGGTATGACCACCTTCTGCTGAGGTTTCTCTCTCACTTTACACCTACTCCTAGCTCTTAAGTTCTACCCCCCTCTGGTAAGCCATGCTTAGGGACCCTAAAGCTCTATCTGAACTTGGATGCCTAAGGGCTGGTAATTTGACACATTTCACTATTATGTTACCACATTCACTCTTTAGAGTGTAAGCATTGCATGGGCTCTTGAAGCTCCTTGGAACTTTGAAACATTCTAAGAGAAGCCTTGGAATGTGGAACCCATATTGGGTGAAACACGTGTATTGGATATCAAGATTGTATTAGGCAGTTTGGATCTAGTTGTGGGCTATGATGTATTTTATTTTATTTTTGGCTTTGTAATAGTAACTTTGTAATAAAACTTGAGGAATATAGTAGTAAGGGTATGGGAGGGGTTTTGTTTTTGGTTGTTTGCATGCTAAAGGGTAGGAATCATGCCTATAGGACTTTTTACTATTTTGAGTCGCCTAGAAATCATGCCTATAAGATTTATACTCGGAATCGCCTAGATATCATGCCTATAGGACTTTTACTACTTTCAACAACCTATAAACCATGCCTATAGGATTTAATACTTTGAATCACCTAGAGACCATGTCCATAGGCTTGTATTTTTCTGCATTCAGGCATATAGAAATCATGGTTATAGAATTGCATAAAAAGAAATAGGCAAACCATAGGTAACACAACTCTCGTCTGCCTAAAACGGTAAAATAGCATTGAGTAAATAAAGAAATCAAAATAGATATCCTGCCTATACGATCTCAAAACTCGTTTAAGTCGTATAACCAGTAATCTGGAAATTATTTCAATATTTTCAACATAATTCGCCAGACCTTTCTGTAAAGAACTTGTCGCTAAAAATTATTTTCCAACTCTCTGTCTGAAGTTTTATTCAAGAGATTATTTTCAAACTCTCATTTTTTTTATAAACACTTTACTTCTTAAATATTTCTTTAAACAGTTCCAGCAATTTTCCAAAACCTTTCTGAACTTCTGCAGATTTTTGCTTCTTTCAAAACGTGTATGTGTTGGTCCTTAATTAACAACTTGGTAAAACACTCCAGATCCTGACAATTGGATCCAAGTTTCCTAATGTAGACCTTTTCTAGTTCTATGTGTTAAACTGATCATCCGCCACTTAATTTTAATTTAAGACCAAACCAGTATATGCACGTCATGCTAAACTAGTTGCTATGCGATTTACGGGGTTTGTACGAGCCTTTGAGTGTTTGTTCGATTCCCCACTTATTTTCTATTTGTTTTGATTGACGCCCTAGTATTTTATCCTTTGAAACTCCATGCAAATCCCCCATCCCTTTCTTCCCCTTTTAGGATTAGAACTCCTAATACCCCAGGACTACTATGTTGGGGCGGGTACTAGCATGCAATAAGTAAAACGAGACTAATCGCGTTTAAATACCTTAACGGGTGGGAAGGGTAGAATATGGATATGATAACCAGTGCGCTAATATCTCGTATGAGAATGATTGCTGGGTATTGCACCGAAGTGATCCATATTACGTTTAACCCTAGGACCCCTTGTCTCTTTTATTTATTGATATCTTATTAAAGTAACGTTTTCATCCACTAAGTTTTTCTCTATTTCAAAATCACTTGTGTCTTCTTTCTTACAAAATTCTCAATTTGTTTATGCTTTCTATGCGTAAATTTTACTTGTTTATTTTTCACTCATTTTAAAGTCACAATTAATCACGGCCAGAAACCACATTAGTGGATCTTGAGGGGTGTCTAACACCTTCCCCTCAAGATAATCTCAAGCCCTTACCTGAACTCTGGTTTTCTTTCAAAAAATCTTTTTTTCTTTTCTTTAAGTGTCCTAATACGCTATAATCATTAGGTGGAGACTCTTCAAACTCCTCAAACCCGCTTTCTCAAAAAGGAAAAGAGTTATTTTTTCCATAATGTCGTAAACCCAATTTCTTCGCTTTCGAAAAAAGGGGCATCGACACCACCTCCATGGGTCAACCTCCTCGCTGCACCTTCACTGAAGCTATATCCTTTTATCTCAACTTTCGAACCTGACGACCCAAAATAGCCACTTGTTCCACATCAAAGGTCAAATCATCATCCAACTGAACCATGCTAAAGTTCAAAATATGAGACGGGTACCCAACATACTTCCAGAGCATAGAAACATGAAATACCGGATGCACGCTTGACAAGCTAGGTGGCAAGGCAAGCATATACGACACCTCCACATCCTCCTAAGTACCTCAAAAGGCCCAATGAACTGCGGACTCAACTTCCCTTTCTTTTCAAATCTCATAACACCCTTCATGGGCGAAACCTTCAGCAAGACCTTCTCACCAACCATGTAGGACACATCTCGAACCTTTATGTCCGCATAACTCTTCTGACGCGACTGCACTGTACGAAGCCTCTCCTGAATCACCTTCACCTTCTCTAAGGCATCTTGAACCAAATCTTTCCCAATAGCCTAGCCCCATCGAGCTCGAACCAACCAACCGGAGATTTCAATTAAATTAAAGAAACTTATATAGGCGTCGAAGAAATTTTTTGTTCTGTATTTTTCTTTATTAAATTATCCAATATTTAGTATAATTACATTATTAATAGGTACTTGTATTAGCATATTACTTTGTTTGATATTTTTGTCTTCTCACTTTCTTTTTGTAATACAGTAGGAGATATATATTTTATTATTCTTGAAATAATATTTTATTTTAAATTTTAGTCTATTATTCTCAATAGTAATGTCTGAATTTTAATAAATGGAATCTCTATTAAACTAAATGGAATTACATAAGCGTCGAATACCTTTCTTGTTCTGTATTTTTTTATTATTTTATTATATTATCCAATATTTAGTATTATTGTATTATTAATATAAATTTTTATGAGCATACTATTTGGTTTAATATTTTTATTTGTTTGCTTTCTTTTTGTGAAATAATAGAAGATATATATTTAAAAATTTATTCTATTGCTATCAATACTATTATCTTAATTTTAATGAATAAAATCTCAAATTAAATTAAAGGGACTTATATACGCATCGAATAACTTTTTTGTTCTATATTTTTCTTGACTATATTATCCAATATTTAGTATTATTATATTGATGATAGAAATTTTTATTAGCATATTACTTTATTTAATATTTTTCTCTAGTACTTTCCTGTAATATAATAAATGATATATATTTTATTACTACTGAAATATTTTTTTATTTAAATTTTATTCTATTGTTCTTTTATCCTTTTTGTAAATTTTTCTGTATTCTTGTTTAAATATGTCTTTATTTTGAGGTTCTGCTAAATTGCTGCCCTGCGTAGGGCTGTCCTAAATATTCGGAAACTCTCACCATTCAATCACAACAACTCTAATTTCCCATTGTTTTCTTATTTGTTGAGTAAATTCCATAGTTTTCTCTGACGATTAAGTCGGAAACTTGATATATCTACTCATTTTTACCCTTTTCCATTGTTTTCATCTTGTTTTTCTAATTTCTTCCCTCACATTAAAGAAGAAATTTATTATCTGGTTCTCGATCAGCTTCAGAGATCAAACAGCAGTGTCATTAGGTTGTCTTCTATTTGAACTTCAAGCAATCAATTTTTGTCATGTCAAAACAACATCCACTTTTCTTTACCACATGCGATATTTATTTTACGGATAACTCTATCTACCAAAATTTAGATTAAATAAAAGTAAATCAACGAGGTGATCTAGAAACAAGATCATTTTTCTTTTGCATGGGAGATGACTTATCATCTTCTAATTGTTTCCATATCTTTGACATCTAAAGGGTTAATTATTGTTCGTAGTGTTCTCAAAGATCTGGAACGTAATCTAGTTTTGTGTATTTGTTTAAATTCAATTTTTTATACTAAGAAGATTCGTACATAAAGATAACGTTGGTAAATTCTAAGTTAAGAAGAAAGGACAGTCATCGTTAGAGAGATGGAATATTCAATTAAGCTTAATATACGAAAATGAGTACTATAATTTGAATTATTTTTAAATACATCATGATTAATTTGTTCCTACTGATGTAATATAAAAGGGTGCCAAGCCAAGATGGTGGCACAGGGATTCACAGTGGATTTGAGTAAGCCACTCGTTTTCCAGGTTAGATCTCTTTACGTCTTTATATTTTCATACAAGAATTTGCATTATTTTCGAGAGAAACTTTCATGTTTTTGCTTCCTTTTCCAACTTTTCTAATAAAGCACCAACTTTTAATAGGTCGGCCATCTTGGAGATGCATACGAGGAGTGGGTTCATCAGCCAATTATCACCAAAGAAAGCCCTAGATTTTTTGCAAATGGACTTTTAGAGGTAATTTTAAAGTTATAGAGTTTTAGAACAAGATAGATTGTTTTGATAGTAAGCAAACCCCACTTACAACCGAGAAGTTGTGAGTTCGAGTCTCCCCAAGAGCAAGGTGGGAAGTTCTTGGAGGGAAGGATGCCGGATTTCTATTTGGAAACAGCCTCTCTACCCCATGTAGGGGTAAGGTATGCGTACATACTACCCTTCCCCAGATCCCACTAAGTGGGATTATACTGGGTTGTTGGTGCTGTTGTTATAGAGTTTTACATGTCTATACTAGTTTAAAAAGTTATTTACATAAATATTGAAGATTTCCTAATTATATACAAAATAATGTCTTAGAATCTAATCTTCCCTTTTTTTTTCCTCCCTCTTTGCATACAAAGTCTAGGCTCATATTCTCTGCCCCTCGAAACATTAAGGTTTTCTTCTATGAGCATGGACCGATTAATGGTACAGTTCAAAGGAAAACCATTTGAACAATAATGACCATATGTTTGCTTGTTAAGAAAGTTCCTTTGTTTACAATTTTAGAGTTGCAACGCAATTGATATAGCGAATCTTCATTGATAACCATTAAAAAGCTTCGAAACTTTAAATTTGAAAATCAAATTTTGTAAAATTATTATTTATTTGGATTGGGTGTTGTTGCAAATGATTGGGAATACCCTTTGGAGTTTATATCTCAATTTTGAGAGAATTTGGTAAAGATTCGATGTGGTTTTGGTCGAAATTTTGTATTGAAACTCGAAAAAGAAGACTATACAAATTTTTATGTCAGGTGTAGAAATGACATATAAAATATATACTAACTAATTGTTGACAGGGGCGGAGCTACCCTTGTCCGAGAGGTGACAACTGACACACATTCGTCGGAAAATAACACTATGTAGATAGGTATTTTGAAAAAAATATTGAATATATAGAATGGGTTGACAACCCTTGACACAAAACAAACTCCCAGTCTAATGGTCAAGGGGTGTCAAAAGTGAGGGAAGGTTGCAAGGTTCATTCCCTATTCCAGCATAATTTTTATTTATTTAATTTTTTTGGCTTCTTATTTAGATTTTAACATCCCTTTTTATAAATTCTGGCTCCGCCACTAACTAATATCTGGTTTAACAAGAGCAATTTGACCAATAAGGAGTTACATGGGCACATAGAATAGTTGCGATTTTTACTTTACTAAACAATGGTATAATATATAGTAAATATAAAAGAATTTGTATAGTATTAAATGAATATTATATAACCGATGGTGTTACAAGAGGTTTTTATGTGAAACAGCTATTGACTCGGACCCCATGGTGGGCAATTCCTTCAGTGTGGGTGCCAGTGGTAGGGTGGTTGGTTTCAATATCTGCAAACAAAGGGCTTCCTTCTCCTCACTTAGCTGCAACTCTTGTTGCTGGCATCTTTACTTGGACATTGCTCGAGTACTCTTTACATCGTTTTCTTTTTCACATGAAACCATCTGGATATTGGTACCTACCTACCTACCTACCTACCATTATATATATTTTTTATATTATAGTATATGTTCATTTCCAAGTTTAAATTAATTATACTGCCAGGGGAAACACACTTCACTATCTTATTCATGGTTGTCACCATAAGCACCCAATGGATGGACTTAGGCTTGTCTTCCCCCCTGCTGCTACTGCTATTCTTCTTCTCCCTGTAAGTTCGTCTTATATTTTTATTCTACATTATATGAAGTTACGTTGTTCTTATATTGTGATATTGTACTATCATTTACTGCAGCTATGGAGTATAGTAAAGGTGTCAGTACCTTTAAACTATGCCCCTGCCTTTCTAGGGGGAGGTTTGTTGGGTTATATCATGTATGACTGCACCCATTACTACTTACACCATGGCAAGCCATTGAAAGGAGTTTCCCATTCTCTCAAGGTACATCTTTTATCCATGAATTTACATTGTATTCTGAATGGTCACGTCTAGTATATATACATTTTTTTTATTTTGCACCGGGTGTTCGGGTCTCTTCGAGCCCCGATTAATTCCGGGGTGCACAGGCTCTTGGCAAGGAGTTTTCTGCAAGTACACCACGGTTTACTTAGGTTTTACCCAGTCCGATGGTCTTCAGAAATTTTGCACCCAGTGAATTTCGAACTTGAGACCTTAAAAGGAAGCAAACCCAACATCTAGTATATATACCTGATCAAGTAAAATAGGATAATTATCATGTTAATTATCCTATCACTTATCTTACCTTATGCCATTTTATTTAGTTACATAAACATGATAAAACTTTTTGTAGGAGCCTTTTCTCCCCCTTATGGATTAGGCAGACCATTAAATTTCGGATATCAAATGCTTAAACCAAAAAGAAACATAAAATTAAATGTGAATTACTCATGGTTGTCTCTCATCTCAAATATATTATCTCTTTTCGTCTTTTTGAGCCGGCGGTCTTTCGAAAACACATTCTTTACCCCCTCGGAGCAGGGGTAAAATCTGCGTACACACTATCCTTTCCAGATTTCACTGGATCGTTATTGTTGTTGAATTACTCATGTGTAATTTATTTTTTTACTTTTATTAATGTGTTATTCTTTTTTCGTTTTATTTCCTTGGTGTGATTGAATTATAGAGATATCATATGGACCACCACTTCAAAGTTCAAGATAAGGGATTTGGAATCACTTCAGACTTTTGGGACAAGATCTTTGGTACAATACCTCCAAAATCTAGCAAGAAAATTGGATGAATTAAACTTAAGCTGGAGAAGTTTCTCATGAGCTGCTACAAACTTTTGTTCTCAAAACTATAAATATGAAAAATTGCTCTTAATGTAACTAATCTAACAAGTATAGTATATGTTTTGTTTTCTATTTCTCTTTTTTTGGGGAGGTCAAATTTGTAGCCTATTTTTCTGCTTTTGTTCATTCAAATCTATAATTTCCCTTACTTCTGGTTTTTAAGTCTTTTAGGAATTCTTTCTCGCGAAATACATTAGGGTGACACTAAATGTGGTTCACATTGTAAAGTAGTGTTTCTTGAAGTGTACTATGAGAAAGAAATACTTGGACAATATGTATAGTCTATTACTTATCTTGTCTGTTACTTTTCTATTGTATGCATGTATAATTCAGTATAATCCCACTTAGTGGGGTCTGGGGAGGGTAGTGTGTACGCAGACCTTACCCCTACCCCTGGGTAGAGAGGCTATTTCCAAATAGACCCCCGACATCCTTCCCTCCAAGAACTTCCCACCTTACTATTGTGCAATTAGATTTTAACAATAACCTTCAATATTTATGCAAATTGCTTGGTCATACAGTATATTTGATATGTTTCATCATTGCGTCAAGTAAAATGACACATATCGAATAATAGTATGCTTTTATTAGTGATAACTCTTTTAGTAAGCTTTTCATCTATGGCGCATAATTACTGTTTTTTCTTTTTCGTGTGTGATTTGTATTCTTTTCGAAAGATTCGCTTTGTTAGTTCCTCTAATATGTAATATATGAATTTGATATTTTTGCTTTATTCTTTTTGCGAGTATCCACTGATTACTCTTTCAAATTTATGGCACTGAGATGCATGCACAACTGCTTAATTGCCTGGAGAGATTCTTTGACATTTTTACCCTTTTATCTCTTTTTCTTTTTTTAACAACAATCATATTCGAACCAACTTATGCATATCTTGACTATTCTATAACGGACCTATAATTGCCAACTAGCACAAGTGCTAAATAATTCTACCAACCAAGACTTAGGCTGCTAGAAAAAAATACCTACTAATATTTTTTTTATCATCCGGAAGACTTTACTTCTACTCTGTCATAATTCACAGGGATAATCGCAGCGATACCAATATTCAAATTTTAATCTTTCAATCCTTTTTTCATTGTCTTTGCTGAGACAAAGTGGAGTTTTTTTATTTTTCTATCCATTTTCACAAGAATATCTCCATTTCCTTTATACCGTTTACAAACAAGGTAAAAAGTTAAATCGTTTAATTAGTATGTTCTTTGTATGGGTCAGAATACGACCCTGTGATAATTAGCAAAATTAGTTATACCTTAAACTAATTCTTAGTTAATAAATAGTATAACCACTTATTAATCACGCTACCCGATAGTCACCTGGCTCGATCAACAAGGCCACGGCCCATCCGCCATCATAAGGACGGAACCTCAATGTGGTCACGGCTATTTATCGCCAGCTCACACAGCTTACAGCTATAAATACTAAGAGAAATAACCCTAAATTGGGGGGCTTCTTCTTCTTCATCACTACTTTCAAGAAAAGGGGAACATGATTGTAAGGCTTTAAACCTATCTATGGAGAGGCAGACCAAATCGATACTATCAGTAAAAGCTCTCTACACATTTCTCCTTAATTAATAAAACTTGCTTTTCGTTTCTTTCACTCGGTCCCTTGACTTATTACGATCTGCTACGATTGGCCCTCGATTTATTTTGATTGTTTTATGCTTGTAAAGTATACGATAACTTTGAGCTAAACAATTTGGCGTCGTCTGTGAGGATTTCATAGCAGAATCGCGTAGTTCTTCCCTGGACCAAAAGAAAAAAATGCCAAAGAACAACCCATCTCAAACAAGCTAAAGCGGTATATTGGACAAAGGGAACGCGAAGATCTCAAATCAAGACTCAACTCCTCTGTCGCTCCTCTCTCAGATAGTGCAAGAAGAAGAAGAAGCAATCCCCCCCTCCTGAGGAAGGGTCTTGGTAAAGTATCACCCGCGTCCCTGATACGGGACCTAGCTGGAAATCGGCATGAAGGGATCTCGAAACGAGAGTCACCTCAAGCCAGCCTACAAACCCCGGTTGGGAAGATATCACGTGATCTTCCCAAGATCTCGAACCAAAACCGAGCTTCAGCTCTCAAACACCAACATAACAAAACAAGCCACGCACCCTCGCCAACAAAAATTACAGGTTCAACTACGAGTTGAACTGAGACTCCAGGTATGCGCCTTCGCCAACCAAAATTATAAGTTCAACTACAAGTTGAACTGGGACTCAGGCTACGCGCCTTCGATATCAAAAATTATAAGTTCAACTACAAGTTGAACTGGGACTCAGGCTATGTGCCTTCAGCATCAAAAATTACAACTTCAACTACGGTTGAACCGGAATTCAGGCTATGCGCCCTCGCCAACAAAAATTACAAGTTCAACTACGAGTTGAACTGGGACTCAGGCTATGCGCCTTCGCCATCAAAATTACAAGTTCAACTACGATCGAACCGGAACTCAAGCTACGTGCCTTCGCATTACAAGTTCAACTACATATTGAATTGGGACTCGGGCTATACGCCTTCTCCGTCAAAAACTACAATTCAACTACGGTCAAACTGGAACTCAGGCTATGCGCCTTCGCCAACAAAAATTACAAGTTGAACTGGGAGTCAGGCTATGCGCCTTCGCCATCAAAATTACAAGTTCAACTACGATTGAACCGGAACTCAGGCTACGTTCCTTTGCCAGCAAAAATTACAAGTTCAACTACAATTGAACTGCGACTCGGGCTATACGCCTTCACCATCAAAAATTACAATTCAACTACGGTTCAACTGGAACTCAGGCTATGCGCCTTCGCCAACAAAAATTACAAGTTCAACTACGAGTTGAACTGGTACTCAGGCTATGCGCCTTCGCCATCAAAAATTACAAGTTCAACTACGATTGAACCGGAACTCAGGCTACGTGCCTTCGCCAACAAAAATTACAAGTTCAACTACGAGTTGAACTGGGACTCAAGCTATGCGCCTTCACCATCAAAAATTACAAGTTCAACTATGGTTGAACCAGAACTCAAGCTACGTCCCTTCGCCAAACAAAATTATAAGTTCAACTACAAGTTGAACTGGGACTCAGGCTATGCGCCTTCGCAATCAAAAATTATAAGTTCAACTACGGTTTAACTGGAACTTAGGCTATGCGCCTTCGCCAACAAAAATTACAAGTTCAACTACGAGTTGAACTGGGACTCAGGCTATGCGCATTCGCCATCAAAAATTACAAGTTCAACTACGACCGAACCGGAACTCAGGCTACGTGCCTTCGCCAACAAAAATTACAAGTTCAACTAAAAGTTGAACTGGGACTTAGGCTATGCGCCTTCGCCATCAAAAATTACAAGTTCAACTACAATTTGAACCAAGACTCAGGCCAGGCACCTTCACCAACAAATCCAACAAGTTCGACCTCGCTCGAGCCATGAGGCTAGACACCTTCGCCCCCAAATCTGATGACTCTGGCCAAACACCTCGCTTATCGAACTCGGCAAAACTAGCCTACAGCAAATTGGGGCATAGGTCAAGCACCCTCGCAATTCAAGTAAGTACTCCCAACTCAAACTACGATTGGGGCCACGTAAAGTTTGGCCGCGATCAAACTACTAGGCCGCATTTTTACCATCACGGTCGATAGTTCGATCGCGCCCGAACTAGGACTAAGGCTAAGTGTCGTTATCGCCAAATAACGGCTACAACTCGCCCACACCAAGTCAAAGAAGCAAGACCGTCAAAAATCGAAAGTCAACACGCCTACTAGAGTCGTACTCTAAGGCAAGTCACCCCTTGAACACGTGAAATAGAAAAATCTAAAAGAAAAGAAGGGAAGACACAAAATAAACACAAGACCAGCAATGGAAAAAGTAAGCTTATATAAATATTTACAAAGTCATGTGCCCGCAGCGCCCGCTTACACTCGGCCAGGGCCGATTGGTACGAAGAAAAGAAAAAATATCTAAAAATATCCAAATGCCAGATGACGAACAAAATAAAAAATACATCAAAGCTTTTCACTCGGCGTCACCCATGCCACCATCAGCACCATCATCAGCCCCTGGCGTCGCACAATCAATACGGGCTTCACGAGCCCTCTGATGGGCTGCCTTAATAGCAGCTTCGGGCATGATGCCAGCCTCCCACAAGTTCGTATATACATCACGTTAGGCCTCGAAAAACTTCCAAAGCTCACGAGTCTGGTTGGAAGAGTCAACCTGGTCCCCTAGGCGCTGATTCTCCCCATCCAAGGTTGTGATCCAATCCGTCGTGGCTGGGGCGTCCCTCTCATAGACATCAATGTGGTCCTCTAGCCCCGCCTCTCTAAAAGTCGCGGCAGCTCTCTCCATGGTCCGCTCCTTCTCATGGACGCGGATCACCGCCTCCAACGCCCCAGTCCTCAATGAGGCAAACCTGGCTTGTAACTTTAAAGCGGTAACCTCATTCTCCAAAGCAACCCCACCTTCTCTTTCAAGGTCGCAGAGGACTCCTCTTCTATAGCTTGACTCTGGCGCACCCTCTCAACTGCAGCCTTCCTTTCATCCTCAATCTCCTCGTCATTTTGGCGAAGCTGCTCCTCGAGGGCACGTATCCTGTCAAGTGCCTCCTTCATTTGAAGCTCTCGCCTCGCTAGCTCCTCAACCAAGGCCCGGCTACAGGGGTCATTCCTCAGGCGCTCATGCATCTCACAACATCGATCTCGGTAGCGGCAGTACTTCTCCAATGTCTTCAAAAAGATTCCTCTGCGGACATTGGCTCAACGGATGCCCTCCACCTCCAATAGATAAGACTGCAAAGCAAAGACAACGATTAAAGTAAAAATAAACTAATCCAAGAAGAAAGTAGAAGAATGTCATCATACGTACCCTCAGGCCCATCACGGTCACCTCGTTCATCAATTTGACCTCCGTAACATTCCTTAACGACGTGCTTTCCACCTCCGAGAACAACACCTCTGACAGCGGCACCAAGTTGTTTCCTTGAAGCAATAAGTTCTGCTCTGTGGGAATCTCAACGTAGTGCAGCCGCCCCTCTACACGCACCATCGAGCTGGTGAAGCCTTCATGGAAAGAACGGACATCCTCTGGCTCCAAGTCAGACTCGGACTCATATTCACCTCCTGCAGTGCCCCTTCCGCCTTCTGCCACAGCCGCCGAAGGAGCGCTCGATTCTCCAATAAAAGAAGTCGATGAGGAACTACCTCCTATCTCAGCGACTGGAACAATCAATCGTGTCGCTGAAGCGACAGTATCACCACAGACTGAGCCAACCGGGGCAACCCCCACTATTTGTCCACCCTCAAGGGCGGGCACCGCAGCCGCATTCCTCTCTGCATCCGATGGGGGAGAGTCCAAGTTTATCACCACGGGAAGGGCCAGCGTGAAGGCAAACCTCTGCCTAACTAGTGGCCTATCCTCTTCCCCCTCCTCCTCATGTGAGGGCAACTCCGCCCTAGGATGCACCACCCACGACGGCCCTTCGGTCCAAAGTATGGTCCGTGTTGGGGAAGGTGCTACTGAAGATTTAACTGATGATGCCCTCGGTACTGTGCGCGATATCGGTGCTGCAAGATGAGCAGTCGCACCCGTACGACGGAAGGATAGCTGAGGATCCCTGACACAGCGTGCCCTCCCTGATAATGAAAAACACTATCGGTATACAGAGTTGGAAAGAAGAACGAAACTGAAGGAGAAGTCAAATCCTTACCATTGCAGGCCTGTGGCCATGCCTCTCCCAGAAAGACGTCTATGTGCATATTCCCACTATATGCGGAAGCACGGCCTCAACTCATTCACGTATCCCCGACAGCAGAGCCAGCGGTGATTTATCGGCTACCAAATCAAGACAAGTTAACGCTTATAGGCACGAGACGTAAGGAAGAGTAAAAAAGAGAATTCGACGATAAAAGAAAGCTTACGTACATGGTTCCAAGACTCTGGGAAACCAGGCAGGGACGCCACCAAATGATTGGTTCTAATATAGAAGAAGTGTTCGACAGGGCGAGGTTCAACCACGTCATCCAATTTTGCGGCCAGGCCCCTCGACCCACGAGGTCTCGCTCGAATCATCATGTTGCGGGTCCTCTAGGGGGCGTAAAGGCTAAGTACATGTTGCAGCGTGACCTCCATACCGGCCAACTCTGCATATTTGATAAACATGGCAAGCAACTTATAGAGACAGGAGTAAGCTGGCCAGGGCATACCCTATAGTAGCGGCAAAAGTCTACTACTATCATCGGAAGCGAGAGCCTAAATCCCAACTTAAAGGGATAGGCATAGAAGATGCAATATCCTCTGTTGTCGGTGTGGACCCTCTCCTCGCTTCTACCTAGAACAATATCAGCATAGCCGTCAATGCCCCATTATTTCCGAAGTTGGGCTATTCCAACTTCCCCCATTAGAGGGGCTTCATCCACCGGATCTTCTCCACCATCAGCGGTGAAGTCAGTCGTCGGGGCCCTGAGCAGAGATAAAATCTCGTCTACCGACGGAACCCATTTGATAGCCACCGGTTCTGCAACTCTTATCACCGGAAATGGCCCTTCAGCCACCGGAGGGTTAACCGGAAGATTCACCGTAGAAATATTTTTGGAAGAACTACTTGCCATTGTTGATTAGAAAACGAGAAAAGAGCATGATTCGACGAAATAAATGGGGATTGTAACGAACGAAGAACAAAGATGAAAAAGAACCGACATGAGAGAGAGCTCTTTCAGAAATCTTACTCAGACATTCAACGAAAAGGTGAGAATTAAATACCCCAACCTCTTATTTATAGGAGACAAAAGTGCCTTTCACGAATTTCAATAGCCATCATTAACTACATGACCAACCGCAAAACATTTCAGTTCCACATAGACGTGCGTCATTATGACAAGCTCCACGAAATAGCTTTTCCGTCACCAATAGGCGTTTCACTTCCGAAACGGTTGGAACGACCTGTGAACGCTGAGGGAACGTCTTGTGTACCTTCAATACTTTGGTCATCGCCAAGCGCATAGCAAGCATGTCCTTCCTTTGGCTGTGCAACATGCGAGTCTTCCGCCAAGAACGATGACTATGCCTTCAAATAGACAAAGATTCAAACGCCATCGAGCTCGACCCCACCCGAAATATGTTGAAAGGCTAAGCGCCTTAACCGAGGGGGACGATTCGACCTCCCCCAAACGATGACACAATGACACTAAGATAATATCAACACCCCACAAGGATAGAGGCCATCGCCAAAAAAGATCACGGCCTCAGCCAAAACATTCTTCAATCCACAGTATTAAGACTATGGCTATCTCCAATATGTAATCGGCTAAGGCCGTCCACAGTATCAAGGCTATGGCCACCTCCAGCATGTAAACGGCTAAGACCGTCCACAGCATTAAGGCTATGGCCATCTCTAGTATGTAAACGGCTAAAACCGTCCACAGTATCAAGGCTATGGCCACCTCTAGCATGTAAACAGCTAAGGTCGTCCACAGCATTAAGCCTATGGCCGTCTCCAGTATGTAAACGGCTAAGGTCGTCCATAGTATTAAGGCTATGGCCATCTTCAGTATGTACAGTTAAGGCCATCCACAGCATTAATGCTATGGCCATCCCCAATATGTAAACGGCAAGGCCGTCCACAATATTAAGGCTACAGTCACCTCTAATGTACGAATGACTACGGCTCTACTCAATGCATAAGCAGCCAAAACCATTGACACGAAATGGCTAAGGAGATCGATTTCAACGGCATAATGTCCCATGTATAAACAGCTACGGCCATTTTGGCCTCGACTGAAGCTGTATTCGGTGAAGTTCGCTCATCGAGCTCCATCAAGGCACAACCTCAATAAGATGAGGGACTAACTGTGTGGGTCAAAATACGACTCCGTGATAATTAGCGAAAATTAATTATACTTTATGCTAATTCTTAGTTAATAAGTGGTATGACCACGTATTAATCACACTACCCGATAGTCACCCATCCCGATCAACAACGCCACAGCCCATCTGCCATCATAAGTACGGAACCTCAACGTGGTCACGGCCATTCATCGTTAGCTCACACAGCTTACAGCTATAAATACTAAGCGAAATAACCCTAATTTGGGGGAGGGGGGCTTCTTCTTCTTCATCACTACTCAAAAGAAAAGGGGAACATGATTATAAGGCTCTGAACCTCTCTATTGAGAGGTAGACCAAATCAATACTATCAAAAAAAGCTCTCTACACATTTCTCCTTAATTAAAAACACTTGCTTTTAGTTTCTTTCACTCGATCCTTTGACTTATTACGATCTGCTACGATTGGACCTCGATTTATTTTGATTGTTTTATGATTGTAAAGTATACGATAACTTTGAGCTAAACATTCTACCTAATGAATCTTCAGAAAATGAGACCTCTACGACCTTACCTCAATAACGCCAGTTATTTTGCTTATTCTTGTAGTTTAAACAAGGAATTTTTACACCCTGTAAAAAATTTTAATACCCTATTTATTTTAAATAAATACTATTCTAATATATTACATCCTATAGATACCTCGTATACTTTATAGCCAAACATCAAATTATAGTTACATCCTACATAAAAGGCATCATATATGCTAAATAATATTTTTCTCTCTCCTTTTTAGTCTTTTATCTCACATAATCATCGTAAAATTGACTAACCGCGTTCTCTCTCTTTTGCATACAGTTTACTCTTTCTCCCTCAACTCACGATTCATATGTCTTCTCCCACCCAAATTATCTAGTTATCCTCCATTATCACTCCATTACAATCGCTTAGGGTAAGTTTAATTCATTGATTTTGATAGACGAAGAGCAATTGGTTCAACTGTAGCGGCTCGATTCTACATGGCAGTGGTCATCGAAGTAGGGTTCACAACTTTTGCATAATTCCAGGCTTCGTTTGTGCGATTTGAGGGCTAGGAATTGTTTGTAGTTGTTGTAGAAGGTTGGGCATATGTGTTAGGGGGCTGACTGTAAGTTTTTTTTTCTCCACAACAATTAATCCAAAAGAAATCAAAACATGAAACAAATTATCTTTGTATACAATTTTGAGATTTTTCATGGCATTTTCGGATAATTATTTGTATTTGTCTGTGCGTGTTTATTTAATAAATTAATAAAAATACAAACGTATGTTGCATTTTCATTTAGGATTTAATTCTACAATTAGGATTAATTAAGTTATTTTACAAAATGAAACAAAAAAATCATAAAAATAACGTACTTTGCATTTGTTGTAAATATAAAATTGTGGGATTTTCTTTTAATTTGGTATTCAATTATTTGGAAAATAAAAAAATTTTAAGCGTTGCTTAGTATTTGTGAGTTAATTGTGGTTTTTAATTTGCATTATTATTTTGGTTTATATTTGGAAAATTAATCTAGGAATAAAAAGAGATTGAAAGAAAAGAAGGAAAATTGAAATAAAGAGAAAAATCGGACTGGGCCATCCAAAATATAACCAAGTCCAGGCCCAAAACATTTGCCTCACCCGGTCCAGACCAGCCCACCTCAAAGACGGGCAAAACGGCATAGTTTGATCTTGAAACTACGTCGTTTCGTCATCAAAAGATCTGAGTCTTTCAAGCCAAAGCGATCCAACGGACCGCAGCCATTACCCATATCCATTTAGCCTAGCCCGACCCTAACCCATTCTCTATACCCGATCTAACCCACCCTTCATTTAACAAAACAACCCCCTTTCAACTTAAGCCATTGATCCAGGCCGTTGATCTTGTTTGATCTAATGGCTAGGATCAAATCCTCACCCTACTATATATTCCTAAAACAAACCCCACCCTCCATAGCCAAACACCCCGCTTCTTCGTCTCTCTCAGAATTCAGAGACGAACCAAACCCCTCCTATTGAAACCCTAGCCGCCATTAGACTCCCTTCTCCTGAAACCTGGCGGCAACAACGCTGCCGGTCACCAAATTTACACCTCTAGAGTATCTGACCACCCCCAATCCAAATTCACCCCCTACCTCAAATCATTCCCTAGCTTCTCGAATCTTCTTTAGAAGATTCGAGCAGAACTCAAACTTACCCCAACCCAGCCCATACTCAAACCATGTAACCCTTTGACCACCCTCGTGACAAAATCAGAGTTGGTTTGGTTCGACTCAAACCAAAACCATTCGAACCCCAATTCGAGCCCAAGAACCCTAGGGGTACAAAAAGCTAAGCATGTCCGAGATTAGGGGAAAACTTGAGGTTTTTATCGACTTTATTCGAGGGTTCTCAATCTAGAACTGCTGATTAATGTCCATTTTGACCTCAAAAGTTTGAGTTCAAGATTAGTCGAGTCCGTAAGATTACTGATTCTCTGAGGTATTCTTCCGATATTCATTTTGTTCTATTTTTATGTTGCTAGTATCTGTTATTTGTTTAGTATTTGTTAGCTTCTTTTCACTGTTTGACAAATTGTTCTGCCCATCTTCATAAGACTTTTTTAATTGGTCTATTTGGTTTCTGCTCGTATTTATGTATATATTAGGCTATGTAATCGATTTGAATAATTTTCGTCGAATAGTTTTTGATACCCAATTTTTTCCTATATACTTATATATCCAAAATACTCCCAAAATAGCATGTATATTTATATATAAGCATCCATAAAGGGTTTGGTATTTTTCATATTTTTTAAAGATTTTTAAAATCAATTTATGACTTATTGTGCACTATAAAATCCAATATTTAGTCTCAAAGCTTATTATATTTGTGAGTAATGTATTTTTTTCTCTCATTTACATAAAAACATGATTTACGTAATTTTTACATAATTTTACAAGATCATTAGGTATTTAAAATTAAAATTGAATAAAATTGCAATTTTAGCCTATTTTTAGATTTAATAAGTATTTAATTATAAAATTATTCCTAACATTTTTTTTTAACACTTATACATATTTTTATTAACTCGGTATTTCAATTTAAATTTTACAATGCCATTTACTAATTTATAAATTTCAAATTGGGGAAAGTTGGCTCTTTAAATCATAGCCCTTTGTTATTTCAATTCTAACCTAAATCAACCCCCAATTTAACCCCCAATTACACTACCCAATTTGCAAATTGCCCGACCCAAACCCGTTTAAATTAACCCGCCCATTCCCTCACTTAAAATCGTGCTGTTGATCATTTAGATCAACGGCCCATGTTACATCTGCCTTAATTAAACCCAAAACCCCCCCCCCAAACCCGAACCATTCTCTCATTTCAGCCGCCCTTGTATCCCCTTACCCCCTAAATGCTCTCCAGCCCCTTCAGAACCCTAGCCTGCTCTGGCTCCGTTTCACCGGCTATTATGGCTTCCCAAGCCTTAAAACACCTATATCCACCACTCCTCACCTCCTATGTTCTTGGGTTCGAAGATCGGAACCCTATCTCTAAGGCTATCAACCCATAGTTCCTTCGATGTGAGTTTTGCAGCCGTGTACGATCTTTTTCCGGTAAGCCTTGAGGCTGTGAGTCCTTCGTCAACTCCGAACCAGTCTGTTCCAGACTTTCTCGTTCCTCCATGGTTCTTTCTCTGGAAACCCTAATTTTTGATGTTTTCAATGTGTTTATCTTTACGATCTTCTCTAGATCTGAGTTATCTTCTAAAGTTTCAAAGTAATTCTCACATTTTCTTCCCCGATTTTGTTTCAAATTGTTCGTCTTCTTAAAATCTAGGGTTTCTCTGATTTCTTTGTTTTTTTCAATTTCTTTGCCTTATCTGCTCTACTGTATTTTCTTCTAGTTCTTACTGTGATTTCCGAGTGCTTTCTATCATGGCTCCTAGGTATTTTACTTTACTGTGTTGTTTCTTGGGTTTTCGAATTAATATGTTCTCTGTTCTTCATTATGTTGTTCCTCCTGGGTTCATCTTCATCTATGTTCTTCTCTACACTATATTTGACAAAAAACCTAAGTGTTAAGGATTTTTCGCTTCCCTCTGTGTACTTCCTCATGTTCAAACCATAGCCGCCTCTAATTTTTACTTGTGTGCTTCTTCTACATGATATGTTCTATAATTCCAGTTTTGTATGTTCAAATCTATGCATCTTTATATAGTCACATTTTTCCCTTTCCTGAACAGCCCTAATTTTGGGGAAAATTGATTTCTTACAGCTTGTTTGATTCTCTAATTTAGACCTGCCCTTTGACTAACTTCAAAATCAATCAGTATCTCAATTCTCTGATTCTCTAGGTGATTAACTTGCCTTATGTGTTAAACGTGTGAATTTCAAACCTCTTTTATACGAACTTGTCCTCTATTTTGTGACTTGGACTTGATTTTCTTTCTAAAAATAAACTGAGGTTTATTTATCCTCATGCCGGTTCCTTAATTAAAGGAAACCCTTTTCCCTAATTGATTGTAATTGATACTGGGATTATTTTCTTGCCTTAGTGCTGCTTATTTTCAAACTATAAATATCCTCCACCTCTTCTCACTTCAAACACACACAGTTACACGAACGATCCTCAGTTTTACTCACTAAAAACTCTCTCTTCTCTCCTATTCTTCTCTTTTACTTGTTCTATTATTGGAGTTTAGCTGGCTGAAAGCTAAGGCTAAATAATAAAGTCTCATCTGCTTTACTTGCTTTACTACTCAAGTTTGCAACTGGTAGGCTCTTAATTTATACTATCAACCTCCAAACTGCCTGTTTACTTAACCATTTCCCTTGTTTATTTATGATTTCAGTTTAAGTTCAGCATGCTTAATCCCCTTCCCCATTTTCCTTGTCTATTTATGATTTTAGTTTAAGTTCAGCATGCGTAATCCCCTTCCCCATTTCCCTTGTCTGTTTATGATTTCAGTTTAAGTTCAGCATGTTTAACCCCCTTTTTACCCTTTCCCTTGTCTGTTTATTGTTCATTATTATGGTTTAAGTTCCTGTACGTCTCTTTCCCACTAATCCCTTTAGTTAATTCTATTTATTTCAAGTGTTCTTATGTGATCCCCCTTCCCTTAACCCATGTATATATGTGAGTTACGTATTAGGCTAGGGTAGCATCTCATTGCCACTCCTAGTTTAGAACTAAGGTTGTTGTCAGCCCATACTCAAAGTAATCCCATTCCCTCAATCCCCATATTATGTGTGAGCTTTGACACAGTCCTGTTGGTGTCCTAATCACCATTCAGGCCCAAGTCTGACTTGCTTGCAAGTATGCTCTTGACTGTTGAACCATGTAAGAGGTTAGGAGTGTGCCAGTCTCACTTCATGGCTAGGTATGACCACCTATTGCATTGGTTTTCCTCTAATTCCTCACTTGCACACTTATTCTTAGTTCTTTAAGTCCTACCCTTCTTTGGTAAGCCATTATTAGGGACCTTGGAGTCTCCTCTGAACTTGGTTGCCTTAGGGCTGGTAATACCACACTTGCACTACTCCAATTACTTAGAGTGTAAGCATTGCCTGGGTTTCCATGAAAGCCTTTGGAACTTTGAAACACTCCAAAGAGAAAGCCTCAGAATTGTGAGCCCGAATTTGGTAAAAGGCATATGTTGGACATTAAAGTTGCTTTGCGCTTCTTCGGGCATGTTGCTATTGATGTATTTATTTTATTTCTTTCAATGTTTTTTCTGTCCAGATTTGTAAGTAATTTGCATAAAAGAACTAGGGGATATAGTGAAAAGGGATATGGGAGGGGTTTTACTTTAGTGCATCAATTCAATGGTAGAAAGCATGCCTATAGGTTTACATTATTGCAATCTTATATAGAAAGCATGCCTATAGGCTCTCCATGCTGCATTTCACTATAGATACCATGTCTATAAGGCTCTTAATACTGCACTTCACCATAGATACCATGTATGTAAGGCTTTACATTATTACATCAATATCATATAGGTACCATGTCTATAAGGCTTTGCATTATTGCATCAATCTCATGATAGAAACCATGACTATAGGGATTGCATTATCACATCTCAACATGCCTATAAGTTTAATGTCATATCTCATATAGAAACCATGATTATAAGTTTCAACATTGCATCTCGCCTAGAAAGACATGCCTATAGAAAATGTATAAAATGCAAGGCAAACAGTAGGTCGTCTAAACTTGTAAAGTAGTAAAAAAAAGGGTCAGTGTGCATGTTATAAGGTCCAAACTCGCCTAGTGCTTAAAACGTGTCAGTGCAGTTACCCCCAAATCTGTTTATTTTTAAATCGAGTCCAGTTCTGCCCTTTTACACTACTCTACTAAGTATGCAGTTTTGAACTACTTTGTCTGCCTAAGTTTAATACTTTAAGGTAATTTTTTGAAAACTTTCTGCTTGCATCCTTTTTACTCAAACATTCCGGCTAAATTGTAAGCCATTTCTAAACCTTGTTGCAATTTCAACTCTCTTTTCAATAGACATATGTCTTAAACTAATGTTCTCTAAGATTAACTAATTTTTTAAAAACTGTCAATTCCTAGAACGGGACAGGGGAGCGCGACGTAGATTTTCTATCCAGCTTTTATGTGTTAAACCAATCTGTCCGCTCTTCTAACCTCTTTTTTAACACCAATTCAGTATTTGATGTCATGCCAAACTAGTTTTTGTTATGTTATGGGGTTTTATCTGAGCCTTTGACTGTCTTATTTGCATACCTCTTATGTGCTATTTGTTTTGCTTGTCATTCTAGTATAACCTATCTCTCTCCCCCCCCCCCTCTTAGGATTAGAAGTCCTAATACCCCAGAACTACAACTTGGGACGGGTATTAGCATGCAATAAGTAAACGATACCAACGTGTATTAATACCTTAACGTGGTGGGAAGGGCTGAGTGTGGAGATGATGACCGGTGCGCTAATGCCATATGCGACCCCTCTTTGAGGAGTGTGTGCGGGATATTTTTACCGATGTGATCCATATTATAGTCAAACCTAGGACCCTCTTTCCTTTGCTTGCTTTATAACGTTTTCCTAAAGTAATGCTTTCTTTTAAAATCCATTCTATCTTCTACTTTATTTCACTTATGCCATTCCCTTTTTAAAATTCCTAAGTTGTCCAAATGTTTATATTTGAATCTTATTTGCCTACTTGCTTCATCTCTTTATAAAGTCACATTACCACGGCCAGGAACCACACTAGTGGATCTTGAGGGGTGCCTAACACTAATCTCAAGCCCTTACCCGAACTCTGGTTTTCTTTCTAAATCTCCTCTCATTTTAAAAGTGTCCTAATGCACTATAATCATTAGGTGGCGGCTCTTCAAATTCCATAACCCAATGCCCAAACGGGAATGAGATTTTTTTGTCCATAATGTCGTAAAACCCGATTTCGCTTTTGAAAAAGGGCACGTCGACAGCATGACGACTCTGCTGGGGAATTTTCTTTAAGATTTTTACCATTACGTGTTTTGTGACTTTATTGCTTTCTTTACTACCTTTATTTATTACTTTAGTCATTTCTTCAAACTTACTAACTTGTTTCTTCATGTCTTCCTTTTTTTAATTGTTTTACTGCTTTACTGCCTTTACTTTATTTCAATTCCGTCTTAAATTCTGAGTATCTATTGTAATCATTATTGTATGAATGTGAAAATACATTTACTTATTTCACTGTTGTAATTGCATCCTTCAACATCATTTTCCACTCGTGCCGAACAAATCCTATAGCAACGCTTATAATGAGTGGTTGCGCTTTTCCAATATTTATAAACCCCTTAAATTTGGCAAAGGCATATTTGCGGTAAAACCAATCGATCAATGGTGTAGTCGATGATTCCGTGCCTTTCCCTCTTGAGTTGTCCGCTCAAGGGTACCTTGTCTAGCACTTCAGAAATAGAAACCTTACTCTGTTTAACTGTTCATGCATCATGGTCAAACTAGCCAATTCAGTTATGTCGTTCGCATAATGACTCATTAAGATAGCGTAAACCAAAAGTCCATCGGGTTTCCTTCAAACTCAAACGGACGCCTTCACGTTATATGCATTGATTTGGAGAACTAAAAGCCTTTAGCTAATTATTGATTTAAATAGTCGAGTTCGGTGGGGTTAGGGCCTAACACTCTATTTTGCAAGAAATGGACACGAGGTCCCTAGATTCGGTATGGTATCGAACATTCACCCAAAGTTACTAAGCTGGTGGGAAGATCTGCATGGTAGAGATCGGGTTTTTGTCCGCAAGCACTTATGGAATCTTCCTTCACTCCTGGAAGTTAGGCCAGATAACAAGATTGTGGAAGGTGCTACTCTGTTTTGGGATAGTGAACGGTCTGTCTTCAACTTTGGAGGTATTGAGATGACGCCACTGTTGGAAGAAATTGGGGGTCTAGCCGGAATTTCTTCGGATAACCCGGGGCTGCTTATGGCAGAAAACCGCAAAGGTAGATGGTTCCGGAAAATGATGGGGCTAAAAAAGAATCCTAATCTGACCAGTCTAAAGGACTCCTACATACCATTTGACTTCATGTATGAAAGGTTCGGGGATAGAAAATCGTACCGCACTCACATGGACGAGTTCGCCCTCACCTCTTTAAGGCACATACATAGGAGAGCCTTTGTATTCATGTTTTGTTTCCTGGGCATGATTGTCTTTCCAATGAAGAAGGCTAGAATCCATGCAAGACTAGCCATGGTAACCAAAGCCATAATGGAGGGTATCCACGGGTAGACATTCAGCATAGCACCCATGATCCTCATTGAACTGTACCGAGCCTTAGAGAAATGTCAACAAGGGGCACCACACTTTGAAGGCTGAAATTTTCTACTACAACTCTGGCTCATTGAACATCTCCAGAAGGGATATAATAGACAAGAGATCATACACCGAGACTGGGATGACCATATCGCTTTCCATCATCCAAAGCGAATGCATTTCATTCCGGATATGCTCGCTCGCCCGAAAGACGCCAGTGGATGGGTGGAACTATTGGAGAATTTGAAAGAAGAGCAGGTGCAATGGATGTACGAGTGGTTTCCAACTGGGGAGTATATCATTCGGTGGATGCACCATTCCTTGTACTCATTGGCTTAAGGGGAACTTACCCTTATGTCCCTCTTTGAGTCATGAGGCATGCGAGAAGAAAGCGGATTATACCAAGTGTAAAAAAGATGAGTCACTACAGGGCTGATTTCCAGGATGACGAAAGCCCACACAGGTGTCGGGCTCGGCATATGTGGCATTCCAAACTCATTTTAGAAAAGGAATCTATGGAACCAGACAGGTATTAGGCGGGGCATGCGCCGCTTTATCCGGGATGGTTAAAGACGATCATATTGGCTTGGGAAAAACAGGTACGCCGGGGATAACAGGCTGATGACTCCCAAGAGCTCTTATCGACGGAGTCGTTTGGCACCCGTCCATGGTCACAGGGTTATTGATGAGAAGCCTGGAGCAAAGGTCAAGTACAATCAGCTACGCAAACGGATGCGAGAGTGTGAAAGTGAACATCAGGAAATATTAGAGGCCCAAGAGAAGATAATCAATGAGTGTATGGACATGGTTGGAACGGGGTCTAGTGGAGCTGGAAGGCATGTTTCTGAAAAGGATCAACGACTGTCAGGAAGTTGAAGGTAACGAAGGTGGGCACTTGGCTCGGGCTTACTTGTTGCTGGAACTACGCAAGTTGATAAAACTGTACGAGGGAGGCAAAAATACCAAATCTGCGGAAGGTCCTTCCGGGACCAAGCAGTTAGGATTTTTACTGCTTTCTTTATGTAATAAGGCCACTGGCCATTAGAGACAATTTCTCTTTATTTCAGTTTGTTTTGACTCGTTCTATTTTCTATCGATAAAATGAGGCACTTGGTGTTATAAGTTCTCCAAATCATATCTGTCGCTAGGCCTACCTCGGGCACAATGAGGCACCCAAATAGGAAACGACTTTTTTTTTTTGCTATCCGCTAGGCAAAAGCCTAGGGCTAGATTTTATAAAATAATAAGTACACACAAAAATAATTACATAATCTTGGGTTCTGACGAAATGAGAGAAATACAATTTGACAATTACAATCATCCTATAAGCACGCAGAAGAAACTAGCCGAATTACTTTGGGAACAGCTTTGATGCTAGAGCGTTAACACCTCGTTTGAAACAAGTGTGCAACAAGAAGACATGTGATGGCCTGTGATATTGCCTATTTTTAAATCCCTTCCATTGGATTGAATGCTTAGCATTAATACCACCGATTGAAATTTTATTAAAAAATAGACAATGAAAACATGCCAACATATGAAATTCCTATATAACTCCTCATGCCAGGAAACGACTTATATTCTTGTAGCAACATGTTTAAATACAGCAATGTTTTCTTTCTCAGAATCTGCACTAACTTTTTACCTTTTTCTCTTTCTTTTATTTTATTCCCCTCCCCAAAGGTTAGTTCGTGCATTCTGGCACCATCATCATACTCAACAAGATCTAAGGCTCCTCCTCCTCCTCCTCCTCCTCCTCCTCCGAGTCCTCCCAGAAACAGGAACAAAGGAAATATGGGAGATAATGAAGCAAGGAAGGAAATTGAAGGAACTTCCCAGGGTACCCCGATCACCAAGGAGACTACTGCTCATTTGGAGCAAACTTTGCTAAGGTTTCGATAGGAGCTAGACCAGGTGCAGAGTTCTGCAAGTTTGTCCATCTCTCTTGCTGCTGCAAATTTCAACAATCAGGTCCCTGCACCTCCGCAGAAGACCCTAACCCAAGCTCGCAACAATGCTCCAACGCTCTTCCCTGAGCCCCGAAATGCTCTGAACCACCAAGATACCCCTATCTTTGTGGATACTGTGATGTACTATACACATCCCATATCAGATAAGTCAGAATCAGACTCACTCATTCAGAACTTGGCTGCTGAACTCAAGAAACTCACTAGTAGGGTTCAAGGCGTGGAAGGTAATAAAGGTGTGGAGGGTCTGAATTATGAAGACCTCTGTGTTCAACCTGATGTCGAACTCCCAGAGGGGTACAAACCTCCTAAGTTCGAAATGTTCAATGGTACAGGTGATCCAAGGGTTCACCTCAGGATGTATTGTGACAAGTTGGTAGGAGTTGGTAGAGATGAAAATATCCGCATGAAGCTATTTATGAGGAGCCTGAAAGGTGATGCTTTATCCTGGTATATCAGCCAGGAAGCGAAGAAGTGGACAAGCTGGGTCAACATGGCGTCCGATTTTATGGATCGTTTCAGATTCAACACTAAGAATGCGCCAGACGTATTCTATATCCAGAATTTGAAGAATAAGCCTACTAAAACCTTTCGCAATTATGCTACTCGTTGAAGGTCGGAAGTTGCAAAGGTCAGACCGGCTTTGGAAGAAGAACAAATGAACAGGTTTTTCGTCTGTGCTCAGGATTCGTGATACTACGAGAGATTGATATTGATAGAGGGGCAGAAGTCCTCCAATATCATCAAACTGGAAGAAAGGATCGAAGAGGGCAACAAAAATGGTATGGTTACTAACCTTGAGAAACTGCAGGCCACCAACAAAGCCATACAATCTGGTGGTACGTCGAAGAAAAAGGACGTAAACTCCGTAATGGTTGCGCAGAGAAACCACTCTTCCATAAAATACCAAACCTACCCTCCAACTCCACTCACATACCAACCCTCTCTAAATTACCAAGTACCTTCACCTACCTATCAAAATCCACCACCCGTCTACCAATCATCTCCATCACAAACATATTAGCCCAACTCACCAAGATATTCCAACCCGCACCCCTATACCAAGCATACAACTCCCAACCTCCTCACTATCCATCACCACCTACCCGCCAAAACTTCCCACGACCAAGACCAAACTTTGACCGCAAACCTCCCAAACAATACACTGCTATTGTCGAACCCATTGACCAAATGTATGAGAAGCTCAGAGCCACTGACACCTATCCCAGCCAAAACCCCAGAAAACCCTTCCCAATGGATCAACCCAAATAAAACCTGTGCATACCATTCAGGGATGAAGGGTCATACCATCGACGAGTGCCACTCGTTAAAAGAAAAAATTCAGACCTTAATTGACAACAAGGTCATTGTAGCTAAAGAGCATGCTCCAAATGTTCGCAACAACCATCTACCAGACCATAAGGGTGGAGGCGTCCACATAATTGAGATTGAGGATGACTGGGACCCCAAAGGGTCAACCGGTTTGATATCAGAAGGAGATGAGCCCAAGAAGCCGGCGGTCACTCTTAATCCTATTGTTGTACAAATACAGCCATCTGAGGGCGACGTGGTGAATGTATCTGTACCATTTGAGTTCGAGGAACCTCCTGAAAAAATGCCAAAACCAAATGAGGTGGAGTTCGGGACTCCAAAGGCGCCCGCACCGATTGAAGTTACTATGTTGCCTCCAAGGGTGCCCATTCCGGTCACCATGTCAGACATAACCCCATTTCAGTCAAATACCATACCTTGGGACTACACAGCCGCGGCGAGAAGGAAGGGAAAAGCATGATGGGCGAAGCAATTACCGTGCAAGGTATGACTAGAACAGGCAGGGTGCACACACCAGAACACCTAGCTGAGTCCAGCAAGCAGGCCTTTGGATGTTCCATTGAAACTGGACCGGACGATCTCTGGAGGATGATACAGGCTAAAGAATATTCAGTTGTTGAACAGCTAAACAAGACTTCGGCGCAGATTTCCATCTTGGCATTGTTGCAGAGTTTCAAGGAGCATAAAAACGCCTTGATGAAGATATTGAGCGAGGCTTATGTCCCGAGCAACATAACAGGAGGATAGATGGCGAACACGATAGGCAGGTATTGGAAAGTCACAAAATCACTTTCCACGAGGATGAACGGCCACCAGAAGGGCTTGGCCATAACAAAGCACTACACATCACTGTACAATGTGAAGATCATTTCATCACCGGGATCTTAGTCGACGGAGGTTCTGGCCTCAACATTTGTCCATTGATCACCCTCAAGAAGTTGGACAAAGGATTACATGAGATAAAAGATGGAGCTATTAACGTTAAGGCTTTTGATGGTTCTCATAGGTCCACCCTCGGGGAGATTAGCATGTGTTTGCAAATGGGGCCCACTTGGCTTGATGTTGATTTCCAAGTCATTGATGTACCGGCATCTTACAACTTACTGCTAGGATGACCCTGGATCCACACCGCTAGGGCTGTGGCATCAACCTTACATCAGGCCGTGAAGTTCGAATGGAACCATCAGGAAGTGATCATCCATGGCGACGGTAGCAACCCTATATACAGTCGCCAGACCATTCCGATGATCGGAGGCAGAAGAAGAATAGGCGGAGAAACATATCATCATATTGAGCGAGTCAACGCAGTGGACAAGGACAAATGGTGGAGTAACAAGGTCGAGAGCATTCTGAATTGGAGTGGGTATGAACCAGGGAAAGGACTTGGTAAGAATCTTCAGGGTATCACCAAACCTATCCAGTTGAAGAAGCACGGTACTAACTTTGTACTAGGGTACGAGTACACTTGGAAGGAATTAAAAGACTGGTCGCCACCATGGCACGGCCCATATTACCCATTAGAATACCCCACACCTCAGTTGGAGCATACATTTCCGCCAGTCGACACTCTGTACGGGTCAGAAGAAGACGAGGCTCTTGCGGCAATGAAGAACCTGTTTCCGGAGGAGGACATGGACTGTTGTGTGACTTTTGAAGAGGAATGGGAAGAAGGCCCTTCCATTCAGGCTGTGAACTGAGGGGAGCACCTCACAATTGGTCTATCAGGACCACCATTGCCCAGAAATCTTTGGGGTAGCAAAGCTAAACAAGCATCGTGCATCTTTGTTTTAGTTGTTTTCTTTACTTCCCGCATTGTCTTTACTTTCCAAAAGAGTTCCGTTTTGAACATTTATGAATTTAATCAAAAGCATTTTCCAGTTTATCAAGTATCTCGCTATTCATTACTTTTCTATGCTATTTACTTTATTTTTCACACAGCATTACTATTACGTATCTTGATGATTAACCGACAATTGCAACTTGCAATGAGGATATGCAACAAATGGACATAGACTCAGAGGAGGATGATATACAAGAATAAGTTTTCAGAGAGGTCGAGAATTTTGAGAATAGACCTAAGTCCAACTTGGATGAAACTGAGGTCGTCAATTTGGGAGATATAGAGAATGTCAAAGAAACGCGTATCAGTGTGGACTTATCACAGACGGAAAAAGAGGAATATACAGAGTTCTTAGGGGAATATGAGGATATCTTTGCATGGTCTTACGATGATATGACTGGTCTCAGCACATCCATCGCCGCCCACAAGTTTCCGACAAACCCTGCATGTCCACCGGTAAAACAAAAGCTCAGAAAATTCAAGCCAGATATGAGTTTAAAAATCAAAGAGGAGGTCACCAAGCAGGTCAAAGCAAGAGTTCTTCAAGTGGTAGAGTACCCAACCTAGTTAGCTATCATCGTGCCAGTACCGAAGAAGGATAGGAAAGTCAAAGTCTGTGTCGACTACCGGGATCTCTTCCGGGATCTCAACCGGTCCAGTCCCAAAGACGAATTCCCCTTGCAAAGCATACACATTCTGATTGAAAACTGCGCCAAACATGAGTTGCAGTCATTTGTTGATTGCTTTGCGGGGTACCATCAGATATGTATGGATGAAGAAGATGCAGAGAAAACAGCGTTCATTACGCCTTGGGGAATGTATTGCTACAAAATGATGTTGTTCGGATTGAAGAATGCAGGAGCTACTTATATGAGGGCCATGACTACCCTCTTTCATGACATGATACATAAGGAGATTGAGGTATATGTGGGCGATGTCATCATTAAGACCAGGAAGGTTGCATATCACATGGAGGACCTCCGAAAGTTTTTCAATAGACTAAGGAGGTATAACTTGAAACCGAATCCCTCCAAGTGTACATTTGGGGTACCTGCAGGAAAGTTGTTGGGATTCATCGTGAGTCGCCGAGGAACAAGAAAGAGGTAATGAGTTTCCTGGGGAGACTCAACTATCAGCCGGTTCATAGCTAAGTCTACCGTCATCTGCGAACCTATCTTCAAGATGCTGAAGAAGGATGCCGCCACCACATCGACCGATGAATGTCAAAAGGCTTTTGACAGGATCAAGGAATACTTGTCCACGCCTCCAGTCCTGGTTCAGCCTAAGCCTGGGAGGCTTTTATTGCTCTATGTCACAGTTTTGTATGGAGCATTTGGTTGTGTCTTGGGACAACATAATGAGACAGGGAGAAATAAGCAAGCTATTTACTACCTCAGCAAGAAATTTACCCCGTATGAGGCTCGGTATTCCTTACTAGAATGTACCTTGTGTGCTTTGACCTTGGTAGCTCAGAAATTGAGGCATTATTTCTGTGCTTACACTACCTACCTTATATCAAGAATGGATCCACTAAAGTATATTCTTCAGAAGCCCATGCCCACTGGCAAGCTCGCCAAGTGGCAAATTTTGTTGAGTGAATTCGACATTGTCTATGTCACCTAGAAGGCAGCTAAAGGTCAGGCCTCGGCAGATCATCTCCTAGAAAATTCCTGTAAGAGGGGAGTACGAACCATTGAAGATGTATTTTCCCGATGAAGAAGTAGCTTTCATAGGAGAAGATATTGTAGAATCTTATGACGGTTGGAGGATGTTTTTTGACGGAGCTGAAAATTTCAAAGGAGTTGGTATCGGAGCAGTCCTGGTATCAGAAACCGGCCAACATTACCCGGTATCCGCCAAGCTCAGGTTTCCTTGCACCAATAATATGGCCGAGTACAAAGCTTGCATCTTGGGGCTTAAACTGGCCATTGACATGAACACTCAGGAGCTGCAAGTGATTGGAGGTTCAAACCTACTCATACACTAGGTTCGAGAAGAATGGGCAACCAAGAATTCCAAGATACTCTCTTATCTGCACCACATATAGGATTTGAGAAAGAGGTTCAGAAAAATAGAATACCAGCATGTTCCAAGAATACAGAATGAGTTCGCAGATGCGCTTGCCACTTTGTCATCCATGATTCAGCATCCAAATACAAACTTCATCGACCCTATCTAGGTAAAAATTCATGATCAACCGGCATATTGTGCACATGTTGATGAAGAAGCCGACGGAAAACCCTGGTTCCACAACATTAAAGAGTACCTAACCACAGGAGAATATCCAGAGCTTGCTAATGCTACTCAGAAGTGCAAGCTTCGAAGGTTGTCCAATAATTTCTTTCACACCGGAGGAATCCTATATAGGAGAACCCCCGATTTGGGACTATTGAAGTGTGTCGATGCGACAGCAGCAACCAAGTTATTGGAGGAAGTGCACTCAGGGACTTGTGGGCCGCACATGAACGGTGTTGTTCTAGCAAAGAAGATACTCCGAGCAAGATATTTCTGGATGACTATGGAGACGGACTCCATTCAGTATGTCCTAAAGTGTCACCGCTGTCAGAAAGATGCGGATATGATAAAGGTACCTCCGAACGAGCTCACTGCAACGAGCTCACCGTGGCCATTTGCCGCCTGGGGAATGGATGTTATTGGACCAATCGATCCTGCTGCATCAAACGGACACAGGTTCATCTTAGCGGCAATCGATTACTTCACTAAATGGGTTGAAGCAGCCTCATACAGTGCAGTAACCAAGAAAGTCGTGGCAGACTTTGTCTGAGATCGTATTATCTGTCGGTTCGGGATCCCAGAATCGATCATCACTGATAATGGTTCCAATCTCAACAGCAACTCGATGAAAGCGCTGTGTAAAACTTTCAAGATCAGGTAGAGGAATTCTACAACTTATAGACCTCAGATGAATGGAGTTGTGGAAGCAGCCAACAAGAACGTCAAGAAAATAATAAGGAATAATGATCGAAAGGCATAAACAGTGGCATGAGAAGTTTTCATTCCCTTTATTGGGTTATCGTACTACAGTTCACACATCAACCGGGGCAACTCCTTACATGTTGGTTTATGGTAAAGAGGCGGTCATTCCCGCTAAGGTAGAAATTCCATCCTTGAGAATCATACAAGAAGTTGAGCTAGATGATGCAGAATGGGTCAAGGGTCGCTACGAGCAGTTAGCCCTTATAGATGGAAAGAGAATGAATGTGGTTTACCACGGCCAGTTGTATTAGAACAAAATGTCTAGAGCTTTCAACTAGATAGTTCGACCAAGGAAGTTCACACTGGGACAGCTGGTGTTAAAGAATATATTCCCACATCAAGATGAAGCCAAAGGGAAATTCTCTCCCAACTGGAAAGGTCTGTACATGGTTTACCGGGTTCTAACTGGAGGAGCCCTTATTCTTGAACAAATGGACAGAGAAATTTGTCCAAAACCGATCAACTCATATGCAGTAAAGAGATACTACATTTGATCATATGCTTTTTCTTCATGACGTAACTTGAACTGCGCCTAACCTGATTCCACCTTAAGAGGGGATACGTAGGCATCCCTATGGGTTCGGTCAAATTTTTAATAAAATTCCATTTTCCCCCGCACGTGGAACTGGGGCAGAATTTTAAGGAGGACCCTCAAAATTCTGAAGTTAGTTTATTAGTTTCCGCAGCATCAACCCAGTAAACTGGGGCAGAATTTTGAGGAGGACCCTCAAAATTCCGAGGTCGATCCGTTTTCATTCATTCAGCACCGCCGTCAGCAGTGCCAACCCAGAAGACTGGGACAAAATTTTGAGGAGGGCCCTCAAAATTCCAGAACCAGCAAGGTTGTTGTGCCTGGAACCACGTTGCAGTTATGGTTCATCATAAAACAAAAACTATCTTTTCTCTACTTATATATATACATTTGCATCATGATTGCCAAAATTTGCATAAAATCTTTTGGATCACCATCGTTCAGCAACGCTACCCCAAATAGTACAAGGTGCCACGAGCCGAGGGATGCGAGCTAACCTCCCCCTTTACAGAACCCACGATTTTTCTTTGGATGCTGGAATTCAGAATACAAATAGGCAAAGCATGTGCTTTACAAAACTGAAATTCCCGAAACCATTACTTACTTCGCAAAGTTTTACTATATACATTGAAAACTTCGCCAGCAGTCATGATATTGCAATCATCTACCAGCTAAGAAAATCACCCCCTCCTCTCCTTTATATTTCTGCATTTTTGCATAAGTCTATTCTCTGCCTTCCGAGGTTAAGATCTACCTCCATCCTGCATAAGGCTACTCTATGTCTTTCGAGAATAAGCTTTGTCTCTATCTGCATTTTGCATAAGGCTATTCTCTGCCTTCTAAGGTTAAGCTCTACCTCTATCCTGCATAAGGCTACTCTCTACCTTTTCGAGACTAAGCTCTGTCTCCATCTGCATTCTTGCATAAGGCTATTCTCTGCCTTCCGAGGTTAATCTCTACCTTCATCCTGCATAAGGCTATCCTCTACCTTTCGAGACTAAACTCTGTCTCCATCTGCATTTTTGCATAAGGCTATTCTCTGCCTTCCGAGGCTAAGCTCTGCCTCCATTTTTGCATAAGGCTATTCTCTGCCTTTCGAGGCTAAGCTCTGCCTCCATCCTGCATAAGGCTATTCTCTACCGTTCAAGACTAAGCTCTGTCTCCATCTGTATTTCAGCATAAGGCTATTCTCTACCTTTTGAGACTAAGCTCTGTCTCCATCCCGCGTTGCATAAGGCTATTCTCTTCCTTCCGAGGTTAAGCTCTACCTCCATCTTGCAAAAGGCTATTCTCTCCTTTCGAGATTAAGCTCTGTCTCCATCTGCATTTTTGCATAAGGCTATTGTCTGCCTTCCGAGGTTAAGCTCTACCTCCATAATGCCTAAGGCTATTCTCTGCCTTTCGAGACTAAGCTCTGTCTCCACCCTGCGTTGCATAAGGATATTCTCTTCCTTCTAAAGATAAGCTCTACCTCTTTTATTTTACATTTGACTGAAAGATCGCCACCCCTTGCATTCATTCGGCTGAAATATTGCCACCTTTTCATGGGCTGAAATATCGCCAACTTATTCAAAGGCGTCATAGTTCAGAGGCACCATTTGCATAACCCGAGAACACCATTTCATGGCATGCGAATCTTTACTTTTATGCTCTTCATAGCCCAGGACGTCATATTTTGAGGACGCCATCTTAATCGTCCGAAGACAGCATTCATGGTTCAATAGGAACTTGCATCACGTTTAAATTATGCAATATATGCGCACGTCGTTTGTTTGCAGGTACACGGCTGGCATGACCACCTTATTAGGAGCGGTCCCATACCAGCTCTCCACAGCCCATCCGATCTCCGACCATTGACGAGTCTCAAACCCAGTTGCGTCCGCTACCAAATTTTCATTGGCATATCCCACCAATGGTTCCTAAACTACATACGGCCTGATTCCTGTAAAATCGGGGATATGTAGGCAGCTTAGAAGCTAGAGCGTAGTCAAAATTCTCTTACAGTCACCGTCTTTGGTCAAAATTCGTCATCTTGTCTTTACCCGACAACTCTTTCATCCTCCTCGGGTAAAGAGGGGCGGCTGTTGATACCCAATTTTTTCTCATATACTTCTATACCCAAAATACTCCCAAAATAGCATGTAGATGCATATATAAGCATCCACAAAGGTTTTCGTATTTTTTCACATTTTTTAAAGATTTTTAAAATCAATTTATGACTTATTGTGCAGTAGAAAATCCATTATTTAGTTCCAAGACTTATTATTATTGTTAGTAATGTATTTTATTCTCTCACTTACATAAAAATATGTTTTACATAATTTTTACATAATTTTACAAGATCATTAGGTGTTTCGAAATTAAAATTGCATAAAATTGCAATTTTAGCGTATTTTTCGAATTAATAAGTATTTTAACTACAAAATCATTCCTAATGTTTTTTATTAACACTTATGCATATATTTATTAACTCATTATTTTAATTGGATTTTTACAATGCCATTTAATATTTTACAAAATTCAAATTGGGGAAAATTGGTTCTTTTTTTTTTGGTAATTAAATCTTGTTGTATTAATCACCAAAGGATATTCTTTACAAAACCATAGTTCAGCTATACACAGCTGACTATCACCAAAAAGAGACCTATCTAACATCTACATTTACTATACCTATATTTCTAATTACAGAAGAGAATGCGGAAGCTGTAGGCTAACTTTAGGGGGACTCCTAACATGACATGTATATGCAATATTTCTAAGCAGTTGTCCACTGGAACAAGAGATGTTCTTGAACAGCCTTGAATTCCTCTCTAACCAGATGTTATAGCACATTTCAGCAAAGATCAGTTTGATGATTTGAGCTCGACCAGTCTTCCCTTTAGTCTTGGCTATGATTCACTGAATGTATTGCTCCCAGTTTTGATAATTGGCCTGTGTTACTCCAATCCATTGCAATGTTTGGTGTCTCAGTAAGGTAGAGAATGGACATGAGAAGAAGAGATGATCTCTAGTCTCCCTGTCTTGCTGACATAATGCACATGTGTTGTCCACACTGAGATTCCACTGTTCCAATCTATCCTTAGTAGGTAGCCTATCCTGTAATATCAGCCATAGGTTGAAGACTGCCTTGGGTCTGGCATAGTTTTGGATGGTTAGATTCTTCCACCCACTCTAGGCAATTGTCCAATCTGTTGTAGGTACAGCATCTTTATAGAACAAACTTATTGGTGCATCAACTGGGATTGCTGCAATGTAACAGTAGCTTCAATGATCTTCCTGACCATCCAACTGGCTTGGTTAGGAATGATTACGGACTGTAATTGTTGTTGTTTTATGTATACAGAATTAATCCATTTTACCCATAGTACATCTTTCTTGTGGGCCAAATCCCACCCAAGCTTGGTGATTGCAGCTCTGTTCCATATTAGCAGGTTCATAACATTTAAACCCCCAGCAGACTTAGGTAGACATACCTTATCCCAGGCTATATATGATTTCTTTGATATGTTGGCTGATCCTGTCCAGACAAAAGATCTACAGACTGCATCAAGCATCTTTAGAATTTTTGAAGGGATAAGGAAAAGTTGAGCCCAGTATGCTTGTATACCAAAAATAACTGACTGCACCAGTTGCACTCTACCTGCATAAGACAGTTTCCTAGCAGTCCAGGATATGATCCTGGCAGTAACCTTATCCACCAATGGTTGCCATTGTAGCAAGGACATTTTCTTGGTAGATAGAGGAACTCCCAAATATTTGAAAGGTAGCTCCCCATATACATAGCCAAGATGATTTACAATTTGCTGTTGTATATCAGGAGAAACACCACCAAAGTAGATAGAACTTTTACTCAGATTAGTTGTCATACCAGAAGCCTTAGTGAATTGAGAAAAGTATTTAACATGGTTGTTACAGCCTTAAGGTCTCCTCTGACAAATAACAGAAGGTCATCTGCAAAGCTAAGATGAGTAATACTTAATCTTTTGCAGCCAGGGTGGAATAAGAAGCCTGGATCCTTCTTTACTTCAACAAGGGCTCTGCTAAGGTATTCCATCACAATAGCAAATAGGAAGGGGGAGACTGGGTCACCTTGCCTCAAACCTTTAGCTGCTTGGAAGGGTTCTGTAGTTTCCTCATTCACCATGACTGTATAGCTCACTGTTTGGACACATTCCATAATCCACCTCATAAACCTGCCTGGGAAATTTAAGGACTCCATCACTTGTTGTAAGAAGATCCATTCAACAGAATCATATACCTTCTGTAAATCTATGTTGTTTCAATTCTAGCCTAAATCACCTCATAGCCCTTTGTTATTTCAATTCAAGCCTAAATTAGCCCCCAATTTAACCCCTAATTACACTACCCAATTTTTAAATTGCCCGACCCAAACCCGTTTAAATTAACCCGCCCATTCCCTCACTTAAAATCGTGGTCGTTGATCATTTAGATCAACGGCCCACGTTACATCTGCCTTAATTAAACTCAAAACACCCCCCCCCCCCAAAACCTAACAATTCTCTCATTTCAGCCGCCCTTGTATCCCTTACCCCCAAATGCTCTCTAACCCCTTCTGAACCCTAGCCTCCTCCGGCTCTAATTCACCAGCTATAATGGCTTCCCAAGCCTTAAACACTTATATCCACCACTCCTCACCTCCAATGGCTCTTGGGTTCGAAGATCGGAACCTTATCTCAAAGGCAATCAACCTATAGGTCATTCGACATGAGTTTTGCAGCCGTTTCCGGCCTTTTCTCGGTAATCCTTGAGGCTGTGAGTCCATCGTCGACTCTGAACCAGTCCGTTCCAGGCTTTCTCATTCCTTCATGGTTATTTCTCTGAAACCCTAATTTTCGATATTTTCTATGTGTTTATTACGATCTTCTCTAGATCCCAGCAATCTCCTAGAGTTTCAAAGTATTTCTCTCATTTTTTTCGCCGATTTTGTTTCAAACTGTTCGTCTTCTTAAAATCTTGGGTATCTTTGATTTCTTTGATATTTTTATTGCTTTGCCTTATCTGCTCTACTGTATTTTCTTCTAGTTCTTATTGTGATTTCTGAGTGCTTCCTACTATGGATCCTAGGTATTTTACTTTACTGTGTTGTTTCTTGGGTTTCCAAATGAATATGTTCTTTGTTCTTCATTATGTTGGTCCTCCTGGGTTCATCTTCATCTATGTTCTTCTCTACACTCTATATGTGACAAAAACCCTAAGTGTTAAGGATTTTCCGCTTCCCTCTGTGTACTTACTCGCCTCATGTTCAAACCAAAGTCGCCTCTAATTTTTACTTGTGTGCTTCTACTATATGATCTGTTCTATAATTCTAGTTTTGTATCTTCGAATCTATGCATCTTTATATAGTCACATTTTTTCCTTTCCTAACAGCCCTAATTTTGGGGAAAATTGATTTCTTATAGCTTGTTTGATTCTCTAATTTGGACCTGCCCTTTGACTAACTTCAAAATCAATCAGTATCTCAATTCCATGATTCTCTAGGTGATTAACTTGCCTTATGTGTTAAACGTGTGAATTTCAAACCTCTTTTATACGAACTTGTCCTGTATTTTTTGACTTGTACTTGATTTTCTTTCCAAAAATAAACTGAGGTTTATTTATCCTCAAGACAGTTCCTTAATTAAAGGAAACCCTTTTCCCTATCTGATTGTTATTGATACTGGGTTTCCCTAATTAAAGGAAACCCTTAGTGCTGCTTATTTTCAAACTATAAATATCCTCCACCTCTTCCCACATCAAACACACAATGTTACACGAACGATCCTTAGTTTCACTCACTAAAAACTCTCTTTTCTCTCCTATTCTTCTCTGTTACTTGTTCTATTGTTGGAGTTTAGCCGGCTGAAAGCAAAGGCTAAGTTATAAAGTCTCATATGCTTTACTTGCTTTACTACTCAAGTTTGCAACTGGTAGGCTCTTAATTCATACTATCAACCTCCAAACTGCCTGTTTACTTAACCATTTCCCTTGTCTGTTTATGATTTCAGTATAAGTTCAGCATGATTAATCCCCTTCCCCATTTCCCTTGTTTGTTTATGATTTCAGTTTAAGTTCAGCATGTTTAATCCCCTTCCCCATTTCCCTTGTCTGTTTATGATTTCAGTTTAAGTTCATGCATGCTTAACCCCTTTCCCCTTTTCCCTTGTCTATTTATGATTTCAGTTTAAGTTTAGCATGTTTAACCCCCTTTTTTACCCTTTCCCTTGTCTGTTTATTGTTCATTATTATGGTTTAAGTTCATGTACGTCCCTTTCCCTCTAATTAATTTAGTTAATTATATTTTATTTCAAGTGTTCTTATGTGATCCCCCCTTCCCTTAACCTTGTATATATGTGAGCTATGTTTTAGGCTAAGGTAGGATCTCATTTCCACTCCTAGTTTAGAACTAAGGTTGTAATCATCCCATACCCAAAGTAATCTCATTCCCTCAATCCCCATATTATGTGTGAGCTTTGACACAGGCCTGTTGGTGTCCTAATCACCATACATGCCCAAGTCTGACTTGTTTGCAAGTCTGCTCTTCCTGTTGAACCATGTAAGAGGTTAGGGGTGTGCCGGTCACTCTTCATGGCTAGGTATGACCACCTCTTGCATTGGTTTTTCTCTAATTCCTCACTTTCACACTTATTCCTAGTTCTTTAAGTCCTACCCTCCTTTGGTAAGCCATGCTTAGGGACCCTGGAGTCTCCTCTGAACTTGGATGCCTTAGGGTTTGTAATTCCACATTTACACTACTTCAATTGCTTAGAGTGTAAGCATTGTCTGGGTTTCCATGAAAGCCTTTGGAACTTTGAAACACTCCAAAGAGAAAGCCTCGGATTTGTGAGCCCGGATTTGGAAAAAGGCATATGTTGGGCATTAAAGTTGCTTTGCGCTTCTTCGGGCATGTTGTAGCTATTGATGTATTTATTTTATTTCTTTCAATGTTTTTTCTGTCCGGATTTTGTAAGTAATTTGTATAAAAGAACTCGGGGATATAGTGAAAAGGGATATGGGAGGGGTTTTACCTTAGTGCATCAATTCAATGGTAGAAAGCATGCCTATAGCTTTACTTTATTACAATCTTATATAGAAAGCATGCATATAGGCTCTCCATGCTGCATTTCACTATAGATACAATGTCTATAAGGCTCTCAATACTGCATTTCACTATAGATACCATGTCTGTAAGGCTTTACATTATTACATCAATATCATATAGGTACCATGTCTATAAGGCTTTTCATTATTGCATCAATCCCATGATAGAAACTAGGACTATAGGGCTTGCATTATCACATCTCAACCATGCCTATAAGATTAAATATAATATCTCATATAGAAATCATGCTTATAAGTTTCAACATTGCATTTCTCCTAGAAACACGTGCCTATAGGAAATGTATAAAATGCTAGGCAAACAGTAAGGTGTCTAAACTTGTAAAGCAGTAACAAAAGGGTCAGTGTGCATGTTGTAAGGTCCAAACTCGCCCAGTGCTTAAAACGTTTCAGTTCAATTGCCCCCAAATATGTTTACTTTTAAATCTGCCCCAGGTCTTCCCTTTTACACTACTCTACTAAGTCTGCAGTTTTGAACTACTTTTTCTGCCTAAGTTTAATACTTTTAAGGTACTTTTTTGAAAACTTTCTACTTGCATCCTTTTTACTCAAACAGTCCGGCTAAATTGTAAGCCATTTCTAAACCTTGTTGCAACTTCAACTATCTTTTCAATAGACCTATGTCTTAAACTAATGTTCTCTAAGATTAACTGATTTTCAACAAACTGTCAATTCCTAGAACGGGCCCGAGAGCGCGAAGTAGATTTTATATCCAGCTTTTACGTTTTAAACAAATCTGTCCGCTCTTCTGACCTCTTTTTTAAGACCAAATCAATATTTGAAGTCATGCCAAACTAGTTGTTGTCTTGTTATGGGGTTTTATCTGAGTCTTTGACTGTCTTATTTGCATACCTCTTATGTGCTATTTGTTTTGCTTGTTTCTAGTATTTTTACCTTTGAAAACTCCATATATATCCTATCTCCCCCCCCCCCCCCCCCTTCATAGGATCAGAAGGCCTAATACCCCATGACTAACATGTTGGGACAGGTATTAGCATGCAATAAGTAAACGATACCAACGTGTTTCAATACCTTAACAGGGAGGGAAGGGTAGAGTATGAAGATGATTACCGGTGCAATAATGCCATATGCGACCCCTCTTTGAGGAGTGTGTGTGGGGTATTGTACCGATGTCATCCATATTATAGTCAAACCTAGGACCTCGTTTCCTTTGCTTGCTTTATTTAAACATTTTACTAAAGTAATGCTTTCTTTTTAAATCGATTCTATTTTCTACTTTATTTAACTTATGCCTTTCCCTTTTCAAAATTCCTAAGTTTTCCAAATGTTTATATCTGAATCTTATCTGTCTATTTGCTTCATCTCTTTATAAAGTCACATTAGCACGGCCAGGAACCACACTAATGGATTTTGAGGGGTGCTAACACCTTCCCCTCGAGATAATCTCAAGCCCTTACCCGAACTCAAGTTTTTTTTTAAAATATCCTCTCATTTTAAAAGTGTCCTAATGCACTATAATCATTAGGTGGCGACTCTTCAAATTCCATAACTCAATTCCCAAACAGGAATGAGATTTGTTTTGTCCATAATATCCTAAAACCCTATTTCGCTTTTGAAAAAGGGGGAGTCGACAATAGTTAGTTTCATTGCAGTTCCTTGTTTTGTCAAGACCACATGAATCACATTGTTCCTTGGAAAAGCGTCGTCAATTAGTTTTTCATGTTTGAATGCTAGAATCACATGATAAATAGTCTATTTTTTACAGTATGTTTAATCATCTTTTTCTTTTTGTTCTGATTTTTGTGATTGTGATGAGTTTGTTGGTGCATTAAGTTTTCCTCCTTAAACCAAACTTCTTAATTCATTTGTATGTCACCCATGTTCTGCATATTTTCATATGAACCTCTTTCCTGCTTCAATTCTTCTTTGAACCGTTGTGACTTAAGGATTGGTTATAGCTGTGTAGTTGTTTAAATAGTTAATAATCAGTGTTAGTTGTAATTTAAAGGGGTTATACTTACTATTTTGAATCAGGGCAGTGACGGTAGGATCCTAGGGTGTTTGGACCACTAAGTAATGAGAGTGTTTGCTTAATTGAAATTAGGAATAGTATAGGTAATGATAAAAGCTAAAAGAATATACATAGGAGAGGGAATATAGTAGTTGGAAAGTAAAAGGAGTAAAAGAGTAACGATAATAGGTAAAAGTGAAAGAACATGAGCTGAAAAAGGCGAGTGCCTATGGTATAAATAGAGGTCATTTGAGAAGAATCGGTTAAGAGAAATTGAGAGTTTTTCAATGATTGTGCTTGAGAGTTTTCTTTTCAGTTATCAGTTTTAGAAAATGTCTTGAGAGGTTCAAAAATTAAAGGAAATCATTGTTTTTCGGAACTTCTTTAGAACGGTTTTTATCATCAGTGTTAGAGAGCTTTGAGTCGGTTTCTTTTTCTAAAAACAATAGAAACCTTCAGAAAATCGAAAGAATATACTGTTCCATTGATTTCTAGTTACTGAGTGGTATTTTATTTGGTTCAGCATTTTGTCTCCTGGTTTGTTCGGGATTCACTGATTGGTTTACAAGTGATTCTGGGTTTATTTGAGTGTTGTTTCTTGATTTCAAAATATTTCTGGATCTATACTTATTTTTGGGTTGAAGATTTGTTATATTTTTGGGCCATTTGAATTCAAATTGTTGCTACTTGTTTCCCTGCTTCAACTGACTTCCATTCCTGTATCTATTTCATACTCCAGGTGCATATTCGAATTCAGCTCAATGTAGCTTTGAAGTTGATAAATGAAATAAAATGTTCATCGGTCTCCTCATACAAGTTTGTTCAACTGTAATGAATGCTTTTGTATTAGATTCAATTCATTTTCTTTTGATGCATATTTCCTAGGCTGTTAATTGGATTGACTGATTTGTACTAAACTGAACATTGAATGGGAATTGGTTAGTTGTTAATCTATAAACTTTGTTAGCTACACAGAGTATAATTGAATTTGTGAAACAGTTGTAGTTGATTTAGAGTAATTGTTCGTTTGAGGTTTTGTATAATTGTAGCTTTGGATAATTGTAGTTGATTTGTATGTCATGTGTAATGACACTTCAGATGTCGTGATGCATAGAGTAGGTATATGATTGAATCAAGATAATATTCGATTAATTTTCATTTAAGTAAGTTGATGAGAATTTCCTAGAATTGCTAATTTTAATTATGCAACATGATTTGGACTTTCAATTGGTGTTTCTGTTGCATCTTAACAATTTTTTGGAAGTAATAGACAAGGTCCACTTACACTAAATCAACTCGTTAAAATTGTTGGCTCACGATAATTGATCGGTATCCTAATTTGATTGCATTTGGATGTTCCTGTTTAAAGTAGTAGTAAGCATTGGTCATTTGGTCCCGTTGTCATCTCTATGGCTGGTGAGAAATTGGGCCAAATTCAGGCCCAGTTTGAGGCATTTCTGCCTAAGCTCAAATGAATGGTCTTTTGAGACCGTGTTAATAAATAGTGATTGCTCCATTAATTTTAATACAAGTTTAGGTTTTGAGTTAGGGAGAGGGCCCAAATTAGAAGGATCTTCCTTTTGTTTGGGCCCGGACTTGAACTTTAAAACCCGAACTCTGATAATCAACTAGGATCTTTTCTATTAGATAAAAACAAAAAAAAGTAAAAAATATATAGTCACTCTTAGGTTTACCTTTTTTTTTTTAAATGCGACAAGCCTCGCCAAATAAAAATGCAAATTGTGGAGCCTTCAATAACAATACTCACTTTCTTAAAAATTAACTAAAGCGGTAAATGATTTAAAATTTCACTATAGTATCGAACATGTATTAAAATCATATTTTAACCACTCATAGCAATTTAAGAGACCGTGGTAGAACCACGGGATCCGAGGGTGCCCAACACCTTCCCTCGGGTCAACAGAATTCCTTATTCAGAATTTCTGGTTCGCAGACTCCATTCTCAAGTTGAAGTTTTCCTCAGTTCGGAATTTAAAATAAACTGGTGACTTGAGACACCAAAAGCCAAACTTATCCCAAGTGGAGACTCTGAACAAATAATTTCGATCCGAATAATGTCACTTTAAATGGAAAAATTCCCTTATACATTATCCTCCGGGGTAGTTGTGTAAAAAGGAGGTCTGACAGCTATGGCGACTCTGCTGGGGATCGAACCCAGAACGTTTTGTTCAGGGTTTAGAATTCGAGCTTAAAATAATTGTTATGTTTGACTTTATCTGATTTTGTTACACGATATGTGCTTAATGTGCTAGTTGAATGCTTTTAGTGCTTTGATATTGCGTGAACTGTATATAAATTGTGCCGAAATTTATCTTCCATCTGAGTCTTCTAATATGTAGTTGTGTTGTGTTTGCCTACCAGCATCACAAAATTTCTGTCTTGAGATAAAGCCAGTTAACCTACCAGCTTTTGGTGAAGGATGTAATCACATATGTTTAGGCGGGAGAGTCGTTAGCAAATCAGTGTTGTTCTACTACTGGTGACGCGTAACGCTCCTCGGCTCGGGTTGTCCGTCTGGGTAAGCCTGGTCTAGATGCTATCTTCTTCAGAATTGAAAATCCTAGAAAAATGTGACTTCATGACGGATCCCTAGTAGGAACGCTTATTTGCACCATGTTGCATTTGACTTAGGGGACTCAACATAGGGGTTGAGTCCGTCTAGGGCTAGCAAGCTGAAATGAAAAGACCATCCTGTTGCATCCTATTTGTTTCCGTGCATTTATTTGTCTTATTTATTTGTCTCGGACTTGCATGCAGACCGGCTTTGGAGTATTTGAAAAAAAAAAAGAAGAGAGAAATAGCAGTGTGGAGAATTGATTACCTATTTTTAACAAAAAATAACCAATGTAAAAATAATGTCGAAACTCTTGCGAAATTTTTTTTTTTTTTTAAAAAGAGAGTTTGTTAAAAAAAATTGGTTAGTTTATTGGTCAAGAAAATGAAGAATTAAAAAAAAAAGTTTCATTTTTAAATAGCTTGTTGAAAAAGAAAATTCAAAAAAAGAGTATTGTTTTTTCAAAAAATGTGTTTGTCAATAAAAAGAATTTTGTTTTCGAAAATTGTTAGTTTTATCGGACCGAGCTACGCGGGTCTGATTTTCACCGGAAATGAGATACGTAGGAAAATATCATCAATTCTGAACCCAATTTTCAAAAAACCCAAAAATATTTTCATTACTTCATTCATTAGAAAAGTCTTTCTTTAAGACCCCAATTTTCGAAAAACCCAAAAAACATTTTCATTACTTCATTCTTTAGAAAATTTTTTCTTTAAGACCTCAATTTTCAAAAAACAAACCCCCAAAAAACATTTTCATTACTTCATTCTTTAGAAAAGTCTTTCTTTAAGACCCCAATTTTCAAAAACAAAAAAAAAAAAAAAGATATTTTCGTTACTTCATTTTCTAGAAAAGTCTTTCTTTAAGACCCAATTTTCAATAATTCAAAAAACATATTTTCCTTTAGTTCCATATAGAAGCATTTCCTTAAAAATTCAAAAAAAAAAAAGAAGTTTTCTTTTAACTCAAAAATAGTTTCTTTCTTTCTAAAGTCTTTCATCTAAAAAAAAAGAAAAATAAAAATCCAAAATATTTTGTTTTTGTTTACAAAAATATTAATAAAGGAATTAGAAAAAATAATTCCTTTAAAAAGTATTTATTTCATGTCAAAAAAAAAAGAAAAAAATTGAAGCCAAAAAATATTTTTCTTTTCTTTAGAAGTACTTTTGTAAATAAATAAAAAGCTCAGAATTGAAAATATTTTCTTAATAGTCCTTCTTTCAAAACTAAGAGGTAAAGTCCAAAGTTCAAGAAATATTTTCTTTCTTCCTAAGAAAAAAATTAAACAAATGAAATTCAAACAAAAATATTTATATTTTTTTTACTTCTAAAATTTCCAAAGTTTAAAGCAAAAGCAAAAGAAATTTTTAGAATTCTTTCTTTCAAAAATAAAAACAGAGTCATATTCAAAAATCCAAAAAAAAAACTTGTTCTTCTTTTAAAGCATTTTTTAGAAAATTCCAAAAAGGAACAAAATTTCAAAAAATTCAAAAACAAATTTCCTTTATTCTTTTAAAGCATTTGTTTAAACAAATTTCCAAAAAAAAGAGTTAGTTTACTTACTCCATTCCCAATCCCGCAAACTACGCAAGGCCTGATCCATGCGGGGTCATGATACATAGGCAATCTCCATAAGATTCGACCTTAACCACAAAAAAAATGAAAACAAAAAGAAAAAGATGTTGATAATGAGGACCGACTGAGTCCGTTCTAACATGTTTTATTTTCAATTGAGAAGAAAGTTGAGGTGGTCGGTTTGTGGTAAGCTGGAAATACAAGATCCAAGAAAAATGATGACTGACACCGAAGCTATTATCTATGCTCAAGAGACAAGGTCAGAATCCTGCCCGAACGAGGGTACAGGAAGAAATAACCCAAAGAATGAAAAGATTAGTATAACAGTTGAATAACGAGTAAGGAATGGCAGGTCTAAAGAGTGTTTCCTTTAGAGATCTATGCATGTTCCCCGATGTCCACCTGCCGCCTGGTTTCAAGATTCCCAAATTTGAAAAGTATGATGGACATGGAGATCTCATAGCCCACTTGAAAAGGTATTGTAATCAATTGAGAAGTGTGGGAAGAAATGAAGAATTGCTAATAGCTTATTTGGGGAAAGCCTTACGGGAGTAGCATCCGAATGGTTTTTGGATCAAGACACATCTTGCTAGTACATCTGGGATGACATGGCACGAACCTTTGTCAAACAATTTCAATACAACATCGACATCACCCCATACCGTATTTCCCTCTCTAACCTGAAAAAGGAACCAACTGAAAGTTTCAGGGAATATGCCATCAAATGGAGAGAGCAGGCAGCTAGAACTAAGCCACCCATGGATGACCACAAGCTACTCAGTGTCTTTCTACAGGCTCAAGAGCCAGACTATTTTCAATACATGACGTCCGTAATGGGTAAATCCTTCTCGGAAGCAATCAAAATGGGGGAAATGGTTGAGAATGGTCTTAAGACAGGTAGGATTATAAGTCAAATGGCTCTTAAAGCTGCAGCTCAAGCTGTCCAAATTGAATCTGGTAACACGAATGAAGAAATCATGATGATATCAGGGTCAAGAAGAGATCCTAGGAGAACACCCGGAAGGTATGTGCAGCCTCATCAGGTTCTCCATGACCCCCTTAAGCATCACTATCCACTCCAGTATGTTGGAATTACCCAAAAAAGCTAGCACAAGCATCACAAAATCTCCACCAGCCTCCGCAAAATTTCCAAGTACATTATAACCCACATCCAAGCCAGGGGTATAGAAGGGAACAAAGGTTTAAAGATAGTTTTACACCAATAGGAGAGTCCTATGCAAGCTTATTTGAGAAATTAAAACAACATGACATGATTGCACCCATTCCTCCAAATCAGGTGGACCGACGTGCAAGAAGATTTGACTCATCTAAAAGGTGTGAATACGACTCTAATTTTCAAGGGCACAACGTGGAAAGCTATCGGGATTTGAAAAGGGAAATAGAAAGGACGATCTAGGAAATTTTGATTCAAAACAGTGATACCCAAGATATCACGCTGAATTCTTTACATGCACATGATGATGCACACTTTGTAGAGGTGATGCCCGGTGACATGGGATATGAGAATCCTCTCAGGAACTCGATGACCGAAATTGGAGAAAGCCATGGTAATATTGATGAGAACATTTGTGGCTAAGATGTCGTGTTTGGTAATTGGAAAGGCGCTCCATTTCTAGGTCAGTCGAAGAGGAGCTTTGGTGGTTCATTTTGTTGTCATTTTTTGTTCGGGTTATTTGCAGGGTTGTAATCCGGATATTGTCTTGCGTCAAACCCTATTATCCTTCCATTTTACTTAGTCGTAATAGTCTGTCTAGTGTTGTCTAGGTTTTTTTCAGGTTTATTCAAAGATTGTACTCCAGATGCTTGGTTTGTTTTGTTATACGAACCATTTTACCGTTTATCTAGTGCAAACTCTGGTATTTTATTATTTCCAATCATTTTATTTGTTTAGTTCTTTTATTTTTATGCTTTTGTTTTGTTTTGTTCAGCGCCAATTCTAGTAACGTGACATGCTTACATAATTCTCAGTCTGATATCTGAAAGTCGGTTTATTCAGGAAATAACATGATCATTTTTTGAAAAAAGGAACATTATGAGATTATTTGAAGTCCGAGCCATGTGAAACTGGGGCAAGTGGGTCAAACTGACAGAGGACCATTCATGGTAATGAAAGTGGGAGTGTTGCCGAACGGTTCTCTAAAATGACATATGACAAGGCGAATGTGCGCATATGGTAATCAAATCTGGCACAATCAGAAGATGGGTTGAATGTTTAATTGCGTTGTTTGCACTTGGCATATTTTGGAGATTGGAATGACGAAGGCATGTTGTTCTGTATCCAAACATGTTATCCTTTTAAACCTTTGAGCCTTATTTACTTTATTTCATACCCCTCTTTCGGAATCAGTAACAAAGAGTGGAAGGAGCACAAACAGAAAAAGATAAGAAAAGAAGAAGAAAGAGAAAACGAGAAAACAACAAAAATAGCAAAAAAAGAAAGAAAAAAGAAAAGAAAGATAATAAATGAGTGAAAACTGTAACAACAAGGAATTGGGAACTACGTTTGACCTGATTCAAAGAGGATACGTAGGAGCTTCACAGCTCGATCATAGTGAAAATAAAAATAAAAATCCCCAAGCACGAAGCTTGGGCAAAAAAAATTGTGTTTATTATAAAATAATCCAGTTCCGGATGTTGTAATTTTAAACTAAATTGATGTGGTTTTTAGCCTTTAAATAACCTTCATGTCTAGTCTATCCAAAATCCCACATTAGGGTCCAAAGAAAGACCTTCCGACCAGTCTTCAAAAGAGGCCAAGTCAGGCAAAATGGGAGAGTCTTATCAGAACATAACACTCTGATCCCCGACGAAAAGACTCCAACCCCAGCAGAAAAGACTCTGGTCCCTGCAGAAAAAATACATGAGAGAGTCGTATCGGTAACATCCCAATCCCCAGCTGAAAGGTAATACAAATGAGAAAGTCTTATCGGTGAAAACCTTCACATGCACCATAAGGCGATGAAAGCTGAGAGAAAAGACAAAATGAGAGAGGCTTGACAATGAAAACTTTCAGGCACTACAAGTCGAATAAGGGTGAGAATTAGATGGGGAATCACCAAACAAAGATCTTGTAAGACGACTGACGATGGAGGATAGGCTACATGTGTATATCATGACCATTAGAGTCGGTATCCACGTTTGATAGGTTTTTATTTTTTTCCCTTGTTAGAGAGTCATCTCTTTCTTTTGTCTTTTATTCTGTTCCTTTTATCTTTTTCCTTTCATCAAAAAACTTTCCCCAGTAGAGTATGTTTAGTCAAGACAAGTAAGAAGTGACTCCAAAGTTTACCACCTGCCTTCCAATTATGCAAGACGAGATTTGATTAGAGCATCCAAGTGGTATAAGTCAGGAAGGAAGAATCGCAAAGCCAGTGTCAGTATTTTCCCAGCAAAAGGAGACTGACAAAGGGATGGATCAGTGTCAAGAAGGATATCCCCGCAGAAATCAAAGGTTCTAGACCTCAAGGCCACTAGAGAAATCAAGGGAGAACGACGCGGAGAGCAATGGGCATGAATTGGATATTCATATGAGACTCAAAGGTCTGGTGAAAATTCCAGTTCCCTAGCTATTCCACAAAAGAAGAGGGATATTCCTAGCAGAAAAGGTATTTCAGCGACATCGAATGAACAAAAAAGTGGTCCATCAGTAAAACATGCGAGATCATTCCGTCATAGGAATGTGGGTGATCAGGATACAGGTGGAAAACAACGGTGAGAGGTTTGTGAATAAAGAATCATCAAAAGGGAAGGAAGTTATCTACCAACTTTCAAGATGGCCAGACGACAAAAAACAGGTCAAGACGTTCTAAGACCAGCAAATAACATCATCCCCAACAAGTTTTAATAGTGTAACGGAACACAGAGCAGGGAAGGAGAAAAGGAGCACCATCCCCAGCATGAGCATCACAACCAACCACCGCGTTTTAAAACTAACAATTTTCTTTGATTTAAAGTAGGAAAAGGAAATGGCATTGATGGCGGAAAGGCATTCCACAAGGAAAATTATCAAACTGGGGTAGAAAATTTTCCTTCCATTTCGAAAATTTTCTAAAAGTGAGGCATCCGCTTGGGGAAGAAGAAAGGTAGCACCAATCTTAAGGGAAGTGGTCTTTAAATTAGTGTTACCATCAGCATTACAAGTTTTAATAAAGTAAGTTGTATCCCCAGTGGACAGAACAAAAGGATGAAACTTGTGTTTAGAAAATAGCAAAAGGCCAATATCATCCCCAGCAGCCTCCAGAAGAATGAAGTACTAATTTTGAAGGATTAAAAATCCCCCAGCAATATTATCCTCAACAGCGTTATCCCCAACTGATAACATTTTTATCTCCAACAGTGTGGAGAGAAAATAAAAGTTTTGAAGGAACTAGTTGTGAAAAAGAGAAAAAGAAGAAAGGGAAGAGAGGAGATTCCCCCAGCAGTATTATCCCCAATAGGTAAATAAATAATTCCCCAACAATGTTATCACTAGCAGTTTCGAGGGAAGACAACACAAATTTTGAGGAAAGTGGCCTTTAAAGAAGGAATATAACACGAGTTAAAAAAACACAGAAAAAAGGACGAAAGAGAAAATGTAAAAGAAAGGAGAGCCGCCAAAGGTAAGTTCTCAAATCTTTGCCTTTATTTATCTTGCTATTGTGCATTTAATCACGCCCTGAATTTTCCTCTAAGATAAAAATCTTAGTCTGTTGAAACTAACACCTAAGATAAAAATCTTAGTCTAATGAATTTTTCACCTAAGATACAGATAAAAATCTTAGTATGTTGAAACTTTCACCGAAGATGAAAATCTTAGTCTGGTGAATTTTTCACCTAAGATAAAGATAAAAATCTTAGTCTATTGAAACTTTTACCGAAGATGAGAATCTTAGTCTGATGAATTTTTCACCTAAGATAAAGATAAACATCTTAGTCTGTTGAAACTTTCACCTAAGATGAAAATCTTAGTCTTATGAATTTTTCACCTAAGATAAAGATAAAACTCTTAGTCTATTGAAACTTTCAACTAAGCTGAAAAAATCTTAGTCTGATGAATTTTTCACCTAAGATAATTTAAAAATCTTAGTCAGTTGAAACTTTCACCTAAGATAATAAATTTTAGTCTAATAAATTTTTCACCTAAGATAAAGATCCTAGTTTGACGAATTTTCTCCTAGGATAATTTGAAAGGAAGGAAAGACATTTGCAAAGAAAGAACTTTTGCTGCAGGGAATCATCCAAAAAGGAAGTTTCTCCATTGATTCTTTCATGTGTTTTGCTAAATAAAGGAAGAAAATAACAATGAAAATAGAGAAAAGGGAAGAAATAAGGAAACAAAAGAAAGTGAATATCCAAAAATAGTAATAATAATAAATAAAAAATCCAAAAGAAAAATTTTTGGTAGCATAGAAATCCCGGCCAAAAAACCGTGAAACTTTTCTATGCAAATTCCGGCCAAAAAATCGCAGAGCTTTTTCTATCAAAATCCCGGTCAAAAAGCCAAGGATCTCCCGGCCAAAAAACCGTGGAACTTCCTATCCAAATCCCGGCCAAAAAAACGAGGATATCCCGGCCAAAAAAACGAGGATATCCCGGCCAAAAACGGTGGAACTTTTCTTTTTCAAATCCAGGCAAAAACCGAGGATCTCCCGGCCAAAAACTGTGGAGCTTTTTCTATCCAAATCCCGACTAAAAAACCAAGGATCTCCCGGTCAAAAAACCGTGGAATTTTTTCTATCCAAATCCCGGCCAAAAAATTGAGGATCTCCCGGCCAGAAAACCATATGGCTTTTTCTATCAAAATCCTGGCCAAAAAATTGAGGATCTCCCAGCCAAAAACCGTGGAACTTTTCTATCCAAATCCCGGCAAAAAAACAAAGGATCTCCCGGCCAGAAAACCGTGGAGCTTTTTCTATCCGAATCTCAGCCAAAAAATCGAGGATCTCCCAGCCAAAAAATCGTGGAACTTTTCTAATCAAATCCCGGCCAAAAAACCGAGGATCTCCCGGCTAAAAAATCGTGGAACGTTTCTATCCAAATCCCGACCAAAAAACCGAGGAACTCCAGTCCAAAAAATCGTGGAGCTTTTTCTAACAAAATCACGGCCAAAATACCGTGGAGCTTTTTCTATTCCAATCCCCAAAAAAAATCGAGGATCACCCGGCCAAAAAATCGAGGATCTCCTGGCCAAAAACCGTGGAGCTTTTTCTATTCAAATCATGGCCAAAAAACCTAGGATCTCCCGGCCAAAAACCCTTGGAGCTTTTCTATCCGAACCCCGGCCAAAAACGGAGGATCTCCCTTGCAAAACCTAGGGAGACTTTTCATTTCGTCCCAGCATACCCAATGACCATGTTTATTTGCCGGCATAGCCGGTCATTTCTTAAGCATATCCTGGATTCATTCACAAGGATACACAGTCCTAATCTAATCGCTTGGATATATGTCACAACTGACTCACGAAATTTTTCTGGTGAAAACAGGGGCAGAAAATTTTGTTCGTTTGTTTGTTTTGATATCTTAAGCAGGCTGACCTCAAGACATAAGGTGCGAGAGGAACGATGAAATGAATATCAATCCAGTATAAAGAAAGAAGAAAAGAACAAAAATGAAGATGTACTTCAAATACCAGAGCAGAAACAAAGATACGGATAACCCAAAATCAGATTGAAGTCGCGGGCTCTGCCAATCCCGTTTTCGCTCAATGCTACAAAAATGAACGAACGCGCACCACTTACGAGCATCAAGATTCAGATCAAAGTCTACAAGCAAGATCAGCTAAGACTCAAGATCAAGTTTAGAAAGAATTATAGATAGGAATCTTGTAACTCATGGTTGATAGTCATAGCTGGCTTAGTTTTAATTTTCCTTTGGTGTAATAAGGAGGTCGGTAAAGCGGTGGTAACAGCACGCAGCAGCAGTAACAGCAAAATTGCAGTCCCATGGTAGTCCCAGCTACCAAAACTTTCCGAACTACATTAACTTGATTCCTGTTTAGCCCAGGATATGTAGGAAACCTTCGAAGCAAAGGTTCGGTCAAATCCTTCAAAACTGATTCACACGAAGTACTCAAACGGGCAAAAATCGCTCGTATCCGCTCACTTTACATTTGCACGAAAACCCTTCGTGTTTCAGGTAAAGAGGGGTGTAGCTGTGAGCACGTGATTTTTGCTCCACGACAATTACTCCAAAAGAAATCAAAAAATGAAAAAAATTGTCTTTGTGTACAATTTTGAGATTTTTCGTGGCATTTTTAGATAATTATTTGTACTTGTCTGTGAGTGTTTATTTGTAAAATTAATGAAAATATAAAAGTATGTTGCATTTGCATTTAGGATTTAATTGTATAATTATGAGTAATGAAGTTGTTTTACAAAATGAAACAAAAAAATCATAAAAATAACGTACTTTGCATTTGTTGTGGTTAATATAAAATTGTGGGATTTTCTTTTAATTTGGTATTCAATTATTTGTGATAATTTTTTTTAAGCGTTAATTAGCATTTGTGAGTTAATTGGGGTTTTAATTTGCATTAGTATTTTGGTTTAAATTTGGAAAATTAATCTAGGAATAAAAAGAGATTGAAAGAAAAGAAGGAAAATTGAAATAAAGAGAAAAATCGGACTGGGACATCCAAAATTTAACCAAGTCCAGGCCAAAACATTTGCCTCACTCGGTCAAGACCACCGCACCTCAATGACGGGAAAAACGGCGTAGTTTGATGTTGAAACTACGTCGTTTGGTCATCAAAAGATCTGAGTCGTTCAAGCCATAGCGATCCAACGGACCGCAGCCATTACCCATATCCATTTAGCCTAGCTCGACCCTAACCCGTTCTCTATACCCGGTCTAACCCACCCTTCATTTAACAAAACGACCCCGTTCCAACTTAAGCCATTGATCCAGGCAGTTGATCTTGTTTGTTATAACGGCTAGGATCAAATCCTCACCCTACTATATATTCCTAAAACAAACCCCACCCCCATAGCCAAACATCCCGCTTCATCGTCTCTCTCAGAATTCAGAGACGAACCAGACCCCTCATATTGAAACCCTAGCCGCCATTAGACTCCCTTCGCCTGAAACCCGGCGGCAACAATGCTGCCGGTCATCAAATTAACACCCCTAGAGCATCTGACCACCCCCAATCCAAATTCACCCCCTCTTACCTCGAATCATTCCCTAGCTTCTCGAATCTTCTTTTGAAGATTAAAGCAGAACTCAAACTTGCCCTAACCAAGCCCAAACTCAAACCCTGTCACCCTCTGACCACCCTCGTAACAAAACCAGAGTTGGTTTGGTTCGAATCAAACCAAAACCATTCGAACCCCAATTCGAGCCCAAGAACCCTAGGGGTACAAAAAGCTAAGCATGTCCGAGATTAGGGGAAAACTTGAGGTTTTTATCGACTTTATTCGAGTTTTCTCAGTTGAGAACACTTGATTAAAGTCCATTTGACCTCAAAAATTCGAGTCCGAGATTAGTCGAGTCCGTAAGATAGCTGATTCTCTGAGGTATTCTTCCCATCTTCATTTTGTTCTATTTTTATGTTGCTAGTATCTGTTATTTGTTTAGTTTTTGTTAGCTTCTTTTCAATGTTTCACAAATTGTTCTTCCCATCTTCATAAGACCTTTTTATTTGGTCAATTTGGTTTCTGCTCGTTGTTGTGTATATATTAGGCTATGTAATCGATTTGAATAATTCTCGTCGAATAGTTAGTTTCATTACAGTTCCTTGTTTTGTCAAGACCACATGAATCACATTGTTGTTCTGTTTGATTCTATTTGGTTGTTCTTAATTATATATGTTGTAATTTGTATAGTCGATTGGATAAGTGTCGTCAATTAATTTTTCATGTTTGAATTCTAGAATCACATGATAAATAATCCATTTTTTCCAGTATGTTTAATCATCTTGTTTCTTTCTGTTCTGATTTTTGTGATTGAGATGAGTTTGTTGGTGCATTCAGTTTTCCTCCTTAAACCAAACTTCTTAATTCATTTGTATGTCACCCATGTTCTGCATATTTTCACATGAACCCCTTTCCTGCTTCAATTCTTCTTTGAATCAGTGTGATTGGTTATAGCTGTGTAGTTGTTTAAATAGTTAATAATCACTGTTAGTTGTAATTGAAAGGGGTTATACTTACTATTTTGAATCAGGGCAGTAACGGTAGGATCCTAGGGTGTTTTAGGAATAAAAGGAACAAGGAAATCTGGTTTGACTGAATAGTCTACTCAGTAGGGCCCCTAATATCTTTAATTTGAATTAAATGGTTGTGGGGGACCACTAAGTAATGAGAGTGTTTGCTTAATTGAAATTAGGAATAGTATAAGTAATGATAAAAGCTAAAAGAATATACATAGGAGAGGGAATATAGTAGCTGGAAAGTAAAAGGAGTAAAAGAGTAATGATAATAAGGTAAAAATAAAAGAAAATGAGCTGAAAAGGGGACTGCCTTTGGTATAAATAGAGGTTAGTTGAGAAGAATCGGTTAAGAGAAATTGAGAGTTCTCCAGTGATTGTGCTTAAGAGTTTTCTTTTCAGTTATCAGTTTTAGAAAATCAGTCTTGAGAGGTTCAAAAACAAAAGGAAATCACTGTTTTTCGGAACTTCTTTAGGACAGTTTTTATCATCATTGTTAAAGAGCTTTGAACCGGTTTCTTTTTCTAAAAAAATAGAAACCTTCAGAAAATCGAAAGCATATACTCTTCCATTAATGTCTAGTTACTGAGTGGTATTTTCTGGTTCAGCATTTTGTCTACTGGTTTGTTTGGGATTCACTTATTGGTTTACAAGTGATTCTGGGTTTATTGATTGTTGTTGCTTGATTTCAAAATATTTCTGGATCTATTCTTATTTTTGGGTTGAAGTTTTGGTATAATTTTGGGCCATTTGAATTCAAATTGTTGCTGCTTGTTTCCCTGCTTCAGCTTACTTCCATTTCTGTCTCTATTTCACACTCCAAGTACACATTCGAATTCGGCTCAATGTAGCTTTGAAGTTGAAAAAATGAAATGAAATGTCCATCGGTCTCCTGATACATGTTTGTTCAACTGTAATGAATGCTTTTGTATTAGATTCAGTTCATTTTCTTTTGATGCATATTTCCTAGGCTGTTAATTGGATTGACTGGTTTGTACTAAGCTGAACATTGAATGGGAATTGGTTAGTTGTTAAGCTATAAATCTTGTTAGTTACACAGAGTATAATTGAATTTGTGCAACAGTTGTAGTTGATTTAGAGTAATTGTTTGTTTGAGGTTTTGGATAATTGTAGCTTTGGATAATCGTTGCTGATTTATATGTCATGTGTAGTGACACTTCTGATGTCGTGATGCATAGAGTAAGTATATGATTGAATCAAGCTAATATTCGATTAATTTTTATTTAAGTAAGTTGATGAGAATTTCCTAGAATTGCTAATTTGGATTACGCAACTTGATTTGGACTTCCGGTTGGTGTTTCTGTTGCATCATAATAATTGTTTGGAATTAATAGACAAGGTCCACTTACACTAAATCAACTCGTTAAAATTGTTGGCTCACGATAATTGATCGGTATCATAATTTGATTGAATTTGGATGTTCCTGTTTAAAGTAGTAGTAAGCATTGGTCATTTGGTCCCCATTGTCATCTCTGTGGCTGGTGAGAAATTGGGCCAAATTCGGGCCCAGCTTGAGGCATTTCTGCCTAAGCTCAAATGAATGGTCTTTTGAGACCATTGTTAATAAATAGTGATTGCTCCATTAATTTTAATATAAGTTTGGGTTTTGAGTTAGGGAGCGGGCCCAAATTAGAAGGATCTTCCTTTTGTTTGGGCCCGGACTTGAACTTTAAAACACAAACTCTCATAATCAATTAGGATCTTTTCTTTTCTTTTAGAGACAAAAACAAAACAAAAAAAAGTAAAAATATATAGCCGCTCTTAGTTTACCTTTTTTAACAAAAAAATCCGACAAGTCTCGCCAAATAAAAATGCAAATTGTGGGGCCTTCTATAACAATGCTCGCTTTCTTAAAAATTAACTAAAGCGGTAAATGATTTAAAATTGCACTATAGCATCGAACATGTATTAAAATCAGATTTTAGCCATTCATAGAAATTTAAGCGATCGTGCTAGAACCACGGGATCCGATGGTGCCTAACACATTCCCTCGGGTCAACAGAATTCCTTATTCAGAATTTCTGGTTCACAGACTCCATTCAGAAGTCGAAGTTTTTCTCGGTTCGGGATTCAAGATAAACTTGGTAACTTGGGACACCAAAAGCCAAATTTATCCCAAGTGGCGACTCTGAATAAATAATTCCGATCCAAATAATGTCACTTTAAATGGAAAAACTCCATTATACATTATCATTCGAGGTAGGTGTGTAAAACGGACGTGTGACACTGACCAGCCGAAACAAATGGATGGCCGCCGGCGAAGCCATAAGACTGTTTCTCTCTCTAGATCGCGCAAATCGTCTATTTGTATTCAGTTGTATTCGAATGTATATTTGAGTTGTATTCAATTTTAATCAGTTACATTTAACTATTTTATTCAACAGTAGTTAGTTGTTTTTAAGTGTTTTATACAACTGTATTCAGTTGTAGTTAGTTACATTCAACTATTTTTTTTCAGCAGAAATTAGTTATATTTTGTTGCATTCAAGAGTTTAATCAGTTGTATTTTGGTTGTATTCAAGTGTTTTATTCAGATGAATTGTTGTATTTTATTGTATTCAACTGTATACAATTCTACTCAACTGTATTATTCATATGTATTTCTCTTTATTCAGCTATAATCTTTATTATGTATCTTTCAAATATAGATTAATGAGGGATCGTTTTAGTTCGTTGAGGTAAATTAGGAGAATATCATGTGATATGATTTCCTTCCATTTTTAGCTCAGATATGTTACTGTATTTAACGTTAATGCCGGTTGAATACAGCTAAATATATATCAAACTTAGCTGGAATTCCAATTATTACGCCTGTTTTTTTTTTGTTGTATTAATGAATACAACAGCTTAAATACATGAAATACATTGTATAAAAACATAAAAGGTATCTATAACACGTAATATAGCAAAGGGTATCTATAAATGGCTAATTAGAACTAAAATGACTAATTAGAACTAAAAGATGGTGCTTTATGAAAAATTCGCTTTATACAATTATCACTATCACTATGGATTATAAATGAAAAAATCCACTTGTATTATTTTCACTCGTAACCTATTTTAAATGGTAAGTATTTCAGTCTTAAAACTATTTATTATTAGTCTCTCATATGAAATAATCGAAGACGGGAAGAAATTGATCTAATTATTAAAATCGAAATATTGGTCCACACAAAGTTTTGGCCTTAAAAACCATCAAAAATGAAAAGAACTTGAACAATTCTTTTGGCAGAAGTCTTTCAACGGTTGCCAAGAAAACCTCTGGGATGACACTCTTCCTTCATAGCATCTCATTTTGTTCGACAGTAATACTTTTCTTTATCGTGATATTATAATCAATTAATTCTAAATCCACAGTTCGTCGTATTTTGTATATTTCTAAAATGATAATCTACCAACGTTTAATTTAGACAGAAAATTGACTCAACCTTATAAAGTGAAGCAAGTAGGTCATTTCAGGACAGGAGTAAAACCTGGGCTAGTTTCTCCACAAAAATGAAATGAAATAAATAGAACCTCCGCGCTACATATATTAACCGGATATAATTTCCAGTCCAATAGACGATGACAACTTACCCAACATGCAGTCCAATGGAAAACCTAAATACAACCTAGATGGACTGATGAAGACAATTCTTTGCAATTAGAAGACAAGTGACAGCAGATGAAAGAATGTAAGGATGGAAAGAAAGATTACCCTTTCTACTTAATAGCTTAATTAAAAATGTGATTCTCTCCTCCGGAAGGAATCATTTGCTCTTGGCTGATTTCGATTTTGGTAGCGTCCCAAACACCTTGTCCCAGAAAGAGGAAGTGATACCAAAACCTTTGGTCTGGATGCGAAAATGATGATTCAAATGATATTTCTGCCAAAACAAAACAGGGAAAAAGATTGTAGGATTAAAGATCGTTTAATCCTTTTTGTACACCTTACAAGTATAAAAAGATTTCCCAAACTCAAAGATGAAACATCAGTGCTGACTCCCTCATTATCACACAATTGGCACCACTATTGAACACGGGAAAGGAAGCCAGTACAGATCTATCCGTCAGTATCACATAAGCATTTTGCTAAACTGATGCCTCATGATAAAGCAGACATCTCAAAAACTAGACACTTAAGCAGATAAAATCATAGGTTCATATAAAGCTAGCAATATATGGGCTAAGCTCATTAGAGAATTACAAATGAGATTGAAAACATTAGAGGGGTGCATCATGTATCGCCACTTACCTTGAGATATTTTGGCACTTCACTTGTTGGTTGTGCATGATGCAAGTAGTAATGTGTAACATCATACATGACATAGCCCAATAAGCCTCCTCCAAATAAAGCAGGAGCAGTAGAGGGAGTTGACATGAATTTGATTAAATTCCAGAACTGCAACAACAAAGCACCGTATCAACTATATCAACTATCAAAAGCTCCAGAAAAGCTCCAGGGAGTTTGGCTTTAAGCGCAAAGCGCAATTTAAGTGTGGCCTTTAGTAAGAAAAAGCGCAATGAAGGAAAAAATATGTGTAATTCAGGAAAAGAGTAACAATTTCATTCCTAATGTTCTTCTTAACAACTAATACACATATGTGCAAATTATATTTTTTTAGGTACCGATCGGTTTAAAGTGAGCCTTTGATAACACTGGTATATACCATCTTCTCTTTTCACAAGATAGAAGGTAACCTCTTAAAACATGAGACTTTTGCCAATTTGTGTGTGTACATATAACTATATCCACATAGGTTGTCAGGTAAATATCAAAATAAGCTAGTTGTTCAAAATCAAACATACCGGTACACAAAGAATAGCTGTGGCAGCAGGAGGAAAAACAAGGCGTAGACCATCCATAGGATGCTTGTGATGACAACCATGAAGAAGGTAATGAGCCGTGTTTGCCCTGTAACAACAAGTTGCAATTAAGTAATACGTTAAAGGATAGAGTCGGAACTAGCAGGACACTAGAAGAGCAAAACTCCCTCCCTCTGGAGACAGAAGAATACAGAGAGTACTTACCAATAGCTCTTCGTCTTTATATGGAAAAGAAATCGATGAAGAGTATATTCCATCAATGTCCACACAAAAATTCCAAAAACTACCATCAATGCCACCTCAGGAACAGTATGGCCCATCCAGATTGATACTGAGATACTATAGCATACAACTGGGAGCCAAATGACTGGAATTGCCCACCAAACTGTGCGAGTCAGAAACTGTTCCACAAATAAATCATTTCAGTACTACTATAGACTGAATAACAATAGCTATAACAATACATGGGGAGTAAAAAGTGACCCTGTTGAGTCTCGTGGGCGAAAAGGATTAAATAAAGTAATACCTCCCAAAAATCACTTTCAAAAAATCGAGGTCCTTCCTTGCTAACAATAGGCTGATGAACCCATTCTTGATAAGCTTCTCCAAGGTGGCCAACCTGAAAACATATTCCAAAAGTCAAAAAAAAAATGAAAAGCAGATATCTTATTGGTATGAGACTGCGAGTTAGATAAAAGAGTTATTTCTGCTTAGTTTTCCAGTTAGGGAATAATGATAGGGGCTAAAGAATTAGGGTTGACATGACAAACAGATGTTGGATACAATACAATCACTAGAATAGGTTTTTTAATCTAAAAATGTCAGGAAAGAGACACTTTTTCTTTGTATATCTTTCTTTTATTTCTGCCGTCATATCTATTTCTGAGGTCTTAAAAAGAGAAACAAACATAAGGATTTTTGAGGCCTACAGATAGATATATGATAACAAGTTAACAACTGGGACGAGGCATTTACTTTATGAATTCAAATTACAAATGATCTTTAATTACACAAAAGTACAAGATTTAGACATCGGTAGCAGACAAGCATGAGGAGAAGGAAACTATGAGATAAATTGATGGCAGCATTGACTATGGTTTACACTGATCTTCTAAAACAAAAATACGAAGTGTTGCAGTTTTCACCTGGAAGACGAGAGCTTTATTTAAATCCACAGTGAAGCCCTGTGCAACCATCGTGGGACTTTGAAGCTAGTTGAGAGGACATAAAAAAAAAGGAAACAGAATGTAATCATGTTAGGAAGGATCCAAGAGAAGATGTACTGCAAAAGGAGATGATGAAAAGTTCCATCATTTTAGTGCAACCATTTAAAGTTACTTTTTCTGATTGAGACAATATAGGGAAAATAAAAACCATCAAATAAGGAGGCAATACAGAAATCAGCCATCCCACGTTGAATATTTTCTTTCTGATTAGCTTTGTGTTAAACTTATACTTCCTCTTCAACTTAGACATTGACGTCTTTCATTAACTGGTCATGTCACTGGGTACATGTATTCATCAACTAGCTCGAAGGATTTGCTAGCTAGTAGACTTCACCCCTAATAATATTTTGGCATATTTCATGCAAGTTTGATTACCGTGATCAAGCAAACATTCTTCTCATGATATTCCTATTCCACAATACACTCATGGAAATTAGAGAAGACATACAACTATTCTTTCGCAGAGCCTCTGTCCAAGCACAATTCCTAGCTTAGTGACCCATTTTGAGAGGGATAAATATTAAGGTAAGAATTTCTTTTTTTTTCTTTCTTTTTGTCTCTTTGCTTATGACAAGAGGGGTTGCTCTGATGGTAAGCAACCCCCACTTCCAACCAAGAGGTTGTGAGTTCGAGTCCGGGGGTCTATTTGGAAATAGACTCTCTATCCCCAGGGTAGGGGTAAGGTATGCGTACACACTAACCTCCCCAGACCCCACTAAGTGGGATTATAATGGGTTGTTGTTGTTGTTCTGTCTCTTTGCTCTTTTTTCTTTTTTTTTTTTTAAAGGTTAGTCCCGGCTCAGTTCAGGCATAATGTTAAGGTAAGAACTCAGACATCGTTGTATCTAAGACATACATAGATGTACTTCAAGAAGAAATATAATATTGCCTGACAAAACCACTATACCAAATGTCAAGTGTAAGTTTAAAAAGAAGCCTTAAATCATTTTGTCATTGTCATTACCCTGGTTTGAATCATTAACCTTGTTTAAGTTAAACATTACATACTGCCAATGTGTTTGCTCCAAAAGAAGTACAAAATTACGAAAATGTGTTTGATTACAAAAAACACAGTGATTTACAGAATTGGCAATCAAATCCACAATGTATCCAACACTCAATTCACAAGCAAAAGATATAAAACCCCAAAATTCCACACAGCCTTTTTTAAAAAAAAGAGTTCTCTGTAACCTATTCAGACTAATGTTGTGTAAGGCTCATTAAAGCGGAAAGCTCGTTATTAAGATTATCTCATTCATAGGCTCGAACCCGAGACGTATGATATTCGGCTAAAATGGGAGATCTACTTCACAAACAGCTAAAGTTCAATAAAACTAAGAGTAATCCAAAGAGGAAAAAAAGAAATTGAAAATAAAACACTTACCCGCAACAATATTCGTGTTGCTTGAGAATTTTTTAGGTCAGATTATGACTCTGTTGAGAGGATTCCTTAGCAAGAAAGTCTCTCTACAGACCACAAATACTACTAGTCAAAACAGAAACTGGGTGCTTCCTATATAAATTGAGATATTTTAGGAGTTACAAAAAGAAAATTTGGGAATAAGAATATTCTTTTTTTTATATAGATGATGATTTGGATGGTTGGATCCTGACCGTAGATTGTGTTACAGCGATTTGAGCATCTCAGCAGTTCTCACGTTCGATTTATAAGATTGACAGTCTGGCAGTCATGCATACAACTCATTCATGTCAACATCGGGGAAATACTGTAGTTTTTTTAAAAGTGAGAGGTCCTTAATAGCAATTTGTAATTTTGTCAACTGTGGAAAAAAAATTGGATTTCAAACCCTCCCCTAAACTATATTATTCTTGTTTGTTATTTCGATAAAGGGTCAAATATGCTCCTCCATTTTTATAAGAAAAAGATTAAGTTGATTGGTATGTGAAAATCTATATAAGTGGTATATAGGTGAGGTGACGAGTGTTTATGCGCCGCCAATTTATCTATTTTTTCTATTTTCTTCCCGTTCTTATTATATAGTCTTCTCTACCTTAACTATACATGCTTTACTGGTATTTTCATGCTTAATTGCTACTTGTCAACCATTGTTTTCTATTGTTGAGGGTATTAGCTACCAGTAGTTCCATTGTCTCATATTATTGGTTTAAGATGTTTTATGGTGCTTTATGGTATATTTTTGATTGGTTTCGCTGAGTAATATTATTTGTGTAAAGTTTCATAATGTACAAGCTTTTCGTTTGCTTTGGTTTAAGGTTTAAATATTGTAAAAAATTTTGAGTTAAATTGTGAAATTTCTGTACTTATTGAGCAATTGATGTTGATATGGTGTATTCGTGAATTGTGACATCAAATTTTTGGGTAGAAGTATTATGTAAACTAAAAAGATATATATACATCTTTACATCGAATCCGCTTATTTCTTTTGCATGTTCGTTGATAATTACTAGAAATAGGAAGAATTAGTTAATAATACTCTAATATTGGCTTGCCTAACAAGTGTGATGTTAGGCGCCATCACGGTCCCGATGGTGGGTAATTTCGGGTTTCGTGATAATTGCACATGTTCTTGGATTTCACATACGTCCTATTATTATATCGCTTGTTCATGGGTCTCGAAAAATACGTTAATTGATAAAGTTTATCCGAAGACATAATGATCTTATGACATTCTGAGAGATCTTATTGTCGTGCCCGCTTTTCTAAGGCGAAATCAGGTTTATGACATTTAGGAGGACAACTCGTTCCCTTTTGGGAATTGGGTTTGAATTTGAAAAGTCTCCGCCTAATGATTAAGTGCATTAGGACACTATATGGGTTTGAGTTTGAAGAACTAGAGATAGGGTAAGGGCTTGAAATTATTCTAAGAGGAAGGTGTTAGGCACCCCTCAGAGTCCACTAGTGTGATTCTCGGCTTCAAATAATCAAATAAGTAATTAGGGGGTTCAAATAGAGGAACTTACAAATAAGTTGAAAATTTTTGAAGATGAGCAAAGAGGGCAAAAATTTATAAAAAGACTTGAATAGTTTTACAAGAAGAGATGAAAGCAAATAAAGGGAGAGGGGCTCTAGGTTTATAATTAATATGGAGTACGTCAATACAATATCCAGCAATCACTCCTCAGAAGAGGGGTCGCACGTGATATTAGCGCACCGGTCATCGTATCCATATCTACCATTCCCACTCCATTAAGGTATTTAAACACGGAATGGCATCGTTACTTATTGCATGCTATTACCCGCCCCCAATCCGATCAGCTTTGGACGCATTGAGACTACTAATCCTAAAATGAGGGGGGAGTTGTGGCTTTTCAGAATTTTAAAAGGATAAAAAGCCAGGCGACTGATAATAACAAATAACATCTAAAAGGGAGCAAATAGCAGTTAAGGCTCAAGTAGGCCTCCTCATTCAAAGTGGCAAAGTATTTAGCATAACTTGCAAATACTGATTCAGTCTTTATTAAGCAAAGTGTAGGACATGCTGATTCATCACATATTTTCCATATGAGGAGTCTGAATTAGCCTTGACTAAATGTAGTTATCAAAACTGATACGGTTAATCAATCACCTGCCAGCTTTCCTAGGTGAAACTTATAGGTAGGGTATCTAATAACGCAGAAGTATTCTAATTTTACAGAATAATTTGCTTTTTCTTAGAAAGGGGATCTGCAAATTTTAAAACGGGTATTAGATCCAAAACGAGACTGCTTCAATTAATTTGATCCTATAGGCATGATTTCTAAGTGTCTTTGATTTTAACAGTTGCAATAATCCTATAGACATGATCTCTAAATGGATTGATTAGTATTAAGCCTAAAGTTGTTTGTCTAGTGGCGTATGCAGAAGTACCGAAAGACTTATAGGCATGCTTTCTAGATGCTGAAATGCAGAATTATAAAAGGTATTATAGGCAGATTCTCTAAATGCAAAAATACTGAGACTATGCGGTCCTATAGGGAGATTTTCTAAATGTAAAAATGCAGAGATTATGCAGTCCTATAGGTAGGTTTTCTATATGAAATATATGCATAACCTAAAACCGAATTTTTTCTATAAAGCAAAGAAGATTCAAGATAAGATTGCAAAGGGATGGAAGGTCCAATGCAACTATTCTAAGGCTGTAAATGGGAGGATTTGGCTTCTCTGGAAACCTCACATCCAGGTTCAAATTTCCTGTGTGACTTACCAGTTAATTTAGTGCTTCTTAGAAGACTCTACAAGTCAAATCAAAACGCACTTAAGTGTCATCTATGCTCATACTACTGTAAACCTAAGAGACCAGCTGTGGAGGGACCTGAGGAAAGTATATGTACCCAGTCAAGACTCTTGATTTTTGAGTGGAGATTTTAACTTTGTCTTATGCTCTGAAGATAGAATTGGATCTCATGTTACTGATACTGAAGTTAAAGGTTTTAAAGCTATTATTGTTGACCTTCAAATCACTCATCTTAGAGCTAAAGGGTGACATTACACTTGGACTAATAAGCAGAGTACTACAACTAGGGTCTATAGCAAGATTGACTGGGCATTGGGAAACTTCCAGTGGATACAACAATATGGGCACCTAGAAGCTGACTTCATGAATCCATCAGTTTCTGATCACTCTCCAGTTCTTATCAAATTTGTAGATCAAAAACTTTTGCATCCTAAGCCTTTCAGACTTTATCTTCCTGCTATGGAGAGTCCTCAGTTTCAAACCATACTACAACAGGCCTGGAGACAGGAATGTGAAGGAGCACCTATGCAGCAGATATGGAATAAATGAAAGACCATGAAACAACAATTAAAGGAGACAAATGTTTACATGGCTTCATACAAGCAGAAACTTGTCCAGGCTAGGGAGAAACTGGGTATTATCCAGACTCAGTTGCAGCACTGTCCACTATCACAGCCTCTGTTTAATGAGGAAAAAGCAGCATTAGAAGAAATTGAGAAATGGAGTTGTGTGGAGGAACAAATTATGAGACAGAAGTCCAAGGCTTGTTGGATTGAGTGTGGTGATGCCAATACAAAATATTTCCATGACCAGTGGAAGATCAGAACATGCCAAAATAGCATATCTTCTATCTACACTGATACAGGTCTGAAACTCACAGACCCCTTATCTGTAGAACAAGAGTTTATAAAGGTTTTCCAACTATTGATGGGAGACTGTGCTGGTGAGCTGCCTTGTGTTAACACTGCTGTTATTAAAGAAGGAAAGTGTCTAAATTTATCACAGCAAAGAATGCTAATTCAGGAGGTTACTTTGGAAGAGTTACAGAAGCACTAAAAAAGATGCCAAAGGACAAAGCACCAGGTGTAGATGGATTCCCTGTGGAATTCTATACTATAAACTCGGAGATAGTAAAGGATGATATACTAGCTGCTACAAAGGATTTCTTCTCCACAAGCAAAATGCTTCACATGATCAATACCACTGCTATTGCACTTGTTCCTGAAGTCAAAGCTCCTACAACTGTTAAAGATTATAGGCCCATAGCTTGATGTACTACTTTGTATAAGATCATCTCCAAAGTCATTACTAGGAGAATGAAAGCTGTGACTGGTGAATTGGTTGGGCAGGCTCAGTCAGCTTTTATTGAAGGGAGAAGTATTGTTGATAACATTCTGCTTATTCATGAAATATTCAAAGGTTATTCTAGGAAAGGAATGTCCCCCAGATGTGGCTTGAAGGTGGATTTGAGGAAGGCTTATGATACTCTGGAATGGAGATTTCTTAAACAGATCCTCATTGATCTTGGGTTCCCTGCTAAATTTGTTCACTGGATAATGTCATGTGTCACTTCTGTTTCTTACTCCCTAGTACTGAATGGTGGATTAATAAAGCCCTTCACTGCTAAGAGAGGTATTAGACAAGGTGATTCTATGTCACGATATTTATTTGTGCTGGCTATGGAATACCTGAATAGGGTACTGGGACAGTTGCACAAGAATGGGGACTTCAATTTTCACCCCAAATGCAGAAAACTTAATTGTACTCATGTATGTTTTGTTGATGATCTCCTTATGTTCTGTCGAGCTGATCTTGTTTCCATCCAGATTTTAAAGGAGGCTTTTCTAAAATTCTCTGAAGCTTCTGGATTACAAGCTAATATTAGTAAAAGTGCGATATACTTGGTTGGTGTGCAGTAGAGTACTAGAGAAGAAATTATGGAGGCATTGGGGTTCACTGAGGGCCATCTTCCATTCAAGTACTTGGGGATACCCCTTGACTCCAAAAAACTTGCCATCCATCACTACCTACCTTTGATAGAGAATATTACAGCCAAGATTACATGCTGGTATCCAAACATACTGGGCTCAAGTCTTCATTCTGCCAAAAGAAGTGTTGAAAGCCATTGAAGCAATCTGCAGAACCTTTTTGTGAATTGGAACTGCTAATCTCTCTAAAAAAAGCTCTAGTTGCTTGGGAAAGGGGTTGCAGACCAATATCAGCTGGAGGGCTCAACATATTAGATATGACTGTATGGAATAAAGCAGCTATCAGTAAGCATCTCTAGGATTTAGCCAGAAAGAAAGACTGTCTTTGGATTAAATGGGTGCATTGTTACTATATCAAGCAGGTTGACATTGAAACAATGACCATTCCTAAGTCAGCCTCTTGGGTTGTAAGGAAAATTCTGGACAGCAGAACTGCTATCATGGGGAATCAGGTGCTTCAGGGGAATCTTCTTGGCAGATTGAAAGGAGTATGCAAACTGGATCATTTCCAGATTCAGCAACTATATCTCATAGTGATTCCCAGCTTCAACAAGGTTGAGTGGAAGAATCTGATAATGACTGCAAATGTTCAACCTCGGCACAAATTCACTGTGTGGTTAGCTGCACAGCAAAGGCTCCCAACAGTAGACAGATTGCAGAAATTTGGCATACAAGTTCCTGTAACTTGTGTGTATTGTAATCAGAATGCCGAAGCTTTTCATCATTTATTCTTTGAGTGTTCTATTACTAGAAGACTGTGGTCCAGACTCTATTTTTGGCTGGGGCACAACAGATCTGTTGGTGATTGGGAAACAGAGTTGCAATGGATTTGCAGCAAAGCAAAGAGCAGAATGGGACTTAATGCTATAACAACCTCTGTATTTGTCAATACTATTGCACTTATCTGGAGGGAGAGGAATAGCATCAGATTTGACAGGAAAGTATATGTGGAAGATCAGATATGCAGAGAAATTGCACTACTTATTCATATTCGAGGCAGGAACTGTAGTCGATGGCAAAATGGCTTGCGGCAACTTAATAGTTTTCCATAGCTATAGTCTAATTAGATATCCCTATACTGAGTTGTAATTAGTGCATATTGGTAGTCGTCTTAGTATAGATGATTGTCTGTAAATGAGTAGTAGCTAGTCCAAGCTACCAGTAAAAAACTTTACCTTGTACATTTCTTTGATATTAATGAAATATAACTGAAAAACAAAAAAAAATGCATGGTCTAAGGCAAGATCTCTATATGAAATGTATTGGAAAAATGCAGAACTTGACATGATTTGCAAAAAGTAACACCTAGTGAGCATGATATCTACCCGTGTGCATACAATAAGTAACCCTTCCCCTATTTTTACCATATACCCCATGGTTATGACAAATTATTACAACTTGAATGAATCATAAAGAGGGAGAAAGAGAAAATTACATCAGAACATTCTAGCTACATCTAATCAGCCTAATTCCGACAAAGTCCAATAATATGAGATAAACCAACTTCTAGGATCAGATTTTTAAAAGACTTTCTTATATTTGGGGTGTGTCAAAGTTTCCAAGAGCCTCAAAGGGGACTCGGGGCGGTGCTTATACCTCAAACACATTTTAGAATCAAGAACACAGTGTAGTGTGAAAATGCCATTTCCCTAGGCATGTCTCAAAAGAGAGGGGCAGAACTTAAAATTCTAGGAATATGTGTAAATGCACAAGGGGGCAATCAAGGAGAAACAGGGCAAGCTAGTGGTCATGCCCAGCAATTGGAATGGTGGCACACCCCTAACCAACCTGTTTGTCAAGCATTGAGAGTTAGGATCCATTGTGGATAAAGCCAAGGCCTGGGTAGTAATGAGAATACTGTCAGGCCAAAAGCTTAACTCAGAGCATAGAAGGGCATAAGGTTGGAGGATTCATTACAAAAACAGAAGCAAAGAAAGGAGACATGGAGCACAAATTACAGCATGTAAATGGTAAGGTAAACAAGAAGTGTGAAACTGTAAAGTAAACACATAGGGGATGAGGCAGAAGATTTAAATAACGGACATACCAGTTTAATTGGGTGGAATTTGGGGGTTAAATTGGGGCTATAATTGAAATGACGATGGCTATGTGTTAAATAATCAATTTCTCCTTTTCTAATTAACATAAAATAGTTAAATAATTTTGAAAGAAAATTAAAGTACTGACTAATTAATAATATATAAATATTAATATAAAAATATTGGGAGTAATTTTATAATTGTAAAATACTGTTAATCATAAAATAGGGTATAATTGCAATTTTATGCAAATTAGCTTTAAAAATATCAAATAAATTTGTAATACTATGCAAAAAATTAACTTAATTATATTTTGATGTAAATATAAGGATGGAAATAATTTATTCACCAAAAATGATAATTTTGAAAATAATTATGGAATTTTATACTTTTAAATAGACAAAAAATTGATTTTAAAATCTTTTAAAAAATTGGGAAAAAATACCAAGACTCTTGGGCATGATTATATATGCATACACATGTTATTTTGAAGGTATTTTGAGTATAAAATACATAGAGAAAAATTGGGTATCAACACTTATTGACTTATAACATTATGCATTGTATTCATTTATACACGTACATTGACCCAAGGCTAGATAGCATTATATATGTGTATATTATATGCATATGGGGTATGCAAAAATATTATAGCGTTATATACGCACCACCACATGATCAATTGGTACACGTTGATGATTTTGCCCACAAAGGATGAGATGATATGATGAGATGCCCTCAGAGGCTTGATGATGTTATGTACGCATATACCTATGCATGATATGACATTTACATGCACATGCATGACCTTATAAATTTTTTATTATTCACATAGATATTCATGCTTAAAAATTGAGTACTTTACTCCATGTGTCTTTCATGTCTTTTATATACTACATTTCATTCCTTACATACTCGGTAATTTATTTGTACTGATGTTTCTTTTGCCTGTGAATGCTGTTTTTGATGCCCGTAGGTCCTGATAGACAGGTTGAAAATTTTCCTAATAGGCTATAAGCTAAGCGGAAGGCGTTGGTGCACTCCACCTACTCGGAAGTTGCATATTTGGTCAATATAATTTGGACATATATTGATTGGTAGATTAGGTTGTCCCAAACTTTATGACATTTATTCACTCTTAGAGGATTGTAGATAGATTTCGTATATATGGATACTTGTATGGTCTTGTCATTCTATATTTTGAGTTTATAAATGATCATGTCGTCCTTATAGGCTCGTATGTCACTTGTATAAGTTTTTATATCTTGCAGGGTCATCCTATCTCTAGTATTTCCTTATATATTTTATTTTGGTTATGTCATGATTGACTTTTGGATCATATACCCATGATAGTATTATATGAAATATATGTTATCTTGGTACTTGGTTGAGTAAGGTACCAGGTGCCCGTCGTGGCCCTTCGGTTTGGGTCGTGACAAAAGAAGAGGTGGGGAAAGGTTACTAGGCAAAACACAGCGCAACTTTAACTGACTAAGGACGTGACCTTTGGTAGGAAGGTATGGATGTAGATGATTAGGATAGTAGATTAGGTAGTCTAGAGTATTCATAACATTAATATTGCCACGCAATCTCGTTGTTGCTAGTAGTTTATGACCAAATGTTGTTTTCTTTCATTGTTGATCACATTACTATCTTGTTATTTTTATTCTGCTTTTATATAGCTTTTTAGTGATGTCCCTTATTGTCTATGATTTCATTAATATGGTGTTTATGCTTTTCTGAACTAAGGGTCTATTGGAAGCAACCTCTCTATCCTCACAGGGTAGGGGTAAGGTCTGTGTACACACTATATTTTCCCATACCTCATGGTGTGAGATAATATTGGGTATATTGTTGGTGTTGTTGGTGTCTATAGACATATAAAATGTTGAATTTAAATTCATAAATTAATTTAGACTATATTTTAACTTCAAGATGTATATTAATCCATATAAATTTAATGGGCTAATATAATTTGATTAATTGTATAAGTCCAAAAAATACATGAACTTAATAAATAAGTTCAAGTTTAATGGGCTGCATTAATGAGGTCGTTTTATTAAGCACAATATGTCATCTCTCTATAGCTCCAGTTTGGTGCTACGTGCCAAATGACGTGGCACGCCACGTCAAATGGATGAGTCAATAGGATCATGTCACATGTCAAATGACAAGGTATGCCAAGCCAAATAAAAAAGCCAATAAAACTGCGCCACATGTGCTTCTAGCCAATCAAATGTATCATTGCCGTGCTTCAATTGATCGGTGGGGAAGGTTTTTTCTCATTACAACTTTTCTCTTCCACAACTATTAAGATGGGTCTTCATAACTCAAAAAATAGACTGGAATTCATAAGAAGAATCAAGAGATAGCTTGTGGATCAAACGATGCAGATTTCTCTGAAAGATACAAACATTCAAGTGTTCTAAGGATTAAAAGATCAAGACAAAGATTCAAGAAAAATCTGCAATCCCTTGGAATAAAATACATCAAGATCACAAACAAGTTTCAAGCACTTGAATTACAATAAAATAAAATTCAAGATTACTCTCGAATACTCTTGTACTTATTGTTGAAAGAAATCAAAGGATTCATAGAGATTGTAATAATCATATTGTTTAAAATAAAATACTACGATTGTTGCAATTTTTTTCGGGCTCGATTATTTTCTTGACGCAAACTTAATGTCTATAATATCATTAAAGTATAGTTTATTTTTTGAATAATTTTTTTCCATGTTGATTTTCCTAATATTTTGAGCTTTAAAATCAATTAAAGTTTTATTTACTATTTTTTTATATAATATTTCACAACTACACTCAATAATTACTTCAACCTGCAAACATAATACGCGGACAAATAAAAATATATTCAATATGAGTAGAACTTACTTAATAATTGTAAAATATCATGCAATCAATGCTTATTTTTCTATTAACGTTTGCAAACTCGAAGCAATGCGGATGAAACAATAGAAGTTAAAATGTATTTTTATTGACATTAGAATTAATTATTTTTCTTTCTTTCTAAAAGCATTCCAACAAATGAAACTTTCTGTCACGATCCAAAAACCCACTAAGGTGTGTCAAATCCATTAAGCAATTAATACAATGTTTCAACCATCCCAGAACGGAGTCACAAGTACATGAGCATCTACTGATAAGAGGAATATAAATACATTATCCGTCCGGAATACAATGGAAGGAAAATAAAAACAGTACTGGAAAGGGACTACCCTAGCTGCGGCTGTCGCGAATGATGCAGCTCTCTAGTCCTTAGAATCATCAGTGCTGCTACGTCCAGTAGACTACTGAAATCACATATACCTGTGCAAAAAAATGCACAGCAAGTGTAGTATGAGTACAAAAACAACGTGTACCCAATGAGTGACCCGCCTAATCCCGAAGGAGTAGAGACGAGATGGTCAATCCTGACACTCACTAGCAGTCCAATGACTATTTTTGTCCTTAAAAAAAATATCCAAGCAGTGAATTTGTTTTATAAACAGGATTCTAATTTAGATATGGGAAAACAGGTAGTCATACAGTTCTTTCATGGAAAATTTCCTTAGTATTTTTGTAATTATTAAATAATGATCTCGAGCCATAATGTGGCATAAAACAACTCAAATGAGTTCAAGATAACATCACAAACATGTGCAAATCATGTCGAGGCGACGACCCGCTCCAACAGAAATGTAAATTTGTGCACTGCCGAGGGTCGAGCGGCCCGTACCATAGATGCATCCATTTCACTGAGGCGATCGGCCTGTTCCAACAGAAATTTAAACACACGTAGACAGATAATCAGTCAAACAGTCAGCGTGGAGAAAATATCCAAGTAAGGTCCATTCTCTTTTAATAATTTGAGAAAAATATAGCTTTATTTATTTTAGAAACTCGCTTAATAATTTAATATGATTAAAACATTTCAAGCCATCAATGATTTACAAATGATCCAAGTATAACATGTTTTTGGGTCCTAGACTACTCGGACAATAGCATAATAGTAGCTACACACGGACTCTCGTCACCTCGTGCATACGTAGCCCCCACAAATAGGAGCACATAATCAGTTTAATTCACGTATGGGGTAATTTTCCCCTCATATGATTAGAAAGGAGACTCACATTGCCTAAAGACTCAATATCGGCATTCTTCATCCCTCCAAAGACTTAACCAACGCAAAAACCAAAACTAGCCAAACAACTGCAAACTAATGAGAATATACTCAAATACTTGCAAACAACTCAAATTATACAATTTCTTAACTCCTTTTGTGAAATGACCAAAATGCCCTCAAGACCGCGTGCCCGGAATCCAAAATTTCTCGAAGATAATGGTTATCCATGACCTTAGGAACTCAAATATATAATTTACTCCTAGTTCCATTCTCAAATTCGTGGTTAAATTCCAAGAACAATAGTTTTCTAGGTTTTCCTCTAACCCTAAAGTTTCTCACAATTTTCATACCTAAATCCATGGTATAATCTTGTATTTAACTTGGAAATAAGTAGAAGTAACTTTCCTTAACATAGATGACGGAAAAATTCTTGAAGCTCTCCAAAATCACCCCCAAGCCAAGAGAAAAATGAGAGAAATAAGCTCACAATCCCGATTTAAAACAAACCCACTGCCTTCAGGTCTTTCCACTTCTGCGTAATTATAGCTGCTTATGCTGTCACCGCCTCTGCGTAAAATAGGTCGCTTCTGCGGCTTCCCTTGCCTAGCCTATTTTTGCTTCTATGATATTTCCACCACAGATGCAATTCCGCTTCTGCGGAGCCTTAGCTGCATTTGCGGTCCTGGCTGCCCCCACGCTTGTCCGATTCTGCGGCTTCTCCTCCGCTTCTATGGGGACGCTTCTGCGGTCCCATCTCCGCTGAAGTGGAAATACCACGTACCAACTGCTTAGCTATTTCCAAACATCCAATTTTCGATCTGTTAACCACCCGAAATTCACCCGATTCCCTCGGGACCCAACCAATCATACCAACCAATCCCAAAACACATTACGGACCTACTCGAGGACTCAAATCACATCAAACAACGACAATAACATCGAACGACCTCCAATTAAAATTTTATGAGCTTAGAACTTTCCAACTTCTACTTCCGATGTTTAAACCTATCAAATCACGTCCAATTGACATCAAATTTTTCACGCAAGTCATATTCAACATTACGGACCTATTCTAACTTTCGGAATTTGATTCCGACCCTGATATCAAATTTTGCACGCAAGTCATATTCACTTCCGATTGCGCTCCCAACTCCAGAATCACCATACGGAGGCACTCTCAGTCTCAAAATTCCAAACGGACATTGATAACACCGAAATGCACTTCAAACCAAACTTATGAAATTTCTCCTAAAATACTAATTTCCACAATATGTGCCGAAACACTCCACGGTTATCCAAAACCCACTCCGGGCATACGCCCAAGTCTGAAATCATCATACGAACTTGATGGAACCTTCGGATCTCGATTCCGAGGTCGTTTACTCAAAAATCAAATCCTAATTCATTCTTTTAACTTTAAGATTCTCAAATGAGAATGTTTATCAAATTTTAACCCCGATCTCCCTGAATTTAGATTCCGACCATGCAAACAAGTCATAATACCCGAAATGAAGCTGTTCACGGCCTCCGACTGCTAAACGGAGCACTGGTACTCAAAACGACCGGTTGGGTCGTTACATTCTCTTCCACTTAAACACGCGTTCGTCCTCGAACGTGCTGAGAACTATGCTGAAGTAGTCTGAAATCATTGTTTAGCATCATATGTACCTTCCCGTGCTGCTACAACTCAACTGAGCACGTTAGCCCGATATATTCTGAAGATATTCCCTGTTATTCAAACAAATATGTCTTAGAGCCCAATTCCAACATCCGGAATTCTATGTCAGACCTGTTTTCATCAAGAGATCACCCAATCATTCACCACCCGCCGTCCTCAAATATGGCTGCATAACTTTGTTGGATTCTTACCTTGCAACTCAAAATCCACAGAACCACGATAATATTTTATGATCAACTTAGCCAAAGTGTAACGAATTAGATGCTCCCATTGCACCTCATGACCTAAATAGGTCTTGTTCTAACTTTTACAACACTGACACGGCAGAAGAGATGTGCCGAAATTCATAACCAACTGCTGAATCAACAAGTCATTGGTCTCTGACAGAACCATTACCACATTTTGAACCAAATAAGGGTCTCTTCTTTCTAATATACTTCATGTGCTCAGATTGCACTGATCCTAAATTCCATAATCTCATCTCACATAGTACGAACTGCTCAGGCAATAAGCCACCTCGGACACAATCAAGAGTCCCATATGATGTCACCATGTGCCAATAGGCCGTAGATTAGGATATGATATAAGGAGAATACGAACTATGAAATGGACATCTAATTACCCCGCCCGCGAATCATACTTGCGACGCGGGCAAACACTTTATACGAGTTTCCCTTAGAAAAATGGGAAACATAACACATAAAAGAAACTATGGGGAACTATACTGAACGTCATATTGCTACGGCGTGCAACCTGATCCAAACTGCATAACCATGGCGGCGTGCCAACCAATCCACACATCATAACTATGGCGGCGTGCCACCCGATCCAAGTAACATACCCGTGGTGGCGTGCCACCCGATCCACATATAGGCTCACATAAGGAGATATTCATTGAGCTAAATAGCTCATAACATCAAAATACCGAATATTGGTCGAAGACACGCTAAGGTGTATAATGCCATCCCTGAGGAACCATTTAGCGTTATAGGATACAAAACTCAAGCACAACTGAGGTGCAATACATGATCTGAATCTCAAGAGCCATCCTACTCATATAACATCACCGCTATGCGGAACCTCAACGCATATGAAATTTACCAAGCCATTTCACAACCCATACAACGTAATACCTCATTATCTGGAATAGCTGATGACAAAATAACACCGCGACTGTTCCTCCATAGGGAACGCCCGCTGAAACGAACATAATTGGCCGGATATAAAGCCCTGTCCCCAAATAAATCAATCCAATAATCTCAAGACAATTTCTGATTGCCACAACTTAGCTGATAACCTTTCAAGGTTCATAGTAACTCATTCTTCCTCATAACATATAGGAACAACAATTACAACCGGAGCAACCTCCTCCGTTCATATCCCAATAATCAAAGTGCCCTCTAGGCCTAAATTCTAAAATCAATGATATTACCAAAAATCCTCATACTTGGTTAAATCTTTAGTCAATCAAGAGACTGCATGTCACACTTACACAATCTTCCTATGGGACACACTCCCACAATCTTCTGAAATAAGTATCGAGTCCATACCTTTAAAGCTTTGGATACACTAATTGTGAAAAGCGATCATGCTGAAGACAATACCCGTTTACTTTAATCATTCAACCACTTCCTTGTTCACTCGAGCCCGTGATATCCTTGCCAGCCCAAGCTGCAACAGTGACCTTTACCTCGAATTTCTATGCTACTAGTTGCACCCAATGTGCCAACCTGCAATAAAACACGATTTCCATCTCCACTTTGGAACCACTGATAAACTAACACTTCATCGTATTAAACTTTTCATTTAACCCACTTCGGGAGAACTATAGCAACATACAAGCAGGTTCTCATAACCATCAAACATGCTAATCTCTAAGTAGTGGTCCAATCCACCATAACCCTTCCGGGATCCGACTACTCATATCAGGCTATAATAGGAGAATGCTTTTGAATAACATCAATCACTGCGGCCGACAAACAACACACGCACCGCCACACTTCACATGCATGACTTGATCACGCTGGATGAACTGATCATCACTTCTAATATGCCAAGTTAATCATGTCTAATCAATCTACGTCCTTCCACTAAATCCTTGATTGCCTTAGAAATAATGCTTCTTCATTCAACACATAATATACTCCATCTGCACTCACCCCGAGTGACCTTGAATCACGAGACTATGCTTTCTCGAATCCCATGAACCATTTCCTATTTCTCAATGCTACCCGTAAGTCAAAATATCATAGAATATTCTGGGCACCCACCTTCTCATAAGCTGCTACAAAGCTTGATTCTTAACTGTACCCATAGGCTAGAAATTATTGAGGACCACACTTGAACTCCTAAATTCACTAGGACCATTATTAAGAGCCACCCACTCTATCTTGGTCCTGAATATAACTCACTCCATAGCTCTTATACTCTCTCAGCGAAGCAGTCGGCGAAATCACTTTCTCTGAAACCTGCATCTATACGTGGCATAAATCCTAAATCTTTTTCCAAGTCCGAACATGAGCCAATAAGGCCAACCATCGCATGCCTCCAACAATTCATTTGCTCGAATTACCACTTATGGTATTTTCTCATAGCTGAAATAACCCATCAATACTAATAACCAGAAATCACGTAAGTAGCTAATCATACAGCACATTCATAAGCGCTGGGACTCTTTCACTTATCTTGAAGCCATCATTTCATAATTCCTGAGTTCGCCCGACCTCTTTACCTCTTAGGGGCATAACCTCGCGCCATAAATTATCAAAATTTCTCGTAATCTTCCTGTAAATCCCCATCTTTCATATTGTAAATCATCATCCACATTCGCACGACCGATCTCTTTGTTGAACAACCAATATAATTCCTTGCAGAAGCTTTGCCAACCATGCGACCGCTAACCTGCTCACGGGAAATAACCCACCTAGGGAAATCACCTCCCGACATCTTCCCACGCCGCTGCACGGGGGTCATTCACTATGACACCAATAGCCCATCTTGAGTTGGAGCTCGCCTTCCATTTGCACAAGTCCGTTCACCCCTCATGGACATCAATTAAATGTGTGGTAACATCCTTCTAAATTAAGGGTTATGCTGCACCCTCCTCCATTTCAAGCAACTCCTTTCCGCCATATCAATCTTCTGGTGCATAATAGCCCATACTTCACATCATACTCACAGGCTCCAATTCCCAATCCTTAACATTCCCAATTCGATGTAGACTCTCCTTAAGGCGCATAGTCATCCTACTACCAAGCCCATATGCAACACCCGTCACTCTCCCACTTTGGCGGAACTCATTTTCTTAATCGCCCACTCGACCTTGCTTCTCATACTTGGCCTTTTAGAAATTTAAATACCACCTGACACTTCCCATATGTCTTTCCTCATGCTCTGCCGCTCAATTGTTGCTTTAAACAAAATCTATCTTTGCGGCACTTGAATCTACCATTGCTGCTAACTTTAGAACCTCTCCAAAGGTCGTCCTTATCGATCCATCAACATTAGAAATTCTGATTTGATCTTAAACCACTGCACCATGTGATATCTGACAGCTGTATCTCCAATACTATTTCACTATATCCTATCATAAGGCGTATTACAGCAGGTTATAATATTGACAAACTTAGTACGTTTCATTAGGGCCACAATGCCCCATCATAATAGAAAGCTCAACAACGCTTGCAAATGCCAAGTTTCATTACTTCCACTAGCCACATCTGACCATTCTTAATCTGACTTCCCTTTTCCCCCTACCGAAAGTAAGATACTGAATCCCTTGATTACACGCTGAGTAAACCTCCCTTCAATTCATCCACTGCCCCGACACATGAGCAAACATCATATCATTTTCAACAATATTGTGAAATTAATCGCTCATAACCATCATGGAGGCTCTTAGAAGTCATGTTACTGAGCTGAACAATAAAATATCCTCCCATAAAGCGGCTATAATATTCCAATAAATTATGCCGGGGAAAATCATCCCGCACCACATTTGTAGTGCCAATTCAAGTCTTCAAATTCTCGATTTCTAGCAAGCGCTCGCGTCGTGTAAGATTGAGTAGGAAGGAATCAAAGGCATAAGCCTCAAAGGAATTAAATCGCACGATAAGGAAATCAAGAAGGGAAGTATTCCTAACAGCCCTGTAGCCTCCCGAGGATAAGTACATACGTCTCCGTACCGATCCGCGAGACTCTACTAGACTTGCTCATGACTCGTGAGACCGACGGGAACCTGGATCTGATACCATGTTGTCACGACCCAAAAATTCACTAAGGGTCGTGATGGCGCCGGACACTGCTGTCACGCAAGCCAACCAGATTACTTAATCAAATCTCATTTTAACAATTTTTGGAAATACATGATTTTTCTTCCATATTTAGAAATTCTAAAGAATACCATTTTCAAATCAATTTTTTTTAAAGTTAAGCAATTAATACAATGATTCAACCATCCCAGAACCCGAAGTCACAAGTACATGAGCATCTACTGATAAGAAGAATATAAATACATCATCCGTCCGGAGAATAACGGACGGAAAATAAACATAGTTCTGGAAAGGGACTAACCTAGCTGTGGCCGTATCAAATGCTGCAACTCTCTAGTCTCTAGAATCATCCGTGCTACTACGTCCAGTAAGCTACTGAAATCACATATACATGTGCAACAAAATGCACAGCAAGTGTAGTATGAGTACAAAAATAACATGTACCCAATGAGTATCCCGCCTAATCCCGAAGGAGTAGAGACGAGATGGTCAATTCTGACACTCACTAGCAGTCCAATGACTATTTATCCTTAAAAACATATATCCAAATAGAGAAATTTTTTTATAAACAAGATTATAATCCGGACATGGGAAAACAGGTAGTTATACAATTCTTTCATGGAAAATTTCCTTAGTATTCTTGTTATTATTAAATAATGATCTCGAGCCATAATGTGTCTTAAAAAACTTAAATGAGTTCAAGATAACAGCACAAACATACGCAAATCATGCCGAGGCGACGACCCGCTCCAATAGAAATGTAAATATTTGCACTGCCGAGGGTCGAGCGACCCGTACCATAGATGCGTCCATTTCACCGAGACGATCGGCCAGTCCCAACAAAAATTTAAACGCACGCAGACAGATAATCAGTCAAATAGTCAGCATGGAGCAAATATCCAAGTAAGGTCCATTCCCTTTTAATAATTTGAGAAAAACATAGTGTTAGTCTTTTTAGAAATCCTCTAATTAATTTAATATGATTAAATCATTTCAATCCATCAATGATTTACAAATGATCCAAGTATAACATGGTTTGGGATCCTAGACTGCCCGGACAATAGCATAATAGTAGCTACACACGAACTCTCGTCACCTTGTGCATACGTAGCCCCCACAAATAGGAGCACATAATCAGTTTAATCACCTATGGGGTAATTGTTAGATAATACGCTTAACGCTAGAGGGGGGTGAATAGCGTTATAATAAAAATTAGCGTAAACTTGCGGAATTTAAAAATTGCAGGAAATAAATAAGTGCGATAAATAAGGAAGAACGCACCGATGTATTCTGGTTCACCACAACCCATGGCTAGTCCAGTCCCCGAGAGACTCTCTCGAGATTTCCACTAACTTGTCAAGCTTACGGGTGCTTAACAAACCTTTACAACTTGAGGACACAAGCCTCAACACCTTTGCTCGGAGATACAACACTCCAAGACTTCAACCAAGGAAACACAAGTTCCTTCTTACAATAAGAGAATAACAATTCTCTTCAAGTGTACAATACACTAAGCACTCAAACAAGACACTCCTTAATGAGTAGATATGAGTAAAAGAATACGCTCAAGATCGCAACAACTTTAGACAAGAATTTGGCTCTCAAAAGCTTATGAAATGAATATAAAATGATAAGCAATAAAGTATGCAAGCTTTAGCAATTGTATGATCAGTTGTTGTGTGTTGTTATGCTCAAAAGACTGAATTGAAGCTGTAGTTATAGTTGAAAAACCTTATATTACCGTTGCCTAATTGCCAATTAAGAACTGCTGATTTTACTCTGTGACAATCGATTGTCAAGAAGCCACAATCGATTGTTTGCCAATCGTTCCAAAAATCAATCCCAGATTTTACGCTTAACAATCGATTATCTAAGATCAACAATCGATTATTGGCAACGTTCAAAAAATCATTTCCAGATTTTACGTAAAACAATCGATTATACAAAATCAATAATCGATTATTCAGCAACGTTCAAAAAATCCTTTCCAGATTTTAATTTCAACAATCGATTATAGAATATCAACAATCGATTACCTGACGTTATTTGAAAATATTTTGGCAACGGTTAGTTGTACAATCGATTGTACTAAGTTAACAATCGATTATATATCAGACTTGAAAAATCAATTTAGACACTGCCTCGTGACAATCGATTGTTATATATTCACAATCGATTATTTAATAGCTTTGAAAAAGTCTGGAAGACACTGCCTCAACACAATCGATTGTCATATGTGCACAATCGATTATTTTGTGACTTTGAAAAATCTGATGGACACTGTCTCTTCACAATCGATTGTCATTAACTTCACAATCGATTATTTTGAGCGTTGAAAAACTTTGATGTACAGTGCCTCCGCACAATCGATTGTCATAAGGTTCACAATCGATTGTCATGCAGATTTGAAAAATCTTATGCTCACTGCCTTAACACAATCGATTGTCATAAGTTCACAATCGATTGTCAAGCAGCTGACTTAAACATAATCGATTATCATAAGTACATAATCGATTATCTTAGTCCAGATTTTTCAGGCATGTTTAAAAATCATTTTGACTAAGGTAAATATGCATTATTTAAAATCATTTTGCTCTAAATTAAATATGCATTATTTAAATTATTTTTACGAGAGAAGCCAAGTCTTGAGTTTAAGTTGTCGTATCAAGATCACAATTAAATACCGACTCATGTAAAACTTAATCTCGATCTTTGTCTTGTGCTTGAATCTCGTTATATATCAATTTTGCGCTCGTTCTTGGATCTCGTCATATGTCAACTTGCGCATAGTTTGTCATTCATTAAAACCTACAAATATGAACGCACGTTTTGTATAATGCCTTGAGAACGTGTTTCCAACAATTTCCCCCTTTTTGATAATGGCAAACTTTAATCGGGATATGCATATTAAGCAATTCATAATGACGATTCAAGACAAGAAAAGATATGCAACAAGTATATGGATATGCAAACTTTAATCGGGATATGCATATTAAGCAATTCATAATGACGATTCAAGACAAGAAAAGATATGCAACAAGTATATGGATATGCAAGTTGTTCCCCCTCAATATATGAATTCCCCCTCAATTTATGCCGATAAGTATTGAGAGTGCTTGATAGTGCATACCCGTTATCTTCCCCCTTTTGCCATTAGCAAAAAAAATGGAATAATTAAAAAAACTTGTTTATTTATTAAAAAATGGGTACATAATGGAAACAATACAAACATGGAACAATAAAATAAAGAAATTATTCATCATCATTTCCCGCCTCATCGTCCGGCACTGCTTCAAAGGGAACAAGACCGGCATATGGATAATGAACATGGTCAAAATATCCATGGATCTCATGTGTCAATTGACCGACAGAGGTGGTCAATGAAGCAATTTGGTCGGAAATGGATTGAAGAGTAGGTTCTTGAGGCTGACGCGACCGACGAGTTGGAAGAGGAGCAGGAGCTATATGATCGCTGTCATGGGGAAAGGAGGATTCTGAAATTTCCCACTTCTTGGTGCTCTTTTTGAGAGGACCGATGGAAGTGTTGAATCCGGAAGCTTCAAGAAAATTCATAATAAGGAGGGCATAGGGAAGAGGTCTATCATCTCCGATGGCATCACGCATGTGAATCTTGACGAACTTACACCAATTGATGTGAGCTCCGGTTATGATGGCATGCATGAGCTTAGCGTCTTCTTGGGAAAGAGTGGTGTGATTATGCTTCCGAGGCTTGAGGACTCGGGTGATGAAATAGAAAATCAAACGATACTCGGGGAGCATTCCCGTGATAGTAGGACGCCGAGTGGATAAATTAGGATCATAAGATATAATACCTATTTGGTTTAGGAGAGCTTTCTCATCAAATAAGGCGCCGGCTTCTCTAATGTAGCGAGTAATGTTTTCGCCACTTCGAGGAAGATGGGCAATGGAATGCAAGTTTTCATTGGACAAAAGAATTTGAACACCATTAATATTTGTCACAAGCTCACCATCGTCATCCTCATGAAGGTTTGAGTAAAATGCTTGAATCAATGGAGGATTAATATAAGGGTAGGTAAGATATAAAAAGTCAAGAAGTTGACATTCTTTAAGCATGTTAGCAGCAGGGGCGTATAATTCAAGATACTTGCTTGTTGAAAAGCGGGGAGGAAGAATGTCGCGCTTTTCAAATTTTGTCAAAAACCGAGTAAGCTCGGTGTCAGAATTAAATTGTAAAATGGACCCATCTTGATAAGGGTAATTTGGAGGAGGTGGGGCAGCAGAGGAGGATGCACCATGCCTAGCTGAACGGGAACGTTTAGAGTGACGGCCCGACATTTTTAATAGGAAGTAATGAGCTTTGCAAGAAACTTAAAAGAGTTTTGATAGTTTGAGAGCTAAAACTTATGCTTGAGTGAATAAAATGAAGATATGAGGTGCCTATTTATAATGGGGATAGTGGATTTTCATTGATGGTGAAAATCTGCAGAAAATTGAAAGCCAAAACGGTCAGAAACGGTGAAAATAAATTGCACTGACCGTTAGACAATCGATTATTGGAATGAAATAATTGATTGTTATGAAGATTTGACTGAATCTCGGAACTGACACAAATCGATTTCAGGACCAAACGGTAACAAATTTTTGAATTACTGACATGAAATAATCGATTGTCAAATTATGGTAATCGATTGTTGTGATACAGTGTGCACGGTGATTTTCTGACTCGGAAAATAATCGATTATATATATGAAACAATCGATTGTTTTAGAAAAGCAGTACTGAATGGCTGAGACGGTAATCGATTAAACAGTTAAAAATCGATTATTAAACAAAACTGCATAATAAGCATAAACCATAAATAATCGATTAGTGATACTTGCTAATCGATTTTCTGCACAGTAAAATAATCGATTATTTGCTGTAACAATCGATTGTTCTGTGCCATATCTTTATAATTCCCTCTACCTTTAGGGCGATACCTGCAAAATAGAATTAGACGTCTCCGACGCTCAAGTCAGTAATTCGTAAAGAAATAGTAACTTAAACCAGTGTGGCCAAGTGAGAGCGTGATCTCTTAAGAAGTGTGTCCTAGGGTGTTCTTAAGAGTGTTTCGGGTACTTACCTTTCCTCCGACGTTGCCGATTACCTGTTCGAGAGGGTGATCTTTGATTGTTCTCCACTCTTAGGCATTTTAGTTTCTTTCTCCAATTGTGGCGCTTCCTCCGTTGGTTGTTCCAAAATTTCATCTTGATTTTCCTTAGGCGTTTCCTCTTGTATTTTGTCTTTCAAGCTATCTAAAATACCTGCAAGATCAAAACCGGAATCCTTTCTCGCCAAGCGAGCATTATTCTCGGAAAACACAATATGAGGGGATTCCTCCACAGTTTCGGTTCTTTTATTAAAAACCCTATATGCTTTGCTACGTGAAGAATACCCAATAAAAATTCCCTCATCGGACTTAGCATCAAATTTTCCCAATTCATCTTTTCCATTGTTATGAATAAAAACTTTACAACCGAATACTCTAAAATGGGAGATATTTGGTTTCCTTCCCTTGTAGAGTTCATAAGGGGTCTTCATGAGTATTGGCCTTATGACTACTCTATTTAAGATGTAGCATGCGGTACTCACGGCATCCGCCCAAAAATGTTTGGGAATCTTAGCCTCTTCGAGCATGGTTCGAGCCATCTCTTCGAGGCACCTATTTTTCCTTTCCACCACCCCATTTTGTTGTGGTGTTCGTGGAGCGAAAAAGGTATGCTCGATACCGAGTTCGTCACAAAAGTCCGCATAGAGATTGTGATCAAACTCTCCCCCATGATCACTTCTAATTGAAGTGACGGTTGTTTCCTTTTCGTTTTGAACACGTTTAAGGAAATATTTAAAATTCTGAAAAGCATCACTTTTATGGGCAAGAAATAAAGTCCAAGTAAATCTGGAATAATCATCAACAATAACAAAAGCATAACGATTTCTACCAAGACTTTCAATGCGAGATGGTCCAAACAAATTCATGTGAAGCAATTGCAATGGTCTAGTAGTTGAAACAATATTTTTCGATTTAAAAGATGCTTTTGTTTGCTTCCCTTTTTGACAAGAATCACAAATAGAGTCATTTTCAAATTTCAAATTTGGAAGACCAACAACTAAATTTTGTGAAACCAATTTGTTCAAAAGATGCATGTTGATGTGAGCTACTCTACGATGCCATAACCAAGAATCATCCTCTTTGCTCATTAAACAATTCACATAATCGGGTGAAGAGTTTGCAAGATCAACCATATAAATATTATCCATTCTAAAACCATGAAGGATGATTTTAAAATCGCTACATCTAAAAACTACGCATTCATTTGAATCAAATAAAACAAGATTTCCCTTGTCACATAATTGACTTATGCTCAAGAGATTATGTTTTAAACCTTTCACAAGTAATATATGCTTAATGGAAGAGATTTCATCCTTACCGACCGATCCGATGCCAATAATCTTTTCTTTGTTGTTATCACCAAAAATAACACTTCCCCCTTCCTTGTGTTCTAGTTGAAGGAATTTGGATTCGTCTCCCGTCATGTGTTTGGAGCATCCACTATCAAGGTACCATAGTACACTTGATCCCTTCAAACACACCTACAAAACAAATTAATGCGTTTTAGGTACCCATGCCATTTTGGGTCCTTGGGGGTTAGGCATATCATAATGATGCGTTTGAGTGTTATGTCTATGACGTGTAAAGCAAGCAGGAGCAATATGACCAATTCGTCTACAATAATGACAAGTCACGTTAGAATTATACATCCTTCTAGGTTCGTAGTAATTGGACGGACGAAAATTGTTTACTCTATTTTCGACACTATGACTATTTCGCATTTCATGAACATTATTTCTCCTACTATTTGTTCTAGGATGTACAACATTTCTAGAATAATTATTTCTAGGTTGGAAGTCATTTCTAGGTGTTCTATAAGGTTCAAAATTCCTTCTATTGTTTGGCCTAGAATATGCATCATTTCTAGAGTAGTTATTTCTAGGCGGTAAGTCATTTCTAGGTCTTCTAAAGTGTTCAACATTTGGTCTAGCATGCATATTGGTTCTAGGGATGTTATTTCTAGGATGAGCATTTGTTTTATTAATCCTAGGTAGAGCCTTAGGTGGTTGAGGTTTGGCTTCAACCTTTTCTTTAGGCTCATTCTTAAAACCTATGCCATGCTTGGTTGACTTCAAATTAACAAGGACCTCATTCAAATTTTTGTGAGAAGAATTAAACTTATCTAAGGTGCCCTTAAGCCTTTCTACTTCATTTTTGAGATGCATGCAAGAAGTACAATTTCTAATAGAGCTTTCGGGCTTGTCGGCGCTTCTTTTTCCGAAAAATTTGTTTTCCTCTTTCAACTTATCATTTTCTAAAACCAGTTTTTCCAAATCCTTTTTTTTCAATGAGAGTTGTTTTTGAAAATCTTTTTCTTTTGAAGAAGCATTTTCTTTTATGCTTTTAACAGTTTTTGAAGCTTTAATAAATTCACTATATAACTCATCAAAAGCATTTTGCATTTCTTCAAGGGAAAAGAAATTTTTAGAAGAGATTTGACATACCTCATCTTGCTTGTCTTCTTGTGCCATAAGACAAAGGTTTGCGCTTTCCTCTTCTTCTCCTTCGCTTGACTCATCTCCGGAGTCTCCTCCCCAAGATATATATGCACGTTGTTTTTTGAAAGGTTTCTTTTCCTTTTTGATGTTTGGGCAATTTGATTTGATGTGCCCGGTTTCTCCGCATTCATAGCACTTTATTTGTTCTCCTTGCTTTTTGCCCTTTCGTTCATACTCTTTTCGCATGAACTTTTGAAATCTTTTGATAACGAGTCCAAACTCGTTGTCTCCGTCCTCATCCACTTGCGGTTGGCTTGTGCTTGCCTTTAGAGTGATTCTTTGCCTCCTTTGATCATCAACAAGAGGGTTAAGTATAGTAGATTCATAAGTCGTAAGATTACCTCTTAATGCGTCGATGGTGACATTTGAAACACCAATGGACTCTTGAATCGCGTCGGCCTTTGATCGCCATGCCAGAGTGAGACTTCTAAGAATTTTTCGGACAAGTTCCTTATCCGTGAATGTCTTCTTGAGATCATGTAAGTCATTTACGATTATTGAAAATCGTTCGAACATCTCATCCACCTTTTCACCTTCCTTCATGTGAAATAATTCATAAGCATGGGTTAGGAAGTCAATTTTAGCTTCCCTTACCTGGTCCGTACCTTCGTACGTAATTTCCAGCTTGTCCCACATTTGCTTCGCCGTTGTGCAACAAGATATCTTCCTGTAATCATCAGCATTTACAGCACAATATAACAAATTAATAGCTTTAGCATTATTTTGCACCTTTCGGATATCATCCGCATCGTATTCATCTTCGGACTTTTGTACTCATTCATTTTTAACCTTCTTGGTTGGGATTTGTTCTCCATTTGTTATGACCTTCCAAAGATGAAAACTATTTGATTGCACAAATATTCTCATCATCTCCTTCCAGTATGTATAATTTGTACCATCGAATAGCGGTGGTCGGGTGGAGCATTGTCCTTCACCTATTCCTGCAAAAGAGTCACGAGTAAAAGCCATGGATGTTTCTCTCAAACGGTTAAGTCTTCAGAGAGTTGGGCTCTGATACCAATTGTTAGATAATACGCTTAACGCTAGAGGGGGTGAATAGCGTTATAATAAAAGTTAGCGTAAACTTGCGGAATTTAAAAATTGCAGGAAATAAATAAGTGCGATAAATAAGAAAGAATGCACCGATGTATTCTGGTTCACCACAACCCGTGGCTAGTCCAGTCCCCGAGAGACTCTCTCGAGATTTCCACTAACTTGTCAAGCTTACGGGTGCTTAACAAACCTTTACAACTTGAGGACACAAGCCTCAACACCTTTGCTCGGAGATACAACACTCCAAGACTTCAACCAAGGAAACACAAGTTCCTTCTTACAACAAGAGAATAACAATTCTCTTCAAGTGTACAATACACTAAGCACTCAAACAAGACACTCCTTAATGAGTAGATATGAGTAAAAGAATACGCTCAAGATCGCAACAACTTTAGACAAGAATTTGGCTCTCAAAAGCTTATGAAATGAATATAAAATGATAAGCAATAAAGTATGCAAGCTTTAGCAATTGTATGATCAGTTGTTGTGTGTTGTTATGCTCAAAAGACTGAATTGAAGCTGTAGTTATAGTTGAAAAACCTTATATTACCGTTGCCTAATTGCCAATTAAGAACTGCTGATTTTACTCTGTGACAATCGATTGTCAAGAAGCCACAATCGATTGTTTGCCAATCGTTCCAAAAATCAATCCCAGATTTTACGCTTAACAATCGATTATCTAAGATCAACAATCGATTATTGGCAACGTTCAAAAAATCATTTCCAGATTTTACGTAAAACAATCGATTATACAAAATCAATAATCGATTATTCAGCAACGTTCAAAAAATCCTTTCCAGATTTTAATTTCAACAATCGATTATAGAATATCAACAATCGATTACCTGACGTTATTTGAAAATATTTTGGCAACGGTTAGTTGTACAATCGATTATACTAAGTTAACAATCGATTATATATCAGACTTGAAAAATCAATTTAGACACTGCCTCGTGACAATCGATTGTTATATATTCACAATCGATTATTTAATAGCTTTGAAAAAGTCTGGAAGACACTGCCTCAATACAATCGATTGTCATATGTGCACAATCGATTATTTTGTGACTTTGAAAAATCTGATGGACACTGTCTCTTCACAATCGATTGTCATTAACTTCACAATCGATTATTTTGAGCGTTGAAAAACTTTGATGTACATTGCCTCAGCACAATCGATTGTCATAAGGTTCACAATCGATTGTCATGCAGATTTGAAAAATCTGATGCTCACTGCCTTAACACAATCGATTGTCATAAGTTCACAATCGATTGTCAAGCAGCTGACTTAAACATAATCGATTATCATAAGTACATAATCGATTATCTTAGTCCAGATTTTTGAGGCATGTTTAAAAATCATTTTGAATAAGGTAAATATGCATTATTTAAAATCATTTTGCTCTAAATTAAATATGCATGATTTAAAATTATTTTTACGAGAGAAGCCAAGTCTTGAGTTTAAGTTGTCGGATCAAGATCACAATTAAATACCGACTCATATAAAATTTATTCTCGATCTTTGTCTTGTGCTTGAATCTCGTTATATATCAATTTTGCGCTCGTGCTTGGATCTCGTCATATGTCAATTTGCGCATAGTTTGTCATTCATCAAAACCTACAAATATGAACGCACGTTTAGTATAATGCCTTGAGAACGTGTTTCCAACAGTAATTTCCCCCCATTGGATTAGAAAAGAGACTCACCTCGCCTGAAGACTCAATATCGGCATTCTTCATCCCTCCAAAGACTTAAACCAACGCACAAATTCTCCAAAACTATCCAAACAACGGCAAACTAATGAGAATATACTCAAATACTTGCTAAGAATTCAAATTATACAATTTCTTAACTCCGTTTGTCAAAATGACCAAAATGCCCTTGGACCGGGTGCCCGAAATCCAAAATTTCTCAAAGATAAAGATCACCCATGACCTTAGGAACTCAAATATATAATTTACTCCTAATTCCATTCTCAAATTTGTGGTTAAACTCCAAGAACAATAGTTTTCTAGGTTTTCCTCTAACCCTAAATTTTCTCACAATTTTTATGCCTAATTCCATGGTATAATCTTGTATTTAACTTGGAAATGAGTAGAAGTAACTTACCTTAACATAGATGACAGAAATATTCTTGAAGCTCTCCAAAATCGCCCCTAAGCCAAGAGAAAAATGAGAGAAATGAGATCCCAATCCCGATTTAAAACAAACCCACTTACTTCAGGTCTTTCCGCTTCTGCGGAATAATAGTCGCTTATGCGGTCACCACCTTTGCGTAAAATAGGTTGCTTCTGCGGCTTCCCTGGCCTAGCCCATTTTGGCTTCTGCGATCTTTCCACCGCATATGTGTTTCTGCTTCTGCGGAGACTTTGCCGCATCTACGTCCTGGCTGTCCCCACGCTTGTTCGCTTCTGCAGGGCCGCTTCTGCGGTCCCATCTCCACAGAAGTGGAAATACCAGGTACCAGCTGCTTAGTTATTTCCAAACATCCTATTTTTGATCCGTTAACCATCCGGAATTCACCCGAGACCCCCGGGACCCCAATCAATCATACAAACCAATCCTAAAACATGTTACGGACCTACTCGAGGCCTCAAATCACATCAAACCATGACAATAAGATCGAACTACCTCCAATCCAAACTTTATGAGCTTAGAACTTTCCAACTTCTACTTCTGATGTTTAAACCTTTTAAATCACATCTGATTGACCTCAAATTTTGCACGCAAGACATATTTGATATTACGGACCTGTTCCAACTTCCGAAATTTGGTTCTGACCCCGTTATCAAAAAGTCAACCTGTGACGACCCAACCTGCCGTATCATGAGTTCTACCCCGTTCTTCTCATTTTCTGCTTCCTTATATTTCATTATCGGTATTGGGTGCATTAGAATTTAATTGGAGTAATTTTATTAAGAAATGAGACACTTAGTCTCTTTTAAGAAAGATTAAGTTGGAAAAGTCAAACGGATGTTGACTTGTGAGTTAGGGGGCTCATAATTGAATTCCGATGATTCGGTTAGCTCCGAGTGATGATATAAGTCTTAGAAGAGCAACCCGAAGTAATTTTGGAGGTCCGGTGAAGAAGTTAGCGTATTTTGGCAAAGTTAGTATTTTGGCGATTTACGGTTGATAGGTGAAATTCTGATACGGGAGTCAGAATGAAATTCCGAGAGTTGCAATAGCTTAGTTATGTCATTTAGACTTTTGTGCAAAAATTGAAGTTAATCGGACGTGATTTGATAGGTTTCGGTGTCGGAAATAGAAGTTGGAAGTTCTAAAGTTCATAAAGCTTGGATTGGAGGTTGATTCATGATTTAGCATTTTTTTAAATGACTTGAGGCCTCGATCAAGCCCCTAATATATTTTGGGACTGGTTGGTGTGATTGGTCGGGGTCCCGGGGGCCTCAGGTGTATTTCAGATGCCCAACAGGCCATTTTTGGAAGATTTAAGCCGTTTTGAGCATAAATGTAATGATCTAAAGGTTTATTGTTAGTTTTAGAGATCCAAATTTGATTTCCAGACTTACAAAATTTAGATCATGAATAATAGGACTGATCTGGAAATTTTGGTTTAATTTCATCAAGTCGCGATTGGGTTTTTTACGCGAAATGTGAGTTAATTGTTTGACGAGCGAAATGGGTATTGAACTGGGAAAATGAGCCCCACATTGAGTGTTGATTGACGGGTTGTGTTCATATTATTATTTTTGACTCATAGGAACAAGAATCATCTAATTTCGAGTTCGTATGATGGAGTTAGAGCCATTTTAGTGAAAAATAGTTGTGCTGCAAATTTCTTAAAAAGCTGCTATATTTTCTCCAGCAGTGAACAGTACCCGCGCGTGCGCAGTAACCGCACGGGCGAGCAGTGAACAGTGACCCCGCGCGCATGAACAGTGCCCTCGCGTGAACAGTGATTCCGAAAAAAATTTGGGGCACTATATCCGCGATTTTGGGGTCATTTTCCTCCATTTTTGAGCATCTTGAGAGCTTTTTGGGAGCAAATGAAGAGGGTTTCGAAGATAATTGATTGTAGGTAAGATCTTGGAACTTAAAACTCGATTATATTGTGAAATTTGTCTAGAAATTCATGAAAATTAAGCCTAAAATTGAAGAATTGGGCTTGAGTTTTTTATTTTTCAAATTGAAGATTTGAGGGGTCATTTGAACTCCGATATTGGTAAATTTTATATGTATGGACTCATGGCGAGATGAGAAATCCGGTGATATGACTTTCGTAATTTTTCAAGAAGTGGGCTCGGGGCTTGGGTTTTGCCAACTTCGTGATTTTTAGTGTTTTTCGAGTCTTTTCCATTGGAAATTATTCCCTTAGCATATTGTGATATATTCGCTCTGAATTTGGATAGATTCGACGCGTATGGAGGCCGATTTGAGGAGCAAGGGCGTCGCAGGCTAGAAATTTTGCCGGGTCGATGTGAGTAATGATTTTAAACCATGTCCTGAGGGTTTGAAACCCCGGATTGCACAACATACTGCTATGTTGAGATGAGACACACGTTATATGACGAGCGCGAGGTCATTTACCATTGGGGAATGTGACTTGGTCCATCCCAGTTGATATTTTTACCGCGTACTTGATAAAGTTTTATTGTTTTTCACTATGATTGGGGCTTATTTCCATATTTGGGCTTCGTGCCAATTATCTAAAAAAAAATTGTGAATTTACATCACCATTTTCCTCACGAATTGAAATATTATTTGAACTCAGTCCAATTGAATTATATTATTTTGCGAACTGAGTTACACTTATACTTAACTCGAGATTTAATGATATTTATAATGTTGTTGAGCTGAGCGTTATTGTTTACTGATGCCCAAGAGGCTTATGATTATTTTCTGGACTGATTGAGGCCGAGGGCCATACGTGAGGACATGTTGAGTGATATGACGAGGCTTTCAGGCCTCGAGTGTTATGTGAGGAGGCTTTCAGGCCTCAAGTGTTATGTGAGGAGACTTTCAGGCCTCGAGTGCTATGTGAGGAGGCTTTCAGGTCTCGTGTGTGATGTGTGAAGGCTTTCAGGCCTATTGATATTGCAACTGCTGAAAAAGCATATTTTTAAAAGAGATTTTGAACTGATCTTGAGATTTTCTAAAGGGATTTTTCCCAGTATTTCAGTTTTTCTCAAAAAGGGTTGCTCTGTCTTTTATAGCAGTTTGGTGTGCTCATACTTGTTTTCTTATCGCTCAGATATTATTCTCTTATTACCACTGAATTGGAAGCACTCACTTTACTCCCTGCACCTTGTGTGCAGTTGCAGGTATTGTTCACCCGATAGCGGGTCATTAGCAGGATCGAAGGCCATATTTTGGTAATTGAGCAGGGTGACCGCCAACATTCGCGGCACCGCATTCCATCCTTGCATTCCAGTTTTGCCTTGTAAATCTATATATTGTTGGTCCAGTAGTAGTAGTGTCTCTACTCTTTAGATGCTCGTGACTTGTGACATCCCGGTCGGGCTGTATTGGTATTCATATGAATTAATGTCATAAATTTAGATTCGATATGTTATAACTGATTAAATTGCTTTAAGTGGGGTAACTGAACGGTCTGGCTAGCCTTGTCTTCACGAGAGGCGCCATCACAAACGGATTTGGAAATCGGGACATATCGAAAGTAATTTTGGAGGTCCGGTGAAGAAGTTAGCCTATTTTGGCGAAGTTAGTATTTTGGCAATTTCCGGCTGATAGATGAAATATTGATCCAGGAGTCAGAATGGAATTCCGAGAGTTGTTGCAACTTCTTTATGTCATTTTGGATTTGTGTGCAAAATTTGAAGTCAATCGGATGTGATTTGATAGGTTTCGCCATCGGAAATAGAAGTTGGAAGTTCTAAAGTTCATGAAGCTTGGATTGGAGGTTGATTCATGATTTTGGCGTTAATTTAAGTGATTTGAGGCCTCGATCAAGTCCGTAATATATTTTGGGACTGGTTGGTGTGATTGGTCGGGGTCCCGGGGGCCTCGGGTGTGTTTCAGATGCCCAACGGGCCATTTTTGGAACATTTTTGTCGTTTTAAGCATAAATGTAACGATCTAAAGGTTCATCTTTAGTTCTAGAGATCTAAATTTGATTTCGAGACTTCCAGAATTTAAATCATAAAGTATAGGACCGATCTAGAAATTTTGGTTTAATTTCATCTAGTTGCGTTTGGGTTTTTTACGCGAAATGTGAGTTAATTGTTTAACGAGCGAAATGGGTATTGAACTGGGCAAACGAGCTCCGAATTGAGTTTCGATTGAAGGGTTGTGTTTGCATTATTATTTTTGACTAATAGGAACAATAATTGTCTAGTTGCGAGTTTGTATGGTGGAGTTAGAGCCATTTTAGTGAAAAATGGTTGTGCTAAAAATTTCTTAAAAATCTGCTATATTTTCTACAGCAATGAACAGTACCCGCGTGTGAACAGTAACCGCGCACGTGAACAGTGAACACTGACCCCACGCGCATGAACAGTTCCCTCGCTTGAACAGTGATTCCAAAAAAAATTCTGGGCACTATATCCGCGATTTTGGGGTCATTTTCCTCCATTTTTGAGCATCTTGAGAGCTTTTTGGGAGCAAATGAAGAGGGTTTCGAAGAGGATTGATTGGAGGTAAGATCTTGGAACTTAAAACTCGATTATATTGTGAAATTAGTCTAGAAATTCATGAAAATTAAGCCTAAAATTGAAGAATAGGGCTTGAGTTTTTGATATTTCATATTGAAGATTTGATGGGTGAGTTGAACTCCGATTTTGGTAAATTTTATATGTACGGACTCGTGGAGAGACGAGGAATCCGGTGATGTGACTTTCGTAATTTTTCGAGAAGTGAGCCCGAGGCTCGGGTTTTGCCAACTTTTTGATTTTTAGTGTTTTTGAGTCTTTTCGATTGGGAATTATTCCCTTAGCATATTGTGATATATTTGGTCTGAATTTGGATAGATTCGACGTGCGTGGATGCCGATTTGAGGAGCAAGGGCGTCGTTTGCTAGAGCTTTTACCAGGTCGATGTGAGTAATGATTTTAAACGATGTCCTGGGGGTTGGAAACCCCAGATTGCACAACATACTGCTATGTTGAGATGAGACATGCGTTGTATGACAAGCGCGGGGTCATTTACCATTGGGAATTGTGAGTTGGTCCATCCCAGTTGATATTTTTACCGCGTAAGTGATAAAGATTTATTGTTTTTCACTATGATTGGGGCTTATTACCATATTTGGGATTCGTGCCAATTATCTAAAATCTTTTTGTGAATTTACATCACTATTTTCCTCACGAATTGAAATATTATTTGAACTCAGTCCAATTGAGTTATATTATTTTGCGAACTCAGCTACATTTATACTCAACTCGAGATTTAATGATATTTATAATGTTGTTGAGATGAGAACTACTGTTTTACTGATGCCCAAGAGGCTTATGATTATTTTCTGGACTGATTGAGGTCGAGGGCCATACGTGAGGACATGTTGAGTGATGTAAGGAGGCTTTCAGGCCTTGAGTGTTATGTGAGGAGTATTTCAGGCCTCAACTGTTATGTGAGGAGGCTTTCATGACTCAAGTGTTATGTGAGGAGGCTTTCAGGCCTCGAGTGTTATGTGAGGAGGCTTTTAAGCCTCGTGTGTGATGTGTGAAGGCTTTCAGGCCTATTGATATTGCGCTTAGGCTGTAGGAGTCCCTCCGGAGTATGTACATACCCCCAGTGAGCGCAGGGTACCCATGTGAGTTGGGAGTGGGCTCGAGAGGCCGTCGATTGTGTGTGGTGAGTTGGGAGTGAGCCCTTGGGGCTGATATTATACTGAGATTTACATATTGATCCCGAGGGGCAAGCTTTTGATTAATCCTTATTGTGGAAATTATTTGTCTTTACTGTTTTAAAAGGGAGAATTATATGATACTCACTATTTTACTGTACAACTGATTTTACTACTTAGGATAGCGATATATTGTGCCTTTATGGGATTTCATGCTCTCAGTCGTTATTTATTCTTTATTACCACTGAGTTGGAAGTACTCACTTTACTCCCTACACCATGTGTGCAGATGCAGTTATTGATCACCCAGTAGCAGGATATTAGCTGATTTAAGGTATTCCTATTGTAACTGAGCAAGGTGACTGCCAGCGTTCGTGGCACTGTATCTCTTACTTTGATTCTAAATTTCCAATATGTATATTACTAGTTTTATAGTATTGTTCAGATTCCTTAGATGCTCGTGACTTGTGACACCCTGGTCGGGATATGTTGGGCTGTAACCACCGGTTATTATTGTGTTAAGTTGTATTTATTTATTTATTTATTTATTTATTTATTTATTTATGTTTAAAAATTGTTAAAGATACAATTTGGGTTAGTTGGCTGGCATTGTCTTCACGAGAGGCGCCATCACGACCGGGTTTGGGATATTGGGTCGTGACACAACCCCCCGGTCAAACTCTTCAAAAACCTTAAAATTGCTATATTTAGCCAAATGGCTTCAAAATAACCTACGGGCCTCCGAATTCACGTCCGATTGCACTCCCAACTCCAGAATCACCATACGGAGCTACTCCCAATCTCGAAATTCCAAACGGACATTGATAACACCCAAATGCACTTCAAACCAATCATATAAAATTTCTTCTAAAATACTAACTTCCACAATAGGCGCCGAAATGCTCCAGGGTTATCCAAAACCCACTCCGAGCATACGCCCAAGTTCGAAATTGTCATATGAACCTACTGGAATCTTCGGATCCTGATTCCGAGGTCGTTTACTCAACAATCCAATCCTAGTTTATTCTTTCAACTTTAAGCTTCTCAAATGAGAATTGTCATCTAAATTTAACTCCGATCTCCCTGAATATAGATTCCGGCCATGAGAACAAGTCATAATACCCGAAATGAAGCTGTTCACGCCCTCTGAATGTTGAACGGAGCTCTGGTACTCAAAATGACCGGTCGGGTCGTTACACTTTCTATATTTTTCCTATATGTTAAGTTATTTATTATAATTTATTAAATTGACAATAGTCATTTTTAAATTTTATATTAATGATAATTTATAGATTTTTTAGGAGCTATAAACCAATCTCTGTGTTTACCCATAAAATGGTACAATTGAATTTATACGTAGTTTATAGACAGGTGAATCGATTTGATCCCAAAATGATAAATAAATTAAACAAGGATGCATCCGGAAAAAAAACAATAAACTAATTATCATTTATCATTTCATAGTGAATCGTATCCTATTGTATCGTTTGGTAAATACAATGTATGGATGACTTGTCATTTTGTTGTCGTTTCATGGTATCTCGCACTAGTAATATGATAAATAAACTTACAATATTATAAAGAATATTTATGATACGGTATATAAAAAGGTAGGGTAAATGACAAAATAAAATTATTTAATAATAATAAAGGGTGAGATTCAGAGAAAAAGATAAGGTAACAACGCGATCACACCAAATCGATCATTACATAAAAGTGGCACATTTCATCGTTACGGAACGACAGATTTAACGATACAATATAATAAAATTTAAGTAACAATCAAAACAAACATTGTATTTAAAGTAACAATATAATAGGTAACAATCATCCAAACAAGTTGTTAGCTTTGAAATCAAGATACGACAACAGAAATCCTGGTTCCAGGAGCATAACTTTCGCTTCGGACCTGATTGCCATTTGACTTGCTTTTCATCTGCCTTCGGTCCCACATATCACTTTATTATGTGAGAATTTAATATGAACGTATTTTATCTTATACACTCTTCATTCCTAATGTTAAGACCAAAAGACTCAAATTTTCAATTTGTATTATTTGACAAATTATCGTGATAATTTTTTTGTACTTGTTTGTTTTGATATTTAACAAAAAACTCTAGAAGATATTCTTTGAGGACTTCCATAGAGTAGGATTTCACTATTTATTTAGCAAGGTGGGGCAATGACTAATGTTCCGTAGGTCATTTTTTATGGTATGAAAAAAATAGCGGTTTCGGTCCGGCCTATGCCCGTGCGGAAGATGTGGACTAATATTCCGTCCTACTACATTTATTGACACGATATAGGCCATCTTGAAAATTATTTTATCTTGTATATAGACTTATAACAAAAAAAGTAATGAATTTTTACATTAGCATGTCACCTTATTTAGGTTTATTCAAAATGTGATGAAAATAATTTTTAAAAAAAAAGAGTATTGGAGAGAAAAGTAGGGAGATTTTCTTATTGATTTTGTGATCATTTACAATTAATAGGACCTCTCTTTTTATAGGGAAAAAAGTGACTTAGTCACCAAGTAACAAATCCTAAGATCTCTCTAAAATATACACATTCATCTTAAATAAAATTCTATTTAGAACACTCCCCCCCCCCCCCCGGGTATATCTATTCAACAGATAATATGCCTCCTTAAAAACTTAACTAAAATAAAATCTAGTGGGAAAAATTCTAGAGAAGGAAAAAGACTACACATATCTAACATTACGCATTTTGGTTGCCTAGTTAAAAACCTTGCAAGAAAACCCAGTGGGATAAAATCTTATAATGAAAAAAGAGTACAACACTTATTAACTCCCTCTGATGAGACCATCAATTCACATCTCTAAACCTTTGCATTCTAATCTTGTGCACCGTCTTCAAAATATCGTTGGTAGATATTTGATAACTAAATCAACCATATTGACTTGAATGAATATTTTGCACCTACGAATCATCATTCTTGATAGATATATAATATCTTCATATAATGTCGTGGAATGGCTCTTCAATATATCTATAGAGATATTCTTGCTATCATCATGCTTATAGTTATAGCAAGATACATATGTGCACAAATTACATTTATCATATGGTAATTCAGGACCAAGAATTGTATATGCTTCAAGCGATTTTAATCCTTCAAGGATTTAAATATAAGTCATATAATAGACTTTAATTATATGCATATCAAGTTTTTTATGTCATTCTTGACATATAAGATATATAAAGGTGATTGCACACACCATTGACTTAATAATTTCAAGTATTTGAACAACATAGACAAAATTATATGTCTTTCATATGAAACCAATTCTATTCGAATTTTGTCTCTTCCATTTGGCTAATATTTTGTGTCTGTAGGCGACAGACTTAAGATCCTCATATATATTTAGCGTTATCATAGATGTCATCAACGAATATTTTATATCGGTTCCAACTTCCTTCTTTTTATAAAGACATAACATAGAGATCTGTTCATTTATATATTCAGGTATCTGAATCTCTCATGAGATTTTATGAAGTGTTATAACATGTGATCTTCTAGATCGCTTGCCTCCTTGTTATAATCAGTTTGATCATTTGCTCATCTTATTAAGTGTTTGTTTGAAACCTATTTGTCTATATGTTTTAAGCGTACCATAGACTTTTTCCTTCTAGGACTTATATGAGCATTTGCAATGAGAATATAATTACTTTCTTTGGGTCGGCAAATATGCCTGGCATGCTTTGCAATATATTGCAAATGAATTATCCTTTTATGAACTTCAAGTATATATTATTTTATTTGAGGATCTAGATATACAAATGATAATTCATTCCACGTAACGTTTTCTCAAATGTTTATTATATCTCCCCTCATATTAGAAAAACTAACTTGTTTCCTCAACTTTGAAAATCCATCTTTGTGCGTTATGGTGTTAATCAAAATATACATTGCACATCAATAATAATAGATGGAATTATTTGATTCCTAATCCTGAACCACTTGTAAGGGGAGAATGTAATATACTTTCGTATATAACCTATATCAAGTTGATATATATTAGGCTGTTCATTTGGATCGGGTATCCGAAATTCGAATCGATCCATTCAATTCGGACTTCCGATTGGATTGGATTTTGGATTGTGTTTTTAAAATTTTGAATTCGGATCTAATTGAGATTGATATATTTTAATCCGATCCGAAATTCATAATTATTAGGGCATGTATCAATATTACACTTTAATTTCGGATAGTTAGTACTTCCTTTGTATCAACCTCCAAGATATTACATTAACAATTGCTAGATTTGGCTATATTGGCACAATAGTACTCTCATAATTGCATAAACATGAAGTTTTCTTAATGTATTGCCTCTTTTACAAAGATAAATACATATTAGTTTAACTTCGAGGCATAATAATACTGTCTGAAATCCGATCTAATCCAAACTTTAAAATCCGATCCAATTCAATATAATTCAGATCGGATTTAGATTGCATTTTCTAGAATCCGAAATTCGAAATATGCTAAATCTGATCTGATCCGTGCACAACCCTAATATAGATAACTTTGTTCATAAGAAATAGTTTAACTATTAATTGGAGGCACTCAATAAATCATTTTGGCAAATCAACTAGGATGTAAACCAACTTATCAAGATGAACTTCTTGAATATAAAATCTGGATTACGCTCTAAATTAAATTATTGAGCAAGTCACTCGCAAACTCCAGGTTGTGGGTTAATATTAATTGCACATGTAACCATGTCATAGATGCATCTTATGTGGTATGCATGGCAGGTGAATTTGACCATATTCACTTTTGATATTTCCAGCATTCATGGCATTCAATACCAATATTAGTTGGTCTATTAATCAATAAGAACAAGCAATGTAAGAGAATTCATAAAAAACTTTCTAGCTCTTTAATATTTATCCATGTGAATTCTCTTTTATATTTTTGCACATCATACTTAAATTAACATGGCTAAATCGGTTATGCCAACTGAATAAATTATCAAGATTGATAAACTTTAGGCTTACACCATAACGTGTGCTACTATTAGTAAACTTCAAGTTTATTGTGTATGGGTTTTTATATCAATAAACTTTTACTTTATTCTTGCATTCTTTTATTTATATAGTACAAATTGGAGGATAAAACGGGTAGCTTTTCACATACATATTACCCCGCTACAAGTTAGAGTAATAGAAGATATTAAATCTTTCCTTTATTTATAGTCTCAATTGTAGAAAATCATTCTATCCATGATATGTGTGCTTTGGTTGTATTAGCATGATTTTCAGGCATAGATTTTGATGAATGACAAACAACGAAGTCGATGAATGACAAACAATGAAGTCAAGTGTCGAACAATGTTCTTATATGACAAACAATCAAGATTGAATGCCGAGAAGCATATTGATGACGGAATTGCATAGACAAGCCAAAGACGAGCTCAAAAGTTCAAGACCGAAGACCCAAGGCGTAGGTGGTTAGGTAGAACAAATGTAAGAGCAACATTTAAAGTTATCTCGTCTTTTGGCTCAACATAGGTCATCATAAATATGCATAAAATCATTTTATCAAATCATATTTCAAATACTTCAAACAAAATGATTTCAAACATTTTCATTTTAGCCAAAATGAATTTTAAACATGTCTTTCAAAGCTGGACAGCAATAATCGATTATGCTTATGTTGATAATCGATTATGTTAAGACAGTGTAAATCGGAATTTACAAAACAGCAACATAATCGATTATCAAAAGTGCATAATCGATTATCTTGTAACCGTTGCCAAATTTTTTAAACACTGTAACAGAATAATCGATTATGCATATCTGATAATCGATTATTCAGCACAAAATCAGCTTCTGATTTTTGAACGTTAGAGCAAATAATCGATTATCTAAATCCAATAATTGATTATCCTTGCATAAAATCAGCATAATTGATTGTCAATTAAGCAACAGACATACACCCTCTAACCCCTATAAATAGAGGTTTTTTGAGCTGATTTTATATACACAACACCTCTCATTATTCATATACATATTGATTATATTTGTGCATCATTTTAGAGCTTTTGTTGAGCCATTTGAGAGACAACTTTGAGTTGTTCATAGAGCTTATTTTGTATCTCTTTATCTACTCTTTTGAGAGAGTTATTGTTGTAAAAGAGAAAGGTGTTTGAGAAGACCAAATCTTCTCATTGATTGTCGGGTTTGCTAAGTACCCTTAGTGGTTGAAGTCTTGTGGTGCGGTATCCACGAGCAAGGTGAAGTCTTGAGGTGCGGTATCCTCGAGAAAGTTGAAGTCTTGTAGAGTGTACATCTACGAGCAAGTGTAACGGTTTGTTAGGCACCCGTAAGCTTAACGGAGTTAGTGGAATCTCGAGAGAGTCTCTCGGGGACTGGACTAACCACAAGTTGTGGTGAACCAGGATAAATTCGGTGTGCTCTTCCCTTACTATTTTAATTACCGAATTTATTTTATTCCTGCAATTTTAATTCCGCAATATTTATCAATATTCTCGTGCCGCACTATTCACCCCCCCTCTAGTGACGGGCATAAATACTAACATCAATATAATCAACCGCTTTCGCGTATACTTTGGAAACTAAATAAGTTTCTTTGAGACTTACTACAATACAATACTTTATTAGTAATCAATTGTGTTTCTCCAAAATAGTATAATTGGCTTTTGCAAAGTTCTCAATTAATTTTGTAGTACCGCATATTCATCAACATCCATATGGTAAAAATCTCTTTGAATAAGGAATTTATAACAATATAGCTATGGTCAAAATTATATGCAAGATCTATTTTGTAAGGCCCCGAAATTGTTTTCCAAGTAATTTAAGATTTTGTGGTGCCAAGGTAGGCTAATTATTTTATTTTGTGTGCAAATAAGGATTCATGATATAATGGATATCAATTGGATATGTTAATAAATGTATAAGTCATAATATACGTGAATTGTGGTCTAAGGAGAGGCCTAAGTCTAAGCCAAGTTGGAAAATTTCATAATAGGCTAAAGTTGTAAATGAGTGCGCACAAGACCTCACTTTGGAAGATCATATCTCCACTTATATAAGGATTTGTGTGATGCACAACCTATAACATTGAATTCCTTTGAGTCTAGTTTCTAACGCTTCAAACCGTTAGTCATTTGGATATTCCTACAAGAAATTATGACCAAATTACTAAAGACATACCACCCAGTTATCTCGCTTCGTCAAAGTAGATGCGGATTTTGTCTCCCCTTGAATGCACCGGACTGCGAAGCGAGGACACTTCACTAGAGTAGATGCGCCCAGTCCCAGCTCTTTTAAAATACAATCTCGGGGTTCATTTTTTCCATTTTATTTGGACGGCCTTTGGGGTTCTTCTTCACCTACTTAAGAGCACAAATTCCTACCCTCTTTAAGGTACGTAATCTCCATTATCTTGGTGTGAAATTCCATTATTTTGACACTAGTATTGATAAATCTTCTCATAAAACACTTAGATTTTCAAGAAATCCCTTCAAAAACTCAAATGAGGGTTTTGCAAGATTTCTTCCAAAAGGTAAATCCTACACCTTAGACTTACATATACGGATATATTATGGGAATATGAGTATTAATTGAGTATGGTAATTCTTGGTATAGTTATAAGAAGCCATAAGTTCCTTGTATAAATATATAATTATTGTAGAGATTGGAAGGGGAATTATTTGATGATTTGTTGGTTGGGTGTGAATGGATGGAATTATTGTAGAGATTGAAAGGGTGATTATTTGATATGATTTGTTGGTTGGATGTGAATGGATGGTCACACATATATTATTGGAAGTTATAAATTTGGTTAGGAATGATGGTGAAATAAATTGTTGGTTAACAGCGATAGTTGGATGAACAAATACTATGGTTATGAGATGTAAAGATTTATACCTACAAGGCGTTTGATAATATGCCTAAATGGAATAAGTTATATAATTTGTTACTAATATTGGTTCCATTGAATGTTCTATTGTAGATTAAAGTTTCTTAAGTGTATTGGATCATTGTAGTATCATTATGGGGTAAATTTGAGATATGTATGGATAAACCCCCGTCTTTTAGAAATTGAGCTTCATCGGTGTTTGGGTGAATATGGTAAGATTAAAGTTGAATTATTGCATTGATTGTTATTTTACATGAATTTGTATTGTAACATAATATGCGTGAAAGATGTGTCTCAACATGATCAACGTGCTATCTTGATAACTTGAAAGGGGCAAAACATATGCATCATGTATTGAAATGCCAAGACCTTAAATCAAGATTGAAAGGGAGATTGTTATGCCAAACTATATGAAATCCTTTATGTATAATGTGATGACCCAAAGGGGTCATCACCGTAATTCTTCCTTTTTTATGCTTCTGAGGTCTCGAAAACCTCACGTATAGTTGTCTTGATTTACGTGCCTAGTCCGGGCACGAAGCCGGAAAATTTTTATGTTGAAATATGTGAACTATGTGTTAAATTTAAAGAATTTTGATATTAATATTGTTAAAGTTGACTTCGGTCAACATTTTGGGTAAACAGATCCAGACCTGTGATGTGATAATTCTGGAGTATCCATAGAAAAATATGGGAATCGGGCGTATTCCCGAGATCCAAATCCGAGGTCCCAACGCCCGAGAAATGAATTTTTCCGTGAAATTATTTTATGAAATATTTAAGGAAAATAAAAATGAAATTTAATCAAAAAGTAATGGTATTAGGCTCATATTTCGGTTCTGACACCTGGTCTAGGTCTTATATATGGTTTAAGTGCTTCCTGTAAAATTTGGTCAAAATTGGACGTCGTTTGACGTATTTCGGACCTAAATATCTTAAGTTAGAAGTTTATGAACTTTGAAATGAAAATGATGAGTTTTGAGGTTTAATTTATTGATTTTGATGTAATTTTAGCGATTTGATCACTCGATTAAGTTTGTAGGATGTTGTTGAGTTAGTGTATATGTTTGGTTAGAAGCCTCGAAGTTTGTGTATGTTTGGTTAGAAGCCTCTTGATGCACCACTGTTTCTATCACTTTTTCTCTAGTTTTTAACCTTTTAAACACCCAAAAAATACAGTAACATCAACTGCAGGAAACCAGCAAAAAGAAACGAGCTCCAAAACCTAGGTGAAACCTCCATTAAAACAGTTCCAAAATCAGCTTCTTACATCACTAAAAGAGCTGCAATTTAAGCTCCATTTTCATCCCATGAAATCCAAGTTTTAACCACTAAAAAAACTCAACAAGATCATCCCCAAAACCACCTCAAACCTGCCCCCATAACACCTCGGAACATTCCAAACTTCAGCCACGAAATCTCCTTCAAACCTTAGAAAAACAGCCATTAAATCGCCAAGGTCGATCGAGGCTGTGGGTCCCGATTTTCTGTTTGAGCTCCAGCGAAAGTCCCTTTGTTTTCAAGTTTTTGGCTATCGATCTCATTAGAATGACACAATGGTTGTACATGGAGATTATATTATTCAATCAAAGTCTTTGGCTTTGTTTTGAGTTTTGGTTTTTGCTTCAAAAAGGGTGTCTAAGCCGAGGTTGCTTTGACTTCGTCAAAGTCCGTCGAGGTTCGAGTTGAGTTCCTATTTGCCGATTTTAGTTTCCGGATCAAACCCGATTGGTTTGTTTTGAGATTTTGGCTCTACATTAAGGCATGTGTATTCATTGCTACTTCATTAATCTTTGAAGATAATTTTGGCTTAGCAGATTTGAGAATAGTTTTGGCTTAGCAGATTAGGATATTATTTGCTATTGCTATGTGGAGTCGGTGTATAGGTATGATGACGGTTGTTTATGCACATGAGTCTAGCATGAACGTGAGTCTTAATCGCTTTTAATTGAATGATACAATACAACTTTTTATTTGAATTGATTTAGTTCACATGATTTGAACGGTTGAGGATAAATAGTGATTTGTATAATTTTGGAGCATTGGCTCGACTTAGAACTTGTTGGCAACTAAGTGTTTAACAGCGAAAGTACTATGATCATTTACCTTGCCGAGATTTAAGTGTATATTGAAGTCCCCATTGCCGGATGTTTGGACTGTTAGTTGTATTCCCTTGTTGTAACTCTTTATATTTTGATGCTACTCCCCTCACACTTGAGTTGCGATTGTTGTTGGGTGAATTCTTGTTGGTAAATATTGAGGATCGGGTTGCATGCCGCAATGGTGTTAGATATTGAGGATCGAGTTGCACGCTGCAACAGTATTAAATGTTGAGGATCAGATTATATGCCGCAACGGTATTATGTGCTGAGGATCGGGTTGCGTGCCACAACGGATTATGTACTTAGTGTATTATTCTCTTATGTAGAGTTTTCCGGTGTTCCCTTATCAGTTGTTATTTGCTCCGTTTTCACTTCTTAATAGATGATTTATGTATTTTTCATGTCGTACCCCACAACATGCTCCCCTCCCTTTTAACTTTTTAGACTAGCGTACTTTCCTGTTATTGCATATATCTATATAGGTTATTTGTGGTAGGTCCTGTCTAGCCTCGTCACTACTTCGCCAGGTTAGGCCAGGCACTTACCAACACATGGGGTTGGTTATGCTGATGCTACACTTCTGTGCATTTTTATGCACAAATCAAGGAGCAGATTATGGACAGCAGCAGTAGATTGGGAGCAGACCTTCAGTTCAGAGACTTCTTGGTAGTCTTGCTGACGTCCGCGAGCCTAGAGTCTCTTCTATTTTATTACTGTTTGTTTCATTGTATCGAGATAGACTTCATCTGTATTTGTTTCAGACTCATATTTTTAGTAGTTCATGAGTATTGTGACACCAAATCCTGGGTAGAGGAGTTGTTAAACCTTCCCGCATTTCTTTCAGTTAATTATATTTGGGACTTCCGCCTTAATTTATCGTTCTTGTTATTATTTTGTTAAATAAAAGCTGGTAATGTATTGTTAAGTTTGTCTTGCGTAGCTCCGACAGTAGGCGCCATCACGACACCTGATGGTGGAAAATCCGGGTTGTGACAAGTTGGTATCAGGGCACTAGGTTACTTGGGTCTCACAATTCACAGACAAACTCGGTAGAGTTTGAGGGATCGGTACGGAGACGTCTGTATTTATCCCATAGAGGCAAAGAGTTAGGAAAATTTCACTTTGTTCTTTCTTGTCGTGTATTTCCGTTCCTCAAACACCAAGTGAATTATTACTCTATTCTTTCGCAGATTGCGAGAACACGTGCTTTCTCTTCTACTGCACAGCAATCCGAGTCTCCAATGGCAGCTCCTATCATGGGTAGAGGGCGAGGCTGAGGCCGGGGCAAAGCTCTTCCCCGAGTAGCAGCCCTAGAGGTGGAGCCTCATGTTGACTACGATGAGGAGGTTCCAGCTCCAACCGTTCCGGTGGGCCCAGATCAAGTCCCAGAGGGGTTCATAGCCACCCTAGTCCTTAAGGACGCTTTGGTCAGATTGGTAGGTTTAGTGGAGAGCATCATTCGAGCGGGTTTGCTTCCAGGGGTTCATCCAGCTGTGGCAGGTCAGCCGGGTACAGTGGCTCGGGCCGGGAGTGAGGCCACTTTTCAAGAGGTGGCCATTATGGGTCGTGGAGTTGAGGCGGTTCTGCCACAGGGAGGCGGTAATAAATCGGATAAGAGGCCCCGTCATGTAGGCAGATTAAGTGGTACTTATTCATCTGGAGGTAGAGGTACTTATGGTAGATGCCATCCTCCCAGGCCCTTTAAGTCGGTTTCCTATGTCACTCATGGTACTTCAGGTGGTTGACCGGGTCAGGCCCAGTTTTTTCAGCTACAGCGTTTGTGTAGATGTTTCGAGTGTGGTGGGTATGGTCACATCAGGAGGGTTTGTCTGAGGTTGAGGGGTGCTCAGCAGCAACAGTCGAGGTTTTGCCATGCTTGTGGTGATCCGAGGCATATTGTCAGATTTTTCCCTAGAAGGCTCTGAGCAGCTTTAGTATCAGAGTTCTCATTCTAGGATTCGGGCACCAGAAGTTCCACAGCCTACCCAGATGGCTAGAGGTGGGGGTAGAGATCTTAGATGTGGAGTTCAGAATGCAGAGGTAGGTAGGGGTGTGCATTCGAATCAGTTTATCAATAAATCGAATCGAATATTTGTTATCGAAATGGAAAAAATCAAAATCAAAAAAATCGAAACCTTATTGAAATAATAACGATAAGCATATGTACAAATCGATATCGATAAGCAATTATCGATAAGGGTCAAAATCGAATCGATAAATCGAGTGCACACCCCTAGACTGTAGACACTTGTAAAATGAGTAATTACCTATTTGTGTAGATTAATATAACATACACAATGTATATATATTCCGCTACTATTTAAAAAATAGCTATACAATATAATTTTCCCTAATCTATACCCTTTACTTTATGTAAGTCCTTACCCTATTATTTCCTCTACCACATTTAAGAAATGACCATATTTAAATATCAAAGGGAATAAAGTTCAAGTTAATGGAATACAAAATTAGTCGTGATGATGTATTTTGTTTTATTTTATTTTTTATAACCGTTGGAGTGTTGGTGGCATACATTTGATCCCTCACGTTAGTTTTGTTGCATGTGGTTGTTGATACAATTTTTATGTTATAAATGGTGTTCGTCTTATTTTAGCTTCTTTTTTTGTCCATATAAGTGAGGTGCGTTTATAGTGATATACTTTCCGTGGAATCCCGTAAATTTTCTTATTGGTGTTATCGATAAATGAATTGATAAGCCCCAAAATCGATAAATCAAAATCGAAAAAATCGAAACCTTATTGAAACGATAACGATAAGCATATGTACAAATTAATAATAGACAAGTAATATCGATAAGGGTCAAAATCAAATCGATAAATCGAATGCACACCCCTAGAGGTAGGGGTCAGCTAGCAACCAGACCAGAGGCTGAGACTTCGGATGCAGACATTTCAGGTACCATTCTGAATTGTATTAGAGGTGCTTCAGTGCTATTTGACCCTTAATCTACGCATTCATCTGTATCGTCCTATTTTGCACCCTACTTGGTTACGCCTAGTGATGCCTTGGGTGTTCCTATTTATGTATCTACACTAGTAGGTGATTCTATAGTGGTCGATCGAGTTCATCATTCCTGTGTTGTGGTGTTTAGGGGTCTTGAGACCCGTGTTGAATTGTTGCTATTAGATATGGTGGATTTCAACGTTATATTAGGGATGGATTGGTTGTTCCCATATCATGCGATTTTGGGTTGCCATACCAAGACCGTGACCTTGGCTTTATCAGATTTGCCCCGACTATAGTGGAGAGGGACCCCAGGTCATACGACTCGAAGCGTTATTTCATATATGAAGGCTCGACGCATGGTCGAGAAGCGGTGTCTAGCTTATCTGGGTTGTGTTTGTGACTCCAGTGCTTAGGTCATGTATAGTGATTCTGTTCCTATTGTTTTGGAGTTCCCCGAGGTTTTTCTTTCGGACCTACCGGGCATGCTGCCCGATAAAGATATCGATTTCTGTATTGATCTGGCTCTGGGCACTCAGCCCATTTCCATTCTATTATATCATATGGCGCCACTAGAGTTGAAAGAGTTAAAGGATCAGCTTCAGGATTTGCTTAAGAAGGGTTTTAACAGACCCAATGTTTCACCTTGGGGTGCACCAGTGCTATTTGTGAAGAAAAAGGATGGTTCTATGAGAATGTGCATTGATTATCGGCAGCTAAACAAGGTGATGAATAAGAACAAGTATCCAGTGCCGATGATCGATGATTTATTCGACCAGCTTCAGGGTGAGAAGGTGTTTTCAAAGATAGATTTGAGATCTAGCTACCATCAGCTGAGGATTAGGGCGTCTGATGTCCCTAAGATAGCATTTCGCACTCGGTATGGGCATTATGAGTTTTTGGTCATGTCATTTGGGTTGACTAATGCCCCAGCAGCGTTCATGGAGTTGATGAACGGAGTGTTCGAACCTTATTTGGACTTGTTCGTTATAGTCTTCATTGATGATATTCATATATACTCCCGCAGTCAGCAGGAGCATGAGCAGCACCTCAGAGTGGTTGTTCAGACCCTGAAGGATAGTCAGTTGTATGCTAAATTCTCAAAGTGCGAGTTTTGGTTGAGTTCAGTAGCATTTTTAGGTCATGTCATATCAGCAGAGGGCATCTAGGTCGACCCAGAAGGGTGCCCAGTTCAGGTGGTCAGATGAGTGTGAGACGAGCTTTCAGAAGCTCAAGATAGCTCTGACTACGACACCAGTATTGGTTTTACCAATAGTTTCACGGTCTTATACAGTATATTGTGATGCTTCCCATATTGGGCTTGGTATAGTATTGATGCAGGATGGCAAGGTCATTGCCTATGCTTCGAGCCAGTTGAAGATCCACGAGAAGAATCATACTGTTTATGATCTTGAGTTGGCAGCTATTGTTCATGCCTTGAAGAATTGGAGGCATTATCTTTATGAGGTGACGTGTGAGGTTTACACTGATCACAAGAGCCTTCAATACATGTTCCAACAGAAAGAGTTGAATTTGATACATAGGAGGTGGTTAGAGTTGTTGAAGGATTATGATGTTACTATCTTATATCACCCGGGAAAGGCCAATGTCGTGGCCGATGCATTGAGTAGGAAGTCTGCCATCATGGGTAGTCTTGCTTATATCAGCCAGTTAGAGGTCGCTTGCTTTGGATGTTCAGATCTTGGCCAATCGTCTTGTGAGTTTGGATATTTCTGAGCCCAGCAGGGTGTTAGCTTGCACGGTTGCTCGATCTTCATTATTGGAGCGTATTCGTGAACAGCAGTTTGAGGATCCCCATTTGTGTTTCTTGAGGGACACGGTGCAACGCGGAGGTGCCAAGAAAGTGAATTTAGGAAATGATGGTGTGTGGAGATTGCAGGGGCGAGTTTGTGTGCATGATATTGATAGTATTTGAGAGTTGATCTTAGCGGAGGCCCATAGTTATCGGTATTCCATTCACCTGGGCGCCGTGAAGATGTATCAGGATCTGAAGCAGCACTATTGGTGGCGTAGAATGAACTAGGACATAGTAGCATATGTGGCTCGATGTTTGAACTGTCAGTAGTTTAAGTATGAGCATTAGAGGCCTGGAGGTTTATTCTAGAGGATTGAGCTCCCCGAGTGAAAGTGGGAGAGGATTACCATGGATTTCGTTACTAGCCTTACGATGACTCGAAAGAAGTTTGATGTAGTTTGGGTTATTGTTGATAGGTTGTCCAAGTGAGCGCATTTTATTCCTGTTGCAGCCACCTATTCATCCGAGAGATTAGCTGAGATTTATATCAAGAGAATCATTAGCCTTCATGGGGTGCCCATACCTATCATCTCGGACCGAGGTCCGCAGTTTACTTCGCATTTCTGGAGAGCGGTTCAGGGAGAGTTGGGCACCCAAGTTCAGTTGAGTTCAGCATTTCATCCCCAGACGAACGGTCAGTCCGAGAGGGCTATTCAGATACTTGAGGATATGCTCCAAGCTTGTGTCATGGATTATGGGGGCTCGTGGGATCAGCTTTTGCCATTACCAGAGTTTGCCTACAACAACAGCTACCAATCTAGCATTCAAATGGCCCCGTATGAGGCGTTGTATGGTGGGCGGTGTCGGTCTCCAGTCAAATGGTTTGAGCTGGGAGAGTCTCGGCTATTAGGTACCGATTTGGTTCAGGAGGCCTTGGATAAGGTCCGAATTATTCAGGATAAACTTTGTACAGCTCAGTCCAGGCAGAAAAGTTATGCAAACCGCAAGGTCAGAGATGTTGTTTTCATGGTTGGTGAGCGGGTATTGCTCCGTGTATCTCCTATGAAGGGCGTGATGAGATTCGATAAGAAGGGCAAGCGCAGCCCTAGGTTCATCGGTCCATTTGAGATTCTTAATCGTGTGGGAGAGGTGGCTTATAAACTTTCCATGCCACCTAGCTTGTCAGCTGTGCATCCAGTGTTTCATGTATCTATGCTCCGAAAGTATCACGGCGATCCATCGCACGTGTTAAATTTCAGCACTTTCCAATTAGACAAGGATCTGTCATATTAGGAGGAGCCGGTGGCTAGTTTAGACCGTCGGGTTCGGCAATTGAGGTCGAAGAGCTTTCCTTCGGTGCGTGTTCAGTGGAGAAGTCAGCCTCCTGAGGCATCGACCTGGAAGTCCGAGTTTGATATGCGGAGCCGTTATCCTCATTTGTTTCCCGACTCAGGTACTTCTTTATTTCATCCGTTCGAGGACGAGCGGTTGTTTTAGAGGTGGAGTATGTGATGACCCAAAGTTCTTCCATTTTCCATGCTTCTGAGGCCTCGAAAACCTCGCGTCTAGTTGCCTCAATTTGCGTTCATAGTCCGGGCACGAAGCCGAAATTTTTTTATGTTCAAATATGTGAACTATGTGTTAAATTTGAAGAATTTTGATATTGTTAAAGTTGACTTTGGTCAATATTTTAGGTAAACGGGCTACGACCCGTGATGTGATGGTTCTGGAGGATCCGTAGAAAAATATGGGACTCAGGCGTATTCCCTGGATCAAAATCCGAAGTCCCAAGCCCGAGAAATGAATTTTTCCGTGAAATTATTTTCTTAAAATGTTTAAGGAAAATAAAAATAAAATTTGATCAAAAAGTAATTATATCGGGCTGAGATTTTAGTTCCGACGCTCGGTACATGTCTTATATGTGGTTTAAGCGATTCCTATAAAATTTGGTCGAAATCGGACGTTGATTGACATGTTTTGGATCTAAATATCTTGAGTTAGAGGTTTATTAACTTTGAAATGAAAATGATGATTTTTGAGGTTTAATTAATTGATTTTGATGTTATTTTGGCGGTTTGATCGCTCGATTAAGTTCGTCTGATGTTGTTTAGCTAGTGTATGTGTTTGGTCAGGAGCACCAAAGGCTCGGGAGTATTTCGGAGGTGTCTTGGAGTGATTTCGGACTTGGGAAAAAAAAGATATCTGGGAAAGCAAGAAAAAGAGCAAACAACGTCCTTTTTTCCAACAAAAAAATGAAGCAATCGTCCTTTCTTCTTCACTGAAAATGGACACCCCCGCCTCTTCTTCCTCAAGAGAAATACATGGAAGTTTCATATTAAACTTAATCACAGGACCATGTAGCCAGTCTACCACCCAAACACTTCCATTTTCGCCTTAAATAGGTACCACTGTTACCCTATTTTAAACCATAAAATACAACCTTGATGCACCACTGTTTCTATAACTTTTTCTCTATATTTTAACCTTTTAAACACCCCAAAAATACAGTAACATCAGCTGCAGGAAACCAACAAAAAAAACAAGCTCCAAAACCTAGGTGAAACCTTTATTAAAACAGTTCCAAAATCAGCTTCTTACATCACTAAAAGAGCTGCAATTTAAGCTCCATTTTCATCCCATGAAATCCAAGTTTTAACCACTAAAAACTCAGAAAGATTAGCCCCAAAACCACCTCAAACCAGCCCCTATAACACCTCGGAACAGTCCAAACTTAAGCCACGAAATCACCTTTAAACCGTAGAAAAACAGCCACTAATTCGCCAAGGTCACTCGAGACTGTGAGTCCCGATTTTCTTTTCGAGCTCAGGTGAAAGTCCCTTTGTTTGAAAGTTTTTGGATATCGATCTCATTAGTCCCTTTGTTTGAAAGTTTTTGGATATCGATCCCTGGTCAGAGACAATGTCAGGATTTACGTTGCATGCACGCCCCAAAGCTCGCAGCCATCCCATAAACGTTTTCTCCGACTTGACTTGTCGGTAAGCCAAACCATCCATACGGGTGCCCAAATCAGTCATGGAGGTCCGCATACCCGCCATCTCCTGATCCATAGCAGTAAAATGGGACACCCGGGCAGCGCGTTAAGAGGCTGCAGCTGCAGAAGGTCCTGCAGCTACCCCATTATGCTCCTAGGCTTGTGGTGCGGCTTCCATGTGCTCCTCGTCATCATTCTCATCGTCATCCTCATCATCATCCTCATTGTCAGAACTGCTTGACACTACCACCGTCTCCATGCCTGTTGTCAATTTACACCCACAGAACTTGCCATCCTTTTTGACCAAGCCATCCACAACTATATTTTCTGGCATGTAGGTAACCCTGCATAGTTGAGTAACTAAAGAAGAGAAAAAGAACCCATACATCTTGACTTGGCTACGAACAAACATTTCATCGTACATGACTTTAGCCACATCAAAGTCGTGGCCACTGACAAAACGCCATATCAGACAAGCTCGGGGTCCATTGACCTCCGTTGTATTGTGGGACGGGATCAGGTAGTTATTGATGAGGTGCAGCCAGCACTTGACTTCATGGGTCAGGTCGGAGGAATGAAATTTCTCCCCATAGTCCATCCATACCACCTCTTTGTCGGGTGCACAAATCGCCTCACAGAATCTTGTCTATTTCTCAGGCGTCGGGTTACGCCCGTATTCATAAAAGTCATCATACCCCACAAGAGGGGAAGGCAGCTAGTAAGCAGTCCGAATTGCCTTGACCGAAGCATTCACTGCTCGTCGTCGCACTGTGACTATTCCGTCATTGTGCTCCGGGACATTTGCATAGAATTCCCTCAAGACCATTACATTGACCTCACTGGGTTCATTGAGGAATGTGTGCAATCCCCACCTCATCAACTCGGTGTAAATATGTGGGCAAAATCGTTAAAGCCTTATAACATCCACACCTCTCTCCGGAATTGGCTTTTTCAAAGCCTTTGCTGTGAATCGGGCCTGAGCTTTGGCCGATACAAACCTTGAGGCATCAAAAGTGGGTGCAGGTGCAGCCCTCTTGACCTGGTCCAGCTAGCCTGGCTGCTTGACGAAGTTCTTGTGGCACGTCATTTCCTAGAGGAAGACATGATATCTGAAAAACAGTACACATTAGCACATCTCAAAAAAAGTGGTGACACAAGACGGTTACTCAGACTTCACACGCATCCTGGGTCACCAAATACTTACTCAAGTTCATTGTGACTTTTCTAGAAACGCCTTGTGGGCATTAAGCCTTTACTACCCTTTTTCAACATATTGTAACAAGAGGCACCCACATAATTTTCCCAATATCACAAATCAAGGGGGTTTCACCCCACACTTAACATGTACTAACTTCACAACATATAGCACCACAGTTTCTATATTTACACTAATTTTAACTAGAACAACTAACTAATTTGCAACCTTAAAAATATGAAAAATCAAAACTAAAAATCAAAAGAAAAATAAACAAGAGAAAAAGGAACTAGGTTGCATACCTGTGGAGAGAGAAAAGGAGGAAGAAGATGGAGGATTGATTGGGTGGATCGTTGGCTTGGTTGCAAGGGAGGTTTGGAGAGATTTTGAGAAAGAGAGTTGTTGTGTGTGAAGAAGTGGTTTAGGGGAGGGATTCCGATGGAGTGTATTAGAAATGGGGGGGGGGGGTTTAGTCTTTAGGATATACATAAAATAAAAAAAGGGAAAAATGAAAAACATAAAGTTAGAAAAATGATGGAATTTTCACGCTACTAGCGCATCCAGATGCACGGGCGCGCATATTTAGCACGGCCGACACAGAGAGTTCACGCCACTAGCGCATTCAGATACACGTCCAGGTGTGCGGGCACCCTACTATCATGTCCTGAAGTGCGCTCACGCTTATTTTAGCACGGCCAAGGCAGAGAGTTTTCACTTTTAGCATGACCAGGTGCGCGTCCAAGTGCGCGGGCGTGCTACCTAGGCAATTATTTTTCTCACTTTTTTACCTGTTCTTACCTCGCTCCATGGCCTTATCGTCCGCCCTCTGTTACCTGCAATGGTTAGCTTCTCCTAAAATACAAAATTAGCACAACAATTATGCTTGGGTTGCCTCCCAAACAACGCCTGATTTAACGTCACGACACGACGATTAGAGCAATTCAATGGGTTGCCTCCCATCCAGCGCCTGATTTAACGTCGCAACACGACTCAACATATTCTTAGGCATCCTTCAAGTCCACCGAGGTCTTGTGACGTGCAAAGTCACCACCCTAGTAATGTTTTATCCGTTGACCATTCACTAAGAAAGTACCATTCGAAATCATATTCCTCAGTTCCACAGCTCCAAGTGGATTCACGCTTACCACAATGAAAGGGATCGACCATCGAGATTTAAGCTTTTCGGGAAAGAGCTTCAACCTTGAATTTAATAAGAAAACCTCCTACCCTAGCTCAAACTCTCGACTTTGAATGTGATTCTCATGCCACCTCTTAGTTTTCTCTTTATACAATTTGGCATTTTCATATGCGTTTAATCGAAACTCCTCGAGCTCATCTAGTTGCAGCAACCTCTTCTCTCCAGCTAAGTACATCCATATTCAACTTCTTTATTGCCCAATAGGCCATGTGCTCAAGTTCGACGGGTAAGTGACATGCCTTCCCATACACTAATCTATACGGGGAAGCACCTATAGGAGTCTTATATGCAGTTCCATACGCCCACAATGCGTCATCCAACTTCCCGGCCCAATCCTTTCTATTTGCAGCTCACTGTTTTCTCTAGAATTTGCTTGACCTCTCTGTTTGAGACCTCCACTTGACCACTCGTTTGTGGGTGATAGGCAGTGGAGACCTTATTCTTGACCCCGTATTTTGCAAGGACATTATTCAACAATTTATTACAGAAATGCGTACCTCCTTCACTGATCAACACTCTGGGTGTTCCAAAGTGGGTGAAGATGTGCTTCTTGACAAAGCTCACCACCACCTTTGCATCATTAGTAGGAAGATCAATGACCTCCACCCACTTAGACACATAGTCGACTGCCACCAATATGTACCTATGACCGTTAGAGTGTGGAAACGGTCCTGTGAAGTCGATTCCCCAAACACCGAAAAGCTCCACTACCAGAATGTTTTGCAGTGGCATCTCATGCCTCTTAGTAATCGTCCCGGTTCTTTGGCACCTATCACACATTTTAACAAAGGCTGCATCCTTAAACAATTTGGGCCAGTAAAACCTTATTGTAGCACTTTTTGAGCGGTTCGGTCTCCACTATGATGACCTCCATATTGTAAGGCATGACAACTATGAAGTATTGCATTCATCTCCTCCTCAGGAACACATCTCCTGACCAACTGATCTGCACCATAACCTGTATACGAATGGCTCATCTCACATGTATAGCCTCACATCATGTAAGAACCTTCTTCTTTTATCTGGTGTGAATTCTGGTGGTGTCACCCCACTTGCAAATAAGTTCACATAATCAGCATACCACGGAGTTGTGCTTGCAGTGATTGCAAACAGCTGCTCATCAAGGAATGTTTCTTTGATTGCACCCCCTTTAGCTACATGGTTTCGATTTTCTAATCTAGACAGTGATCAGCCACTTGATTCTATGTTCCTTTGCAGTCTCGAATTTCTAGATCAAACACTTGCAACAGTAGGACCCACTCAATCAATCTCGGCTTGGCATCCTTTTTCTCGAACAAGTACCTGATGGTTGAGTGATCCGTGTAGACGATGACTTTAGTCCCCACAAGATATGACCTGAACTCGTCAAATGCCCATACTACTGCAAGTAACTCTTTTTCAGTTATGGTTTAGTTCATATGAGCTGGATTCAGAGTTTTTCTCGCATAGTAGATGGAGGGAAAAACCTTGTCTCTCCTCTAGCCCAAAAGTTACAAGCCTTCCTTTTAACTCCTCGAATGCCTTCAGACATGCATCATCGAATTTGAAAACCACATCCTTCTCAAGCAACCTGCATAAGGGAGAGGAAATTTTCGAGAAGTCTTTAATAAAACGACGATAAACCTGCATGGCCCAAGAAACTGCTGATGCCTTTGACAGATATTAGTGGAGGCAATTTTTCAATAGCTTCCACCTTTGCCTTTTCCACCTGCAAACCATCTTTGGACACCTTGTGTCCCAAAACTATGCCTTCACACACCATGAAATGGCACTTTTCCAGTTTAGCATCAGGCTAGTCTCTTCGCACCTAGCAAGTATTTTATCGAGGTTCATTAAGAAATTATCAAACGAACATCCAAAAACAGAGAACTCATCCATGAATACTTCTACAAACCTCTCAACCATATCAGTAAAGAATGGCCATCATACACCTTTGAAATGTCGCATGTGCATTACAAAGACCAAATGGCATTCTCTTGAACGCATACGTGCCATAAGGACACGTAAAGGTGGTCTTTTATTGGTCCTATAGGGCTATAGCAATCTGGTTATACCTCGAGTAACCATCCAGGAAGCAGTAGTACTCCTGTCCAGCTAATGTATCAAGAATTTGGTCAATAAAGGGGAGGGGAAAATGGTCCTTCTGGGTGGCATTATTCAATTTTGCTATAGTCAATGCAAATTCTCCACCCGGTAACAGTTCTTGTTGGGATGAAGTCATTATTCTCATTTACTACCACAGCCATTCCCCCTTTCTTGGGGACACATTGTATGGGACTTACCCATTTGCTGTCAAAAATGGGAAATACAATACCTGCATCAAGCCATTTAATCACTTCTTTTCTTAAACATCTTTCATGTTTGGATTGAGTTGGCATTGTTGCTCAACATTGGGGTTGCCCCTCCTCCATGAGGATTTTGTGCATGTAAAAGGCTGGACTAATGCCCTTGATGTCAGACATAGTCCATCCAAGTGCACGCTTGTGCTCACACAGCACTCTCAACAGTTTTTCCTCCTGCAGTTTAGACAAGTCGGAAGAAACAATAATAGGTAGGGTGTCAGATTCACCCAAATAAGCATATTGCAGGTGATATGGGAGCGGTTTAAGCTCCAATTTTGATGCTTCTTCAATCGACGGCTTTGGAGGAGGTCCCTCTGGCCTATCCAAGGGTTCAAAGGGGTGTGTCCCTTGCATGTATGCACAAGATGTATCAAGTATGTGCATCATCTCCTCGACCTCCTCATCAACCCCCAAACTATCAAATAGAATGGCTGTTTTCTTTAGAGAATCGTCTAGATAAACAGTTGGGTCATAAATTTGCTCATCAGCTTCTACAACAGATATCATGGAGAGCTCCTCATACTCACGGGGAAGGTGAATTTCTTTGTAGACATTGAAAACTGCTTCCTCGTCTTCTACCCTCAAGATCATCTTTCCCTCTCTCAGCTTGATAATGGTATCACTAGTAGCCAAGAGAGGTCGCCCCAATATGATTGGGACTAGCTCATCAGCCTCATAATCGAGGATAATGAAATTAGCAGGGAAGATAAACTTCCCAATCTGCAGCAATACATCACCCCCTCAGGGTGTGCTATTGACCTGTCAGCCAGCTACAACATCACAGTAGTTGGCCTGGGAGCTCCCAGACCCAATTGTTTGAACAAAGACAGGGGCATTAGTTTTATGCTTGCCCGCAAATCACAAAGAGCATGACCAACATCAATATTACCAATGCGAACAGGGATCGTAAAGCTACCATGATCCTTAAGCTTTTGAGGAAGCTTATTTTGGACCCTGGACGTGCACTCCTCAGTAAATGAAACTGTCTCAAACTCAGTCAACCTCTTCTTATGATCCACTATGTCCTATATGTACTTAGCATATTTTGGAATTTCGCGAAGCACATCAACTAATGGAATATTCAATTGAACCTGGCTCAACATGGAGAGGAATTTGCTGAACATGCGATCATTATTTTTCTTTTGCAATCTCTGGGGAAAGGTGGTGGTGGCCTTGGGGCCTCCACTAGCTATGGAATTTTAGCACTCGTCTTTGGCTTGCTTGTCACTTTAGGGATCAACTCTCCTCAGGCACATGCTTATCTATCATTTTCTTGGGTACTTCCTCAAGCTCTCTCCCATTTCTAAGTGTAACAACATTCACTTGTGGATTCTTCTCTCTCTCATTAGGAGGGCGCCTGCAGGTCTACTGTTTTGATTAGTGGCCAATTGCCTCATCTACCTCTCAAGATTTCTGAAGTCAGTTCAGATCTGTTGATTTTCAGTCCTCATCTGTTGATTTTCAATCCTTATCTGTTGAGTGTCACTCAACAACTTCTTTAACAAATCGTTGGTGTTTTCTTCCATTTGTTGGGGTGGCTTCTGATGCTGGTTGAAACCCCCTTGGGGTTTGTGCTGATTCTGATTTGACTGATTTCCACCCAATGAGAAGTTGGGATGATTTCTCCAATTCGGATTGTAAGAATTCCCATACTGTGCATGCTGATTTGGTGGCCCTATGTTCTGTTGTCCCACATAATAAATCAATTCTGGATTGGTAGAGCACATGTAATCATATGATTGTCACCACATAACTCACAACAAATAGCCATTTGGTGTACATGTTGCATTGGTTGTGGTGGCCGCGTTGCCATTTGAGCCATCTGATTGGAAAGCTTTGCTAATTCAACTCTCATGGTTGAAACCTCGTCGAGTTCAATGTGACTACCCAGCTGGTCGTCTTTGGAATTCATTTCCTGTTCCACCATTAACTGTTTTCCCTAAGTTCATTTCTGCTATTTTGGGTTGCCGGGACGTTCAGTAATAGAATTCGGAGAGTTCTGGGGCACTTAGTCCCTATATGAGAGCTTAAGTGTTGGAAAATGGCCCATAATTAGAACAGTGTGAAGACGACCTCGGAATGGAAATTTGATGGTTTTGTTAGCTCCATTATATGATTTCGGGGTTGGGAGCGTGTTCGGAATATATTTTGGATGTCCATAGCTCATTTAGACTAGAAATGCTGAAAGTTTGAAGTTTCTTGTCCGATAGTGAATTTGTGATCCGAGGGTCAAGAAGGGATTCCGGAAGTTGCTCTAGCACCGTTATGTCATTTGGGACGTGCGTGCAAAATTTCAGGTCAATCGGACTTAGTTTGTAAGGTTTTTGATCGAAAGCGAGTTTGTTGAGTTATTAGGTTCAAGTCATTGGTTAATTCAAGTTTCCGACATTGTTTTAGGTGGTATATGGATTGGTACAATTGTTAATGATATTATAGGATATGTCCGTAGGTTTGATCGAGGTCCCAGGGGCCTCAACTGTGTTTTGGATGCTCGATGGGTTGATTTTAGAAGTTAGAATGGAATTTTGCAGCAGGCTTCTGTTGTTTCCACTTCTGCAGCTTGGGAACCACAGAAAAAGTGCCGCAAAAGCGGCTTGGAAGTCGCAGGAGCAGAAGGGAGTCATAGGCCAGGAACCGCAAAAGTGGCAGGCATTCCGCAAAATCAGAATTTCTCCTGCGATATAGGGGTCCGTAGAAGCAAAAATGGTCAGCTTAACTGGGAGCTGCATAAGCGGCATTTTGACCGTAGATGCGGGACCGCAGAAGCGGTCCCTGGACCGCAAAAGCGGAAAACACTGTGCTGTTAAGGGTTTTATCCGAGGCTTAATTTCAAAGTTTGAGAAATCAAGTTTGAGCTCGGGCAAAGGCGATTTTGAGAGGGTTTCGAAGAGGAGATTATTGGGTAGCATATCTATGATCCTTTTTAGTTATATTCCATTGTTTTGCTGTTAAATCCATCTTTAAAATCCGAATTTAGGATAAAAAAATTGGATAATTTGGGTAAAATTTCTTTGGCTAAACTATTGAGTTTTGAAGGGGCATTTGACCTTCGATTTGGGAGATTTTTTTAATGTTAGACTCTTGAGAGTACGAGGTTTCTTAAAATGTAAAAATTATTCGATTTCGAGATGTTGGCCTAAGGAGCATTTTGGTCATTTCACCCATTTTCGCGCCTTGGCTTTAATTTTACAGTGGAATTAGTTACTTGCGATGTTATTTACAATATGTAATTGGTTTGAATAGATTTGGGCCAATAAGTGTCGGATACTCGTGGCAAGGGCATCGTTTCTTAGCTATTTTTGTACCGGTTCGAGGTAAGTGGCTTTAACTTTGTGTGGGGGAACTCTTCCCTTAGGATATCCTGGCTGTTGTTTAGAATTCATTGTGCGCGAGGTGACGGGCGTGTACTTGTGCTAATTGTTGGCAATTCACCTTACTTGACTTATTTAGGCTGTGTTCTTCGCGTATTTAACTGCTATAAATGCAAATTTCACTTGTTTTAGCTTAGGGCAAGCATGTTAGTTAGCTTACTTATTCTATTTGACTAAATTTGCAATATCTGCTCTTCATGAAGCATGCTAGACTTTGGATTATACATGTTGTCTTTACTTAGCATTAGTACATTATTGAATTGCTATGATGTGTTTACGATTGGGACTACGGGTTCAATTCCAGGGAGATTCTCTGTTATTGGTATAATGGACTACGGGTTCAATTCCCAGGAGATCCTCTGTTATTGGTATGATGGACTACTGTTTCAATTCCTGGGAGATCCTCTGTTATTGGTATGATGGACTACGGGTTCAATTCCCGGGAGATACTCTGTTATTGGTATGATGGACTACGGGTTTAATTCCTAGGAGATCTTCTATTACTGGTATGATGGACTACGGGTTCAACTCCCGAGAGATACTCTGATATTGGTATGATGGACTACGGGTTCGATTATCTGGAGATGCTCAGACACTGGTAAAAATGGAATGCGGGTTCAATTCCCGGAGCTCCATATGGCATCCTGATATTGAGTGATACTTGGTTGTGTTATTTTCTTTACGTAGTTTAATTATCGTTGACTTGCAGCTTCCATCCTATTTTATTTTTGCTTTCCTGCTTATTTTGTACCTTACATTGTGCATTACTATGGTTATGTTCATTCTCAGTAGGGCCCTGACCTTCCTCGTCACTACTCAACCGAGGTTAGGCTTGGCACTTATTGAGTACCGTTGCGGTGTACTCATGCCTCTTCTGCACATGTTTTCATGTGCAGATCCAGGTACTTCTGGTCGAGCGCACTATCAGTGATCCAGGAGCTATACTCAGAGACTTGAGGTAAGCATCTGCCACGTTCGCAGATCCGAAGAGTCTCCTTCTGCTCTACTTTGTAGTTAGCAATTCCATTTCCAGATATTAGAGCCGTATGTTATGTTTTACTCTTAGCCTGTGTTGCCCGTGGGTTTCCAGGTCTTTGGGATAGTTTCAGATTTGTGAAATGTTAAAGTGTATGTGCTAGACGGCAACTATATACATTATTCATGTTATTTCACTTTTGGATTTTAAATTTTGTAAATGTTGTTATTACCACAATGTGTTAGGCTTACCTAGTCGTGAAGACTAGGTACTGTCATGACATGTTCATAATCGGTGAACTAGGGTCGTGCCATTCAAGTACTCCAGCTGATTTCTGCTTAACTGCCCTTCGTGAATCACCCTCACCCTGTCAGTTGTTATCATTAGTAGTGAAAGTATTCAGCAAGGTTTGGATTTCACTGTACGGTCTGGCCATGCAACTACCCCCACAAGCTGAGTCTAGGTTCATCTTTGAAGCATCATCTAACCCGTCTTCAAACGTGTGAACCAACACCTCGTCTATCTGACAATGATGAGGACAGTCCCTGAGCATCTTCTTGTATCTTTCCCATGCTTGACGAAGTATCTCGCCAGCTCGTTGTTCGAACCCAAGAATTTGACTCCTCAACACCTTTGTCTTTCTGGTGGGGAAAAACTTGATTAAGAATTCCCTCGCCATATCATCCCAGGTGCGGATTGAATTTGCTGGCTCTTTATTCAACCACTCCTTAGCGTCCCCAATCATCGAAAATGAGAACAATGTTAGCCTTACATAGTCCTTGGAAACGTTTTGATAGTTTTATGTCTCCGTAATTTCCAAGAAATTCTGAATGTGCCGTTGTGGGTCTTTATGGGGAAAACCCGTAAACAACCCTGCATTTTGGATCAGCTGCACCATGTACTGTTTCAACTCAAAGTGCCTAGTTATGTCAGGCTTCGCAATAGCCTGAGTCATATTAGCCAGATTGGGCCTTGCGGCTTCAATCACCGCCCGTTGCTCATTACCTTCCATCTCAATTGGCTGTAGCTGAACTACTATGTCCAACTCTCTTTCAGTTCTGGTTCTAGCGTCCACCTCGCTCCTCAATCTGTGAAGTGTTTGTTCAATTTCGGGATCGAAAGGAAGGAGGTTATTTGCACTTCTACTTCTTCATATTCAATAGAAATTCCTGTACTAGCACAAACAATGTGAACTAACAGTCAAGCTCGAATAAGTAAATAATAAAAGCTCAATTCAATCAAGTAACTAATTTCTAAGTCCCTGGCAACGGTGCAAAAAACTTGTTGCGATCAAAAACACCCAGGTAAGTGCACGTGATCGTCAAGTAATAAAGTAGTGAGTAGAGTATCCTTCCCACGAAAACTTGTGATTAGCTTATGACTGATTTAAACCTAATTCCTTTATCTACCCAAGAGATTGTTCCCAAAATAGAAATTTGATTGTTTTACTAACTAAACTACGAAAAATTAATCTAGCTAAAACAGGTAATCAAACAAATAGCAAATCCGGGTAAGAAACAATAAAGAGTAATATTCTAGGGTCACGGGTGTAATTAACAATCGTATTGCGTTCTTAGCTTTAAACGACTAATCAATTTATCTGGGTTGTTTATTGACAAGGTTAATATTACTCATAAGAATCTGTCGAGTTCTTACTCGCCTATTCAAGTCAACTCAAATGCCTCTATATCTATGGAATCAAGATTAACAAGAATGCATTTACAACTCCTGTATTTCAACCAAGCAAGGCAACTGGGTATATGTCTATCTCAATTGCGAATCCATTCCCCGAAGCCCGGGTTGAAGAACTTGCTCTATTTAATTCTTTATGCAATCTAAAGTTCCCACTTTCGAGTTCAACTAGAGATTCGTAGATAGTATTTCACTGTTAGCTACTCAGCAAAATAATTAAAAGCAGAATTAAATAAACAAACCAATTTGATAAACTGACTTTGTCAAATTAACTTCAAACAACAATGTTCATGTTTTAGCCATGACGCTAGAACAATGAGTTTAGCCAATCATGATATTGTTCATCACAGTTAGGTTCAATTTCAATTTTCATCACAATTAACAAAAACAAAGAGAAGTAAATAATAACTTGATGATCCAAATCCCTCATCGCCTCTTGCCTCTCTATTTCTTGCTTTAGCCTATGAAAACCTTGATAATTTGACCTTGGGCGAGTTTGACTTTATATAGGTTAAGTGTCTTTTCCTCTAGATTTTCAAATTTGCCTTTAAAATAACTTTCCCGGTCATTGGACTAGCGCGGTCGCGCACCTGGGCGTGCTAGTGGCCACGCTAGTGTGCTAAACATTCTAACTTGGACGCGCTAAAATTAGCACGGGTGCGCACCTGGGCGCGCTAGCCGAGTTGTCCGTTTCTTCGATTCTTTTCCTCTCCTTCAGCTATATTCAGTCCTGACAGGTCTTTAATGCTCCACAATGGTTCCAATCACATTTCCTTGCATAATATAAGATCCTTAACCTGAAATATATACAATTCACTATTAGAGCTCATACTTCATCAATTAAGCACAATATGCCATTGGAATATAATAAAACATGCGCATAAACAATAGCTAAATCACCAAGATTTCGCCTATTATCAATTACCGTTGTATTTAATAATCACAATGCCAAAATATTTTCACGTACAATAAGTACGTGATCAATGACTATTTATACATAATAATGCATTATTTTCTTATATCATCTCAAACCTTCTTCTAGAGGTGAATGTGATATATTCACTACCACTAGCACGTTCATATTCTTTCAAAAATAAATATGTATTCATAAATCAAATGTTGTCACATTCACGTCATGAATTGACCATAATATCTATATGTGCCTTATAAAATCTCATGTAAAATATTTCACAAAGTGAAGGATTTTTGAGAATACTTATTGTTCTCATTACCACAATAATGACGATTATAATTTCATCTATTGTCCACATCCATTGATCCATTCATAGTAATAATTTTGTCTTCTTTTAGACTTATCACATACTGCTATCACATTCTTTTAAGGGAATAAGAATGGAGCAATATTTAATGGGACGAGTTTTCAATTATTTTAGCCACAATCATACATGAATTTGATCATGGTAAGTCATAAATATTTTACCACTTTGGGTGGTTAAAATTTATTACAAACACCATTAGAGTTATAATCAAAATTTGTTGTCTTTGCTTGTATATAAATTAAATTATAAAATATCAAGAATTGGAAAGAGAAAAGTATAATACTTACCTTAAATCCAGAATTTATTTATGAAGGAAGTTCACGGAACAATTGACAATCATGATGCTCAATCCCAAAGCTTCTACTCAATTCGTTAGAATCTCGTGCTAATAAGGTGTGATGAAAACAATAAAAGAAGAAGGATAGTTTTGCAGAGAAAAAGTAGGGAGATATTATTTTTATTGATTCTGGGATCATTTACAATTAATAGAACCCCTCTATTTATAGGGAAAACGTGACTTAACCATCAAATAACAAATCCTAAAATCTCTCCAAAATATAAATATTAACCTTAAATAGAATTCTATTTATAACACAAAATTATTTTTATAACTATTTAACATGAGAAACACACACCTACAACTAAGATTTGTACAAATGTTTATGACTTTGGTTTAGATTTTTATTCTTTTTTAAACTCCATATTTAATCAAACTCCATAATTCATACTTGTCGTCCGAGTTGACGACAGACCGGGTTCGGTATACGCTGTCTGCGTGACTGATAAAACCCGAAGGGACGATATGCCTGAGTCGGTCCGGTTCTGAAGTTTTCTAACTGTTTAACAATTCGAAAATAGGGTTTAGCCGAGGGTTTGTAACTTCTTAGTGAGCTGTATTGGCGGTTGAGTGAACCTTTTCAATGCTAGGGTTCAACCGAGGGATTTATGCAAGCAGTAATGCCTAGTCTCCGTGCGAATGCGTAAATTTCTCGAAAGTAAAGATTTTAAGGGTTTTATATGTACGAATCAACATCAATGGCGGATGATGTAATGATAAAAGAAGAGCTTACAAATCCCTGCTGTATATCTGTAAGCATTTCGATTTAAGGTTTCTATTTGCTTTACATTCAGTTTTCTTTTGTTTCTCTAGTTTATGGTTTTTTATTGCACTGTGTTTGCAGTGGAAAGAGAAGTGCAATAAACTGAAAGACGGCTACGCAAAGCTTGAAGATAGGAGAAATGCGCTTCGTAAAGGTCTCTCCATTTACGAGGAACAAGTTCTGAAGATGCAATCTGAAAATCTCTCTCTCAGGAAAGGTATTTTTAATTTTTTTACTTTGTATTCACCCTTTACTTTATGAAAATGAGTATTTTGAGTATTAATTTTAAATTAGAAGCATACAGAAATTTATAAGTTACAAAACAAAAGGAAGTAAAGGAATAGTTTGATGGTAAAACTTACTCGCACCAAACTAGTGAAGGCTAGACATGTGTACTTCATACACTGATTTACCACTTAAACATGGTAAAATGATCTGCTGATCTGCATGCTCACTTTAATTTTTAAATGCTTTGTTTGGTTTGGTGGAAACATCGGTGCACGTAAATATTTACCTAGTTTTACTATACGGAGTTGCTTGGTGAATTTGTCGAGCTGCGTATAAGGTGGTCCTGACACCTCATTAAGAAAATCTCTAGGAGTTTTAAACCTTTATCTTTATTGGTACCATTTAATCTTGGTGTGTAGTACTTACTATACACAGTGAGAATATGTGACCTCCCAATAGCTTAAGTGGTTTTTGATCTTTGAAATCGTAGTAGCAAGTTTTGAGTTTATCGTCTGTCTGAAGGTTAGTATGCTAGGAGTACTCTTTAAGCTCATCTAATTTTAAACATGCTCTCTCTGGTCTTGTTTATCTTTGCTAGTGAGGCTGTTCCCCTTGTTGATTACATGCTCTGTTTCTTGTCATAGACAGACATTGACTTGCTGCTGTATTTTGTTCTTTTTTTCCAGCTGTTGAGGATGAGAAACTTAGGGCGAACAATGAGAAGGAGGAAAAAGTAAAGGAATCTGCTTTAAGGGTTTCTTTAGAGAGTGAAATTGCTGGGTTGAAGAATGAGATACTTTCCTTGAAGCAACAATCGGTGGCTAATGATGGAGGTAGAGAAATTAGAGAGCTTAAGGAGCATCTATCTGAGAGAGAAAGCATGGTAAACGAGCTGAAAGTGCTTGTTGATAAAGAAAGAGTGAGAGCAGAGTCAGAGAAGAAGAATGCTGAGTTGGAGAGGAAAAAGGTGGACGAGTTGAGGACAAAATTGAAGGTTGAGAAAACAAAGGCTGATGAAGAAAGGAGACTTGCAGATGTTGAAAGAAAAAGAGCCGAAGGAAATAGACTTAATTTAGAAAATCTGAAGAAGGAAGTTGATCAAGTGAAGTCAAAGTTAGCTTCAGTGACTTTGGAGTTTGAAGATGCTAAGAAGCAGCTAGAGGCAGAAAGAGAAAACACATCTAAAGAGAGAAAACGTGCAGATGCAGCAGTGGCGAAAGCTGCTGATCAAAAGAAGATTGCAGAAACCAACCGCAAGATGGCCATGTATGAAAAGAGCCGCGCTACTGATCTATATTGTCAGCTGGAACATGATAGACAAAAGATTGGTAATTTGAATAAAGAGATCGGTGAACTCATGGCGTCTGGTAATACGGTTAACATCATGCCTCGTAAAGGGACAACTCTAGGAACTGCCCAATTCTCACCTGAGATTGGTCCAAAGGCAGTGGAGAGAGATGTTACCATGGCGGATGTAATTGGGAATTCCGATGCAGACCAAAAAAGGCTCCAGGAAATGGAACAAAAGGTGGCGATTGAGAAAAAGCGTGTTAAATCAGAGATGAAAAAAGTGGAAAAGCAAAGAAAGGCTGCGGAAGCATATAAAAAGAAGGCATCCGAAGAAAAAAATCGTGCTGATCAGCTTTCTGAAAAGGTAAAAAATTACAGAAAGAGGGTCGAAGAACTGCAGAAAGAAATTGAAAAGCTAAGTTCTACAAGGTCTTCTGTTGAGTGTCCTCTTGGTGCACTTGATAGTAGTGTGCATGTTGAAACTGCTAAAGTTAAGCTGTTGCAAAAGCAGTTGAAGCTTGAAAAGATGCTGGTAAAGCATGCCAAAAAAGTAGCTAAGTTCGAAAAAGCCCGTAATTATATACTACAGCAGAATCTAGTTAGCTTAAAGCAGGAGCTTGTTCACTTCTCGAGACGTCTAAACATACTGGACGATTGCTTCCTTCAAGGTGATGAGCATGCCCTAGAAAAGGTTTGTTTCTCTTGTTCTTGGCATTGTTGACGCTCATATATAGTAAGGAAGGTGTTTTTGATTAAGTTTTCTCAAGAAACCTTGGGGAAGTATGTATTTTACTTGGAAGTTTTCTACCTAAACTGGAGTTGGTAAGAACAGAAACTGTAACTATTTGAACAATTAGTTAATATTTTCAAGAATTTGTTGAGCTTCATTAACATTGTTTTTTGACTATTTTTGAGGTCATGCACAATCTTGCAGAATGTTTGGCAGAATCTTGAAAATAGTATGTGATATGTTCAGAAAGATCACTCCTGTTTACCTGCCCCATTTTCAGATAAACACCCATTTAATTTATATTTGGTTTGTCTTTATTCCTGTTTTCCCCCTCTAATTAAATGGATGCAAGCTCTATTTGGATGGCCACTTAATGATATGATCTTCCTGCTGTGCAGGTTTGCAGCTTCAACCTGAAAAGCAATTATTCTAGTTTGGTATCTTGTGACACGCACTGTCATTTTGGAAATGATTCCGTGCAGTTAGCTGCTGTTGGGTCTGATCTGTCCAAGCAAAAGATAGAATGTAATGTACCTTCACTTCCGATGTCTGGAGGGGACAACCCTGTATCATTATCAGGTATTAACTCTAAATTGGAACCTTTACTTAGAGGTTCCAGCAAAAAAGTGTTACAGAGTTCTGCCATGAATTCCAGTTCGGCATCATTTTCTGATAGGCTATTGGTGGGCTCACAGGACAGATGTGCTTCCATCACAACATCAGCTAAATCAGCTGAAGAAAAATTGGACGTAGAACTGACCACATCCAGTTTGCCTGGAGATGCAAGAAAAAAGTGCATTGAGAATGTTGTAGCAATTGCTGACAGTCATGTCAAGAGTCCTATCAGTTGTATTTCTACTGAGAGGAGAGGTCCACATTATAAGAGGATGAGGAGATCTGTTGATGCCATTAAATCTAATGGAAACTTAAATTCCGGGGGTAACAAGTGGCAAAGACAGCTTTCAGAGAAAACCTCTCTACATGATGGTAAGTTGAATAGTAGGAAAGATGGACCTGCTGTTGAGAAAAAGCGTTTGGTAGCTGAAATGCAACACGATACCTGCAGAGAGCATTTTATATCTCGCAAGAAAAGAAGAACATCCTGTGAACTAGGCCGGCATCCTTCAAACAAGAATAGTGTGGCAAAGACAAAGTTTGACAGCTGCGGTGTCCAATCTGATGTCTGCACACGTCCATCTCCAACTGTCTATAGCCTTCCAGAAACTGCCCAGGATTGGAAGGATGGGAAAGATGATGATCTGGAAGATATTGATGAACTTGTCCGTGGTGATTATATAAAGCTTCTCAATTTGGATAGTGATACTGATGAAGAGTCTTATCGTCTAGCAATAGAAATGCCTTTATCGCCTACACTTCCTGAGATTCAGTGCCATAGCAGTGAGGCACTTGAATCAATTAGCTCACCTTTATATCAGGGATTCTCAAATGCAATGGGGACTCTGGTTTCATCAGACAGTTTTGATGTCATCAATGTGGAAATCAATTCTAACCAGTTAAAACATTGTACCTTGGATCCTTCAGATAATTCATCATTTTCCAAGAAAAGAGATCATGTTGATTCATCTAAGAGAATAAACCTTGACACAGCTTGTAAATTATCCTGCAGTTCCTATGCAATTGCATCAGCATTGTGCAGATCAGATTTAGCTGCTTCTGCGAGTGAGGGGTTGCAGATTCCATTGGAAAGGAGCGTGGTCTCATTATGGGATGGTTTTGCCAAGTATTGTGTCATCTTTTCAAATAACAACGACAAAAATAGCATTTCCAGTATTTACCGTGCTACCAGCAGTTCTCATGCTCAGTGCTCTGCATCATCAGATCCTTCTCTTAGGAATATTTTGGTCACTCTTTTGAAACTTGAAGATATCTCAAACAAGTAAGCTAGCTATTCTATTGTTATATATTCGTCCTCCTAGTTGGTTTCATGCTTACTTTGCATTGGATGTATCGTCCACCTATGCTTTTTTTTTTTTGGATCAGGGATATCCACCTATACTTTGTTCTTCAGATATCAGTATGGCATAAGCAAAGTTCTCTATGCTTAAAGTTGTACTTCCATTTTCTTTCATATGTTTACAAGAGCATGTTTGGAAAGCCATAGCCACCTTGTAATTGAATTTGGGTTTAATTACACCATTTTTGACCGTTAGTATGGCTGAGTAATTAATTGGGTGTAATTGATAGGGAGCAATTACACTCTCCAATTTTCGAAAGAGAGGCGAAATTTGTTGGTAATTACACGTGTAATAACAAGGCAGCTTTTCAAATTGTCTTTTATCTTCTTTTCCAAATATTTTACTGTTTTTGCACTCATTCTCTTTGCTTCAAGTATATGAGAAAGACTTGTAAAAACAATTTCATGTTCTACTTGCTTATTTTTCTACTAAGGGATGCAGGGGCCGGGAAGGGTCGCACCCCAAGGGGTGTGATGTAGACAGCAGCCTACCCTAATGCAATTATTAGTGGCTACTTCCATGGCTCGAACCTGTGGCCCATAAATCACAAGGAGATAATTTACCGTTGCTTCAAGGCTCTCCTTCCTTGCGTAGTTTTCTATTCATTGACATAAATACTAATTTTAGAAAAATACTTCATGTTACAACAACAACAACAACAACTACCCAGTATAGTCCCACAAAGTGGGGTATAGGGAGGGTAATATGTAGACGGGCCTTACCCCTACCCAAAAGGGCAGAAAAATACTTCATGTTGTCCTTTGTTATTTAGAAAATACAAGTAGTCTTGAATTTCATATTATATTCACATGGGTAGGAAGATATCAGTTTTTCTTTATGATATTGATTATCAGTTTATAATTTTTAATTACATTTAAAAAATATGTATTCTGAATACCTAGTAATAAATAGTATTCAATATTTCCTTTATACATATATATGTCACACATTAAAATTTATTTACTTGTTCATCTAAAAAGTTTATTTTAATTTTTATTGTTAACGTTTATTAATATAAAAAATGTCTAACTCTGTAATTACACTTGTGCAACCAAACAAACCGGTCTTGGTAATTATTAGGCTGTTATACAATGATTTCCGCACACCCTAAGAGTTTAGAAGGTAGGATTTAGCCCAAAGCCTACAATTATCAGAGAGAAGGTAAAAAATGATCCAGCCTAAGGTCACATAGCCATGAATAAAATTTTCAAATATGTCGCTTGACAGACTGAATTTTAAATGTGTGTCAATGGTTACAGCCGTATGTTTTATGCTCGTGCCAAATTTGATAGTCATGTTTACTTCATGGTAGTTGGATATCCCAAAACCATGTGCTTATCTCCAGAAAGAAGTACCTTGCAACTGTGTATATATTTTGTTCTTGTAATACGACGCAATGATGTTACTCTTGTCAAATTTTACTTCCAACTATTACAAAAAATTAGAAGGCGTGAACTCATATCTCGTAGTACTTGACATCAATTGTACATCGTATTACCTCTCATATGAATAATGGATGGACTGTACTAACTTTTTCTAGTCAACTTCCGATATCGGAGTATATGTCGAAACTTATTCTGTATACTTTAACTGGAACCTCTTCGATATTTCTAGGTCATATAATCTATTCTTTTTTCTTTTCTAGCTGCCTTATTTTGTTTTGCAATCTGGAGTGTGTTACATTTTTTAAGTTTGCATGAGTTTAAGATGCTTTGAGCCAGCATTTGATTGTCGTTCTTAGGCACGTACATTGCCCTTAGTTTATGTGCATTATTCTTGTCCTTTGTCCTTCTCAAGTGTTATTCCAATGCTTCATTAGCATAGAAATGGGTTCAAATGTGAATGCATGTCGATTATGAAACAAGAGCTAACATTTTATCTTCTTTCTTGCCACTTTTTCCAGGGAGAAGACCTGTGTCTTCTTTTCACTCTTACTGCTCTACATTTCTGATACTGCAACGAGAGCCTTTGGAGATGATTGGGAGACAGACCTGACCCTTTTTGTGAATTCTGTTGCTCAGCACATATATACAGGTTTCTGGCCTTATTATTTATTTGCATTAAGATGTTCCCTGAAAAGCTTACCTTGTGCATACTAAGCCTACTTTTAATTTTCCATATTTGCAGAACTCTCACATGAAGATACAAGAAGGATGTTTGTGGAATATTGCAGCTTTTATGATTTACTTTCTCTTATGGAGGATTTTCTTTTGCATGATAAATTGCTGGTGCCTGCTGTAAGTTCTGATTCAAAGCTGGCAACCAATTCAGGAATCAATCTTATTTTGGATGGTCATAGTGTAAGCTTGTGCAAGCAACCTGCTCCTACTCAGTTGTTGCTAATTGGAGGCATTTTGCTAGCATCAGTATGTTCCGCGGTTGACCATGTTGGTTTTGTTTGTGAGGCTTCCTGCAACATCTTAAGGATGCGGAGGTCTGATGGTCTAAGCATTCTTCATATATTTGCCTATCTATGTGGTTCTAAATACTTTATCCTCAAAGAGTATGGTTCAGCTATGACTGTGGTAAAGTCATTGGTGATGCATATTCACAAGAATAGATCATCTCCTGATCCTCTTTCCTGTATAGGATCTTCAGTTGAGTCATTGTCTAAGATTTGTTCGGGTAGTAAATGCCCGTTTTCAGAGGGTGCAGCTACCATGGATATTGTTGCATCATCCCTCTTAGATAGTCTTAATAGTTATGCTTGCTCTGCTGTGGGGTCGGATTTGATGGAATCATTGAACAAATCAAGATGCAGAGTCGAATGTGATGGAAGGAAAACTGGTGAATCCTCAGATGACGTAGGTTTAGTCCAGTCGGCCTTTTGTATTTCTGAAAATTCATGCCAGTTAACTAATAGCCTCGCACTTGTGGAGCTTGTTGCAGGTTTCATGGTATGATTTTTACTTATTTTACTCGTTTACTCTATAATCTTGTGAACTTCTGTCCTCTTTGTTGTTATTCTTTATTTCTTTCTTGTTCCAGGTGCAAAAAAAGAGTGGATATCTGAGTGCTATTATAGGACGTTGGAACATAAAGTGGACCATACATTTTAATTAAGTGAATGGCATTGTTTTACTGCAGGAAATAGTGTCATTTCCTTCATAAGTAAAAAAGTTCTGGCTGAAAATATTATCAATAATTAGTGACATGTCAAAACAAAATCGTATCAAAAGGTAGTGAGAAGTACTTTCACGTACTATTGGTTTTTCCGTGGTTTGTCAATTCTTTAATAAAATAATTTTACTGTATCTACATAATTTCGGATAGTACTGCTCTTTTTATTGCGTGGAGAAGCTTGTAGAAAGGTTATTCAAATGACTAATGCGTTAAAGATAGTTAATAAAAGGTCCTAAATGCATGACCTTAGATATTTGTTGCACTTTCAATGCCTACTGATAGGCAGTTGTGTGATGTTGTAGTACGTTGAAGCATTTTGTACATTATTGTAGAATGCTTCAGCATTTTGAACATCATTTTCTAGCATCTATATTTAGTGAACACCACTTGCAAGGGGAGAGAAAATCTATTTGTTGTAATTGCTGCTCCATTTCTTATAGTTACAGATGGAAATGGAGTAATGCTTTAGCTTAATGATCACGCCCAACTCTAGTCCTAAAAAGGATAAGCGGTCGCTGCAAATATAATCTGGTCTAAACGTTCGGAGTCGTCGAATCCCATAGAGAACTAAAATTTAGCTATATTTGTTTAATATCACTAAACAGACAAGTTTGAACAATTTTCTAAATTATAAACATTGAGATTTATATTTCTAACTAATTAACTAGCAAATATTAGAAAATGATAAAATTATCAGCTAATGAGACAAAGGGTTGGAGACTAAATTAAGGAGGTATAGAGTTATGATTTTCCCAATTGTCGGAATCCTTCTAGCTATGTTTCCTACAATTTTGCCAATGTATTCTCTACTGATTGTGAGCACTTTAGATGTCGTAATTCTCTCTCGAACAACTATAACAATTTACTAGGCATGTTCTCTCGAACTACGCTAGTTGGCTTTATTTAACCGCTCATTATGACCATGTCAAGGCTTTGTTATTTCTAAGCCCGCCTTTAAACCCACTGTATTGATTTCTCACATACGTTAGGAGTGACGACGTTCAACAACTACCTAAATATATACTCTCTCTAGCACTACATACTAAATAGACACAATCAATTGATGGCCATTCAATCAACAAAAACAAACATATAGTTGAACAAGTTGAGAAATCCAACGGCTCAATTATATAAAAACATAACAAGAATTTATCATGCAAAAGGTTCTATCAAAACCCTAGATAACGAATTAGCTCTTCATATTAGTATGTAAAACTACAGTACTAAATGTCATAACCAACAATGAAAAAAATAGGACGAGGAAGGAAAAACTCGTAGCAGAATTATCCACCTTGCTCCTATTGTGTCTTTGCCTCCTTAGGTCGAATTTGTGTCAAAAAATTGGTCTCCTCCTCTCAAAATACCATTTTTCCATGTATATATATCAAGTAGGGTCGAGATCAAATAATTATACCTTCTCCTACGCAAAAAAGGACAAGTTTCCAGGCCTTGACGTCCGCGGCCGCGGTCCGGGCGCGACACGGACACGGTATTTGGCAAGTCTACTGTTTCAGTCCGCGTCAGGTCCGCGGTCGCGGTTTCAACCGCCTTTTTCACCCTGTTCCGTTTGGAATTTGGAAAAACGTAAAACATGAAAGTTGTAGCCTTTTGTGTTAGCTTTCTAACCATATATTGTGGAGCTTAAATGGAGCTCTGAGCGAAAAGTTATGTGCATTTTACTAGACAGTGCAATATGCCTACTCGATTCTCCATTTTTTTGCTCTATCATCCGTTGATCCCTGAATACCATCCCGGCTTAATTCCTTGGGCTTTTACTCAGACTTCAATGTTGCAAATCACTTGAATTCATTCCATAACTTCTACATAGCTCGGAATCACTCCTACAAGGCCTAAAACACACAGTTAGTGCAAAACACTAGCGATTAAAGCGCAAACTCAACTAAAGTGCATTAAATTAGAGTGTAATAATCGATTAAAATACGTAATTATAGCCCATCATCACTTAACAATCAAATTAATCATTGATGCTGGATATGCAATATGAACAGTATGTAGCTCAAATGAGAAGCGCTTGAACATTTGATTATTCTTGCGTACAAATTGGTATGAGTTTACAGCCTAGTTATATTTTCTGCAGAGAGCTCTCATACAAACATTAGTTACCATCCTTTGTTAATTGCTTTAGAGAGTTTTTTTTGTTATTTTTTAAATATTTTATCTATAAAAAGGGTAGAGCTACTTTTAGACATTTTAATATGAAAGCATTTAGCAAACAATTTGGGACGTAGCTTCATAGATCACCTTCAAACCCTCATGAGCATTTCTTTCCCCAAACCTTTTGAGTTCGGCATGCTGTTCAGTCACTTCTGCTGAACTGGTCTCCTTAGATTTAGTTTTGACTTTGGATCTTGTTTGACATTGGTGCATAGGGTGCTGTAGCCACATTTCTTCTACTGGTGTTGCATTTGTTTTCCTTTGACACGTAGTTTTTCAGAGCTGCTCTGAGCTTCAGTAAATTATGGCATTTAATCCAGGAATGGAGATGATTAATGTGGTTATTGAAATGGTCTGTATGACCTCAAGATATAGATCAGGAATGAAGTGTGGGAGGGGAAGGGGGGCTGCTTAGTCAAGAGTTCTAAAACGGGAATTATCCAATATTTGTGTTTGTTTGAGAGGATGGGACTGGATAATGGGTAGCATCCAGGATTATGAACCTCTTCTTGGTATAAATTTCTCCATCCCCTCATGGGATAAAAGGGGTGCTTTTACTCCTGTGTACTTTTCTCTTTCCTCCCCTCGTGCAATCAAACCCACTAACCCCTCCTCCGATCCTCTCGCCTGTCTACCAAAAACCCCTCCACGCTTCGCCACCTGTTGTCCTTGTACCCGCCATTTGTCTTTGTTCTGTATATTTGTTGCTTTTAATTTTTTTTCTTTGATTTTATTATAGGTTATTTGATTCATTTAGGTCAAAGATTCCTTTGGCGCAAAAGTTTGAATTCACTCCGATTCCTATTAACCCAAAATGAGATACAAATGCATTTACTTAAAAATGTGGTGCTGTTACATAACATACCCCTATTTTGGCCAAAAACCAAGACTCCTGCACTTTGTGTTTGCAGTAGGATGGAAAAGAGAAAGAAAATACAAATGGATTTCATTTGGGAATGGTAAAAGTGTGTTAATGTGAATCTTATTAGGAATTACACCCTTTAATTGGAAGGGAGGAGTAATATTTCTTTTCAGTTAGTTCTTATGCAATTTATCTCTATGCATGAGATGCCGTCGTTTATTTTGGGCTAGCAAGATGTACTTCTACATTGCAATGAATGGCTAGGTTGCATAGCTGCAAAATTCTCTCTGGTGATTCTATTCGTTTAGTGGACGTTTAGGAGAACAATTGAAGTTAGTTAATGCTTATTTCTATACCAAATTCTTAACTTTTGGAACTCCTAAATTGTTGTATTTGAATCTTCTTTAATGCTCACTCAATCTTGTGTTGGATCCTTTTCTCAATGGAGGATGTTATTGGAATATCTTTTTAAAAAAAGAAAATAGAATCTATGATAATTTACTTGCTTAGTTCCTATTTGGCAATAAAGTGGGGTCTGGGGTAGGTTATTGCTTCCTACTTCTAGTTCATTCTTCATAAGTTTTTGGCTAATTCTGTTTTTATTTTTTGATCTCTCAAGCAGAGCTGGGATTGGATGTTTGACAAAATTGCCTGTCCACTATTGGATTTATTGGATTATTGTACAGCCGAGCACAATGCTGCTGCTATCACTACTCTTCTTGGCCAACTTGGAAGGTATAATCGAAATATGGTTAAATTATTTTCAAAATTTATTTTACTCATTGGGCTTAGTCCTAAATGGGGAAATGTGATAGTGAGCTCTATTGGCTTTTTGATTGAAGAGATGGCCTGAGTTGCATACTTTTTTATTTGCTGATCATATGGGATGGGATAATATTATCTTTTTGTTTCTGTATCTTTGAAGAAGGACTTGCATATGATTTTCATTGATCTAGAGAAAGCATACGGCAAAGTCCCGAGGGAGGCTCTATGGAGGTGTTTGGAGGCTAAAGGTGTGCCTGTAGCATACATTAGGGTGATTACAAACATATATGATACAGCTAAGACACGAGTGAGGACAGTGGAGGTGTTTGGAGGCTAAAGGTGTGCCTGTAGCATACATTAGGGTGATTACAAACATATATGATACAGCTAAGACACGAGTGAGGACAGTGGGAGGATACTTAGAATACTTCCGGGCTATGATGGAGTTGCATCAGGAATTAGCCTTATCCCATTTTTATTTTTTGTGGCGATGGACACATTGACGTGACACATTCAAGGGAAGGTTCCATGGTGTGTGCTATTTGCAGATGATATCGTTTTGATTGATGAGGCGAGGTGTGGTGTTAGCAAGAGCTGGAGGTTTGGAGACAGCTTCTTGAGTCTAAAAGTTTCAAGTTAAGCATGACCAAGATAGAGTACTTGGAGTGCAAGTTTAGCGACGTTACCGAGGAAGCGGACATGGATGTGAGGCCTGATATACTAGTCATCCCTAGGAGAGAGAGAGTTTCAAGTATCATCAGCCTATATACAAGGTGATGGGGAGATTGACGAGGATGTCACGTATCGTTTCGAAGCAGGGTGGATGAAATGGAAGATCGTTTTCGGTGTCTTGTGTGATAAGAATATGTCACCGAAACTTAAGGATACAACAACAACAACTACCCAGTATAGTCCCACACAGTAGGGTCTGGGGAAAAGTTATACAAAATAGTGGTTAAACCGACCATGTTGTATGGGGTAGAGTGCTGGCCTGTCAAGAATTAATATATCTAAAGCAGCTGAAATGAGGATGTTGAGATGGATGTGTGGGCATATCAAGTTGGATTAGATTAGGAATGGAGTTATTTGGGATAAGGTGGGAGTGACGCCCTTGGAGGATAAGATGCGGGAGGCGAGGTTGAGATGATTTCGGCATGTTAAGAAGAAAAGCACAAAAGGCCAATTAGGAGGTGTGAGAAGTTAAACCTTGGTGGGTATGAAGATGGGTAGAGGTAGGCCAAAGAAGTCTTTAAGAGAGGTGATTAGGCGGGATATGACGCAGCTGGAGCTTATTGAGGATATGGCTCTTGATAGGAGTGTGCGGAGGTCGAGGATTAGGGTAGAAGATTAGTAGGTAGCCGAGTATTTCCCTTTGTCCGTTGGTTCAATCGATTCGATAGCATTAGTGTTAGTTTGTTATCCCTTTATTCTTAGATTGTTCTTACTACCGTTTAATTGCTACCTTGGATTCGGTCCTCTTTTTATCTTGTTGTTTATATTTGTTGCCATTACTTTCTTTTATCTATTTTTTTAGCCGAGGGTCTTCGAAAATAGCCTCTCTACCTTCCAGGGTAGGGGTAGGGCTGCGTACATCTCACTCTTCACAAACCCCACTTGTGGGAATTCACAGTTTTTTTTGGTTGTGGTTGTTTCTGTATCTTTGAAGCAGCATATTATGAGGTAACATATTTATGAACTTTAACCATTGGCATTCCGTATAGGACAATATCCTGATCCTATATTATATTTCTCTCTATCCTGAATTTTTTTCAGTGCTCCACATTCAAGGTTATAAGTTGCATTGCTGATATTGGATGCTTTTATGGTTTCCTTTGGACATTCAGAAAGCTTTTTGACCATTTTATCCCCTCCATACATGTATATGTTGGCTGTTTGATACTCTGGATGATCGAATTACATCTGCTCAGGGAGCCGAACAACCTCAAAATTGTTTCCCAACTGTTTCTCCATTGGTGGTCCAAATAACCCTTGTGCAAACAAGAGCTATAATGGACATATCTATTGGCCTGATCTCTTTCAAACTGACAGTAAACTTACTATTTCATTGATTTGGTCAAAATAATCTTGCATTAACTAGAGGCTCTTCTATGTTTAGGTGTTTCCTACAGAGAAAGCTTTAAGACATGGATAAGGACATTAACTGGAAACATTGAAGCGAGAAAAAATCTATATCTCTAGATATTTCATTAGATGATAGTGTTAGATATGATGGATTGAGAAAATTAGCGTTTTATTGCTCTGTAATCACCGTTTAAAATGAGTTAGAATTCTGAGGGGGAGTTTGGAAATGTTATCTAGGCCTAGAGAGATGAATGAGCAAATTCAGTCTTGCATTTGGCACAGAATCAACTTCTTATCAGCAATTTAAAAGATGAAATTTCACATAGTAGTTGGGTATTTGAATTTCCTTTGTTGTTTGTATGCATGATTTTGCAACCAGATTTTGGTATGAATTGATTTTTTGAATGCTACAATTCACTTTCTGTTTGGACCTGAATATTTGGTTGGTTAATTCTTTTAGATCTCCGTACCTTCTTTTAAGGTATGTGAATGAGTAGATGCTAATTATCATTCATCAGTGAATTTGATGAAATAAATTGAACCTTTGGATGTAGGGTTAGTTTCCATGACCTCAAACCTTTTATCTCTTAATTGTATTTATATTTTGTTAGGTATCTCTTAATTGTATTTATATTATGGTTAAAATGGTGTTTCTACTTGGATTTTTTTTTTGTTTATTCATTGCATGCTAACGAGCATTTTATATAAAAATCTCTTGCAGGTCTGGTCTTGATGCTTTTGGATGCGAAGATGTTAGGATTCAGAGATTAAGAAGCTCTTTGTGTGCATTACTTTACCAATGCGACTCCAAAAGAAGGGGTTTTCACCTTCAGTTCTCCATTGGTATTGCTTTAGTTGGCCTAATTCCTCTTAGCTTTGAAGAACTTGCTGAAAGTAACATTGAAGTTGCATCACCTGCAAATCAATGTGATCCAACTGATTGCCTAAGAAAGTGGTTTGCTTCGTTGAGCAGCGAGCAGCGGTTATTCATTAGGCTTGTAGATGCTGCCGGTTTGACTAGTTGCTGAACGGAAAATGTTCAGGGATGATGAACAAAATTTTGGGAGAGCTATAAATGAAAAATTGCCAGTTTGTCTTTATTGATGTAGATAATTTTTAGTAGGCAAGGTATGCGAGGAGTTGTAAAGAAATTTACAAAGGCAGTTTTTGGTCAACCTTTGCCATTTCTTTTTCCAACAATCTGGTGTCATTTTTGCATTTGGATTTTACTGGATTGTTGGATAGTGCCCTTGTTCTAGTGATACATGGCTTACATTTCGGACAATGGTTGAACCGAGGAAGTTCATTTGCAATGCCAAATATATAGTGTAGTAGTGGACTGTTGCTCTCCACTACTTTCTGCTGTGATTTGTGTAGAGTCGATTTTTGTTTTGTTCGCTAAGCTGAACAAGCTGTTCTGCAGAGGAATTATGAAGTCAAATTTGATTAAAGCGACAATGTAACCGAGGAATGGTGAAAATAATTTCCATGTTTTGGTGCGGGGAGAGAGATGCGGAAAAGAGTAGGATATACAGCAAGTTCTGTGGACCTTCCATCTATATTTAAGGTCCGAAATTTTACACTATATCACGTGATTCATTTTACTGTAAAATTATAGGAAGTTTGTTGCACCCTGGAAATCTTTATCATTTCTCTTAGAATTTGGCATCGACGGGAAAGAAATATTTTGGAAAAAATATAATTGTGTTATAAATATATTATATTATGGATGTTTATTTAGTATTCCGTTGTAAATAAGCTTCCATTTGGGACTCCAGCGTAAATATATTTATCTATTTAATACTCTATTGGAAATAAGTTTCCTGGAGAAGCTTATCACTTCGGTACCCGATTATGGATAAACATTACCTCCGGTAGAAGGTTATCCATACGGGGCATAATAACTTATCCTTTCAGTATTCGGTTATGGATAAACGTTACCCCCGGTAGAAGAATATCCATATTCTTCAAAATAACATAAATAAAATATATTATAGTAAACATCATTATCAAAACATAATTACACAACCATACTATCTATTACTAACAACAAAAATTAAAATATTTATATTTCTACATATTCACTATCGATTGCATGACTTGTTTCTCCTTCTGGGAGTGCAAAGTAATTAGCTACATCTAAATACATGAAGTCTAAATTATCTTCAGAAATAAAATTTGCTTCAGCATTTTTTTCTGGCTTCTTCAGGGAGGCTTGATAAAGCTCAACCCGGTGCTTTGGCGTACGACAGGTACGTGACTAGTGCCCCCTTTCCTCCACATCTATAGCATGCACTCTCTGCATTTGGTGCTTGCACAGCTTCATGCTTTTGTTCCTTCTTTTTCCACTGCTAGTGGCAAGGAGGGTTCTTTGGTGCACTATTATTACCATGATTGAGATTCTTCCCCGACCACGGCCATGACCACGACTGGGGCCACGACCTCTTCCACGTTTAGCTTGGCGGAAGTTCATCTCATTCACTTTAGGGAATGGACAAGAACCAATAGGCCGGCTTTCATGGTTTTTCATTAATAGCCCATTATGTTGCTCGGCTATAAGAAGATGTGAGATAAGTTCAGAATACTTTTTAAATCTCATCTCTCGATATTGCTGTTGCAGGAGCATATTCGAGGCAGGGAAAGTGGTGAAAGTTTTCTCCAACATATCATGGTCAGTAATTTTATCACCACATAATTTCAACTCAGAAATGATTCTGAACATAGCAGAATTATACTCACTGATAGATTTAAAGTCTTGTAGCCTTATATGAGTCCAATCATATCGTGCTTGTGGAAGAACGACCATCTTCAGGTGGTCATATCTATCTTTTAAATTGTTCCACAGTATGACTGGATCTTTAATAGTAAGATATTCCATTTTCAGGCACTCATCAAGGTGATGGCATATGAATATCATTGCTTTGGCACGATACTGGTTTGATGCCTGATTTTGGTCTTTGATGGTGTCTGCCAGACCCATTGCATCAAGATGAATTTCAGCAACAAGCACCCAACACATGTAGCTTTTGCCCGATATATCCAAGGCTGCAAATTCAAGTTTAGAAAGATTTGACATTATTTAAGGAAAAAAAGTTCTTACCTCAGATACTTTCAAATATTTGCTCGAGATGGCAGAGTCTCGTGCTGATAACGTGTTATAAAATAAAGACTATAAAGTAAAGACAAGTATAGATAGAGACTGATATATTATTCGAATTCAAACTGATGTACATATGAACTGAAACCACTTCTATTTATTGAAGAAAGGAAGCTGTTGTGTAAGATGCTACTGCAAGCTGCTGTGAGCTGCTACTGGAAGCTGCTACTGCAAGTTGTTGTGTAAGCTACTACACAAGCTGTTGTGTAAGCTGCTACAATACCATATATGGATAATCTTTTACTGATAGTAATTTTATCCATAACGGAGTACTGAATGGATAAGTTCATTATACCCAGTATAGATAATCTTCTACTAGGGGTAATGATTGTCCATAACGGAGTACTGAAAGGATAAACTTATTATACCCGGTATGGATTATCTTCTACCAGGGGTAATGTTTATCCATAACCGAATACTGAAAGGATAAGCTTATTATACTCGGTATCTTGAACCATTGACAAGAGATTTATTTACTGCTCGATTTGCAGATTGTCGGTTTGATGAAACAAATTTCCCACAATTAGGGGGAGAAAAAGGAAATCAAAAGAGAAATTATGTGGAAAGTTTCATCATTATCTCACTTTGATCCACGTACCTCTATATGTAATCAGGAGGTCCAGAAGATCATCCATTTGCAGAATATTTCAAATCAAATGCAGACGCATTTACTTATTTGAAAAGAATAACTAAGTCACATATCCCAGCAGAGAATGTGCATATCCGAATTGATGTCCCAATAGGACCATCTACTAGCATGAGAGCTGGTGAACCTAAAACACGCCTGAAGCGTGGTAGGCCTTTGGGTTCTAAGGACCGAAATCCTCGAAAAACAAATCGACAAATGATCAAAATGATACTATGAAGGGATCTCCTGAAGAGACCCAAGAACTTTTAATAAGTTCGGCCGGTGATGGGATTAATTTAAATCGATATGAAATAGTGGTGGATAATATTTTTGCATATAATGTTGCACTTAATATTATGCAAGATAGTGAGGATCTCGAACCTCGATCTGTCGAAGAACGTCGACAAATATCTGATTGGACAAAATGGCAAGAGGCACTTTAATCGGAATTAAAGTCACTTGCTAAAAGAGAGGTCTTTGGACCAGTAGTCCAAATACCTGCTGGTATAAAACTAGTTGGTCATAAATGGGGTTTTGCGCGAAAAAGGAATGACAAAAATGAAGTTGAAAGATACAAAGCTCGCCAACGACCTGGAGTCAATTTTGATGAAACATATTCACCGGTTATGGATGCCATAACATTTCGATATCTCATCAGTTTAGCACTACATGAAAAGCTTGAAATACATCTAATGGATGTTGTTGCAGCTTATCTGTACGGTTCACCTGATAATGAAATTTATATGAAAATCCCCGAAGTATTTAAAATGCCTGAAGCAAAATCTCAGGAAATGTATTCAATCAAATTACAAAGATCTTTGTATGGATTAAAACAATCCGGGCGCATGTGGTATAATCGCCTTAGTGAATATTTGCTGAAAGAAGGTTACATAAATGATGTTATTTGTCCATGTATTTTTATAAAGAAATGGCATCAGGATTTGTTATACTTGCTGTTTATGTTGACGACATAAATCTTGTTGGAACTTCAGAAGAGCTCCAAAAGGCAATTGAATATCTTAAGTAAGAATTTGAGATGAAAGATCTTGGAAAGACAAAACTTTGTCTTGGTTTGCAAATTGAACATTTAGCAGACGAGATCTTTATCCATCAATCTGCCTATACAGAGTGGGTCTTAAAACGAGTTTACATAGACAAAGCGCACCTATTGATACACCAATGGTTGTTCGATCACTTGAAGTGAATAAGGATTTGTTCCGACCTCCAGAAGAGGAAGAGGAACTCCTTGGTCCCGAAGTACCCTATCTCAGTGTAATTGGTGCACTAATGTATCTTGCTAATGCTTCAAGGCATGACATAGCATTTTCTGTTAATTTACTAGCAAAATATAGTTCTTCTCCTACTTGAGACATTGGAACGAGATTAAACATATATTGCGATATTTAAAGGGAACTCTTGATATGGTTTATTTTATGCTAACAAAGATAGTGCAGATCTTATTGGTTATGCAAATGCAGGTTATTTTTCTGATCCCCATAAAGCTCGATCTAAAACTGGGTACGTATTTACGTATGGAGGTACTGTCATATCATGGCGCTCCACAAAGCAATCTATTATTGCTACTTCTTCAAATCACGATGAGATAATAGCTATTCATGAAGCAAGCAGGGAATGCGTATGGTTGAGATCAGTAATTCATTTTATTCGAGAAAAATGTGGTTTGGAATGTGAAAAAAGACCCACAATTTTATACGAAGACAATGCTGCATGCATAGCCCAATTAAAGGGGGGATTTGTAAAAGGAGATAGAACGAAGCACATTTCACCAAAATTATTCTACACACACGACCTTCAGAAAAATGGCGACATTGATGTGCAACAAATCCGTTCAAGTGATAATCCAGTAGATTTATTCACTAAATCTTTGCCAACTTTAACTTTGGAGAAGATGGTATACAAGATTGGAATGCGAAAACTCAAATATTTAAAACAAGGTTTTCATTAGGGGAGTAAAACATGCGATGCACTCTTTTTCCCTTATTAAGATTTTCTCCCATGGGGTTTTCCTTATAAGGTTTTTAATGAGGCACCAAGCAATGCGTATTACTAAATATGTATACTCTTTTTCCTTCACTAGAATTTTTTCCCACGTGATTTTTCCCAGTAAGGTTTTAATAAGGCACATTATCTTTTAATGAACATCCAAGGGGGAGTGTTATAAATATATTATATTATGGATGTTCATTTAATACTCCGTTGTAAATAAGCTTCCTGAAGAAGCTTATCCATTTGGGACTCCACCGTTAATATGTTTATCAATTTAATACTCTATTGGAAATAAGCTTCCTGGAGAAGCTTTTCACTTCGGTACCCGGTTATGAATAAGTATTACCTCCATTAGAAGATTATCCATACCAGGTATAATAAGCTTATCCTTTCAGTATCCGGATATGTATAAATATTACCCAGTAGAAGATTATCCATACCGGGTATAATAAGCTTATTCTTTCAGTACTCCGTTATGGATAATTATTACCCCTAGTAGAAGATTATCTATACTGGGTATAATGAACTTATCCATTCAGTACTCCGTTATGGATAAACATTACTATCAGTAAAAGATTATCCATATATTGTATTGTAGCAGCTTACACAAGAGCTTGTATAGTAGCTTACACAGCAGCTTGCAGTAGCAGCTTACACAGCAGCTTGCAGTAGCAGCTTACACATCAACTTCCTTTCTTCTATAATAGAAGTGGTTTCAGTTCATTATGTACATCAGTTTGAATTTTAATATATCAGTCTCTCTCTATACTTGTCTTTACTTTATAGTGTTTATTTTATAACAAATTGAACATTCTTTTGACATTGAGAACTTCCAAAAACATTCGTCTCAGTTCTTTATAAGAATTTGATAATTGATTCCTGCATTTAATATAAAAATAGACAAAGAAATGATATGGTTTGATTACTTTACGTACGTAGATTCGATCTTATTTTATTTTTCTGTTATTTATGCTTGTTGCAATTACCCGTTTTTATCCAGTCGTTTTATAATCGAGGGTTTATCGGAAACAACTTCCTTTTCCTTCTAGGGGTAGGGGTAAGGCTGCGTACATCTTACCCTTCTCATGATATAGCCAGTTTTCACACTGGTCAATGAAAAATAACCAGCGTTTACCAAGTCAATAAAAAATAACCACTATTTTCCTGTAACAGGGATCGGTCCAGTATAATATACGGGAGTTTTTGTGTATTTGTGTACGAACTAAAGCATATTATGCTGGACCGGTATACTTTGCTAACTCCTGTAAAGTTTGCGGGAGACTGGAGCACCAGCGCTCCAAATTCCAGTATATTATTGTCATACTTGCTGGAATTCCCGTAAAATTTGCGGGAGTTCCAGCATAATTATGCTTGAACTCCCATAAAATTTGCGAACGTATTTTTCCGGATTTTGAACAGTGTTTTAGCTCATATTTAAAGTGGCTAAATTTTGATGACTTTTGAAACTTGGCTATTTTACAACGACCAGTGGTAAATGTGGTTTTTTTTAAATTTCTGGCCCTCACTTGTGGGAAATTGGTGTTGTCAGCTATGTCCATTTATAAGTAGCTTATAACAAAAGTTGTCTAATTCAAACTATTACTAATATTAGCCAATTAGCTTTTTGTAGCCAAAATAGCTAAGTTTTGTTTTTTTTGAGCGGGTATTATTATAATAGATTGGGTTCATCTTAAGGATGAACATGAAACAATTAATATTTATATCACACTGTGTATCATTCATGTATCACATATGTATCATATTTGTATCAGATGTGTATCACATGTATATCTATGTGTGAGGTACATGCATGATACATGTGTCGTAGAAGAATTTTTTGAACTTGATTTTAACAACGAATTTTGATACCAAAATCAGTCCAAATCACCTTCCGTCTTTCTCAAATTTTATATTGACTTATCTATATGTTTTTAATGAATTACAACCATACCCATCAAAAAAGTTTTTTTACTTATATTTTTAGAATATTATATATATATATATATATATATATATATATATATATATATATATATATATATATATATATATATATATATATATACATTTTTTTGTATTCAATCATCTTATTTACTACCTCATCCATGAATTTTCTTTTCCATCTTGCATAATGTTGCTGATCACGCTTAAAAATATGAAAGGAGATCTTTGCGTGTGATTCTTGGAGAGAAAGAACCTTATTTATTTAGGTTTTTATCTTTTATATTTGTTTGGCTTATTTTCATAAATCTATAATTAATGGCTAGAGGTTGGTAAGTTAGAACTTATTTAAGACATTTCGATAAGATTCCCTTATTTTTGTTCCTTATTTCAATTATTCGTATGTTATCAACTTTTTTCGCCCGAAATTCAATTTTCATCCCTTTATCCGTGTTTTCCAGTATTTTTAGGGTTTTAAGATCGAATTGAAATGTTCTTTTCGAGGTTGAATTAAGAGAAATTTTCATAAAGCAATATCTTTTAGTGGTAATTAGATATCTATAGATATCATTTGCTATATTACAGATTGTAAATACCTTTTTCTGTTTTTATAAGATGTATTGGATGTATGTAAGCTACTGTATTCATGAATATAGTAGCAAAAATAGACGTGAATCAGGGAAGTCATGGGATTACAACTAGACAGATTATTATATTCGACTGTACTCACGGCATGAAACATGATATTACACTATTTTTAAACGAAAAGTGAATCAATTAACACAATAGACTCCTAATATAACTCAATAAACTGAATTATAATACACAAAATTTGTATTTGCAGTTATAAAAAAGATTCTCAACCAAAAAATAGCCCAAAAAGATAGCTACTTCAGAGAAATTATATAATACATCTGAATATATAAATTATATTAATTAAAAAGATGAATACATTCATGGCATATAGCATGACCGTGAATACAATAAAATACATATAATAGAGCGGGATACATTGAAACACAATGAATATAAAGATAGTGAATTCAATAAAATACATAGAATACAACGAGATACATTGAATTACAATGAAAAAAAGATAATGAATATAATGAAATACATGAAAATATTGCGTGATACGTTGAATATATATTGACAGAAAATCAAGTTGCTCAACCCCAAACTCCATCGTCTTTATTCAAAAACAAACCCAAGGGCTCAAATCTGCACATAGATTCTATTGAATCTTTTGTGGCTCAAATCCAAGGGCTTTCTGGAAATTGATCAGACATTAATCATCTTTACAACCTTCTCAAACAATCCGAAGAGTTACTTCACTCCGAGTCAACTCGCTTAGTTTCTTCGGTCGCCGAACTCGACCCTTCTATTCACTCCCTCGGCTACCTCTATTTCTTGTAAGTTCCTTTTGAAGGATTAATTTTGCATGTAATTGGTTGCTCAAAAGTTATCATATACTTTATGAGTGTGAAACAATAAAAATAAATCAAGGGAAAATCATAGCAAACCGCAATAATCCATTGGACCAAATGAAAAAAGCAAAAATTAACACCCAGAATTAGGAGAAAAGATATTAAAAGCTTTTATTGATAATATTGAGTTGGTCTGCTTTTCCATTGAGACATTTAGAGCCTTAAAATGTTGTTTCCCTTTCCCATAATAGGGGTCTCATTGTATCTTTCCTCTTTCTCATGAATAGTGGCGAAGAAGCAGCGCCCTATTTAGGGTTCCCTCTCTTGGTATTTATAATTGTGAGCTTCATGGGTTGCCAATAAGTGGCCGTGACCACGTTGTGTATTTGCCCTCATGATGGTGAGTGGGCCGTCGCCTTATTGGCCGAGTCAGATAAGGGTTAAACACCATTGGCTTTAAGTGGTCATATGAGTTATTAATCGTGAATTAACCCAAAGATAGGATTACCTCGTTAATTGTCGTGGGGTCAGATTATGACCCATATAGTTAGTCCCTCCGCTTATTGGGGTCGTGCCCTGGCCGAACTCTATGAGCATACTTTGTCGACTGTAATTCAAGAAATTCAGGGAGGGGGGTCAACTGTTTCTTCGGTCGAGGTCAAATTCTCTTTGGCGATGGTTCTTAACTTTAATATTATCGACGAACTTAGTCGTTTATATATTGAAGATGACCTTAGCCATGATACTATTGACGACCTTAGCCGTTTACACAATGGAGATGGCCTTAGCGCTAATACTATCGACAGCCTTAGCCGTTTACACAATAGAGATAGCCTTAGCCTTAATACTGTCGATGGCCTTAGCGGTTTACACAATGGCGATAGCCTTGCAGAGTGTTAGTGTTTCGGTATTTGTGTTGGATCATCATTTGATCGAGGTAGAACTCTCCTCTTTGGCGAAGATGTTTAGACTTTATATTAACTCGACTGAAGTTGTGCTTTATTGTTTATTAAAATTACGACCACTCGGAGACTGGTAGTATGCTGTATGACCGAGGAGGACGAGAATGCGCTTGGCACGCTTTTGGCAACGTCTGAAATTTCCAGGGCGTATGGAACATACCCTCAGCGTACACAAGCCTTTATGATCGTTTTGACGGCGAGGCAGCGGTTAGTAACTGAAAAGTCGCTTCGTGGATCCTATCTTTTTGACACACATTTCTGTAAAAAACAAACCATTTTGCGGTTGGTCATGTAGTTAATGATGGCTATTGAGGTTCGTGAAAGACACTTGTGTGCTTATAAATAAAGGGTTGAGACATTTATTTCTCACATTCTCATTGTTGGTCTAAGAGAGATTTGAAGAAACTCCTCTTCTTGTTATTTCATCTTCCTCTTGTTCTTCGATTATTACAACTTACATTTTGCCCACCAAAAATTACCTTGTTTTTGTCAGTGAATCAGTGATGGCAGGTAGTTATTCTCAAAATGTTCTCCTAGTGAATTTTATGGTTATTTTCCCGGTGGTTGAGGTACTATCTCCAGTAATGGGAGGTGCAGGACTGGCGGAGATCGACGAAACTCCATCGATTGATGAGATATTGTCTATACCTGGAGGCATGATGATTGACTTCACCAACGATGGTGGAGAGGATCAGGTGTATGAAGCCCTATTAATCAGGGAAGTTGGATGGTCCAAATGCGGGAATAGTGTGGAATCCCCAGCTATGCTGACATCGTTCTCACTCGAAGCGAGGATAGGGTACATACCGACCGCACGGGGTACTGCGTCTTCTACACCTATCCCTTCAAGTTGGGATTTAATCTTCCACTCCCCATGCTGATAGTTGATTTTTGCCGCTATTACGGGGTGTGCCTGGGTCAGCTTGCTCCTTCCCTTTATAAACTTTTGGCGATGTTCATCAAGTACGCAAAACTGGCCAGTAGGGAGGTTACGCTGCAGTACGTACCCAGTCTTCATGCTCCCTAGAGGGTACGCGGTACCATGATTTGAGCACGTCCTCGTGGGTCGAGGGACCTTACCCTAGAGTTGGACGATGAGGCCGGGCTTTGCTCTTTCAAGTATTTCTTATATATCAGAACTAATCACTTAGTGGAGTCCTTACCTGAGTTCTCAGAGGCTTGGAACCATTCACGTAAGTTTCTTAATAGTTGAATTCTCTCTTTTGACCCTCTTTACGTCTTGCACCTGTAAGCGTCAATTTTTGTGAACTTTGTTGCTGAAAGGTCGCCACCAGCTCTGCTAGCCGGTATACGTGAGTGGGTAGAGGCCGTGCTTCCCCAAACGGTGGGGATATGCACGTGGGCGTCTTTCTGGGAGAGGCATGGCCACGTTTGACAGGTTAAAAGTTGATTTTTTCTCCTATCCCAGTTTTAATTCTGTTTATCAGCTTTGTTTTTTTTGTGATCAGGGAGGGTACGCCACGTCAGGGCCCCTCAGTTGGCTTTCCGTCAGTCAGGTGCGATTGCTCGACTTACTACAGCAACGGTGCGGCGCCCAGTACCGAGGGCAGCATCAGTTGAATCTTCGGTGGCTCCTTCTCTAGCACAGGCCACACTTCGGGATGAGGGACCATCAGGGGTCGTGCGCCCCAGAGCTGAATCTCCTTAACCTAAGGAGGAGAAAGAGAGGCCATTGGTAAGACAGAGGGTCGTGTTCATGCTGGCTCCACCTGTGGTGATTAATTTGGACTCCCCCAGCTGATACAAAGAGGAGTGCGGCTGCGGCGCCTACCCTTGAGGGCGAACAAGTTGTAGGGGTTGCCCCAGTTAGCTTAGGCCATGATGATACTATCGTTTCGGTAACTCAGTTGGTGGTTCCAGTTACTGAGATGGGAGGTAGTTCCTTAGCGGCTGCTTTTATTGGTGAATCAAGCACCCCTTTGACGCCAGAAGGTGGAAGGGATGCTGTGGATGAGTACGGGTCTGAATCTAACTTGGACTCTGATAATTTTCGTATACTACGAGATGACTTCACCAATTCAACGGTGCATGCAAAGGTGCGATCTCTCTTCATTGAGGTTCCCATAGATTTGAACTTATTGCTCCAAGGGAATAGCTTGGTGCCATTGTTTGAGGTGTTATGCTCAGAGGCCAAGAACGCGCCATTGAGGGATGTCACGTATATCGGGTTGATGAGTGAAGTGGCCGTGATGGGCCTGAGGGTGTGTATTATGATATTGGTCCATTTTTTCTTGCCTTCGTCTATTTTTTATCTCTCTTTTGTTGTTTTTCCTTTGCAGTCTTATTTGTTGGAGGTGGAGGGCATCCATCGAGCCAACGTCCGCTCTGGGATATTTCTGCGGGTGCTGGATAAGTACCGCCGCTACCGAGTTGGTTTTGAGGGTTTCGTGAGCCTTTGAGGTCCGATCCTTGCAATCGGGCTTTGGTCGAGGAGATGGCGAGGCGGGAGCTTCAGTTACATCAATTACTTGGTAGAACGCACACCCTCGAGGAGCAGCTTTGTCAGAAGGACGAGGAACTTGAGGCGGGAAGGAGAGCTGCGGCTGAGAGTGAGCGAAGGGGCCAAGATAAGGAGGCGGGAGTTTGCTGCGGCCTGGAGCGGGAAAGTGGCCGCTTTGGAGATTGAGGTTGCGGCTCTAAGGCTTCAAGTTAGTGCTGCCTCCTCGAGAGTTGCAGGGTTGGAGGAGGAAATTCGTGTGCATGAATCTTAGTGTGGATCAGAAAGGGCTACGGCGGCCGAGAGGGAAGCAGGGCTCGAGGAGCGGATCAACCTTCTTGAGCAGGAGGCCCAAGTTACGGTGGATCAGGTCGCGGCCCTAGAAAGAGAGAATCAACAGTTGTGGGACCAAGCTAGCGCTTCCAGCCAGGCTCGTGAGTTTGGGTCTTTGCTGAGGCCCAACGTGATGTGTATAAGAATTTGCGGGAGGCCGGCATCGTGAGTTGCTTTCAAAGAAGAGTGCCAAAAGGCTTATGAGGCCTGTAGCAACTATGGTTTTGAGGCGGCTATGCCAGAGGTTGATGGTGGTGCAAGTGGTAGCGCGGACGGAGCCTAATAGATTTGTTTTTGTTTTTTTATTTTATTCACCGCTTGGCGTTTGGGTGCTTCTTGTTTTTCTTTTTATTTTTCTTTGTACCGATCGACCTTGGCTGGGTGTAAGCGGGGATGACCCGCAATTAACTTTGTAGATAAATGAAGTTCCTTTTTCATTATTTGCTTCGTACTTATTTTTTTGCCTTCCCTTCTTCCCTCATAGACTTTTCTTTGCACGTGTTCGAAAGGGTGATTTTCCTTCGAGTTTGACCCTGCTAGGCATGTTTATTTTTGATTGTTGACTACTTATTTCTTCAACTCGGTGTGAGTTACCTTCCCTTCTTCCCCCTTAGACTTTTCTTTGCACGCGTTCGAAAGGGTGATTTGCCTTCGAGTTTGACCCTGCTAGGCATGTTTATTTTTGATTGTTGACTACTTGTTTCTTCAACTCGGTGTGAGTGAGTCGGAGGCGTTACTTGGCGATAGTGGCACATAGCCTTTGTCTCAGTTCCGGCGTGGTCGAACTACCGGCCGTGATGATAAAAGCGTGACTTTGTAGTGTCACACCTCCCTTTTCACCTACACCCACAGAGGCATAAGGGAATTTTTCCAATTAAAGGAAAATTGGAACAAGATTTAATATTAAGAGATTCAGAGTCGCCACTTGAGAGATTTATGGTGTCCCATGTCACCGGTTGAATCCCGAATCGATGAAAAGATTGACTTTGTATTACAGTCCGTGAACCAGAAATCCGAGTAAGAAATTCTGTTAACCTGGAGAAGGTGTTAGGCATTCTCGAGTTCCGCGGTTCTTGAATGGTCGCTCAACTGTTATATTTGGCTTAAATTATCCGATTTTAACAATTATGAACCTATGTGCCAATTTTAACTTTAACCGCTTATATTCATTTTTAAAGAAAATTGCAACGTCATTAAAACAAGTCTTGAACCACGTCACATAAATGCACCCGTGGTTTTTGCACATACTTTAACATTGTTGAGATTTAGATTTAGGTCACATAAATGCGCACCCGAGTTTAGGGAGGTAACGATATTAATATACACGCCTAAAGAGACTAATGCATTATTATTTTTGGGGAAGGCCATGAAATTAAATAAACGGCCCGTCCCGAAATCGAAGTATTTTAATACGAACCTTGAAAGATGGCCCTACAAGTTAGGCATTTTATTTGGCGAGGCTCATTTTATTTGTTTTAAAAGAGTATCCTAAAGAAAACTATAATTTTATCCTTAACTTGTCTTTAATAATAAAAATTAAAACCTAACTAATTATTATATTTTAAGAAATACTTCATTTAGACCTGCAAAATCCAAACAGTCTACGCGAGGGAATCGTAATCCATGCGCAACACAAACTGGACCAATCGTAGGCATGAGTACAGGCCCCAAACGGATATGCATATCAGACCCAGGCCTGGGCCATTCATTTCGGCCCTGAAGCTTGCACTTTATGCAAAGGGGCTGTCGAGCCCCAGCCGTTAAATTAAACAATGCTTCAGTTCATTGTGCACAAGTGTTCACTGAAAGTTTTAAACCGTCAAATTTAATGAACTAACTCAACGAAATCAACAATTATTCTCTGATTTTTTACCCCAGCCCTTATGCTAACAAAAATTACCAACTCGAGTTCATGTATCTATCAGATTTAAAGCCGTTGTTCATTCTAGGAATTAACACGAACAATCACGGAAAAGCTTAACTCGTTGAGGTGATTAGCTATTATACCATGTTATTCATACAATTAGTCATGTCTAATTTTATACCTGCTTGTGCCCCCAACATCCTAAATATGGAAGCTATGGTAATTGGCTATTACGATCCAGATTCACCTTCACATTAACATCACAACTAACTAAATTAACTATAGCAAATCTGAGTAGCTCATACAGTCACATTCATATAATCAATAATCCAATGTTTCTCTAGTTTAATTACAAGACAAGTTTCAGAAGTTCTAATCAATACTAATGCATATTTGAAATCTATAACTACAGGCTAAACTAATAGTGAAATACAAAAGCAAATTCATATGGTAGAATTTCCTCGTCATTTGATTTCATAATCGTTCAGATACATCGAATGAAACTTCAAGGCATTAGAGACAACATGATACTTGGAAATATAATCGAGTAGAAAGAGAAGTTAGCAATAGAAGAGCAGATATCAACAACCAGGAGTTCAAACAGCAACCATCACAGTTCAAGACCAATGTTTTTACCCAGAATCAACTCAACCACAGCCCAGAAAAAGTTGTAAAACCAACAGCAATAGCAAATACCAAAAAAACAGACTCAATCGAGCTTGAATTAAATCAAAACTTAATCAGTAGACTACTGAACCACTTCAGCAATGAGAATCACTGTTCAGAATTTGAATTGAACCTAGGAATGCAATGAAACAATATATTTTGGTTTTAACAATCTCTCCATAACTCTCAAACAATGTTTTTCCAACTCTCTGACACTCTCAAAATGCTCTCTAAACTCTCAAAAAAACAGAATGCCTTGGCTTTCAAAATGCTGTCTAAGACCTCAACTGAATGCAATCTCAACCCTGAATCTCCACTCAATGGAACAATAGGGACAAATGTATATGTCTATATTCTCGGTCTATTTTTTAGTCTCAAAAACCGATTTTAAGCCCTCAAAAACTGACCTTTACGATTGATTAAAGACTTGTGTTTCTTTTTCAGTTTTTCAAATTCTCTAAACTCTCTAAAACTGATCCCTTTTTAAGCGCTCACAGACTATCCAAAACTGACCAAAATTCTCTCACTGCCTCTTAAAACTCTGTCTATTACTCTTGTGTGTTCTATGACTCTTCCCATCAGAATTTTCTCTTAATGTCCATTTAAAGATCAAGTTTACTCCTCTTTTTCCCTTTTTTATTCAAACACTTTTCTTTATAGATTGTATATTCCCTCCCTATGTGCACCCTTTTAGCTTTTCATTATTACCCCTATGGTATCTACTTTCTAGCCCCTTTTCCTTTCTTTATACTTGTATTGTTTCAACTTTTTGTCCCCCATGTTCTATTCTAATTTCCAGCCTTAAAAGGTACTAAGCCAACAAAAAAATCTCCTTTTTATTTATTAAACAAACACTGGTATGGGCAACCTGAATTTCAAATTTAGACGTGCCTTGACAGCGCATGGCCTCCCACTCTATCCTAACATTTTAATTTAGTGAATCAACTTAAACTTCTTTAATAAATAAATCCTAATCTGGACTAACAAACATGATGCACATTCAAATAACAACTAAAACAAACAAATTCACCACATTCAACTAATTAACCAATTCAATTCAACGTGATGAGTGACAAAGCAATTCAAACATTGTGATGAACTAATCTTTAATTTTAAGCATACGAACTGACTTAATTCAACACAGACATAGAAATAGAAATGAAGCAGGAGGAGAAGAGGACTAGAAATTAAATGAAAATCATAATGAAAATAAAAGAAAAGGGAATTAAAATACCTAAATGCCAAGGGGGTCTATTATGAAATTGCTCCTCGTCCTTTTGATTTGGACCGAAATGAGTCTCGATTATGTGTTATCAAATGAAAACACATGGTCTAGGTCTATTTCGGTCTTCATCGCTCCGTCGTTGGCTTTTAGGGTTTCGTCAAACTCAGGCCTCACCTCTTATTTGAAATTCGACACGTTTCAAAGGGATTCGAGCGAAACGGGTATCGGATTTGGGGTGAGGGAGATGGGATTATATCAGGGTGTTAATTTGGGATGATTTAGAGGTGGCGCCACCACCGAAGAATCTTGTGGCGGCACTAAGGTTTGTGGCTTTAAATGTGATATTCGTGGTGCTGGGCTGGGATTTAAGGGAAAATGGTTAGGGATTCGGAATGGGAAGGCCGAAGGGAATTGGTGGTGTAAAAATGGAGGTATTTGGCCTACCGGAACCGCCCTGAGGCAATTTCTGGTGGGTGGGGGTGGCGGAGTGAGGCAGGGATATCTGGTCTCTTCGAAGACGGAAATGGGGAGGGGTTCTGAGGGGAAGGTAGGGTTTGGGGGAGGGGGGTTTGATATGTTAAAATCTAATTAACTAATCTAGACCGTTGGATCAAATAAATTCAACGGTTCATATTAGTTGAGGGGTCAAAATGGGGTCGTTTGGCTTAGTGCTAGGGACTGGGTTGGGTCGGGGATGAATCTGGGGCGGGTATTGGATGGGTTGTTGGTATTTTTGTTTGGGCCTGGTTTTCTTTCAATTCAAATGGCCCAGTTCTGAATTTCTCTTCTTTTCTACTTGTTTCTTTTTTCTTCCTTTTCTTTTTATTTAATTTTTTAATTTCTTTTTTCCAAAACTAAAATCCTAAAATCCTAAATTAAATTATTAACTTGTCAAAAATACTAATTAACTTCCAATAACAATTATTATACATAATTAACTATCAATTTAAAATAAAATCATACAATTTGACATTAAATGCTAAAAATTTAAAGTAAATTATTTTGTGATTTTTTACTCTCGTAAAACTAAATATTATTTAAATAATTTCTAATTGTAAAATTAAATCCAAAATGCACAGACAACATATTTTTTGTATTTTTCCAAATAAACATAAACATGCACAGACGAATGTAAACAATAAAATAAAAATAACACAAAATCAACAAAAATTGCAAACAACACAAAATTATTTTATTTTGAAGTTTTGGGAGTATTTCTCATAGGGAAAAAATCACGTGTTCACAGCCGCGCCTCTTATCCCGTAAACACGAAGAGTTTTCGTGCAATGACAAAGTGAGCGGATAAGAGCGATTTTTTTGCCCGTTTGAATACTCCGTGTGAACCATTTTTTTTGAAATATTTGACCGAACCTCTGCTTCAAAGGTTTCCTACATATACTTGGCTAAAAAGGAATTAGGTTAATGTAGTTCAGAAAATTTTGGTAGCTGGGACTACCATGAAGCTGTGGTTTCACTGTTACTGCTGTTGCTACTGCTGATACTGCTTACTGACCTCCTTATCACACCGTGCCAAAAGAAAAATATGAAAGACTAAACTATAGTCTATGAATTACAAAATATTATTTGGATCTTCAAACTTGTTCTTGTGTCTTGTTGCCTTGCTGTCTTGTCGACTTGTGCTTCCTCTGACATTTCTTTATTTCTGACTTGACTTGTTGTCTTCCCTTCCTTGGGTGGATGCTTGATTACCAAACTCAAACTGCTTCTTTCCTTCTTGTGAAATTCGAATTGTTTTTCCTTCGAAATTTGAACTGTCTTCTAATGACTGTTGTTGCCTTCCTTGTGATTTCTGAACTTGAATTTATTTCCTCTGATTTTTGTTGTATTCCTCTTGATTATTGTTGTATCCCTCCGCTTTCCGGGCGGGCTTCTGACTTCTTGACTTAAAAAGGTACGCCTCCGTTCTTCCGTTCTCCAAGCGGGCTCCTGACCTTAGATACAACTTAAAAAGATAACGCCTTTCCTTTCTCTAGGCGGGCTCCTGACTTCAACTGCAACTTAAAAAGATAACGCCTTTCCGTTCTTTAGGCGGGCTCCTGACCTCAAATACAACTTAAAAAGATAACGCCTTTTCGTTCTCCAGGGAGCTTCTGACTTCAACTACTTAAACTGTATTCTATTGCCATTGTTCCCCCTTGCCTCCTGAACCATTTTCCATTGAATATTGTGTTATCTTCCTTCTAACTTGAATTATCTTCCTTCAGAACTGCTTCCCTCAAAATTTGTGTTGTCTTCCCTCGAAACTGCTTCCCCTAAAACTTGTGTTATCCTTCTTCGAAAACTACTTCCCTTAAAATTTGTGTTATCGTCCTCCTTCAAAAACTACTTCCCTTAATACTAGTGTTTCCTTCCTCTGAAACGGCCTTCTTCAAAACTCGTGTTGTCTTCCTCTCTCTTAAATCTTAAATTGTATTCCCTGTTCCTTAAATGGTTACCTGACTTCGAGAAAATTTTCAAAACGAAAGACATATTTCTTCCCCAGTTTGATAATCTTCCTTGTATCATACCTTTTCGCCATTAACAACATTTCTTGACCCTGTTTCAAATAAAAGAAAATGTTTGTCACTTTGAAACGTGGTGATTGGTTGTGATACTCCTGCTGGGGATGGTTTTCCCATTTTCCCTGCTTTGTGTTATCCGACCATCTTGAAACTTGGCCAATAACTTTCGACCTTCTTCACGACTCCTTATTCACAAACCTCTCAACTATTACTTCTAGTCTTCTTATTTGACCCCATGTATTTTTGAGGACAACTGATTCTGCTTGAAGATCTTGCATGTTTCTTGATTTAACACTTTCTTAACCCAGAAAATGCCTCTCTTCATTTGAATCCAAATACCTTCTATTTTGTTGCATCGCCCTTTGAATATATCTACCAACCCTTTGTGTTTCATTTGATCTCCAACCATATTGCGTGTTACCCACCTCAACATGCACGTCACTCTTTCCTGATTTAAACCATCGTCTTTGGCCTTGAGGTCTGTAACCTTTGATTTCTGCTTGGAATATCTTTCTTGTCACTAGTCCACCCTTTTGTCAATTTCATCATTGAATATACCTTTGATTCATTCACCCTGGCCCTCCTTCTATAGCACTGTCCATGAATTGATATGGACCAATCCTGGGTATTTGCACGAATCTCAAAGCATGTTGACTTTTACCAGCTCATTCACTTGTTCTTTCTTGACTTATGCCACTTAAATGTACTATCCAGATCTCGTCCTGTGCAATTGGAAAGTTGATGGCAAATTTTGAAGTCATTTCTCACTTGTTCTGACCAAATTGACCCAGAAAGAGGAAATGAACAAGATAACAGGAACAGAGTAAAAGACAAAGGAAAGAGATGCTTCCTAACAAGAAAAACCTTAAAGTGGAAACCTATTAGACGTAGATACCAACTCTAATGGTCATAACATGCACATGCGGCCTATTCTGTCAAGCAATTATAATTGTTTAACTCTTGTGGTACCCTTAAACTGTGAAACTGGATTTTGATTCTCTGTCATTAATCATCTTTCACGATCTCCATCTGGTGACTTCCCATCGGATTCTCAATCCTTCTTTGACTTGTAGTGCCCGAAAGGTTTTCACTATCGAGCCTTTCTCATTTGGTCTTTTATCTCAACTTACAGTCACCTCAAAGTGCTGGGAATGTTTTCACCAATAAGACTCTCCTATTTTTTGATTTCTCTCGGCTTTCATCGCCTTATGGTGCCTGTGAAGGTTTTCACCGTAAGACTCTCTCATTTTCATTACTTTTTTGCTAGGGGATCAGAGTGTTATTCTCGACTTCCATTTGACTGACTTGGCATCTTTTGAAGACTGGTCAAAAAATCTTTCTTTGGACTGCAACGCGGGTTTTTTGGTAGGGATGGAAAGAAAGGGTATTAAAGGCTCAAAACAAATCAACTTGGGTTCAAAATTAAACCCTTCAGAACTAGATTTCTTCACAACAAAGACAACATCTGCCCCAGTTTCTTGCTTGGGGGTCTTTTGATTTTTGTTACACTATGACCGAGCCGTGAAGCGCCTACGTATCCTCTTTGAGGAATCGGGTCGAACGTAGTTCACCCAAAATTCCATCACTTATTTGTTTTTTCTTTTTCTTTTTCTTTTAAATATCTCTTCCTTTTCTCTTTTGTTGCTTTGTTGTTTGCTTTTTCTTTCTCCTTTTATTTTCTTATCTTTCACATTTGTGTTTCTAATCTTTGCTACTGATTTCGAAAGAGGGGTATGAAAGAAAACCAGTAAGGCTCAAAGGGTAACGAAGGATAAAGTATTTAGATAGCAGAATAAAATGCATTCATCATTCCAATCTTCAAAACATGCCAAGCACAAACAACGCGATTAAACAAGGACTTGTAACATCTTTTGATCGTGCTAGACTTGCTAGCTATATCCACATCTTTGCTTTCTTCATCAGTTAAATACAAAGCACAATTTGGGCACTACTTTCACTCTCATTATCATGAACGACCCTTACTTTTACGATATCTTTATGTTTTATCTGCCCATGGTTCCACATGGTTCGGGCTTCAAATAATCTCAAAATTTCCATATATGTTCTTATTTTCAAAATCGATTTCGTTGCTTCCTGACTAAACTGACTCTTAGATATCACGCTGAGAATTATGCGTGCATGTCATGTTACTAGAACCAGCACTAGACAAAAGATATAAAAAAGGGATAAAAAAAAGAACTAAACAAAGAAAATGACTGGAAGTAACAAAAGTCCAAAATTTGCATTAGACCAATGATGAAACGGTTCGAATAACAAAACAAGCAAAACAAATTGGAGTACCACCTTGAAATAAACCTGGACAATGCTAAGCAAACCCCTACGGCTAAACAAGCTAGACAAAATGAAAGGATAAGAGGGTTTGACCACAAGACAACATTCGGATTACAACCCTGAAAATAACCCGAGCAACAGAAATTACAACAAAATAAACCTCCCAAAACTCCTCTCCGGCTGACCAAGATATGGAGCGTCTTTCCAATTACCAAGCACGACATCTTAGCTACTAAGTTCTGTATCAACAATACCAGGAACTTTACAAGTCTTCCTTATATCGTTCTTAGCAAGTTATTTTTTTGGGCCCCCGAGGTTCTCAAAGAATTCTCACATTCCATTTCAAGACAAATCATGCCCACCATGTCTGTCTTATTATGCACATGCGATGTACTTTGGTTGGTGTCCACTGCATCCAGATTTTGTACGACAATATCATCTGCATCAATAAGCTCCTGAATTGCTTTCTTCAGCTTCCAACACTTTTCTATGTCATGCCCCGGGGCATCTAACAATATGCACATCTTTGAAAAAAATCACTTCTTTGACAGATGATTTGGCATTTTTATCTGAATTGATTTCAACATGCCCAATTGCTTCAACTTCTAGAACAAACTGGCATACGATTCTCCAATAGGGGTGGGAGCCTTTTCTCGTTTTAGTAACCTCTCATTCCTAAATCCCTGATTTGGCCTAAAACCTGAACCATATGGTTTTTGGTATGCTCGTGGGGATGGATAGGCATTTTGTGGAGCTTGGTGCTTGGAAAGTGAAGTATGTCTTTGGGAGTCCCATGGAGAGAAGTAGCGTTGGGGAGGTTCATCTAGTGCACGAGGATATTCATGGGTACGATGTTGAGGCTGGAAATGTTGATCAAGAGAGCCCATTGGATCATCCTTTCTGTTTCTCTTTCTCCTTTCCGAGCTTACTGAGATGTTCTGAATATCTTTCGAGCTATCATGATTTTGCCTAACTTGATCCCCTCTTCCACCAGCTCACCCATTTTCAACGCATTATTGAAAGGCTTTCCGAAGGCCGAGATCAAATGACTGAAGCATATGGATCCTTTGGCTTGTATGAAAAGTTCAACCATCTCTTCTTCACCAATTGGAGTATTGATTCGAGTAGCTTGCTCCCTCCATCTGATTCCAAACTCTCTAAAGCTTTCCCTCGGCTTTTTTTCCATTCTAGATAGGGAGGAACGGTCTGGGGTAATGCCTGATTTGTATTGATAGTGTCGAACAAAATCTCGAGCGATGTCATCCCAAGTATGCGAATTACCAATACCGTGATGAGTATGCCATTCCAAAGCAGCCCCGGTCTGGCTTTCACTGAAATATGTCATTAGTAGCTCATCTTTCCCGCCAATATTTCTCATTTCCATGCAATAACCCCTCAGAGGGGCTATTGGATCTCCGAACCCATCATACAATCTGAATTTTGGTACTTCAAACCCCATGGGTAGGCGAATGTCAGGATACACGGAAGGTTCTTTCAGCTTCCTGGGTTCCCAGTTTGTTCCTTCTCTTTCTGTGAACCTTTCATTTTAATCTTGAGGCTCATCTTGGGGGCCCTGCTTGTGCAAGTTGGGGACCTTATGAGTAATCTCGGAGGGGTAATATTAAGCATCATGAGTCTGGGTAGGTGTTCTTTTTCGAGAATAGTGGATGTGACCAAAGGACATTTTTGGGAAAAGCTAGTTGGACGACGAGTGATGGAGCTACTTGGGTGGCTGAGAAAGCTGTCATAAGCGGGTAAATATGGAGAGTATAGAAGATCATCCGCCATTGTGTTCGGTATTTGGGTAAGGACAGAGTCTAGGAAGCCAGGTGGTAGCGGGATGGTGCTTTCCCAGTCATCCATGCCCGATACATGTCTGCCACATGCTGTCTCAACATTTTTACCTATTCTACCAACCCGTTGTCCCGATCAACCAGCTGTTTTCGGGCATCGGTACCAACCCACTCAGTTATGTTATTCTTTGCCATTATCTTTTGCCTTTGTGTTGCAAGGAAGCGTTACTTTAGAACCACAACCAACCACCTTTCCGAAGATTGAAAAAGAACAAAATGGGAGCAACCTGTTAGCGTTAGGACTTTTAAAAGATAGGTAAACACAAATTAAGGATGCAATGCACCTAGGCAGTTAACCCTTTCTATCATGCATTTTCTTCAGTTACGTGCGTCATTCCGGCTTCTTATAATTGTGCCCCTTATGAATGTCTCCCTAACTTTCTTTTATTTTCTTTGTTTCTCATTTTCTCTTTTTTCCATTTTTCTTTTTCTTGTTTAATGGTGGTTGAATCTTATGTGGATTGCCTACATATCATGTCTCCGCATGAATCAGGCCGTGCGTATTTCTGACTGATAAGTGCAAAATGACTAATAATATTTTTTTTGGATTTTTTCCCTTCAAATTTTCCATAAAATAAATGTTTATTAAAACAACCATTTTATTAAATATTAACGGACACTAAAAGACATTGTCATCAAAATGACAATATAGCCTAAAAATAGATTAATAGACCCTGACATACAAATATTTTTTTCTATTTTTTTAATTTTTTTATCATTGTTACTCAAATATTTCATAAAATATCCAGTCTTGTCAATACGACCTTTCAGTTCTTCAAAGAAGATTTAAAGGTCGTGTTTGCTAACCAATCAAAACCTTAAAAATGATCAAGGTGGCTATTTATGCAAATTCAGCATTCCGGCATTCCTTTGGGAAAATTCGGCTATTTTTGACAAGAACGACATCACCTGATTTATTTATGACAAAAATTAAAATTTTAGCATTTTTGGCTATTTTTGTAAAAGGGGAGGTTGGACCCGATGAGGGTTGCCTACGTATCTCACACCCTGTGAGAATCAAACTGGCGCAGTTCGGGCAAAGAAAATAAAGTAAATTTGAAAGCAAGACTCTTTTCATTTGTTTTCAAATAAATCAAACTAAAAAAACATTTATTCTTTTTTTCAAAATTTCTGCAAAGTTTCGATGCTATTTGGGAACTGGGTTTTTCTAAAAATAGGGGATTATCTCTCTACACTGTTATTTTTAGTTTTTCTCCTTTTTCTCAATTTCTCGATATTTCTGATCTTCAAATAGCGGTCAGCCCGCAATTCTGAAGTCAATAAACGCGTAAAACAAACAGGATGCAACAGGATGGTCTTTTTCATTTCAGGTTGCTTGTCCTAGACGAACCCAACCCCTGTGTTGAGTCCCCTAAGTCAAATTCACACGATGCAAATAAAAGCTCCTACTAGGGATTTGACATGAAGTCAAGTTATTCTAGGTTCAAAACCTCGGTATATGTCCTAGACTGTGTACCCGAGCGGACAACTCGAGTCGAGGAGGGGGCTACAAACTGGGGACCCGCAAGATCGTCCGTCTTAGTAACTTATTCGAGCCTCTTTTTATTTAAGGTTTAACACTAACAGAATAGGGAGTCTCAACCAGTAAGCACATCCCCGGAGGTGAGAAGAGAAGGTTTATGCACAGTTTACATATACAGTTCAACTAATATCAAAGCGGTAAAAAGCATCATTTTGCACATTTAAGCCCAATAATATAATTAAATATCAGATAATAAATAAAGCCAAATACAACAATTATTCTATGCTCGAATTCTTGAACCCTGAACAAAGTTCTGGGTCCTGATCCCCAGCAGAGTCGCCAGAGCTGTCACACCTCTTTTTTTACCTACACCCGCAGGGGTATAAGGGAGTTTTTCCAATTAAAGGACAATTGCTACGGGATTTAATATTAAGATATTCAGAGTCGCTATTTGGGAGATTTATTGTGTCCTAAGTCACCGATTGAATCCCGAATCAATAAAAAGATTGACTCTATATTACAGTCCACGAACCAGAATTTCAAATAAGAAATTCCGTTAACCCGGAAGAAGGTGTTCAACATTCCCAAGTTCCATGGTTCTAGCACGTTCGCTCAACTGTTATATTTGGCTTAAATTATCTGAGTTTAACAAGTATGAACCTATGTGCAAATTTTAACTTTAACCGCTTTTATTCCTTTTTAAAGAAAGTTGCAACGTCATTAAAACACGCCTTGAACCACGTCACATAAGTGCACCCGTGGTTTTTGGACATACTTTAACATCGTTGAGATTTGGATTTAGGTCACATAAATGCGCATCTGAGTTTAGGGAGGTAACATTATTAATATATGCGACTAAAGAGAATAATACATTATTATTTTTGGGGAAGGCAGTGAAATTCGCTAAATGACCCATCCCAAAATCTAAGCATTTTAATATGAACCTTGAAAGAGGCCCCCACAAGTTAGGCATTTTATTTGGCGAGACCCATCTCATTTGTTTTAAAAGGATATCCTAAAGCAAGCTATAATTTTCTACTTAACTTGTCTCTAAATAAAAAATAAAAACTAACAAATTATTATCTTTTAAGAAATACTACATTTAGACCTGCAAACTCCAAACAGTCTACGTAAGGGAATCATAATCCAGGCCCAACACAAACTGGACCAATCGCAGACATGGGTCCAGGCCCCAAACGGATATGCATATCATACCCAGGCTTGGGCCATTCATTTTGGCCCTGAAGCTTACGCTTAATGCAAAGGGGCTGTCAAGATCCAGCCGTTAAATTAAACAATGCTTCAGTTCAATGTGAAAAAGTGTTCACTGAACATTTTAAACCATCAAGTTTAATGAACTAACTCAACGAAATGAACAATTATTCTCTGATTTTTCCCCCAGCCCTTATGCTAATCAAAATTACCAACTCGAGTTCATGTATCTATCTAATTTAAAGCCATTGTTCATGCTAGGAATTAACATGGACAATCATGGAAAAGCTTAACTCGTTGAGGCGATTAGCTATTATACCATGTTATTCGTACAATTAGTCATGTCTAATTTTATACCTGCTTGTGACCCCAGCACCCTAAATGTGGAAGCTATAGTAATTGGCTATTACGATCCATATTCACCTTCACATTAACATCACAACTAACAAAATTAATTATAGCAAATCTGAGTAGCTCATACAGTCCAGTACATATTCATGGTCGTATAATCAATAATCCAAAGTCTCTCTAGTTTAATTACAAGACAAGTTTAAGATATTCTAATCCATACTAAAGCATATTAGAAATCTATAACTACAGGCTAAACTAATAGTGAAATACAGAAGCAAATTAATATGATAGCAATGTCTTGTCATTTGATTTCATAATCGTTCAGATACATCGAATGAAACTTCGAGGCATTAGAGACAACAAGGTACCTGTAAATATACTCGAGTAGAAGGAGAAGTTAGCAATAGAAGTGCAGACAGCAGCAACCAGGAGTTCAAACAGCAACCATCACAGTTCAAGACCAATGTTTTTGCCCAGAATCAACTCGACCACAGCCGAGAACAAGTTGAAAAACCAACATCAACATTAAATACCGAAACAAACAGACTCAATCGAGCTTTAATTAAACCAAAACTAAATCAGTAGACTACTGAACCACTTCAACAATGAGAATCACTGTCCAGAATTCGAATTGCACCTATGAATGCAATGAAACAATATATTTTTGTTTCTTTTCTTAAGCTCTCCAGAACTATCAAAAAGTGCTCTTTTCCAACTCGCAGACACTCTCAAAGTGATCTCTAAACTCTTAAAAAAATTGAATGCCTTAGCTTTCAAAATGCTATCTAAGACCTCAATTAAATGCAATTTCTAAAACCCTAAATCTCCACTCAATGGAATAGAAGGACCAAGTGTATATGTCTGTATACTCAACCTATTTTTCATTCTCAAAAACTGATTTTAAGCCCTCAAAAACTAACTTCTAAGATTGATTAAAGACCTATGTTTCTTTTTCAGCTTTTCAAATTCTCTAAACTCTCTAAAACTGATCCCTTTTTAAGCTCTCACAGATTATCCAAAACATACCAAAATTCTCTCAAAATGCTATCTAAGACTGCCACTCAAAACAGTCTATAACTCTCTGTGTGTTCTATGACTCTTCCCATTAGAATATTCACTTAATGTCCATTTAAAGATAAAGTTTACTCCCCATTTTCCCTTTTTTATTCATACACTTTTCTTTACAGCTTGTCTATTCCCTCCCCATGTGCACCCCTTTAGCTTTACATTATTACCCCCTATTATCTACTTTCCAACCCCTTTTCCTTTCTTTATAGTTGTATTATTTCAAGTTTTTGTTCCCCCATGTTCTATTCTGATTTTTAGACTTAAAAGGTAATAATCCAACCAACCAATCCCCTTTTTATTTATTAAACAAACACTGGTATGAGCAGCCTAAATTTTAAATTCAGGCGTGCCCTGACAACACATGGCCTCCCACTCAATCCTAACATTTTAATTCAGTGAATCAACTTAAACTTCTTTAATAAATAAATCCTAAACTATATTAACAAACATGATGCACATTCAAATAACAGCTAAAACAAAAAAATTCACCACATTCAACAAAATAACCAATTCAATTCAACGTGATGACTGACTAAGCAATTCAAACATTTCTTGATACCGAATTTTCCCCATATATTTTTTATATACCAAAATACTTCCAAAATAGTATATATATATACATATATGAGCACACCCCTGAGTTTTGGTATTTTAATAATTTTTAAACCAATTTATCGCCTATTTTAACACTACAAAATTATCAAAATTATTCCAATAAATTATATTTTGGTGAATAACTTATTTTATCCTTATATTATATCAAATCATAATTAATATGATTTTTTTGCATATTTTTACGAATTTATTTGGCATTTCTAAAGCCAAATTGCATATAATTGTAATTGTAGTCTATTTTTAATTAATTGTATTTGTAAATGTAAAATTATTCCTAATATTTTTGGATTATTATTTTTGGATTATTAACTATTTTATTGTTTTTAATTTGATTTTAAATTATTTTTTACTAATTTAATTAATTAAAAAGGGAATAAGTGGCTATTTAAGAACTGACCCATTCTTATTTATATTTTAGCCTCAATTCACCCCTAATTTTTAACCCATTCAGCCAACCCACATTTCAATTTGGACCTGACCCATTAGCCTGATCCAACATTGATTCAATCTGAACCATTCATAAATTGAGGTCAACGGCCCAGATTCATTTACCTAAATTAAATTCTAATCTACCCCCCTGATCCCTTATTCCATCAGAGACCCGTCTCTCTCTCTCTCTAACGCTTGCTCTCCCTTCTCTCTAGAACCTTCTGGTTCTTTCCTTCTTCTCCGACGAGCTTCATCGTCTCTCCGACCATATTTCGTCCTCACTTCTCTCGACCTTTAGTCACCATGGAATCCTATATCGGCTTCTCTCTAAGGTTTGAAGCCCCAGAAGCTTCCACAATGAAAAATGGTCACTGAAGCCTCGTCGGGGTCCATTTCCGGCCTTTCTCTGATGTGTTTGGTCTGATGGTGCTTTAACTCCATTAACCTTGAGTTTCACAGCCAGGTTTCTCTTACTTCTCTCATTGGTTTCTTATGAAACCCTAATCTTGACCCAAACCTCTCAAATTTGTGATTTTTAACGATTTTAACTCATACCTTTATGTTTTGTACTATTTTCTACTCGATCTTTACGTTTACTCTAGTTTTAAACGTTTTTGTTCCCTTATTTAAACTAGGTTTTCTAAACCCCTTTTTGAAATTACTTTACTTTCTGATTTTGAGTACTAATTCGTGATTCTTCTAAATATTTTGCTTAAGTATGATTAAACCCTAGCCTTATATGTATATGTTTGGATTATTTACTTGATTGTGTGTTCTTATGGGTTCTTCTCTAAGTTCCGTGTTCTTTGCTTTAATTTTAGTTACTAGTGTTTTTCTGCGTATTGTCCTTATAGTTTGGGATAAATTTCAAATTTCTTCCTCAATCCGTCTGATACTTTCATCAATTAATACTGGTCTCCTAAGTTTTCAATCTCATTCCTTATGTTTGGGGATTATTGTCCAGAATTGGAGCAGTATCTCGCCCTATATGTGTGCATGCGTATGTTCATTGATTTTCCTGACATATTTCCATAATTAGAATATCATGAACCTAGTCTTTATTGCATACTTTATGCTTTCTGTTCCTTATGTGATCGTACCTTGTGATTTCTTTCCTTTTAAATAGCTGCTTATTACCGTTTGACTTTGATTCCTTAATTAAAGGGGAGTCCATATCCTAATTTGATTATGATAGATGTCAGTTCTTTAATTAGGGATTGCTACCTTGTTTGTTTACTCGTATTCAGTAAAATAAGTACCCTCCCCCATTCTCTTTTGCATAAAACCAACACATTGCATATCACTTGACACACAGAGACACGAATAAACTCAGTGTTATGAACTCTCTCTCTTTCAAACAAACATTTTTGGTGCGCTTTGTTGTTTCTACACAACTTCTTTCACTTTCCTGTTGAATGCTGATCACTCAATTGGCTGCAATCCAAGATTGAGTGTTCCTGGTGACTTTTACCACCCTGCTCACCTCTACTGTGTTACTTCTTTGGGTCTGCCTGCTGCTCGCTTCTTTCATACTTCTGCCCTGCTCTCTGCTTCTCTGCACACTATTGCTCACTTCTCGGCACGATATTTCTCACTATTTCTCTGTGTTACCAATTTTTTCAACTGGTATGTATCTTGTTTAAGTTACAACCTCAAAAACAATATGCTTCAATTGGTGCTGCACTTTCTTTTGTTCCTTGTGTGCTTCTATTTGTGGTTCTGTTGTTCCTATTGAAACTAGCATGTATCTGTACTAATTAGTAAGCCCAACATGTTCACCCCTTTCCTACCCCTAATGCATGTTTCCCCTTTGCTTCTGTATTCTACTAGCATCCTCTGGGCTACTCCATAGCCCTAAAACACCTTCCTGAGGATGATTTGGTTGGGTGTCTGGTGCTGTAAGAGTTGGACTCCTGTTTGAAGCATGAACTCTCCTTTAATGTGTGTGACTGATTGTCTTGTTTCTGAGCTGTTTCTTCCCATTATAATGTTCACTTAATGTCCATTTAAAGATAAAGTTTACTCCCCATTTTCCCTTTTTTATTCATACACTTTTCTTTACAGCTTGTCTATTCCCTCCCCATGTGCACCCTTTAGCTTTTCATTATTACCCCATGTTATCTACTTTCCAGCCCCCTTTCCTTTCTTTATAGTTGTATTATTTCAAACTTTTGCCTCCAATGTTCTATTCCGATTTCTAGACTTAAAAGGTACTAAGCCAACCAACCAATCGCCTTTTTATTTATTAAACAAACACTGGTATGGGCAACCTAAATTTTAAATTCAGGCATGCCCTGACAACACATGGCTCCCAGTCAATCCTATAATTTAGTGAATCAACTTAAACTTCTTTAGTAAATCAATCCTAAACTAGATTAACAAACATGATGCACATTCAAATAACAACTAATACAAACAAATTCACCACATTCAACTGAATAACCAATTCAATTCAACGTGATGACTGACTAAGCAATTTAAATTTATTTGGCATTTCTAAAGCCAAATTGCATATAATTGTAATTGTAGTCTATTATGTACTTAATTGTATTTTGTAATTGTAAAATTATTCCTAATATTTTTAGATAATTATTTATATATTATTATTATTTATATTAGTGTTTTTAATTTTATTTTAAATTATTTTTTACTAATTTAATTAATTAAAAAGGGAAAAAAGTGGTTATTTAAGAACTGATCCATTCTTATTTCAATTTTAGTCTCAATTCACCCCCAAATCCTAAATGCATAGGCAAATATTTTTTGTATTTTTCCAAATAAAAATAAACATGCACAGACGAATGCAAAAAATAAAAGAAAAATAGTACTAAATCCACAAAAATTGCAAACAACACAAGATTAGTTTATTTTGAATTTTTGGGAGTAGTTCTCATAGGAAAAAAATCACGTGCTCACATGTAGTTTGACCGGGGCCGAGCTTTATGTTGCCCGAATCTTAGTTCGAGTTGGGACTACTTACTTGACTAGCGAGGGAGCCTAGTCTACGCCTCGTTTCGTCGGAGGTCATGTTTTGCTAAGTTCTATGAGGAAGGCGCTTGGCTTGTTAGATTTGAGGACGCATGCATCTATCATTGTAGTTCGAATGGGGTTGTACTTGTTAGATTTAATGGCGAAGGCGCATAGCCTGAATCCCAACTGTTGAACTTTGTCAATTTGGATGGCGAAGGCGCATAGCCTGAGTTTTGGTCAACAGTGGTTGAACTTACTAGAGAAGGCGCATAGCCTTGATTTGATGGTGAAGACGCATAGCCTGAATCAGGTTCGACCGTAGTTGAATTTTTTGGTGAAGGAACATAGCCTTTATATAAAGGCAAAGGCGCGCAACCTGAATCCTAGTTCAACTATTGTTGAACTTTATCTATTTTGATGGAAAATAGACTGAGTCCCCGTTCAACCGTAGTTGAATTTGCTGGCGAAGGAACATAGCCTTGATTTAATGGCGAACGCGTGTAACCTGAGTTTTGGGTCAACCGTGGTTGAACTTACTAGAGAAGGCGCATAGCCTTGATTTGATGGTGAAGGCACATAGCCTGAATCCCGGTTCAACCGTAGTTGAAATTTTATAAATTTGATGATAAAGGCACGTAACCTGAGTCACAGTTCAACTGTCATTGATTTTGATGGCGAAGGCGCATAGCCTGAGTCTTTGTTCAATCGTAGTTGAATTTGCTGGCGAAGGCACATAGCCTTGATTTAATGGCGAAGGCGCACAACCTGAATCCCTGCTGACCTATTGTTGAACTTTATCGATTTTGATGGCGAAGGTGCATATCCTGAGCCTCGGTTCAATCGTAGTTGAATTTGGTGGCGAAGGAACAAAGCCTTGATTTAACGGCGAAGGCGCAACCTGAATCCCAGTTCAACTGTTGTTGAACTTTATCGATTTTGATGGAAATGGCGCATAGACTAAGTCCCGGTTCAACTGTAGTTGAATTTGCTGGCGAAGGCACATAACCTTGATTTAATGGCGAAGGCACAACCTGAGGTTTGGTTCAACCGTGGTTGAAATTACTGGAGAAGGTGCATAGCCTTGATTTGATGGTGAAGGCGCATAGCCTGAATCCCGATTCAACAGTAGTTGAACTTCAATAAATTTGATGACGAAGGCGCATAGCCTGAGTCCCAGTTCCACTGTCATTGAACCTTGTCGATTTTGATGGCGAAGGAGCATACCCTGAGTCTTGGTTCAACAGTAGTTGAATTTGCTAGCGAAGGCACATAGCCTTGATTTTACAGTGAAGGCGCGCAATCTGAATCCCAGTTCAAATGTTGTTGAACTTTATCCATTTTGATGGCAAATGAGCATAGCCTGAGTCCCGATTCAACTGTAGTTGAATTTGCCGATGAAGGCACATAGCCTTGATTTAATGGCGAAGGCGCGTAGCTTGAATCCTAGTTTAACTTTTGTTGAACTTTATTTGATTTTGATGGCAAGGGCGCATAGCTTGAGTCCCAGTTCAATTGTCGTTGAACCTTGTCAATTTGATGGCGAAGGCGCATAGCCTGAGTCTTGGTTCAACCGTAATTGAATTTGCTGGCGAAGGCACATAGCCTCTCTTGGAACAGTAGTTGAACTTATTGGCGGAGGCACATAGCATGTCTTGGTTCAACCGTAGTTAAACTTATTGGCGGAGGCACATAGCTTGTCTTGGTTCAACCATAGTTGAACGTACTGGCGACGACACATAACCTTGATTTAATGGCGAAGGCGCGTAGCTTGAGTCCCAGTTTAACCGTGGTTGAACTTTGTTACATTTGATGGCGAAAGCGCATAGCTTGAGTCCCAGTTAAACTGTCGTTGAACCTTGATGATTTTGATGGTGAAGGCGCATAGCCTGAGTCTTGGTTCAACCGTAGTTGAACTTGTTGGAGAAGGCACATCATCTTGATTTGATGGTGAAGGTGCGTAGCCTGAATCTTTTTTTTTGGTGTTTGAGAGCTGAGGCTCGATTTTGATTCGAGATCTTGAGCAGCTTATGTGCTATGTTCCCAATCGGGGTTTTTAGACTGGCTTGAGGTGACTCTTGGTTCGAGATATCTTCATGCTGATTTCCAGCTGGATCTCGTATCAGGGATGTGAGAGATTCCTTACAGAGATCCTCCCTCAAGGGGGGGGGGGGAGGGATGCTTCTTCTTCTTGCTTGCACTATCCGAGAGAGGAGAGATAGAGGAATTGGATCTCGATTCTAGATCTTAGAGTTCCCTCTGTCTGATATGCCACTTTGGCTTGTTTAAGCTTGGTTGTTCTTTGGCATTTCTTTCCTTTTGGTCCAGGACAGAACTACGCGATTTTGCTATGAAATCCCCACAGACGGCGCCAGATTGTTTGCTTAAAAGTTATCATATACTTTATGAGTGTGAAACAATACAAACAAATCAAGAAAAAATATAGCAAACCGTAATAATCCATTGGACCAAATGAAAGAGGCGAAAATAAAAACTCAGAATTAGGAGAAGAGATATTAAAAGCTTTTATTGATAATATTGAGTTGGTCTGCCTCTCCATGGAGAGGTTCAGAGCCTTACAGTGGTGTTTTCCTTTCCCATAATAGGGGTTTCATTGTATCTTTCATCTTTCTCGTGAATAGTGGCGAAGAAGCAGCTCCTCTTTTAAGGTTCTCTCTCTTGGTATTTATAGCTGTGAGCTTCATGGGTTGTCAATAAGTGGTCGTGATCATGTTGTAGATTTGCCCTAATGATGGTGAGTGGGCTGTCGCCTTATTGGTCGAGTTAGATAAGGGTTAAACACCATTGGCTTTAAGTGGTCATACGACTTATTAATCGTGTATTAACCGAAAGACGGGATTAGACCCATTAATTGTCGTGGCGTCAGATTTTGACTCATATAGTAACCATGTTATTTATTCTTTATTTCATATGTTTACGGATCCAATTTAGGATTTGTGATATTCATGTGAGGTTGGAGAATAAAAAAATGACGCAATAGTATAAAAGTTAGTCATCTCGTAAAGTTAGAGAATGGGGAAGAGAATGACATATATCAAAGTACAGAGAGAAAGAAAATAGTATAACTGTATAACATATTTAGTGGCTTAGGAGTAGGAGGTTATCAAAATTAGATATTTTGCTATAAATATTAAAAGGTATCTATAAAATATAGTTTTTTAAAATTATATTTATTTAAAATAAATAAGTTGTTAACCTTTGCTATAAGATGTAAAAATTTCTTGAATTAAATTGTTAGATGAAGATTTTCCGAAAAGTTTCACTTTTGGTAAGTGTTTACAGGATAAACTTAAAAAAAGGAGAGGGTATATTAGAAAGGACAAATTAGTCAAGTTATATATAAACAATAATAGACAAAAATAATTATTACAAAGAAAAATAAAAGAAAGAAGGTAAACATAATATTGTAAACCACGAGGGAAGTCAGTATAATAAAACAAAACGTGAGGGAGATTTCTAAAAGTATCCAACAATTTTACCCTTGTCATTTAATATTTCGTTAACACTAGGTCTTCGACAAGGTACACAACCATTTTATTAAAGAAAATAATACTTGAAACAAACAAAGTTTAACAATTCAAACTTTACTTCGAAGGGGAAAATTGCATACAGATATGTTATGAAATAATATAAGAACAAGAACAATAATACAAGAACAAGAACAATAGAGAGAAAAGTAGAGAGAGGAGTATTCTTATTGATACTTTGGGATGGTTTACAATGGAATAGAACCCCTTTATTTATAGGAGGTGGTGACTTAGCCACCAAGAAGTAAACCCTAGAATCCCTCTAAATATGGACATTCACCTAAAATAGAATATTTTATAACACTCCCCCTTGAATGTCTATTCAATAATGTGCCTCGTTAAAACCTTAACTAAAACAAAACCCAATGGGAAAAAATTAAAGAAAAGAAAAAAGAGTATACATGTTTGAATATGCGCCTATTGGTTGCCTCGTTAAAAACCTTGCAAGGAAAACCCATTGGGACAAAACCTTGTAAGGGAAAAAGAGTGCAACGCGCATTAACTCCCCCTGAAAAGAGCATCAATTCATATCCTTGAGTCTTCGCATTCCGATCTTGTGAACCAGCTTCTTGAAGGTTGACGTTGGTAGAGATTTTGTAACAAATCAGCCATATTATCGCTTGAACGAATCTGTTGCACATTGATATCACCATTCTTTTGAAGATCATGTGTGAAAAATAACTTTGGTGAAATATGCTTTGTTCTATCTCCTTTTATGAATCCTCCCTTCAATTGAGCTATACATGCTGCATTGTCTTCATATAAAGTCGTGGGTAGTTTGTTACACTTCAAACCACATTTGTCTTGAATATGATGTATTATAGACCTCAACCACACACACTCCCGACTTGCTTCATGAATAGCGATTATCTCGGCATGATTAGATGAAGTAGCCACAATTGATTGCTTAGTCGATCGCCAAGATATGGCGGTGCCTCCACAGGTAAACACATAACCCGTTTGAGATCGAGCCTTGTGTGGGTCGGATAAATATCCAGCATCAGCATAACCAACAAGATCAGGACTGCAATTATTGCTATAAAATAAGCCCATATTGGTAGTCCCTTTTAGGTACCGCAATATATGTTTGATCCCATTCCAATGTCTCCTTGTGGGAGCCGAGCTATACCTTGCTAAGACATTAACTGAAAAGGTTATGTCAGGCCTTGTAGTATTTGCAAGATACATTGGTGCGCCAATTGCACTAAGATATGGTACTTCAGGACCAAGTAGCTCTTCATTCCTTTCTTGCGGTCGGAATGGATCTTTATTCACATTAAGTGATCGAACAACCATCGGAGTACTTAAAGGATATGCTCCATCCATGTAAAACCGTTTCAGTACCTTTTCTATATAGGTAGATTGATGAACAAAAATTCCGTTTGCCAAATATTCAATTTGCAAACCAAGACATAATTTTGTCTTTCCGAGATCTTTCATCTCGAATTCATTCTTTAGATAATCAATTGCCTTTTGGAGTTCTATGGGGGTTCCAATAAGGTTTATGTCATCGACATATATGGCAAGTACAACAAATTCCGATGTTGTTTTCTTTATAAAAACATACGGGCAAATGGCATCATTTATATAGCCTTCTTTTAATAAATACTCACTAAGACGATTATACCACATTCGTCCTGATTGCTTTAGACCATACAAGGATCTTTGCAATTTGATTGAAAACATTTCCCCGGACTTGGAATTATGAGCGTTTGGCATTTTGAGTCCATCGGGAATTTTCATGTATATCTCATTATCCAGTGAGCCATAAAGATAGGCAGCAACCACATCCATTTGTTGGAAATCATGTATATTTATGATATGTGCGCTTTGGTTGTATGAGCATGATTTTCAGGTATAGGTTTTGATGAATGACAAACAATGAAGTCAAGTGTCAAACAACGATATAATATGACAATCAATCAAATGGCGAGAAGCATACTGATGACGGAATTGCATGAACAAGCCAAAGACGAGCTCAAAGAGTTCAAGACCGAAGACCCAAGACGTAGGTCGCTTGGTAGAACCAATGTAAGAACAACGCTTAAGTTATCTCGTCTTTTGGCTCAACATTAGGTCATCATAAACATGTATAAAACACTTGATTAAATCTTATTTATCATAAACATGCATCTTTGTGTTAAACCAAAATGATTTATATTTTAGTCAAAATGGTTTTTAAACATGTCTTTTAAATCTGGACCTAAACAATCGATTATATGCTCCTTACAATCGATTGTGTTTTTCAAAATAGCAAACAATCGATTATACAGTTTTAACAATCGATTGTATTAAGACAGTGTGATTTGAAGTTTTTCAAAATAGCAAACAATCGATTATATACTTCTAACAATCGATTGTATTGAGACAGTACTTAAACTGAATTTTTCAATCAGCTAAATAATCGACTATATGTTTTTAACAATTGATTATAATCAGAATAATCGATTATGGTTTTTATACAATCGATTATATTCAGACCGTTCCCACAGAATCTTAAATTGATTTTTGAACGTTGAAGAACAATCGATTATACAGGTTTTACAATCGATTGTTTCCCTTAAAATCAGGAGTCTGTTTTTTGACGGTCCTCAAACAATCGATTGTGTAGGTCAGACAATCGATTGTATGAGCAAAAATTCAGGGATTTTATTTGTCAATTAAGCAACGGTCAGTACCACTTTTTCACCTATAAAAAGTGGTCTTTTGAGCTGATTTTAAACACACAACTCCTCCATACATTGTTATACATATTGATCATTTTCAAGCATCATTTTAGAGATTTTGTTGAGCCATTTGATAGACAACTTGTGTTGTTCATAGAGCTTATTGTGTATCTCTTTATCCACTCTATTGAGAGAGTATTTGTTGTAAAAGAGAGTTGTTTGAGAAGAACATATCTTCTCATTTGTCGGGTTTGCTAAGTACCCAAAGTCTTAGTGGTTGAAGTCTTGGGGTGAGGTATCCTCAAGCAAGTGAAGTCTTAAGGTGTGATATCCTTGAGCAACTGTAACGGTTTGTTAAGCACCCGTAAGCTTGACGAAGATAGTGGAAATCTCGAGAGAGTCTCTCGGGGACTGTACTAGCCACGGGTTGTGGTGAACCAGGATACATCGGTGCGTTCGTTCCTTATTATTTACTTATCGCACTTATTTCATTCCTGCAATTTTTAAATTCCGCAAGTTTACGCTGTTTTTTATTATAACGCTATTCACCCCCCTTCTAGCGTTAAGCGTATTTTCTAACAATTGGTATCAGAGCCTAACTCTCTGAAAGCCTTAACCGGTTGAGAGAAATATATATTTTTCTGTTGAGAATATTGAACGCAGGAACGATGGATGAAGGACAGTCCACCACTTGCCCTCCACTATTTGACGGAACAAACTATACATATTGGAAAGAGCGGATGAGCATCTTCCTCAAAGCAAACAGTTTTCGTTTGTGGCAAATCATCAAAAACAGTGAACCAATGCCAACAAAGAAAGTTGGAGAGACCACGGTTCCAAAGAAGGAAGATGAATATGATGCCGAGGATATCAAGAAAGTTGAAAATAATGCAAGGGCCATCCATGTATTATATTGTGTGGTGACTCCAGATGATTATCGAAAAATCTCTTGCTGCACAACCGCCAAGGAGATATGGGATAAGCTCGAGATCATTTATGAAGGTACGCCTCAAGTCCGAGAAGCCAAAATTGATTTTCTAACACATAAATATGAAATCTTTAAAATGGAGAAGGAACCCATTGGTGTTATGTTTGAACGATTTTTAAGAATCGTCAACGATCTCCATGCTCTCGGGAAAGTTAACACGAACAAAGATCTTGTTCGAAAAGTCCTACTGAGTCTCACTCCCGAATGGCGCTCCAAAGCCAATACCATCCAAGAATCGATGGAATTCACGGATATCTCAATTGATGGACTAAGAGGTAACCTCGAAACTTATGATAGCACAATTCTTAATCCTTATCTTAGAAGCAATTCAAATTTTGCCTTCAAAGCCTCATCATCTAAACGAGAAGAGGTAAGTGATTCGGAAAGGGATGATGATAATATTTCAAATGATATAATTGAAAAGTCTTGTAAGTCTATGAAGAAGGACAAGAAAAAGAAGAAACACCATAGGCGCGTATCACGGATTCGGACAGCTCGGGCGATGAAACTGCCGCATTATGCTTCATGGCCGACAAAGAAGAAGAGGTAAGTACTTCTAACTCTCACTTGTTTGAAGAATTACAAAATGCCTATGATGAATTGTATGGTGAATTTGTTAATGCTTCCAAAATGATAAAAGATTTGAAGAAAACACTTTCTTTGCAAGAAACAAATTTTCAGAAAACACTTTCTTTACAAGAAAAAGAGTTTGAAAAATCCTCTTCTTTGAAAGAAATAGATTTTGAAAAATTGACTAATGAAAATGATGTTCTTAAGAATAAAATTGAAGTTTTAGAAAAAGAAAATAAATTTTTGAAAAATGACATTGTTGATTTTAAAAATAAAATCAAGGAATTGAATGAAGCCTCTTCTATTGATAAATGTTCCAATTGTTCTTCTTGTAGTTCTTTAATACTAGAGAACACAGAACTTAGGAAAGCACTAGAAACACGTAGTGTTGATAATCCTAAAATTGAAGATATTAAAAAGGATGAAAGTAATGAGGTCGGACCATCTAGAAAGAATTCTAGGAACCTCACTAATGAGTCTAAGATTAATTGTTTTAGACCACCTAGAAACAACTCTAGGAATTTTGTTAATGAGTCTACAATGAATAATTTTAGACCACCTAGACACAATTCTAGGAATTTTATAAATGAGTCTAGAATGAATAATTTTAGACCACCTAGACATGACTCTAGGAAATTCAACGCTTCTAGGGGGAACAACTTTAGATCACCTAGAACGCATTTGGCTCAACCTAGACATATGCACAATCCTAATGTTATATGTCACTATTGTAATCGGGTAGGACACATTGCACCCGTTTGTTTTGCTAAACATAGAGATTTATGTGACTATTGTTATCCTAACCCCCAAGGACCCAAAAGAAGTTGGGTACCAAAAATCTGTTTTTAGGTTCTTTTTGCAGGTGTGCTTGAAGACTACAATATTGTAGTGGATGCACCAAGCACGAAACCTTAATGCATTAAGGGGGAACGTCGGTCAGTTATCGTATTTTGAATAAAAACGCAATTGGTTGATATGTGCAAATAATCTATATCAGTTTTGGTTGATACATGCTTTAACAAGTTTTATTTTTGAATAACAATTAGTATCAATTGGTTTTATAAATAACAATTGGCATAGTTGAGAAAAATGATCGTTATTATTAGTATGCCATTTACTAACTTTTTATATGATCTTGTCTATAACGATTGGTATCGTCAATGGTTTAAATAACTTTTGGTATACTCTTTTTGCTAATGCCAAAAGGGGGAAGAATATGGGCGATATGCATGCTTTAATTGAGGGGGAATATTCAATTAAGGGGGAATTATATTGAATTGAATTGGTTGCATAAATTGTATGTTGAGATATATCATGAATTTAGGGGAAATTCAATATGCATATCTTCCGTTGTTTGTCATTATCAAAAAGGGGGAAATTGTTGGAAATCATGTATATCTATGATATGTGTGCTTTGGTTGTATGAGCATGATTTTCAGGTATAGGTTTTGATGAATGACAAACAATGAAGTCAAGTGTCAAACAACGATATAATATGACAATCAATCAAATGGCGAGAAGCATACTGATGACGGAATTGCATGAACAAGCCAAAGACGAGCTCAAAGAGTTCAAGACCGAAGACCCAAGACGTAGGTCGCTTGGTAGAACCAATGTAAGAACAACGCTTAAGTTATCTCGTCTTTTGGCTCAACATTAGGTCATCATAAACATGCATAAAACACTTGATTAAATCTTATTTATCATAAACATGCATCTTTGTGTTAAACCAAAATGATTTGTATTTTAGTCAAAATGGTTTTTAAACATGTCTTTTAAATCTGGACCTAAACAATCGATTATATGCTCCTTACAATCGATTGTGTTTTTCAAAATAGAAAACAATCAATTATACAGTTTTAACAATCGATTGTATTAAGACAGTGTGATCTGAAGTTTTTCAAAATAGCAAACAATCGATTATATACTTCTAATAATCGATTGTATTGAGACAGTACTTAAACTGAATTTTTCAATCAGCTAAATAATCGACAATATGTTTTTAACAATCGATTATAATCAGAATAATCGATTATGGTTTTTATACAATCTATTATATTCAGACCGTTCCCACAGAATCTTAAGTTGATTTGAACGTTGAAGAACAATTGATTATACAGGTTTTACAATCGATTGTTTCCCTTAAAATCCGGAGTCTGTTTTTTGAACGGTCCTCAAACAATCGATTGTGTAGGTCAGACAATCGATTGTATGAGCAAAAATTCAGGGATTTTATTTGTCAATTAAGCAACGGTCAGCACCACTTTTTCACCTATAAAAAGAGGTCTTTTGAGCTGATTTTAAACACACAACTCCTCCATACATTGTTATACATATTGATCATTTTCAAGCATCATTTTAGAGATTTTGTTGAGCCATTTGATAGACAACTTTGTGTTGTTCATAGAGCTTAATGTGTATCTCTTTATCCACTCTATTGAGAGAGTATTTGTTGTAAAAGAGAGGTGTTTGAGAAGAACATATCTTCTCATTTGTCGGGTTTGCTAAGTACCCAAAGTCTTAGTGGTTGAAGTCTTGGGGTGAGGTATCCTCAACCAAGTGAAGTCTTAAGGTGTGGTATCCTTGAGCAACTGTAACGGTTTTTTAAGCACCCGTAAGCTTGACGAAGATAGTGGAAATCTCGAGAGAGTCTCTCGGGGACTGGACTAGCCACGGGTTGTGGTGAACCAGGATACATCGGTGCGTTCGTTCCTTATTATTTACTTATCGCACTTATTTCATTCCTGCAATTTTTAAATTCCGCAAGTTTACGCTATTTTTTATTATAACGCTATTCACCCCCCCCTCTAGCATTAAGCGTATTTTCTAACACCATTAAATGCATGTCAAGCTTTTCAAGGACAGCAAAACTAATGAGATAACGAAAAGTTATGACATCCATTACATGCGAATATGTCTCTTCATAATCGACACCAGGCCTTTGAGAAAATCCTTGTGCAACAAGGTGTGCCTTATATCTTTGTACCTTATTTTTCTCATTTCTCTTGCGTACAAAGACCCATTTATAGCCAACAGGCTTAACACCATTAGGTGTTTCAACTATAGGGCCAAAAACTTCACGTTTTGCCAGTGAATTCAATTCTGATTGGATTGCTTCTTGCCATTTTGGCCAATCATATCTTTTTCGACATTCTCCAACAGATTGAGGTTCAAGATCCTCACTTTCTTGCATAATGCTAGATGCGACATTAAAAGCAAAGACATAATCCACCACTATATCCACTCGATTAAAATTTGCCTCAATATCGATTGGATTTATTGATAGTTCCTTATTTTCTTGAGTCTCGGGCTCAATGGATTCTTCATGAATCTCAGAATTTATTAAATCATGAATTTCCTCATGAGATTCTTTCGTAGTGTCATTTTGATCGCTTGCTTTCCTCTTTCTAGGATTTCGATCTTTGGAACCTAATGGCCTGCCACGCTTCAGGCGTGCATTCGACTCATTGGATATGACACTAGATGATTGTCCAACAGGGACATCAATACGGATTGGAACATTCTCTACGGGGATGTGGGATTTTGTTATCCTTTTCAAGTCCGTAAATGCGTCAGGCATTTGATTTGCTATTCTTTGCAAATGGGTAATCTTTTGCACCTCTTTTTCACAAATAGAGGTATGTGGATCAAGATGAGATAATGATGCATTCTTCCACAAAATTTCCCGTTTGGTTTCACCAACTTCTCCCCCTAATTTTGGGAAAAGTGTCTCATCAAATTGACAGTCTGCAAATCGTGCAGTGAACAAATCCCCTGTCAATGTTTCGAGGTAGCGAATAATGGAGGGCGATTCAAACCCAACATATATTCCTAACCTTCTTTGCGGACCCATTTTGGTGCGGTATGGCGGTGCTATAGGCACATATACTGCGCATCCAAAGATTCTTAAATGGGATATATTGGGTTCATGACCCAAAACCAATTGCAACGGGGAATATTTGTGATAATTCGTCGGTCTGAGACGAATTAGCATTGCTGTATGCAAAATGGCGTGACCCCATACCGAAGTGGGCAGCCTTGTTTTCATGAGTAATGGTCTTGCAATCAACTGCAGGCGTTTAATTAAAGATTCTGTAAGACCGTTTTGAGTGTGAACATGAGCTACAGAATGTTCCACTTTTATCCCAATTGATAAGCAATAATCATTAAATGCTTGGGATGAAAACTCAGCAGCATTATCCAGTCTAATAGACTTGATTGGATTATCAGGAAATTGTGCTCGTAGTCGAATTATTTGTGCCATTAGTTTTGCAAACGCAAGGTTGCGTGATGACAACAGGCACACATGAGACCATCTACAGGATGCGTCTATTAAGACCATAAAATATCTAAAGGACCCACTAGGTGGGTGAATAGGTCCACAAATGTCCCCTTGTATACGTTCCAAAAACGTAGGTGACTCAGGCCCAACCTTTGTTGGTGATGGTCTAATAATTAACTTGCCTTGATAACAAGAAGTGCAAGAAAATTCATTATTTAAAAGAATCTTGAAATTCTTTAACGGATGCCCATATGAGCTTTCTATAATCCATCTCATCATGCTTGATCCACGGTGTCCCAATCGATCATGCCAAAGTACAAAAGTATTGGAATCAGTAACCTTTTGGTTTACTGTTGAATGTGCCTCAATTGCACTAATTTTTGTCCAATACAGGCCACAAAATAAAGACGGGAATTTCTCAATAACCCTCTTTTGGCCAGAAACATTCTTTGTAATGATGAGATATTCAAGATTATTCTCATCTATTGTCTCAATATGATAGCCATTCCGGCGTATATCTTTAAAACTCAACAAGTTTCTCTTAGACTTGGAGGAGAACATTGCATTCTCTATGATAAAAATTGTTCCTCTAGGCAGAGTTATAGTTGCTCTTCCGGAGCCTTCAATCAATTTACTACTACCAGAGATTGTAGTAACATCTGCCTTACACATACTTAGTTGAGAGAAATATTTCTTTTCTTTTAGTATCATATGTGTAGTACATGAATCAACTAAACAAATATTTTTACAGTTGGACGTTGATCCAAGCTTGCTTTGTGAGATATCCATATTTGCTTTCCCATGGTTTGACATACAAAAGAAATACACGAACATGAGAATAAACAAATTCAATCCGTTTGTTTCACATTTAAACAATATTTTCAAAATCTGCTGAGATTAGTCGATTAACTTAGTTGATAGTCGACTATCTTGGGAAGCAGTCATTAGGTTAGTCGACTAACTAAATCAGATAGTCGACTATCTTGCCTTGCGGAAAAGTCCAGTTTTAATGCGAAATATTAGTTAGTCGACTAACTAAGTTGATAGTCGACTAACTTAGTAAACAGTCATCAGGTTAGTCGACTAACTAAATCAGATAGTCGACTAACTTAGCTTGCGGAAAAGTCCAGTTTTAATGCGAAATATTAGATAATCGACTAACTGTTAGGTTAATCGATTAACTCTACTGGAAAATAAAAATATCTTTGAAATTTAAGTATATTGAAACATTCTAAAGAACTAATACTAACATTATATCATAAACTAACTAATACGAGCTAATGCTAATGACTATTAGTTTATTCACTAACTAATACAAATAAGTAAAATAAAATCAAACAATTCCATCTTCCTTCATCACAAATCCATCACCGATTAAGTGGTCTATTTTCCCCTCGGGTTGCTCAAAGAAGTCTGCCACATCCAGGTGGGTGATGTCAAAATTGTCGTCAGAGACAAAATTTGTTTCAGGGCCTTTATTCTTTAGATATGCTTGATAAAGATAAACCAAATGTCTTGGTACACGGCAAGCTTTTGACCAGTGCCCTTTTCCACCGCAACGATAACATATAGTTTCTGAACTATTTGCCTTTGGATCCTCATAATCCCGTTTCTGCTTTTGGTGGTTATATCTCTTTGGGGGGTGACAGACATCAGGGAAATTTCTTCCTTGTCTACGTCCACGGCCCTGACCCCGATTACGACCACGACCATGATTAAAGCCATAGCCTTTTCCATGCTTGGCATAATGAGAATACACCTTATCTGCTTCAGGCAATGGTGTAGACCCAGTGGGTCGATTTTCGTGATTTCTCATGAGCAGGTCATTGTTTCGCTCAGCCACAAGGAGAAGAGAAATCAGTTCAGAGTACTTTTTGAAACCTTTCTCTCTGTACTGTTGTTGCAGTACCATATTGGAGGCATGAAACGTTGTAAACGTTTTTTCAAGCATATCATAATCAGAGATATTATCTCCACAGAGTTTCAATTTAGAAGTAATTCTGAACATTGCAGAATTATATTCAGAAACAGACTTAAAGTCTTGGAGCCTCAGATGAGCCCAATCATATCGTGCTTGTGGCAGAGTGACCAACTTCAGGTTGTCATATCTCTCCTTTAAGCCTTTCCACAAGATGAGTGGATCTTTGATTGTGAGATATTCAATTTTCAAACCTTCATCAAGGTGATGGCACAAGAAAATCAAGGCCTTAGCACAGTCTTGGGTGGATGCTTTATCTCTGTCTTTAATGGCGTCTCCAAGACCCATAGCATCTAAGTGGATTTCAGCATCCAACACCCATGTCATATAGTTCTTGCCCGAAATTTCAAGGGCAACGAACTTTCTTTTCATAATATCAGACATAATTAAAATCAAATTAGGAAAAAGGGAAATACCTTAATTTTCTCAAGAGGATTCTTGAGACGGTAGAGTCTCGTGCTGATAACGTGTTATGAAATAATATAAGAACAAGAACAATAATATAAGAACAAGAACAATAGATAGAAAAGTAGAGAGAGGAGTATTCTTATTGATACTTTGGGATGGTTTACAATGGAATAGAACCCTTTATTTACAGGGAGGTGGTGACTTAGCCACCAAGAAGTAAACCCTAGAATCTCTCTAAATATGGACATTCACCTAAAATAGAATATTTTATAACAAGACGAGCATATTCTAATAAGTAATAATTGCATTATATTTTTTCTGCAAATGTGTACCATCGGACGATTGTGCTACCTTAGATGAGAAAATTACATACTTCGATCGAGCGGTAAATTAAAGTGATAAAGGCAAAAAAATATAGATTGAAAAAGACACAAAACTATTCAGCTATAGAACTAACTTAATTTTAACACAAATTATACATGTGTGTGTATATATATATTTCGAATTTATCCACATTTTTTGGATAAAAACTCAATTATATAGTTAACAAAAGAGAGAAAAAAAAAAGAGAAACTAAACTTGAAAATTCTTCAGCTCGATCTCTTATCCATCAAATTTAAAAAATTTATGGACCAAGAGGTGGAATACTTTGCTCATTCCTGAAGTAATTTCCAGGATCAACACTATATTTCACCCGAGCCAATTTCTCAAAATTACTTCCAAAATACATTTCACCCCAACTTTTTGCTTCTGAGTATTTCTCATTCCCATTTAATGTTTTTCCCAAATCCAAATCTCTGCTATTTAGATATGCTGTTCTTGGCTTAGAAACAAACTCTCCCATGTAATCATAAATCCCTTTAATCCAATCCAATTTTATCTGTTCTACAGTTTGGTTTTGTTTAAGCCACATTGCAAAATATTGTATGTTATATAAATAACCCTTTCTATGTGGAAATGGAGTTGCATCCTCTAATATTTCACTCACTTTTCCACCATGAGGTGTGAATATCATTAGTCCAAATCCTGAATTGAAAACATTCCATAACCCTTCTAATTCTTTTCTTGATAGAGGTTTTGTTACATAGTCTGACTTGACTTTATAAAATGTTGGTCTCTTGTCTTTCCTTTCTAACAAATCTTGAATTGTTGATCCATTTCTGTAATGATCTATTCTTATTGTTGTATCAATCCAGCTCATTTCTTCACAATCCTTTGACTTTAATTTCAATTCAGGAAACTTCCTTCTCATTAATCGTCGAAGTTCGCGTCTTGTCCCTAAATATAACGAGTTAAATGTAGCCTCTATCGATGGTTGCCCTAAAGAATTCTTTTTAGGGTTTATATTTATTCTTAGGAAAAGCTCTTTAGGGAATTCATTTACTAACTTTTGCCATTTCCTAACAAGCTTTGTAGCACCTTTTTCTTGAGTTCGAGCTATGTTGAAGAAAGTAACAACTGGTGGAACTTCGACTAATTGTAACTTCCACGATAGAACCACCCCGAAACTAGCTGCACCACCACCTCGAATGGCCCAAAATAGATCTTCGCCCATGCCAGTACGATCAAGAATCGTACCATTAACATTGAGTATCGTTGCATCTAGCACGTTATCCGCAGCAAGGCCGTATTTCCTCATCAATGGACCTTGTCCACCACCACTAATATGACCTCCAACACCTACAGAAGGGCAAGTTCCAGCTGGGAAAGCTAGGGTTTTGCTTTTGTTTGCAATGTTGTAGTAAAGTTCCCCTAGTGTCGCTCCAGCTTCCACCCAAGCTGTCTTTCCTTCCACGTCGATATCGATCCTTTTAAGGTTTGATAGGTCAACTAAGCAATAGGGTTTGTAAGAAATGTAAGAAAGACCTTCATAATCATGTCCACCACTTCTAACCCTAGTTTCAAATCCAGAATTTTTGCAACAAATCATGGCTGCTCGCACTTGTTCTTTATTTTCTGGCACGATTACGAAGCAAGGTTTCGGGACATTGGGATTGTTGAACCTAGCGTTATGTATCGAAGATTCGAGTATAGATTGGTAATTTTCTGACCATATAGTATGAACAATGTTGTAAATGTGTGGTTGATTTCCAGATTCAAGGGAGAGGCAGCTATAGAAATTGGCATTGGCATCATCAAGTTTACGATGATGTATAGACCTGACTAAGAAAGGAAGAAAAAATAGGGTAAAAAATATTGAACCAAAAGTAACCATTTCTGGTCACTTTAGTTTGTTACGTTTGATGATTCACGAAATAGAAATTTGTTCCTCGTTTCCAATTTAAATACTAGAAATTTGTTTGTTCAGATTGTGTAACTGATAATTAAGTTGCCTTAGGGAAAAATTATTACTTTCATTGAACCTAACACGACTACCATTTATAACCTTCTTAATTAAAACAAAAAATTAATGCTGGTCTTGTTAATTTGCTTATTTGTTGGTTTTGTTTTGGGTAATAAAAAGAATCTTTAATTCCGTTTTACTTCTATGTGTTGTGTGCATGAATCAATTAAATATTAGCTTGTTAAAGGACGACATACCATTGACGTTTTATCATGTATTTTAATATTTATTCTTTTGTACTATATATTGAATATATAGATTCATTGAAAACTCTCTCTTTTGGGTTTATTAGGTGGAAGAGTCAACCAGAACTTTAATTTTCATATCAATAAAATATGAAACTTATGTTGATTGATAGAGCTAAGAATTTGTTTCTGTTATTTAACATATCATAGCCTGTTTTATGCCATTATATTTTTACTATTAGATAGTATAAAAATATTTTAAAATTTTTAGTATATAAAAATTAAACTCATTAATAAAATGCGTTAGATATTAAGATTGCAGCTGAGAGAAAAGGGTATAATAGGATAATATTCTTATTCATTCTTCATATATGTTTAGCTTTGAAGTCAAATCAATGGCTAAGGGCAACGAAGTAAGGGGTCCTTTGGTTCGTAGATAAATTATGCAATTAATTATACAAGTATTTCTTATGTAGGTATTAATTATGCGTACATTAATTTTACAAAGATTATTATGCGGGATTTAATTCTTTTTTAACGTTCGATTTGTTGTATTAAAAATGGGTATATATTATATAATTAGAGATATATAAATTTTTGTTTTAATTTATAGATTTTCTTTACTATTATAACCTTTAACCTTCGTTAGCTTTGTATATTTCACGTATATATTGATAGAAATACTAGAGAACCAACAACATTTTCTAGTAGTTTATTATTGTAAATATCATCTATAATTGAAAAGCAGCATTCTCCCAATTGAGTTCTTTGGTTTCTTAAGAAAAGAAATCTAATCTCCTCTCTTTCTCTCTCATCTCCTCTCCTTTCTCTCTCCTTTCTTTCCCCTTTCTCTCTCCCGGATCTCTCTCTTCCTTTCCCTTTCGTCTAACCCTAGCAACAGATATTCCGGCGACCGGCGACCCACCGGCGCAAGCTAGTATCTCTTCTGCTTTTCCACCCCAGCCACACCACCCTCCCCTGTGTTTCCCCCTTTCTTCAAACCCTGCTTTGGCGTACCTCTAGTTCTGGGGTAGGTACTGTTTTCCGATGACTTTTTCGATGACATCCCCCCTTTTTTCTTGGCCTCGGGATTTGCTGTATGTATGCAGGTAGCACTTTTGGTGGCTGCTTGGCGACGGGTGGGAGGTGCACGAACAAGCATAGCGGAGCAGGCCATTTGACAGTCACAAAGGACGTCGGGTTCCAAAGCACCCAGGTTATATTTGCGGGAATTGCTGTAGCTGACCAGACAAACGCGAGGCATACGGGCGAGTTGAGCGGAGCATCTATCGGTGTGTAATGAAAATCATGAGAAGTGCTTGATAATTCATATGCTTTGGTGTAATTTTTTGTACCAATCGAAGTCATGTTATCACGATATACTTCCAGGTTCCGTCCATCGGGAGTTGGTACCTTCCATTTTCTTGTCTCTTTCTCTATGTTATATAATTTGTGGCTATCTAGTTAGAGCATCATTTTAAGCGTATTCTTCGTATTTGTAGTATACTTGTAGTTGCAACCGGCTATTGTCTAGTTTGGGTCCGGGTTAGTGTCTTCCGAAGTTTATAGTAGGTATTGTGGCCGTGGTGTGTGATTGTAGAGTAAGGTGATGTCCTCGATGGGTGCCGTAGGTGAGAAGTGGGGTGGGGAGGGGAGGGGGTTAGGGGCTGGGACGAGAGGAAAGGAGGGTAGGGGGAAAGATGGAGGTTGTACATTGAGGATCGGGTCGTGGAACATAGGCACACTGACGGATATGTCTATTGATTTATCCAACATTCTCCAGAAGAGAAAGGTTAATAGAGCTTGTGTCCAGGAGACTAGGTGGGCGGGTCGAAGGCGAGGAATGCGGAAGGATATAAGTTGTGGTACTCTGGAGACGTGAGTGGTAAGAATGAAGTGGGTATCTTGGTGGATAGGGATGTTAGAGAGTCTATGGTTGAGGCTAGGCAAGTGAATGATAGGCTAATATTTGTTAAGTTGGTGATAGGTAAGTGCACCCTCAATGTAGTTAGCATTTACGCACTGCAAGCGGGCTTGGATGAGGAGGTTAAGAGGCACTTTTAGGAGGGCTTGGATGAGATTGTGCGTAGTATTCCACCTACTGAAAGGTTATTTGTTGGAGGGGATTTTAATGGCCATATCGGGGCGGCTGCTGGTAGTTATGGCGAGGTGCATGGTGGCTTTTGCCTTGGGGATAGGAACGGAGGAGGTACGTCGCTGTAGACTTCGCTAAGGCTTTCAAGCTGGTGATTACGAACTCAACTTTTCCGAAGAGGGAGGAGCATCTGGTTACTTTTCAAAGTTTGGCGGCGAAGACTCAGATCGATTACCTCCTCCTCAGAAAGTGTGATAGAGGGTTATTCAAGGATTGCAAGGTTATCCCGGGAGAGACCCTCTCGAATCAGCATAGGCTCTTAGTGATGGACATTGGCATTATGATAAAGAGGAAGAAGAGGTATGCTCGTGGCCGACCGAGGATTAGATTGGGAGCTTTGACCAAGGATAAAGCCCAGGAATTAGAGGGGCGGTTATCGGCTATGAGAGCTTGGAGGAGTAGTGGGGACGTGAGCACTATGTGGTCAACTACGGCGAATTATGTGAGGAAGGTAGCGATAGAGGTGCTAGGTGTAGCGAAGGATTTTTTTGGCAGGCACCAAGTAGACTAGTGGTGGAATGACATAGTCCAAGGTAATGTGGAGGCGAAGAAGGTAGCGAATGCGAAGTTGGAAGGGATCTAGAGCGAGGAAGAGAGGAGAGCGAATAGAGAGAGTTACAAAGTGGATAGGAAGGAGGCGAAAATGACGGTCACGGAGGCTAAGAATGCAGCGTTTAGCCGTCTATACGAGGAATTAGGGGATAAAGGAGGGGGACAAGAAGTTGTTTCGGCTGGCTAAATCGAGGGAGAGGAAGGCCCGAGATTTGGACCAAGTGAGGTGCGCCAAAGATAAGGATGGTAGAGTTTTGATAGGAGATCCCCAGATTAAGCATATATAGCAGACATACTTCTATGGTCTTCTAAAGGAGGAGGGGGACCGGGATATAGCGCTCGAGAACTTGGGGCATTCACAGAGTCTCCGAGATTTTAGGTATTGCAGGCGCATTATGGTTGACGAGGTCGTTGGGGCTCTGCGTAAGATGAGTAGGGGTAGAGCGACCGGGCTAGATGACATTCCGATTGAGTTTTGGAAGTATGTGGGTAGAGCTGGATTGAAATGGGTGACTGGGTTGTTCAATGTTATTTTTAGGACAAAAAAGATGCCGGAGGAATGGTGGACAAGTACAGTAGTACCGTTGTACAAGAATAAAGATGATATCTAGTGTTGTAACAATTATAGGGGTATCAAGTTACTTAGCCATACCATGAAACTGGGAGAGGCTGGTGGAGGGGAGGTGAGGAAGACGACGTCTATATTTGACAATCAGTTTGGGTTCATGCTGGGACACTCCACCACAAAAGCTATACATCTTATTAGGACGTTGCTGGAACAATATAATGGATAAGAAGAAGGATCTGCAAAAGGTATTTATTGACTTGGAGAAAGCGTATGACAAGGTTCCTATGGAGGTGCTCTAGAGATGACTTGAAGAGAAGGGCGTGCCGGTAGCCTACATAAGGGCAATCAATAACATGTATGATGGAGCTAAGACTAAGATTAGAACTGCGGGAAGCGACTCGGAGCATTTCCCGGTTGTTATGGGATTACACCCAGACTCTTCTCTTAGCCCATTCTTATTTGTCTTGGTGATGGCCATATTCAGGTGGGGGTGCCGTGGTGCATGCTGTTTGCTGATGACATTGATCTAATTGACGAGATGAGGGTAGGTGTTAACAAGATATTGGAGGTTTGGAGACAGATTCTCGAGTCTAAGGGTTTCAAATTGAGCAGGTCTAAGACAGAGTATATGAAATGCAAGTTTAGCACTAAGTTGAGGGATGGAGGCGGGGACGTGCGGCTTAGGTCACAGGTCGTCCCCAAGAGAGATAGCTTCAAGTACATTGGGTCGGTGATTCAGGGGGACGGAGAGATCGACGAGGACGTCCCTCACTGCATATGGGCGGGATGGATGAAATGGAGGCTTGCTTTTGGAGTCTTGTGTGATAAAAAATTTCCACCGATACCCAAAGGTAAGTTTTATAGAGCTGTGATTAAACCGGCTATGTTGTATGGGGCAGAGTGTTGGCCCGTTAAGAACTCCCATATCCACAGGTTGAAAGTATCAGAGATGTAGATGCAGAGGGGGATGTGCGGGCACACTAGGATAGACAAGATCAGGAATGAATATATTTGGAGGAAGGTGGGCGTCACCCCTGTAGATGACAAGATGCGGGAAGCAAGGCTTAGATGGTTTAGGCACGTGCAGAGAAGAAGCATCGATGCTCCGGTGAGGAGGTGCGAGCGGTTGGCCGTGATGGGTATGAGAAGAGGTAGAGAGAGACCTAAGAAGTATTTGGGAGAGGTGATCAGCAAGGACATGGTACGTCTGCAGCTTTCCGAGGACATAGACCTTGATAAGAAGGCATGGAGGACAAGCATTAGATTTGTAGGATAGGGGTAGTGGTGCTTCCCTTTCTGCATACCGGGGGTGAGGCGAGGTTGGATTAGGGTTGATCTTAGATGGCTTGTAGTTTATGTTGAACCCGCACTATTCTTACTATTTATCTTAGATGTCTTAGACTTTGGTTACTATTATTGCATGTCATTCATCTTTTGATTTTTTTATGCTTCTGTTACTATAATGGTTTTACTGGAGTCACCGATTGAATCCCGAACCGAGGAAAATATTGACTTTGTAAATAGTTCGCGAACCAGAAATCCGAGTAAAGAATTCTGTTAATCCGGGAGAAGGTGTTAGGCACTCCCGCGTTCCGTGGTTCTAGCATGGTCGCTTAACTGTTGTATTTAATTTTATCTAACTTTAATACATGCTAGCTTATGTGCCTTTTATTTGTAAACCGCTTTTGTCATTATTTTTTAAAATGAATTGCAATGTCGTGAAAACGCATTTCGAACCACGTCGCAATCAATGCACCCGTGGTTATAATAACATTTCGACTTCGTCGAGATTTGGATTTGGGTCGCATCAATGCGCACCCGAGTTTGAGAAATTAATTTAATTAAATCGTTCCTAAAGATTCTAACGTAATATTATTTGGGGAAAGCTGCGAAATTCGCTAAATGACCCTCCCAAATTCTAAGTATTTTAATATAACATTTATTGAGAGCCCCCCGATTTTGTATTTTATAGGCTCGTCTCATTTTATTTTAAAAGGGCAAGCCTAAAAGCAATTATGATTCTCTATTTATTTTTTGTCTCTAAAAAAACATAAGAAAGGTCCTAAATAGTGAATACGTGTGAGCGATCCAAAATACCGTGATTCACGTTCAATCCAATTGAACCAAAAGTAGGGGTGTTCATCGGGCGGATTGGGCGGTTTTTTCTCTTAACGGTTTGGCTTAATGGTTATCGGCTTTTAAATATATTAATCCGTTAGCCACCCGATAAGATATCGGGCGGATTGGTATCGGGTTAGCTCTTATAGGGCGGTTATTGGGCGGCTTATCGGCCTAACATACATGTTTACTAGAATTTGATAGATCTCTTCGGGCAATTATAGATCAAACACCTATTCCAGTATACCTTCATATGAGCTAGCTTGTTAATGTCTTTTCAGGACATTCATTTTATCCCTGAGGTAGTATAGCTTTGCCCTCCTCACTTTTTTCTTGTCCAGCACCTTCATCTCCTTTATGTTGGGAGAATACATGCAAATCAACTAGATTTCGAGATAAAAATGCTTAGAAGTAGAAATAAACTTTTGTTAATCATTTTAAAAGGTTTTAGTTTTTTTATATTTAATATATATAAATAAAAATAAATTTTATATATATATATATATATATATATATATATATATATATATATATATATATATATATATATATATATATATATATATATATATATATATATATATATATAATATTTATAATATTTATAATATTTATATTCTTAACGGGTTAACGGATTAACCCTTAAGAAAATTGAATAATCCATCCCCAAACCGATAAGCCGTTAATAAAAAAAATTCAATCCGTTCCCCGTCCGTTAAGCCGTTACCAATAAGCCGTTAAGCTTCGGTTTGGATCGGTTTTCGGTTTCGGATCGATTTTGAATACCCCTAACCAAAAGCACATCGAGTAGAGCTGGCCATTTCAAAAATGGGTGCCAAAGCAGCCCGGGTTTTGTTTACAAAGGAACGGACCAACTGGGCCTATGTCAGGCCAATTTCCGCTTCTACCTTGGGGCTGGTCCACGCTTCTAGACCAAATGCACATTCAACAATCGAAAACTTATAAACTTCAATTGATATATCTAACACAAGTTCAATTATGTAATGCAATATGGAAACAACATCAATTATCTCAAGCCATGCTTATCTCGTTATTTTGAATTCCAATTTCGTGACCCAATTGTTTTGCTTACTTGCTTCTTGATAAAATTTCAGATGATACTAAAGTGAAAAACACAAACAATGATTTTATTAACACATAACACTAATTATTAACCCTGGTTAACATTACTCAGTTGATGCTCAAGTGGTTCCTAATTCTAGAAATGAGCTACTGAAATTGAGCAAGGTTTATAGACTGATTTCGATTCCCTTTTAATTGCTATCATATAAAGATCGCAGTCCTTGAATTTACTTCCTGCTTTAGCTGTCCGTATAGTTTCACTAATTAAAGTACACCAAAATAGGATTACACTAACTAGAGCTCTGAAGTTATGAAAATTCAACATGGAATTCGATAATAAGCATCCCTTCATTCCACATTCAAAATCTAAAAATGTCACGACCCAAACCCGGTCGTGATGACACCCAACCTTAAAGCTAGGTAAGTCTGACCATCAATCGCTTTCCAGTTAACACTAAATCTCCAAAAGCCGACAATTTAAGAATATTATAATAATTTTATAACAACAATCCAAAAATATAAATGGAGTAATATGGATAATCACGGAAAATTGGTAAACACACCCAAAAGATCTGGGGTCACGAGTCTAGAGCGCTTCTAAATAAAACTGGATAAGAATATCTGGATGAGAATATAAAAAATCTGAAAAAGTATATAATAATAATAAACTGGAATATGAAGAGCAGCCAGGTTCTGCGAACGTCAAGCAGCTACCTCAACGACTCTGGAAGATGTCTGGAAACTACGAATGTCAACTAAGCCTCCGGTGTACCTGGATCTGCACACAAGGTGCAGGGAGCAGGGGTGAGTACTACTGACTCAGTGAATAATAAACATAGAAAAATGAAAGTAAGAAATCAACGAAATGCCACAAACCAAAGCTAAAATTACAGTCCTATTCTCTAGCTACGAATTATTAGCAAAACAATATCAAAATAGCGATCAAGTATTAGATAAAAATGCAATGCAATGCACATGAATATGCTACTGTGTGCAACCTGAGCCATTCGTATTTATTTATCATCGACGGCGCTCAATGCGGGTGTGTACAGACTCCGGAGGGGCTCCTTCATCCCAATCGCAATATCAGCCAGGTAATAAGGCTGATCAAATAATAAGGGAAATCACAATAGGTGACACTAGCTAGCAAACTATAAGCACAACAGCAAAGGGAGAATTTGGTTGTTATAGGATGCTAATGAGATAGAATGCCTTGTGATGGGGAAGTCTTCTCAGTTTATTCATGTTGCAGTTCACATCAAAAGCATGAATATGATGTTTGAATTCACTGCAGTCTAGGGCTTGCATACAGTGAATGGTAGGAAACCTATAAAGAGACTTGGTAGATATTAACAATAGACAACTAATACCATAGTTAATCATGGGTGATTATAATGCCATAAGATCGGGAGAGGATAGACCAATTGGTAATCCTGTCCAAGATGTGGAGCTGAAAGACTTTAATAGCTGTATAAATGATATTGGTTTGGTTGAAACGAAGAATAAGGGAAGAAATTTCATATAGACAAATGTTTTTAAAGTATATGGTAGAAAAGATATATCACCTAGATACATGTTGAAATTGGATATAGAAAGCCTACGACTCTATTGAATGGAATTACATGGAACAAGTACTGAGGAATATGCAAATTCCAGAGAAGTTTGTGAATTCAATTATGAGATGTGTGAGGACTGTCTCATATTCCATTATCATAAATAGGCAACACTCAATACCTTTCAAAGTTAAAAGGGGGTTGAGACAAGGTGATCCTTTGTCTCCATACTTATTTGTATTGGTTATGGAATATTTTACTAGACTGCTTAAGACATTAAAGAGGAACCCAGACTTTAACTTCCACCCTAGGTGTACCAAGATGAGCATAATTTAACTAAGCTTTGCGAATGATTTTATACTATTCTATCTAGGTGATAGCATATCAGTAAAGCTATTGTATCAATGTTTCCAAGAGTTTTCATAGGCATCAGGATTAGTGTCCAACACTGCAAAAAGATCAATCTATTTTGGAGGAGTCAAAGATGATATCCAGCAGGAAATTCTGCAAATGTTGGGGTTCTCTAAGGGGCTTCTTCCAGTGAGATATCTGGGGGTACCTTTGAGTACTAAAATGATGTCATTACAACAATATCAACCAGTTCTTGAGAAAATGATAGGAAGAATTTAGTCTTGGACTAATAAAGTTTCTATCCTATGTAGGAAGAGTCCAACTTATTAGAAGTGTGTTACTCTCCATCCAAGTGTATTGGCCTCAGATATTCTTATTACCCAAGAAACTAATCCATTTGATTAAAAGTATGTGTATAAAATTCTTATGAACAGGAAGTGTTGAGGCTACAAGGAAAACACCCATAGCCTGCAATATATTATGTTGGCCAAAAGCAACAGGTGGATTGAATTTGATGGAAACATGCTTATGGAATAAAGCTGCTATACGCAAGCTATTGTAGAATCTATGCAAGAAGAAGGACAAATATGGGTGCAATGGGTCCATGTGTACTATAAGAAATATAATCCAGGGTGGGGAGATGAGTCAAAGCAAGCATCTTGGGTGATTTAGAAGATTTTTAAAGCCAAAAAATACTTTAAAGAAGATGGGTATACAGACGAAGATGTCCTTTGACTACAAACAATATTCCCGATCAAAACTATGCATCTGAAGCAAAGAGGACAATTCAACAAATTTCATGGAAAAGACTCATTGTAACAACAGTGGACTACCTAAGTGGATATTCATTATGTTTCTGGCTGCTTATAAGAGACTTCAAACTAGAGACGGGTTGAGAAGATGAGGCTGTGTAGAAGATGATACTTGTCCACTATGCAACACATAAGTGGAGACTACTGATCATCTCTTCTTTACATGTTCATACTCTACAAAAATGTAGACTGCTATGCTGGAATGGCTGAAGATCTATAGACAGGTGATGACATGGGAGCATGAACTGAAATAGGCCGAGCAACACTGTCATGGAAGAAATGCAAATGCTGAAATATACAGAATAATACTAGCTGGGAGCATATATATATATGGCAAGAAAGGAATGCAAGAGTTGTTCAGGCAACACAAAGAAATGCTGAAACAATTACTAGACTACTAGCACATGATCTGCACTACAGAAGGAATGTGAAGCAACGATTGAAGGGAAGGTTACTAGAACTTAATTACTATCCTATTATTCATTGAAATGTGTAGAAAACTGGGAAAAGGCCAAAATTGACCCTATACTATCGAATATTAGTCACGTTTATACCCTTTTCTACTTTCGGTCCAAATATATTCCCGCCGTTAAGAAAGTAGATAAAATCGTCCCTAACCCTAACGATTGTCCATGACTCAACAACTAAAATGACAAGGTGGACTCCATATCACTATTTATTATTCATATGTAATAATAAATAACTAAATCCACCAAAATTTATCTTCTCATTCTAAAATCTTCTAGATTCAAGGTACAAAGATATAACCAATTCTAATTTACATAAAAAGTTGCAGCTTTGAATAGGTTCAACATTCCAATGTCAGATTCTTTGTTCTATTCAGTCCAAAACAGATCAAAAATTTTCAAAACAGTTCTCACCCCGATTGAGAATCGGGTGGGGATGTTATTTTTTTTGTTATTCTATGTCCCTCTTTCTCTTGTTTTTTTTTTAAATTTTGCTTCCATAAAAAATTGTAAGTGGTCTATTTGGAAATTGTATATAAGTGACAAACTGACAATTGCTATAACATTTTTTTAAATATTTTTTCAAGAAATTAACTTTTTTAATTTGAGAAAATGCAGTACCCTTCGTTTATTTTATTTTCGATTTGGCTTTCATGCCCGTCTCTTCAGTTATACTTCATATTTAAAACTCTTTCTTTTCTATCGAAAATTATTTTTTTTAAAATTTTTTTGAATTTGTTCAGACAAAAAGAATGTTCTAGTTTATCCAGAATTATATGTAGTTTCTAGTTAAGGGAAGCCAAATGAAGGTGACAGTAAATAGACCAATATATACTGTAATTGCTTTGTTAGGAAAATTCAATTTTGATCGGTGCATGGGTTATGTGATGTACTCAAGTCATAGTGGTTACATGATCAATATTCCACCTAAAATAATTTAGTGGTTTTAGTTATTTACTATTACAGATGAAAAATAAATAGTGACATGGGATTCACCGTGTCATTTTAGTTGCTGAGTCATAAATAACCATTAGGGTTAGGGATAAGTTTATTTACTTTCTTAACGACGGACATATATTTAGACCAAAAGTAGAAACAGATATAAATATAACTAATTTTAATAGTATAGGGTCAATTTTGACCTTTATCCCTAGAAAGTTTTAGGAGGGATAGAGATACACAAGAAATAACTTAGTTTGGGGCTTATGTCCATAACAAGCTATAGGAAGTAGTTGAGTGTAAAATATTACTTGGTAATAAATAGTTACAAAAAAAATGTGTTTTGTGTCGTTAATCTCACCATTGGCCTAAATTCACGGAGAAAATAATACATTACACTAACATAAGTTGGACATTCGTTCATTCAGAATCTTATTGACGAGATGGCGAAAGATTTTTCTTAAAGCCTCTGTTTCCAATACCAAAGTCTTCATCAATCAAACATTGGACTCGAGGAGGAGAATTGTTACTCAATGATAGAGCTGTTAACTTGCTTCTTAGAAAAGAAACTACCAAATTTGATTCTCCCTAGACAAATTAAATTAAATTGCCCATCCTCCAAAGGACGACGGAAAAGTTCTAAAATACATTAAAAACAGAAAAGCAAAAGACAAATTAAACGAAATTGCATCGTTGGCACTTCTTACCAGAATTAGTTATGAACATTTGGAAGCTTTTGAAAGGTTTGTTCGATTATATAGTGGATTCTCCATTATGTCTATATTAATATTCATACCTTTGCCGAATCTTGACTAATTTAAAGCCTGTGGTTTCATTCTCTAAAGCATCTTTTGCATAAAACAAAATTATGATGCATGCTTTCACATGAACCTTCTCTTCTTTTCATGGTTTTAAATAGTTTATCCAAAAATTAACTTTCTGTTTAGAGGATTAATCATGCAGTCAACAGTGGAGAACAGCATCTTTGCAGTGGGGCTTTGTGTTTGTGTTTTCTACCAATTAATTACTTAAGGGTGAAAATACGAAGAAAAAAAACATAATATCTCATACCGTTATTTTTCTGTGTATAAAGTACTGATAAATGAATAAAAATGCATATTTTTGAGAGATTACATGGTTTTTGAATTGAAATATACTTATTATGTGTTTCTTATGTATGGGAATGAGTTTGGATGATAAATGATCAAAAGATGAATTCGACACAAAAAGAAGAGATGGAAAGAATTGGGAGCTCGTCCACTTTCGTGTGTGGCACAAAAACGGATGGGAAAAAAAGAGAAAAATGGAGACACTACTTTAGGGTTATACAACACCTTTGAAGGAAACAATACATTAGGAACGAGAAAGATTCAACCACGAGTTTTTCCTTTGTTCTTCTTGTTTTTTATTGTTGGTTATGAATTTTAGTATTGTATTTTTGTAATGACCCGACCAATCGTTGTGATCTCTGGCATGTCCTTCGATAGTTTGAGGCCCTGAGTAGCTTTACTTAAGGTATTATGACTTGTACGCATGACCGGAATTGAATTTCGGGAAGTTCGGAGTTGATTTGGAGAGAAAATTCTTATTTCAAAAGCTTTAAGTTGGACGAATTGACCAAGGTTTGATTTTTGAGTAAATGACCACAGAATCATGATTTGAAGGTTCTAACAGGTTTGTATGATGATTTTGGATCTGGGAGTATGTCCGAATCGGGTTATGCATGGCCCGAGAGCGTTTTAGTGCATATTGTGGAAAGTTGGTATTTTGGAAGAATTTCATACATTTCAGTTGAAGTGAATTTAAATATTATCGATGTCCTTTTGGGATTTTGAGTATGAGAATAGATCCGTATGGTGATTTTGGCATTGGGAGCGCGTCCGGAAGTGTAGTTGGGGGTCCATAGGTCATTTCAGGGTCAGTTGGCGAAAGTTAGAAATTTGAAGGTTTTGAGAAGTTTGACCGGGAGTGAACTTTTTGATATCGGGGTCGGATTCCGATTCTGATAGTTGGAGTAGGTTCGTAATGTCGAATATAACTTGTGTGCAAAATTTAAGGCTATCAGACGCGATTTGATAAGTTTCGGCACCGAATGTAGAAGTTTGAAGTTCTAAAGCTCATTAGGATTGAATTGGGGTGTGATTCATGATTTTGATATTGTTTTATGCGATTAGAGGCTTTAATCAGGTCCATGTTATGTTATGGGGTTGGTTTGTGTGATTGGATGGGGTCCCGGGGGCCTCGGGTGTGTTTCGGGGTGGCTTTGGACCAAATTGGAGATGTTGCTGGTTTCTGGTTTCCTTCTTCGCGAACAGGAAGGAAGTCACGCGTTCGCGAAGAGGAATTTGTAGGGCTGCTGGGTTTGGCCTTCGCGAATGCGAGCCAATAGACGCGAATGTGAGGCAAGGGCTGGACAAGACTTCTTAAAAACAGCAATGGCGACGCAAACGCAAAGAGAAAAGTGGGAGCTAGGTCTAAGACCGTTTGTCCTACATGAACACAAAGATGGGAACTCGAACGCGAAGGGGCAAGGAAACTGGCCTACACAAACGCGATTAGAAGATCGCGAACACGAAAGGAGATTTCTGGGTGTGAGGTTGTTGAGATTCATGAATGCGAGGGTTGTGCCGCATTCGCGAAGAAGGGTCGAACTAGCAGTGAGTTGTTATAAAACGAGATTTTGGCAATTTTCACTTCATTTCCTCCATGTGAGGCGGTCTTGGAGTGATTTTGGAGCTCCATCTTCATATCTATGTCAAGGTATGTGATTCCCACCTATTGCAAGTCAAATACTTGGATTATATATTGATTTAGATATGAAAATTTGTAGAAATTTGAAATTTTGAAGAAAAATCTAAAAATTGGTATTTTTAGATTTTGAAAACAAAATTGGACATGGAATTAATATTAAACTATATATTTAAGTTTGTAGTGTTACGGGCAAAGTTTATCTTAAAAAAATTTTTGGAATCCAGGCTTGTGGGCCCGAATGTTGATTTATCGACTTTTCGCGCAGAGTTGGGAATTTGTCTAAATTTATTTATTGTGAGTATTAGAATATATTTTTATGGGTTTGCACGTTGTTTGACTAGTTTTGGAGCAACGAGCATCAATTTTAGTCGGCTATGGATCTTCTGAGTGAGGTAAGTCTCTTGTCTAACCATGTGAGGGAAAAATTACCCCTAGGTATTGTAAATTGATGCATGCTATTTATTGTGGGGGCTACATATGCGTAAGGAACCGAGAGCCTGTACGTAACTTCACGAGTTCATGATTAGTTACTGAATAATTGTACTCCTCTTACAACATGTTTCTGTGATATATATGTTTCATTGTAAGGTTTTTGTTAAAGAAATTATAACTCATACGTTTATTCGTGAGTGGGGTCAAGGACCTGTCATTCTTATTGTAATGAGATCGGGCCGTTCGTCTCGGCAGCATATGTACTTCACATCTTATTGGATGGGGCGGTTCGCCTAGGCACGATTTATGTACAATACTCTCATGGGAGCAGGCCGTTCGCCTCGATAGTTTAATGAATGCATCTATAGAGCGTGCTGTTCGACCTCGGCAGTGCATAGTTTGAATATTTATGTTGGATGGGGCCATACGCCTCAGCAATTCTATAAAATATCCACATGGAAATCATGCGTAATACTTGGCAAGAAACCAGTGTATCTGTGAGTTTTCCTGATTAATTATGACAACATATCTGATGAGGTCCACTATATCTATATATATATGCTCCGGTTAAGGAGGAAATTGCTAGTGGAGAGCTTGAGTTTATTCCAAAGTGAAGGATTGTACCACGTATTTATACTCGTTTATTTGATTTGTTTTTTATGCCTCATATATGCTTGTCATTTCTACACCTGATATTATGGGATATTAAATGTCGATGTTGACTCCTCGTCACTACTCCCCCGGGGTTAGTCTAGATACTTATTAGGTACACGTTGATATATGTACTCATACTACACTTACTACACATTTGTTTTTGCTGGTACATTTGTGTCTAGTGCCCTTGTGGGCGTAAAGGTGTTATTTGCGGGGACTTAGGTGAGTATATTTTCCTGTCTAAGTTATAATCTTGACAGATGGTATATTTTATTTTACTTCCTAGTGATTCTCATGCAGTTGTTACACCTAGTTTTGGGATTACTTATGGGTTGTTCGACATTGTGGTTGTAAGAAAATATTATCATTTACTCTGTGAATTTTATCAATTATCATTTAACTGAAGGAAATGATAATTTCAAAAACAAAAAAAAGAGTAATTAAGTTAATAAATTCTCATTTGACAACAATGTTAGGCACCCTCACGACCTTTAATAGATTTTGGATCGTGACAACATGGTATTAGAGCACTAGGTTTATGTAGGTCTCACTAGTCATAATTAAGTCTAGTAGAGTCTTGCGGATCGATACAAAGACATCTGTACTTATTTTCGAGAGGCTACATGGCTATTAGGATCACTTCCCTCCTTGATTTCCTCATCGTACGATTTGATATCCCTTGGGGATTATACCTTTATTTCTTTCCTATTAAATTTTATGTGACGTGAAGAGCTTGCTATCAATTGGGAATCGAGGAATCGTGATGGTACTATAGATGTGGTGCAAGATGTTTCTCCCTGCGTATTTGATTGGGCTATTGTCTTTTCCTTGCGGAAGGTTGTTCTATCGTTTCATCTCAATATTAGTTTTACCTAAGGTTTTGAGATTTGGCATTGATTGTTATGACGATTCGTACATTACTATCACACAGTATTTGTGTAGTAGTAGGATGCTTTCCTATGTGTCGAAGAGGTGAATAACTCGAAAGGAGGTTTTACTCAGTGCATGATTTAGAGATTCAGTAGTTTATTTCCCGCAGAGGAAAGGCAATCTGACTAAGAATGTCCAGGTTTGGGTTGATGGAGTAATGAGACTTGGTAGTTTTGACTGCGGTGGAATCTCTACCTGTGATGTGGCATTGTTGTCCTTGTTGAATGTGTGAAGTTCACCAGTGCTATGGTCTTTCTCAATTTGCCTTTTGGGCAGGGTATTGTGAAACAGTGCTAGAGATCACGGGGTGCAGTGGTTCAGGATCGAAGGGGTATTTCTTATGTTGGTGACTATATGTATGATCTTCGTGGACACTTAGAGTTGGTGGTAATCTATTAGTTCAAGTCCTATAGAGATGGATTCAGTTGTGAGGCAATGGTTGGGCAGCGAAGAATGAGGAAGGACATGGCAGGATATGTCTCGCGGTGGTTGAATTACTCACAGGTCAAGTATGAAAAGAAGAGGTTGAGGAGTTACTTAAAGAAGAAGGTTAGCCAAAATGGGAGAGTGGCATGTGACTACTATATTGAGGAAGATTGGATACAACAGTAAAGAGTTTGCTTAATATGAAGAGGAATGCAACATGACTTTGTATTGGAATGTATTGTCACACTTTTAGCGATGTCAATGCGGGAGAGAATGGACTTGTACAACTAGTGAATGAGAACGAGCTCAGGATAGTTTACAAATATCGTAGTAATTTTACCTAGTGCATCATCTTTGGGTGATGTCGGCATGGAATTTCTACACGTGGGTTATCTCCTATGAATAGGTTAGCGGTCGCATGGTGTTGACGAATCTCCTACGAAGAATTCTATTGGATATCTAGTAAGAGGTCGCGTTAAGTGTTCATGAAATGTTAACGAAAGGATTTCGAGGATTTTAGTGGGTTGATTTTGCAAGATCATGTCAATGGGGGATAAAGAATCTTGGTGGGCTCCAGAGTTATGCAATTGTAGCTTCAAGATAAGTGGGAGATCCCCACCATCTACAAATTGATTGAGTGGTTGTCTACTTGTGAGGTTCACGGTTATCGGTGCATTAGTGGGTTATTACAAATAAGGAAAGAATCATCAGAGGTGATTTGAGCAAAGGACTTGAGGAATGTGTGCTATAATTGGCCTTATAAATTAATGTTTAGGCTTTGTGAACACTCAAAGTATATGACTCGTGTAGATGTGAAGTAAAATGAAAGTGATCCGGTGGGCTGCTTCTTTGAGAGAGTGCATGTGCTAGGAAGGCCGTGGAGTTGGTTATATTCGGACTAAGCCAGAGTGGGTTACTCTCAACAACGGTCCTAGTAAGTTCAAAAGTTAAAGTGCACTGCCTTAGGATTTCGAGTCTGCAGTATGGTTAAGTATCGAGCTTTTGCAGCGGATTATGAAAAATGGCTTAGAATGTTCTATCTTATTTTCGATCTGTGGTGTAGCATTGGGGAATGGAAGAAAATAACTTCTAATTTATAGAGAAATTATCAGAATGGGTGTACTAGTTGAAGATGCGAATATGCGCACAAGGAGGGTACGAGATGAACCGTGGGTTTTCAGACAACATGGTCTCGTGAAATGAGGTCAGTCAGGATGAGTGTGGATTTTGGTTTGTTATGTTCTGAATGGAGCTATCATTATTTCCTAAGGCAAGTCCAGGGTAAATTAGAAGAAGTTGGATCGGTTAGCAACCGTTGTATTGACATGATTGTGGCGGTGATCAGTTCCTTCAGCGTGCTTAGTTATATATGTGATTTGTGGCGGAACGTGTGAGGCTTGACAGCCACCATAATTTTATTGATTGGGGAGGTATTTGGTCCTATGGACTAGGTTGAGTAAATGGAGTCTGGATGAGTCATAGCGGTTTAGATCGTGACATGAGGTTGTAACTCAAATGATTGAGAATTCTATTGCATGATGCATTGGTTCTTATAAGGTGAGCTAAGTAAAATGTTACTAGATGATAAAGTGTTTATTCTACTAGTGGTTCAGGAATTATTGTGAAAATCTTCTACTGTCGCGTATTGACATGTTTGATGTAGTGAGCGGTGTTGGAATTAGAAGTTAAGGATTATGGTTGCCGTTTGGTGTTGGCAAGAATATCACGAGCTCGGATGAGTAGAAAAGGATTTAGAGGTTTAAAGTAAGATGGTATTGTCTTCAGCGTCACCTAAGATTGGTGCCATGTGTAAGAGGCTTTGTGTATTGATTTTTGGATCCTTGATTCGCTTTACAACATTAGTATGGCCGGTGGTATGAATGTGCAGACTTGTTACCTAGTGCGGAAAGTCGTGGGAACGTATTCCATGGGAAGATTGTATAAGTGTGACCTTTTGTCACTTAATTGATCAGTGATTGAGACCAAGTATGGAGATTGTGGTACTATCTCTAATTTGAGAAGTTATGCCAGCAGAGCGGTAAATTCATTTGGTTGAAACCTGTGGAAGTTTGTCCCGTATTTGACGGCTGTTCTTGTGTGTCATGGGAAAATGGGTTACTGTGGATCCTTGGAAGGTTATTAGCCCAATGCAATACGGTCAGAATAGGCTTGAGGTCTGTGGATGGATCTAAGTGTGAGTGTGGGATCTATATCAAGCCGAATGTGTTCATTTAAACTCAGCATTGCTTACGGAGGAGTCTTTGGGCATGGATGTTAATCCTGTCGTCATCTACTTCATGTAATCTATATTATGCTAGGTGCGTCATGAGGTAGTTTGATTATTCACACTTGTATTGAGATTCTGTGTCATTTTTGGTGCTTTGTGGGTAGTTTGGCTCTCGAAATACAGGTCATTTATCCAACTTTAATTGTACTTGAGTTTTGTAGCTTATGGCACTATGCGTCTCCCTTGGAATTGCGTTATGCACTTCGCATGCTTATGGTTGATATTCGGATATTTCACAGGTATGAGCATTTTAGCTCGGTAAGTATTTCCTCATAGATTATTATGTGTGGATCGGATGGCATGCGGCCACTTGTATGTTTTTTGGATTGGGTGGCATCTCCACAGGTAACATGGTTGGATCGGCTTGCACGCCGTAACGGTATCATGTGTGGATCCGGTTACACGCCACAATAATGTGATGTTGAGTAAAATTCCCCTATCTATTATTGTGTATTTTGTTTCTTAGTTTCTAAGGAAGGTTCATAACTTCCCTTCGGTTGTTTAATTAATTAGGTGGGTTGAGTAGTTCTTTCTAGGGTTCGTTTCCTTATGTATCACATTCAAGTTGTTGCTTGTTAGCACATAGTGGCATCATATGAGACTTTTGGTAGTGTTTGAGGTGGCTTATTGCTTGAGAAACTTATACTAGGTGAGACGAGATTTTTGGACCTGGGATCAGTGCGATCAAATATGTATGAAGCGTATTAAAAATCAAATATCGATATTCGGCCCAGAATGAGGTAATGGTTCTTGTTGGGAGAATAAACTCCATGAATTGTGATTCGGCAGGGGTTATTATTTTCTATGCATCTCTTCTGTCATGGAAATATTGCGAGAGAACATGATTTATATACGTCATAAGGTTGTGTTATGGGCATTAGATTCATGAGATTCCAGCTATAGTTATCAGAGAATGTCATTATGGTCATTTCAATTATGCTGTGCATGGTGTGAATTCAGTAAGAGTATAAAATCATGTACTGGTACATCGTGTTATACAGTGTATCCGTATGTTGTAAATAGGTCTGGTAGAGAATTTTGGGTGTTGGAATTTGACTTTAAGGCTTACTTGCCGAAATAAAGGGGAAAATATTCAGCTTGGCTCGAGCTAAGGTTCTCCACTGGGTTGTGGTAGCACGGGTAGGTGCAAGATCCAGAGCAGTTCCTAGCACGTTCGAGAATGAATGTATGTTTAAGTGGGAGAAAATGTAACAACTCGACCAGTCATTTTGAGCTCTAGCATGTTGTTCGGCAGTTTGAGGCCCTGAGAAGTTTCACTTAAGGTGATATGACTTGTATGTGTGGTCAGAATTGAATTTCGGGAAGTTCAAAGTTGCTTTGGAGAGAAAATTCTCATTTCAAAATCTTTAGGTTAGAAGAATTGACCAGAGTTTTATTTTTTAGTAAACGACCTTGGAATTGTGATTCGAAGGTTCCAACATGTTCATATGATGATTTTTGACTTGGGCATATGACCGGATCGGGTTTTGGATGACCCGAGAGTGTTTTGAGTTTTGACCCCCTATTGTGGAAAGTTGGTACGTTTAAAGAATTTCATAAATTTGGGTTGAAGTGCATTTCAATGTTATCGATGTTTATATGAGACTCCAAGTATGAGAATTGCTTCGTATGGTGAATATGGTATTGGGAGCAGGCCCCGAAGTGGATTTGGAGGTCCATAGGTCATTTCGGGGTCATTTGGCGAATGTTAGAAATTTAAAGGTTTTTGAGAAGTTTGACCGGGAGTGTACTTTTTTATATCAGGGTTAGATTTCGATTCTGGATGTTAGAATAGGTCCATAATGTTTCATGTGACTTGTGTAAATAATTTGAGGTCAATCGGACGTGATTTGATAGGTTTCAGCATCGAATGTAGAAGTTTGGAGTTCTAAAGTTCATTCAGCTTGAATTGGGGTGTGATTCATGATTTAGATGTTGTTTTATGCGATTTGAGGCTTTGAGCAGGTCTGTGTTATGTTTTGGGACTGGTTTGTGTGATTGGTCGAGGTCCCGGGGGCCTCGGGTGTGTTTTGGGATGGCTTCGGACCAAATTGGAGTTGTTTTGGACTACTGTTTCTAGTGTGTGGTTTGCTTCTTCGTGAACGCTATGTCCCGCGTTCGCGAAAATGAATTTGTAGGGCTGCTGGGTTTGGCCTTCACGAACGCGAGCTAGTGGACACGAACGCGAGGGAAAGGCTAGACAAGCCTTCATGAATGCGAAGAAGAAATGGGGGAGCGGGGCCTAAGGCCCTTTGGCCTACACAAACGCAAAGATGGGAACTCAAACGTGATGGGGCAAGGCAGATGGCCTTCGCAAACACAATCATAGGGTCGCGAATGCGAAGGGAGATTTCTGGGCGTGTGGTTGTTGAGATTTGCAAATGCGAGGGCTGTGCTGTGTTCACGAAGAAAGGTTAGAGTGGGTAGTGAGTTGTTTTCAAACGAGATTTTGGCCATTTTCACTTTATTTCCTTTATGGGAGCCGGTATTGGAGCAACTTTGGAGCTCCATCTTCATCATCCATGTCAAGGTAAGTGATTCTCACCTATTGCAGGTTAAGTACTTGGATTATATATGGGTTTAGACATGAAAATTTGTAGAAATTTGGAATTTTTAAGAAAAACCTAGAAATTTGTATTTTTGGATTGTGACCATAAACTTTGACTTGGAATTTGGAATAAATTATATATTTGAGTTCGTGGTGTTACGAGGAAAATTTTTCTTCGAAATTTTTTGGAATATGGGCACGTGGGCCCGAGGGTTGATTTATTGACTTGTCGAGCGGAGTAGGGAATTTGATTAAATTTTTTTGCTGTGATTATTATAGTATATTTCTATGGGTTTGCATGTTGTTTGACTAGTTTTGAAGCGAGGGGCATCTGTTTGAAGTGATAGAGTAGTGATGGAGCCAGTTATGGAACTTCAGAGGGAGGTAGATCTCTTGTCTAACCCTGTGAGGAGAAAATTATGCCTAGGTGTTGTAAATTGATGTGTGCTACTTGTTGTGGGGGTTGCATATGTGCGAGGTGATGAGAGCCCGTACGTAGCTACATTCATGTTATTGTCTGGGTAGCCTTAGGTTCACATTTTGCTATAGATGTACTATTTGAGCAGTCTCTCGCCTATTAAATTCCTTTGTTTTACATTACTACTTGAGACTGGACTTGCTATTGTAGAGACTTCACGAGTTCATGATTAGTCACTGAATAATTTTACTCTTCTTACTACATGTTTCTGTGATATATATGTTTCATTGAAAAGTTTTTGTTAAAGGAATTATAACTCACACGTTTATTCATGAGTGGGGTCAAGAACCTGTCAAAGCTTCTTATTCTAATGAGATGGGACCGTTCGCCTCGATAGGATTATGTACTGCACATCTTATGGGATCGGTCCGTTCACCTCGACAAGATTTATGTACCACATTCTCATGGGAGCGGGCTGTTCGTCTCGGTAGTATAATAGATGAATCTTTGGTTCGTGCCATTTGACCCTCAGCAGTGCCGAGTTTAAATATTTATGTTGGATCCGGTCACCTCATCATTTCAATAAAATATCCTCATGGAAATCGTGCATAATACTTGGCAAGAAACCAGTGTATCTGTGAATTTTCCTGATTTGAATTATGACAACATATCTGATGAGGTCCACTATATCTATATATATATTCTCTAGTTAAGGAGGAATAATCTATTGGAGAGCTTGAATTTATTCCAAAGAGGGGGATTGTACCACATATTTATACTCGTTTATTTCGTTTATTGTTTTGCCTCATATCTATTTATTATTTCTGTACCTATTATTATTTGACCACTAGTACATATCGATGTCAACCCCTAGTCACTAAATACTTACTTGGTACACATTGATTTACTTATCCATACTACACTTGCTACACTTTTTCTTATGCAGGTACATATATATCTAGTGGCTTTGTGGACGCAAAAGTGTGTTTTTTTGCGGGTAGTTAGGTGAGCTGCATTCCAGGTTACGCTCCGCAGCAAACAGAGTCTCCTTCAGAGTTACTTTTCTCGTCTAATTTATATTCCGGATAAATGCTGTATTTTATTTTACTTCTTAGTAATGCTCATGCACTTGATACCTGGTTTTGGGGCTATTTATGAGTTGTTCAGTATTATGGTTGCAAGAAAATATTATCATTTACTCTGTGAATTTTATCACTTATCATTTAACTTAAGGAAATTATGATTTTAAAAGTACAAAAAAGAGAGTAACTAAGTTAATAAATTGTCGTTTGCTTGCCTGACAACGGTGTTAGTCGCACTCAGGACCTTTAATAGATTTTGGGTCCTAATAATTTTCACATACTACTATGAGTATCTAATTTATTATTTGGGTTTTGATGGAACCTTTTTGAGGATGAATTCTTGTTAAGTTTGAATATAGTTTATCCTTTCAATTTCTTTACTTGTTCAACTACGTGCTTATTTTTGTTGATTCAATGGCCATTAATAGACTATGCCTATTTTATTATGTATTTCTTGGGAACGGGTACATATTTAGGTTGTTGTTGAATAACGTCACTCCTAATGTATATGTGGAATCAATACGGTAGGTTTAAAGGTGGGTTTAGGAATAACAAAGTCTTGATGTGGTCATAATGAGCGGTAAAATTGTGCCAGCTAGCGTAGTATAGTAAATTGTTGTAGTTGCTCGAAAAATAATTATGACACCTAAAGTTCTCACGATCAGTAGAGAATAGTTAGGCAAAATTATAGGAGACGTAGCCCGAAGGATTCTGAAAATTGGGAAAATCATAACTCTAGACCCCCTTAATCTTGTCTCCAATCCTTAGTATCTTTAGTTGTTAATTCACTCCTTTAATTTGTAAGTTAGTTAGTTAGACATAAGAATTTAAATATTCAAACTTTTCTTCTTGGTGATAGTGAACAGTTGTAGCTAAACCTTAGTTCTCTGTGAGACTCGACTCCGGACTTTTAGACCAGATTATATTTGTAGCGACCGCTTATACGTTTTAGGACTAGAGTTGGGCGTGATCAAATTTTCACGCTGGGGACTAACAATGTAGTTTAAGCTATAAATATTTCTTGGTGTCAAGTTTTAGCTTTTATTTTGTTTTTTTTGAGACATGACATCTTGGAATTATGAGAGTTTCTATGTTGGTAATTCTACTTTTGATTCTTCTTATGCATATTGTGGAGGAAACCACCAAGGTCAAAATTATCAAAATGTTTTTAAAGTGCAGCAACTCAATATTATGTGTGGAATGTGTGTGGTAGCCCTGATGATTACTTTCATAGTTGTGTTTATATTTCTTATCTTCCCCCAACCCGTTACTTTGATGGTTCTTCTTTTTCTTGTGAAGTTAATAGGAACAAATAACCCAGGGATGATGAAATGAAAGTGATCAAGGATATGCTAAGGTACCTTTGGAACAAAATGATGAGAAATAACTGCACTTACAAAGGTAATATGCTACTATTCGCAACATGGAGGCACAAGTGAGTCAACTAGTTCAAGCATTTAATACTCATCAAGCCAACATTGTGGATATTTGCCAAGAAGGGCATGAATTAGATACCGAAATTAAGGTTCTAATAGAGGAAGATGTAGCGACCCGACCAGTTTTTTCATGAGTTACTGTTCCATTTCCCCCATTTTTGCTTCTTATTTTTTTTGTATATGTATTATGTGATATCAGGTTGGTCGGTTCGGGTTCGAAGAGGTTTTGGAAAGGAATGAGACACTTAGTCTCTTTTGAGTAAGCTTAGGTTGAAACGTCAACCGGATGTTGACTTATGTGAAAGAGGGCTCAATTGGGAATTTTGATGATTTGGCTAGCTTTAAGAGGTGATTTGGGACTTAGGAGCATGATCAGAGTATGTTTTGGAGGTCCAGAGTAGATTTAGGCTTGAATTTGCGAAATTGGAAATTTGACGTTTTTCGGTTGATAGGTGAGATTTTGATATAGGGGTTGGAATGGAATTTTGGAAGTTGGAGTAGGCTCGTTGAGTCATTTGTGATGCATTTGCAAAGTTTCAGGTAATTTGGACGAGGTTTGATTGACTTTTTGATCCAAATCGGAATTTGGAAGTTTTCGGAATCCTTAGGCTTGAATCTGACGTCAATTTGGTATTTTTATGTTATTCTGAGCGTTCTGAAGGTTGGAAAATGTTGGAATAAGGATATGAGATATGTTTTCATGTTTAGTTGAGGTCCCAAGGGCATCGGGTGAGTTTCAGATGGTTGAATAGACCAAATTCATATTGGAAAAGTTGTAGAAAATCTGTCATTGGTGTTGCAGACAATTGGCCTTCGCGTTCACGAGTAGGGTCTCGTGTTCGTGAAGGGGTAGGTGTGAGGAAGAAATTTTGGCCTTCACATTCGTGATGGGTGTCCCGTATTCTCGAAGGGTTTGATGCAGTGTTCATCACGAACGCAATGAGTATCCCGCATTCGTGTAAAGTATATGGGGTAGCTGGGATTCCAGGAGCTTTGTGTTTCGCATTCGCGTAGTAGTAGCCGCGTTCGAGAATGTTTGGTTGGCCGAAGCCTCACGTTCGCGAGGGGTTTTTTGCGTTCGCATAAGAAGATTTTGGTCAAAGAAAATGTTGTTCTTCGCGAACGCGAGGCTGTGACCTCATTTGCGAAGAAGGAATTTAATTCACTGGGCAGAATATTTAAAAGGCCATTTTCGTGATTTTTGGCCATAGTTCACCATTTTTGAGTCGGGTTTGGAGCTTTTTTGAGGGATATTAAAGAGGGAATTCAAGAGAACTTCTTGGAGGTAAGATTTACGGTATTAATACTCGATCCTATTGCGACTTCTGCATATTTATACATGAAATTTGGGGGATTTGAAGCCTAAAATTAGGGAATTAGGGCTTGGAAATTAGAGACCTTAATCTAGGGATTTAAGGGGCCATTTGTGGTCGGATTTTGGTGTTCTTGGTATGTATGAACTCGTGGGAGGATAATGATTCTATTGATGTGACTTTTGTTGAATTTAGAGACGTGGACCCGGAGGTCGGGTTGTTTTAGTATATTTGGTATAGTTTTATTATTTTCGCATGGGCTTTGTTCCCTTAGGATATTCTAACGTTATGATTCTAATTTCGGGTAGATTCAATGCGTGTTGAGGCCGCATGGAGAGGCAAGGGCATCGCGGAGTAGAATTTCTTCTAGTTTGAGGTAAGTAACCATTTTAAATCTGGACCTAAGGGTATGAAATCCCGATATTTTGTATTGTTTTGATAAATGAGGTGACACACATTCTAGGTGACGAGCGTGTGGACGTGCACCGATAGGGATTTGTGACTCGGCTTGTCCTGTAGCGACTATTAAGTTGAGTATTTGATTTGAAATCCTATGATATCCCTTATATTAGAGATTGATACTATATTTTGGGCTGTATGCCATGTTTTGGGCCTTGTGCCGACCTGTTTAGACCCATAGGGTAATTTTTACTACTTTCCTCGCTCTATCTGTTTTGAAAGCATATCCTCAATCATGTTTTACCCGTTTATTGTTTAAATCCAATTTTATCACTCTACTTATCGATATATGAAAACTTTTTGGGATGAGTTCCTGATTTCCACTGATATGCCAGAGTGGCTGTGAGGTTAATGAATGAGAGAGGTTAAGGACCTAACGGTGAGGATTATATATATATATATATCGGATCGGGCTATGCGCCGCAGCAATATGATGCTTGGGCTGTAGGAGCCCCTTCAAAGTCTGTACACCCACAGTGAGCGTAGACGGCTATAAACTATGGATCATTCTACACGCCACAATGGTTATTATGATTCTTACTATTACAAGATATTATTGAGCTGAAGTGCTGAGTGTGAGTACTGTTGATGAGAGCTGAGTCACGAGGACCGAGAGGCTTTCTCAGGAGGCTATAATATGAGTGATACCTTGCCCGAGGGGCCCGTTTATGACATTTTGTTGTTTTCACTCTTCTTTTATACTTAGCCTCTATTGAAAGATGTTGAATAAATGATTTCAAAGTATTTCTTAAGATGTTGACTTTGTGCAATGGATGTTGCCAAGTGAGAACGTGAGCTCTTAAGAAGTGTGTCCTAAAGTGTTCTTAAGAGAGTTTCGGGTACTTACCTTTCCTCCGACGTTGCCAATAACTTGTTCGAGAGGGTGATCTTTGATTGTCCTCCACTCGTTAGGCATATTCATTTCTTTTTCCAATTGTGGCGCTTCTTCCGTTGGTTGTTCCTCAATTTCATCTTTATTTTCCTTGGGTGGTTCCTCTTGTATTTTGTCTTTCAAGCTATCTAAGATACCTGCAAGATCAAGACCGGAATCCTTTCTCGCCAAGCGAGCATTATTTTCGGAAAATACAACATGAGGGGATTCCTCCACAATTTGGGTTCTTTTATTAAAGACCCTATATGCTTTACTACGTGAGGAATATCCAATGAAAATACCTTCATCCGACTTAGCATCAAATTTACCCAATTGGTCTTTGCCATTGTTATGAACAAAACATTTGCAACCAAAAACTCTAAAATGGGAAATATTTGGTTTTCTTCCCTTATAAAGTTCATAGGGGGTTTTCATGAGTATCGGCCGAATTACTACTCTATTTAGAACGTAGCAAGCGGTACTCACGGCGTCCGCCCAAAAATGTTTGGGTATCTTAGCTTCGTCGAGCATGGTTCTAGCCATCTCTTCGAGACACCTATTTTTCCTTTCCACCACCCCATTTTGTTGTGGTGTACGTGGAGCGGAAAAGGTATGCTCGATTCCGAGTTCGTCACAATAGTCCGCAAAGAGATTGTGATCAAACTCTCCCCCATGATCACTTCTAATTGAAGTGACGGTTGTTTCTTTCTCATTTTGAACACGCTTAAGAAAATATTTATAATTTTGAAAAGCATCACTTTTATTGGCAAGAAATAAAGTCCAAGTAAATCTCGAGTAATCATCAACAATCACAAAAGCTTATTGATTTCTTCCTAGACTTTCAATGCGAGAGGGACCAAATAAATCCATATGAAGCAATTGCAATGGTCTAGAAGTTGAAACAATGTTTTTAGATTTGAAAGATGCTTTTGTTTGCTTCCCCTTTTGACACGAGTCACAAATAGAGTCATTTTCAAATTTTAAAAAGGGAAGACCAACAACTAAGTTTTGAGAAATCAATTTGTTCAAAAGATGCATATTGATATGTGCTACTCTACGATTCCATAGCCAAGTATCATCCTCTTTACTCATTAGACAATCAACATATTCGGGTGAGGAATTAGCAAGATCAACCATATAAATATTATCAACTCTAAAACCACGAAGTATGATTTTGAAATCACTACGTCTAAATACTAGGCATTCATCCGAATCAAATAGAGCAAGATTTCCCTTGTCACATAATTGGCTTATGCTCAAGAGATTATGCTTCAAACCTTTCACAAGTAATATATGCTTAATAGAGGATTTTTCATCCTTACCGACCGAGCCGATGCCGATGATCTTTCTTTTATTGTTATCACCGAAGATAACACTTCCTCCTTCTTTGTGCTCTAATTGAAGGAATTTGGATTCATCTCCCGTCATATGCTTGGAGCATCCACTATCAAGGTACCATAGTACACTTGATCATTTCAAGCACACCTACAAAACAAATTAATGTTCTTTAGGTATCCATGCCATCTTGGGTCCTTGGGGGTTAGGCATATTATAATGATGCGATTGAGTAACATGTCTATGACGTGTAAAGCATGCAGGAGCAATATGACCAATACGTCTACAATAATGACAAGTCACATTTGGGTTATGCATCCTTCTAGGTTCATAGTAACTAGACGGATGAAAATTGCTTACTCTATTTTGAACACTATGACTATTTCGCATTTCATGAGAATTATTTCTCCTACTATGAGCTCTAGGATGGGCAGCATTTCTAGAGTGATTGTTTCTCGGTTGAGGGCCATTGCTAGGTCTTCTAAGGGGTTCAAAATTTGGCCTAAAATATGCATCATTTCTAGGGTGACTATTTCTAGGTGGTATGTCATTCCTAGGTCTTCTAAAATGTTCAGCATTTTGTCTAGCATGCATATTGGCTCTAGAGTTGTTGTTTCTAGGATAAGCATTTCTATTGTTAATCCTAGGTTGAGCTTTAGGTTGTTGGGGTTTAGCTGCAACCTTTTCTTCATTCTTAAAGCCTATTCCATGCTTGGTTGATTTCAAGTTAACAGGAACATCATTCAAGTTTTTGTGCGAAGAATTAAACTTATCTAATGTGCCTTTAAGCCTACTTACTTCATTCTTAATAAGCAAACAAGAAGTGCAATTTCTAGTAGAGCTTTCGGGCTTATCGGAACTTCTTTTCCAAAAAACTTGTTTTCCTCTTTCAGCTTTTCATTTTCTAAAACCAGTTTTTCTAAATCCTTTTCTTTCAAAGAAAGCTGTTTTTGAAAATCCTTTTCTTTTAATGAAGCATTTTCTTTTACGCCCTTAACAGTTTTTGAAGCTTTAATAAATTCAGTATATAATTCATCAAAAGCAGTTTGCATTTCATCAAGAGTAAAGAAGTTTTGAGACGAAATTTGACATACCTCGTCTTTGTTATCTTCTTGTGCCATGAGGCAAAGATTTGCTGCTTCGTCTTCTTCTCCTTCGCTTGACTCATCTCCGGAGTCACCTCCCCAAGAAATATATGCGCGTTGCTTTTTAAAAGGTTTCTTTTCCTTTTTGAGGTTTGGGCAATTTGATTTGATGTGCCCGGTTTCTCCGCATTCGTAGCATTTGATTTGTTCGCCTTGCTTTTTGCCCTTGCGTTCATACTCCTTGCGCATGAACTTTTGAAATCTTTTGCTAACGAGTCCAAACTCGTTGTCTCCTTCCTCATCAATTTGCGGTTGGCTTGTGCTCGCCTTTAGAGCTATTCTTTGCCTCCTTTGATCATCAACAAAAGGGTTAAGAATAGTAGATTTATAGGTTTTAAGGTTACCTCTTAGTGCGTCGATGGTGACATTTGAAACGCTAATGGATTCTTGTATTGCATCGGCCTTTGATCTCCATGCCGGTGTGAGACTTCTAAGAATTTTTCGAACGAGCTCTCTATCCGTGAATGTTTTCTTGAGAGCATGTAGGTCATTTACGATTATTGAAAATCGCTCAAACATTTCGTCCACCTTTTCACCTTCCTTCATGTGAAATAATTCATAAGAATGGGTTAGGAAATCAATTTTTGCTTCCCTTACCTGGTCCGTACCTTCGTACGTAACTTCTAGCTTGTCCCACATCTCCTTTGCCGTTGTGCAACACGATATTTTCCTGTAATCGTCACCATTAACAGCACAATATAATAAATTTATTGCTTTAGCATTATTTTGAACCTTTCGGATGTCATCCGCGTCATACTCATCCTCGGACTTGGGAACCCATTCGTTTTCCACCTTCTTTGTTGGAATTTGGTTTCCCTTCATTATCACCTTCCAAAGGTGAAAGCTGTTGGACTGAACGAAGATTTCATCCTCTCCTTCCAGTACGTGTAATTTGTACCGTTGAATAGAGGTGGTCGTGTGGAGAACTGTCCTTCTTCAATTCCTGCAAAAGAATCACGAGTAGAAGCCATGGATGGTTCTCTCAAACTGTTAAGTTTTCAGAGAGTTGGGCTCTGATACCAATTATTAGATAATACGCTTAACGCTAGAGGGGGGGGGGGTGAATAGCGTTATAATAAAATTTAGCGTAAACTTGCGGAAATTAAAATTTGCAGGAAGTAAATAAGTGCGATAAATAATAACTTACACACAGATATATCCTGGTTCACCATAACGTGTGGCTAGTCCAGTCCCCGAGAGACTCTCTCGAGATTGTCCACTAACGTTTCAAGCTTCCGGGTGCTTAACAAACCTTTACAACTTGAGGACGCAAGCCTCAACACCTTTGCTCGGAGTTACAACACTCCAAGACTTCAACCAAGGAAACACAAGTTCCTTACAACAAGAGAATTACAATTCTCCTACAAGTGTATACAACACTAAAACACTCAAACAAACTACTCCTTAATGAGTAGATATGAGTAAAAGAAGTAAGCTCTGATCACAACAACTTTGGACAAGAATATGGCTCTCAAAAGCTTTAAGAAATTGAATATAAAATGATAAACAAAAGTATGCAAGCTTATAGCAATGTAATGATCAGTTGTAGTATGTTGTTGTGTTTAAAACACTGAAATGAAGCTGTATTTATAGTTGAAAAACTTGGCATTACCGTTGCCTAGTTGCCAATTAAGAGTTGCTGATTTTACTCACTGACAATCGATTGTCAAACCCCAACAATCGATTGTCTGCCAGTCAGATCAAAATTCAATCCCAGATTTTACGCTTGATAATCGATTACTTACAATCCATAATCGATTACTGGCAACGTTCAAAAAATACTTTCCAGATTTTACCACAAACAATCGATTCTCCAGAATCAACAATCGATTACTCAGCAACGTTCAAAAAATCTTTTCCGGATTTTAATCAAAACAATCGATTATACCAAATCAATAATCGATTACCCAATAACGTTCAAAAAATCTTTTCCGGATTTTAATCACAACAATCGATTATACAGAATCAATAATCGATTACCTGACGGTATTTGAAAACTTTACGACAACGGTCAGTTTCACAATCGATTGCACAAAGTCAACAACCGATTACTTATCAGTTTTTGAGAAACATTTTAGACAGTGCCTCTTGACAATCGATTGTTTTATACTCACAATCGATTATTTAATAAATTTGAAAATCACTGGAAGTCACTGCCTCAACACAATCGATTGTCAATAGTTCACAATCGATTATTTTCTGACTTTGAAAAATCTGAAGGACACTGTCTCTTCACAATCGATTGTCATTAGCTTCACAATCGATTATTATAGGTTTTGAAAAACTTTGATGGACACTGCCTCATCACAATCGATTGTCATAAGGTTCACAATCGATTGTCATGCAGGTTTGAAGAAACCTGATGTTCACTGCCTTAACACAATCGATTGTAATTAGTTCACAATCGATTGTCATGCAGTCTTGGCTTAAAACAATCGATTATCATTAGTACATAATCGATTATCTTAGTCCAGTTTTCAGAGGCATTTAAAAATCATTTTGACTAATGAAAATATGCATGATTTAAAATCATTTAGCATTAAATTAAATATGCATGATTTTGGAAAATAGTTTTATGAGAGAAGCCATGTTACGAGTCACGTTGTAGGATCAAGATCACAATTAAGAATGACTCAATTTAACTATAAAACTTTGTCTTGAGCTTGAATCTCGATGTATATCAATTGTGCGCTTGTTTCTTGAACTTCGTCATATATTAATTTTCGCTTCGTTTGTCATTCATCAAAACCTATACAAAAGAATATACGTTTTAGTATATTGCATTGAGAACGTGTTTCCAACAGAGGCTATGGCATAGGCAGGGGTGTAGCTCGCACAACAGCTAGGGCAGCACCCACAGATCCACCAGCCGCCCCAGTTCAAGATCAGGTCCCAGTTGCGGATGCTCCAGCATCACTAGCTCAGGCACCGGCTCTGCCTATAGTGATTCTAGGCCTTCAGGATGCTTTAGCTCAGATTCTATCAGTATTCGTTGTCCTGGCTCAGACGGTCTTAGTTACGACGGCCACAACTACTTCTCAGGGCGGGGGAAGTACTTAGACTACTGTTTATCACACACCTGAGCAGGTTGTATAGGGAATTCAGACACCGGGGGAACCTCTAGACCATCCTATTTCACCAACTAAGGAGTATGTGGTACCAATTATGCCTGATGGTGAGCAGCATCGATTGGAGAGATTTGGTAGACTTCAGCTTCTCATTTTGGTGGCAGAGAGGGCGAGGATGCCCAGGGTTTCTTGGACAAGAGGTAGAGGATTTTTCATACAACGAATATTCTGGAGACCATTGGTGTGGTGTTTACTACTTTTCAGTTTTCTGGAGCTTCCTTTTCTTCGTGGGAGGCTTATGAGAGGAGTATGGATGTTGATGCAGCGCTCCTTACCTAGTAGAAGTTCTCTATTCTCTTTTTGGAGAAGTATGTGCCACTGTCCCGCACAGAGGTGTTCCGTAGGCAGTTCGAGCAGTTACGTTAGGATGATATGACTACGACATAGTATGAGAATAGGTTCTTTGAGTTAGCTTGTCATGCGGTCTGGTTGGTTCCCACAGATCGAGAGAGGATCAGGAGGTTTATTGATGGTCTCACATATTAGCTTCAAATTGTTATGACCAGGGAAAGGGTGCCCGGTGCTACTTTTGAGGAGGTTGTGGACATCGCCCGCGAGATTGAGTTAGGTTGTTGCTAGGAGCAAGATGAGAGGGGGGCCAAGAGGCCTCGGGGATCTGGTAGTTTTAGTGGTGATGCTTCGAGGGTTCAGTTTCAGCACGACAGAGGACATCCACTCAGGCATGCTCAGCCAGCTCGCGCAGGTTATCGTAGGGCATCATCGGGACATGATTCTCACAGTTCTCATCAATACAATTCATTACTCAGTGCCCTTCTCACCCAGAGTTCATCTCGTGCTCCATCAGTTCAGGTCTCTTATAGGTGCATCTGCTAGTCATCCCGATATTAGGGGTTCCCTTAAGTCCCCGTCTCTTGCATCAGGGAGTTGATATGGGTATGGAGAGTCTGGGAATATGAAGAGTTAGTGTTCTCGTCTTCTTGTGGGTCCGTCTCAGTAGAGGGTTCAGCCATCGACTCCAGCTCCAGTTACCTCAGCACCTGCTCAGGTAGCTTAGAGTGGGGGTCAGTAACTTGGGGTCGCCCTGGAGGGGGAGGTCGATCAGGTGGTAGTCAGACCCGTTTCTATGCACTCCCAGCCATACTAGATAGTATTTCTTCAGATGCTGTGATTATAGGTATTCTCATAGTCTATCGCAGAGATGCCTCTTATTATTCGATCCTAGTTCCACTTTTTCATACGTGTCATCATACTTTGCACGTTATTTAGATATGCCTCGTGAATCTCTTATTTCATATGTTCGTGTATCTACTCCGGTGGGCGATACTATAGTTGTAAATCGTGTATGCCAATTGGGTGTGGTGACTATTGGGGGTTTCGATACTCGAGTGGAACAATTGTTGCTTTGTATGGTTTACTTTGATGTGATATTGGGCATGAATCGGCTATTTTCGTATCGTGCTATATTAGACTATCATGCTATGACAGTGACGTTTGCTATGCCTGTTGTGCCACAGATTTAGTGGCGATGTTCGACTGATTTTTTCCCCAGTAGGGTGATTTCATTTCTGAAGGCCTAGTGGATAGTTGGGAAGGGTTGTCTTTCATACTAGCCTTTGTGAGGGGTGTCAGTGCAGGGACTCCCAGTATTGATTATGTTCCTATTATGAGGGACTTTCTCGATGCTTTTTTGGCAGACCTGTCGGGTATGCCACCGACAGGGATATTGATTTTGGTCTTGATCTATTTCCGAGAACTCGGCCCATTTATTTTCCACCGTATCATGGCACCGGCAAAGTTGAAAGAGTTGAAGGAGCAGCTTCAGGAACTCCTTAATAAGGCATTTTATTCGGCCTAGTGTGTCACCGTGGGGTTCGCCTATTCTATTTGTGAAGAACAAAGATGGCACAATGAGAATGTGCATTGATTATAGGCAGTTGAACAAAGTTACAATCAATAACAAGTACTATTTACCTCGCATTGATTATTTATTCGACCAGCTTTAGGGAGCAAGGGTGTTCTCCAAGATTGATATCCCTTCTAGGTATCACTAGTTGAAGATCAGGGACTCGGACATTCTTAAGACAACTTTCACGACCCGATACAATCATTATGAGTTCCTTGTGATGTCTTTTGGGTTGACCAATTCCCAGCAGCGTTCATGCATTTGATGAAAACTATGTTTCAGCCTTATCTTGACTCGTTTGTCATAGTTGTCATTGATGATATTATGGTGTATTCGCGCAGTCAGGAGGAGTATGCAGGGCATTTGAGAGTTGTGTTATAGAGGTTGAGGGAGGAGAAGCTTTATGCAAAGTTCTCCAAATGTGAGTTTTGGCTCAGCTCAGTAGCTTTCTTAGGGAACGTGGTGTCCAGCGAGGGTATTCAGGTTGATTCAAAAAACATAGAGGCGGTTCAGAGTTGGCCCAGACCGTCCCAGCCACAGAGATTCACAGCTTTTTTGGTTTGGCGGGTTAATACCATTAGTTCGTGCAGGGATTTTGATCTATAGCATCACCCTTGACCAAGTTGACCCAAATGGGTGCTCAATTCAGGTGGTCGAATAAGTGTGAGGAGAGCTTTCACAAGCTCAAGACTGCCTTGACCACAACTCCAGTATTGATTTTGCCATCAGCTTCAGGTTTATATACAATGTATTGTGATGTTTCGAGAGTTGGTGTTGGGTATGTGTTGATGTAAGAGGGTAGAGTTATTGCTTATGCTTTTCGTCAGTTGAAGCCCCATGAGAAAAACTAGCCCGTTCATGAACTAGAGTTGGTTGCCTTTGTTCGCGCGTTGAAGATTTGGAGGAATTATTTGTATGGTGTGTCTAGTGAGGTGTTTACTGATCATCGTAGCCTCTAAAACTTGTTCAAATTGAAGGATCTCAGTTTAAGGCAGCAGAGATGGTTAGAACTGGTAAAGAATTATGATATTACTATCTTGTACCACCCAGGAAAGGCCACTATGGCGGCCGATGCCCCGTGTAGGAGGGCGGTGAGTATGCAGAGTTTGGCGTATATTCTTTTAAGGAGAGGCCTGTTGCAGTTGATGTTCAGGCCTTGCTAATCAGTTCGTGAGGTTGGATATTTCAGAGCCCAGTCGGGTATTGTCTTGTGTGATTTCTCGGTCTTCCTTATTTGATCGCATCAGAGAGTGCCAGTATGATAATCCTCATTTGCTTGTCCTAAAGGACAAAGTTTAGCACGATGATGCCAGAGATATGACTATTGGTGATGACGGAATATTAAGGATGCATGGCTAGATATGTGTGCCCAATGTGGATGGGCTTCATGAGTTGATTTTGGATGAGGCCCATAGCTCGCGATATTCCATCCATCTAGGTGCTGCGAAGATGTATCAGGATCTGAGACAACATTATTGGTGAAGGCGAATGAAGAAAGACATTGTGGGATTTGTATCTCGGTGTCTCAACTGTCAGCATGTGAACTATGAGTATCAGAGACCGGGTGGCTTGCTTCAGTAGATGGATATTCCAGAGTGGAAGTATGAGCGGATCACCATGGACTTTGTAGTTAAGCTCTCACATACTTTAAAGAAGTTTGATAGTATTTGGGTGATTGTGGATCGGCTGACCAAGTCCAAGCACTTCATTCCTGTTTGTACTACCTATTCTTCAGAGTGGTTGGTAGAGTTATACATACGGGAGATTCTTCCTTTGCATGCAATCACGGTTTCCATAATCTTAGATAGAGGTATTCAGTTACTACACAGTTTGGAGGCCCGTACAACGAGAGTTGGGTACTCAGGTTGAGTTGAGAACATCTTTTCACCCTCATACAGACGGACAGTCCGAGCGCACCATTCAGATATTGGAGGAAATGTTGCACACTTTTATCATTGATTTTGGAGGGTCATGGGATCAGTCTCTACCACTCACAAAGTTTGCTTATAACAACAGTTATCAGTCGAGTATTCAGATGATTCTATATGAGGCTTTGTATGGGAGACGGCATAGATCTCCGGTCGGTTGGTTTGAGCCGGGTGAGGCTAGGCTTTTGGGTACAGTCTTGGTGTAGGATTCTTTAGATAAGGTGAATGTGATTCAGGAGAGGCTTCGTACGTGCATTCGAGCCAAAGGAGTTATGCTAACAGGAAGGTTCGGGATGTGTCTTACATGGTTGGTGAGAAAGTTCTATTGAAGGTTTCACCCATGAAGGGTGCTATGATATTTGGGAAGAAGGGTAAATTGAGTCCTCGATTCATTGGGCCTTTTAAGGTGCTTCGAATGATTAGGGAAGTGGCTGATGAGCTTGCTTTGCCACCCAGCTTATTGAGCGTGCATACGGTATTTCATATTTCTGTGCTCTGGAAGTATATTGGTGATCCGTCTCATGGTTTAAATTTTAGCACGGTTCAGTTAGATGATTATTTGACTTATGATGTGGAGCTAGTAACTATTTTGGAGTGTCAGGTTCGAAAGTCGAGGTAAAAGGATATTGCTTCGGTGAAAGTGCAGTGGAGAGGCTGGCCCATGAAGGAGGCTACCTGGGAGGCCGAGCGGGAGATGTGGAGCAGATACCTTCACTTATTTGAGGCTCCAGATATGTTTCTTCACTCGTTCGAGGACGAACGTTTGTTTAAAAGGGGGAGAATGTAATGACCCGACTGGTCATTTCATGAGTTATCGCTCTTTTTACCTCATTTCTACTTCTTATTTTCTTGTTAAGTTGTATTATGTGATATCGGGTTGGTTGGTTTGGGTTCGTAGAGGTTTTGGAAAGGACTAAGACATTTAGGCTCTTTTGAGTAAGCTTAGGTTGGAAAAGTCAACTGGATGTTAACTTATGTGAAAGAAAGATCGGATTTGAATTCTGATTGTTCAGATAGCTTCGGGAGGTGATTTGGGACCTAAGAGCATGATCGGAATATGTTTTGGAGTTATGGAGTAGATTTAGTGTTGAATGGGCGAAATTGTAATTTTGGCTTTTTTCGGTGAATAGGTGAGATTTTAATATATGGGTCGAAATGGAAATTTAGAAGTTGGAGCAAGTCCATTGTTCATTTGTGACGTGTACGCAAACTTTTAGGTCATTCAGACGATGTTTGATAAGCTTTTTGATCGAAGGTGGAATTTGGAAGATTTTGGAATCCTTAGGCTTGAATCTGATGTTAATTTGGTGTTTTGATATTGTTTTGAACGTTCCGAACGTTGTACCAAGTTTGATTGAGGTTATGGGATATGTTGTCATTTTTGGTTGAGGTTCCGTGGGCCTCGGGTGAGTTTCGAGTGGTTGAACGTATCAAATTCATGTTGATAAGGTTGCAGAAAATCTGTTGTTGGTGTTGTAGACAATTGGCGTTCGCATTCGCGAGTGGTCTTTCGCGTTCGTGAAGGGTTAGAGTATGAGGCAGGAAGTTTGGCCTTCATGTTTGTGATGGGTTTCCCGAGTTTGCGAAGGGTTTGGTACAGTGTTCATTGCGAATGTGATGAGTATCCCGCGTTCGCTTATAGTAATTGGCGTAGCTGGGATCCCAGGAGCTTTGTGCTTCACGTTCGTGTAGCAATAGCCGCGTTGGAGAGGGTTTGGTCGGTCGAGGAATTGCATTCGAGAGGGTCTTCTGCATTGGCGAAAGAGGATTTTGGTCAAAGGAAATTTTGTGCTTTGTGAACACAAGGCTTTGACCGCGTTCGCAAAGAAGAAATTAAATTGCTGTGCAGAATGTTTAAAAGGCCCTTTTTGCAATTTTTGGCCATAGTTCAATATTTTTAGTCGGTTTCTAAGCTTTTTGAGGGAGATTGAAGAGGTAATTCAAGAGAACTTGTTGGAGGTAAGATTGATGGACTTATACTTGATCTTATTGCGATTCCTACCTAATATAAGGATTCCATTGACGGGACTTTTGTCAAATTTAAAGACGTGGGCATGGGGGACGGGTTGGACCACTTTCGGGAATTTTGGTATAATTTAATTATTTTCGCAGGGGCTTCATTCTCTTGGCATATTCTAATGTTATGATTATGATTTTGGGTAGATTCGACACGAGTAGAGGCCGAGTCGAGAGGCAAGGGCGTCTCGGAGCAGAATTTCTTCCGGTTTGAGGTAAGTAACCATTGTAAATCTGGACCCATGGGTATGAAACCCCAGTATTTCGTATTATTTTGATAAATGAGGTGACACACATGCTAGGTGACTGGCATGTGGGCGTGACCAATAGGGGTTTGTGACTCGGCTTGTCCCGTAGCGGCTATTAATCCGCGTATTAGATTTGAAATCCTATGATATCCCGTATTTTACAGATTGATACTATATTTTGGGTTGTATGCCACGTTTAGGGCCTTGTGTCGACCTGTTTAGACCCTTAGGGGTAATTTTTACTACTTTCCTCACTCTATATATTTTGAAAGCATATCCCCAAACATGTTTTACCTGTTTATTATTTAAATTCGATTTTATCACCCTACTTCTCAATATATGAAAACTGTTTGGGCTGATTTCCCTGATTTCTACTGATATGCCTGAGTGGTTGTGAAGTTAATGACTGAGCGAGGTTGAGGACCTAATGGTGAGGGTATATATATATATATATGGTTGTTGTCACGACCCATACCCCGATCGTGATGGCGCCCAACACCTTGTTAGGCAAGCCCGACCCTTTGAACATTTCCAACCCAATCACTTACTTAAAATACCAATTTAAGCATAATTTCTCAGTTCGATAACAATAGGAACAATGCGGAAACCGCAACAAGAGTAACAACAGCTCTAATGATCCTGCGTCGCAAGCCTCTAGATACAACTGATCAACTTCATATACAAGGAAATCTAGATGGGGAAATAAATGACACCTATGAAGAGAAATCGGGTCTTGCGGACGCTAGCAGTTACCTCGATGTCTCTGGTACTGAATGCGACGGCATCAAATAATCACAGCTACGCCTCCGGGATACCTGTATCTACACACAGGGTGCAGGGAGTAGAGTGAGTACTCCAACTCAGTGAGTAATAGCTATAAAATAACGACTGAAATAAGAAATCCTGAAAGAACACAACATAGTTCTAAAATCAACAGTAAAGGCATTAAGCATGTGCTAAGCAGGGAAAAATTGATACAAACCCTCTAACCGTCAAACAATTTACTAACACTGCTACGGCGCGCAGCTCGATCCACGTCTAATACTGCTTCGGCGTGCAGCCCGATCCAACATAATATATAGTACTGCGGCGCAAAGCCCGATCCAATAGATATAGTCGACTGCGCTCATCGGGTGTGTGTGCAGACTCCGAATAGGCTCCTTCAGCCCAAGCGCTATAATATTGCGGCGTGCAGTCCGATCCATATAATATATCACTGCGGCGTGCAGTTTGATCATATAATATATCACTGCGACTTGCAGTTCGATCCATATATATATATATATATATATATATATATATATATATATATATATATATATAATATACTACTGCAGAGTGCAGTCCGATTCAATACATGTATGTGTATATACTGCTGCGGCATGCAGCCCGCTCCGGTATATATCAAATACCCTTATTATGGGGTCCTTGACCCCTCTCAGTCACAATAGACTTGGCCTCTCGGGCCCACTCAGCTAAAACATGGTATTCAGCCCTAAGCATTTCTCATTTAGAGTGCAAATTACTAAGACCAGTTTCATGTTTCATAGTTAAGGACATGACTGAGAGTATGTGTTCAATAGGTACAATTGGGGTCAATCTGCTCAACATGCTCCCTAAAGTTCTACAGATCTGCACAAAGGCCCCAAACATGGCAACTGACCCAAAATGTACAGATATAAGCTCAGTCTTAGTCAAAAAGTACAGTAAGTCATCGATCGGGATAGACCAAGTCCGAATCCCCAGCAGTAACATCATCACGCTCATCACAAGCGCGTGTTTCATCTCACATAGCACCGCATAGTGCAAATACGGGGTTTCAAACCCTCAGTATATCATTCATATCTATTACTCACCTCAAACCGGCCAAATTCCTAGCTAGCCATGTGCTTTCCTCACAACTCGACCTCCTCTAGTGCAGAATCTGACCAAAACAACAAGGAATAGGTTATAGTAGGCTAATGAGATTTAACCCAATTGAAATAACTCAAAAACATCAAAAAACACGAAGTTGGCAAAACCCGAGCCCCGGGCCCACTTCTTGAAAAATTACGAAAGACACATCACCAGAGTCCCCGTCTCGCCACGAGTCCGTACATATAGAATTTACAAAAATCGGAGCTCAAATGGGCCATCAAACGAATTCAAAAACTCAAGCCCTAGTTCTTCAAGTTTTTCCCAAATTTTCCATGAATTTAAGGTTGATTCTTAACAAAAATGACGTTTCTAAGTCACTATACTTACCCCCAATAAGTTCCCGTTGAAACACTCTTCAATCTCTACCAAAAAGCTCCTACGATGGTCAAAAAACGGAGGAAGTTATGAATGAACTCGCGAAATGAATTAATGTTTTAAACCCTTCAGAAAGTTTTGCTTTTGCGGTCCCGTAACGGCCTTTGCGGGACCGGTTCTACGGTTCTCCTTAAATCCTTGACCTTCCACTTTTTCGACCACACATCCGGTTCTGCGGATCTCACCATTCCGCTTCTGCGGCCTCATTTCCGCGTCTGCGGACCCGCAGAAGTGACACCCCATCCTCACAGATGCGGAAATACCAGAAGCCAGGACTCACTTTCATGCAATAACTCCAAAATCCTCCATTTAACCAACCGAATCCACCTCGAGGCCCTCGAGACCTCAACCAAAAGCACAAAACATATCTAATACTTCATCCAAACTTGCTCCATTCACCAACACGCTAACGTTAACATCAAAATCCTCAATTTAAATCAAAGCCTAAATTTCTTAAAAACTTATGAATTGCATATTCGATCAAAAACTCGATCTAAACACCTCTGAATAACCTGAAACTTTGCGCGCATATCCAAGATAACCTAGCGGAGCTGCTGCAACCCTTGAAATTTCATTCCTACCCTCGTATCAAAATCTCACCTATCAACCGGCATTCGCCAAAATTCAAACTTAGCCAATTCCAGCTCAATTCTACTTCGGACCTCCAAATTAAATATTCTGATTTCACTAATAAGTCACAAATCATCCCCTGAAGCTAACTGAATCATATGAATCCACATCCGAGCCCTCTAACCAAATAGTCAACTTCTAGTTGACGTTTTCCAAAACAAGCTCTCCTTTAAGAGACTATGTGTCTCATTTCCATAAAAAACCAATCCAATCCTACCCGATTAACTCAAATACTGATATTGGAACATAGAGAAACATAATTTGAGGGAAACGGGGTGGTAACTCACGTGACGACGGTCCAGGTAATCACAATCATGTTGCGCGCTGCAACGATATGATGCTTGGTCTGTAGGAGCCCCTCCGAAGTCTGTACACCCCATTGAGTGTAGTCAACTATAATCTATGGATCTGGATGCACATCACAATGATTATTATGATTATTACTATTATGAGATATTACTGAGCCGGAGTGTTGAGTGTGAGCACTGTTGATGAGAGTTGTGTCACAAGTGTCTAAGAGGCTTGTCCGGGAGGCTATACTGTGAGTGATACTTTACCGGAGGGGACCATTTATGACATTTTGTTGTTTTCACTCTTCTTTTATACTGAGCCTCTATTGAAAGATGTTGAATAAATAATTTCAGAGTATTTCAATTGAAACTGAAGTTATTACGAAGTAATTGGCTATTAAACTGTTGAGTATGACTTGATATTCTATTGAATACTCTTATATTTGATTTTTAACTGCTCGTCCTTGCACTCAGACCTTATTTACTTTAGCTACTTACTGACTTGGCGTACTCACGTTACTCCCTGCACCTTGTGTGTAAAATTAGGTGCCCGAACATCAGAGTGATAGCTCCCAGCACTCCCAAAGCTTTTCCGGAGACTGCAAGGTAGGTGCACGACGTTCGCAACCCTGCTTTCCTCCTTCCTATCTTAGTTTTCTGTTATTTCAGACCTATTATTTATTATTTTATCAGTTTGGGTTGTATCTAGAGGTTCTTGACTTGTGACACCAGATTGTGGGCTATGTTGGTATATTTTGTACTAGTTTCCGCATTTTTCATTGATTTATATATTTCATATCTGAAATTGAGTCTTAATCAGTATTTTTGAAAAACATTTTATAAAAGAATTCACTGTGGTTAAATATTGTATTGGCTTGCCTAGTATTGTGATGGATGCCATCACGAACGGGGGTATTGGGGTCGTCACAGTAGTTTGAGTAGAACACAATCAATCTAACCAACTAGAATTTGAGGATGCCGATGTTGAAGAAGTAATACTAGAGTCAACCAGGGACGTTGAGGATATAAATTTTGTTGACTCTAGTGTGATTGGTATTGAGGATGTTGAAAATCTTGAAGTTCATGTATTTGAACACGTTGGACCTCATTCTAAACACTTCTCTACACTATGCTCGGACAATGAAATGGGAATAGATCTTTACGAGCATATATAGAAATCCAGGGAAGAGGTAGATGAGCCTTATATTTTGAAGGTTTCAAGTCCATCTAGACAAGGTGATACTCCTCGGTAGAGAGCCAAAAAGTGCATGAGAATTTATTTAATTTTTGGCTTACAATAATTTGTACCTCCCGGGAGTATAATAATAAACTTGAAGCGAACCTTGGGTTCAATTCCTAAGCTCGAGGTGGAGATAAAAAGTGATTCGGGTGATGTCGTGACATTAAATCAAACGCTTGTTGGGAGGCAACCCAGATTTACTATTTTCTTGTTTTTTATAGAGCATGGGAAGCAAGGCTATTGGAAGAAAGCAAAAGCAAATGAGATGGTTAGAAAGAAGTATGGGGTGCCCGCAAAACGAACTAAATTTGGGGGAAGTCTAAGTACCACATGAGCTCTAATGCTTCAACCTTTGCCCTACTAGGGAGTTCCTTTAACTCTCTTATTTTTATAGGTGTGCATTGTGAACAATGAAAAATTTTAAGTGAGGGGTCATAGACTGTTTGGTGGTTTTTTATGTTATTTTAGTTGTATTATTTATGTTTTTTTGAAAAAGAATAATTAGGTAGAAATAATCCCTCTCAGTTTTTCTTATGACCATGATTATTTTTCAAGGGATGACTCTTTGAACCTGATCGTAGTTTTTTTAAGTAGAATTTTTCAAAAGTTTAGGACTTTTACCAATGATGGACTTCCTAGATAGTTTTCTTGAGGATTTAATTCTAAAGAAAAATATAAATTTTTTTTTCTTTTCTTCAACTGATAATGGAATAGGAAGAACTTGAGTATCTATGCTTTTGACATGTTTTATGTTATGGCTTAGAGCTAGAGCATTTGTATTGAGTACTTTCTTTTTTATTATTGTGACTATATGCCTTTAGAGTTATGTGTTACTTTTAAGGCTTGGGTTCGTCTATTGACTCCTGCTGCTATTTCCTATTATTTGGATTATATTATGACTGCGCAAGTTGCGTTTACTTGAGAGTTGAGTCTGAACCGTCCTGAGTACGTCATGTGCGTTGTGTGCGGTAAGGTTTTAGTTGTACTTTGTGCCATTCATTGTTAGTCTAGAACTTTCTCCGTGTATGAGTCGAAGCGAAATGTTTAAGTCTTGTAAATTTATGAAATGATATAGACATTTCTTTGATTGATATTCAGTCTGTTTGCCTACCAGCGATAAAAATGATCCTTTGTTAGCCCATTTGAGCCTATAAACCTATTCTTTGGTACTCACATTACAAGACAAATCCCTTTTGTTCTTAATTAAATCTTGTTGAACCTTTAACTCTTATAGCACTTAAGTCGCTAGAAGTGAAGGAAAAGATACTAGGTAGTTTTTGAGAGGAACTATAGAAAGGCCATAAGGTGCATGTGTATATTGAGAGGGCCACTAGACGGAAATACCAATTTATGGAGGGTGTTGAAATTTTTTAAAAAATAAATAAATAAAAGGAAAATAAAAAATAAAAAATAACCCTCCAATTAACTTTCATGTGTTAGTGCTTATATAGATGTGCTTAAAGTCAATGAGTTACATTATCCACAACTTCATAGCGGTTGAGCGATCATGAAGAGGATATGCTTAAAAGTTAAAAGTGTATTGTATTAAAAGTGCTTAAGAAGGTTAGTCATTATTATCTATATCTATCCTACACAGTCCCTTAGCCTACATTACAACCTTTAAAGACCTAATTGATCATAGATTTTGCGAGCTTAATTAGTAGAGACTTATATTACGGGCAAGCCTATGGTACGAGCTGTGGGGGCACATGAGTTTCTTTGCCAGAGTGAGTTAATTCTTTCATTATGTGATTCCTTAAATTATACTTTAATTCTTATTCACATGTGTGCGGACTGATTATTCTCTTTGTTTTGTTGGTGAGGGAACATGTTTTACAATGGCTTGGTAAGGAACTAGTATCTTTAGTTTGCACAAGAAGTGATCAACAAAGAGGAACGTGGTGGAGTTAATTTTTGAGGATAGGATGTTAGAAGAATCACACATATATTTTAAATAATCTTTGCATGAGTTTAGAACTTGAGAAAATGTATGAAGAGTGCATATGTTGGGTTCTTAGCGTTGATATAAACTACTGTCATTGGTGTTATGCTTGAGTATGTTTTGAAAGGTACTTCTTACCTATGCACTTAATTTTAAGTTGCTCGAGAATGAGCAAGAGTTTAAGTGTGGGGTGATGATAAATGGTGAGAAGTGCATATTTTGTTTAGTATATTTGCATATTAATTCTTCTGTAAGTCGTGGGAGATTACATAGTTTTTGAAGTGAAATATACTCATTGTGTGTTTCTTATGTGTAGGAACAAGTTTGGATGAAAATGATCAAAAGATGATAATTCAGCACAAAAAGAAGAAATGGAAAGAATTGGGATCTCGTCCAATTTCATGCGTGTCACGAAAACGGACACGAAAAAGGAGAAAAATGGAGACACTACTTTAGGGTTACAACACCTTTGGAGCCAAGAATACACTAGGAGTACGAGGAAGATTCAACTACGAGTTTTTGCTTTCTTCTTCGTATTTTCTATTGTTGGTTATGAATTTTAGTATTGTATTTTTACATACTACTATGAGTATCTAATTTATTATTTGAGGTTTTGATGGAACTTTTTGGAGGATGAATTTTTGTTAAGTTTGAATATAGTTTAGCCTTTGAATTTATTTACTTATTGAGCTACGTGCTTATTTCTGTTGATTGAATGAACATCAATTGACTGTGCCTATTTATTATGTATTTCTTGGGAAATGATACATATTTAGGTAGTTGTTGAACATCATCACCCCTAACGTATTCGAGGAATCAACACGGCATGTTTAAAGATAGGTTTAGGAATAATAAAGCTTGACGTAGCGGTAAGATTGTGCCATCTAGGGTAGTTCGGAGAATATGTATAGTAAATTGTTATAGTTTCTCGGGAGAGAATTACGGCACCTAAAGTACTCATGATCAGTATAGAATAGTTAGGTAAAATTATAGGAGCCGTCGCGGGAAGAATTCTGACAATTGAAAGAATCATAATTCTAGACCTCCTTAATCGTGTCTCCAACCCTTAGTATCTTTTGTTGTTAATTCACTCCTTTAAGTTAGTTAATTAGTTAGACATAAGAATTTTCATATTTATAATTTAGATATTGTTCAAACTATTCTCCTTGGTGATAGTGAATAGTTGTAGCTGAACTTTACTTTTTTGTGGGATTCGACTCCGGACTTTTAGACCGGATTATATTTGCAATGATCGCTTATCCTTTTTAGAACTAGAGTTGGGGGTAATCAAGTATCAATTGTTAATTTAGAAGAATTTATGGCATATTTTATATTACAATTTTGTCACTTATGTAATATGGAATTAAGAAGAATTGACTCAAATAGACGCTGAACTATTCAAATTAAAATTTATTAACGAGTGTATAATATATGTATAACTCATCAATAATATGTATATAATCTTGTATAAAAATTATATTACGAATATCAGCTGGAAAAAATAAATAATGATTCTTTTGGTTATTTGTAATTATTCGCGATTAATATAATCAAACATTGTAGCAATTATGTGGAATAACTTAAAACTTCTTTGTATATTGCTAAAATCGGACGCTCCGATTTTATGTTCAATATGACATTCCGTAGCCCAGTAGGCTCGAGGCACCGATCAAGGTTCAATCCTGATGGTTCCCTATGCTCGATCTCGGGATAGCACAAATCGATGGCTATCATGAACAAGCGGGACATTTCCAAGGTGCATGCTCAAAGCTAACAACAGCTGCAAGAATAGTATAAGTCCATACCGGACCATTAAGTAGCTGTACCAGCTAATTTTCATTGTAATAAATATACATGTACCATGTTGAGGTTCATCGTCCTATAAAAAAGGGGGCCCCTTTTTATTTCTTGCATACATGACATGTAGTACAAGAACAAGATCATTCTCTGCTCTCTAACTTAAACACTCTCTATTGTCTTTCCTTTGATTCATTACTTATATTTATTGCGTTTCGTTGATTTTTCTTCATTTTGTTGCTCATCATTGATCATAGAGAGCCCTCATCAAATATCTTAGAACTGTTATTCCCCCATCAATTGGCCCAAGTCAAGCATTTAGCTCGATCTCGAGGCCCTACTTAGGCCAGCCCGAGGCCTTGATCTACAACTATTTCGTTTGGATAATAACATTGCTCTTTACTCTTACTTTACTTTCCTAACTCACACTTATCATCTACTTAACAACTAGCATTAAAATAAATCATGTATTATTAGAACCACAAAAACAAATCTAATTGCATATTACCATTTTCGCGCTAAAGAGTTTGGCACCCACCGTGAGGCAAAATATAATAGTGATTGTTTTCGTGTTGGTTTACTAAATAACGCAAGTTATTCATTACACTTTTTCTTGCCCAAGAATATTTGATTTCAGGTCAAGATGTCAAACCTAGTGAACGCACATGAAAACAACAATCTGGATGACCATAGAGAGAATGGTGTAGCCGTTCCAGGTGTTGGTGTGCCACTGAGAAACCCTGAGAATGCACTACAGACAATCCCCGTGGATGTGGTCTCACGCAATGCCCAACATGTCGATATACGCTCCCACACTAATAGGAGTATTCGCCAAGAAATCCAACAAGAAGCTTAGAAAACCCCAGCTCAGGAGGAACAAGAGGTTAGCCTTCACGTCATTTTAAAGATGTTGCAGGTACAACAGCTGGCGATTGCTCAACTGTAAAGACACCAAAAAGCACCAAGCACAACAGGACCGGAAATGACCCTTCAAGACGAACAGGTACCAGAAAGATTGAGCAACAATAGTTCAGCAGCCGACCCCGCTATCATGAAGATGCTCAAGTACCTCACAAAGAGGATTGAATCGGGCAAAAGGATTATCGAAGCTAATGACAAAAAGGTGGAGACTTACAATTCAAGGGTCGACCAGATCACGGGCGCACCCCCAATCTTAAAGGGTGTTTATTCAAAGAAATTCGAACAATAGCCATTCCCATCAAGTGACGCTCTGAAGCCCATCTCGAAGAAATTCAGAATGCCTATTCTCCCGAAGTACACTAGAACCTTGGATCCCAACGAGCACGTCATTTTGCTTATACCTGTGCTGTAAAGGGAAATGACCTGAAGGGCGACCAAATTGAATCTTTCATATTGAAGAAATTTAGGGAAATGCTTTCAAAAAGGGCCATGATATGGTATCATAGCCTATCCCCGAATTTGATAGACTCGTTCTCCATGCTGGAAGATTCTTCTACGAAGGCACATGTCGGCGCCATCAATGTTGCTACAAGAAAATATGACGTCTTCAAATCAAACAGAGAGAAAATAAGATGCTATGAGAGTCTGTATCTCGCTTGAAAGTGGAGCAAATGGAATTACCATGTCTCCGATGACTGGGCAGTACATGCATTTACCCAAGGTTTGAATGAATGAAGCTTGGTAGCTTCAAAGCAGCTAGAGTAGAACTTAGGTTAATATCCCATCGTGACTTGGTCGGATGTCAAAACCGGTATCAATCAAAGATTAGGGTTGAGGACGACGAACTGGGATCCCCCTGGGGCTCAGTATATCCTAGCAGGCTCCGGGGGGGGGGGGGACAAAGCTAAACAAGGAAAGGTACCAACCATACACTGAAGATCGAAGAAACGCTCCAAGGCATAACATACCCCTAAATGACTGAAGGGCAGACTGAGGTCAGAATCCTCAGGGACTCGTGAGTAGAGACGGATTCAACAGAAACATAGGGCTGATGGAGGCACCCCAATTTTCTGAGTACAACTTCAGCGTCGATGTTGCTGATATCGTATCTGCCATCAGCATAATCAGAGACATTAGGTGGCCAAAATCTGTACTATCAGACTAGTCACAAAGGAATCCTGACCTAACGTGTGAATTTCATGGCACACACGGTCATATCCGGGAGTTCCTAAGAGATCGAGCCAAAAATCAATTTCGAGAAAGAGAGGCGAATAGGAAAAATGAAACGGAAGAACCACAACATGTCATCCACATGATTGTTAGGGGAGTCAACATCCCACAAGAACCCATTGTCAAACAAACAAAAATATCCATCACCAGGGAAAATCGAACTCGAGGTTACATACTCGCGGATGTTTTCACATTTAGCGCCGAGGACAATGAGACCCTATCTCAGCCTCATAACGATGCATTGGGAATTTTTTTTGTTAATACATTTCAAATTAAATGTATGCTCGTGGATCTAGGTAGCTCGGCCAACATTATCAAGTCGAGGGTGGTGGAATAGCTTGGACTGCTCAATCATATTGTGCTCGTTTCTCGAGTCCTTAACGGATTTAACATGGTGAGCGAGAAAATAAAAGGGAAAATCACCCTCCCAGTCAATATGCCTGGCACAACCCAAAACACCAAGTTTTATGTCATTGATAGAGACATGAGATACAATGCCTTACTCGGAAGGCCATGGGTACACCGCACATGAGCAATAACATCAACCCTTCATCAAATGATGAAATTTCCAAAAACGATGGAATAAAAAATGCTATATGGGGAGAAACATGCAGTAAGAGAGATGTTCGCGGCGCACGAAATGGCACCGGCAGCGATACCTTTAGCATTGAAGGAGCTAAACGATAAGCAAGCTGCGAAGTAGCAATTACAAGCTACATACTCGGTGGCACCCGAGTAAATAAGTGAATCCCCGGAGCGAGTGGTTGAAACGAGCGCCATCACAACTAAGGTATGACCGCCTCACTTTTTATTTAAATCTTACACTAACCTTTGTGCAGACGTCTAGTTAAGAAAAATCGAAGGACACCTTCCAGCTCGAAGACCTTAGGTTTTAAAGCATGTGTTGCATTCTTTTCCTTTGATCGGATTTTATCCTAAGAAGGGTTTTACCGACAAGGTTTCTAATGAGGCAGAAATCTATATGCTACCTAAGGAGAACTTAACAAGTATTCAAGGCTCCTCTTCAATCAACCTCGAATACTGCGGGGCATCCCCCAAGTAGATCACCTTCTCGAAGAATACAAGATAATCCAAAGAAGGTCTCAATATAAAAATAATGAATCGGGCCAAATGGTCAAATGAACCATGCTTGCATAGAATGATTGAATACTCGATGGAAAAAACTATGTATACTTGTACAAAGTAATCAAAGGCATATTTTCACCATGAAAACTTCTTTCGCTCCAAAAGAAGATTGTTATCTTTATGAGCAAAGGCCCCAGGGCCAAAAAAATCCCAACCCTCGGGGACTGACATCAAAAGCTCGAAGCCGTAAGACTTCCGGGCTGGAAACTTTGAGCTCGTAAGTCCTCAAATGACGCAACGTCAAGCTTACAAAGAACAGCTCCAGAGCCAAAAACTTTTGATATCTCGGGGACGGTCACTAACTGTCACCCTGTTGAGCTATCAAAATCAGAGGCCATAAGACACCGCGTGGAGAACCTCGAGCCCAAAAGCCCTCCATGTGGAGATACCCAAAAATTCATGACCTCCATGAGGCATTATCAACAATGTAATCCCTCCATGAGGCATTTTCAGTGCTATAAGACATCCGGGCATGCCAAATTTGTAAGACCTCAAGCCATGCATGATTTATTCTTGTACCAAGTAACCTACCTATAAGACCCCAAGCAAGGCATGCTCCAATTTATAAGACCTTAAAAAAGTCATAATCCCGATCATAATGTCAAGGCTATATATTCAAATTTGTAAGACCCCTAAAAAATGCATACCCTCGATATAGACACCGAGGCTACCTTACTCGGGGTCTAAAAAGGCTACGGCTAAACATAATGACTCCGGTTTCAAGGCTCCAACCAAACTAACACGACTCGAGGATGCCTGATTGTCACCATAAAATCACATGCCTTCAATTACTTTGTAATACTTCAAAAGGAACCAGTTAACCACGCTACCCTTGACATAAGAAAAAGAGCTTTGATCATAATCAGCTCTAAACAATAAAAAAGCTTCGTAACAATTCATCCGTCGATCAAAACCCCCCATGGTGCTCGTCTATCGCCACATATCGACTCATAGTCAAGGTTCCTATCGAATCGTCGAAGAGTCGGGCAAATACAAAAGCTTTAACAAGGGAAAAATAAAGCCTATAGTAGAGGTTTTTCCAACCCAACGCATAAGAGCCATTATTTCCATCTTAAATTAAAGGTCGTACCGACCCAATGCGTAAGAGCCATTGTCGCCAGCTTTAAAGAGCCTCAGGGCTGATAAAAGGTCATGACCAACACATCACATAAGAGCCTAAGGGCTGGACCAAATAATATCAGGGTCGATTTCTAGACATAAAGGTCAATAAACACGAGTCAAGAACCTGACTCTGGGATAAGACCCAAATAGTCAACTTTCGACCAACACAAATCGCCTAGCAGTGGCAAGAACCCAAGGTTTAATCTGAGGTGCAGATCCTCAGACCAATCGTCAAAGCAAAAATGAGAGATGATGAAAAATGGAAGGATATATGTATATATATATATATATATATATATATATATATATATATATATATATCTATATATATATATATATATATATATAGTTCACAAGGGTACATTTACAAGGCCTATAAATCGCTTACAAGGGAGAGAACAAATAAAACCCTAACCTATCACCGGGTCTATGACTTCAACGGCTCCTTCGGATATTGTGCCCCAACGGCTTAGGCCATGGCCCTAGGGTCTTCAACGGCCTCTTCCACTTTGGGGATTTTACCTTTATCCTCATCATCTTCCGAGCCATTGCTCGACTCACTTTCAAAAGCAAGCAGGGCCGTAACTTTCTCTTCTAGGGTCTTCACCCTCTCGAGCTCGACAGACAGATCAATGCCCCCTGCATGTATATCCTTGAGAGCCCGCCTTCGAGATTCTAACCGAGCATATTTCATGGCTCGAGTCAATTGCAGATCGACCCTTTTGAACACTCTCCCAGCCTATGAATTTTCAGTGACAACATCCTCTTTGTGCGAAGATACGAGCGCCTCGTCTTCAGCCTTTATCCTGGATAGCACAGTGACTAACTCAGTGTGAAGTTCTTTATATTTATTACTCTTTGCCCTCGCATCATGAAGTTGGTACCCGACTAAGACTACATTCCCCTAGAGGGTATCTTTCTCAGAAGCTATCTCACTCACGTGCCGTTTGAGTTTGAGAATTTCAGAGTCTCTGGCTCGGAGCCCCTCCTTTACTAGGACATCCTTCTTCTCAAGCTGCATAGATCATCCCATAGGTGTTAAAACACTGAAATCAGGTAAACATGCATACAAAAACAAATGGAAAATACGTAACCATGCTTTGTGAGATGAATCTTCTCGTGGGACGCTGCCTCCAAACAATCCCGAAGTCCCCAGAGTTCCTCTTTCTTGGTATAGAGATCTCTAAGCTCGTCGGCTTCCGAGGTGAGCTTTCTATACTCACCCTCATAGTGAGCCAACATATCTTCAAACCTAGAAAAGGTCTGATTATAAAGAACCTTGGCATGGGAACGTGAGAGAAGCAAAGTTAGAAAGACGATGATCAGGACGCCGAGCAGAATTCACAAAACATTACCTGCACACAAAGCCTATCGATCTCGCTAAAAATAACTGATACACTGAGCTCAGGGGTTTCCTTGGGCGCAGCAAAAAGATTCTCAAACACATGTTTATCTACGAAGAACACCCCCACATCAGAAGATTCCTTATTTTGTGAATCCCGTATCACCCTTGGAGGGAAAGTCGGTATCAGAGGGGAATCACTCACTTTAATAGCCCCGACTGGATCAATCGGGGCCATATCTTATTTATGGAGAGCTTTAGAACTAGGTTCCCCCGGAATACCTACCAAATGTACCTCAATTCGAGGAATATTCTAGACATCAACCGGCTCGAGGACATTACCTGATACACCATCGAATGCCTCTTTAGCCCAAGGTAGGACAACAACAGTATCAAGTTTCGACTTGCAAGCCACTGTCTCAATAGTATGAGGGATGATCATGTTTTTTCCTCTCTCGGATACTACCGAGGAATCATCTTTCTCCTCACCTTCATCTTGGAGACTACCCGCTACTCCTAGAGCTAAGGCTACTAAATCAGCCATAGGTTCCTCCACTTCGGCCTTCTTGGAATTCGAAGGCTCAGTCGACGATTCCCTTCGTCTTTTCTCCTCTTTGTTAGGTTTTGGGCCATCCGCTTCCCTAGGCTCTGATTCTCTCATCAAGGATGCCTCTCAACCTTTATAGATACAAAATATAAAATGAGGGCACAATCGGAGATAGTTCTTTTGAGAAATTCAACCACAGCACAAGTAAGGGCTCACCGTGATTATTAGCCTCCCATCGAGCCCTAGATAGGTATCGCTGCATGTACTCAACATATGGGCAAGCCGAATCTAGCCGACCAACCCAGCTCGAGAGATCTATATTCGCTCCAGGGTAGACCGCATCAGCTGCATGGGTAGAAGAAGTTAGTTCATGGGGAAATTTGTTCCAAAGGAAAAGAAAATACTTAATTGGCGTATCTACTTACGTTTCACGTTTCATTTTTCAGGGAACAAAATATTTTCCACTGGGATTATATCCGAAGTCCTAATTCGAACAAAACGGCTCATCCACCCTCTATTCATAATCTCGTCGGTACAGGCAATAAAGGTTTTCGAGGCCCAGCAACAAAGCTTAATCAGGCCCTCTTGAAGGAGACGAGGAGTATAAATTTTGATCAAGTAGTCGAGGGTGAAGTACATCCCCTTGTTCATGTTAACAGAACACCTCATTGTGTAAATTATACACCAAAATAACATATGAATTTGGCCAAGAGTCACTCGGTAGCATTCATAGTAGTTGAGGATCACAGGGTCTATTGAAGGCGAGGACGTCTCCACCCGGCCAACAGTAAACGGATAGGTATATACACAAAGGAAGCCAACATGTATGTCGTTATGTCCTCTCCCCGAGAAGGAATCTTCACCAGCACCGCGTCCCCCCCAGTGGTAGCCAGTCTTCACCTTCTCAGTATCTGCTACTAAACTAATATATTGGGACACATGTTTACACTGTCCCAATTTTTAATAAGGCTTCTCGACCTTGAAATCGGAGGTCATTTCGCAGGATCCTGGGTTAAATTCCTCAAGATTAGGGGGTACTATCGCCTTACCCTTAGACAAGCGTGAAGAAGAGGGAGACACATCCTCCTGAGGGACAGAGATGGAAGCCTACGCCATTCTTGTTAAATACAGAGAAGCAAGAAGAAATCTTTTTATGGTAGAAAATGGGGGGGGGGGGGGGTAAGGAAGAAGTATTTATAGAGGCCAATCATGTACGTTGGAGCAGGGCAAACGATAGCCAACCATTATAGTTAATTCAAAGGCTCTTTGAAGGCTTTATGGGTGCGACTTTTGGACATCTTTTTTTTCACATCAATCACTTGATATGACACAAGTGACGTCATGATGGATGTATCAAATACGCAAGAATTAAAGGTCATTTCATATCATTTTTACTCTAAGAAACGCGGGGACTATCTGTATACGTCTGAAATCGAACGCTCCAATTTATGTTCAATGTGACATTCTGTAGCCCAGTAGGCTCGAGGCACCGATAAAGGTTCAATCTCGAGGGTTCCCTATGCTCGATCTCGGGGTAGCACAAATCGATGGCTATCATGTACAAGCGAAAATTCCCAAGGCGCGTGCTCAAAGCTAACAACGCCTGCAAGAATAGCATAAGTCCATACAAGACCATTAAGTAGTTGTACCAACTACTTTTCTTTGTAATAAATATACATGTACCATGTTGGGGTTCACCATCCTATAAAAAAGGGGCACTTCGTTATTTCTTGAACACATGACATTCAATACAACAACAAGAGTATTCTCTGCTCTCTAACTTAAACGCTCTCTATTGTCTTTCCGTTGATTCATTATTGACATTTATTGCATTTCATTGATTTTTGTTCATTTATTACTTGATGATAAAGATCCCTCATAAAAGCTCTTAGAACTATTATTCCCCCATCAATCTTCCCTAGTCAAGCATTTAGCTTAACCTCGAGGCCCTGCTTTGGCCAGCCCGAGGCTCTGATCCACAACTGCTTCGTTTGGATAATACGCTTCTCTTTACTCTTACTTTAATATCCTAACTCACACTTAGGATTTACTACCAAACAACTATCATTATAATAAATTACGTATTTTTAGAACCACAAATTCAAATCTAATTGTTATTAATATTTTCGCGGAAAATATTCTCAACTTCACATATTATATTATATTCAATATCATAAATAAAATATAAAAACTTAATAACTTATATGCCCTATAGGTGTAAAACTAGAGTTTCTATCGTCTTTATCCAACAAAAAGAGTTAAAGAATAAGATCACTTTGGAGTAGAGTTTCGCTATTTTAGTGATAAAACATATCTTATATGCCCTATAGGTGTAAAACTAGAGTTTCTATCGTCTTTATCTAACCATAAGAGTTAAAGAATAAGATCACTTTGGAATAGAGTTTCCCTGTTATCTTACCAATCTTTTGTCTTCTCATCTTTTTGTTCCTATTTTTTATTTGGGACATCACTAACATTTTTGTTGCTTACTTTAAGTCAGTTATACATATCACTATTCTAAGACTAGGTAAGCCTAACATGTACAGAGAAATAGCAAACATAATACTAAAACTCTATTTTTAACCTCTACATTATTTTAATAACTCAACAGAACAATAACCTTCATTTCCCAAAACCTTGTAAAATAGAGTTATTAGCCCTATAAGAAAATACTAATAGTCTCCATATACAATACCATTTGAAATCAGAAGTACATAGTGAATGTCTAAAACAAAAAGAGACTCTGAGATCTGTGGACCTTGAGTAGGTATGCCTTAAAGTCTACAAAAGCAGCTACTCAATCAACCTCTTGCATTTAGCACAAGCATATGTACATGGATTTTCACAAAAAGAGTGCAGAAGCGTAGTATGAAAACACCGCAACGATACTTACTAAGTATCCAAATAAGGAGAAAAGTAGAATGACAAGTATGAATAAGTAGATCCCGGATCAAATAAGACTGATGCATCTCTATGACAAAAAAAAAAAACCATACCTGTGACGACTATGTCTGAAGCGACTGCCTCTGTCCTACCCTAAAAAGCATAGAATTTGGTCTGGCCTCCCATTTTAGGGCAACCATTACCTACCCGTCTCCCACCGCTAGCCGGCTGTGCAGGTGGAGTGGCAATTGGGGTAGCAACCATGGCCCGAGAAGGACCTTGCTGAATTCGTGGAGCCTTAGTAGTCTGTAGAGGTGCAGCTCATATGAATCTGGGGCTGTCTCTAACCATATGATAGGTATCACCACACTCAAAGAAAGCTCTCGGTGGTGTAGCTGCTGGTATTGGTTCGGGCCTGGTTGTCTAGACTAACCGATGAAGGCACCTCGTGCTGGAGGTGCACTAAAAAGTGGCTGAGCAAGGTGTGGAAGCTGAGACCTCGGAATATCTGAAGCACCACTTGAAGCTGGAAATGCTGAATGAACTGAACGGCTTACATAGCCTCTACCATGATGGGCTTTAATGGCAGTGTGGCCACTACTAAATCCTCCCGTACCTCGATCCATTTCTTCCTCCCTGTCCTCTTTCTCACAGTCCTGTATACCCTCCAACCTCCATGCGATCTCTACAACCTACTAATATGGGGTATCTGTCTCCAACTCTCTTGCCATGCTGAATCAAATACCATAGTTGAGCCCCTCAATGAATCGGCGGACTCACTCCTTAATTGAAGAAACCAAAGTAGGTGCATGTCTATACAAATTACTGAATCTGACTTCATGCTCCAACACTAACATAGTATACTGGCATAGCTGATAAAAATCCATGCGCCATGCATCCCGAAGGGTATGGGGAACAAAATATCTCAAGAGCATCTCTAAAAGTTGAGTCTATGTAAGTGAAGCTGCATCGGCTAGGTTACCCATCTCATAAACTCGCACCACTGATATGCTGCTCCTAACAACGGGAATGTAGTGAAAGCAACTCCTCTCGTCTGCACAATACCCATGGTGCAGAAAATACGGTGGCACTTTTTTAAAAAACCTTGTGCATCCTCTGTAGCTAAGCTACTGAAAGTAGGAGGACGGTACTTTCTGTACCTCTCAAGTCTAAGTTGCTCCTCTTTAAATGCTGCTGCACTAACCACGAGCTGAACCGAAACAACAGGTCGCACTGGTATAACCTCTAGGACCTGAAAAACATGGACCTGTTGCTCTGGAGTACAAGCTGTGTGGATCTGTACTCCTCTCCTAGCCTGAGATGTGGGTGGTAGAAGCATAATCAACCTCGCTCGAGCTAAGGTACCGAACATGCTCAAGAACTGTGCAAGGGTCTCCTAAAGTCCAGAGGTGGAAACATGCGCCTCAGAAGCCTACCCTAACTGGAGCTACTGGTGTCTCTAACTGCTCCATGTGCCCTTTCTTGGCCTCTACCCTGGCACCGACCTCTTGCGGCTCTAGCACGGAACACGGGTATCTGATTGTCGGATTTAGCAATACGTGTTCTCACCATCTGTGAGAGAATAAAAAGGCAAAGATTCAAAATTTCTATGTCAACAAATTCACACGATAAGGAATCAAATAAGTGAAGTTTCCTAATAGTTTCGTAGCCTCTTGAAGATAAGTAAAGATATCTCTGCACCTATATGCAAGACTCCACTAAACTTGCTTATGACTCGTACCACCGATGAACCTAGTGCCTTGATACCAACTTGTCACGATCCTAATTTTTTACCATAGGATGCCATAACAACACCTAGTCTTTAAGACTAGTTAAGCTTAACATGCATAGAGAAAGAGCGAAAATAATACTAAAACTCTAAATTAAACCTCTACACTATTATAATAACTAAACAATATAATAGCCAACGCTTTCCAGAAACCTGGTGGAATGGATTCATAAGCTCTACAATAAAATACTAATCGTCTCAATTTACAATACTGCTTGAAACAAGTAAACAGTCGAATGTCTAAAACAAAATGAGACTCTGAGACCTTTGCACGTCGAGCATGTATACCTTGAAGTCTCAAAAAGCAGTTATTCAATCAGCCTCTAGCGTCTGGCATGGGTAGACATACTTGGATCTGCACAAACAGGATATGCAGATGCGTAGTATGTGTACATAACAATGGTACCCAATAAATATCAACCCTAACCTCGGTAGAATAGTGACGAGGCCAGGTCAAGACACCTACTAAGACATAATAAACAATATGAAAACATAATAATAATAATGGATAATGGTTGGCGAAAAAATAATTGATACGAAAGAAGCCAAGAAAAGCATACTTATACAGTACCGTTTATTTTTCTATATATCAAGTATCAAATGTTAATTTAGAAGATTTTATAGCATATTTTATATTACAATTTTGTCATATATATAATGTGGAATTAAGAAGAACTGACTCAAATAGACGCCCAGCTATTTTAATTAAAATTTACCAACTAATGTATAATATATGTATAACTCATCCAAAATATGTGTATAACTATGTACAAAAAGTGTATTATAAATACTTGGTAGAAAAAATAAATAATGATTCTTTTTATTATTTGTAATGGTTTGAGATTAATATAATCAAACATTATGGCAATTATGTGGAATAACTTAAAACTTCTCAACTTAACATATTATATTATATTCAGTATCATTTAAAGAAATAAAAGATAAAACTTTATATCTTAAATTTCGTTTAGATAATTGACGCAAGAGAATAATATGGTAATTTACAGATAAAACATATATTATATGCCATATAGGTGTATAGGAGTTTATGTTGTCCTTATCTAACAACAAGAGTTAAGGAATCAGATCACTTTGGACTAGAGTTTCCCTGTCTACTATAACGTCTCAGACTATAGATAGAGTCCCACGTAGGTAAATCACAAGAGGGATGCTAGGTATATAAGCTAACAAATCTTAGACCTTAGTGATATGTTTTAAACCCGTGAGGGCCTAGGCCTTGGCGGACATTATCACTATCGGGCTGGATTACTACATATGTTATCAAAGCCACTCTTGTGTCAATCTTGCTGATGGTGGGTCAGAGTACAACTGGGTTTAGGCAAATTCTGGTTAGGCGGGGCAAACCTCAGTACTGAGTCTAGAAGAATCCCATGCGGTGGGGCAAACCTCAGCGAGGACGCTGAGTCCATAAGAGGGGACTCAGGTATATAAATTCCCTATTGTCAATTATCCTACAGTAATAGTAGGTAAGAATTGAATAGTATTAAGTTCTTTCTCTATATAAACAATGAATTTCATAAATAGTTGTAGTACTTTAAAATTGGTTAAAATGCACTGGTTGTTCTAGAGTCTATTGTTTGATTGGTGTCAGTTGGATTGAGGCCTGTGTATTGGCTCGAGAAGTTTCGAGGTGAGTTTATATAACCCTTTACCAAAGTGGTTTAACTCACAAAAGTATACATACAAGGTGTTTGTTGAATTGGCTAAAAGAGTGAATACGTACTTAATTGAAGTGAGTGAGTTCCTATTAGCTTAGAATTTTTTTTAATTAAAGATAGATGATTTATTTTGATATATGTGCAAAAAGTTTTAGATTTTGAGTTATTCTTATATGCCATTTCCATGTCAAAAATTCATGAAAAAGCAAGAATATTTAGAAATAATTTTGAATGTTTATTTCATTCTTATGCCATACCTTACATTTAAGAACTTTAGAATAAGTATATTTGCAAAAATTAGACTTGAAAAGCCACACGAAGAAGTTTTAGAATGAAAAGATTTTTCGGAGCATCCTTTATTCTGAGAAGGGGTCATCGTCCAGGCCGAGGGTCCTGACCAAGGTGTTGACTTCCTGAAACTACTTGTGCCAAAGTAGGGAGCAAATGAGATGATGGTCTCATTGCTGAGAAATTACTTAGCCATGCTAAGGTATGATACATGAGCACTGAGAACCATGAAGCGAGTGGCACCTCGTGGATTAGGCCTATTCGATCAGGTTGAGATCGAACTCGTGCCGATCACACGGTGACCGAGACAGAATTAAGTCAGAATAGTTGGAACACCCAAAGTACAAAGTGAAGTATTTTTGTATAAAAAAGAAAAATAAAATAATTCCTTTTAAAATATTCATACACCGCTATTATGCAATTATTTAGAATTATTCTTATAAGCTTTATGTTTGCATGCATTTAGAACCTTTGCTTGTAATGTATATGTTATTAATGTTTCGGCCCCTACTGTTGAGACTCACTGAGTACAATGGATGGTACTGATGTTCTCTTCTCGGAACCTGCGTTGATCTGCGGTACAATGTAGGAATTGGATTTGCAGGCGAGCACACTACGAGTTAGGACTTCCTTCTCTTTCAGTGCTATTAGTGAACTCCGCTTTTGTTCGTGGAGTATTTCGTAGAGTCATCATTATTTAGTTATTTCTTTGTTACTTAGAGAACTGGCCAGGAAATCTCATATCCTGAGTAGTGCATCAGTTTATCAGTAGAGGCTTCATAGACATATTCGTTGGGTAAAGATTCATATGTTTTTGATAATAACTTAGCAGGATTTCATTGGTTACTATGAATAAAGTTTTGGAGTTGATTTATTTAAATATTTTAATTAATCAAAAGTATTTGGTTAGAGTATTACCTTGTTGCACATAAAGATTGGAGTTATAATAGATTTGATAAGCAGAGATGGTTCACTCGGTCATGGTTAGTGATTGAGTGCCGGTCTCGGGTTGTTCAGAAAATGGATCGTGACATCTACTTATCAATCTTTTGTCTTCTCATCTTTGTGTTTCTATTTTTAATTTTGGGGCGTCACTAACTTCTTTGTTGCTTAATTTAATTCGGTAATATATGTCACGACCTCAGTATCCCATTATAGGATATCGTGACGATACCTAGATTCTAAGAGTAGGTAAGCCTACATGCATGGAAAAATAAAATAATGCTAATACTCCATATTAAATCTCTACACTATTTTAGTAACTCAATAGTACAATAAATAAAACTTCGCCAAAACCTGGTGGAAGGAAGTCATAAGCTCTATAAAAAAAATACTAATAGTCTTAATATACAATACCATTTGAAATAAGAAATATATAGTGGAATGTCTAATACAAAAGGGGAGTCCAAGGCCTGTGGATGTCAAGCAGGTATACCTTGAAGTCTATAAAAGCATCTACTCAATCAACCATTAGAGTTCAGCACGAGTAGATGTACCTTGATCTGCATAAAAAGAGTGTAGAAGCATAGAATGAATACACCACAATGGTACCCAGTAAGTATCAAAAGATGAAGCAAAATAAGATGACATGTATGAATAAGTGAATCCCGGATCAAATAAGACTTATGCATCTCTATGAAAAATTGGAACTATACATGTGATGACTAAGTCTGAAGTGACTGCCTCCGTACTACCCAAAAAGCATAGAATCTTGCCTGACCTCCCTCTCTACGGCGACCTCTACCCGCCCTTCCCGCACCCCTAGCTGGCTGTGCAGGTAGAGCAGAAATTGGGGTAGCAACCATGGCCCGAGAAGTTTGTTGACCTAACTGAATTCGTGGTGCCTAAGTAGTCTATAGAGGTGCACTCCTTATGAGTCTAGGGGTATCTCTAACCATATAACGGGTATTACCACACTCAAAGAAAGCTCTCGGCGGATGTAGTTTTTGGGATTGGCTCGAGCCTAGTCGGCTGAGCTAACCGATGAAGGCACCACGTGCAGGAGGTGCACTAGAGAGTGGCTGACCAAAGTATTCCACATGAGACCTCAGAATAAATGGAGCACCACTAGAAGTTAGAAGTGCTGAATGAACTGTACAACTCACATAGCCTCTATCATAATGAGCTCCAACGATAGCGTGTCAACCACTAAATCCTCCCGTACCTCGAGGCCTTTTGGCCTCCCTATCCTCTCTCTCACATCCCCGCATACCCTCCATATGATCTTTACCAGCTACTAATCTAAGGTATCTGTCTCCAAATTTGTAGCCATGCTGAACTAAATACCGTAGGTGAACCCCTCGATGAATTGTAGACTCGCTCCCTAACTGTAGAATTTAATATATGTGCATGTTTGGATAAATGACTGAATTTGACTTCTTACTCTGACACTGACATAGTATCCTGGCGCAGCTGCTCAAACTTCACGCGCCATGCATCTCGAAAGGTCTAGGAACAAACTCTCTTTAGGTCACTAAGCTTAGGTTGAAGTCTTCTTCCTTATTTCCTCAACTAGTCTTCGTTGTAGTACTTTTGGGAGAACCTCTGACCCTTGTAAAACTGTGATCTTATTACATCATATATCTGATAGATTTTTTTATGTTCTTACTCGCCTATTAATATCCTTAGTTACATACCTCCATGATCTTGTGCATGTAGGGTTACTATTGAACTCAAATAATTATTGTCTCCTTAGTGGTACACCCTCTTATTATTGTAAAACATAATCGGTACATTTAACTACCCCAACTTCAATCTAAACATTTTTCAATGATTGTGATCTTGTATCTACGAGACTGAATTCCCTATGATGGGGTTCACTGCGTTTATCTTGCATGATCCGTTGACTTATCTATGATCTTTTACCTAGCCATAGCTAGGCTCTAAATAAATCAATTACAGACTACTCGTTGGTCCATTCTCATATCTATATTCTGTGTAACCCCTCTTGGTTATGGTTTTTATTTTTTTGCCTTAACTTACCCCTCGCACTGGTTCCTTATGTATCAAGTGTTCACACTTATTTACCGATTAACATCCTTGACGAGAACCCTTATTGCCTCTTACCAGCGTCGTATTTGTATAATGTTTTGGAGTCGTAACATATGTGTAGGATCTGAATAAATGCAATATCATTCCTTTTTCCTTTTTACTGTATTCTTCCTTTACTATTCCATAGTTACCTCTTCATCGTTGACATTTTTCTTCACATTTCCACCGACATCTGACCCGCCTTGTTGTAACACTTCTTTACCAAGGATAACTAATTTTTTTACGCACGAGGGTGATACCTAGTGCAGTTGGAACCATTAGTCTCTTAAGCTTAATTCTGCTTATAATGCTTGATTTAGCGAAGCATCTTTCTAAATGACCTTTATAAGCTATTCTTCTATTGTCCTTTCTATTATCGTCGAAACACGATCTCTAAAATTCTCACGATGTCAACTATTATCAAATCCTTCGGTTCCTCATTCAAGTTCAGTTTATCTTATTCATTAGCCCATACTGATTTCTGTTACTTTGAGGTCTAACTTTTTCTTCTAGTAATCACATTGGAGTCACCTACTCATTTCTCTAAATGAGGATATGACTTTTTTCCTATACTCTTTTATTATAGGCATGTCACCTCTTGTCTTTTTCATTCCTTCTAGGATTCCAATACTAATCTTCTAAATTTTTCTGACATTCTAGTATTCATATCTAAATACGCTATTCTAGAGTGCATCATCTGGACGTCTAGCAAGGAGAACTATAACCCCGTGTATAATATCCTTCGGAAATGTTAGATAACGCTAACATTCCATCAACCATTTTAGGTTACTCTAACTCCAACTGGATCCTGATACCCTATCCTAATCCTAAACTATATCTATTAGCTCCAATATTATGTTGATATTTCAGCGTGCAATATTATATTGCGATGATTTTATGCCTTGCAGTACTACATTACGATGATGTTACGCTTTGCAGTATTAAATTAAGACGATGTTGCACCTTGTAGTATTGTACGTTGAATTTGTCGTTAGGTAATTGACATCAATCCAAGGAAAATATTGTTTGGAGATTATAAGGATTATGTTATTTCAAACAAGTAATGACTAAATTCGTGAAGGTGAGAGGGGAAGCAAGTCAAAGAAAATGAATTTTCATCCAAGTTTGGTATGTTGGGATAAATATGGGCCGAGCGTTAATACCCGATATTTATGGACTAGTACCAAACAAGGTAACATATGACCATGATAGTATAATATATAAAAATAAATTAAAAATAAGTAACTTTAAGTAATTTGAGATAATTCTTAATTATGCGGGAAATTGGTTAATTATCTAACGAATTATCACCTAATTAATTAATTGTTTATGAGATAAGACTAAAATCCTCCCCACCCTACGTGGCAGTAAGCCAACTCTTAACCAATTGACTCTTATCATTTTGGTTAGGTGGTGAGTAATGTGTTAATTATAATACACATCATTCCTAATATTTTATTTGTAAAAGCAATGTGTTAAAGTACAAGAACATTTCATTCTCTTATTTTGAAAGATAAGACTTGTAACAGTAATGAACAAGAACACTACATTTTCTCATTGTCTTGAATACACACACAATACCAAACGTTAGAATTTTCCTATAAGCTTCAACAAAACTCTTGCAACCAAACAATTCCAACGGGAATTATTAACACCTTAGCGACGTAAAATTTTGCGGTTTTGAAGAAGTACGGTGAAATATTTTTCAAGAATATTATAGAGATTTTTCCATATTTCAAGTATGTTGAGGCAATTCCTTCTTTCCTTTTGGCATGATCCATATAGTAAAAACAAAACGAGCAAATGCACAACTTCCATAAATTACTATATTCGTAAAAATACTAAAGATATGTATACTCTTATTCTCCCATAAGTCTTATTATTCTATCTGCTCATGAACTCAGAAAATACGTACGTTGATAAAGTTTATTTCATGATATTAATCAGAGGTATAATGGTCTTATGATGTTCCGAGAGATTTTATTGACGTAATTCTCATGCGTTGCATTCATTTATACATGTACATTGACCCATGACCAAGCATCATATATATATATATATATATATATATATATATATATATATATATATATATATATATATATATATATATATATATATATATATATATATATATATATATATACATATATGTATGGAAAAAGGTTACGGCATTATATATACACCACCACCTAATCAGCTGGTATACGTTGATAATTTTGCCCACAGTGACCGAGATGATATGATGAGATGCCCTTAGAGGTCTGATGATGTTATGAAACGTGTACCTATGCACAACATGATATTCATACGCATATGCATCACACTATAATTATTTCATGATTTACAAAGTTATCTAGACTTACAGGTTGACTCATTTACTCTATATTTTTTCCATGTATGTTATGTACTTGTTTATGGGCTTTATATACTCGGTACATTATTCGTACTGACGTCCCTCTTACCTGGAGACACTGCGTTGTATCTGCAGGTCTCGATAGACAGGTCAACAGTCCTCCAAGTAGGCAATCAGCTCAGCGGAAGATAATGGTGCACTCCATTTGCTCCAGGTTGCTTGTTTGGTCAGTATGATTTAGATGTGTATTTTTTTTGTATGGTGGGGCTCTGTCCCAATCTTTATGACAATTATGTATCCTTAGAGGCTTGTAGACAAATTTCATGTACGTAAAATATTGTATGTCCTTGTTGGCCTATGTTCAGTATAAGTGGTTATTTTGGTCTTAGAGACCCATACATCTTATGTATAAGTTGGTATACATGTTGTATTCTACCAATTTTATGGTAGCCTCTTCGACTCATTTATCTATGATAGTATTATACTAAAGATACGTACTATTGGTTCTCGATTGAGTAAGGTACCGGGTGTCCATCACGGCCCATCGATTTGGGTCGTGACACAATAGGGGATAATGGAGACATGTGTTGTCAACTGTACATATCTCTGTTACCGTTGACAGTAACTCAGAATGCTTAAATTTATCTGCCTTAGTTATAAATACTGATAATCTTCACTAACTGGGTACCTCGTACCCTTTTTCACCTTGCTTCTTTTGCTTGTTCAAACTTATATCTACCTTCTGATACACTCGTTGCTTTTTACCAAATGGGTGGACAAATATTCATGCCTTAAGTCTCCTTATCAAGAATCTCATACGTCTTGGTACATATATGATCGATTGAAGACCTTACATTTACTCATCACAAGCATGATGCAAAATTGAGTTCCTCTGAATCAACTATTCCACAACCACCTTCATTCTCTTACCAACTATCCTTCTAGATGTAGGTATCTTTGTATTACGAATACAACTGATCTCTACCACATGATTTAGATTAAGAAAAAAGAGTGACGGTCCTGAATGCCTTCTTGTCTCTTGCTTATAAGTGTAGTGCACAATACACCCATAAACAAGACTCTACTAGACATGACTCGTAGACTCCCTATGACAGAACTGCTCCGATACCAAGTTTGAATGACCAAAACCAAAGGGCCACGATGGGTGCCCGGTGCCTTACTCAACTACCAACGTAACATATTTTTCTTATCTTACTATTACAGGTAAATGAGCAGAAAAGGCCGTCATGAGAAAAATAGAATACAACCTAGATGAATACTTGATATATGACTACCCAACATGATATAAAAACTTATACAAGTGATATACGAGCCTATAAGGACGACATGATCATTTGTACACTTAAACCATAGGTCGACAATATATGTCCAAAAGATACTGGCCAAATAGGCAACTCTGAAATAAGTGGAGTGCACCAACACCTTCCGTTGGGCCCATAGCCAACTAGGAGGACTATAAACCTATCTATCGGGACCTCCGAGCATGAAACGCAGTGTCCCAGGCAAAAAGGATACAACTTGTAGCATCTGAGTGCCTCTGTGGGCTACTGACATCAAACACATAATTCATAATATACCTAAAATTTTAAAAACTACGCCTCTGTGGGCACCATCGTTGTCGTGTCGTACCCGACATCAAAAAGGACTCGGTAAAAATTTACCAGACAATCATAAGTCTCGGTCGAATTGTACCCAGCCAGGTGGAGCTTGGTAAAACCCAACTAATCAGTGGTTGTATAATAGGTATCGTACCTGATCAAATATAGCGCAGCTCGGTACTTGCTAGAAGTAGACCCATTATGAAATAGCGTATTTTTTACGTTCATTTCACTTTAGATCATGCCAAAAGAAAAAGGAATTCCTTAACATACCTTTGCAATCTTCTTTCCAATCGTCAACCAAGCTCAATATGATCTTCTTATGTCTCCAATGAGTACACCAACTTTGTCGTTATCACATAAGCATTGTAACTCTCATTTGTCAAAACCAATATTGTACAAGAAAATGGAAAGCACCTTCCCTGTTTGTACTAAATCCCGTAAGTTACTAAAAGTTACCAAAAAACCCAAACAATAACCAATAGCTATATGGAACACAACCAGTACAATAACACGTCGAGAGGAAGCTCGGTTCATGTCTAATAACACTTTATTTTGAACCATTTCCCTATTATTTATATTTAGGAAAATATTGATAATAACAACCCAATATTCTCAGGTTATTCCATAAAATTTCCATCCATAAAATGCTGCAAGAACACTTCCCAAACAGTCCAACAATCAACAAAATTATTAATAAGGCTTTCTATCGATATCTCACAAGTTATAGCTTCAACGGCTTAGTGTAACTTTGATAAACTTAAATACATGTAGATTAAGAGGTTCCTTACCTTTAAATAAATATAAAAACTACAATTTGAGCTTACTTCACCACGAAATATCCTTCTAATACAGCCACAAGAACTAGGAAGCGAAACTAGCAATCAATTCAGGTTTCTCGGCACTAGAATCACTTTGGAAGACCTGAAATCACCTAGGATTTATATGAAAACCTTGGGAGAGTATTTTAAAGAACTTAAACAACTTTTAAAAACTCCTCACATGAGATATAACCATACCCAAATTAGCAACCACAAGAAGAACAAGAAACTCACTAGTGTCACGGAATTTCCGACACTTGATTGTGTTGTATGCCCTTGGTTTGGGTCTTGGATCATGAGAGAACTTTGAGAGAAAGTTTTAGGTGCATAGGGTCTGAAGAGAGTAAATAATAATGAGTTAAATTGGGCCTTAGGTGTAACATATATATCAAGATATCTTAACTGCCTAAGCGGATCCCATAGGGAGCTGCTTGTGTAGTCTTGCAAAAAAGTGAATATCTCTACACTAAGATATTGTATCAATGGAAGTTTTAATTCTATTGAAAACTAGACACGTAGATCTAAAATTTGATAGGTGGATTTACCTGTAATACTTGTTATATTAGAAAAAACTCTGCTACATTTGGTCTAATTTTTAGCACATTTATGAACGTAACATGTGATGACGTTTGCCAACTTTTTTTCCACAATTTTCTTGACTTCAAAACTCAACATACGACTATAATAAATCATAACATAACCTCCTTATCATGTTAAGCACCCTAGTGTCACCCCAAAAGTAAATGTCATTACATTCCCAACTTGTCGACTTCCAAAAAATTTATTTTATTAATTCGTTTAGCTTCTAAGCCTTCCAAACCTCTTGGTACTTTTATTCATGATTTTAAATATTTGTAACCTTCAAAATAACATGATTAACTTACTTTACATACTTTTAAATACAATCTTATTTATCAGCTTAAATCAATTGACTTACGACGTACTCTTACGTACAAAAATATATGGTGTGTTACACATATGGAAAGCCACAACAATGTGCCATGTAACAATGAATAATAAACCAAAATTGAGATATGATATGCAAATGAAGAACTATGACTGAGTGTATAACTACAGTTAATACAGATAGCTCAAAACAATAAAAATAGTCCTCATTAGGTCTCAACCGAATAATCACACGGCTTAAACATAATTTCTAACATGAATCAAGGCTCAAATAATCAAACAAGTAGGAAAACACATATATAACAAGACATGATAGCAAAAAAAGTCTGGTATAGTCTAAAAGTCAACTCGGATCATGATTACTCTAGTACACGCTCATACGCCTGTCACCTAGCATGCGCTTCACCCCAATACACCTCATATAGCATGGTTTCCGTGCAAGTTTAGATATGTTACTTACCTCAAAATGCCCAAATAAATACTCTACAAAGTCCTTACCACATAAACCGGCCTCCGAGCAACTAGAATCTAGTCAAAGCAACTTAATATTATCAATTAAATCCATAGAAAATAATTTCAATGATAAAGCTAAGGTCTTGAGTCAACCTAAAAGGTCAACCTTAGGCTTGCACCTTGAAACCCGATAAAATTTGAAAATTCTGAACATCCATTCAAATAGGAGTCCAACCATACCATTTTCATCCAATCCTAACCACAAATCAACCCTCAAATCACCGAATGACACTCTCTAGTAACATAGCCTAAAACGCCCAAATTTCACCTTAAATTCACATAAGCTAGGTGTAATAATCTACGGGAAATCAATATTTATCAATAAAATTGAATATTCTTTACTCACATATTAAATTACAGCAAAATATCTCACAAAAATCGCCATTAGCCAAGCTTCACAACTCCCAAAATGAGAAAAATAATGAAACCCTTGATTATAAAATCTGTCCAGCAAAATTGCATATTCAAAATTTACTTCTTATATGCGGTGTAAGGACCCGATAGGTCATTCTGAGCAATTGCACTTCGCTCGGTTGTTTTCAGGCATGAGTAGCTCCATATGATGTATTATGACTTATATAAATCGTCAGTTTTGATTTTCAGGTTATTCGAAATTGAATTGGAAGTATTATTTTGAGCTAGAAGCTTTTATGAAAGGTTTTACCAAGTTTGAATTTTTTGTATTTGACCTCGGATTGATTGTTCCATTAACATCGTTAGGTGACTTTGGACTTAGGAACGTGTTCCGGATTGTGATTTGGAGGTCCGTAGTAGAATTTAGCTTGAAATGGAAAAAATTAATATTTTGAAAAGTTTGATCAGGAGTGGACATTTAGATATCAGGATCGTACTCTCATTTCAGAATTTGGTGTATGTCCGTAATATCAAATATGACTCGTGTGCAAAATTTAAAGTCAATCTGACGTGATTTGATAAGTTTTGGATCGGTTGTGGAAGTATGAAAATTAAACTTTATTGATTTCAAATGAGGGGTCATTCATCATTTTAATGTTTTTATGTGTGTTTTGAGGCCTCGAGTAGGTCAATGTTATAATGTCGTACTTGTTGCTACGTTCGAGCGGGGTCCAAGGAGGCTCGGGTGAGTTTTGGATAGGTTTGGGTTGCATTGAGCTCGTTTTTGATGTTTCGACGTCGTTTATTCAAGCATAAATGGTACCATATTTAGAAAATAAGCTCCAATTTCTATTTGATTGAATCATTAAATCCGTATCATAGCTATGGAGCCATAGCAAAAAGAAGCGCCGAATTTGGACATCGTTTGAGGGAGTCATGCTCATTTTAGTGTCGGAGAAGAGAACTGATGCTAGTGTATCGCCGATGCGAAGTTAGGTCTGCATCTATGGCCCCGGGGGTGCCAAAATATGTCCGCAAAAGCAGAAATGACAATTGTAAATGCGCAGGTGTGGAGTTTTATCGCAAAAGCAAAAATCCTTGTGCATAAAAAAATCAAATTGCGTTTCTTTTGGTGTTTGGAACATATCGTGAGTTCTAGAGCTCTATTGAGGTGATTTTTGCTAAGTTCTTCTCATCTTTTCATGGGGGTTAGTATCTAACTACAATATTTGTATTCTAATATAATCACATAAGTTCATTTTTGAATTAATCCATATTCAAAAACTTTTCTAAAGTGAGTAACTGAGTTTTGACTTTAGTATGGTTGGACTCATAATTGAATGAATTGTCGGATTTTGTGAGTTTTTCCGGGTTTCGAGGTGCCGTCCCACATTGGTTTTTTTGGCTGATTTGGGCTTTTGATTAAATATTCGAACTTTTTCAATTGGTATTGGTTTCTTTGACATTGTTTGATATATTTGAGTTATTTTTGGTTAGTTTCAAGGCGTTCGAAGGTCGAAACGTACGAGATGGCATTTTTAGAGCATCGCTTGGCTTGCTTAGTATTGGAATTGGTTTGTTCGAGGTAAGTAACTCTTCAATTCTTAGTGTTGGGGTATGAAACCCCGAATTACGTGCTTTGTGATTGATGATGAGGTGACGCACATACTAGGTGACGGGCGTGTGGGTGTGCACCCTGTGAATTGTGACTTTATTGTTTTCATGGCACTATACTGTGGCCCTATTTTGTTAAGATCTGTGTTTTCACTATTTGATAAATTAACCGAGCTGTCAATTATGCTAGATATCATGTTTGGGCTTTATGCTAATATTGTTAGGACCAATAGTGACTTGTTTCTTGCAATCATCCTAACAATTTCATTTATATTGCATACTCAATCATATTCATGTATTCATATCATATCTCAGCCTCAGTTGTGTTTGTTGATACCTCATATCATTGTTGTTGGGCTAGGTTCATGAAATGTGAGCCGTGAGTGGGACTGGAGAGTTTGATGACTGAGTGAAGCCGAGGGCCTGAGTGATAGTGATACTATGAGATCGGGATGCACACCGCAGTATGTTATATTGATTATATATTTTGTGATCGGTTGGAAGCCGCGACGAGCCTTATGTCTATATGTATATGGATCGGGTTTCATCCTGCAATGATCCTTAGGACTATATGTATATGGATCGAGTTGCATGCTGCAACGAGCCTTGTGGCTATATATATGGATCGGGTTTCATATCACAATGAGTATTGTATAGTGCTGAGTGAATGAGTGTCATGAGTATTGAGCATGGTAAGAGAGAAATGCGAGATAGTGATATTGAGTACTCTGAGAGTGTGAGTACATGAGTTCATCACTGAGAGGCACTACATTTGAAGTGTGCACTTGAGATACATTCATAGAGACACATTTTCTTTTGTTGCCCTATTTTGGTGACATTCATGGTTTCACTGATATTTTGACATGTGGGCATAAAGATGTAATTTCCTCGTGCTATCTAAAAATGAAATATTTACCTAATGAATGGTTTTTGGGGAAAAATTACATTTTTCAAACTCACTCGTATTTTTATAGATGATTTCAGTAAAGGATTTGGGTTTCACTAATATACTCGAAAAGCGAAACTATTTTAGGAAACTATGAAAAGGCTAAGCATTTTATCTTTAAGATACTTCCTCATTTGATTGCTTTATGTTGTTTTGAACTGTTGTTGGATATTGGTGTTGGACCCAAACTATGTTTTAGCTCGTTACTACTTTCAACCTAAGGTTAGATTTGTTACTTACAAGTACATGGGGTCGATTGTATTGATACTACACTTCTGCACATTGTGTGTAGATGTTGGCTGTTGTTGTTACTGTGTTTGATGGTCGTTGGATTTGAACGTGTGCAGCGTCCCTGTTGTAGCTTCCTCTTGTTCACGGTGGCCTTATATTTATAAAACTCTGTTTATGTACCTTTCAAACAAAAGATGTATTTACTTCATATCAGCTTTGTAAACTCTATTCTTAGAAGCTCATGATTTGTACTACCAGCCCTTGGGAAATATATAAGATTCAGATAATTCCTTTATTTAATTGTCTTATTATTATTATTAAAAATGGATAGCTATTAGTTGGCTTTCCTAGCGGTTTGGGTTAGGTTCCATCACGACTAGTGGATTTTGAATCGTGACAAATTGGTATAAAAGCTCTAGGACCATAGGTTCAACAAGTCATGAGCAAGTGTCTAGTAGAGCCTTGCAGATTGGTATGATGACGTCCATACCTATCTTCAAGAGGCCACATGGCATTTAGGATTAACTTCCCATCTTTCTTTCTTTATCGTGCGACATTGATTCAGCTTCAAGCGTAACTCTTGAGTTCCTTCCACGCATTCATATGCCTATTTGAGCCCTCAGTATCAGTTGTGCATCGACGACTTATGATTCTAGGGATGAGGTATGAGATGTGATTTTAGTATGCTGATGATGGGCCTGTCTAGAGGACTTAAGGTCGGGTTTTGACTATAGCTTGATCACAGAGATATTGGTTGTGTGAGCACGTGCTTTTGGACTTATATGTCTGGTATCATCCCTATAAGTGGAATTTATGACTAGATCAGTGGTAGATTTCTATATGATGAGTATGATGTGAATATGGGTGTGTTCATATAGATTGGATTTGACGAAAAGAGTTTGATTGAGATGTAAATTGGGTACTTGATTTCCGTCTTGATTTGACGTACTCGAGTTATAGGTGTATTGAAGGATCTTTTCATGTTGTTTAGTTGAGGAGTGAAGTTGATTTTCATGCGGTGATATGAGTTCAAACTCTGGAAGATTAAGTGATTGTGTAATAGTTATTACTGTGGAAGGGTATAAAGAGATGTTAGTTTGAGGCGAAGCATATTGGTTATCTCCTGCGGAGTGTCCTGAGGTATGTGTAATCCCTATGTTGTTTTGTAGCAAGTTCTCTATTACCAGTGAATTATATGTGTTGCAATTTGAGTTTGGATCATTTATAAGAGTAGGCTTGAGTGTTACAAGGTTTAATGTGAGATTTGCAGATGATTTGAGATATTAGATGGTTTTTGTTACATGAGATTATGAAGGATTTAGTTAAATTTCACTGCGGTAGTTTGGGCAACAACAAAGTATGGGTATTATAAGTTATCAAATGCTTTATTCCTTGGCTTTGAGCTAAGTGGGGAAGTCTTCTATCGACAGGTTGGTTGCATGGTTATGTGTATTGGTTTCAGTTTGAGGTATACTAGTCAATCAGTTATGGCCTACAGAGGTATAGATCGAGGATGACTCGAGTAAGGAAATTGCTGGATATATATTGTATTACACTCTATGGGTATATGAAATCATGGAATGATTGTGTGGTTATTCGTGAAAGATGTAGTGTCATGTAGTAGAAATTTTCTTGGTTTCTTAGAGGTGTGAATTATTTCTTAAAGTGTTGAGGTGCAAATGGGGCACATGTCATTCGGTTCGTTTGGGTGGTGCCATAAAGATTCGAGTAGAGTGGATGACTCTCGAGAATAGTCCTAATGAATTCAAGATTTATATGTGGCAATTGATAATGTTGCAGATTTGTATATGGATTGAAGCTGAGAGTTACATTGGATGGTGTCGAGACTCGCAGCATTTCAATATCATTATGGATTCTACATTCAGTAACAGGAAGGTAGAATCAACAACATTAAATTCACAGAAGGTCTCTTCTGAGTGGGTATCTCGGTTGTGGTACTTTTGGGGTGCTAAAGAGAACATTCAGCGGCTTATGAGCCTTAGGGTGGTATGCTTTATGCTAGGGCCTCGTCTGAGTTTTGGTTGACAATTGTGGTATTATGGCAAGGAGAAGTATCAATTTGAAGGTAATTCAGAAGAAACTCGGAGAAATAGGGCAGCTTGGTAGTAGGTTGGATTGGAATGGTAATAGATATGATCGGTTCTTTGACTTCTTATGATGTGGTGGATTTCTACAGGTGTTTCCTGGCAATGATCTTAAGGTTTTGGTGATCAACATGGCTTGGTTGAGTATCAGGAACCTAAAACCAACCCGGTTATGATGGCGCCTATTGTAAAATTAGGCCAGTCAACACAAATCCCAAATCATATCATTATTCCTTAAAAGTTATTTTTAAGTCATTAATTAACAAAATATAATAATATAAGTCAAAATAATCAGCATAGAAGAAAGTGACACAAGCCCGACATCGGGGTGCCACAAGTAACGAGCAACTATAACAATGTCTAAGTACAATAAAGTTTAAAAAAGTCTGGAAAACAATACAAATATAATCTAGGAAAGATATGAGGGAGAAAAACGAGGCTGCAAATGCCATGCAACTACCTTGTCGACTCTAAAACCAGCGTAATGGACGATCAATGCTCGCTATCAATACCTGCAACTCATGGATCTGCACACAAGGCGCAGGGAGTAATGTGAGTATGCCAACTTAGTACGTAACAAAAATATATGAAAATTGAGCAGTAAGAAAACAGGTAATTCCAAGTCATAGCACTACATCAAATACAATACATTTCCAAAATAGTGCAGAAACCAATTATCTCGTAACACAAATTTCAGTAAAACCTTTTCTTTTAAAACACCTTTCAATAGTTTCAACAAGTGATGAAAACGGTGAGGTAAAAATGATAGAAATGTAAACAGCCTCCCGGGCAAGACATGTACCATAAGTCGCCCCTCGAGAAAAATATCAATAGAATCAGCCCCCCGGGCTAACTTAGCATCACTCATAATCAGCTCCTTGGGCAACAACATGAATCAACAAAATCCCCTCGTCCTTCGAGCAAAAATCACATCACTCACACTGGGTACCCGTGCTCACTGGGGGTCTTCAGACTCCGGAGAGGCTCCTACAACCCAAGCGCTATCACAAGACATCTTGTGTCATAATAAATCAGGCCCCCGATCTCTCATATATCACAAAACAGTGCAACACATTGCGACACGCAGCCTGATCCCATGATATCCTGACAACACAGGCCATCGGCCTTACTCAGCCAAAAATATCTCAAGCCACTCGGTCTAACAGTAAAATAGGGTGCTCAGCCCAAAATATCATTTATAGAATCAAAATGGAGTAAATAAAATCGAGTTATGAAATCAGTAAAACATAGCATGACTGAGTGTAAATATTAAACCAAAACAATGATGAAACAGTAGTGAGACAGTTGGCACGATGCCTAAATATGGCATTCAACACCAAACATAATAATACTTTCCAAAAACACAATAGTATCAAATAGTTTTCAATCAAATATGCGACTAATAGTCATACGGGATGGACCAAGTCACAGTCCCCAATGGTGCACACCCTCACGCTCGTCATCTAGCGTGTGTGCCGCCTTAAAGTAGTGAAACAATGTAAAATCCGAAGGTTCATACCCTTAGGAAAACATTTACGATCATTACTTATCTCAAACTAGACAACACTATAGCCTGTGATGCCTTTGCCTCTCGAATCGGTCTCCAAATACTTCGAATCTAACCGAAATCAGTATATTATCATCAATATATGCTAAAGGAACAAAGCCCAAGAAAAAAAAACCAAATTAACTCAAAAATCCTGAAATTAGCTCAAACACGGCTCCCGGGCCCACGTCTCAGAATCCAATAATAATCACAAAACTGGAAAACCCATTCGCTCACGAGTTAATCCATATTAAATTCACCAAAATCTGATATCAAATGGACATCCAAATCCTGAAAATCAACTCTCCAAATCCTTTTCCCTTTTCCCCAATTTTCACCCCAAATTTCCAAATTAAATGATAAAAAGCAAGACATAATCATGAGATGTAACCAAATCTAAGTGAAGAACACTTACTCCAATCAATCCTCTGCAAATCCCCTTCAAAATCGCCTTCTCCGAAGCTCTCTAATGAATTTTGAAATTATGGACCAAACCCCTCATTTTTTATCTTAGACGCTCCACTCACGCATTTCCTTCTTCTTGAATGCGATAGCTCCTCACGTTCGCGAAGCACAAGCTTCCTCAGACCAAATTCCATTCTTCGCAAATGCAAAGGCGCACTCACGAACACGAAGACCACCCAGCTCGACCCTATGCCCGAACGCAAGACCCCTCGCGAACGTGTAGCCTTCAACTCATTTACCTACGCAAACGTGGATGCCAATAACAACTCGGTTTCCCTTCTCATTAACACTTCGCAAAGGAGGAATTCTCTGCAACAAAATACAAGAAATCTGCCAACTTCAAAAGCTAATAATTGATATGATAACCACCCGAAACTTACGTGAGGCCATCCGGACCTCAACCAAACATTCGAACATATTCCATAACATCATTCAAACTTGTTCCAACCTTCGAAACACTCAAAACAACATCAAAACATCAAATCGCCATCGAATTCAAGCCTAAGGATTTCCAAATTTCCGAATTCCGCAAACGATGGAAAAACCAATCAAACGTCATCCAAACTACCTGAAATGCACACATGTCGTAAATGACACAACGGACCTATTCCAGTTTCCAAAATTCCGATACGACCCCGATATATATATTTTCACTGCCAATCAGAAAACGCCAAAATTCCAATTTTGCCAATTCAAACATAAATCTACCACGGGCCTCCAAAATACATTCTGATTACGCTCCTACCCAAATTACCTAACAAACCTATTCAAACCATCAAAATTCACATTCGAGACCTTCTACCCATAAGTCAACATCCGACTGACTTTTCCAACTTAAGCTTACTCAAAAGAGATTAAGCGTCTCATTCCTCTACAAAACCACTCCTAACCCAAACCAACCAATACTATACGATGAAATACAGCTGAACAACACATAAAGAAGCGTAAATAGGGAAAGCATAGAAGTAAAAAATGAAACGATCGCTCGGGTCATTACATGCTCCCATTCTTAAGCAAATGTTCATCCTCGAACGAGTCAAGAAACATACCTGAAGCCTCAAACATGTGTGGGTATCTACTTTGTATCCCTCACTCGTTCTCCCATGTAGCCTCCTTTACCGGCCGACCTCTCAACTGCACTTTCACTGAAGCTATATCCTTTGATCTTAACTTTCAGACCTACCACTCCAAAATAGCCATTGGCTCCACATCATAAGTCAAATCACGTCTAACTGAACTATGTCGAAGTCCAAAACATGATACAAGTCGCCAATATACTTCTAGAGCATAGAAACATAAAATACCGGATACACGCTCGACAAGCTAGTGGAAAAGAAAGCTCATATGCCACCTCCCCAATCCTACGAAGTACCTCAAAAGTCCCAATGAACCGAGGACTCAATTAACCCTTCTTCCCAAATCTCATAACACCCTTCACGGGTGGAACTTTCAATAGAAACTTCTCCTTACCTATGTAGGACATGTCACGAACCTTCCTGTCAGCATAACTCATTTGTCTTGACTGCGCTGTACGAAGCCGCTCATGAATCACCTTCACATTATCCAAAGAATCCTACACTAAGTCAGTATGCAAAAGTCTAGCCTCACCAAGCTCAAACCAACCTACTAGAGATCTACATCGTCTCCCATAAAGCCTCATAAGGAGCCATTTGAATACTCGACTGATAATTATTTCTATATGCAAACTTTGTGAGCCGTAGAAACTGATCCCATGAACCCCCAAAATCAATGACACAAGCGAGCAACATGTCATCCAATATCTGAATAGTGCACTCGAACTTCCCGTCTGTCCGAGGGTGAAATGTTGTGCTCAACTCAACCTGAGTACCCTACGCTCGCTACACGGCCCTGCAAAACTACAAATTGAACTGAGTACCTCTATCTAAAATGATGGAAACTGGGATGTCATGCAAGCGGACAATCTCTCGGATATAAATCTCTGCTAGCCGCTCTGAAGAATAGGTTGTGCACACAGAAATGAAGTGCGGGGACTTGGTCAGTTGATCCATAATCACCAAAATAGCATCGAACTTCATCAAAGCCTGTGGGATTCCAACTACAAAATCGATGGTGATCCGCTCCCACTTCCACTCTGGAATATCTAAGCGCTAAAGCAAGCCTCTAGGTCTCTTATGCTCATACTTCATCTACTGACAATTGAGACATGGAGCTACAAATCCCACAATGTCGTTCTTCATTATCCTCCACCAATAATGCAATATCAAATCATGATATATCTTCACGGCATCTGGATGGATGGAATATAGTGAGTTATGGGCCTTCTCTAGAATCAACTCTCAAAGACCATTTACATTGGGCACACATATCCGGCCATGTATCCTTAATACCCCATCATCACCAATAGTCACATCTCTAGCATCATCGTGTTGAACCCTGTCCTTAAGGACAAACAAATGATGATCATTATATTGGCGCTCTCTAATGCAATCAAATAAGAAAGACTGAGAAACCACACAAGTTAAGACCTGACTGAGCTCCGAAATATCCAACCTCACAAACCGATTAGCCAAGGTGTGAACATCAACTGCAAGATGTCTCTCCGCAATAGGAATAAACACCAAGATGCCCATACTCATCGCCTTCCTACTCAAACCATCGGCCACTACATTGGCCTTCCCCGAACGGTACAAGATAGTAATATCATAGTCCTTTAGCAGCTCCAATCATCTATGATGCCTCAAATTGGGAACCTTCTACTTGAACAAGTGTTGGAGGCTACAATGATCAGTAAACACCTAATAAGACACCCCATAAAGATAATGCCTCCAAATCTTCAACGTGTGGACAATGGCAGCCATCTCTAGATCATGAACACAGTAGTTCTTCTCACAGGGCTTCAATTGGTAAAAAGCATATGTAATCACTCTACCCTCATGCATCAACACACACCCAATACCAACTCTCGAAGCATCACAATACATTGTATATGAACCTAAAGCTGATGGCAAAACTAATATTGGAGTTAAGGTCAAGGGAGTCTTGAGCTTCTGAAAGCTCGCCTCACACTTATCTGACCACTTGAATGGAGCACCCTTTTGGGTCAATTTGATCAAAGGTGATGCAATTGATGAAAATCCATAAATTAACTGACGGTAATAACCTGCCAAACCAAGAAATCTATAAATCTCGGTGGCTGAGGACAGTCTTGGCCAACTCTGCACATCCTCTATCTTCTTTGGATCAACCTGAATACCCTCGCTGGACACATGTGCCCCAAGAGAACCACTAAACTGAGTCAAAACTCACACTTGGAGAACTTTGTATAAAGCTTCTACTCCCTCAACCACTGCAATATCACTCTCAAATGCTCTACGTGCTCCTCTTGAATACACGAGTATACCAGAATATCATCAGTGAATACAATGACAAACGAGTCGAGATAAGACCGAAACACGTTGTTGATCAAATGCATGAATGTTGCTCGGGCATTGGTCAGAACAAAAGACATCATAAAGAACTCATAAAGACCATATCAGGTCTTGAAATATGTCTTAAGAATATCCGAGTCCCTGATCTTCAACTGATGATACTTGAACGGAGATCAATCTAGGAGAACACTCTATTTCCCTGTAGCTGGTCAAATAAATCATCACTACGAAGAAACATATAGTTGTTCTTGATTGTAACTTTGTTCAACTGCATGTAATCAATGCACATCCTCCTCGTGCCATCCTTTTTCTTCACAAATAGAACATGTGCACCCCAAGGTGCAACACTAGGCCAAATAAATCCCTCATCAAGGAGTTTCTGAAGCTGCTCCTTCAACTCTGCCGGTGCCACACAATACGGTGGAATAGGAATGGGTTGTGTGCTCAGCTCCAGGTCAATACCAAAATCAATATCTCTGTCTGATGGCATGCCCGGTAGGTTTGCAAGAAACATATCCAGAAAGTCCCTCACTTAGAGACTAAATCAATGGTAAGAGCCTTTGCTCTAACATCCCTCACAAAACCCAAGCAAGAAAGACAACCCTTCTCAACCATCCGTTGGGCCTTCAAAAATGAAATTACCCTATTGGGAACAAAATCAATGAACCTCACCACTAAATTTATGGCATACCCGGCATAGCCAACATCATTGTCTTAGCATGACAGTCCAGAATAGCATGATACAAAGATAACCAACTCATGCCTAATATCACATAAATTCCACTATACAAAGCAACAAAAGGTCCACTCAGGTCTTCAAACCCCTAATAGTCACCAGTCACTGTTAGAACGAGTGCTTAACGCTAGAGGGGGGGTGAATAGCGTTTATAAAAATTATACAGAAATAAAATCGAGTTGGGGAATTAAAAACTGCAGGAATGAAATAAGTGCGGAAAATAAATAGGAAAGAACACACCGATGTATACTGGTTTGCCACGACCTGTGGTTAGTCCAGTCCCCGAGAGACTCTCTCGAGATTTCCACTAATTCCGTTAAGCTTGCGGGTGCTCAACAAACCGTTACAACCTGAGAGCTTGAATCACACAAGCCTCAACAAACGTTGCTCGAAGATACCGCACTTCAAGACTTCACACGAAGGAATGGAACGTTCCTTCTTACAACAAGGGATTATAGATTTCCCTTCAAGTGTATGAACACTCAATACTCACTTATACAATAGCTCTCTCAAAGATATGAGTACAAAATAATTAGCTCAAGAAACACAACAACTTAATCAAAGATTGGCTCTCAAAAATAATGAATTTAAGATTGAATGATTGCAATAATAATATGTAAGATTTGTGCTCTGTTGTTGTTAGGAAAAACGTATTTCAGATGCGTATTTATAGCATTCAAAGAGTATCAGACCGTTGCCAAATTGTCAGACAAAATCCCTAAATTAATGCTGTAACAATCGATTGTCAAGACTCAACAATCGATTGTGTGACTAATTTTTCAAAAGACAAATCTTGAAAAACCGATTGTAAGAAATCAGTTAAGGATTCTGTAATGCAACAATCGATTGTCAGATGTATACAATCGATTGTGGTTCAAATATTCAAAATATTTCTGACAAAGTTTTGAATATAACAGATTGTGTAATTAATTCTCAACCAACAGATCTTGACTTTAAGAAGAAAATTTATTGTGAAAAATCTGTTTAGGATTTTGCAGATTCAACAATCGATTGTCAGCTTATTACAATCGATTGTTGTTTAAGGTTTCAAAACATTTCCGACAACGGTATGCAAACAATCGATTGTTAGACCATGACAATCGATTGTTGTGATTTATGAAAAATTTCAATAACACACTGCCTCAGTACAATCGATTGTTTACATAACACAATCGATTGTGTTGTCTTTTAAAAAATTTATTTAGACACTGTCTCACGACAATCGATTGTTCCGACTCAACAATCGATTGTATAACTTATTTGAAAAATTCAGTCACTGACTCATGACAATCGATTGTACCAAGCAGACAATCGATTGTATGACTGTTTTGAAAAATTTTAAACACTGTCTTAATAAAATCGATTGTTTAAAGCATATAATCGATTGTGACATGACACAATCGATTGTTGAAATCAGATAATCGATTGTTTACTTAATTTTGAAAGTTCCAGTTTTGGCGGTCTTTAACACAATCGATTGTTGGTCTTAGACAATCGATTGTTGTTGTCCAGATTCAAAAGACATGTTTAAAAAATAATTTTGGCTAAAATGCAACTCATTTGATTTACCTTAAAGATGCATGGTTTGATGAAAAATGATTTTATGAGAGAAGCCAATACTTGAATATGTCGTTGAATCAAGATCACAAAATAAAACGACTCAACAATAACTTCATTGCGATTCTTGATCTTGTACTGTTTCTCTTGTACTTTGACTGTTATCGTTCCATCGTCGTTGGTTTGTCATTTATCAAAACCTACATAAATCAACACACGTTTAGTTTGAGAACGTGTTTCAACAATTTCCCCCTTTTGTATAATGGCAAACCTATATCGGGATATGCATATAAATAACAGTTCAAGACAAGTATTCCCCCTCAATTTGTGTTTCCCCCTTAATTTATGCAAATATATTATAGTATGCATAGCCCGTTTTCTTCCTTCAGTCATCGTTCCTGCGTTCAATAATCTCAACAGAAAAAATATATATTGCTTTATCTTCGTCAAGCTTACGGGTGCTTAACAAACCGTTACAGTTGCTCAAGGATACCGCACCTTAAGACTTCACTTGCTTGAGGATACCTCACCCCAAGACTTCAACCACTAAGACTTTGGGTACTTAGCAAACCCGACAAATGAGAAGATATGTTCTTCTCAAAACAACTCTCTTTTACAACAAATACTCTCTCAATAGAGTGGATAAAGAAAAACAAAATAAGCTCTATGAACAATACAAAGTTGTCTATCAAATGGCTCAACAAAAGCTCTAAAATGATGCTTGAAAATGATCAATATGTATATCAATATATGCAAGAGTTGTGTGTTTAAAATCAGCTCAAAAGACCTCTTTTTATAGGTGAAAAAGTAGTGCTGACCGTTGCTTAATTGACAAATCAAATCCGTCTGTGCTCAAACAATCGATTGTTTGGAGGTGACAATCGATTGTCTGACCAACGTTCAAAAAACATTCCTGATTTTAGGCTAAACAATCGATTGTTAAACCTAAATAATCGATTGTTCTTCAACGTTCAAAAATCAATATAGGATTCTGTGGGAACGGTCAAAGTATAATCGATTGTATGAAGGTGATAATCGATTGTTGATCGATTGTTTGACAAGACAATCGATTGTTTTGATGTTTAAAAACCGGTTGCACTGTCTCAAAATAATCGATTGTTAAAAGTAGACAATCGATTGTTGACTTCATATAATCGATTGTGTACATCATATAATCGATTATGTTGTTCCAGTGTTCAAAACTGGCAACGGATCGATTATATACTATTGATATACACTTGATATACACTGTGTATACCAGAATTGAAATCTTACTTCCAAACCCATATTGGTTAAAAATGAAAACGTTAAAATCATTTTGTTTGAAGTATATTAAAAATATTTATGATATATATGATTTAATAAAATGATTTACTTTAATAAAATAATTTTATGCATATTTATGGTGACCTAATGTTGAGCCAAAAGATAAGATAACTTAAACATTGTTCTTACATTTGTTCTACCTAACGACCTACGTCTTGGGTCTTCGGTCTTGAACTCTTTGGCTCGACTTGGCTTGTCTATGCAATCCCGTCATCAATATGCTTCTCGCCATTTGATAGTTTGTCATATTATATCGTTGTTTGACGCTTGACTTCATTGTTTGTCATTCATCAAAACCTATACCTGAAAATCATGCTCATACAACCAAAGCGCACACATCATAGATATATATGATTTGCAACAGTCACGACACATATAAGCAGTCCACAATAATAGTATCACCCATGGAGTAGATACACAAACAGATCAAACAAGAGACTCACAGGGCGTATCGAAATAACGAGCAAAATATGATGACACATATGAAAAAGTGGAATCGGGATCAAATAACACAAATGCATCTCTGTGGCAAATTGAGATAATTCCTGTAATCACAACATCTTAAGCAATAGCATCGGGTCTAGCTGGGAGTGCATAGAAATGGGCCTAACCACCACCTGATCGACCTCTCTCTCTCTGAAGCGATCCCTAGTTGACTGTCTTTCACCCCTAGCTGGTTAGTTGGGTGGTAAATTAAATGGTGCTGAAGTCGATGGTTGAATCCTTTGCTGAGACGAACCCCCAAGACAACAAGGACACGTTCTCCACATATGACCTAACTTTACACACTCATAACAAACCCTTGGTGCTAGAGACGGGGACTGAAAGGAACCCCTGGCACCGGGTGACAAGTAGAAGAACCTAGCATGCAAGAGCCTTGAATTGATGGAGCACGGGATAAACTCTGGTCTGGAATGGAACTAAGTGATGAATGGCCCTAATGAAAACTGTGAGAACTATGGCCCGATAATGCCCCACGATAAACTGGGCGAGCTGACTGAGCATGCATGAATGGACAACTTCTGTCGTGCTGAAACTGACCCCCATGAGGAGTACCATTGAATCCACCCTAACCACGAGGCCTCTCCCTCTCAACCCTCTCCTGACGACAAACCATCTCAATCTGTCAAGCTATGTAAACAACCTCATCAATGGTAGCACCATATACTCTCTCTCTCTGGTCATAGAAACTGAAGCTAAAAACCGAGGCCATCTATTAACCTCCTAATCTTATCTCGATTTCAGAGAACCAACCAGACCGCATGATGAGCCAACTCGAAGAATCACATCTCACACAATGTAACATACCTATCACCTTGACGAAGCTGCTCCAACTGCCTGCGCAGCTCTTCTCGGCGAAATTTCAGGTACAAACTTCTCCAAGAAGAGAATGGAGAACGATTTCCAAGAAAGGGGTACTACGCCAACTGACTTATGCTTCTCGTAAGACTCCCACCAACTAAGTGCAGCCCCAGAGAACTGGAAAGTAGTGAAGGAGACCCGATCATTCTGCAGAATACCTCCGGTCCAAAGCATCATATAACACTTGCTCGAGAAACCATGTGCGTCCTCACCCTCAGCACCACTAAATGATGGAGGCTAAAGTCTACCAAATCTCTCCAATCTTCACTACACATCCTCTGGCATAACAAGAGCTACATAGTCTCGAGCATCTGCAACCGGCTGGGCTTGGAGGTGCCCTCGATGTCTAAAGTCCCTACACGACTTGCTCAAGTTGCGAGCGGCGAGATTTTGAATTCCTCCCCTGCCGTGAGAAGTAGCTGCGGTCATATTAACTAAGACTACCCGAGTTAGGCCAGTGCACATTGATAGAATCTAGGCCAGGGCCTCCTGAATGCCTAGGATAACAATAGGCACAGCTGGTGCCTGAGCTGGTACCATAGGAGCATCTACAACTGGGACTTGCTCCTGAACTAAGGTGGCTGGTGGATCTGCAGGTACTACCCTAGCTACTGTGCCGGCTACATCCCTGCACCTACCATGGCCTCGACCACGTCCTCGACCTCTAATGGCCCCAACTGGTGGTATTGGTGGTCGTCCGTCTTGACCGGTACAACGTGTCCTCACCATCTCTAAGAGAATATAATAACAGAAGTTTAGTTACCAGAATTATCTATTTCGCACGACGGGAATTGAGGAATATGAAGTTTTTCCAAAAGGTTCTGCAGCCTCCCGAGGATAAGTACGTACATCTCCTTAGAGATCCACGAGACTATAGTAAACCTGCTCATGACTCATGAGACTTATGTAACCTAAGATTTGATACCAACTTGGTGCGACCGTAAAATTGAATCGGTCGTGATGGTTCCTATCATGAAACTAGTCCAGCCGACACAAATCCCAACTGATATCATTATTTCTTAAACGTAATTTTTAAGCCATTAATTAACAATATCTTGTAATATACGTCTAAATAACCAGTGCGAAAGAAAATAACACAACCCCAACATCAAGGTGTCATAAGTCACGAGCAGCTACAACTCCGTCTAAGTACAATAAAGTCTAACAAAGCCTGGAAGACAATACTAATAAAATTGGGGGAATATATGAGGGAGAAGAACATGGCTATGAATGCCATGCAGCTACCTTGTCGACTCCAAAACGTGTTGAATGGACGATCAACGCTCGCTAACAAGACCCACCACTTTTGGATCTATAAACAAGGTACAGGGAGTAATGTGAGTACGCCAACTCAGTAAATAATAAAAGTAAATACAAACTGAGTAGTAAGAAAACTTGTAATTCCACATCATAGCACTACAACAAATATAGTTGATTTCTAATACATTACAGAAATCAATTATCTCGTAACACAAGCTCAGTTTCAGTAAAACCTTTTCTTTTAAAACACTTTCAATAGTTTTAACAAGTGATAAAAACGGTGAGTAAAAATGATGAAAATGCAAATAGCCCCTCGGGAAAAATATCAATAGAACCAGCCCCTCGGGCTACTTCACCATCACTCGTAGTCAGCCTCTCGAGCAGCAACATGAATTAACAATAGCCCTTCGGGTTACAACATGAATTAACAACAGCCTCTCGGGAAAAAATCACATCACTCACACTCGGTACACACACTCACTGGGGTGTTCAGACTCCGGAGGAGCTCATGCACCCCAAGCGCTATTGCAAGCCCTCTCGTGGCATAATAAATCTGGCCCTCGGTCGCACGAGATTTAAACTCATGGCCTCCACATACACTCAAGCCTTCAAATGTTTTTGGCTTCAAAATCAGCCGGACGGAAGGGGGTTATAGTCAATTCTATTAGAAGCTACCTCAAAGTTGGGCCCTGTACATACAAATTTCAGGCCCAAACTCTATTTAACCAAGGATGTCCACTTTAGCACGTGAATGCCAAAGTGAGATTTCAATTGGACTGGACTTAACAATTTATGGATTGATGAATGATTTCAAGCTTATATTTATGGATTGATGAATGATTTCAAGCTTATTTAAGTCAATACGTGCTGACCTTAAGTCTAAATTTCATATGCATATTCAGCTCACGTGTACATTGCTAACTATAACATATTCGATCTGGAAACATCAGTAGCCAATTAATTTCACTCAATGTATGTTAAGAAATTTTAGTCATGGACTGAACCTGGAAAACGAACAACTATATAACTAATGAATGTAAACCAGAATAATGTACTCCAATACTACGAATAAAGCTAGAACTAACATTACTAACCAAAATCATGTTCTGAACGCTTAAGTTTCAGGAAATTAAATCTGACACCATTAACAATGCACATATAGTGTTATAAATGTCCAGCAATCCAACGCAATCTAAATAGTCCTATTAATACAATTAAAATATTTTTCAAATAACTCTATTAAACTAAATTTCTAAGCTAAATGATAAGAGCACAAGATCCATGTGCAAAAAGACAATTCCTCATCATTCAACTTCAAAATGTGCTCATACATATTGATATAATCTTCAACACTACTTGAGTCCGAGAATATACCTGGAAATTAGAATAGAAGTGAAGAAGTGGAAGGTCAGGTAAAACAGTAACGGGCAGCAGCCAAAAACCAAAGCAACTGGATCAATTTCAACCCAAAAACATCACAGCAATCCAGGAATAATTCGCAGAATAATGAATAGTGATAAGCAAAGGAAAATAGATCTGATTAGATCAAAACACACTCGAAATCAAACCAGAACTTCTTTGAACTTGAACTAACGAAATATGAAGAATATTCAAACCATTTTTGACTATGTGAATTGAGAATTTGTTTTAAGGATGGAATTCAAATTTATCCTAAGGAAAAACTGCAATGAAACATTATTATTTTTTTGAGTTTTATACTATATTTTTGGTTTTTTTTTTGAAGAACAAAGATCTAAAAGAACTTTCTAACTATCAGATTTCAGATTTGGTTTTTGAATTTTGAAATTCAAGCTTTTCAGATCTTCCCAACTTGTCAAACAAGGCAGTTAAGATTGCCTTATATAGGCAAAACTAAGGGCATCCCTCTGATTTCTATTTTTCTCTTAGTCCCTCTTTATTTTTAGTGTTTTAACAATTTAGTCCCTTATTTACTGTTGCTCAAATCACACAACTAAGTTCCTGAAATTCTAATTGGAACCCCATCTAGAATGTTCTAGGGGTTTCCAATTCAATTATTTGCAGCATTCTTTATTTGAATTACTTATAATACCCTTAATTCATTCATGAAATTACAAACTCAGATTATCAAACTAAACAAATAGAATTGCAAACCTAAAACACTGATTAACAAAAGAAGCCATACTTACACTAATTTTAATAATACAAAAATCAAACATAGGAATACTAAAAGAACAAATTCATTTTATCGCTTATCAGAGAATTTAGAGCTCAAAATGAACAAATAAAAACAGAGAAAAAAATCAATTCACTTAGTGACTTTAAACGGATTGGAAATAAAAAATAAAAACTAAACCTAAATTGATTAAACATGAAGCAAGATCAGTCATGGAGGGAAAAACTAATTCAAATAGCAAAACAACAAGAAAATTTAAGTGTCTCGCTAATTTTGAGAATTCTACTTGACTGACTTCTCGAAATTGTCAACTAATGTTATATGTTTATTTTGCAAAAAAAAACTAAACAAATAACATTAGTTGAAGACCCCTCGAACACTTGATAATCCAAACGAATTGAAGTTCTGCAAACCTTAGATTTAAAATTCGTGGGATTCCTCTTGGACTTGAAGGATTCTGGCTTGAAATTCGGAATGAGGAGGTCGAAGAGAGCTGGGGTGTGATTTCGGGACTGTTTGGAGGAGTTGGGGTTGTTGAAACACGTTCTCAAGGCACTAAACTAAACGTGTGTTCATATTTGTAGGTTTTGATAAATGACAAACGATGCGCAATTGACATATGACGAGGTCCAAGCACAAGCGCGCAAATGTCACGTAACGAAGTTCAAGCACAAGACAAACAAAGATCAAGATTAAACAAAGTTATACACGAGTCGCTCTTTAATTGTGATCTTGATCCGACAATTTAACTCAAGACTTGGCTTCTCTCGTAAAAACATTTTTATCAAATCATGCATATTTAATTTAGAGCAAAATGATTTTAAATCATGCATATTTATTTTAGCAAAATGATTTTTAAACATGCCTCTAAAATCTGGACAAAGATAATCGATTATGTACTTATGATAATCAATTATGTTAAGGCAGTGTCCATCAGATGTTTGAAATCTGCAATGACAATCGATTGTGTTGAGACAGTGTCCATCAGATTTTTCAAAGCTACAAAATAATCGATTGTGAACCTTATGACAATTGATTGTGTTGAGGCAGTGTCTATCAGATTTTTCAAAGATACAAAATAATCGATTGTGAACCTTATGACAATCGATTGTGTTGAGGCAGTGTCTATTAGATTTTTCAAGAATAAAAAATAATCGATTGTCCATATAGCATAATCGATTATGTAAATGACCGTTGCCAAAATATTTTCAAACTCCGTCAGATAATCGATTATAGGATTTTAATAATCGATTGTTTTAAGTAAAATCTGAAAAAAAAGATTTTTTGAACGTTGCCAAGTAATTGATTGTATATTTCTGATAATCGATTGTTTTAAATAAAATCTGGAAATAATTTTTTGAACGTTTCCAGTAATCGATTATACGTCTTAGATAATCGATTATGCTGCGTAAAATCTGGGAATGATTTTTGGAACGATTGGAAAACAATCGATTGTGCCAATTAGACAATCGATTGTCGTAGCGCAAAATCAGCAATTCTTAATTGGCAATTAGGCAACGGTTATGCATGTTTTTGACAGTATAAATACATCTTCAAATCAGTCTTCTAAACACAACAACTGATCATATTATTGCTAAAGCTTGCATACTCTCTTATTCATCATTTTCTATTCATTACATAAGTTTTTGAGAGCCAAATTCTTGACGAAAGTTGTTGCGTTCTTGAGCGTATTTATTTTACTCATATCTACTCTTAAGGAGAGTCTTGTTTTGAGTGCAAAGTGTTTTTATACACTTGAAGGGAAGTGTTAATCCCTTGTATTGTAAGAAGGAACGTTGTGATTCCTTTGGTTGAAGTCTTGAAGTGTTGTATCTTCGAGCAAAGGTTGTTGAGGCTTGTGTGACTCAAGTTCTCAGTTTTTAACGGTTTGTTAAGCACCCGTAAGCTTAACGAAGTTAGTGGAAATCTCGAGAGAGTCTCTCGAGGACTGGACTAGCCACGGGTTGTGGTGAACCAGGATAACATCGGTGCGTTCGTTCCTTATTATTTACTTATCGCACTTATTTCATTCCTGCAATTTTTAAATTCCGCAAGTTTACGCTGTTTTTTATTATAACGCTATTCAACCCCCCTCTAGCGTTAAGCGTATATTCTAACAATTGGTATCAGAGCCCAACTCTCTAAAAAACTTAACCGTTTGAGAGAAACAATCCATGGCTTCTACTCGTGATTCTTTTGCAGGAATAGGTGAAGGACAATGCTCCACCCGATCACCACTATTCGATGGCACAAACTATACGTACTGGAAGGAAAGGATGAGAATATTCATTCAATCGAATAGTTTTCATCTGTGGAAGGTTATAATGTAGGGAGAACAAATTCCAACCAAAAAGGTTGAAAATGAATGGGTTCCAAAATCCGAAGATGAATACGATGCGGATGATATCCGAAAAGTGCAGAACAACGCTAAAGCCATCAACTTATTATATTGTGCTGTAAACGCTGATGATTACAGAAAAATATCATGTTGCACAACGGCGAAGCAAATGTGGGGTAAGCTGGAAATCATGTACGAAGGTACGGACCAGGTAAGAGAGGCTAAAGTTGATTTTCTAACCCATGCATATGAACTGTTTCACATGAAGGAAGGCGAAAGGGTCAATGACATGTTCGAACGATTTTCAAAAATCGTTAATGACTTACATGCTCTTAAGAAGACCTTCACGGATAAGGAACTTGTCCGAAAAATTCTCCGAAGTCTCACTCCGGAATAGCCCTCCAAGGCCGACGCGATTCAAGAGTCTATTGGCATTTCAAATGTCACCATCGACGGATTAAGAGGTAACCTTAAAACTTATGAATCTACTATACTTAACCCTCTTGTTAATGATCAAAGGAAACAAAGAATCGCCCTCAAGGCAAGCACAAGCCAACCTCAAAATAACGAGGACGGAGATAACGAGTTCGGACTCGTTATTAAGAGATTTCAAAAGTTCATGCGAAAAGAGTATGAATGAAAAGGCAAACAACAAGGAGATCAAGTAAAGTTCTATGGGTGCGGAGAAATCGGGCACATTAAATCAAATTGCCCAAATGTCAAAAAGGAGAAGAAACCCTCCAAGAAACAACGAGTATACATATCTTGGGGAGGCGACTCCGGAGACGAGTCGAGTGAGGAAGAAGAAGACGAAACCGCAAATCTCTGTCTCATGGCTCACGAAAACAATCAAGAAGAGGTATGTCAAATTTCTTCCAAAAACTTCTATTCTCTTGAGGAAATGCAAAATGCCTTTGATGAGTTGTATAGTGAATTCATTAAAGCTTCCAAAACAGTTAAAAACATTAAGGAAAATGCTTCTTTGAAAGAAAAAAGATTTTGAAAAACAACTCTCTTTGAAAGAAAAGGATTTGGAAAAACTGATTTTGGAAAATGAGAAGTTGAAAGAAGAAAACAATTTTTTCGGCAAAAGAAGCGCCGACAAACCCGAGAGTTCTAGTAAAAATTGTACTTCTTGCATGCATCTAAAAGATGAGGTAGAAAGACTTAAGGGCACCTTAGATAAGTTCAATTCTTCTCATAAAAATTTGAATGAAGTTCTTGTTAATTTGAAATCGACCAAACATGGGATAGGTTTTAAAAACGAGCCTAAAGAAAAAGTTGAAGCCAAACCCCAACCACCTAAGGCTCAACCTAGGACAAATAAAACAAATGTTCATCCTAGAGATAACAATCCTAGAATCAACATGCATGCTAGACCAAACACTAGAAAAAACTTTGAACATTTTAGGACACCTAGAAATGGCCTTCAACCTAGAACTAACTATTCTAGAAATGATGCATATCCTAGACCAAACACTAGAAGAAACGTTGAACATTTTAGGACACCTAGAAATGGCTTTCAACCTAGAAATAACTATTCTAGAAATGCTGCATATCCTAGAACAAATAGTAGGAGAAATGATTTTCATGAAATGCGCAATAGTCATATTGTCGAAAATAGAGTAAACAAATTTCGTCTGTCCAACTACTATCAACCTAGACGAATGCATAATCCTAATGTCATTTGTCATTATTGCAATCGAATTGGACATATTGCTCCTTCTTGCTTCACTAGACATAGACACTTAACTGCATGTCAAGCACAACAGCATGTTACACCTAACTCTCAAGGACCCAAAACAGCTTGGGTACCAAAGACTCATTAATTTGTCTTGTAGGTATGTTTGAAGGGATCAAGTGTACTTTGGTACCTTGATAGTGGATGCTCCAAACACATGACCGAAGACGAATCCAAGTTCCTTCAACTAGAACACAAGGAAGGAGGAAGCATTATTTTTGGAGATAACAACAAGGGAAAAATTATCGGCATTGGATCGGTCGGTAAGGATGAACTTCTTCCATTAAGCATATATTGCTAGTTAAAGGTCTAAAACATAATCTCTTGAGCATAAGTCAATTATGTGACAAGGGAAATCTTGTTTTATTTGATTCGGATGAATGCTTAGTTTTTCGCCGTAGCGATTTTAAAATTATCCTTCGTGGTTTTAGAATGGATAACATCTATATGGTTGATCTCGAAAATTATTCATCTGGGTATGTGAATTGTCTTATGTGCAAAGAAGATGATATGTGGTTATGGCATCGTAGAGTAGCTCACATCAACATGCATCTTTTAAACAAATTGGTTTCACAAAATTTAGTTATTGGTCTTCCAAATTTGAAATTTGAAAAAGACTCCATATGCGATTCTTGTCAAAAAGGGAAGCAAACAAAAGAATCTTTTAAATCGAAAAATATTGTTTCAACTACTAGACCATTGCAACTTCTTCACATGGACCTGTTTGGACCATCTCGCATTGAAAGTCTTGGTAGAAATCGTTATGCTTTTGTTATTGTTGATGATTATTCTAGATTTACATGGACACTATTTCTTGCTCATAAAAGTGAAGCTTTTCATAATTTTAAATGTTTTCTTAAACGTGTTCAAAATGAAAAGGACACAACCGTCACTTCAATAAGAAGTGATCGTGGGGGAGAGTTCGATCACAATCTCTTCGCGGATTTTTGTGACGAACTCGATATCGAGCACACCTTCTCTACTCCACGCACACCACAACAAAATGGAGTGGTGGAAAGGAAAAATAGGTGTCTCGAAGAAATGGCTAGAACCATGCTCGATAAGGCTAAGATTCCCAAATATTTTTGGGCGGATGCCGTGAGTACCGCATGCTACGTTTTAAACAGAGTAGTCATAAGGCCAATATTCATGAAAACTCCCTATGAACTCTACAAGGGAAGGAAACCAAATATCTCCCATCTTGGAGTATTCGGTTGTAAATGTTTTATTCATAACAATGGTAAAGATAATTTGAGAAAGTTTGATGCCAAATCCGATGAAGGAATTTTTATTGGTTATTCTTCACGTAGCAAAGCATATAGACTATTCAATAATAGAACCGAAATTGTGGAGGAATCCCCTCATATTGTGTTTTTCGAAAATAATGCTCGCTTGGCGAGAAAGAATTCTGGTTTTGAACTTGCAGGTAGTTTAAACTCAATGAGTCCTCAAGACAAAGTACAAGAGGAAACTCCTAAGGAAATTCAAGATGAAATCTTGGAACAATTATCGGAGGAAGCGCCACAACTGGAAAAAGAAACGAAACTGCCTAACGCATGGAGGACAATCAAAGACCATCCTCTCGAACAGGTAATTGGCGACATTGAACAACAGGTAAGTACTCGAAACACTCTTAAGAACACCTGAGGACACACTTCTTAAGAGATCACGTTCTCAATTGGCCAACATCTTCACAAGGCCTTTTAGCGAAAAAATTCTTTTCCGAATCTATAGTAAACTCGGAACTCTTGACTTCACATTGATCTAAGTCATTATTTGTTTACAATTACTAACTTGAGCGTCGGAGACGTTTAATCCTCTTTTGCAGGTATCGCTCTAAAGGCAGGGGGAATTATAAGGCAATGGTGTAGAACAATCAATAGTTACAGTCAATAATCGATTATCATTCCTTTATGTCTCATGTTTACTGTGCCGGAAAATCGATTAGCAAGTATCACTAATCGATTATTTACGTCTTATGCTTATTATGACGGAAAATGAACATATTGTGCCTTGCAGGTTTTTGATGTTAATTAAATAATCAATTTTTTTTACTGTATAATCGATTACCGTTTCGGATATATATTACTGCCTTTCTAAAACAATCGATTGTCTCATATGTAAAATCGATTATTTTCCGAAGTCAGAAAATCACTGTGCACACTGTGTCAGAACAATCGATTACCATAATTCAACAATCGATTATCTTCAGTCAGTAATTCAAAATCTTTGTTACCGTTTGGGTCCTGCAAGATTCCCACAATCGATTTTGTGTCATTTTCGAGTACAATTCAAAAACTCCATAACAATCGATTGTTTCTATTCCATAATCGATTGTGTAACGGACAGTGCAAATTTTTTTTACCGTTTTTGACCATTTTTGCCTCTTAAATTTTTGCAGATTGTTACCTTAAATGCAATGTCATCCTTCTCATTATAAATAGGTACCATATGTCTTCAATTTCTTCACTCAAGCATCAATCTTATCTCTCAAACTTTCAAAAATCTCTCAAATTTCTTACAAAAGCTATTACTACTTATTTAAAATGACGAGCAGACACACCAAACGCCCTCGTTCCGGCAGACATGGTGCATCTTCTTCAGCTGCTCCTCCTCCTCCCAGTTTTCCTTACCAAGATGGCTCTCTCTTACGGTTCAACACTGAACCCGAGTTAACTCGATTCATGACAAAATTCGAAAAGCGTGAAATTCTTCCTCCTCGCTTTTCCACCAGCAAATATCTTGAATCCAGCGCCCCCGCTGCAGCTGCAAACATGCTTAAGGAATGCCAACTCCTTGATTTCCTATATCTAACCTATCCTCACATTAATCCTCTCTTGATTCAAGCCTTCTATTCCAATCTTCATGAGGACGACGATGGTGATCTTGTGTCAAACATTAATGGAGTTGAAATTCTTTTAACCAACAAAAACTTACATTCTATTGCTCACCTTCCTCGAAGTGGGGAAAACATTTCTCCTACACTTCAAACTATTTCCGACCAACTTGCTTCTTTGTCCACTTCTGTCAATCGATTGACATATGAGATCCATGGATATTTTGATCATATTCACTATTCATATGCTGGACTTGTCCCTTATGAAGCAGTACCGGATGACGAGGCGGGAATTGATAATGAATAATGTCTTTATTTGCTTATTGTTCTATCTTTTATTATCTCTTTTATGTAATCGCCTTTTTGTTAATCAATAAACATGTTATTACTTATTTTGTTTTTTTGCTAATGTCAAAAGGGGGAAGAATAAGGGCTATGCACTTAATACTTATTCGCACAAATTGAGGGGGAATTCATATGTTGAGGGGGAACTAATTGCATATATATATATATATATATATATATATATATATATATATATATACTTGTCCTGGATCGTCATTATGAATTGCCAAATATGCATATCCCGATTAAGGTTTGCCATTATCAAAAAGGGAGAAATTGTTGAAACACGTTCTCAAGCCACTAAACTAAACGTTTGTTCATATTTGTAGGTTTTGATAAATGACAAACGATGCGCAATTGACATATGAAGAGGTCCAAGCACAAGCGCGCAAATGTCACGTAACGAAGTTCAAGCACAAGACAAACAAAGATCAAGATTAAACAAAGTTATACATGAGTCGCTCTTTAATTGTGATCTTGATCCGACAATTTAACTCAAGACTTGGCTTCTCTCGAAAAAACATTTTTATCAAATCATGCATATTTAATTTAGAGCAAAATGATTTTAAATCATGCATATTTATTTTAGCAAAATGATTTTTAAACATGCCTCTAAAATCTGGACAAAGATAATCGATTATGTACTTATGATAATTGATTATGTTAAGGCAGTGTCCATCAGATGTTTGAAATCTGCAATGACAATCGATTGTGTTGAGACAGTGTCCATCAGATTTTTCAAAGCTACAAAATAATCGATTGTGAACCTTATGACAATCGATTGTGTTGAGGCAGTGTCTATCAGATTTTTCAAAGATACAAAATAATCGATTGTGAACCTTATGACAATCGATTGTGTTGAGGCAGTGTCTATTAGATTTTTCAAGAATGAAAAATAATCGATTGTCCATATAGCATAATCGATTATGTAAATGACCGTTGCCAAAATATTTTAAAACTCCGTCAGATAATCGATTATAGGATTTTAATAATCGATTGTTTTAAGTAAAATCTAAAAAAAGATTTTTTGAACGTTGCCAAGTAATCAATTGTATATTTCTGATAATCGATTGTTTTAAGTAAAATCTGGAAATGATTTTTTGAACGTTTCCAGTAATCGATTATACGTCTTAGATAATCGATTATGCTGCGTAAAATCTGGGAATGATTTTTGGAACGATTGGAAAATAATCGATTGTGCCAATTAGACAATCGATTGTCGTAGCACAAAATCAGCAATTCTTAATTGGCAATTAGGCAACGGTTATGCATGTTTTTGACACTATAAATACATCTTCAAATCAGTCTTCTAAACACAACAACTGATCATATTATTGCTAAAGCTTGCATACTCTCTTATTCATCATTTTCTATTCATTACATAAGTTTTTGAGAGCCAAATTCTTGACGGAAGTTGTTGCGTTCTTGAGCGTATTTATTTTACTCATATCTACTCTTAAGGAGAGTCTTGTTTTGAGTGCAACGTGTTTTTATACACTTGAAGGGAAGTGTTAATCCCTTGTATTATAAGAAGGAACGTTGTGATTCCTTTGGTTGAAGTCTTGAAGTGTTGTATCTTCGAGCAAAGGTTGTTGAGGCTTGTGTGACTCAAGTTCTTAGTTTGTAATGGTTTGTTAAGCACCCGTAAGCTTAACGAAGTTAGTGGAAATCTCGAGAGAGTCTCTCGGGGACTGGACTAGCCACGGGTTGTGGTGAACCAGGATAACATCGGTGCGTTCGTTCCTTATTATTTACTTATCGCACTTATTTCATTCCTGCAATTTTTAAATTCCACAAGTTTACGTTATTTTTTGTTATAACGCTATTCACCTCCCCCCCCTCTAGCGTTAAGCGTATATTCTAACAGGGGTTATGGTCGGAACTCCGATTTGACATTCGAAAAGATTGGCTAGGTTTTGAGGGACGGGGTTTGGGGTTTTTTGAAAAGGAGGACGAGGCGGTTCAGGGGTGTTAATTTGGATGGGTTTGGGGATCGCCCGCCGTGAGGCGATTTCCGGCTGCGGTCTAAAGCGGTAGACGGTGGGGCGTCTCTGGTAAGAGTGAGGGTGGGAAAGACGACTTGGGGGTAGGGGGTTGTTCCGACTCTTATATACTAAATGCACCCCTAGTTCTTAGCCGTTGGATCATATAAAATCTACGGCTCAGATCTTATGGAATTAAAACGACGCTGTTTCTTTTATTTAAAAAGGGTCGGACCAGATTGAGGTGGGGATTTGTGTGGGTTTAAACGGGTATTTGAATGGAGTTTGGGATGGTAATTACATGCCCAGCTTTTTCTCTCTTTTTTATCTTTTTCTATTTCAATTATTTATTTCATTTCTTTTATTCTTTTTTATTTAAAACCAAACTAAGAATTTAAACCTCACAATTAATTCCAAATATCTAATTAGCCTACTACCAAAAGAAATTAACAAACCTAAAACTAAAATAAAAATCAAACCAAACAAATCCAATTTTGTTATAAATTTTGGTATTTTCTTACAAGACTTATTACTAATTAATCCTAAAAATATGTAAAATTCAACCCTAAATGCGCATGCAGTAATTCAATATTTTTAGAAATTATGATTTATAATGCACATAAAAAATACAAATAAAATAAAAAATCATGCAATTAATTCCTAAATATTCAAATAATAAAAGAAAAATTCTAATTCTAATGAACTTTATAGGAGTAATTAAACGACGCAAAAATCACATGCTCACATGTGCTAGTGTTTCGCTTCGTATCTGCGGCCCCACGGGTGCCAAAAATGGTCCGTAAAAGAAGAAATGACAGTTGAAAATGCACAGGTGCAGAGTTTTTATCGCAAAAGCAAAAATCCCTGTGTATAAAAAAATTAGACTACGTATTTTGGTATTTTGAACATATCTTGAGTTCTATAGCTCGGACTGATATGAATATTCGCAGAGTTCTTCTCGTCTTATCATGGGGTCAGTATTTAATTACAATTTTTTTATTCTACTATGATCACAGAAGTTCGTTTTTCAATTAATCCATTTTTTGATTGGAGAATTGGAGATTTTTATCAAAGACTTTTCTAAAGTGAGTAATTGAGTTTTGAACATCGATTCGAGGTAGAAATTGCATGAAATTAGTGTGGTTGGACTCATAATTGAATGGGTTGTCACATTTTGTAAGTTTTGTCGGGTTCTGAGGTGCGATCCAGGGTTTGATTTTTTGGCTGATTTTGGGCTTTTGATTAAAGATTTGACCTTTACCGATTGGGATTGGTTCCTTTAGTATTTTTTGATGTATTTGAGTTGTTTTTTGGTTAGTTTCAAGCCATTCGGAGGTCAGAACGCGCGAGATGGAATTTTTGGGGCATCGCTTGCCTTATTTAGGATTGGAATTAGCTTGTTCGAAGTAAGTCACTCTTCCAAACTTAGTGTTGAAGGTATGAAACCTCGAATTGCGTGCTATGTGACTGACGATGAGGTGACGCACATGCTAGGTGACGGCATGTGGGCGTACACCCTGTGAATTGTGACTCTGTTGTTTCCCTGGCATTGTATAGCGGCCCTATTTTGTTAATATTTGTGTTTTCACCATGTAATAAACTAATCGAGCTATCAATCATGTTAGATATCATGTTTGGGCTTTATGATGATATTGTTAGGATCCATAGTGGTCGTTTCTTGGTGTCATCTCACTGATTTCATTGATATTTCGTACTCAGTTATATTCATGCATTCATATCAAATCTCAGTCGCAATTGTATTTATTGATACCTCATATTATAACTGTTGGGCTAGTTTCATAGCATTGTCAGCCTGTGAGTGACACTGGAGAGATTGATGACTGAGTGAGGCCAAGGGCTGAGTGAGAGTGATACTATGGGGATGGGCTGCACGCCGCAACATGTTATATTGATTACATATTTTGGGATACAGCTGCACGCTGCAATGTTATAATGTTTGGTCTGAAGGAACCCCTCCAAAATCTACACACCTAGTGAGCGAAGTTTTATATATATATATATATATATGTGTGTGTGTGTGTGTGTGTGTGTGTGTGTGTGTGTATGTGGATCGGTTTGCACACGACAATGAGTCTTATGGCTATTTGTACATGGATCGGGTTGCACGTCGTAACGAGCCTTGCCGCTATATATATGGATCGGGTTACCCGCTAAAACGAGTATTGCATAGTGATGAGTGATTGAGTGTGGGATCCTAGCCACTTCTGCGGACTCAATACACACATGCGACCAGTTGTCTGCATCTGTGGGTTCCTCAGCAAACTCCACCTTCGCTTCTCTGATCAAGCTATCGTTTATGCGGCCTTGCACCTGTGGCCAATCCATTGCATGTGCGAGTGAACGAATGAATTTTCAACTTCAAAATTCATGCTGGACTATATCAATTCAATTTCGAATGACCTTAAATTTTGCATGGAAGTACCAAACGATACAATAGACCTATCCATACTCACGGAACGAAAATCTGAACTTGATATTAACAAAGTCAACTCCATGTCAATTTTCGTAACCTTCCAAAATTTTAACTTTCCAACTTTTGCAAAAAAACCACGAAATCAACCTATGGACCTCAAAATCAGCATCCGGACATAGGCCTACGTCCATAATTACCATACGAAGCTATCAGAATCATCAAAACACCATTCTAAAGTCGTCTACACAAAAATCAAACTTTGATCAACTCTTTCAACTTAAGCCTCTAACCTTGGGACTAGGTGTCCCAATTCATTCTGAAACCTCCCCAAAACCTATCTAACCACCCCCGACAAGTAAAATAACCACAAAATAACATAGAAAAGGTGTGTGGGTGTGTGTGTGTGTGTGTGTATATATATATATATATATATATATATATATATATATATATATATATATATATATATATATAAACTCAAATATTATTGTACATTAACTTAAAATCATTGTAGAAACGCATAGAAGGCACCAATTCATGTTTTCATAACAATAATAAGATTAAAATGATGCCAATTAGAACAATAAAATGATAAACATATTTTTTTTTCTAACGAGTGTCCAATACTTGTACAAGAGTGGAGGGATCCTATCCATTCCATCATAAACTTTAATGATGACAAAAAATGTCTTAATTTGTTCCTTTATCTCTTTATCTATTTGTTTATTTGCTTAAAGTGAAATCCTCTTCCTGTTTTCTCTTTCTTTGAGTAGCAAGAAATGGTTGCTCTTACTTTAAGTCTGGGCTTCTCCATCTTGAACGCCATGCTTTGTTGTTTGTTCTTGTAGGTGTCTTGTCTCGTATGTACTGTTTGTAATTTGTATGAGATAACTTCTGATTATTATACATAATTAGTATCTTTTCAAATCTTATTTTAATTGTGAGCTTCGTATGACATTCTTAAACATCTTTAGAAGTACAGAAGCTCATATCTTATAATCACATATTAAATTGTAGCATGGCGTTCATTTATTAGGTAATTACATGTAATCTTTTTGATAAACATTACTGGTAATCAAAATTATTATCACATATTAAAATTCACTAATCATATAAAAACAATATTTACGCTACCAGTGTATATAATTCAAGTTCATCTTCAATTACTTGGTACCATTCATTCTTAAATCCTGATTACCTAGAATACATTATTCAAACCTTGAAACCTGACACTTGCATTATGTCATATAGAGTCATCATCGCACATTAACTTTACTTCATCAATATATAAATACCATCACCCTCCTCAAATTTTCATAACCAATCCAAAGCACAATGCTAAATCATTCAAGAACCTCAACTATGACATCCTTAAACTCTGTTTTTCTTTCATTGTTAGTAGTCTTATTGCCATTTTCCTCAAATGTTCTTTCAGATACAACCAACGAAAAGTTCTACCAATGTGTTTGCCAGAATTCTGATTACTGTGTCCCTTTTTCCGCAGCTTTCGTCACCCCAACCAATGCTTCTTTCACCACAATCTTACAATCCACAGCACAAAATCTCAGATTGTTAGTGCCTTCTGTTCCTAAACCTCAGCTTATTTTCACACCAATGGCAGAATCCCATGTCCAAGCTGCTGTCATTTGCTCAAAACAGCTTGGTCTTCAGCTTAGAGTTAGAAGTGGTGGCCATGATTACGAAGGTACGCTAGATATTGTAATATATGCAGAGGTAGGGGCAGAGCTAGAAATCGAAGTACGAGTTCGACCGAACCTAGTACCTTCAAACCCTATATATTATATTAAGAACTTTACTAAATATGTACAAAAATTAAATTCAAAACCCAATTACTAACACCTAATGTTGCTATCTTAGAATTTAGAACCCAAACAGTTTTAAATTCTAGCTTCGCCTTTGGCTGTAGAGTCTGGATTTGAAGCTTACAGATTCGTTAAATTTGTTGGGTTTTAAGTTAATAAGTTACACATATTTAATAAATTTGTTAAGACATACAAGATTTAGATCAAAACTATTAGATTCGGTTGAACCCGTAACCTAAACTCTAGCTTCGGCCCTGAATGGGATTATCCCACATAGAAAGGCCAAATTGAGTTTGAAAGGTTTCATGCATAAATTAGAAGACTTGGTATTTTCACTTTTATTTAAACTTGAATCTAAATTTAAACGAACATGTCTTGAACGACCATCTTTTAACTCAATATTCATACTATTTTTAACAGGTCTCTCTTACATTTCTGAAATGGGGTCTCCTTTCATTATTCTTGATCTCTCAAAACTCCGAGGAATCGAGGTGAACATAGAGGGAAACTTTGTTTGGGCTCAAGCTGGGGCAACTGTTGGTGAAGTGTACTATAGGATTTCTGAAAAAAGCAAGACTCATGGATTTCCAGCTGGTCTATGTACTAGTTTGGGAATTGGTGGACACATAACAGGTGGAGCATATGGTACAATGATGAGAAAATATGGGTTAGGAGCAGATAATGTTGAGGATGCTAGAATTGTTGATGCAAATGGTAGAATTCTTGATAGGCAGAGTATGGGGGAAGACTTGTTTTGGGCAATTAGAGGAGGTGGAGGAGCTAGTTTTGGGATTATACTTTCGTGGAAGTTAAGGTTAGTCCCTGTTCCATCAATTGTAACAGTTTTTACTGTCCCAAAAACACTAGAACAAAATGGGACAAAGATTATTTACAAATGGCAACAAGTTGCTGACAAGATTGATGAAGATCTCTTCATTAGGGTGATCATGAATGTGGTTGACAAGAAAGATAAAAAAGGTGAAAAGACTATCCAAATGGCTTATAATTCATTATTTCTTGGTACAAGTGACAGACTTTTAGAAATAATGAATGAGAATTTTCCTGAACTTGGATTGACACAAAAAGATTGTACAGAAATGAGTTGGATTAAGTCCATTTTGTACATTGCTGGTTATCCAAGTAACACCCCACCAGAAGTACTCCTTCAAGGGAAATCTTTGTTCAAGAATTACTTCAAAGCAAAATCAGATTTTGTTAAAGAGCCAATTCCTGAAGATGGTCTTGAAGGGTTATGGAAAAGGCTAATGGAAGAAGACTCACCATTAATGATATGGAATCCATATGGAGGAATGATGGCTAAAATCTCAGAATCTGAAACCCCTTTTCCTCATAGAAAAGGTGTCATTTACATGGTTCAATACTTAACACTTTGGAATGACCCTGATAAAGAATTAGCCACAAAACACTTTGATTGGATTAGAAGACTATATAATTACATGACCCCTTATGCTTCTATGTTTCCTAGACAAGCTTATGTGAATTATAGAGATCTTGATTTAGGGATTAACAAGAATGGGAGTTCTAGTTTTATACAAGCTAGTATTTGGGGAAACAAGTATTTCAAGGACAATTTCAATAGGCTAGTGAAAGTGAAAACTAAGGTGGATCCAGAGAACTACTTCTTGCATGAACAGAGTATCCCAACACTTCCCATTTCAAGGAATGGAAAAGGGAAGAGTATGAATCAGTGAAGAAAGAGTTACTAGTTCTAATTAATTTAGCAAATAATACTTATTATGCATTTTAAGTTTTCATCTTGCAAAGTTGTGTAATGTTCAAATGGGTTGCCAAACCATATATAGTAAGTTAGTAACATTTAGAGTTTTTAAAATCTTGGTGGGAAGAACCATTTGCCTCTTGTTTGCTTTGGAGTGTTTCAAGCTTTCATTTAGATGGGTCTCTCAATTTGACAATATGATCACTGACCTTATTTTTATGGATGCTATAAATTCTTCAATTGAATTGCATGTGTTTGACATTAACTACTGTACACTCGCTATACCCTGAATTCGAAGAATAATATATCCGCAATAGATTTATTTTATGCAGTGCTTTACATTTATTATAACCAAAACATGTGTATTTGGCAATCAATGTAAATATATATTAAAATGAATGATATGCTTTTATTTAAGTACATACTCAATAAATTATATCCATAGTTATAAAGTAAAGTTTGGATAATCTTGTTTAGTACTGCAGCTAAATACACACGCAAGTATACGCGGTCGTCAAGTAATAAAATGACTAAAAGTCGAATGCTAAATCTACGAGGACTTGTGATTAACTATTAACTAAATTAAACTATCCTGATTATCTAATCAAGAATTAAACCTAGAAATATTTGATTCTAAGCTAATTAAAATAAAGAAAAATAAATAGAGAACTCTGAATAAGGGAAAAATAGATTTTTATGATATAAAAGTAATAAAAACGATCTGAGGTCTTGGGATATCTAACATTCCTATTATATTCTTCAATGAATTGACTAATTCATTTATCTAGTTTACTGGTTGATAGGGTTAATATTGCTTATAAGAATCTGTCGAGTTTTTACTCGCGTATTCAAGCTAACCTAACGCCTATATGTCCAAGGAGTTGAAATCAATAAGAATGCATTAAAATTTCTTGTATATCAACCAAGTAAGGAAATTAGGTATATTTCTATCCTAATCTTGAATCTATTCCCCGATGCCCGGATTCAAAAAATTACTCTACTCAATCCTAAGTGTAATCTAGAATTTTCACTTTTGAATTCAACTCTAGATTTGTAGATAGTTTTCAATCGGTGATCAAGCAATCAAATAATTAAACGTAGGATTAAATAAATAAACCAATATGATAAATCAAGAAATCAAAATCAATATTTGAATATCAATAATCATGAAAAAATCACAACCCTAGAACGTGAAGTTAAGCTCCACATAGACATGGTAGCAAAATAATAAATCATACAAAGAAATATAAAAATCACTATGTTTGGCGGAATAAAGATGAAATTTGATGAATTACGGCCTCCACGGCGGTTCTATGCTTGTGTTTTCTCCTAAAAAAATGTTCCCCCTCCAAAATAGGTTTAGAACCCCTTTTGTACGAGTTGGGGGTATGTAGGGCCGAAATAATTAAGTCTCGAGCAAAAAAGTACAAGTCCCTGTCACCAGTGTTCAGGGTAGCGTGGGGACCTTGTCGTGGTGCTTGATATTTTAAACTTCTAGAAACTGGGCAACAGGTAGTGCTCAACGCTGCCTCTGGCCCTCAAATATGCACTGATAATATGCTAGAATTATATGTAATTGGATATGTTTCACCCCTACTTGGTTTGTTTTTAGGTGTTTTGAATATTGAAAGATGACCAATTGAGCTCAATTGTTCAAGTTTGTTATGTAGGAAGTCAAGAGTGAAGAATAAAGGTGATTTTGAGAAATAATGAAAGCTAAAAGGAAATTTTTGAAGAAAAGAAAAATCGGACCTGGCAGTGAAGTAACTTTTAGAAGCACGTGAGAGCACAAAAAAATCTAGAAAACATAATCATGCCCTGTGCGAAGCACAACTATAGCACAAGGGCAAATTTGCCTGCATTTTATCTTGAGGGAAAACTTAGTCAATTGGCTTAGGGACGTGATATAAAAGCTTTCAACCCTTATTTCATCTATACGCTTGACCTGAGAAGGAAAGACACACCATTGTTGAAGCAAAGTTGAGCCCGAAAGATTCTCAAGTTCAAATAAGAAGACGAATTGAAGAGTTTCTCTCTACTTTTCTATCTTTGTTTTTATGAATATTGGTTTGACAATGGTTTATGTATTTTTGAGTAGTGTTATGAGTAACTAAACCCGTTATCTAAGGTTTATGGAATTAATTGTTGGATAAAGTCTTGATTGTGTTTTGGTATAATTGAGTCGTTATTACTATTTAATTGTTCATCTATATTTTTCTTGTGATTAATTGAAGGACCCTTGATTAATTGTGTTTAGTTATCTTGTGTTTCTTGAGAAAGAACACTTGATTAGATTGTTGTTGAACAATGCCACTTTTGAGTAAGTTAAGAGATTGATTACTTGAATTTAAAAGTAGTAATAGAGATAACGAAGCTTTTGTGTGACATTTATGAGTTGTACAAATTGTCAACTAGAGTAGTTCGAGAAAATAATTCTATTAAATTATTGTAATTGATCGAGAGATAATTACGGTAAACAAGGACTAATCATCTTTAGAAAGTGCTATGGCGAGATTATAGCTAACGTGTCAGGAATTAATCCGACAATTAGCAAAATCGTAAACCTAGAGCCTTTTATCCTTGAGTTCAACTCCATTCTTGCTAATTGATAGTTTTATTATCATTTTTCCTTCGTCAAGTAATTTTTGTTAATTCTTAAATTTTAAAAGTTGTCTGAGATTATCATTAGTGATACTAAAAAGTTATAAAAAATAGGTTAGTTCCTTTTGGGATTCGACACCGGACTCTTGAACCATATTATTTTTGCAGCGACCGCTTAGTCCTTTTTATAAGGCATAGTTGGGCGTGATCAAATTTTAGCGCCGTTGGCGGGGAACTAACGATGTTATTTGTTACAACTTGAAATAACCACTAGGATTTTAGTTTAGATCAATTTTTTGTGGTTCTAAAAATATTTCCATTGAAATTATCACATTTGAACTCTTCTGCACCTCAGGTGCATGCCTAGAAGCTCCTTGAGAACTGGTGAACTCTTTGAAGGACTCTCAGATCCCGAAAAAGCACTTAGGACATTCAATCAATCTAACAAGAAGGGCAAACAACTAAAACAAAATGAACAATTCGAAATTGAAATGGGTGACATAGATAACGTCAACAAAAACAATAGAAATAATCTAGTTTACCCAAACATCGGAGTGGTAGCATCCCTTGTGCCAGAAACTGCTCTATATGATAGGGCGCAACCAACTGCTGATAATCTATCCACCGTAATTGCAGTCCCTTCGATACAAGTGGAGACATTTCTGATTACCAACAACATGCTACACTTGCTGCAAAATAAAGGGATGTTCTCTAGGTCGTACACCGAAGATCCACAACAACATCTGAAGAATTGTTTATCAATTTGTGTCACTCAAAGGCAACCAAATATGACACGCGAAGAAATCAGATTGTTGTTGTTTCCATTCTTAGTGACTGGGAAGGCTCAAACATGGCTGAATTTGCTCCCAATAAACTCCACTGCTACATGGGAGGAGCTAGTCGAGCAGCTCTAAAACAATTTCTATCCAACCAAAAAAACTGTTGTCACAACCCCAAAACCGACCCGGTCATGATGACACCTACCGTGGAACTAGGCCATCCTCAACCTAATACAATTCAAATTTACAGTACTAATATTGAAAATCATTTGCGAAAAACTTTCATAATTTTTAAATAAATTACTTAATACATAAAAGAAAGATTCATATTGTGATACAGCCGTCCCAAAACCATGGTGCCACGGTGTACATGAATGTGAATACATAGTCAATTTTAAAGTGTCTGAAGAGGCAGCTGCAACACAACTTGAAAAACAATGAGAAGGAGGGTCGGGATCTGCGAACTCCATGCAGATACCTGAACAAACTCCACAACCTGCAACTTCAATTAGCAACTTCCACAAAGGCCAAAAGTACCTAGATCTGCACACAAGGTGCAGCGGGAAACGTGAGTATACTAACTTTTAAGTAACAAGTCCAACCTTTGGACTGATAGGTAGTGATGAACTCAACCTCATCAAAGGTAATAGAAATAACGTACATAAAAGTAGGCATGCTTTCAGTTAAATAAACAGCTCGAATAGTAAAACAGAGCAGGTATGAACAGGGTAAGGAAGTGTAACTCTGCCACATCTACATGACAATGTACATGATGTATGAAATGCACCATGCTGAGTGCCTCATGTACCCACAATCTCAAATTCTCATGCACTCAGTACTGTATACGGCTCATATGGCCCAAGGAAGATCCATCCCTGAATATATACATCTCAAACAGCTGTCACTTAGTACTGAGGTAGGCCATTCCAGTGTATGGATATCTCCAGATAATAATAATAGTAACAACCTCATAAGCACTCAGTATTGCATATGGCTCACAAGGCCATGGAAGATCCATCCCGAAATATATACACGTCACTAACAACAGTCATCCAGTACCGAAGAAGGCCATTCCAGCTCCTATGGAGAAGATCCATCTCCAGGTATAAGTTCTCCAAGGAAGATCCATATCCAAGGAATATCCATCCCTCAATAATATCAACTGCGGTCATTGGGGGTGTAGAGACTCCGGAGGGGCTCGTTTCAAGCCAAGCGCTTTAACAAGCCAACAAAGGCATTATCAATATCCCATTGTGGCATGCAGACTGATCCCATACTGTCACTCAATATCATGCATGCGACCTCACTCAGTCATCACTCTCCAGTCTCGCACACATTGGCTCAAAATATCATGATACTAGCCCGAAACAATGATATGATATGATAAATAATAATAGTCGAGACTGAGGCATAATATAATATGCATGAACATGACTGAATATAGAATATCAATGAAGCTAATGTTATGACAGCAAGAAATTATATTTGACAGTTGTCTAATCGCCACGGGTCAATCCATCCCACAATTTACGATGTGATCTTTGGGCCGTTGCGGGTATCTAGCTCTTTTGTTTGCTGAACCATAATGGTATTATCTCTAGGTATGCCTTATTCTGACCTTGACAAATGATTTCGACCTCAACCTCGGTATTGGAAAGGAACCTTGATTCCGAGCTCGGCGTCCTGGCCTCTCGATGTGGTATCACTTTTTCCATCGAAGAAAGAAATTGAGTAGCCCCGATTTCTACCGTATACACCATCACTTCTCCTTCTTCAACCCTTCCTTTCCATCTGTTTATCTCTTTCTTCTTCACATATTTGGTTCTCATTTTCTTTCGTAGCTATATTTTTCTAGTTTTTTGCTACATAAAATTTTGCATATTTTTTTGCTGAGCCAGAAAGTGATGTCATGATAATCCAAAAACAACAACCATTTCGAATATTTTAAGAAAAAAAAAATCCCACCCAATGTCCATGTTTCAAAAGAAAGGACAAGACTTTTTTGTTATTTTTAGGCAAAATGATCTAGGAGCCACGAAAATTTGAACCTGTTTGTTAATTCGGTAAACAAACTTATACTTTTTTCATTTAAACACCTTTACTAGATTAAAACTCATATTTTAAACATTTCCACCCGATCTTGAATCTCAACTGCGCTGACAAGTATTACACATCACATGATAAGCCTTTTATTATTTGACATGTGTAATTAGAGTCCTATTTTTTAAATTTTATTAATTAGTTTCTAATATTTTAAATTCATTATCTTTATCTTATTCTCCACCTCTATCTAAAAAATTCCATGGCGAATCAAAGAACCACCAGAAGGTCCAGAGCCACAACTTCGTCTATCACTACCATAAGCTCTAGCCATAAATACTAATTAGACTTGTCACTAGAAAAAAACAAAAAAAAGTAATGAATCAACCTGTAACGACCTGACCGGTCATTTTGAGCTTTAGCACACCGTTCAACACTTTGATGTCATGATCAGCTTCATTTCAGATAATATGACTTGTACGCGTGGTCGGAACTGAATTTTGGGAAGTTCGGAGTTGATTCTGAAAGAGAATTCTCATTTCAGAAGCTTTAAGTTGAAAGAATTAACTAGGATTGGAATAATAAAGTAAAGGGGCAGAATCTGAAGATTCCAGCAGTTTCGTAAGATGATTTTGGACTTGGACTAATGCCCGGATCGAGTTTTGAATGACCTGGGAGCATTTTGGCGCCTATTGTGAAAGTTAGCATTTTGGAAGAAATTTCATACGTTTGGGTTGAAGAAGTACATTCCAATGTTATCGATCTCCAGTTGGGATTTCGAGCCTAGGAATAGCTCCGTATGGTGATTTTGGAGTTGGGAGCACGATCGAAAGTGAATTCGAAGGTCCGTAAAGCATTTCGAAATCATTTGGCTAAATATAGAAATTTAAAGGTTTTTGGGAAGTTTGACCAAGAGTTAACTTTTTGATATCGGGGTCAGAACCCGATTCCGGAATTTGGAGTAGGTTTGCAATGTCAAATATGTAGGTCTGCAATGTCAAATATGACTGGTATGCAAAATTTCAAGTCAATCGGAAATGATCTGATAGGTTTCGGTATCGAATGTAGAAGATTGAAATTTCAAAGTTCATAAAGCTTATATTGGAGGTCGATTCATGGTTTTAGAGTTGTCCCAGGGGCCTCGAGTGGATACCGGGTGGTTAACGGATCAAAAATAGAATTTTGGAAAGGTTGAAGTTGCCAATATCTGGTGTAACCGCACCTGCGAACATTTGGCCGCAAAAGCGGCTAGGAAGGCGCAGATGCGGTTTTGGTCCAAAGTAAAGAGACCGCAGATGCGGATGTGGATCCGTAGAAGCGGTACCGCACCTATGGTGGACGAGGCGTAGAAGTGGAAAAAGGGAGCCTGGAGGAAACCACACAAGTGGTAGAGTGGCTCGCACCTACGGAACCGCAGAAGCGGTCAAGGGACCGCAGGTGCAGAAAATGCTGGAGGCAATGGGTGTTTTAAAAATTGGGGTTTTGGCCATTTTCTCTCATATTTTCTTGGCTTGGGCAATTCTTGGAGGGTTCCAAGAGGGGATTTTCATCATCATCGATAAGGTAAGCTATATCCCCACTTATCTTGAGTTAAATTCATTCATTATGTATGGATTTGAGCATAAAATTTGTAGAAACCAGGGGTTTGAGGGAAAATCTAGAAAATTAATTTTTTTTGGAATTTGATCACAAGTTTGGGTATGAAATTAAGAGAAAATCGAATAGTTGAGCTCTCGAGTTCATGAGTAAACTTTATCTTCAAAAAAATTAGGAATCCGGGCACATAGGCCCGAGGGCAATTTTGTTAACTTTTCGATTGGGATTAGGAATTATTATAAATTGGATTGTAATGTGTAATTGGCATATATTAATGGATTTGCATAATTATCGGCTAGCTTTGGAGCATGTAGCATCCATTCGAGTTTTCGGATGGGCGTGGAATGCCGGTTATGGATCTTCGAAGTAAGGTGAGTCTTCTTTCTAACCTTGTAAGAGGGAATTGTTACCATCGGTAAAATAATTGGGTATGTGCTCCTATTGTGGGGGTTACGTACACACGAGGTGTTGAGAGTTTGTGTGTAGCTACTATTATGCTATTGTCCGGGTAGTCTAGGACACAAACGCATGTTGTACTTGGAAATATTTGTAATCCTATTGACGGTTGAAATTGCATAAATTCTATCAAATTGGTAAATAAATTTTTTAAATTAAACTTCATTTTTCTTAAAACATTAAATAAAAGAGAATTTGAATTTTTCTCGGATAATCATTCCCTAATGAGGTCTTGATTAACCGTTTGAATATGTGATCCTATTTGCACCTGCATCGCATGTATGATTCGCAAGTAGGGTATTTATTATATTATGTTGACCGTGTCAAATGGATTATTTGCAAGCGGGGTAATAGATGTATCTATGGTTCACACTGTTCGACCCTCGCCAGTGCATATTTTACATTTCCGTTGGATCGGGTCGTACGACCTCGGCATGATATCCGCATGCTTTTAAAGCTTGCTTGAGAAGTTTAGATGTTGATATTTGCCTTTCTTGGCCCGACATGAATTGATAACGATAATGAAAAGTGAATCTTGAAAATCCTTTATTATTTGAAAAGGTGTTTCCCTGCTTTCCGGCTTTATAAGTTATAACTACTGTATAAATTCATGATTTCCTCACATCATTACTACATTATTATTAGACCATTAGTAAGTGTCGAAGTCGACCTCTCGTCTGTACTTCTTTAAGATTAGACGGGATACTTGTTGAGTACACATCGTTTTCGTACTTATGCTACACTTGTTGTGCATTTTAATTGCACATGCATTTCTAGTGGCCAGTAGATGTAGCTGCATGGTTGATACGAGACTTAGGTGAGATGCACTTCTCGAGATGACCCGTAGCCGGAAGAGTCTCTTTCAGATTATCGCATTTACTTTCTGTCCTATTTGTATTCTGGACGGTTGTTGTATTACATTATTTCTTAGAAGTTGTTCATACACTTGTGACACCGGGTCCTGGGATGTCTATGGGTTTATTTATAAACTATAAAAGTTCTTACATGTTTTATTATTTATTCAATGGAATTTACTATGTATTGTATAAACGTATAAAAGAAGTGAATTTCAAAAATATTTAAAACGAGAATTTAATTAAGTATTTTGGTTGGCTTGCCTGACAATGGTGTCCAGCACCACCACGACCCGTTGTTAATTTTGGGTCCTGACAACATGGTATCAGAGCACTAGGTTACCTTGGGTCTCACGAGTCATGAGAAATTCTATTAGAGTCTCGCGGATTGGTACGGAGACGTCTGTACTTATCCTCAGGAGGCTACAAGACTATTAGGAGTGCTTCCCTTCTTGATTCCTCATCGAGCAATTTGATTCCTTGAGGCTTAGGCCCTTGTTTCCTTCCTACTCAATCTTATGCGACACGAGCCGTTGGTTATAGATCAAGAATTTAAGGATTTGTAATGGTACTACGAATGTGGTGCGAGGTATTTCTCCCTGCGGGGTTGTTTGAGCTATTATCATCTCCTTGTGGAAGGATATTTTATTGTTTCAGCTCAGTAGGGGTACTTCTGAGAGCCTTGAGGCTAGGCGCAAGTTGCCATGATTGTTATGAACGATTGTTCAGCGATATTGTTTTCTTGGTAGGATGTTTGCCTATGTGTCGGGGCAGTGAATGACCTAAAGGGAGGTTTACTCAGTGCATGATCTAGAGATTTGGTATTTTATTCCCGGTAAAGGAAAGGCTATCAGGCTAAGAGTGTTCAGGTTTGGGTTGATGGGGTAACGAGACTCGGTATTTGCGAGCGTAGTGGAGTTTACTTCTATGATGAGGTGTCGTTGTCCTTATTGGATGTACTAAGTTCGTCGGTGTTATGATCTTCTACAATTGCCTTTGGAGCAGGATATTGCGGGTCAGTATTGAAGAAGAGACTGTCAGAGATCGCGGGGTATGGTGGTTCAGGATGGAATCAGTGTTCCTAGTGTTGACAGCTCTAGAAAGTTGATCTTCAGAAAGATTTAAAGTTAGTAATGATTTGTGGGTTCAAGTTCTATGAAGATAGATTTTATTTAAGGCAATAATTAAGCAGCAACATATGAGGAAGGACATGTGAGAAATATCAGGCGGCGTTTAAAACTTCTAGAAGACCAGGTATATGAAGCGCAGGTCGAGTAGTTGATTAAAGAAACGAGTTTGCCCAAAGTTGGAGAATTGCGGAGTTGCATATGGGATTAGTGGTAGGATGACTATGCACCTTAAGGGGAGTTGGAACGATTTGGGAGTTTTAGTAATTTGGTGATTAGCGTCTACAGATTTAATTTGGAACATGGGCTATTATGCAGCAGGAGATTTGGTATAACGAGAAAGAGCTGATGGAAAAGAAGAAGGATACAAGATAAATTTGAATTGGAAGGATATTGCCGCATATTTAATTGATGTCCATGAGGGGTGAATGAACTTGTGCAACTAGAGAGTGAGCTCAGACTCAGGATGGGTTATTGATGTCGTAGTGGTTGTACCCCGTGCGGCAACGTTGGAAGATGTCGGTAAGTTATTTCCACATGTAAGTTATTCCCTGTGAGCAGGTTAGCGGTCGCATGGTGGGCGGAGCTTTTGTGAAGAATTCTTTTGGTTATACAGCAAAGAGATTGTTCGTGCGAATATGGTTGATGATTCAGAGTATAAAAAGGAGGTTTAAGGCTATGTCAATAAGAGATGAAGAATCTTGGTGAATTCCAACGTTGTGTAATAGTGTCTTCAAACTAAGTGGGAGAGTCCTACCACCTATGATTGGGTTACATGGTTAACTGCTTGCAAGGTTTCTGGTTATTTGCATATTGATGGGTTATTTAAGCTATATGAAAATAACATAAGTGGTAAATTGGGCAAAGGAATTTTTAAAGGTATGTTATGGTTGGCCTTGTTGGCTCATGTTCCGTCTTGGGGAAGGATTCAAGATGTGTGCCTCGTATAGATGCGGGTTTCAAGGAAAGTGATTCTGTCGGGTGCTTTGTTGAGAGGGTATTCATATATTGGGAGATTCATGGAGTTATTACATCCGAGAGCAAGTCAGAGCGGGTGGCTCTCAACAACGATCCTAGAGGATTCAAAGGGCATAGTGTGGTGCCTAATGATTGAGAGCCTATAGGTAAGATTAAGAATCAAGCTTTGTAGCAGCTTATGAGAAGAGGCGCAAAATGTTCTATGATGTTTTGACTTGTAGTGTAGCATTTGGGAAGTATGAAATGGTTCATAGGATTTGAGACAGCATGGTCTCGTGATTCAAGGTCATTTGGGGTGAGTGCAAATGGAGTATGTTATGTGTTGAATGGAGTTATTATTATTTCTAAAGCAATCAAGGTAAATTGAAAGAAGATAGATTGGTTAGCCATAGTTGAGTTGGCATATTGGTGACAAAGAGCATTTCCTTCAGCGTGATCACGTTATGCATGTGATTTGTGGCGGTACGTGTGAGGCTTGTTGGTCGCCGTAATTAATGTTATTCAGAAGCATTTTACTATTATGACGTGTTATGTCTAGGCGGATCCCCAAAGGGATAGGGTAGCTTAGACCACTACTTAGAGATATGTATAATATACGGCTATGGAAATTCGCATGTGTGTTCTATGGTTCTCTTTAAGTGAGTTAAGTGAAAAGTTTTTATATGATGAAGTATTAGTCTATCAGTGGTTCCGGCGTAATGATAAAAATCGTGTTCTATTGTATATTGGCACGTAGGCTGCAGTGAGTGGTATGAATTTGAAATAAGGATCAAGGTTGCAGTTCGATGTTGACAAGGATGTCACGAGCTTAGATGAGGAAGAAAAGAGTGTCGATGTTTAAAGTAAGTTGGTATTGTCTTCAGCGTCACCTGAGATCGTTAATTTGTGAAGAAGGCTTTGAATCTTGGTTAGGGATTATTGCTCGCATTTTAGCATTAGTGTGGTTGGTGGTTTGGGTATACATAAATGTTATTCGTACAGAAGGTCATAGGAGCATGCCCCACAGAAATGTTGTATAAGTGTGGCATGTAGTCACTTGATTGGTTGAAGAGTTAAACCAAGTATAAAGATTGTATACAAGTCGATAAATTGAGAATTGATACCTGGAGGGCACTCGGTTTATTGGGTTATGGACTCTGGAGGATTACTCCGGTTATGATGGTTGTTCTTGTGTGTTATGAGAAAAAAGGGGCGATTATGGACCCATGAAAGGTTATTAGCCTTGTTTGGTTAGAAATTTATTTGAGGTAGGTGGATGGATTTAAATGTGAATATGGGCTCTATATCAGTCCAGGTCTATTCATTTCAATAATGCGCTCCTTATAAAAGGGTAGTCAGGGTGTTATTTTGTCGTCAACTATTTTATGTAATGATGTATTGCACCGTGAGAGTTATGAGACCGTTTGGTAAATTTCTTATGTGTTGAGGTTCCGTTAGAGCTAATGTTATATGAGCGGGATGGCTCTTGAGATTCAGATCGTATATCGCACCTCAGTTGTGCTCGAGTTTGTAGCTTATAGTGTTGTATGTCTCCCCAGGGAGTGGTATTATGCACCTAGCGTGCTTATGACCGATACTCGGTATCTTGTGGTAATGATTAATTTAGCTCGATGTCTATCTCCTTATGTGAATTCTATGTGTGGATCGGGTGGCATGCCGCCACAATATGATGTTGAGTATAGATTCCTATATCTGTTTTTATGTATTTTGTTTCCTATTTTTCAGAGAAAAGCTCATATAAGTTGTGTGCCCGCTTCTCATGTATGATTCGCGAGCGGGGCAACTGGATTTCCTTTTTAGAGTTCATTTTCTTTTTTTGTATCGCGTTTGAATTGGTAGCCTATTGGAAAATTGTGGCATCAATGAGACTTTTGATCATGTCCGAGGTGGATTATTGCCTGAGCAGTTCGTACTGGCTGATTTTAGATTATTGGATTTAGGATCAGTGCAATCTGATTATATGAAGTATATTAAGGTGCAAAGATCAATATTCGGTTAAGAATGAGGTGATGGTTCTTGTAAGAAGTATAGACCCAATGATTGTTGATTCAGTAGTTGTTTATCAATTTCTACACATGTCTTCCATCGTGGCGGTATTGCAAGAGTCAGAGTAAGACTTATATATATCATGAGGTGCATTGGGGGCATCAGATTCGGGGAATTTCGACTAATTTGATCAGAAAATGTTATTTTGGTCCTTGACTAAATTGGTGCAAAGTGTTAATTCAGCTAAGGTATGCAGTCATGTTTTGGTTCTGCGTGCAGTTATTGATACAGTGAGTGCATGTTAGATGGAAACAGGCATGGCGGAGAATTCCAGATATGGAATTGGGCTGTAAGGCTTATTTGCTTAAGTGAAAAAGGATATCTTAATATCGATCGGGCTAGGGTGCTCATCTGAGTTGTGATAGCACGGGTAGGTGCTCGAGGCGTTAAACAATGATCTAGAACAACTCCAGTATAGTTCTTAGCACGTTCGAGGACAAACGTATGTTTAAGTGTAAGAGAATGTAACGACCCGACCAGTCGCTTTGAGCTCTAGCATGCCATTCATCAGTTTGAGGCCATGAGCAGCTTCATTTTAGGTAATATGACTTGTACGCGTGGTCGAAATTGAATTTCGGGAACTTCGGAGTTGATTCGGAAAGGGAATTCTTATTTCGGAAGCTTTAAAAATTGAAATAATTAACTAGGATTGGATTTTTAAAGTAAAAGACCTCATAATCGGGATCTGAAGGTTCCAGCAGATTTGTATGATGATTTCGGACTTGGGTGTATGCCTGGATCGAGTTTTGGATGACCCGGGAGCGCTTTGGCACCTATTATGGAAGTTAGCATTCTAAAAGAAATTTCATAAGTTTGGGTTGAAGTGCATTTCAGTGTAATCAATGTCCAGTTGGGATTTTGAGTCTGGGAGTAGCTCCATATGGTGATTGTGGAGTTGGGAGCATGAGCTGAAGTGAACTCATAGGTCCGTAGGCATTTTGAAGTCATTCTAAAGATAGAAATTTGAAGGTTTTTGAGAAGTTTGACAAAGAGTTGACTTTTTGATACGGGGTCGAATTCCGATTCCGAAAGTTAGAGTAGGTCCGCAGTGTGAAATATGACTTCTGTGCAAAATCTGAAGTCAATCAGACGTGATTTGATAGGTTTCGGCATCGAATGTAGATGATTGAAATTTCAAAGTTTATAGCTTAGATTGGAGGTCGCTTCATGGTTTTAGCGTTGTTTGATATGATTTAAGGCCTCGAGCAAGTCCGTAATGTGTTTGACTAGAAGGTATGATTGGTTGAGGTCCTGGGGGCTTCGAGTGGATACCGGGTGGTTAATGGATCGAAAATGCAATTTTGGAAAGGCTGAAGTTGATGATATCTGGTGTAACCGCACCTGCGAGGGTTTGGCCGAAGGTGCAGAGTCGCAGAAGCGGCTAGGAAGGCGCAGATTCAAAATTTTACAAGTTCCAAATTTATGAGTTCGGAGGTTTATGTGATTAAAAGTTTACAGGTTTAGAAATTATAAAGTTTGTGGGTTCAAAATTCTACGGTTTTGAAAGTATAGCAGTTCGAAAGTTTATGAAATTTGTGGGTCTGAAAGGTTGTTGGTTTAAAATTTTATAGCCTAAATTGCAGAATAAAAGCAAAATTTGCGGAAGTGAAACAGTTTAAAGAAGAAATACAGTAATAACATTATTTAAATGCGGTTTTGGTCAGAAGTGAAAAGACCGCAGATGCGGTTGTGGAACCGCAAAAGCGGGACTGCACCTGTGGTGGATGAGGAGCAGAAGCGGAAAGGGGGAACCTGGAGGAAACCGAAGAAGCAACAGAGTAGCTCGCACCTGCGGAACCGCATAAGCAGTCAAGGGACCGCAGGTGCGGAAAATGCTAGAGGCAGTGGGTATTTTAAAAATCGAGGTTTTGGCCATTTTATCTCATATTTTCTTGGATTGGGCGATTCTTGGAGGGTTTCAAGAGGGTATTTTTATCATCATCGGTAAGGTAATCTATCCCCACCTATCTTGAGATAAATACATTGATTATGCACGGATTTGAGCATGAAATTATAGAAACTTGGGGTTTAAGGGAAAAGCTAGAAAATTGATATTCTTGGAATTTGACCACGATTTTGGGTACGAAATTAAGAGAAAATCATATAATTTAGTTCGTGAGTTCATGGGAAAATTTTGTCTTCGAAAAATTAAGGAATCCGGGCACGTAGGCCTAAGGGCAATTTTGTTAACTTTTCGATGAGGATTAGGAATTGTTAAAAAATTGGATTGTAATGAGTAATTGTGCATATATTAATGAATTTTCATACTTATTATCTTGATTTGGAACATGTAGCATCGATTCGAGTCTTCGGATGGGCATGGAATGTCAGTTATGGATTTTCAGAGCGAGGTGAGTCTTCTTTCTAACCTTGTAAGAGGGAATTGTCCCCATAGGTGAACTAAGTGGTTATGTGCTCCTATTTGTGGGGGCTACATATGCACGAGGTGACGAGAGTCCGTATGTAGCTACTATTATGCTATTGTCCGGGTAGTCTAGGACCCAGAAGCATGATGTACTTGGAAGTATTTGTAATCTTATTGACAGTTTGAATTGCTTAAATTATATCAAAATGGTAAGTAAATTTCTAAAAAGATTAAACTTTATTTTTCTTAAATCATTAAATAAAAGAGAATTTTATTTTCCTCGGATAGTCGTTCCCTAATGAGGTCTTGATTAACTGTTTGAATATGTGATTCTATGTGTACCTGCGTCGCATGTATGATTCGCGAGCAGGGTTTTTGTTTACTTTATGTTGACGGCATCGCATGGATTATTCGCAAGCGGGGTAATATATGCATTTATGGTTCGCGCCATTCGACCCACGGCAATGCACATTTTACATTTATGTTGGAATGAGCCGTACGACCTCGGCGTGATATGCTCATGCTTTTAATGATTGTCTGAGAACTTTAAATGTTGATATTTGCCTTTCGTAACCCGACATAAGTTGATAAAGATAATGAAAAGTAAAACTTGGAAATCCTTTATTATTTGAAAAGGTTTTTACCTGCTTTCCAGCTTTATGAGTTATAACTGCTGTATAAATCCATGATTTCCTCACATCTTTACTATGTTATTATTGGGCCACTAGAAAGTGTCGAAGTCGACCTCTCATCCCTATTTCTTCAAGATTAGACGGGATACTTGTTGAGTATACCTTATTTTCATACTCTTTTTTTTTTGGCAATCCACTAGGCAAGTGCCTAGGGCTAGCTTTTTATTAATAGCATAAAAGAAAAATACAACAATTAGGAAAAGTACAAATAAGGGGGCATTTGCACCGGTATTGTTACCCATATAACACATACCAGGCTAAACATACCGTACTAAATCCTATTGAGGCTTGACAACCTCACATATTAAGAGGAATGCAAAAAATACGAACTTGACAGGACCAAATATTTTGTGATCATCACAGAGTTTATAACATACTCTGTGATGAGATTACAAATGAGGATACTAACAAAGTGGCAGATTAAAATGATGAACGAGTTAAAATGATGTCCCTTTTTGTCGATCCTTGCAGTTTCTTCAATTTTTAATTCTTTATCAACATCGTCCCAATTCTTCAAGAAGTACTGAAAATTCATGATTTCTTTTTAGATTGTTTGGACTTTGTTAATGTAGTTGAGGCGGCCTGCTTAAGCTTGGAATTTCTCATTGGAGGTCGCCTAACATTGTCATCCCTGCTCTTTTCCTTTGTATGTGACTTTTGTTCCTCTGTAGCATTAATTGGAACTGTTTTGAGGTGTTGTGGCAGCACTTCAATTACTTCACCTTCTTCTACTGTCCGTTGATTTGGCATGTGTAATACACCTTGTGCATCCAAGTTTTGTTCATCTTGTGATTTAACATCGCTTGGCTTGATTTGTTGTTGTATGTGAACCTCATTCCTGCTCCTATTTCCACGGTTAGCGATATAAGGATCACGATTCAAAATTTCAAAAGGATGTGCAGTTAGCATTGCATCCAGTAGTTGTCTGTCATGAAATAACAAATCTGTTTTACTGTTCCGTCTCATTGGTTTATGCTCAAAATTAACGAGATAATATGTGACATTAAGATTACTAAAGGATCCTACTTCCTCCAGTGTGCTCAATTCTTCATTACTTTCATTACCTCGTTCGTCACATGCTCGAGACACCACCTTGTCCATATAATCCAATAGTATTCTTTCCTCTGCTAAAAATATTGCACTTGTTTGAACATGATCATCACAAACAGTAGTTTGTTCGATTCCTGCACGAGTAGCAGTAGCATCTTGTAAAGCAACATCCATATGAAGTTGAGCAGCAATGTGTGAGTTACAGAACTGTGAATTAGCTGTAGCATTAGACAAACTTATTGCTTTCCCATGGCCCACGAAATTGTCTAAGTTTTGCTCCATATTTTCGGCAGCTTTTGCTTTCATATGGCCCGCAATTTGCTCAATATTTTTGTTAGTCACATGGCCAGAAATTTGCTCTATAATTTCAGCTTCTTTTGATTTCACATGGTCCTCAATTTGCTCCAAGTTTTCGCCAGTCACCAAACATATATGGCCCGCGTCCATGTGCTTAAAAGTGTTGGCTGATGCTTATTCAAATGACTTGGATGTCCCGCCATTTTGTTATCTTTTTTCTCCACATTTGCCGTTTTTTTTTTGTTTCCAAACTTTATCATCTTTATTTCCATTCAAGACATGGCCCGCATGGGCTACGTTTTGTTCAAACTTTCCAGCAATTTGTTTCTCAACAAAAGCCAAACTATGGCCCGCATGTTTGTCCTTCTTGACCACAATTTGCTCCATTATAGCATTAGCATTAACATTGTTATCGTGCCTATATTGTCCATGTGAGCCCACATCAATATTATGGGATTCCTTTCCATCTGTAACATATGATTTTTTCGTATACACATGATCCAAATGGCCCACTCCGTTGATCAGTGTTTGTTCTTCTCTGTCGCCAGAATTTCTTTTGTTTTCCACCATTGATCTTTGTTTTTTCTTATCATTCAAATGATCCATTGAATTTACTTGTAAGTTTTCAACCTCACCTTCATCTTTCGTGATTGTTTCTTCTTCTCCTTGCGTGACATTTTGTCTTTCTTGTAGAATATTATCTACTGTCCTCCCTTTCAATTTTCGACATGTACTTTCATCATGTCCTTGATGCTTACAGTGGAAGCAATACAATGTAAGATTGTCATAAACTAACTCCTAACAAAATTCATTGATTTTGCCCGTCTGTTTGTCGACATACTGCAAGACTACCTTCTCAGACAACTTATCCTTTAAATCAAGGATCACCTTGACCCTTGCTATACTAGGACGAGATTTAATATGAGTCACTTTATCAATTGATATGGGCATACCAGTAGCAGAAGCTATTGATAATAATGTTTTTTTGGAAAACAACTTCGGAGGTAAGTTTGGAATCGATATCCATACAACAGCCTTTGTCGTCTTCTCCATTACATTAAAATCAATAGACCATGGATATACTCTAATTTGGTGATCCCATCCATTGTGATTAAAGTACAGAACTGACCTCGCAAGTGATGTACAAAAAATCGTCAAATTGATCCATCCTGATAAGAATCTGTCTTGGTGCAAGTTGCCCGATCAAAGCTTGTCCTTTAATTGCAAGGATTTTTGGCAGTAGGTTCCTCAAGATTGATAACTCCATCTTGTTTGAAGATAGTTTCACCCCAATAGCTTGATGCAGTCCCTCCTCTTTTGCATAATCTAGTCGTTCTTCCTTTGTAAATTGAATAGTTGGTACTCCATGTATAACTTCAACTTGTATTAGATTTGTTTGATTTGAAAAAATTGAAATGGGATGAACTAAATTTGCAGCATATGAAAGTTTATTGTTTTGGATTATGGTCCTTTCTTTTTGGTTTAGAATTTTTGTAGTATTGTTTTGTATTAACTCTCCCACAACCAAAGGCTGGGGAGAGCTTTCAGCAGCCATGGCTGCCCTTGCTCTAGAAAATCACTATTCTAGAGAGAGAAATTAGAGAGAAGGCAGAGCATTTTTCCCCGCCTTCATCCTATTTGTTTCACTCTCTATCGGTTGGTGTTCTCTAGTTTAGGATTCGTTATTTTCGTACTCATGCTATACTTGATGTACATTTTTATTGCACAGGCACATGCATTTCTAGTGGCATAATGGACGTAGCTGCATGGTTGATGCAGAGACTTAGATGAACTGCACTTCTCGAGACGACCCACGGCTGGCAGAGTCTCTTTCAGATTATTGTGTTTACTTTCTGTCCCATTTGTGTTCCGGACGGTTGTTACATTACATTATTTCTGTCACGATCCCAGTTCGCCCTCCGTGAAATGTCGTGAAGGCACCTAGTCTCTACGACTAGGTATGCCTAACAAGTGCGGAAACAAATCGAAAGTTGCGGAAATATAATCTAAAACCAATAATAACTAAAGAAAACGTTATAAAAAATGTCGATCGGTATATACACCACAATAACTCAAACTTCTACAATATTATCCCAAAACCTGGGAACTCACGGGAACACAAGCTAAAAGAAATATAGTAAAATGCTCTAACTCCGGAATGTCTATATCAACAGTATGTTGAAAGGGCTAACACTACAAGATGGAATGAAGAAGGAGACTTTTTGGTCTGCGGACGCAAAAGATGTACCTCAAAGTCTCCAAAAGCTCTCCCTGCCTCAAGGATGATAAGCCATTGCACATGTACCTGGACTGCACATGAAAAATATGTGCAAAAAGGGCATGAGTACACCACAATGATACTCAGTAAGTGCCAAGCCTAACCTCAGTCGGGTAGTGACGAGGAAGGTTAGGACCCCACTGAGGTTAAATAAAATATATGGTTGAACAGTATGAAATAAAACAGTATAATTAAGTGCAACAATAAGAAATATCATAGAATGGAAAGAACAAAAATAACTAGCACAAAGACCACAAATCACGGAAGAAATACATCTCAAGTCAGCAATAACATCCTAGCACCTTCCAGGATATCGTCCTATAGTCTCAATCACAACTATCCATTGGATCTCCCGGGAATCTCACTCGCAGTTCCAAAGTAAATGTACAGGCAGATCTACCGGGAATCTCACTTGTAGTCCCAAATTAAACAGACAAGAGAGAGCTACCGCAATTCCACATCCATAGTCCCAATGTAAATAAACGGCAACAACAAGAAGATATTCAGAAATGGAAATTTCGTATCAAAGCAACAAGTAATTCTAACCTAACTTGCTTCACGTAATGCAATCAGGGATATTTAAGTAAATATGCAATTAAAGTCAATTAAACATGCCTTTCTAACTAACAACATGCTAAATTGCAAGTATAATAAAGCAGGAAAGAAACATGCTAATGAATACTTTCAGAAAAACTGGATTTCTAATAATTTGCACAAGTACGTACTCGTCACCTCACGCACAAGGAAATTCAGTTACCAATTATATCAATCCTAAGGGGAAGGTCCCCCACACAAGGTTAGACAAGTCATTTACCTCGAACCAACTCAAAATCAACTCGAAACCAAGCTTTTTCCACGAGTGTCCGACTCCAAATGATCTAAATTTATTCAATTCAATTGTATATAGTAAATAACACCTCATATAATTGATTATACGATTTAATTCAAAGCTAATTCGCAAAATTAGATAAAAAAAACCAAAATGCCCCTCGGGCCCACATTTCAAAATCGGGTAAAATTCACATTTTCATAATCCTCGTACTCTCACGAGTCCAACCATACTACAATTTTCAAAATCCCATGTCAAACACCCAGTCAAAATCTAATTTCTTGGTCTAAGAACTTTTTTCCCCAATTCTACCAAATTCCAAAAATTAAAGGATGAATTTAAGTGAAGATTCATGGAAATCAGTCTAAACCGAGTAAGAATCACATACCCTAGTTGCCCAGGTAAAAATTCTCTCAAAAATCATGTCCTTCCGAGCTCCCAAGTCCAAAATATGAATTATTGTCTAAACCCTCGATTTTTGAGTTTTAAATTCTGCCCAGGTGTTGTTCATTGCGATCGCAAGAAATTATTTGCGATCGCGAAGAGTGAAAAGTGAAGGCTCCAGAAATGACCTATGTGAATGCGACCTGAAGCATGCTATCACGGAAGAGGAGAAAAGCGGCTTACGCATTCGCGAACAAGGCCACGCGAACAAGAAGAGTAAATGGCCACTAGACCGTCAGAGTTTTAGTTCTACTATGCGAACGCGAAGAAGGAAGGGGCAGCACTATGCAACCTCGGCGAAGTCATGCGATCATGAAGAAGGAATTGGGCCCCCTCCGGAATTGCACTACGCGAACGCGAAGAGGAGGCTGCAGTCGCGTAGAAGAAAACCAGATACCAGCAGTTCATCAAGTTCCAAAAATGATCTGTTGAGCATCAGAAACACATCCGAGGCCCCTAGGACCTCAACCAAATCTACGAACATATCCCATAATATCATTCAAACTTGTTCCAACCTTCTGAACGCCATAAACAACATCAAAACACCTGCTTTTCATCGAATTCAAGCTTAAAAATTCTAAAAACTCTAAAAATATATTTTCGATCAAAAAGTCTACCAAACCTCGTCCGAATTATCTGAAACTTTGCACGGACATCCCAAATGACATAATGGAACTAGTGCAACTCTCAGAATTCTATTCCGACCCTCGGATCAAAATCTCACTATCGAACCGGAAACTTTCAAAATTTAAACTTTCGACATTTCAAGCCTAAAATTAGCTACGGAGCTCCAAAACACATTCCGGTCACGCTCCTATCCCCGAAATCGCCTAATGGAGCTAACAGAACCATCGTATTTCTATTTTGAGGTCGTCTTCATATTGTTTCGACTACGAACAATTTTTCAATATTTAAGCTCTCATTTGGGGACTAAGTGTCCCAAAACTATCCGAAACTCAAAACCGAACATTCCTGCAAATCAAATTAGCAGAAATAAAATTGGGAAAATCGGTTAATAGGGGATCGGGGCGTTAATTCTTAAGACGGCCGGCCGGGTCGTTATTATTTCTTAGAATTGCTCATGCACTTATGACACCGAGTTCTGGTATGTCTATGAGTTAATTTAGAAATTTAAAAAGTTGTTAAATGTTTCATTATTTATTCAATGAAATTTACTATGTATTATTTAAACGTATAAAAGAAGTAAATTTCGGAAATATTTAAAATGAAAATTTTTAAATATTTTAGTAGGCTTGCCAGACAGCAGTGACCGGCACCACCACAATCCTTAGTGGATTTTGGGTCGTGACACAACCACAGCAAGCTTTAGCGACTCCAACTAATAAATTTTAATATCAAACTCATTTTTCACGGCACCGACAAAATTGGAAAATTCCTCCGGTACAAACTTTGATTTTAGTGATTTCAATTAAAAAAATGCTCTACCCGTCAAATATATTTCTTTTACTCCAAAAATTAACCCCGACATACATTAATTACTACCACCATTGTAAACAAACCGATATATGGGTGGGAAGAAAGGGGTGGCATCTGAAATGTAGGGGAAACATATCTGGAGAAGGGATTAAGGTGCTGGGATTTGGTGTGGGGGGGGGGCGGGGGGGGGGGGGGGAAGAAAAGACAAAGGGGAGGGAGAAAAAGGAGGCGTGAGGGAGATGATAGTTTTTTTTTCCCGTTATTTTGGGTCTTTCCTTTTTATTTATAATTTTTATTTATGATTTAAGTATTTTATTTTAATAAGAACTTTCTATTTATAATTTAAATATTTTATTTTAATAAGAATCTTTACTCACGCACTTTTTTGTGTGTGATTGGCACGTATTATTACTGCGTCAATTATATTACTCCCGCATAAGCATGATCAACAGTTAGAGGTATTTGTTAATGTGCATGAGGTGTTTAAATTGAAAAGTTGTAAGTTAGTTCACTGACTTGACAAATTGGTACAAGTTTAAGTGGCTCCAAAACTATTTTATCTATTTTTTAGGATGCCACATCATTAAATTTTTAGCGAAAATGAATAAAATAAGCTTTAGCTACAAACTAATCTAACCCAGGCACAGTTTCTACAATAAACAGAATAAGCACGGGATTGTAATGCACCTCGTACTGTGAGCCGTGAGGAGGAAGATTTTGAACACTAGTAATGTTCAACAACAACAACAACTACCTAATATACTCCCATCAGGTGGGGTCTGAGGAGGATAATATGTAGACAAGCCTTACCCCTACTCGAAAGGGCAGAGATGCTACTTCCAATCGACCCCCGACTCATAGTTAGTAATGTTGTATTGTGAAATTGAATTTTTGGGATCAACAAATTTATTTATATTCTTTTAATTTTGATATAATTATTATTATCAACAAAATTATTTATTTATTTGATTTAGATGGCTGACATCCTTTTTGGATCAATAGACCTAGTATATTGGATGATGACGATATAAATTTCGGACGAACAACGTGGAAATTTAGACGGAAAGCAAGACGTTAGTCCTATGAGATATATTGGTCTTACGCAGAGGGAGATTTAGGATCTGAAGATGGAAGGTGTCATTATTTAATTTAATTTACATCTTGTAATTATTAATATAAGGTTTGTTAGGAACGTGTATTTGGTTCGATTTCGTCCCTTTGAGTTTAATCCGGTCAACTTAATAGCCGTTTCTAGTTTGCATATATGAAAACAAATATCAAGAAAAACATAATTAGTACTCCCTATATTTCAGTTTATTTGAAATTATTTTTTTTGTCCGTTCCAAAAAGAATGACCTTTTTTTAAATTTTGTATCAATTTAGCTTAAACTTACAATTCTACCATTGATGAGAATCTTTTATAACCACACAAATACTCTGGGCCTTTTTTGACTTATTTAGTACCATAAATTCCAAAAATCTTTACTTTTCTTAAAATTCGTGTACAATCAAACGAATTCACATAAATTGGAACAGAGGGAGTAGTTTATAAAGAAATCACCTTTATTATTAATAACACAAGTAAAGACAACACTTCCACTAAAACAATTTATTATTTTGTATATTTAAAACAAGGAAAAAAGTTTGCACAAGTAGAATAACATCTTAAATAAGAAAAATTAGAATAACAAAAAAAACAACATTTTCAATAGGTAAATTACACGTCATAGGTAAATGTAGAATCAGATGAGATACAAGTTCTGAAAAATTAAAATCATAAATTTTCTATTTCGTAAAAAGAATTTAAATTTAACTTAACAACCATAGAATGCACAAAAATTTATGATATGATTGAACAAAAGAAATTATGAAAAATAAAATTGACCTTAATTCAAAAATCCCATTAATCCCAAAGTCTTTTAATTTTGAAAGAAGAAAACTAACAAATTTAAAATTAAGAAAAATGCTAATATTTATGGAATTTTAAAATTTTACGGTCACTTTTTAGAGTGTTTCAAGAATTAACTTTTAAAACATGCACTCCATCATCATATCGTACCCGGCCATCACACAAATTTGAAATTGGGTCTTACACACAAGAAAAGCTTTCGCATGTATGCTAAATTTGTGATTGCATGTGAAAAATTCAATATTTAACCAAGTTTTAAGAAAATGTAACATAAATATATAATAATTTTACCAATCTGACGGGTGTCACACCACTCCCACCCTAAAAGGTGGATCCGTGTACGTAATCCTCTCAGGGTAATTAGAGCTTTGCCTCGAACCAGTGCGAGTTATATGCTTTACATATAGTCTTGAGAGGCTCGAAAGGAAGGCTATTAAGAGTGAATTGAAGTGTGGAAAACAAATTATAACTAAAGGAACTCCTCTTAATCCCACATCGCATAAGAGCGAGCAATAATTGTCTTTTATAAGATAACAAGCACATGTATTGTCTGCTGAGCTCAGTAGCGTGGGCTTGTGACCCGAGTTGTGGCAAAAATGTTACATAATAGTCAATTTTGGTATGTGGGTTTGGGCCAGTGCTGCTGTGGTCCAGCACTTCCTTCAACCCGGTTCAGAGTGCGTGCTTGTTAAAAGCGGGAGCGCACCGAAAAAATTGGCTTAATAGAGAAAGGCTGTAAGGTTTGTGGGGGGGGGGGAGGCTTCACATCTTCAATCGTTGTAAACAAAATTCTTGAAATATTTTAATTAAGAGAGTTTTTGAGTAGTGAAAGAAAATTATCGTGACAAATTTAAAAATATGCCGAAGTTCGTACACAAACGCATCAGAACTTTCGTATATTATATTGGATCAGTTCATATTGCAGCCAAATAGTGACTTTTTTTATTGATTTGATAAAACACCAACTATTTTTCATTGATCAGTATGAAAACTGACTATACCATGATATTTTAACAAAATTATCACTACGGGGGCGAGCGAGCGATTGAAGAGGATTAGATTTGAACCATCACATTTTGTAAACAATGTGCATCGTAAGAAATGCTAGTCATATCTTATTTAAGAGAGTTTTTGAGTAGTGAAAGAAAAATTATCATTGGGAACCATCAGACTTTACAAACAACACAAGTGCCTACCTTTTATATAATAACACAAGTGCATGCATTTTGTTGTATCAAACGGTTGTATTAACTGCATATTATATGTTGATAATACATGTTACTACAGTCGTATTTCATTGAATGTATTAAATGGTTTTATTTTTGTATTGACAATATTTAACTGTATTTCACAATAAATGTATTTACTTTAATATTTTGTCATATAAATAGTGTTTTATTCAGTGTAATTTAAATATTTTCTTAATATACATGTATATTGTATTTAATTTGCAGTCTTTAACATTTCATGACTTGTACAAATATCCACAACTTATATTTCACCGTTTAATGTAGGTTGTATCGTTTACTGAACATTTGCACATGGTGAATGATGAAGGAAGGATTACACTATTTGTCTCCTAAAGAAAATTTGCAGTTGTGGGCGGTTCCAAGTCGACAAATTACCATATTGTGACGACCCGGCCGGTCGTTTTTGGAATTTACACCTCGATCCCCCATTAATTGCTTCCTCTAAGTTCATTTCTGCTATTTTGGTTTGGTGGGACGTCCGTTGTTGAGTTTAGGAGAGTATTTGGACACTTAGTCCCTAATTGAGAGGTCAAGTGTTGGAAAGTGATCGGTAGTCGGAACAGTATTAAGATGACCTCGGAATGGAAAGCTGATAGTTCCGTTAGCTCTGCTAGGTGATTTCGGGGTGGGGAGCGTGCCCAGAATATATTTTGGAAGTCCGTAGCTAATTAAGGCTTGAAATGCCGAAGTTTGAATTTTTGAAGTTCCCTGTCCGATAGTGAGTTTTTGATCCGAGGGTCGTAATGGAATTCCGAAAGTTTTTATAGCACCGTCATGTCATTTGGGACGTGCGTGCAAAATTTCAGGTCAATGGGACGTGTTTTGGCTAGGTTTTTTACCGAAAACGTGTTTTGATAAAATTTGAAGTTTGGCTCAAATCATTGATTAATTAAATTTTTCGGCACTATTTTAGGTGGTTAAAGGATTGGTATAAGTTTGAGTGATGATATGGAATATGTCTGTAGGTTTGGTTGAGGTCCTGGGGACCTCGGGTGTGTTTCAGATGCTCAACGGAGCATTTTGAAGTTTGAAAAATTGCAGAAAAATCTTTAGCAGTTGCAGGTCCCAGATCCTTCTTCGCGTTCGCGACCCTCCCATCACGTTCGCGTAGTTCTGACTTTCCCCTTCTTCGCATTCGCATCCTCCTCCAGGCGTTCGCATATAGTAATTCTGTTGGAGGACCAGTCTCTTCATTGCGTTCGTATTTAGGGCTTCGCGTTCGCGGAGCTTCATGTCTCCCTTCATCGCGTTCACATTCCTTCTGACGCGTTCGCTTAGATTCGTGGTTCTAGGCCTTTGCGTTCCGGTCCCTTCCTTGCATTCATGAAGGGCAATTTTGTCAGCATCCATTTTCCTTCTCCGCGAACGCGAGACTTCCTCCGTGTTCGTGATGTTTTAAATACCCGGACAATATTAAATCATTCAAAAACAAAGGTTGGCCATTTTTATCAAAACACAAGTTTGAGAACTCATATTTTGGAGCAATTTCGAAGGTTTTTTTAGGGAAACTACTGGGTAACGATTCTCTACTCCCTTACGCTTAAAACCCACTAATCTAATCACAAATTCATCCTTAATTTTGGATTTTTGAATAAAAATTAGGGAAAACTTCTTAGACAAAACTATTGAGTTTTGAGTGGGTGTTTGACCTCCGATTTTGGGAGATTTTTATATGGTTAGACTCATGATAGTATGACGATTCCGAAAATGTAAAAATTATCCGATTCCGAGACGCTGGCCTGAGGGGCGTTTTGATCATTTTACCTATTTCACGTCTTAAGTTTGAATGAAATAGTAGAATCAGTTGCTTGCAATATTATTTACGATAATTAATTGAATTGAATCGATTTGGGTCATTCGTAGTTTGATACTCATGGCAAAGGCGTGGTGTCTAGTTGATTTTGTGCCAGTTTGAGGTAAGCGGATTGTCTAACCTTTGCCATGAGTATCAAACTACGAATGACCCAAATCGATTCAATTCAATTAATTATCGTAAATAACATTGATTTTGTGCCAGTTTGAGGTAAGCGGATTGTCTAACCTTGTGTGGGGGGACCTTTTCCCTTAAGGCATGATATTTGATGTTTGAATGCCTTGTACGTGGGGTGACGAGCGCGTATTTGAGCTAATTGTTGGAAATATGTTCTTACTTGGAATATTAAAATTTAGTTTTCTTGTTTACTTGATTATTCTAAATGCAAAATCTGTAATAGTTAGAAAAGCATGCTTAATTGAATTAAACTGCCTATTTGCTTAAGTTGCCTAAATTGTCCTACGTGAAGCATGTTAGGTTAATACTACCTATTTGCTTGCATTTTTGTGCTTAAATTCTGAATATTTTCTGGTTGTGGTTGTGTATTTACATTGGGACTACGGATGTGGAATTCCGGTAGCTCCCCCTTGTTTGTTTACTTTGGGACTACGGGTTAGATTCCCGGTAGATCCCCCTGTACATTTTCTTTTGGACTGCGAGTTAGATTCCTAATAGATCCCCCTGCACATCGGTAGTTGGACTACAGGACGGTATCCCGGGAGATCCTTCGGATATATATATATATATATATGATGAACTACGGGACGATATCCAGGGAGATCCACAAGACAGTTGAGAAAGGACTACAGGACGGTATCCTGAGAGATCCTCATTTGGTAACATGGTATTGAGCTATATTTTTTTTGTGTTTACCTTGTTCATCACTTATCTGTTATTGCCTCGTAAATTTTGTTTTACTTCACTATTGTTCACATTATTCCCATCTGTTTTCATACTGTACATACTTATTATATTGTTTAACCTTAGTAGGGCCCTGACCATGCTCGTCACTACCTGACCAAAGTTAGGCTTGTCACTTACTGAGTACCGTTGTGGCATACGCATGCCTCTTCTGCGCATGATATCCATGTGCAGATCCAGGTACCTCAACGGGGAGAGCTACGAAGACTTTGAGGTATATCTGCCGCGTCCGCAGATTGAAGAGTCTCCTTCTTATTCTATCTTGTAGCGTTTAGACTTTTGTCGTACTTTTATATAGACTACTCTGGAGTTTAGAGTTCTTATTGTATTTTCCACTAGCTTGTGGTACTTGTGAGTTTCCGGGTTTTGGATAATTTGTAGACTTCCACATTATTGATTGTATATGCCGAGCGGTACTTATATACATTATGTTCTTCTAGCTGTTTAATTTTAATTATTTAAATTTTGCAAATTATGTTGCTTTTCCGCAATGTTAGGCTTACCTAGTCATATGGACTAGGTGTCGTCAAGACATGTTCATGGAGGGCAAACTGGGGTCGTGACAAGTTGGTATCAAAGCTCTAGGTTCATAGGAGTCACGGAACACATGCTGGTTTATTAGAGTATCGCTAATCAGTATGGAGACGTATGTACTTATCTACGAGATGCTTTGTAACTGTTTAGGAAAATCTTCACTTTATTGGATTTCATTGTCGTGCGATATTTTTGACATCGGTTCTAAACTTCTGCCATCTATTTTCTCACAGATGGTGAGGACACGTGCTACTCGGGATGATGAGGCACTTGCATCCCTTGCTGCAGCCATCAGAGACCGAGGACAGGGTAGAGGCCGTGGATGCGCACGTGGTGCAGCCAGAGCACATGCGCGAGCTGCCACTGAGGTACTGGCAGCACATCTAGCCTAAGTTCAGGCACCTGACACGCCTACAGCTACTACAACTACTCCATCCCTTCAGGAGACGTTAGCTTAGTTCATGTCTGTGTGCACCACCTTTGCTGGAGGGGGGGGGGGTTGCTTCCCCTTGCTACAGCCAGATCCCAGGCTGGGGGAGGAGCCCAAACTCCCGCAGCCCGCACTCTTGAGCAGAGAGTGCATATGGAGCATGTCTCAGAGATCATTCCTATTCGGCCTGCAGCGCCAGTTCATCCCGAGGATGGGTCAACTGTTTCAGAGGATGAGAATCTGAGGCTTGAGAGGTTTAAGAAATGTAAGCCTCCTATGTTCAGTGATTTAGCATCGGAGGATGCCTTGGAATTTTTAGAAGAGTGCTACCGTATTCTTCGCACTATGGCTATAATAGAGTCCGGTGGGGTTTCCTTTACTGCCTTTCAGCTTCAAGGAGCCGCTATGATTGGAGGCGCACTTATGAGATAGACTGTCCATCCGAGGCAGCTTCACTGAACTGGACCCAGTTCTTCAATATGTTTATGAGGGAGTTTGTCCCTCAGAGCCCAGGGACGCATGGAGCGTGGAGTTTGATCATTTGGGCCAAAGTTCTATCACCGTTTCGGATTATGCTTTCGTTACACCAGATTGGCCAGGCATGCACCGGCTTTGGTTAATACAGTCTGTGAGAGGGTTCGTCGGTTCATTGAGGGTCTTATCCCATCCATTAGATCTAGCATGGCTCGAGAGTTAGAGATGGACATTCCTTATCATCAGGTAGTGAGCATTGTTAGGGGGATCAAGGGTATGCTCGCTAGGGAGCGAAAGGAGAGAGAGGCCAAGGGGTATCGAGAGTCGGGCCACTTGAAATTTTTAAATTTTGTTTTCTTGCTTACTTGATTATTCTAAATGCAAGTTTAATTTGTATTAGTTATAAAAACATTTTTAATTGAATTAAACTGCCTATTTGCTTAAGTTGCTTAAATTGTACTACTTGAAGCATGTTAGTTTAGTATTACTTGTTTGCTTGTGTTTCTGTACTTAAAATCACAATATTTTCTTGTTGTGGTTGCGTATTTACATTGGGACTACGGATGTGAGATTCCGTTAGCTCCCCCTTATTTGTTTACTTTGGGACTACGGGCTATATTCCCGGTAGATCCCCCAGTGCATTTACTTTGGGAATGCGGGTTAGATTCCCGATAGATCCACATGCACATCGATAGATGGACTACGGGACGGTATCCAGGGAGATCCTTTAGATATATATATATATATATATATATATATATATATATATATATATATATATATATAATGGACTATGGGACGGTATCTTGGGAGATCCTTATTTGGTAACTAGGTATTGAGCTGTATCTTTTTGTGTTTACCTTGTTCATCACTTATCCGTTATTGCCTTGTAAATTTTGTTTTACTTCACTGTTGTTCACATTATTCCCATATGTTTTCATACTGTGCATACTTATTATATTGTTTAACCTCAGTAGAGCCCTGACCTTCCTCGTCACTATCTGATCGAGGTTAGGCTTGGCACTTACTGAGTACCACTGTGGTGTACTCACGCCTCTTCTGCGCATGATTTCCATGTGTAGATCCAGGTACCTTCACTCAGGAGCACTATTAGTGAGACAAGAAGAGCTACGAAGACTATGAGGTATATCTGCCGCGTCCGCAGATCGAAGAGTCTCCTTCGTATTCTATCTTATAGCATTTAGACTTCTATCGTACTTTGATATAGACTACTCTGGAGTTTAGAGTTCTTATTGTATTTTCCACTAGCCTGTGTTGCTCGTGAATTTTCGGGTTTTGGGGTAATTTGTAGACTTCTGTATTATTGAGTTGTATATGCCGAGCTGCACTTATATACATTATGTTCTTCTAGCTGTTTAGTTTTAATTATTTAAATTTCGCAAATTATGTTATTTTTTCGTAAAGATAGGCTTCCCTATTCGTAGGGACTAGGTGCCGCCATGTTCGCGGAGGGCGAACTGGGGTCGTGACACATGCCTACATGCTTGTGCTTTCGTGAAAAGCAAGTTTCTAATACCTGTATATTATTCCTCGGACTATTACAAATCAAAATCTGTTGTAATGATATACGAGGTGCTCGTGTATCCACTGCCTAACCGAAGTGAATGAAATATGCCAACACATATATCAGAGGAGGTTGTCTTACCACCCAAAAGGAAATGACCTCTTGAAAGGCCAAAGAAGAAGCACAATAAGTCATTAAGTGAATTATTTCAGAAAAAAAATCAACATTTATGTAGTATATGTGGGCAGGGAGGACATAATAAGCGTAAATGTAGAAATGCTCCCCGTAGAAATTTGTTCTTGTTCTGATTTTAATTACTGCAACACCGATATGTCATGGATTTGTTCAAGTATTCTATTAAATATTGATTTATTGGTGTATTGGATTATTATTTTATAAATACATATTGTTAATTAGCTTATGTTATTTTTCAGTTTAACCTTCATATAGCAATATACATAATTTTGATTTTTTTTATATACATGTGAATACAATGTTATACATGTATTTATAATTTTCTGAATACATATTGTAAATCAGCTTTTATTATTATTTAGTTTAGTCATGCATACAGTAACATACATGACCCTGAATACACTCATATACATGTGAATACAATGTTATATCATGATTTTATGAATACAGAAGCTTAGTCAGCTTGTACTATGCTTCAGAAATAAAATAAAATATAATCGCTAAATGTAGATAAATTCAAAATATATTAAATAAAGTAAAAATACGATTACTACAATACAGCTATCATTTAAGTATTGCAAAATATAGCTGGATTATTTTAGGGATTTAAAACCATTGCATTATGCTGAATATAGCAGGGATATGTATCAGCGTACAACTATAAAAAATAAATAATAGAGGTATGTGGATGATTATGCTAATATATACATACAACATAATATATACTTTAACGGCATAACTTAAAAGGCTATTATGGATTCATTCATTAACATCTTAAAGACAAAAAAGAAATTCATGTATTCAAAAACAAAAAAGGTTGAAACCATGATGTATTCAGTTATAAGCTTAAAATACAGTTTCTGTTACAGGAAACTATTCTAAATCAATCTTCACAGATGTATCTGAATCTGTTATTTGCCTAATAATCTTTGCGGGTGCTTTATTGTCGCTTATGATATTGGCGTTTATCTACTGCATAGTATAGTCCCAAATGAAGGAACCATATTTTTGACAAAATAAATTGGCACCAAAGGTTTTTTGTAGAACCAATCCCTAAATGCTCAAATACTCTGTGTATACTGCGACATATGCCTGAAAAAGTAGATTGTGTTAGAATAATGATTTCAATTAAGATACAATATCCTTCATATCAAATAATTCAGAATTACAACTACATGAGCGGAAGCTTACTTGAATCCATTTGTGGAAATCTTTGAACCTCCTTTGATGATTGTCCAAATGTCCTTATGAAGATTGCTCCTTGATCCTTCCTTCAAGATTGTCTTGAAGTTGATGTTTCCACAAGAATTCCTCACAAGACTAAAATATGTGAATGGTTTCAGTTCAACAATAATATGACAATAACCAAATTGGTGTATGGCTTTCCACAAGAATTTGCAAGACAACAATGGAGTTATTTCTCTTGATTCAATGGGAGGAAGAAGAGATTATGTCTTGCAATAATGTGGGAACCATAACCCCCACTTTATAACTCATGAGTTACAAAACTCAAGAGTCACAAGCATGTAACCATGGTTACATATATGTAACCTTAGTAAGCCCATCATTAACTAAGGTTACCCTTTTGGGTATCTACACATTAGTCCTACACTTTTTATGACAATACATTGGCCCCCTTAACATAATGTCCATAAGACCACAAAATTAGGCCAAACCAAAAGATAGCACATAACATATAATTTATCCATATATTGTTCATATGTATGTAGATATAAGTCCATATATTTTACAATCTCCCACTTGGACGAGATACACATACATATGTACAAACCTTAGCATTATATGTTACAATATAACCTTAGGAGCTCAAAATTGCTATCACAATAAAATTGTCATGAACAATCCGGTCCATCAATCATACCAACATAGGAACTAAGAGCTCTTCGTTACTCATTCGTAACTAGAACCTGTTGGAAACACGTTCTCAATGCAATTTACTAAAACGTGTGTTCTTTTGTGTAGGTTTTGATGAATGACAAACGAAGCGAAAATTGATATATGACGAAGTTCAAGAAACAAGCGCACAATTGATATACAACGAGATTCAAGCTCAAGACAAAGTTTTATAAGTTTAATTGAGTCATTCTTATTTGTGATCTTGATCCTACAACTTGACTCGTAACATGGCTTCTCTCATAAAACTATTTTCCAAAATCATGCATATTTAATTTAACGTCAAATGATTTTAAATCATGCATATTTACAGTAGTCAAAATAATTTTTAGACATGCCTTAAAAATCTGGACTAAGATAATCGATTATGTACTTATGATAATCGATTGTTTTTAAGCCAAGACTGCATGACAATCGATTGGTAACTAATGACAATCGATTGTGAGTAAGACAGTGAGCATCAGGTTTTTCAAACCTGCATGACAATCGATTGTGAACAAATGACAATCGATTGTGATGAGGCAGTGTCCATCAAAGTTTTTCAAAACTCAGAATAATCGATTGTGAAGCTAATGACAATCGATTGTGAAGAGACAGTGTCCTTCAGATTTTTCAAAGTCACAAAATAATCGATTGTGAACTTATGACAATCGATTGTGTTGAGGCAGTGACTTCCAGACTTTTTCAAAACTATTAAATAATCGATTGTGAGTATATAACAATCGATTGTCAAGAGGCAGTGTCTAAAATGATTTTCAAAAACTGATAAGTAATCGATTGTTGACTTTGTGCAATCGATTTTGAAGCTGACCGTTGTCGTAAAGTTTTCAAATACCGTCAGGTAATCGATTATTGATTCTGTATAATCGATTGTTGTGATTAAAATCCGGAAAAGATTTTTTGAACGTTATTGGGTAATCGATTATTGGTTTGGTATAATCGATTGTTTTGATTAAAATCCGGAAAAGATTTTGCTGAGTAATCGATTGTTGATTCTGGACAATCGATTGTTTATGGTAAAATCTGGAAAGGATTTTTTGAACGTTGTCAGTAATCGATTATGGATTGTAAGTAATCGATTATCAAGTGTAAAATGTGGGATTGAATTTTGATCTGACTGGTAGTAAAATCAGCAACTCTTAATTGGCAATTAGGCAACGGTAATGCTAAGTTTTTCAACTATAAATACAGCTTCATTTCAGTGTTTTAAACACAACAATATACTACAACTGATCATTACATTGCTATAAGCTTGCATACTTTTATTTATCATTTTATATTCAATTTCATAAAGCTTTTGAGAGCCATATTCTTGTCCAAAGTTGTTGTGATCTAGAGCTTACTTCTTTTACTCATACCTACTCATAAAGGAGTATTTTGTTTGAGTGTTAAGTGTTTTACACACTTGTAAGAGAATTGTGATTCTCTTGTTGTAAGGAACTTGTGCTTCCTTGGTTGAAGTCTTGGAGTGTTGTATCTCCGAGCAAAGGTGTTAAGGCTTGTGTCCTTACGTTGTAAAGGTTTGTTGAGCACCCGTAAGCTTAACAAGTTAGTGGAAAATCTCGAGAGAGTCTCTTGGGGACTGGACTAGCCACGTGTTGTGGTGAACCAGAATATATCGGTGCGTTCTTTCCTTTTATTTATTTAACGCACTTAATTATTTCCTGCAAATTTTAAATTCCGCAAGTTTACGCTAAATTTTATTATAACGCTATTCACCCCCCCTCTAGCGTTAAGCGTATTTTCTAACAATTGGTATCAGAGCCCAACTCTCTGAAAACTTAACAGTTTGAGAGAACCATCCATGGCTACTACTCGTGATTCTTTTGCAAGAATTGATGAAGGACAGTGCTCCACACGACCACCTCTATTCAACGGTACAAATTACACGTACTGGAAGGAGAGGATGAAGATCTTCGTTCAGTCCAACAGCTTTCACCTTTGGAAGGTGATAATGAAGGGAAACCAAATTCCAACAAAGAAGGTGGAAAACGAATGGGTTCCCAAGTCCGAGGATGAGTATGACGCGGATGACATCCGAAAGGTTCAAAATAATGCTAAAGCAATTAATTTATTATATTATGCTGTTAATGCTGACGATTACAGGAAAATATCGTGTTGCACAACGGCAAAGGAGATGTGGGACAAACTAGAAGTTACGTACGAAGGTACGGACCAGGTAAGGGAAGCAAAAATTGATTTCCTAACCCATTCTTATTAATTATTTCACATGAAGGAAGGTGAAAAGGTGGCTGAAATGTTTGAGCGATTTTCAATAAACGTAAATAACCTACATGCTCTCAAGAAAACATTCACGGATAGAGAGCTCGTGCGAAAAATTCTTAGAAGTCTCACACCGGCATGGAGATCAAAGGCCGATGCAATTCAAGAATCCATTGGCGTTTCAAACATCACCATCGACGCACTAAGAGGTAACCTTAAGACCTATGAATCTACTATTCTTAACCCTTTCGTTGATGATCAAAGGAAGCAAAGAATAGCTCTAAAGGCGAGCACAAGCCAACCGCAAATTGATGAGGAAGGAGACAACGAATTTGGACTCGTTATCAAAAGATTTCAAAAGTTCATGCGCAAGGAGTATGAACGCAAGGGCAAAAAGCAAGGCGAACAAATCAAGTGCTATGAATGTGGTGAAACCGGGCACATCAAATCAAATTGCCCAAACATCAAAAAGGAGAAGAAACTTTTTAAAAAGCAACGTGCATACATTTCTTGGGGAGGCGACTCCGGAGATGAGTCAAGCGAAGGAGAAGAAGACGAAGCAGCAAATCTTTGCCTTATGGCATAAGAAGACAACAAAGATGAGGTATGTCAAATTTCGTCTAAAAACTTCTTTACTCTTGAAGAAATGCGAACTGCTTTTGATGAATTATATGCTGAGTTTATTAAGGCTTCAAAAACTGTTAAGGGCATAAAAGAAAATGCTTCATTAAAAGAAAAGGATTTTCAAAAACAGCTTTCTTTGAAAGAAAAGGATGTAGAAAAACTGGTTTTAGAAAATGAAAAGCTGAAAGAGGAAAACAAGTTTTTTGGAAAAAGAAGCGCCGATAAGCCCGAAAGTTCTACTAAAAGTTGTTCGTCTTGCTTGCATCTCAAAAATGAGGTAGATAGACTCAAAGGTACCTTAGATAAGTTTAATTCTTCCCACAAGAATTTGAATGAGGTCCTTGTAAATTTGAAATCAACCAAGCATGGCATAGGATTTAAGAATGAGGTTAAAGAAAAGGTTGAAGCCAAACCCCAACCACCTAAGGCTCAACCTAGGACTAATAAAACAAATGCTTATCCTAGAAATAGCAATCCTAGAACCAATATGCATGCTAGACAAAATGTTGAACATTTTAGGAGACCTAGAAATGACTTACCACCTAGAAATAGTTACCCTAGAAATGATGCATATTTTAGGCTAAATGTTGAACCTTTTAGAAGACCTAGAAATGGCCTTCAACCGAGAAACAATCACTCTAGAAATGCTGCCTATCCTAGAGCTCATAGTAGGAGAAATAATTCTCATGAAATGCGAAATAGTCATAGTGTTCAAAATAGAGTAAGAAATTTTCATCCGTCTAGTTACTATGAACCTAGAAGGATGCATAACCCAAATGTGACTTGTCATTATTGTAGACGCATTGGTCATATTGCTCCTGCATGCTTTACACGTCATAGACATATTACTCAATCGCAGCATTATAATATGCCTAACCCCCAAGGACCCAAGATGGCATGGGTACCTAAAGAACATTAATTTGTTTTGTAGGTGTGCTTGAAGGGATCAAGTGTACTATGGTACCTTGATAGTGGATGCTCCAAGCATATGACGGGAGATGAATCCAAATTCCTTCAATTAGAGCACAAAGAAGGAGGAAGTGTTACCTTCGGTGATAACAATAAAGGAAAGATCATCGGCATCGGCTCGGTCGGTAAGGATGAAAATTCCTCTATTAAGCATATATTACTTGTCAAAAGATTAAAGCATAATCTCTTGAGCATAAGCCAATTGTGTGACAAGGGAAATCTTGCTCTATTTGATTCGGATGAATGCCTAGTATTTAGACGTAGTGATTTCAAGATCGTACTTCGTGGTTTTAGAGTGGATAATATTTATATGGTTGATCTTGCTAATTCCTCACCCGATTATGTTGATTGTCTAATGAGTAAAGAGGATGATACTTGGCTATGGTATCGTAGAGTTGCACATATCAATATGCATTTTTTGAACAAATTGATTTCTCAAAACTTAGTTATTGGTCTTCCCTTTTTAAAATTTGAAAATGACTCTATTTGTGACTCGTGTCAAAAGGGGAAGCAAACAAAAGCATCTTTCAAATCTAAAAACATTGTTTCAGCTTCTAGACCATTGCAATTACTTCATATGGATTTATTTGGTCCCTCTCGCATTGAAAGTCTAGGAAGAAATAAATATGCTTTTGTGATTGTTGATGATTACTCGAGATTTACTTGGACTTTATTTCTTGCCAATAAAAGTGATGCTTTTCAAAATTTTAAATATTTTCTTAAGCGTGTTCAAAATGAGAAAGAAACAACCGTCACTTCAATTAGAAGTGATCATGAGGGAGAGTTTGATCACAATCTCTTTGCGGACTTTTGTGACGAACTCGGAATCGAGCATACCTTTTCCGCTCCACGGACACCACAACAAAATGGGGTGGTGGAAAGGAAAAATAGGTGTCTCGAAGAGATGGCTAGAACCATGCTCGACGAAGCTAAGATACCCAAACATTTTTGGGCGGACGCCGTGAGTACTGCTTGCTATGTTCTAAATAGAGTAGTAATTTCGGCTGATACTCATGAAAACCCCCTATGAACTTTATAAGGGTAGAAAACCAAATATTTCCCATTTTAGAGTTTTTGGTTGCAAATGTTTTGTTCATATCAATGGCAAAGACCAATGGGGTAAATTTGATGCTAAGTCGGATGAAGGTATTTTCATTGGATATTCCTCACGTAGTAAAGCATATAGGGTCTTTAATAAAAGAACCCAAATTGTGGAGGAATCCCCTCATGTTATATTTTCCGAAAATAATGCTCGCTTGGTGAGAAAGGATTCCAGTTTTGATCTTGCAGGTATCTTAGGTAGCTTGAAAAACAAAATACAAGAGGAACCACCTAAGGAAAATAAAGATGAAACTGAGGAACAACCAACGGAAGAAGCGCCACAATTGGAAAAAGAAATGAATATGCCTAACGAGTGGAGGACAATCAAAGATCACCCTCTCGAACAGGTAATTGGCAACGTTGGAGACAAGGTAAGTACCCGAAACTCTCTCAAAAATACCTTAGAACATACTGCTTTTGTTTCTCAAATTGAACCCAAAACCATCTCATAAGCAATTGGGGATGAATTTTGGACCTTGGCAATGCAAGAGGAGCTTAACCAATTCGAACGCAATGACGTTTGGGATTTGGTGCCAAGACCCGAAGGTCATACCATAATTGGTACGAAATGGGTTTTTCGCAATAAACTAGATGAAAATGGTATAATCACTAGAAACAAAGCTAGGCTTGTAGCAAAAGGCTATAATCAAGAAGAAGGTATTGACTATGAGGAAACATATGCTCCCGTAGCTAGATTAGAAGCTATTCGCTTATTGCTTGCATTTGCCTCTTCTATGAATTTCAATTTATATCAAATGGATGTGAAAAGTGCTTTTCTAAACGGTTTTATTCAAGAAGAAGTTTTTGTTGAACAACCCCCCGGTTTTGAAAACTTTAAATCTTCCGATCATGTTTTCAAACTCAAAAAGGCTCTTTATGGTTTAAAACAAGCTCCCCGAGCTTGGTATGAAAGATTGAGTAAGTTTCTTTTGGAAAATGATTTCATTAGGGGAAAGTTGACACAATTCTCTTTGTTAAGCATAAAAACAATGATATTTTGTTAGTTCAAATATATGTAGATAAAATTATATTTGGTGCTACTAACAATGTTTTATGCAAGGAATTTTCCGATCTAATGACAAGCGAATTTGAGATGTCTATGATGGGTGAGTTAACATTCTTTTTGGGATTACAAGTAAAGCAAATGAAAGAAGGTACATTCATTTGTCAAACCAAATATTGCAAAGAATTGCTGAAACGTTTTGAGATGAACAATGCAAAAGAAATGGCAACTCCCATGAGCACATCCGATCATCTAGACAAAGATGAGAAAGGTAAGGAAGTCGACACCAAAAAGTATCGAGGTATGATTGGATCTCTTCTTTATCTTGATGCTAGTCGTCCGGACATCATGTTTAGCGTGTGCTTATGCGCTTGTTATCAATCGTGTCCGAAGGAGTCTCACCTTACTGCGGTAAAACAGATTTTAAGGTATCTTGTTGGTACTACAAATGTGGGTCTATGGTACCCCAAAGGCTCTTCATGCCAACTTGTTGGCTACTCCGATTCCGATTTTGCTGGATGCAAATTGGACCGCAAGAGCACTAGTGGCACTTGCCATTTGCTCGGTAGCTCTCTCGTTTCTTGGTTTAGCAAGAAACAAGTAAGTGTTGCGTTGTCCACAACCGAGGCTGAATATGTAGCCGCGGGGAGTTGTTGCGCTCAAATCCTATGGATGAAACAACAACTCTTGGACTATGGCCTAAGACTTGATCATATCCCTCTTAGATGTGATAATACTAGTGCCATATGCTTGACGAAGAACCCCATTCTTCATTCGCGAACGAAACACATTGAAATTAGACATCATTTTATTAGAGATCACGTTCTCAAAGGCGATGTCGAAATTGAATTTGTTGAAACCAAAAACCAATTGGCAGACATCTTTACAAAGCCTTTAGAGAAAGAGTCCTTCTTCCGAATTCGCAGTGAACTCGGGATCCTTGACTCCACGTTGATCTAAGTCATGCATTGCATTTTTTTTATTACAAGATTTCTAACTTGAGCGTCGGAGACTTCTAACGATTTTTGCAGGTATCACCCCAAAAGAAAGGGGAATTATAAAGCTTGACGTGCAACAATCGGTTTCCGTCATCTAAAAATCAATTATTTCGTATCAGTAATCGATTATGTTGCTATTATTCGGGTTGATGTTGCTGTTTTTTTTCTTTCCAATAAATAAACAAGGTTTATTTCATCTTTGGCATCTTATTATTATTTTTGCTAATGGCAAAAGGGGGAAGATAACGGGTATGCACTCTCAGTATTTATAAGCTTAAATTGAGGGGGAATTCTCAAATTGAGGGGGAACAAATTGCAATGTATATACTTGTCTTGAATCGTCAATATAAATTGCTTGTCTTGCATATCCCGCTTAATGTTTGCCACTATCAAAAAGGGGGAAATTGTTGGAAACACGTTCTCAATGCAATTTACTAAAACGTGTGTTCTTTTGTGTAGGTTTTGATGAATGACAAACGAAGCGAAAATTGATATATGACGAAGTTCAAGAAACAAGCGCACAATTGATATACAACGAGATTCAAGCTCAAGACAAAGTTTTATAAGTTTAATTGAGTCATTCTTATTTGTGATCTTGATCCTACAACTTCACTCGTAACATGCTTCTCTCATAAAACTATTTTTCAAAATCATGCATATTTAATTTAACGTCAAATGATTTTAAATCATGCATATTTACAGTAGTCAAAATAATTTTTAGACATGCCTTAAAAATCTGGACTAAGATAATCGATTATGTACTTATGATAATCGATTGTTTTTAAGCCAAGACTACATGACAATCGATTGTGAACTAATGACAATCGATTGTGAGTAAGACCGTGAGCATCAGGTTTTTCAAACCTGCATGACAATCGATTGTGTACAAATGACAATCGATTGTGATGAGGCAGTGTCCATCAAAGTTTTCAAAACTCAGAATAATCGATTGTGAAGCTAATGACAATCGATTGTGAAGAGACAATGTCCTTCAGATTTTTCAAAGTCACAAAATAATCGATTGTGAACTTATGACAATCGATTGTGTTGAGGCAGTGACTTCCAGACTTTTTCAAAACTATTAAATAATCGATTGTGAGTATATAACAATCGATTGTCAAGAGGCAGTGTCTAAAATGATTTTCAAAAACTGATAAGTAATCGATTGTTGACTTTGTGCAATCGATTGTGAAGCTGACCGTTGTCGTAAAGTTTTCAAATACCGTCAGGTAATCGATTATTGATTCTGTATAATCGATTGTTCTGATTAAAATCCGGAAAAGATTTTTTGAACGTTATTGGGTAATCGATTATTGGTTTGGTATAATCGATTTTTTTGATTAAAATCCGGAAAAGATTTTGCTGAGTAATCAATTGTTGATTCTGGACAATCGATTGTTTGTGGTAAAATCTGGAAAGGATTTTTTGAACGTTGACAGTAATCGATTATCAAGCGTAAAATCTGGGATTGAATTTTGATCTGACTGGCAGACAATCGATTGTTGGGGTTTGACAATCGATTGTCAGTGAGTAAAATCAGCAACTCTTAATTGGCAATTAGGCAACGGTAATGCCAAGTTTTTCAACTATGAATACAGCTTCATTTCAGTGTTTTAAACATAACAATATACTACAACTGATCATTACATTGCTATAAGCTTGCATACTTTTGTTAATCATTTTATATTCAATTTCATAAAGCTTTTGAGAGCCATATTCTTGTCCAAAGTTGTTGTGATCTAGAGCTTACTTCTTTTGCTCATACCTACTCATAAAGGAGTATTTTGTTTGAGTGTTAAGTGTTTTACACACTTGTAAGAGAATTGTGATTCTCTTGTTGTAAGGAACTTGTGCTTCCATGGTTGAAGTCTTGGAGTGTTGTATCTCCGAGCAAAGGTGCTAAGGCTTGTGTCCTTACGTTGTAAAGGTTTGTTGAGCACCTGTAAGCTTAACAAGTTAGTGGAAAATCTCGAGAGAGTCTCTCGGGGACTGGACTAGCCACGTGTTGTGGTGAACCAGAATATATCGGTGCGTTCTTTCCTTTTATTTATTTAACGCACTTAATTATTTCCTGCAAATTTTAAATTCCGCAAGTTTACGCTAAATTTTATTATAACGCTATTCACCCCCCCTCTAGCGTTAAGCGTATTTTCTAACAGAACCAACATAGATCACGTATATCAATATAACCAACGACATGGATCAAGTGTAGGTATGTAGCATGGAAATAACATAAAGTGTTGTCAATAGAATGTCTATTTCCAACTGGTTCTCTTTATTGAGATCAATCATAAACTGTAAGAGTAAAAAAACTTTAAAACTGAATATCTGCAGATATAACTGAATTACTGAATTTCTGAATATAATGGACAATACATAATTGAATAATACAAACTCCCACCAAAATACATAATCCTTATCTGATTTGACGCCCATACAAGCAATATGCTCATGAAATACTTTCGGTGTCAATCCCTTAGTGAGCGGATCCGCAAGCATGGAGTTTGTACTAATGTACTCAATGCACAACTATCCATTTTGTACTCTTTCTTTAACAACCCAAAATTTGACGTCCATATGTTTTGCTTTCGTCAAACTACTGTTGTTATTAGCATAAAGGACTGCCGATCTGTTGTCGCATATAGCCTAAGTGGCTTTTTAATTCTATCAACAACGCACAGTCCACCAACAAAATTCCGCAGCCATAATGCCTCATTGGATGCTTCATAACATGCCATAAATTCCGCTTCCATGGTGGAAGTGGCCGTAAGAGTTTGCTTGATGCTTCTCCAAGAGATAGCACCGCCAGCAAGCATGAAAATATAGCCTGAAGTAGACTTCAAACTATCCTGACATTCAGCAAAATCGGAATCGATATACCCAAAGATCTCAAGCTGGTCCGATTTCCGATATGTAAGCATGTAATCCTTTGTTCTCTGTAAGTACCTCATGACCCGTTTGGCTGCCTTCCAATGGTCCATTCCCGGATTGCTTAGATATCTACCTAACATCCCAAAAATGTATGCTATATCAGGTCGCGTACATACCTGAGCATACATCAGACTACCTACAGCCGAAGCATAAGGCGTCTTCTGCATTTTTGAAATTTCATATTTATTATTTGGGCACTGTTTGAGACTAAACTTGTCTCCCTTAGCAACAGGGGTGTTGCCTGGTTTACAATCCTGCATGCCAAATCTTTTCAGAACCTTATCGATATAGCCCTTTTGTGACAGACCGAGAACACCTTTGGAGCGATCTCGTTGTATCTGAATTCCTAATACAAAAGAAGCTTCACCAAGATCTTTCATTTCAAATTTCTTTGAAAGAAATTTCTTAGTTTCATGCAATAATGCTATATCATTACAGGCAAGCAGTATGTCATCGACATATAAAACCAGAAAAATATACTTACTCCCACTGAACTTATGGTATATACAGTCATCAGCAATATTCGGTTCAAAACCAAAAGATGTAATGACTGCATGAAACTTATAATACCATTGACGGGAAGCCTGCTTGAGCCCATAGATGGATTTCTTTAATTTGCAAACCTTTTTCTCTGATTCATCCGAAACAAAGTTTTCAGGTTGCACCATATAAATTGTTTCCTCAATGTCACCATTGAGAAACGCTGTCTTAACATCCATCTGATGAAGCTCAAGATCAAAATGTGCTACTAATGCCATTATAGTCCTGAAAGAGTCTTTCGATGAAACTGGAGAGAAAGTCTCTTTATAATCAATGCCTTCCTTCTGAGTGTAGCCTTTTGCGACAAGACGAGCTTTATACTTAATAACATTGCCCCCTGAATCCCTTTTGGTTTTAAAAATTCATTTACAACCAATAGGTTTAATACCTTCGGGCAATGAAACAAGCTCCCAAACGTCATTATCGCTCATAGACTTCATCTCATCATTCATGGCATCAATCCACTTTTGAGAGTTAGAACCCATAATGACTTGACGGAAGTTGATTGGATCATCTTCCTCAAGTCCAATATCACTTTCTTGTTCTTGGAGAAATACAACATAATCATCCGGAATTGCATTTCTCCTCTCTCTAGTGGATCTCCTTAATGGTATTTCAGTTTCTTGAGGTTGTTGAGTTTGATTTTCATTAGTAATTTCAGGATCCTGATTGGGGAGATTTTTGAGATTGTCTTGAACTGGAGTTGTATGATCCGTGTCAGGAATGATAACACCCTGACCAAGATCAACAACTCTAGGGAAAGACACATGTTCTTCCTCAAAGAAATAATCTCTAACAACTTTATCTCCCCACCCCCCAAACTCAATATCCTCAAAAAACCTAGCATTACCCGTCTCAAAAATAGTTCTAGAAGTGGGATCATAAAACTTAAAACCCCTGGACCTTTCAGAGTATCCAACAAATAGCTACTAACCGTCTTAGCATCCAGTTTCCTTTCATTCGGCCTAGGCCTATAAGGCCTTGCCTCAGCTGGACAACCCCAAATGTGTAAATTCCTAATACTGGGTTTATGCCCAGTCCAAAGTTCATATGGAGTTTTGATTGTAGCTTTAGTTGGAACTCTATTAAGAATATAAGCTACGGTTTTTAATGCTTCACCCCAGAGTGAGTCTGGCAAAGTAGTACGACAAATCATACTTCTTACCATATCCTTAAGGGTCCGATTTCGTCTCTCAGCTACACCATTCATCGTAGGACTTCCTGGCATAGTATACTGAGGGACGATCCCACACTCATCTAGGAATTTAGCAAATGGCCCTGGACGTTGTTCATCTGAACCATCATATCGACCATAGTATTCACCACCACGGTCAGATCTAACGGATTTAATTCTTTTGCTTAGTTGATTTTCAACTTCAGCCTTAAATGATTTGAACACGTCTATGGATTGGGACTTTTCATGAATAAGATATAGGTACCCATAACGAGAGTAATCGTCTATGAATGTGATAAAGTATTGTTGACCATTCCTACAAGGAGTAGGAAATGGCCCACAAATATCTGTATGTATCAATTCTAAGACGTCTGAAGCTCTCTTAGCACCTAATCTCGTCTTGTTTGTTTGTTTACCCTTGATACACTCAACACAAATATCCGAATTTGAGGAATCAAGAGAATCAAGAATTCCATCTGACACGAGTTTCTGAATTCTTTGAATGGATATGTGACCCAAACGTTTATGCCAGAGTGATATAGAATTCTCATTAGTTAATTTTCTTTTGGTACCACTTAAACTTGTATGCAAGGTTTCATTATGTGAAGTTATTGTGTCAACCAAATATAGGCTATCAAATGTTGATAAAAGACCAGTACCAATAAGATTTGAATTCTGAAAGAGACTAACTTTATTATCACCAAAAGAACATGAATAACCGGATATGTCCAATTTGGGAACAGAAATTAAATTCCGTCTAAAAGACGGTACAACAAAAGTCTCATCCAAATCTAAATGAAAACCGGTCTTAAACAACAGCCTAAATTTGCCAATAGCCTCAACTGGCACCTTCTTGCCGTCATCCACATAGATGTATCTTTCACCATCATTTGGTTTTCGGCAGTTCAGGCAACCCTGCATAGATATACTTATGTGAGTAGTAGCAGCAGAATCTACCCACCAAGTATCCTTAGGTACCGAAATTAAATTAACTTCAGAACAAACAAGAGAAAGAAATGTACCTTTTTTCGCACGCCAGGCATGGTACTTGGTACAATCTTTCTTCACATGATTAGTCCCCTTACAGAAAAAGCAACCTAATTCAGTAATTTCAACCTTAGGTTCCTTATGTTGCTTAATCTTGGGCCTTGCAACCGCAACTTCCTTACCTTTCCTCTTCTTAGTTTCCTTAGAAGAGGATGCCAAATGAGCACTTTCAGTCTTATCTTGCTTTATCCTTTCCTCTTCTTACACACAATGTGAAATGAGCTCATTAAGAGTCCATTTCTCCTTCAGGCAGTTGTAACTGACCTTAAACTGATTAAAGTGTGTAGGAAGAGATATCAAAACAAAGTACACAAGCACTTCCTCAGGTAATACTAGCTTGAGTGACTTAAGTTTCGAAGCAAGATGAGACATTTCCAAAATGTACTCCCTAATGTTTCCCTTGCCCTTATACCTCATGGAAACAAGTTTACTCAATAGTGTACTTGTTTCCGCCTTTTCGTTTTGCATAAAACGCTTTTCAAGGTTTTCAAGGAAAACTTTGGCATTAGCTTCATCATTCATAGTGCCCCCGAATGATTCTGGAATTGCACGCTTCATGATTATTAGACTCATGCAATTCGAGCGTTCCCACTTTTCCATCTCCCTCCTTTCATCAGGAGAGGATGTATCCTCAAGAGAAGCAGGTTGCTCATTCCGAAGTGCAAGGTCAAGATCCATGCAACCGAGAACGATCATGATGTTCTCTTTCCATTCCTTAAAGTTTGTGCCGTTAAGCACAGGATGCTATTGATGTTGGCAGATATCGAAGCAGCAGAAGAATTAACTGAAAATAGAACAAAGGATTACTTAATACATGCTTACAAATACTTGAACTTTAACTTTACTTTATAGATTCAAAATAGGCAAATCTCATTACAAGATACCTAGCACAACGTTGATTTTAGTCTTTGGACAGAAAATCAACTTGTAAGTGGTACTCTTGGTGTAGTGATCAAATATAGACAATAAACTCCTGTCAAATATCAAGCCTTCCTTTGGGCCGATTTAATATTCACATGGAAAACCAAATAATTGTCTCATATTTATCACCACAAGCATGTTCGAATTCCTGCCAAATAACAACCTTCCTTTGGGCCGGTGTTAAACGCATGGAAGACTAACATCCACAGTCATCTTATATTTCAAGATCAATCAATCTACACAATAGAGGTTACTTTAGCAACATAATGCTTCAATTGACTAATTTAAAATATTAGATGCTAAAAAAAATTTTAGTTCCTTAAGCCATATTATGAATCTTAACTTAATATGTTACATGATTTGACATGCAACAACTGAATATTAATTGTTATATTCTTAGTTGGACAATTCCAAAATTTGTAAATTGATGGACTAAAACAATTAATATTCAAAACTTAAATATTAATGTATAATACATTAATAATATTAAAAACTTAATGTTAATTGACATATTATTAATATTCAATTAAAATCTGAAACTTAAAAGACTTGAAACGTTTTATTAATTAAAAAAACGTTTCAATCTTACTGGTCCAGGATAATCGATTATCTTAAACAGATAATCGATTATTCTGGCATTAAAAAACGTTTCAACCTTACTGGTCCAGGATAATCGATTATCTTAAATAGATAATCGATTATTCTGGCATTAAAAAAGAATTTCAACCTTACTGGTCCAGGATAATCGATTATCTTAAACAGATAATCGATTATTCTGGCAGTCTTTCAACAAGAATCTTAAACAAGAAAACATGTTGTTCATCAACCAAAATCATGCTAAATTCAAGGTTTTAAATCAGGTAAAGATAACATGATATTAAAACATCAAATTTAATCAAAAAACCATAACATTCATAAAATCATGCTACTTCATGGTACTAGAATTTCAAAAATAAAATTCTAACTTTACTTGAACATGAACCTAACATAACATGAATCTTATGAACATCCAAATTATCCAAATATGAAGGTGGCTCTGATACCAATTGTTAGAATAATGATTCCAATTAAAATACAGTATCCTTCATATCGAATAATTCGGAATTACAACTACATGAGCGGAAGCTTACTTGAATCCATTTGTGGAAATCTTTGAACCTCCTTTGATGATTGTCCAAATGTCCTTATGAAGATTGCTCCTTGATCCTTCCTTCAAGATTGTCTTGAAGTTGATGTTTCCACAAGAATTCCTCACAAGACTAAAATATGTGAATGGTTTCACAACAACAATAATATGACAATAACCAAATTGGTGTATGGCTTTCCACAAGAATTTGCAAGACAACAATGGAGTTTTTTCTCTTGATTCAATGGGAGGAAGAAGAGATTATGTCTTGCAATAATGTGGGAACCATAACCCCCACTTTATAACTCATGAGTTACAAAACTCAAGAGTCACAAGCATGTAACCATGGTTACATATATGTAACCTTAGTTAGCCCATCATTAACTAAGGTTACCCTTTTGGGTATCTACACATTAGTCCTACACTTTTTATGACAATATATTGGCCCCCTTAACATAATGTCCATAAGACCACAAAATTAGGCCAAACCAAAAGATAGCACATAACATATAATTTATCCATATATTGTTCATATGTATATAGATATAAGTCCATATATCTTACAGATTGGCATAGTTAAATATAATTCATACTTAAGAGATTATAAATGAGATAAGAATAAAAAAAGGATTGAATCCATACATTCTCCCATCTCTTTGTTGAGGTAAAAAAAAAAACGACATCAAAAGGATTAGTTTGTGCCTTGTCATTGTATAATAATTCACGGGATCAATATATTCCTTGCTTATCTCTGTAAAAATCACTGATCGATAGGTACAGAGATACAAGTTTACCAAGCTTATATATTTCAGAACCCACATAAACATCATGATCAGCTGATCAGTAGGAGCCATATACATTGATGCATCTCTCCTTAAATGAGACAACTGCCAATATTCAGTGAAGTTTGTCTTTCAAATTGAATAAGTATCAAGACATTGTCGACTACATGCCATGGTACATTAGCTAACAATCTGCAGTCCCCTTATATATCACATACATATTCTTCCTTTGCTACAGCTGCGTCATTATCTGTATCATTATATGATTTAAGTAATTCTTATCTTGAATATACAATCAACAATGGTGTATTTGAATATGCCACGTTGGTTATACTTGCCCTTCATTCTCAGGTAGTAAATTTTGATATCAATATGTTGTATTTGAATACAGCGTCAATAAATTGAATTAAAAAAACGAAAACAATCTTCTTAACGGTAAAAGACAGTTAATTTACATTGAATACACTGAATACATAACTCAATATAATGAATTCTGATTATAAACACACTGCAATACTTTGGGAATAACTTAACTAAGATTAATTAGAAATACATCTGAATACATAAATAATATTAATTAAAAAATATAAGAATACATACTGCTGAAATACATATTGTTGGATAAAATAGTGAAACACAGTGAAGTTTCAGATAAAGAGAAGACACTGATTATAGTGAATATACTGAAATACATTGAATACATTGAACATAGAGAAAACACTAAATACAGTGAAACAATGCATGTGGTGAATACGGTAAAAATTATGAAAACATTGAATATATTGAAGTTGAATACATATTGCAATACAATGAATACAGTGATTATCAACCTTCGATATTAATTATATACATCAACAATATGTATTGAGAATAAATTAACAACTATTAATATAAAATACATCTGAATACAATGTGAGCAAAATAGTGAATAAAATGAATCCAAAATTTGAATAAGCTGAATAAAACAGTTAAACACAAATATTTACACACCATGAATAAAATGTATAAAGGTTATATCTTACATCGCCATTCCATAGATGACTGTCAAATGACAGAAGATGAAACCAATTTTTTGAAGCGACTTCATGAACTTCAAAATCCAACGATATAGGCAGCATTGACTTGTGTATCTTATAATGGTCTTCCTTATCCTTTCTACAAGAATTTGGAAAAAATATTATACTTCACATTATAAAGGGTAAAACCATGCATTATAGATCTAAAAAAGAAAGTTACTTTTGATCATGTTTAGCAAGAAGACCATCAAGACCCATTTCTCAAATTCTTGAATGAATAAAGTATGATGTGGCCACAATATTAAATTATCTTAATAGATATTTTTATCAAATAAGGGAGTCAACTTTATTGAAGTACGTGCAGTTCATCGGAGTCATTAATAAGCGGCACCTAATTATTGTTAACATAAAGATATAAAATATAGCTTTATAAAACATCGTCTATTTATAAAATTTACTAACCGGGCGAGTCGAAGTTTGTCTCGTAAGGCATGAATTTCATCGACTTGGATGTCGAGTCTATGAGAAGGTAAAGGCCTTGGATCAACAAGTTCTGCTACTGGATATATCACAATTTTAGTTTCTGGAATTTGACTTGCGGTGTCTTAGGCCTTTGGTAGGGATGTACATTCGAATCGATTTATCGATAAATTGAATCGATTATTTATTATCGATTCATCGATAAATCGAATCGAAAAAATCAAAATCTTATTGAAACGATAACGATAAGCATATGTACAAATCAATAATCGATAAGTAATTATCGATAAGGGTCAAAATCGAATTGATAAATCGAATGCTCACCCCTAATTTTTCATCCACCATATTTAAGGAATGATCATATTTAAAGCTCAAGGGAATGAAGTTCAAATTAATGGAAAATAGAATTAGTAGTAATGATGTATTTTTGCTTTTTAATACCGTTAGAGTGTGGTGATGTACATTTGATCCCTTACTTTAGTTTTGTTGCATGTGCTTGTTGACACAATTTTGATGTTATAAACTGCGTACGTCTTATTTTAGCTTCTTTTTGTCCATATTAGTTAGGCATGTTTATAGCGATATACTTTTCGTAGAATCCCGTAAATTTTCTTATTGGTGTAACCGATAATCGAATCGATAAGCCCCAAAAATCGATAAATCGAAATCAAAAAAATCGAAATCTTATTGAAACGATAACGATACGCATATGTACAAATCGATAATCGATAAGTAATTATCGTAAGGGTCATAATCGAATCGATAAATCGAATGCACATCCCTAACCTTTGGTATCTCCTTCACTTGTAATGATATGCTGCTACAGCCCCGATAGGCTCTTACGTAGGGAGCGAACCTATACGACAATCAAAACCCTTTGTTGTTCAGACCTTATATTCTTTCATATGGCAAAACTCAACCTCTAGAAGACCACCGATCTGCATCAAAGTCGCTTTTGACTTTATCCTTATTTTTTTCTCGATTCCGTCCCTTGGTTGATAATGGGAACCCGATATGATCGTCCTCTATCTTTATTTTTGACTCATAATAGTTATAGACATCTGCCCATATAATTGCTTGAGATTCGAGCAGTCTTTCCTTTAACTTTCGGGAGGCATCAGAGCTCCGTGGATTCAAACCCTTTGTGAACGCTTCTAGTGCCCACTCATCTAGTATAGCTGATAGCATCATCGTTTCTTTCTGGATTGAATCACGAATTATCATAGCAGTTCAGACTCACATTATGCAATCCTGAATATGTCTGCATTTCTTGCTTGGACCTTCATTTCCTCGGGATGAGCCTTAATGAATGAATCTGCAATCATCTCAAAAGAGTCAATTGAATAATCGGGTAAGAGAGAAAACATTGTTGGGGCCCTCTTTACGACGGTTTTACCAAAATATTTCATTATAACCGACTCAACTCATGCTAAGCCAAATCGTTCCTTTTTATAGTCATCGTGTAGGTTGGGACGTGCTCCTGCATATCTGAAGTCCCATCATATTGGTATGTCCGACATCTTGAACCTCTTTGGAATTAACTCTGGTGATGCGTTCGTTTAAATGGCAATTGTGTTTATTTTTTCGAATCTGGGGCTGTTAATATTGGTTGCGCGCCTAGAATCTGATCCATCGGAGCGTGAAACTCATTTGCATTTTGATATATTCCTTCGTTCATTTCCCCCATAAATCTCATGAGCTCGATCTTGAAGGGATCATTCCCGTTGTTGTTCTCGAATCCTCTAACGGTCCTCTGACTTCATCAAAACCATCCTCAACTCTTGGGGTGTTGTTGTCAACCTTCTATGCCTTTTGGTTGGCAGGTGGGCTCGGAGGAAAGGGGTCCCTTTCATTCGCGTTATTGGAGGCGCCTGGCAAAGCTTGTTTCAACTCTGTCATCACCCGATCCTTCCTTGAGAGATGTTTCATGATTGGATTTTGTTGTTCTCTCAAAAATTTTACTATTTCCATGACATGTTCCTCCTCCACATCATCGGTAGTTGGCTCCCGCACATACTGAGGTACCGTCCTTCATGAACCGAGGTTGTTTCATCACCCTCGTTACGGGTATTGCTGATTGAATAACAAGACAATTCCTCGTTCCGTTCTATGTTGTGCGTGATGTTGACATCATTAGCTGCCATATTTTTTTCTAAGGAAAGAATTAAAACAAGTTAGTAATAAACGTAAGGATCAAAATAATTATGCAACTGTCTAAGTTCTACAATGGGCACCAAATTATTTACTCATAAAATGGTACAATTAAATTTGTTACGTGGTTTATAGACAAGTAAAATGATTTGATCGGAAAAATGATAAAAATATATGATTAAAAAGAGATTTAGTAATTGAAATTGAAGAAGATGACAAGCCTAGCTACGAGCACAATGAGTACAAAAATGAAAGCAATGATAAAGAACAAGTAAAGTTGTTTAATTTAAAGAAAAAGTAAAATATAACATATGCTTGCCAAGAAATTCATGTCCTACGATGGCTGTTGAGCCTGCTATTTATAGATGTAATTTTTACCTCTTGTAGCAAAGGTTAACACCTTATTTATTTTAAATAAATACCAGTTAAAAAATTATATTCTATAAATACCTTTTAAGGTTTATAGCAAAATTTTTATTTTTAGTTACCTCCTAGCCCTAAGCCACTAAATATGCTAATCAATTACACTATTTTATTTCTAACCAATTACACTATTTTCTTTCTCTATTCATCCAATTTTCAATGAACGACTCAGTCATTCTTCAAACAATTTGCAATTCTCTCCCTATTCTCTTGATTAGTTAATCCAATTCTCAATGAGCGACTCAGTCATTCTTCAAACAAATTGCAATCTGCCAAATTTCTGATTGGTTTGTAACCAGCTGTCGCTGACAAGATTGATTAATTACCATGACAATTTTAACAGGGGTAGTGTTAGATTAATGGAAAATAATCCTCCTCTCTTGTTTTCGACGAGGTAGATGTTCCTGGATATTAGATCTTCCTTAGCTCATTTAATCTGGTTGGTTTCTCACTACCGGTTTTCGGTGAACTGCGAATTCGCCGAAAATTAGGAATTGTTCTTGTACAAATACGGTAGAGTATGGGGCTGAATAACTTGATTTTTTGGACAATATATTTCAATATATTTTCATGTATTTCATTGTATTCACTGTCTTCTTTTCTTTGTAATTCAATGTATCTCGTTGTATTCCATGTATTTCATTGTATTCACCGTCTTTTTTTCACATTGTATTTCAATGTATCCCGGTGTATTCTATGTATTTTATTGTCTTCACTGTCTCGCTATATTATATATACATAAGTTTTTTTAATTAATATAATTTATGTATTCAGATGTATTATATAATTTTTCTGAATATTGCTATGTTTTTGTGGTATTTTTCGGTTGAGAATCTTTTTTATAACTGAAATATAAAATTTGTGTGTTATAATTGAGTTTGTTGATTATATTAGGAGTCTATTATGTTAACTGATTCACTTTCCGTTTTAAAAGCAGTGTAATCCCCTATTTTATGCCGTGAATACAGTCGAATACAATAATTTATCCAGCTGTAATTCTCTAAATCACGCCTATTTTTGCTATTATATTCATGAATACAATAGTTTAAATATATCAAATACATCTTATATAAATATAAAAGATATCTATGCCACGTAATATAGCAAAGTGTATCTATAAATGACTAATTAGACCAAAAAATTAATGCTTTATGAAAAATTCCCTTTATAGATTTACTTAGGGGAACAAGATCCTAGGATCAAGCCCCTCCTAAATAATAATAAAAGAGTTACTAATAAATATGTAACAGCAGGTCATAAATATTAATATTCTCTGCAATGATCACTCAGTTAATTTTAGACAATATTCCCTCACTAAATGTTATTCGATGGCAAATCCTTGACCTTTTCCGTTAAATGTGCTCCCTTCGGCATTTGCCCGGCGTCAATCACATTTGTTGTACAATATTGGCTGTTGCATGACTTGCCGTTTTCTGTTTTCGGTTTCACGTGTCATGCTATCATTCGACCATTTGCTATAAATCAACTTTACCCTGTACATCGAGCTTGTGACCCAAGTGGGGGCAATAAGGTGGTGAGGCCAGACATTAACTGAAGTGAATTGTTTGGATCAAAGATAAGGTTCTGGTGGTGGTATGCAGTATTATTCCAGCAGTGTAATAATGCTCGATATGTCTAGTGGCGGACCCAGGATTTTATGAAAGCGGATTCAGAGAAGTCCATAACTAACATAAGTGGTATAAATCGTATAAGCGGGTTCAAAAATAATTTATATATAAAATTTATCTTGCTTTAACCATAATTTATATATATACACAGTATTATTTTTTTGACAAAGCAGGTTCAGTTGAACCCACTTCTCTTCACTTGGAACCGCTCCGGATATGTCTCTCTGTAGGGAGTTTGAGGTGCCTTCACATACCTATGTGGTTTCAAATTCTAGTCAAAGTGTGAATGATGAAGTTGAAAGTGTGATACAGCAATAACTCTATTAGTGAAGAGCATCATTGCAAAATATGAAGTCAATGGTATATTAACTCATAAGCGAGTTGAAATTTAAGTGGTTCCACAAAACCATTTGTAGTATTTAAGCCAAACCAAAACACAAGACAAACTTTCAAAAACACCATTTTACAAGGTTAAAACCGAAACGAAAAAATAACTGGTTTAAGAGAAAATGGGAGTAGTAGGTTGCAAAAGTTTAATTAACACATGCAACAAAGTTGTACACGGCTAAAATTGGAGATTCTGATTTTATGATCATTATGATATTGTGTAGCCTATAAGGCTGGAGACACAGCTCGAGGTTCGACCCCAAAGTTTCCCTATACTCGATCTCGGGGCAGTATAAATCGATGGTTATTATGAACAAGCGGAAAATTTCCAAGTTACGTGATCTAAGCTGATAACGTATGCGAGAATAGTAAAAGTCCGTACCGGACCATTAAGTAGCTATACCAGCTACGTTTCTTTGTAATAATAATACATGTACCATGTTAGGATTCCCCTTTTATATAAAGGGGACCCTTGTTATTTCTTGCACACATGATATTCAATGTGAGAACAAGAACATTCTCTAATCTCCAACTTAAATATTATTCATTGTCTTTCCTTTGATTTATTGCTCACATTTATTGTGTTTCATTAATTATTCCTCATTTATTGTTCATCATTGATCATAAAGAGCCATTGGTGAGGCCCTTGGAACTGTTAGTCCTTCATCGATCATCCCCAAACAAGCTCATTAGCTCAACCTTGAGGCTCAGCTTAGGTCAGTCCGAGACCCCGATTCGCAACCGTCCGGTTTTAGATAACAATACTGCCTCTTACTCATACCTTACTTTCCCAACTCGCACTTCGCATCCATCATTACTAGCATAAAAAATAAATCACATATTACCACAAAATCAATTCTAAGTGTAATTACCATTTTTTTTAAGGTAAACAGAAGTGCAATTTGAAGCTCAACAAAGAATTCTTTTTTGGTTTTGGAAACCAAGCAAAAATGTTCAAATTTGTCCTGAACTTTCATTTTACTTTTGCCTTTCCTCAGAAATTAGTATTGATTCGTTGAAGAAAACAGTAACTTAGACTAGCAATCTTTAAAAAAGCTATAATATGATGCTCATCCAGATCAAGCATTCACCGAGAACTAAAGCCAGAGATCGACTAAAACATGTTCCTCTGTTTTCTTTCCCGTAGGCACCAATGTCCTGAATTTGAGTAGGAATACTCTGTTCATTTCTGAAGAAATTCGATGGATCAACCTCGGATTTCACTTTCACCAGCCTATCAAAGTTGTTCTTGAAATATTTGGTCCCATATACCCTTCCTTCTTCCAAGCTATGTGGTCCTTGATAATTTGTACCAATATCAAGATCTCTGTAATTCAAATAGGCTTGTCTTGGGTTCTTTGAAACAAATGGTGTCATAAAACTGTATAAATCTCTTATCTGAGTAAGGTACTGTTTTTCTGCAGCTGCACCTTCTTCGTTCCAATTCACTGAGTACTGAATCTTGAATAGAATCCCTGCTCTGTGTGGAAATGGTGTTTCGTCTTCGCCAATTTCAGCCATTCTCTCTCCATAAGGATTAAAAACTATTCCTGCATTGCCCAAAGAAATCATCTTTTGGAAAATTGATTCCAACCCATCTCTGGGAATTGGTTCTTGCACGTAATCCGATTTTCTTTTCAAGAGATTCGATACATCTCCTGTTCTGTTTAACAAGGCGATTGGTTTTGTTGTGTTGTCAAAACTTGCCCATCGCAGCACTGAATCAATCCAGCTCATTTCATAACAATCTTGGTTTTGTAATCGCAAAGCAGGGAATTCTTTGCTTACGAGTGTCATTAATCTACTAGAATCACCAAGGAATAACCCCAAGAACGTTGCACGTATCGTCTTCTTTTGTTGAGTGTTCTTCTTCTCCTTCACTTTCTCTTTCCTTGTCACAGTGATTGGTTGCAAAAGTAGTCTGATGAAAAGATCACTGTCAATTTTGTGAGCAACATATCGCCATTGGAGAACAGCGTCGGTAGCATTTTGGTCTAAAAACCTTTCAACTCTGAAACAAGTCACAGTTTGTGGGACTTGAACGAGTTGAATTTGAAAGGCTAAAATGACACCAAAACTAGCACCCCCACCTCCTTTAATTGCCCAAAAAAGATCTTCACCCATAGCTTTCCTGTCCAAAATTCTACCATTAACATCCACTAGCCGAGCATCCAATATATTATCTACACTTAGACCAAATTTCCTCAGCATATTCCCATAACCACCACCGCTGACATGCCCACCAATACCAACAGTAGGACAAACACCGGCAGGAAAACCAAGAACGTTACTTTTTGTCCAAATGTTATAGTAAAGTTCCCCTAATGTAGCACCAGCTTGAACCCAAGCAGTATTATCATTAACATTAATGGAAATTGAGCGTAGATTGAACATATCAAGCATGATAAAAGGGACATCAGAAATATACGAAATTCCCTCATAATCATGTCCACCACTACGGATTTTTAACTGTAAATTAATCTCTTTGGTGCAAAGAACAGCGCTGGAAACATGGGATTCTTCTGTAGGGGTGACTAGGAGTGTGAATTCGATTTATCGATTCGATTTTGACCCTTATCGATAATTATTTATCGATTATCGATTTGTACATATTCTTATCGTTATCGTCTCAATAAGGTTTCGATTTTTTCGATTTCGATTTATCGATTTTGGGGTCTTATCGATTCGGTTATCGATTACACCAATAAAAAAATTTGCGGGATTCCACGGAAAGTATATCGCTATAAACGCGCCTAACTTATATGGACAAAAAGAAGCTAAAATAAAACGAAACCATTTATAACATAAAAATTGTATTAACAAGCACATGCAAGAAAACTAGAGTAAGGAATCAAATGTATGCCACAAACACTCCAACGGTATAAAATATAAAACAAGACAAAATACATCATCATGACTAATTTTATTTTCCATTAATTTGAACTTCATTCCCTTGATCTTTAAATATGATTATTCCTTAAATATGGTAGAGGAAATAATAGGGTAAGAGACTTAGAGTAAATGAAAGGGTATAGATTATGCAAAATGATATTGTATAGCCACTTTCAAAATAGTAGCGGAATATATATACATTATGTATGTAATATTAATCTACACAAATAGGTAATTATTCATTTTATAAGTGTCTGTAGTGATAGGGGTGTGCATTCGATTTATCGATTCGATTTTGACCTTTATCGATAATTACTTATCGATTATCGATTTGTACATATGCTTATCGTTATCGTTTCAATAAGGTTTCGATTTTTTCGATTTTGATTTTGTTCATTTCGATAACAAATAATCGATTCGATTTATCGATAAACCGATTCGAATGGACACCCCTAGGGGTGACGATGATAACCGGTTTGGAAGTTGTGGAGGAATTAAAAAACCGTCTGTTTCGGATATAGGCTTGTAAAATGGAGTTAAAAGAGGGATTATTTGGGGAATAGACGATTTTGGAGATTTCTTGTTGGGGAACTGATTTGCTTGTTAGGCAATTGACAAACGAGTCATAGATTGAGTCTGAGTTTCCATGAGAGAAGGAATTCCAGAAGATAAGAACAAGAAAAGAAAGAAAAGTAAACATAGTTGACGCTCTAGGTTTGGTATCTTTTGGGTTTTAGGGGAAAAGGGCGTTGTTTCGGCGTGTTTTTATAATGATGTCTATATTTATTTATATTTTGTAATGACCCAATCGATTATTTTGTTTTCTAGATCCGGTTATTCTATTAAAGACTCCCCGTATGTATTTTTACTGTTTTATACTTGCGAGAATAATTGGTTTGGGTTTGGATGGGTTCGAGTTTGAAATCGGAACTCTTAGTTCCTTAATAGAAGTAGTACACTACGGGCAAGCTTATGGTTCATCTTTTGCGGTACATAAATGTCGTTTTTGAGAGTGAGTGAATTCTTTCTATTTGAAGTTCCTAATCGCTCTTAATGTTTATTGTGTGTGGAACTACTCTCTTATGTTGTGTGAGGGCACTTAATTCATGAAAGAAAGATAATGTCGTTGACCTCTATGTTAGGGTAAGTGAGTAAGTTGTGAATGATGCATGGTACTTGTGAGTCAAATCTTGAGGCGAGGATGTTACACTATTGTACTTAGTCTATTTTAAATATTCTTGGGTGATGAGTCTTAGAGTGTTGTTTAATAAGGTTGTGTCTATATAAAGTGTGGTTCGATTGCCCGAGAAAGAACAATGGTCTAAGTATGGGGTGTTGATGGTCGGCTATAATTTCATGTTTTAATCGATTATTACATTCCAATTTACTCCACTTTAGTTGAGTTTGAACTTTGATCGCTAGTGTTTTGCACTATTTGTATGTTTTATGCCTAATAGGAGTAATTTCGAGCTATGTAGATGTTATGGAATGAATTCAAGTGATTTCTAGCTTGAAGTCTCAGTAAAAGCCCAAAGAATTAAGCCGAAATTGTGTTCGGGGATCAACGAATGATAGTTAAGAACGAACGAAGAATCGAGCATATATATTGTGCAGTGTCAGTAACATACACTGAACTTTTCGCTTAGAACAACGTTTAGGCTCCATAATATATTGTTTGAAAGATAATTCAAAAGGCTATAACTTTCATATTTTACTTTTTTTCAAATTCTCAATAGAACATAGTGAAAAATTTGCGGTAAGTGCGTGACTGCTCACTGCCGCGCATATGGGGCAGAATAGTGTGAGAAATGCGCGGGCACACTTTCAGGTGCGCGTCCACACGCGTCCTGTCCGGAAAAAGTGTCCTTTTTCGCGTAGGATAAAGTGTATGTGTTTGTGCCCAACCCTACTTGGTATATATATACGAAAAAATATTATTTTTGGGATTTTTGATGTATCTAAGATCTAAGGCGGCTAAGGAGAAATTGGAGTAGGAAGAGCACAAGGAATCCATTATTCAATCCCTACTCAAGACAAGGGTTTTTGATTGTTTTATATTTTTCTTTACTTTAGACTTAATTGTGATGAATTTCTCCATATCCATGGAGTAATTCTTCTTTAGGGTTTGATGAATTTGGTGTATTGATATTTGTTTGTGGATAATTAACTCTATTATTTATGCATTGAATCGTGTTGGATGTTCTAATCGCTGCTTCTATATTCACTAGTTCATGTAATCAAGAGAGGCATAACTTGTGATATTATTACTTTATATTTTGTTGGTTGAAGTCTTTAATTCTTCTTCATAAAGAGGCTAGTAGAATTGTTGATTGAACCTAGTTAAGAGAATAATCGAGAGAGGTTCTCCTAAAGACCAATCCACTACGACTTCTTGCATATCTTCACATGCTTAAAATTGGTTTATCTTGTGAGATTGAGACTTAATCGAGAGAGGAGTTTCTACTAAACAATTGAACTAATAACCAAGTAAATTCGAGAGACTCACTTGAACATTAGAAGTAAATTATCTAGAGTTAAATCCCAAACATTTGTCTTGCATCTATCCTATCAATCCTATTTTCTCCCAATTGATATCTTTCTTTGTCTATTGCTTGCATTGTTTTTCATTAGTCAAGAGTTCAGACTCTTAGTTAATTATAGTTTTAAATAACATAATTCTCAATTGTTGATCATCTTGAATAGCAATCTAGCTGCAAACTACGATAATAAATGTTTAACTCCAATCTCTGTGGATACGATATTATAATTTACTATATTCGACTAGCGCACATATTAAGTGTGTGTTCCAAGCTCTTCACAGGCCAGGAAAGCCTTCATGTTCGTGAGCCTTGGATCGCGTTTGCGATGTACAGTCTTTCAACACCTTGGCCACTTTTCCTTCGCGGTCATGAGGCTATTATCACGATCGCGAAAAAGGAAATGTCTGGGCAGTGTCTTTATTAAACGAGACTTAGGCCATTTTCTCTCATTTCCATATTTCTTGGCCAATTTTTGAGCTTCTTAAAGAGGTGTTTTCATCTAGCTATTAAAGGTAAGTGATTTCTTTACGATGTAAGTTAAATACATAGATTATGGGTAGATCTTAAAATGTAAAATATGGCAATTTTAGGAGTTTGTTGAAAAAATTGGATTTTTGATAAAAATGATATTAGACCACGAAAATGATTATGAAATTGGGTAGAAATTATATATTTGTGTTCGTGAGGTTAATTTGAGCTATGGGAGAGCTGGTTAATAGTCTGATTTGGTTATTGAGATTCTGATGTGGGTCTGAGAGTCGTGATAAGATTTCTATTTGGATCGAGTTGCGCATCGTAACAGATTTATATTTGATTATTGCATTTCTTCTTTACTTCAAATATCCCCGGATATTTACTTGATTATATTTGCATATCTTCCCTATATACTGGATTGTTAATTAGTATCAACCTTTCGAAGTTAGGTGATTATCTATGTTACTTGGGGCCCTGAAAGCGTATGTTACGTTGATTGGTATTGATTTAGACACTCTGTCAATATTGGGTATATGGAGATGTGATGTGAGAATCGATATGAGATCGTGAGCGTATATTGATAGTTTAGACTCATGTTGTGACTCTTATTTCACCTGATTGTTATTTGACTCGTATCATGATTGTAAAAAAATTGAAGTATTTGATGGTGTGAGTTATCTTTTATTTGGAAAGCATGTTTATATACTAGCTTTACTGTGCTTCTACCGGTAAACTTGATTGATAATCTTATAAATTTTTTTTTGTATGTTGATTATGCCTCTTATGATAATTGACCTGATAGTATATCTGACTTTTGACCTCTCGTCACATCTCTTCGAGGCTAGACTTGATACTTATTGGGTACTGTGCTTTATACTGTACTACACTTCTGCATTTTTATATAGATTTTGAAACTATTTTTGGAGGTATTTATCTAGCAGAGTAGGAGTGTTTTTAGGAAACTTCGTGGTGAGCCCCTACTCCCTATATATGTCTTTGTACTGTTGTTATTTCCGGAAAACTTTGTATTAGGTCAGATCTTGTACTCTATTTAGATGCTTGCGACTATTTATAACATTCAGATTTTAGGAGAGCTATTGAGATAGCTTTGTCATGCCCCGAACTTGGTTCTGAACGTAACACGACACACGGTGCCTGACTACATGCGACTGAGCGAACTAACTGACTGACTGAATCAGCATGTGATATCAAAACATATTGAATGCGGAAGATAAACTAACACAAGCTGATATACTGAAAGTCTATATTATATAAATCAAAGTACGAAAATACTAATACAATTCTGAAATATATTTGTAGCCAACATAGCTTAATATGAAAAGCCTGTGATTATGTCAAGCTGTTACTCTAGTGTATGAAGCCTCTAATAAAGTACTAAAAACACTAAATGTCTCAAAATACTAAAGATTGTAAGGTAATTATAATGCCTTGAAAGAACTGGAGCTGGCACGAGAATCCTAGCATTCTGAATAGTTAACCTGTAAATCGTTACCTGCATTGTGAGATGCAGGTCACGGGCAAAAGGGACGTTAATACATTTTAATTGCATTCGTATGTAAAGAAACTAAAAGAAAGGACTATAAATGTTGAAACTAATACTGAGCTAATTACTCAAAATTGATAATTGATAACTGAAATAATAACGATTGAAACTGAAACTGAAATGATAACTGATAGTTGATAACTGAAATGATAATAGATAACTGAACTGAACAAAGGAAATGATGAACAACATATTTATATCAATATTAAATTGCGGCCTCAAGCCCAATATATGTGCATAAACTGCAGGCTCGGGCCCAAGTATATGTATAGATAACTGCGGCCTCATGCACAAAGATACATAAATCTAAATTGCGACTTCAGGACCAAAGATGAATAAAACATAAACTACGGCCTCAGTCTCAAAAATGCATAAAGCATAAACTGCGGCCTTGAGCCCAAAGATGTGTAAAGCATTAAGTACGGCCTCAGGCCCAAATACAGCTGTTCAACATTCATGGATTTAATAGGAACTGAGAATCATACTACACTACATGATAGTAAATTACTAAATTACAATGAGTTACATGATACTGGAATATTGGATCACATTAAGTTACTTAATACTAAAATACTGAATAGGACTAGACTGAGACATGTATTTTTGAACTGATTATGAACACTGAAACTTCAACTGTTTAAAGCATACTGAGTATCTATACTAAGATTCGGGGGAATCAAACCAAAGTCTATATTGAATACGCACTAAGCTCACAACGTTTAGAATGAAAGTCATGAATGAATTATGAAGCTAGATAATAGAAGTTCTACAACTATTCAAGGAACTAGGCTAATCTATACTTCTGAGACAATTAGTAACGTCGTAAAAGAAACGTAGTGCAGGGATATTAATATTCCCAAACATAGTGAGTTAGCCTCACATACCTTAACTTCCTGCTCTTGAGCATAATACAACGTTTTTCAAGCCTTTCAACTTTAATCTATAGCAATTCAAGTCAAAGGGATTCCATATTAGCTTTGATACTCATATTTTGTCACTTAAATATTCTATCAAACACTTGGTGAAAATAAAGCTTTATAGTCCTTATTAATGGTGTTTCTACACCCAATTACTCATTCTCTTGCTCCTAGATAAATTCTAAAGCCTCAAATGGTTATAATCAACATCATTCTTCATCACCCATAAGGTAAACTGTGAGGCCCCGAAAAAGTTTTCCAAGTAATTTGAGATTACGTCGTACCAAGGTAGGATAATTATTTCATTTTGTGTGCTAATGAGGATTCCTGATATAATGAGTATCAATTGGATATTTGAAGAAGCATATAGTTCATATTAGAAGTGTTTTAGGGTCTAAGTAGAGGCCTAAGTCTAAGCCAAGTTGGAAAATTTCATATTAGACGAAAGTTGTAAATGAGTGCGCACAAGATCTGACTTTGAACTATCATAGCTACGGTTATATAAGTATTTGTGTGATGCATAACCTATCAAATTAAATCCCTTTGAGCCTAATTTCCAATGCAACAAAATCGTTCATCATTTGGAGATGAATAGAGAAAGTTATTACCATTTTACTGGGCAGGTATCACTCGCGCGAACTGTGCGCAAAGTTTGAGTTCGCGCATTTTTGCTGAGTATTCTTCTCCAAAGCGCAAACAACACGCAAACTCGTGCACCCGGAAGGTTTTTAAATAACCTAAAGGCCGGAAATAAGAGAAATTTATTCATTTCTCAAGATTAGGGCTTCCTTTACACCCCAACTCAACCAAGGCATCCAATTGCACTCCTAAGGTGAGTTTTTAACCTATGTTTTCATGGTTATTTCACTTCTCAATCACTACCTACAACATAATTTTGATTGGATTTCATAGGATTTCTTCAAAATCTCAAGAACACCCCAAAGTTGTCTTTCAAGATTTGGTCTACAATAGGTAATCCTACAATTTAGTCTTACATATATGAGATTATTATGGAAATATGAGTTTGGATTAAGTATTGTAACCCATGGGATGGGGATTGAAAGCCAAAGTTGCCTAACCTAGGTTGTCTTGGTGTTGTAGAGATTGTGAGATGGTTTATTGAGGTATTATTCTTGGGTGTAATAATATTATGTATACATGCATGTACAAATTAGGTTTGTGGGAAGATTGATGAATGTTCATAAATAAAGAGGGTTTGGGAAATGAAGGAAGTCTTGTAAAAGAATTAAAAATCAAGATGCTCAACTAGTGTTTGATAAAATGCTCAAATGAGCTAAAACCATGAATTCCTTCCTAATTTGTGTTTAATTTTTCTATGTTTCAACTATATTGGGATTTTTAGAATTTTCGAAACGTCGTAGTAACCTAAAGAAAGCTTAAACGAGGTATATATGGCTAAAACCCCATTTTATTAGAAATTGAGCTCCGTTGTCATCTACAAAAGTATGGTAAGAGTTGAATTGGTTAGCGTATTGCTTGTTATTACGCATTAATTGATTTGCAATTATCTATACATATTCGTGAAGGATGTGCCTCAATGTGAATAATGTACCATTCTAGATAATTAGAGAAGGGTGAAAAGTACAGTCATGTGTTGAAATACTCGGGCTATAAGCCAACATTAAAACAAAGAATTATTCATGCTAGCTATGTGCTCACTTACCTGTGTTTGCAACTTGAATTATCTTGATATATGTGTCTATGATCACAACATGTAAAATGAATATTGAAAAGGGAAAACGATATGATGATGATGATGGCCATGAGTGCCCAAAAATTGTTATGGTATGTGTGGAATAAAGATTTAGAGGTGTTGAATAATTAGAATGGATTTATGCATGGACAAGGCGACATAGCCGATCGGGTCGTGATCGGATACCATGCCGCACACATGGTGGTGATGTGCTGATATTGAATTCCGGATAAGGGAAATAAAATATTGATTAAGAGTAATGCCTCCAATGAGGTAACCTAGCCAGTCGGGTCTTGACCGGACTCCGCTTAAGATGGCAGTGGTATTGAGAATAAGGGTGAGCATGTGACAGCAATGCCCTAATCTATGTTTTGAAAATTGTATGAAAGATTATATGAATTGCATCTTTGGTTTATCCATGTTATTTACTTGTACCTGTTTGATAGTTCTTTCTAGTAAAATGGTGTTTAGTTATACATACCAGTACAATTCAAATGTACTGACGTCCCCTTTGACGGGGGCGCTACATTCGTATTATGATTGTAGGTGGTTGTATAACAGGCACTCCAGTCCACCGGCAATAGCACCTCCTCCACTATCCATCAGCTGTATTGGTGAGCCTCTTTCCCCCCGAGGCCCTGCGTGGCTTATGTCGATGTTCTTCCCGGTGTCTTATCTTTTTTATATTGTGTAAGGTATAGCGGGAGCCTTGTTACCGATATTTCTGTATAATTCTTCAGCTGTATTTAGAGGCTCAGTAGACAGGTTGTGGGTAGTGTCTGATATTGTAATTAAGATTGAAATATTGATGTTTGGAAACGATTTACAAAACTGGTAATATTTTGATATTTACGATTTAAGCGGCTAATGAAAATGAAATAGAATTTTTAATGAAATAATTAGTAAGTATGATTAATCGAGTCCATCTTTTATTTAATTATGGGTTGGGTTGCGTAGTATGTATAAATTCAGCCAGGCTTTCTCAGTCGGGTTTACTCGATTGAGCGTTGATCGTGCTCCTCCGATTTTGGGGCGTGACATAAACAACACCCTTAACCAATACTCAACATTCAACAACCCAAACCTATAACCCGTTCATACATTTCTATCAAACCCATTAACTCACATATCATGAGCTAGAGTCTATAATCATTAATCCAATGCTAGAATCAATTAAAGGGTGAAAACATTACCTTTTTGAAGTTGAATCCCCCTGAATTCGAGTTCTAGAGTTCTTTCTCTCAACAATGATGTCCTAATAGAATATCTAATGATATGGAGGGTTTACCCATGTTAATAAGATGTTTGAAAATTGATTTAACTTTGAATCACAATTAAAACTTATCTTTGATGGTGGAGGAACCCTTAAGGAGTTAGGTTTTTGAGAGCTCCCCTTTCTAGAGCAAGTTTTTGTGTCTTGAGGGTGTGGGGGACGAAGTAGGGCTTTAAAATGACCCCCCCAAGTGCCCCCCTCCTCGTGCACCTGACGTCCTGACCTCGCACATGACCATGTAAAATTGCAGTAATTAAGGCTCCTACAAGTGCACGATCGCACACTAGGCGCACATATTGCGCACTGTTCTACAAAACACACATAATATTTTGCACAGAGAATTGTTTGGGCTCCACAATATATTATTGGAAATATATTTCAAATGCCTGCAACTTTAGTGTTTTAAGTTTTCCCAAATTCCTTATACAATTTCAGTAAATCCTGCTGAGAGATAGATCTTTCGTAAACTTAGTCGATTTTGTCGAATCTTATGCATTTCGGTCTTCATCTTAATTCTAAAATGACTATTTTCACCCATACTCATCCCTCTAGGACTTCATATGTTTAAAATATTAAATTAATACTCATTTAAGATATCCACACCTAGTTTGAATGTACAGGGTGTTACATTGTCTCCCCTTGGGATCATTCATCATCAAATGATTGCCCTGGCTATAAAATGTAAAATAGATGATTTTTGGCTAAGTTATGAATTTCCAAGTTGCAGATATTGCAATTGCGAAGATACATTCGCAAATGCAAACTGGCAATTGCGGAAAATGCTTCGCAATTGTAAGGTATGCCCAACTCCGCCTTCTTCGCAAATGCGAACGGTTGTCCGTAAGTGCGATACCTGCTAAGGTCACAATTGAGACATAAACTTCGCAATTGCGAAGGTTCCCTTTCCAGCCAGTCTTCGCAAATGCGACGGTTTTATCGAAATTGCGGGCTCGCAATTGCGAAGCCTGTAGGTCTAAAAAAACCAACAGTTCTCCTAAGTTAAATTTCACTTCGCGGTCTATCCAAAACTCATCCGAGCCCTCGGGATCCAAACCAAACATTTATACCAAACTAAAAATGTTATACGGACTTTCTCATGCAATCAAATCCGCAAAATAACATCAATAACCATGAATTTACCACCAAAATCAAAGGAAATCTCATGAAATTTCAAAGTTTCAAATTTTACAACTAAACTTCCGAATCACGTCATTTTAAGTTCGTTTCGTACCAAATTTTACAGGCTCAACTTAAATCAAATATAAGACCTGTAGCGGGATCCGAAACTAAAATATGAGCCCGATACCAATGGTTTCAAATATATATATATATATATATATATATATATATATATATATATATATATATATATATATATATATATATATATATATATATATATAATTTACCAAAACAATTGATTTCTAAAGCTTGGGACCTCAGAATTCATTTTTGGGCATACACCCAAGTCCCATATTTTATTGCGGACCTCCCGAGATAGTCGGAACACGTATCCGGGTCGCTGAAAATGTTGACAAAAGTCAACCATAATCAAAATTTAACTCTAGAAGTCTCTATTTCTCATATTTTCACAAAAAAAAGACTTTTCGGATATAGTTCCGGATCACGCACGTAAATTGAGGTGAGGTAAAAAGGAGGTTATAAGGTCTCGAAATACAAGATTTATTTTTAAAACAAGTGATGAAGAGATCGAGTAAAAGAAAGATTGACTTGGACAAATCAAGGAAGAGATGGTAATTTTTTACCCTTTGTCCGATGAAGAAGCAAAAGTATAATAATTCACTTGTATAATCAACTCTAATTAAGAGATTGGGAATTTTTTTTATACTACCAATTTTCAAGTAAGTCAAATAGTTATTAATTTATAATCTAAAGAGTTTTCTTTAATTTTATATGAAAAAGTCTATTACTGTACTAAAAGTACTAAATATTTTTATAAAAAATACCTATAAATATATTACTTTTTGAAACTAAAGTCCCTAATTTTAAGGGGTATTTGTATCTATATCCACTTTTTTGGGTCACGTATTAAATTTTGTCTGCTTTGGAAAAATAATTGCAAGCGTACCCATTTTCTCGCGTAACTTCAGCATAGGAGGCTAAAGTAGCAAAGCAATCACACAAAACTTCAACATTCTAGTAGACGGGCCTGAAGTAGAAAAATTGTTGAACCAAGTGTGCTGAAGTTTTGTTTGTAGTTGCTGAACTTAAGCACAATTGCTGAATTTTGTTCTCTATTTGCTGAAGTTTTTATTTGTAATTGCTGAACTTAAGCATAATAGCTGAAATTTTGTTCTCTATTTGCTGAAGTTTTAGTTTGTAATTGTTGAACTTAAGCATAGCAGCTGAAGTTTTGTTCTCTATTTGCTGAAGTTTTTATTTGTAATTGTACTAAATAAGCTGAAGTTTTTTTTGTCGTGGATTCATTAGTTTTGTCATTAAGCTTTTTCAAAAGTTTCAGCAGAAGATGCTGAAGTTATTTAGCTTATTTATAAAAATATCACCACTAATTAAGCTGAAGTTTTTTTTGTCCTAGATAAGCTTTTTCAAAAACTTCGGCAGAAGATACTGAAGTTATTTAGTTCATTTATTAAAACTTCAGCATTAAATAAGCTGAAGTTTTTTGTCCTGGATTCATTAGTTTTGTCATAAAGCTTTTTAAAATAACTTCAACAGAAGATGCTAAAGTTATTTAGTCCATATTTAATCAGGTTTCCAATAATGTCTAAATCATAAATTTTAGAAATAATAAACGTGAAAAGAAAATAATTATCATGAAAAAAATTACTAAGTGTGCCTTTAAACTTCCCGTACGTGGAAATATTCATAAATCATTGTCTACTAAATTACGTAATTATTTATAATTTATTTTTAAATAATATGATAAAACATACTTATGGAAATCAACCCTTAAACTAAAGTTTCATAGCAGCACCAACAACAACAGACGAAAGAAGAAGAAGAAGAAAAAGAAATCGAAGGAGGGGAAGGAGGAGGAGGAGAAATGATCTAATATTGTTTAAAAAGATGATAAAAATTATTTTTAAAAAAAATAAGTATATATTAAATGTGAGCGATCAAATAAGTAGCTCGTGCAATTTTTACACATTTAAGGTCTCAAGCACAAGCCTTATTATAACATTTGAGCCGAGTCCGGATGGTATAAAAGGACAACTAATTCAGTTTAAAAAATGACATGAGTAATCTTTCTTAAATTATTAGATTGTCGGGTCATATTAGTACATAAATAATTAAAGACATTGCTGCCTTTTTCAAAGAATAGATATTCAAACTTGGGCAATAATATCAACACGTATTAGAAAAAGACGCGGAGAGGTTTGGATTGGCTTGTTTTAAGTGCTTATTGATTTTTAAGTAATTTTTTTTATTTTTCTCGATTCATAATAGGTGACCAATTTGCTATCTTATTTTTGTCCAAAATAAATGTCTATTTATATAATAAAGAAAAAATTCAATTTATTTTTTCAAAATTGCTTTTATATACGTATTCCTAAAAAGTCATTTATTCAACACATTTGAGAAAAAGAGTAAGTACTACTATAACTAGGGTGCAACATTTAATGTAGGGTAGTTTAGTTACACTAACTATTTTTGTCTAAAATTTAATATTTTCTTAATGGGTGTGCCCAAAACAAATTGATTACTTATTGTGAACCGAAAGGACTAATTTATGTGATGTTTGGAAATGATAAAAAGTACTTAAGACTTACTTTTAGATATAAAAATTATAAAAATAAGCCAAAAATTAAGTGTTACCAATTTATAACTCTTAATTTTTAACTTAAAAACTATTTTTATAAGCCAATTCAAACGCCCACCGAATAAATAAAAGAAAGTTGCCGTCCAGAATCTACGCTGTAGGTGACTTTTCATTGACGTACAAATTAGTTCGGTTCAGGACAGGACGTGTTTAAGTTACACCCACCGTTTCATATTGTTTGAGGTACTTTTCTTTTTAGTATGTTCTAGAATAAATGACATATTTCTAAATTTGGAAATAATTCAACTTTAAACTCTTCATTTAACCATTTTTGCCCTTAGTGAGAAGCTTTTATAGCCACACAAATGGTATGATCCCACAAACCTTTTACCCCTTAATCTTTTAAGACCACAAGTTTTTAAAATCGTCTCATTCTTTTTAAACTACGTATCAAGTCAAACTACCTCAAATAATATGAATCGGAGGAAGTATCTTTTTCCTTCTGGTCCCATAATTCAAATACTTTTTTATGTTCAAATTCTGACTAGTGCAATTTTAGTTTACTCAGCCACTCTACAGCGCATAAATGTGAAACCAAAATTTAAAGTTAATGTGGGCTGAATTCAATTGTCATCATACTCATAATTTGTCTTAGTTTATTCATTTCACAATTAAAATTTTATATATGTTTAGTAAAATTTTAATATAAATATATAATTTAAGCAACTAGTATAAAATTGTTCAAATTTGTATTGAATACTCTAGCTCTGCCTCTCAACAAGATTGGACGTTCGGGTAATTCGGATTGGATACGAAAATTTGGTTCGATATTTAATTTTCAGATTGAAAAAATAATAATTCAAATTCAATCCAAATAAGCTCGATTGGACCGAATTTTTTAAGTTGGATTCGTAGTAATCATTTTGGATATTTTAGATTTTTGATTTTGAGATTATAAGTTGAAAAAGAAATATTCACGTTAAATTGCCTAAAAAGTTTTTTATTACCGCAATCATCCAAATAAAGTATTTAAGTAATGAAGCCATCATAAATAAAAATGCAATAAGATAATATCTAATGGCTAGAATATTACATTTATTACGACTTGCATATAGATAATAGATTAAATATATAATATAAAATATTTGATTATTTAAATATATAAAAATTTAAAGTACCACATCCAACATTCAATTTGAAATCCTTTTCTTAATACTAGAAAAAAATCCACAAAATTAAAATTTATGTTTTTTGCACAAACTATATCCACACCTACCCACAACTCTTTTTTTTCTTTTTTAATTTCTTTGCACTTTTTGATATTTTACATTTGCAATTAACGTAATTTCTTTGACCCTGCCGAGTGCCGACAAGAGAGGAAAAAAAAATCTGAACTCTCCTTTTCACTCTCTGTTGTGTCTCTCTTCTTCTTTTTCAAAGCACACGTTGTACTAAAATTCACTTATCTTCTTCCTTTCAAGTATGTACTTTTACGAGAGAAAAAGGCCATGCAATCACGGGCGGATTTAGCGGTAGCAAGGGATCACCTTTGTCGAAAAATTATATTGTATATATAAGATAAAATCTATTTTTACCTTTATATATTAAGTTTTAAACCCCTTAACACAATCCAAAAATGTAGTTCAGTGGTCAAAGGGCTTCAAAATATTCATAAGGTCATAAGTTCAATTTTTTAAAACCCTTCGTGAAAATCCTGCCTCTGACACATCATGCTTACAGAAGAGATAACATTTTGAAAAAATAACAATTAGTTCCTTATTTTAGTTTTTAAATCAAATGGTCCCTTAAGTCTGGCATAGGTCCACATAATTAAGTCTGCCGGGGTCAATTTGGAAACAGCCTCATTACCCTAAGGTAAGGGTAAGATTTACATACACACTATTCTCCCCAAGCCCCACTAAGTGGGATTATACTGAATTGTTATTGTTGGTCCCTTAAGTCTGGCTAGGTCCACTTTCAACCTGAAATATACTCCGGAGCATATTAATCCATAGATTGTGTTAAACTGGAGAACTTTTGGTCTTTTTGGAGTTAAGGTTACGTTATTTTAAGGCTAACTAAAGATAGAGAAGAAGGTAAAAAGAGAAGTTTTATTTCATAAAATTGTGGACCCTAATCTTATACTTTTGGGTCCATATAATTTTAGATCCACGGAACTGTAAGAAAAAAAAATTGCATCATACAAGTAATGTATGGAATATGAGACACAAAATAAAATTTTTCGGCAAAAAATTATCAAAGGTCTGAATTTTTTTATCTGAGCATGCCTTTTCCGTGGTTACAATTACTTAGGAAAAGTATACGCCCAAGTCCTAACGTTTATAAGAAATTTTATATTCCAAAATTTTGACGAATTAAATTTATTTGGTTTTGGCAGGTAATTAACTTGACAACATTTATTGTTTTACGGAGAATTTGACAAAGTGCATTTATTTAATATGTACGAAATAGTTGTAGATGATTGTGAAAATGCAATAATCATGATATTCTTAAAAAGCTTTTCCATAACTTTCTTTTTGAAAGAATGACATTAGATAACAATGTTTACATTAAATTTTAATTTGCTAGTAAATGTTTGCTCATATATTTTATTATTCATTAATTCCTTCAAATCCGTAACTTAAGGATAGGATGGAGTCAGTTATTAGGGGAGGGGCATAATGTTCTTCTTGGTTTAAATGTCTTTTAAAGGAATTGTTTAAATAAACGAATAAGAATATTTGTTGAAGGTAAGAAGAGATTTCAAGAATAAGGTAGGAGAACTAAAAAAGATCTTTCCTCATTTCATTCTTTTTTTATCTCAAGTATACCTTATTTGTAATTTGTATACAACTATTCATTGTGTTTTTCCCAGACCCCAGACCCCATTTTGTGGGACTATACTGGATAGTTATTGTTGTTGTCGTTATTTATTGTATTTTTTATAAAGCGAATTTTATCTTTTAATGTGAAATTTTGTGGTTCCAAATCGTATTTTTCAAGTGAGAAGATAAATCAAGAGTGTAACAGGAAGAAAAAATTATTTCCTTAGCTAGCCATGCAAGTTTAAATTTAGTCATACCACTATACAAATAGTAGAATACCGAGTGAGAAACAAATAAATAGTGAGAAACTTAAGTGTCGTGTACAGTTAGAAAGATTTCACATCCAAACAAAATTAGAGTATATTGGAAATTTAATAAGTTACTTTGCAATTAGAAGACTTCAAATCCAAACAAAATTACAATATATTGGAAATTTAATAAGTTCTTTGCAACTAGAAGATTTCAAATCCAAAGAAAATTACAATATATTGGAAATTTAATAATTTCCTCATGCAAAGAAGGCGCAATCCAATTGTGTGAATAGACAACAACAACAAATAGACATCCGATGTTCTTCCCTCCAAGAATTTTTCACCTTACTTTTAGGAAGACTCGAACTCACAATCTTTCTGTTGGAAGTGGGGGTTGCTTACCATCAGAGTAACCCTCTTGGCGGTCAAAATGAGTAATTCCATCTTTAACAATTGAATTTAGAACATGGCATACATATGTGTGAATAGAAACTTCAAAAAATGATTCCCTTTTAGGAGTTTTTATTTTCATTTTGTCATTTCATTGCTACATAAACCCTATAAAGCCAATGCTCTTTAGGCCTACAACCTAAAACAACCAAAACCTAATGACAAAATCTTCTCAATCATTAACCATGTGTTGTTCTTGTCTTCTTTTCCTTTTTCATTTTCTCCTCCTATTATCCCTTGGAGCCTCAGATTCAGCCTATGACTCGTTTGTCAATTGCTTAACAACGAAATCAATTCCCCAATCAGAAATCTCCAAAATCGTCTATTCCCCAAACAATGCCTCCTTTAACACCATTTTACAAGCCTATGTCAGAAACCGCCGGTTTTTTAATTCCTCCACAACTTCCAAACCGGTTATCATCGTCACCCCTACAGAAGAATCCCATGTTTCCAGCGCTGTTCTTTGCACCAAAGAGACTAATTTACAGTTAAAAATCCGTAGTGGTGGACATGATTATGAGGGAATTTCGTATATTTCTGATGTCCCTTTTATCATGCTTGATATGTTCAATCTCAGGACAATTTCCATCAATGTTAATGATAATACTGCTTGGGTTCAAGCTGGCGCTACATTAGGGGAACTTTACTATAACATTTGGACAAAAAGTAACGTTCTTGGTTTTCCTGCCGGTGTTTGTCCTACTGTTGGTATTGGTGGGCATGTCAGCGGTGGTGGTTATGGGAATATGCTGAGGAAATTTGGTCTAAGTGTAGATAATATATTGGATGCTCGGCTAGTGGATGTTAATGGTAGAATTTTGGACAGGAAAGCTATGGGTGAAGATCTTTTTTGGGCAATTAAAGGAGGTGGGGGTGCTAGTTTTGGTGTCATTTTAGCCTTTCAAATTCAACTCGTTCAAGTCCCACAAACTGTGACTTATTTCAGAGTTGAAAGGTTTTTAGACCAAAATGCTACCGACGCTGTTCTCCAATGGCAGAATGTTGTTAACAAAATTGACAATGATCTCTTCATCAGACTGCTTGTGCAACCCATCACTGTAAAAAACAAAGAGAAGAAAGTGAAGGGGAAGAAGAATGCTCAACAAAAGTCAATACGAGTAACGTTCATAGCGTTATTCCTTGGTGATTCTAGTAGATTAATGTCACTCGTAAGCAACGAACTCCCAGCTTTAGGATTGACAAAACAAGATTGTTTCGAAATGAGCTGGATTGATTCGGTGCTTCAATGGGCAAATTTCGACAACAAAACAAAACCAATTGCTTTGTTGAACAGAACAGGGGATCCATTGAATTTCTTGAAAAGAAAATCGGATTACGTGCAAGAGCCAATTCCCAGAGATGTGTTGGAGTCAATTTTCCAGAAGATGATTTCTTTGGGCAAAGCGGGATTAGTGTTCAATCCTTACGGAGGGAGAATGACTGAAATTCCCGAGGGCGAAACACCATTTCCACACAGAGCAGGGATTCTATTCAAGATTCAGTACTCAGTGAATTGGAACGAAGAAGGTGCAGCTGCAGAAAAAGAGTACCTTACTCAGATAAGAGATTTATACAGTTTTATGACCCCATTTGTTTCAAAGAACCCAAGACAAGCCTATTTGAATTACAGAGATCTTGATATTGGTACAAATGATCAAGGACCACACAGCTTGGAAGAAGGAAGGGTATATGGTACCATGTATTTCAAGAACAATTTTGATAGAATGGTGAAAGTGAAATCAGCAGTGGATCCAACGAATTTCTTCAGAAATGAACAGAGTATTCCTACTCAAGGGACAACGAAACCAAGGAAAATTGGTGAATGATTGATCTTGGTGAGCATTATTTTCTAGTTTCTCTCAAGGCTGTAGTAAGTTACTTATAATATAATTTTTTTAATGGATCCTTATACAGAGAGGACTCAGATATTTATTTTATAATAATTCTTTTTGTCTTTTTATCTTGTTGCCTTTTGCATTTCTGTATTCTAGATTCTTTTTCTACTCGCTTTTAATTTAATTTAGATTTTAGTTTCTTTTTTAATTTGAATGCAGTATAATGTTACTCGGGCTAATCATTACTTGAAACTATAGAATTAACGCGAAAATGAGAAGAAAGAAGGTTTCATGTATAGGGCACATTGATGTCAGATTTGAGTTAAATAATGGAAGATTATAATTCCTTTTGGAGACAAAAAAACGTTACGTACTTCTACTATTAAAAAAGTGATTTCATGTCATACCTCGTCCCACAATTGGAGAAGTGTAGTAGTTTGACACTTTGCACATTGAAGTTGAACTTCAATTTACCCTTTATTGCTTGTGAAAATCTTGTTAGGGACTCAAATTCCTTTTATCTCCGTAAATCAATCTAGGTACAAAAGTTAAAGTCTATCGTCTCCTATGATTTTGGCTTGTAACTCACCATTCTTGTGGTCTTTGAATAGGAAATTTCACATCCTATATGGATGGCAATGGGGTGGTACAGGTGCGCGTCGGGGCGGATTTGAACGCTAGCGGGGCGGGACGTGTTTGAGATTTTGCGATTGCGGGACGAATAGGTTTAAACCCTATGCAGGGCGGGTAGGTTTAAATTTCGCGGGTTCAAGCAGAACCCACCCCGCCTGCCATTCCTAATCCTATACCTAATTATAGCACCTTATTTATTATAAACTAAAACACTTTCAAAATATTATTACTTATAACTATCTTCTATATTTTGTAGCAAAATGCACAATTATTTTGTATACTACCATTAAAATGTGAAATATGCTAGTTACGGTTTTTCTCTTCCTCCTACAGGTAGCACAAAATTTCTCTCTCTCTATCTCTCTCTGTGGAGATTCTTTAATCAAATTCAACCGCGAATTTCTTTCCATGATCCAACACGATTTTGCGCCTTAAAATCGTGGTTCCTCACAAATTGATAAAGCTTGGGGTAGTTGTTTCTTACTTCACTATCATTCTTCTTTTTCTCTTTACTCTCCTTTTAATTTCCACCATTGTTAGGGTTATCACAAGAAACTTCAAGTTTGGCCATTAATGGCTGATTTAAGCACTCTAAAGAGGGTTACACGAGGTAAACCCACTAAAGTCTTCAATTTTGATGTGCCATATTTGTGCATCACCCAAGGAGGTTGTATTTGCAGGTTCTGTAGCAACTATGAAAGCTGAGAGGCAAACCAACTACGCAATGACCCTATGAAGCAAGTTAAAAATGTAAAATCTTCGAAAAGAGCCACAGTTGCTGATTTTTCTAATGTTTCGGTACACAACATAAATGTGGAAAAGAGAAGAAAAATTAGCGATATTGCATCCGGCAGCAAGGGAAATATATCGCTAAAGAAAGTAGCTCGAAAACACGAAAGGAGAAGGTATTTTATATATATATATATATATATATATACATACATACACACACACACTTCAAGTTTGGACATTAATGGCTGATTTAAGCACTCCAAAGAGGGTTGCACGAGGTAAACTCACTAAAGTCTTCAATTTTGATGGGACATATTTGTGCATCACTCAAGTAGGCTGTATTTGCAGGTTCTGTAGCAACTATGAAAGCCGAGAGGCAAACCAAACTACGCAATGATCCTATGAAACAAACTAAAAATGCAAAATCTTTGAAAAGAGCCACAGTTTCTGATGTTTCTAATGTTTCGGTACACAACATAAATGTGAAAAAGAGAAGAAAAAATTAGCGATATTGCATTCGGCAGCAAGGGAAAATAGATTGCTAAAGGAAGTAGCTCGAAAACACGAAAGGAGAAGGTAGGTATATATATATATATATATATATATATATATATATATATATATATATATATATATATATATATATATATATATATATATATATATATATATATATATATATATATATATATATACGCAAAAATTAAATAACTTGCGGAAGTAAAGAACTTAAAATCGATGGCTAAGAGAAAATTGTATATATGTGCCGCTGGGCATGTACAACTCAACATCACAAAATTTTATAACAATATCTCAAAACTCGAAAACTCACGGGAAACACAGGCTAATAGAAAAGTATATACTGCTCTGACTCCAGAATGTATAAACAACTGAAAGAAAGGAAAGTTATCTACTAAATGCTGGAATAAGATAGAGACTCCTGGTCTGCGGACGTGGCAGATGTACCTCGAAGTCTCTGCTAGATATCTCTCCCTCGGAAATAATGCGCCTGAGTGGAGGTACCTGGATCTGTACATGAAAAACATGTGTAGAAGAGGTGTGAGTACACCACATCGCTGTTCAGTAAGTTCTAAGCCTAACCTCGATCGGGTAGTGACGAGGAAGGTCAGGGCCCTACTCAGTTTAAAAAATATAATAAGAATGTACATCATGAAGACATATGGAAATAATGCGAACAACAGTGAAATAAGACAGAATTACAAGGCAACAACAAATAAACGATGAACAGAGTTAACACAGAAATGTACAACTCAGTACCAAGATACCAAATGAGGATCTCCTAGGATACCATCCTGTAGTCCTTTTTCAATAGTCCAGCGAATCTCCCGGGATACCGTCCCATAGTCCATCATATATATATGCAGGGGATGTAGTGAGAATCTAACCCGTAGTCCCAAAATAAAAGTACAGGGGATCTACCGGGAATCTAACTCGTAATCCCAAAGCAAACAAATAGGGGGGGGGGGGGGAGCAATGCGCAACCACAACCAGAAGATATTTAGAAATTAAGTAAAAAAAATACAAGCAATAGATAGTACTAGCCTAACATGCTTCACTTAGTACAGTCAAGGCAACTTAAGCAAATAGGCAAGTTAAATCAACTAAACATGATTTTCTAATATAACACAGGTTATAATTGAAAGTAAAATAAATCAAATGCGAAAGAAACACAGTCTCCATATCTTAAGTAAAAACCGAATTTTGAAAAATTAGCTCAAGTAAGCACTCATCACCTCACATACAGGGCGCTCAATTACCAAATATCATATCCTAAGGGAAAGGTTCCCCACACAAGGCTAGACAAGACACTTACCTCAAACTGGCTCCAAAATCAACTCGAAATCACATTTTTGCCACAATTATCCGACTCCAAATGGCACAAATCTATTTAATCAAAGATAAGGCACGAAATTAGGTAAAATAACAAAAACTCCCCTCAGTTTACCATCTCAAAATCGGATAATTTTTATATTTTCATAACCCTCTTACTCTCACGAGTCTAACCATATAAAAATCTTCCAAATCGAAGGTCAAACACTTACTCAAAACTCAAAGTTTGGTCTATGAAGTTTTTCCCATTTTTCATTCAAAAATCCGAAATTAAGGATGAATTCGTGATTAGATTAGTGGATTTTAAGCATAAGAGAGTAAGGAATCATTACACAGTAGTTGCCCTCGAAAAACCTTCGAAATTTCTCCCAAATCTGAGCTCCTAAACTTGTATTTTGATAAAAATGGCTAACCCTTATTTTTGAATGATTTAATATTGTCCAGGTATTTAAAGCATCGCAAACGCGGAGGAAGTCTCGCGTTCGTGAAGAAGAAAAATGAATTTTGCCAAAAATCCTTTCGTGAACTCGAGGAAGGGACCGCGAACGCAAAGGCCTGGAATCAGAAGCTACGCGAACGCGATGAAGGGAGACGCGAAGCTCTGCAAACGCGAGGGACTAAATGCGAACGCATTGAAGAGACTGGTCCTCCTCCAGAATTACTCTACGCGAATGCATTGAAAAGGACGTGAATGTGAAGAAGGGGTTGGGCAAAGCTATGCGAATGCAAGAGGGAAGTCACGAACGTGAAGAAGGATTTGGACCTGCAACTGCTGAAGCATTTTCTGCAACTTTTCAAAACTCCTAAATGCTCCGTTGAGCATCCGAAACACACCCGGGGCCCCCGGGACCTTAACCAAACCTACGGACATATCCCATAAAATCATTGAAACTTGTACCATTCCTCAAACAACCTAAAACAACGACGGAAACTCGAATTAATCAAGGATTTGAGCCTAAGAACTTCAAATTTAATCAAAACACGCTTTCGATAAAAAAAACCTTACCAAACACGTCCGAATGACTTGAAATTTAGATCCCAAATGATATGAAAGAGATATTGCAACTTCCGGAATTCCATTCCGACCCTCGGATCAAAAATTCACTGTCGGACCAGAAACTTCAAAATTTCAATCTTCGGCATTTCAAGCCTAATAGAACCACGAACTTCCAAAATGCATTCCAAACATGCTTGCAATCCCGAAATCACCTAACGGAGATAACAAAACCATCAGATTTCTATTCCGAGGTTGTCTTCACACTGTTCCAACTACGGACCACTTTCCAACACTTAAGGTCTCATTTAGGGACTAAGTATCCCAAAACTCTCCGAAACTCAATACCTGACGTCCCAACAAACCAAAAATAGCAGAAATGAACTTAGGGGAAGCAGTTAATAAGGGAATGAGGCACTAATTCTTAAGACGAACGACCGGGTCATCACATCCTCCTACACTTAAACATTCGTTCGTCCTCGAATGAGCATAGAGAACATACCTAAAGTAGGAAAAGATGAGGGTATCGGCTACGCATATCCTGCTCGGTCTCCCAAGTCGCCTCCTTGACTGGCTTACCCCGCCACTGAACCTTTACTGAAGCGATGTTCTTTGACCTCAACATTCTGACATGCCTGTCCAATAACATAGGATAGATCATTGTCCAACTAGACTGAACTGAAATCCAACACGTGCGACGGGTCATCGTGATATCTCCGGAGCATCGAAACATGAAATACCGGATGAACCCCGGTGAAACTAGGAGGTAAGGCAAGCTCATAAGCAACCTCCCCAACTCGCCTTAAAATCTCAAAAGGGACAATAAACCTAGGACTCAACTGCCCTTTCTTTCCAAACCTCATGATGCCCTTCATAGGCAAAACCCTAAGCAGAACCCGCTCTACGACCATATATGACACATCAAGAACCTTCCTGTCCATGTAGCTCTTCCGTCTGGACTGGGCTGTACAGAGTCTATCCTGAATCACCTTGACCTTCTCCAATGCATCTTGAACCAACTCCGTGCCCAATAGCCTGGCCTCACCCGACTCATACCAGCCCACCAGAGATATGCACCTCCTACCATATAAAGCCTCATACGGTGCCATCTGAATGCTGGACTGATAACTGTTGTTGTAAGCAAACTCCGCCAATGGCAAAAAATGATCCCAAGACCCTTCAAACTCAATCACACACGCATGGAGCATATATCCTCAAGAATCTGAATTGTGCGCTCAAACTGTCTGTCCATCTGGGGGTGAAATGTTATGCTAAACTCCACTAGAGTACCCAATTCCTACTGAACGGCTCCTCAGAACTGTGATGTAAATTGAGTACCTCTGTCTGAAATAATAGAAATTGGAATACCATGCAGACGAGCAATCTCTCGAATATAAATCTCTGCCAACCGCTCCGATGAATAAGTAGTACACACAGGGGTAAAATGAGCGGATTTGGTCAGCTGATCCACAATCACCCAAATGGCATCGAACTTCTTCGCAGTACGAGGGAGACCAACTACAAAATCCATGGTGACCCTCTCTCATTTCCACTCTAGAATATCTATCTACTGAAGCAACCCACATGGTCTTTGGTGCTCATACTTCACCTGCTGACAGTTGAGGCATCTAGCTACATATACAAATATATCCTTCTTCATCAGCCTCCACCAATAGTGTTGTCTCAAGTCCTGATATATCTTCGCGGCACCCAGATGGATGGAATACTGCGAACTATGAGCCTCCGCCAATATTAACTCTTGAATGCCATCAACATTGGGTATACAGACCCGACCCTGAATCCTCAATACCCTGTCCTCACCGATAGTCAATCCTGGCATCGCCATGCTGAACCTTGTCCTTGAGGACAAGAAAATGGGGGTCATCATACTGCCACTCTCTAATACGATCAAATAATGAAGACAGAGAAACCACACACTAGAACCCGACTGGGCTCCGAAAGATCCAATCTCACAAACTCTCTGGCTAAGGCCTGAATATCCATTGCCATAGGCCTCTCTAATGCTGGTAGATATGCCAAACTCCCAAAACTCTCTATCCAGTGACTCAAGGCATTGGCCACCACATTGGCCTTGCCCGGGTGATACAGAATAGTAATATCATAATCCTTCAACAACTTTAACCACCTCTTCCGACACAAATTTAGATCCTTTCACTTAAACAAGTGTTGTAAGCTCCGATGATCCGTATAAATCTCACAAGGCACCCCATACAAATAATGACGCCAGATCTTCAAGGCATGAACAATAGTAGCTAACTGAAGATCGTGGACAGGGTAATTCTTCTCATGTATCTTCAATTGTCTGGACGCGTAGGAAATCACCCTACCGTCCTGCATCAACATTACTCAAAGGCCAACCCGTGAGGCACCACAATAAACTGCATAGGATCGTGAACGAGTAGGCAATATCAATATAGGGGCTGTAGTCAAAGCTGTCTTGAGCTTCTGAAAGCTCGCTTCACACTCTTCTATCCACTAAAATGGAGAACCCTTTTGAGTCAATCTAGTCATAGGGGCTACAATTGATGAAAACCCATCCACAAAACAACGGTAATAACCTACCAAGCCAAGGAAACTACGAATCCCTGTAGCTGAGGAGTGCCTGGGCCAACTCTGAACCACCTCCACCTTCTTCGGATCCAACCGAATGCCCTCACTCGATACCACGTGGCCCAAGAAGGCCATAGAACTCAACGAAAAGTCACAATTTGAGAACGCTGCATATAACTTCTTTTCTCTCAAGGTTTGAAGCACGGTCCTCGGGTGCTGCTCATGATATTCCCGACTCCGGGAGTATACAAGAATATCATCTATGAAAACAATGATGAACGAGTCGAGATAGGGCCCGAATACACTGTGCATCAAATGCATACAAGATGTTAGGGCATTGGTCATCCCAAATAATATAACTAGAAACTCGTAATGATCTTACCGAGTCCTAAAGGCAGTCTTCAGTATGTCCTGCTCCCGAATCTTCAAGTGATGGTAATCTGAGCCCAAATCAATAGAAAATATCTGTATGCCCAGAATATGGTCAAATACATCATCAATACGAGGAAAAGGAAAATTGTTTTTCACTGTAACCTTATTCAATTGGCGATAATCGATACATATATGTATATAACCATCCCTTTTCTTCACAAAAAAGACAGAAGCACCCCACAGTGAAGCATTGGGTCGAATAAAAGCCTTATCAAGCAATACATATAACTGATCCTTCAACTCCTTCAACTTAGAGGAGCCATGCGGTACGGAGGAGTGGAAATGAGCTAAGTGTCTAGCAACAAATCAATGCTAAAATCAATGTCTCTATCGGGCGGCATGCCCATAAGATCAGCTGGAAACACATCGTGATAATCCCGTACCACCAGGACTGAATCAACAAAAGGGGTATCAATACTAACATCTCTCACATAGGCAAAATATGCGGCGCACCCCTTCTCAACCATACGCTGAGCTTTAAGGAAAGAGATTACTATACTGGGAGTGTGATCTAAGGTACCACTCCACTGAAAAACCGGAATACTTGGCATAGCCAGCATCACAGTCTTGGCGTGACAATCAAGAATAACATAATAGGGCGACAACTAGTCCATGCCCAAGATAATATCGAAATCCACCATACTGAGTAACAATAAATCCGCTCTGGTCTCAAAACCACGTATAGTAACAAAACATGACTGATAAATGCATTCCACAATAAGAGAATCCCCCACAGGAGTAGAAACATATATATAAGAACTCAAGGAATCTCGGGGTACACCTAAATGTGGAGCAAAATAAGAAGACACATAAGAATAAGTAGAGCCTAGATCGAATAAACCTATGCATCTCCGTGACAGACCAGCATAATACCTGTAATGACAAAATCAGAAGCAAAACCTCAGTACGAGCAGGAATAACATAATATCGAGCTTGGCCTCCTGCTCGAGGGCGACCTCTAACTCCCCAACCTCCGCCCCTAGCTAGCTAGGCAGATGGGATAGCAGCTGGAGCTGTGATCATGGCCAGAGAACTCCGAGGAGCACGCCGTGGCTGAGTAGTCTGTGAAGATGTACCCCTATCAAGTTTGGGGCAGTCGCTAACCATACGATGTGTATCACCACACTCAAAACAAGATATGAGAGGACGTGGTGGCTGTGACTGGATAGGGACAGGTCTGCGGGACTGGCCTCTAATAGCACCCCGCACAGGAGGCGCGCTAGAAACCAGAGGTGCATAGTAAGGCTCCTGAGGTCTAGGAGGAACTGGAGCACTGCTGGCTGCTGGAAGAGCTGAATGACCAGGGTGATACATATAACCCCTACCATGTCGACCTTCTGCTGGGGTACGGGCAACATAGAAGTGGCCCGACTCTCGATACCTCTTGGCCTCTCTCTCTCCTTTCGCTTCCTCGCGAGCATACCCTCGATCCTCCTAGCAATGCTCACTACCTGTTGATAAGGAATGTAAATATCCAACTCTCGAGCCATGTTAATGGGTGGAATAAGACCTTCAATAAACCAGCAAACTCTCTCGCGGACAGTAGCAACCAAGGCAGGTGCATGCTTTGTCAATCTGGTATAACAGATAGCATACTCCAAAACGGTCATAGCGCAGTGGCGTAAATGCTCAAACTCTACGCGCCATACGTCCATGAGGCTCTAAGGAACAAACTCTCTCAGGAACATTCTGAGAACTGGGTCCAGGTCAGTGAAGCAGCCTCCTCTGGACTGTCTAACTCATATGTGTGACACCAATCATAGGCAGCTCCCCGAAGCTAGAAAGTAGTAAAGGAAACCCCGCTAGATCAGGCTATGCCCATAGTGTGAAAAATATGGTGGCAATCCTCTAGAAATCCCAAGGCATCATCAGTCGCTAATCCACTGAAAACTGGAGGATCATACTTTTTGCATCTCTCAAGCCTCCGCTGCTCTTCCTCAGAAGCAGCTGCCCCATCCCCGGGCTGAACTGGTGCTGCAGGCTGTACGGAATGATCTTTGGGACCTGCTCAACATGCACTTGCTACTCAGGAGTGCGGGCGGCAGGAGTCTGTGCTCCGCCGCTGGCCTGGGATGTGGCTGCAGCAAGGGGAAGCAACTCTGCTTGAGCCAGAGTGGTGTACACAGACATGAACTGAGCTAACTTCCCTTGAAGAGCTGGAGTAGTAGTGGCAGTAGGCGTTTCAGGTGCCTCAAATCCGGTTGGATCTGATGACGGTACCTCAGCAACTGCTCGTGCAAATGCTCTAGCTGCACCATGTGTGCGTCCACAACCTCTGCCCCGACCCCAGCCCCGTTCTCTGATGGTTGTAGTAGGGGGAGCGGGTTCCTGATCTTCCCGAGTAGCACACGTCCTTACCATCTATGAGAGAATAGAAGACAGAAGTTTAGAATTGCTGCCAAAAATATCACACAACAAGGAAATCAGGAAAGTGAAGATTTTTCCTAAACAGTTACATAGCCTCTCTTAGATAAGTACAGAAGTCTCCATACCGATCAGGGAGACTCTAACAAACTGGCCTGCATTCCGTGACTCCTACGAATCTAGAGCTATGATACCAACTTTTCACGACCCCACTTCGCCCTCCGTGAACATGTCGTGATGGTACCTAGTCCTACAGCTAGATAAGCTTAACAAATGCGAAAATTAAATAACTTGCAGAAGTAAAGAACTCAAATTTAACGGCTAAGAGAAAACTACATATATGTGTCGTTCGGCATATAAAACTCAACATCATAAAATTTAATAACAATATCCCAAAACTTGAAAACTCATGAGCAATACAGGCTAGCAGAAATGTAATATACTGCTCTAACTCCAGAATGTCTAAACAACTGAAAGAAAGGAAATTTATCTACTAAAGGCTGGAATAAGATAGAGACTCCTGGTACGCAAACGTGGCAAATATACCTTGAAGTCTCGGCTATATATCTCCATTTCGGGAATAGTGCGCCTGAGTGGAGGTACCTGGATCTACACATGTAAAACATACAGAGAAGAGGTGTGAGTACACCACAACGGTACTCAGTAAGTACCAAGCCTAACCTCGGTCGGGTAGTGACGGAAAGTCAGGTGCTTACTAAGGTTAAACAATATAATAAGAATGTACAGTATGAAAACAGATGGAAATAATGTGAACAACAGTGAAATAAGACAAAATTTGCAAGGCAACAACAAATAAGCGATGAACAGAGTAAACACAGAAATGTACAGCTCAGTACCAAGATACCAAATGAGGATCTCCTAGGATACTGTCCTATAGTCTTTTCTCAACTGTCCAGTCAATCTCCCAGGATACCGTCCTGTAGTCCATCATATATATGTTCTGAGGGATCTACCGGGAATCTAACCCGTAGTCCTAAAGAAAAGGCGAAGGGGGATCCATCGGGAATCTAACCGTAGTCCCAAAAGTAAACAAATGAGCGAAGGAGCTACCGGAATCCCACATCCGTAGTCCCAATGTAAATGCACAACTACAATAAGAAGATATTTAGAAATGAAGTAAAAAAGACAAGCAACATGTAGTACTAGCATAACATGCTTCACGTAGTACTGTCATTGCAACTTAAGCAAATAGGCAAGTAAAATCAACTACACATGCTTTTCTAATCTAACACATGTTATAATTGCATAAAATAAACCCAGTCTCAATATCTTAATTAAAAATTATATTTTCAAAAATTAGCTCAAGTACGCGCTCTTCACCAGACATACAAGGCACTCAATTACCAAATATCATATCCTAAGGGAAAAGGTCCCTCACACAAGGTTAGACAAGCCACTTACCTCGAACTGGCTCCAAAATCAGCTCGAAATCACACTTTTGCTACGAGTATCCGACTCCAACTGGCCCAAATCTATTTAATTCAATTGCATATCGTAAATAGCATCTCAAGCAACTGATTTTACTATTTAATTCAAAGGCACGACACGAAATTAGGTAAAATGACCAAAATGCCCCTCCGGACAACATCTCGAAATTGGATAATTTTCACATTTTCAGAACTCTCATACTCTCACGAGTCTAACCATATATAAATCTCCCAAACCAGAGGTCAAAAACCCACTCAAAACTCAATAGTTTGGTCTATGAAGTTTTCCCCATTTTTTATTCAAAAATCCGAAATTAAGGATGAATTTGTGATTAGATTAGTGGTTTTAAGCATAAGGGAGTAAGGAATAATTACCCAATAGTTGCCCTAAAAAAACCTTCAAACTCGGAGCTCCCAAACTTATATTTTGATAAAAATGGCTAACCCTCGTTTTTGAATGATTTTAATATTGTCCAGGTATTTAAAGCATCAGAACGCGGAGGAAGTCCCGCGTTAGCGAAGAAGAAAAAGGAATGCTGCCAAAAGTACCTTTCACGAAAGCTAGGAAGGGACCACGAACGTGAATGCCTAGAATCACGAAGCTACACGAATGCGACAGACGGAACGTGAATGCGATGAAGGGAGACGTGAAGTTTTGCAAACACGAGGTACTAAACACAAACGCATTGAAGAGACTGGTCCCCTTCAAGAATTACTCTACGCGAACGCGTGGAGGTGAAAACGAATACAAAGAAGGGGAAAGTCAAAGCTATGCGAACGCGAGAGGGATGTCGCGAACGTGAAGAAGGATTTGGACCTGCAACTGCTGAAGCATTTTCTGCGACTTTTCAAAACTCTAAAATGCTCTGTTGAGCATCCGAAACATACTCGAGGCCCCTGGGACCTCAAACAAACCTACGGACATATCCCATAATATTATTGAAATTTGTACGAATTCTTCAACCATCTAAAACAGCGTTGGAAACTCGAATTAATCAATGGTTTGAGCCTAGGAACTTCAAATTTAATCAAAACACGCTTTTGATAAAAAACCTAACCAAAACATGTCCGAATGACCTGAAATTTGCGCACACATCCCAAATAATATGATAGAGCTATTGAAACTTCCAAAATTTTATTCCGACCCTCGGATCAAAAACTCAATATCGGACTCGAATCTTCAAAAATTCAAACTTCGGCATTTCAAGCCTAAATGAGCTACGGACTTCCAAAATGCCTTCCGAGCATGCTCCCAATCCCGAAATCACCTAACGGAGCTAACGGAACCATCATATTTCCATTCCGAGATCGTCTTCACATTGTTCTGACTATGGACCTCTTTCCAATACTTAAGCTCTCATTTAGGGACTAAGTGTCCCAAAACTCTCCGAAACTCAACACCGAACGTCCCGGCAAACCCAAAATAGCAGAAATGATCTTATGGGAAGCGGTTAATTGAGGATCGGAGCATTAATTCTTAAGATGACCGGCCGGGTCGTCACATTTTTCATAATCGGTCTTTTTTAGATATACAGAAATCAATTTTTTAATTTTTTTATACATTATATATTTGGAGATTTTTGGGTGGTTATCTTTTATCTGTATTTGTATTTGGAAAATAACAACTTTGAATACACTAACAATACTGTGCCAATATTTTCATGATTCAAACGAGTTATTCCAAAGGATCAAAACGGCCAGTTATTAATGGAATTTCTTGACGGCTCTCTGTAAAATACTCGTTTGGCCAGCTTGTTTATTGTCTTTAATGTATTTTGAAAAATATGAAAATAATGTATTCAAATACAATTGTATTTATCTGTATGTGAAGTCAGAAACCACCTATTTGAATACACCGAAAGTGTTGCAACCACCTTGTTCTATTTATCTACATTTCAAGCATGTATTCACTTTTTTGGTGTTTATATGTAGGAAATAAAATTCTTTGTTAAACACCCTCCTACTTCTATCACCGCATATCTGTTCCTACATTAACATTGACATAAATTCTGACCTCAAAGAAAAGCTTAATAAACAGCATTACAAACTCTGGTGTCAAACATATTTTGGTATATTCCTCGATATGAAGCATTGTGAGGTCCGAGCACAATTGTTCAGGTGCTTCATGCGAGAGTTTGAAAAATATTCTCTTGACGCATTTGTCATACATGTAAATGGTACAACATTGTGCTTTTCACTTAGGGGGTTTGCGGCAGTTATCAGACTAAATTGTATTATGATGGAGAATATTTTAAGTTTAAGAGATAATGCATAAAAACTACCTTATTCTAGGACCAAATTGTCAACAACACACCTTTCCTTTGCGGGGTTCTATTACCCCCTGAACTATTTTAAAGTATAATTATTTACCCCTTACAAATCAACCACCAGATGTGTGCAAAGTGGTGAAATACACGCGCCTGAAGTTTTGAGAACAACCATTTCTGACGGATTTTCAGGTATTTTTCAGTCATTTCAAGGTTAAATAACATCGATACATAAGTAAGTTACCCCGTATCAATTTTCGTAGTTTGACAGCCATTAGTTTTCGATGGATTATGATTAAAACTACGAAAATTGACTATGATTCTTTGGTTAATTTTCAATTTTCTAACACATGAACTAGAAAATTCACATAACTGTTGTAATGAATGTGGGGTGCCTTTTTCGTGATTAGATCGTGCCATTTGCTAAGAATGGGAAGAATTTAAGTAGAGTAAACACAAGGAAGTGTCATTGGTGTAGAAGAAGTAGCTGGGTTCTTGATCTTTCACTTGCCTTTGAGAGAGTGTGAACACTCTCTATGCCACATCACACTCAAGGTGGTGTTTATTACACTTTAAAATAGTTCTGGGGGTAATAGGGCCACCGCAAAGGAAACGTGTGTAGTTGGAAATTTGGTCATATGATGAGTTGGATAATGTAATATGCGTCTAAGTTTAATACAAAGAAGCCTATAATAGGCATTTAGAGACATACTTTATCGTATCGTATCGTTATTGTAATTATAATGTTTGTTTTGAATGTTACTTAAAATTTGTTGTATTATATTGTTAAATACATTGTTACATTATAACAAAAAGAGCAATTTTACGTAACGGCCGATTTGATGTTGTCGAATCGCTATATATTTCTCTCCAACTATACCATTATTTATTACTTATTAATCCTATTTTACCAATTCTCTTATTTTATTATTTTAACTCCAAGTCCAACCTAAACCTAATGTCTTCGTTCATTCTCCTGTAAGCTTTTGGTTAGTTCCGGCACTTTTGTATATTATGGTTTTTCCATTGTTCTACTTTTTTTTATTGCTAATGATTGTTAACTTTTCTTTGGTTAGGTTTCTGATCTTGTTTTCAAGATACAAGATACATGTACTTTTCTCTCTTTTTTTGGGGGGGGTCAATTATTATGTGTTTTAGTTTTTGTTGCAACTATATCCGACTGTTTGAGTAGTTCTATCTCCTACTATGCATGATTATCTTGGAAAATTCTTATTTATATGACGTATATATTTGATGTAATATGATTCACCAAGTAATAAGTTATAGCATAAGGTTTATCCGTCAATATCATATTTTGTGTTGCAACTTTAACGCTTGGTTATGGAGATTTTTTATTTTGCATGACTTAAGTATATCGTTAAACGGTGGTTTGGTTCTGGGAAAAATTGAAGTGTAATATGATAATGTGATTCGCATAACTAAATTCATGGCTAGGGTCTACCATTTGTTTCCTTATTATAGATACAGTGCGTTGTAATGACCCAAATCTCGAACCTGGTCGTGATGGCGCCTCTCTTGAAGACAACGTCAGTCACTCTAACTCAATTCATCCTTTAAAGTAGTTATTTAACACAAATATAGTACAACATGGTTTAATAATACCAAATAGCAAAAATATAGGAAAAAATGCAAAATTCCAACCCGACACGGCTCTAATCGGGGTGTCACAAGTCATGAGCAACTAATGAATCCTAATACAAGTATACTAAATACGAAATCCGATACAATAGTTTGAATAACATAGAAATGATAAGATAAGGGAGGCATGAGGGCTGTGGACGCCAACAACTACCTCGTAGTCTCCGAAACACCGACTGGAATGAGAAGATCAGCTCTCAGGAGTGAAAATGTGCTATGCCTAAATCTGCACATAAGGTGCAGAGAGTAATGTGATTACTCCGACCCAGTGAGTAACAAATATAAATAATGGCTGAAAGCAAGAAAACATGCGAAAACACAAAGCATTCAATACAGAAGCAGTAAAATCACTTAAAACAATAAAGCAGTGAAATATCGGTAAATTCCTTTTTCAACAAGTGAAAGCAATATAGCAGTAAATAACAAGTAGAAATTCACCACTCGGGCATAGTTGCAATCACTCGGTATAGTATAAGCCCCTCGGGCTGAATCTCAAAACAGTATCAGCCCCTTGGGCTACCTCACCATCACTCATATCGGCCACTCGAGCTCACTCTTAAAATAGTATCAATCACCCAGAATAATACCTGCGCTCACTATGGATGTGCAGCCTCCAGAGGGGCCTCTTACGGCCCAAGCATTATATCAAGCCACCTCGTGGCATCATCAGTCGGCACTCGGCCTCACATCACTCAACCCACTGTCACACTGCTTTTTTTAAACAAACCTCACTAAATCCTCTTAAAATAAATAAAAAGATTTAACAAGGCGTGGAAAGGGTTTTTAATTTTGGAAGTGACAAAAGTGGGGTGGTCAAAAGGAAATATTTAGAGTCGCCACCTGATATTTGATTTCGGTGTATCAGGTCATCGTTTTTTTTGTTAAATAATTTTTCCTATTAAAAGATTTCAGACTCTAAAACCAAATCCGCACCAGAGATTCAGGTAAGGGGGTTCATTTGACTCGGGAGAAGGTGTTATGCATTTACCGAGTCCCGTAACAAGTACGGTTGCGTACATGATCAAGTTGGCTATTAAAATATTCGATTGAGGCAAAAACACAAAAAAATGAACATACAAGAGGCTCGAGGTCGTCCCAGCCTAAATAAAAGAAAAAGAAAAATGAAAATAAAAATCCTACAAGCTCTACTTTTGACCTCCAAATATAAGTACAACGGGGTATTTCCTGAATAAAAATATATACAAATCATTCGGGGCATTCCCCGGATAAATTTAACTAAGGGAATAACCTCTCACCTCAAAGCTAACAAAATCCTAATATTTGTCTACCCAAGTGTGATCGGCCTAAAACATGCTACTGGCGACTTTAAACCATACATAAGCGAAATGAAGTAACAAACAAAAATAATGCAATAGTAAAAATAAAATATAATACTTTATCCAAACCCAATCCATATATGAATTATGGATCCATGTTTTTCTAATATTCAAGTTTTATTGAATTTGCCAAATCCCAACCCCAACAGTACTTATTTTAATACTCGAACCTGTGACTGAACCCATTAAACCAATTGATTTGATTCTCCTAGTGTCAGATTATATCAATACTAAAGCCTTTGAAACCTATATCTCTATGAAGGCATCACAAATGAAGTCCAAATTCATCTATTAAAAGAGGACGAACCATTGTATTAGAGGTGGAGAATGTGACGACCCAAAGGGTTATCACTTGTTTTATTAGTCATTTCGAGCTTTAGAGGCCTTGAAAACCCCACTATTAGTTGCCTTGTTTTGCATGCACAATGCGAGCGCGAAGCCGGAAAATTTTTATGTTGAAATATATGAATTATGTGAAAATTTTGAAGAATTTTAATATTAATATTGATAAAGTTGAGTTCGATTAACATTTTTGGTAAACGGACCCGGACCCATGATTTGACGATCTCAGAAGGTCCGTGGAAAAATATGGGACTTGGGCATATGCTCGAAATCGAATTCCGAGGTCTCGCCCGAGGAAAGAATTGTCCAACAGAATATAACTAAATAGCACAAACAATAGTCAAGAACACAAACAATTGAAATCATCTTGCCACAAACAACACTTAAAGTTTAGAAGACGTCAGAAAGAACAAAGAGTTAATGAATCGGACCTCAATTGCTTTTCGTTTAAAATTTTCCTTCGAGCAGTACCCAACAGCAAAACAGAACTAGGAGGCTCTTGATATCGGATCGAATAAATTGCAACAGAAACTCGAGCAAGACCCGGCGGGACCTCAAATTTGCAACCGGACAGCTCGTCAACTCGACTCGAATCTGTGGTGGCGTTTTGGGCGTTGTTACAGTAGATTTTAGCTGCGATTCGAGAGCGTTTCAGAAAAGGCTTCAGTTGCGTTTTGACTGGTTTTGGCGATTTTTGGAGCTGAAATCTATTGCGTTTCAACTGAGTTTTCTAGAGCTTACTTGACGGGCTTTGGTGCTGGTTTGCGGCGAGCTCGGGTGGTCGGATCGTGTGTTTTGGTTCAGCTATGGTGTTTGAGATGATCGGAGATGGTGGAGCAGCATTTCTCTTGGTGAGTGAGGGTCGAGAAGACGACTGGAGTGCCGAGAGGCTGGTTTTGGTGTGGTGTGTGTTTGTTTTCCAATTGAAAATGCAAAGAAAATCAAGTCTGAAGGTGGGGAGGGTCTGTATTCTTGTGCTCAAGGGTTGAAGAAGACCTTAATTGGAGAAGAAGGTCTCCTGATTTTTTGTCCAAATGGCTGAACTCTCCCAAAATGACTAGGTCTTGTCCATTGTTGTCTAAGGTTTTTTTCTTTTCGTAATGAAGAATATGGTCTTATGGCTGCTGCTCCTCTCCAAACTGCGGCTTCCCCTCTAGGTTTTAATTCAATATGTCTTGTTTTTTAAAAAGACCATGAAAAGGGATTTTTAGGTTTTTCCCTCCCTAAAGAGAAATTCTGATGGGTGTTGATGGGGTATTGGGTTGGGTCTTAGAAATTGGGGTGATGTAATGGTCTAAGAAGATTAGGCTTCAAAATTGGCAGGATTTTGTTTAAAATGGGCTAAGAAAAATGCTCAAAATTTAATTTACTTTTAAATATACTTATAAGAAGATATAAAATAACTCCTAATTGATTTTACTAAACTATCATATTTAAAGTAAAATTAAAAATTAAAGTTGGAACTATTTTTTATATTTTTAAAGATTATATAATATTAAAATAAAATAGGTTCAAAGTAATATACCTTTCTAAAATACCTAATGCATAAATTAAATAAAGTAATATGGAACTATTTTTTTATTTTTTCATTTTTGTGATAAAAATAATATCCTTTGAGTGCGGTTTGAACTATTGATTTACGTAATTGGGAATAACCAATTAGGTTTATGACGAAACCTAGAAATCGATCACTGATCCAATTTGAGTACCTCTGCAGGATAGACCTCAACAGAAAACTGAAGAGTAACGGCAGCAAGTGATTGAGTTCAGTAGTTCCTCATATAAAATTATTGACTCTAGAGATATAGTAATATGGAGAAGACAAAATTGTTTCAAGCACCGACAGACCGGAAGCGCCCCTTCTTTCAAAGAGAGGAGGACGGGTTATTCACATTTCATTTGATGGTCAGGGGCGAATTTAAAGTTAAGCAGTGGGAATTCTAAAGATTCCCCGAGGGAAAAATAGAGATGTCTCCTACGTTACCCATAATATGTGGAAGTATCGACGTAAAAGAGTCAAAAATTAGTTGAAATAACTATATTAGACCTAAACTAAATATATTACGCTAAAATGGGTGAAATTTTGAGGAGGGTCAAAAATCACATGTCTACACCCACCGCGTGGCATATAAAGTATCTCAGGCCCTCAGTCTCATATCACTCAGCATATCCTCACATATGGCTCTCGACCTCATTAATCCGGAAATCATTGTAAGCCCCTTGGGCATTTGTAAAACAATAGTTCTCAGCCTAAAATATTATTTAAAAATATCATTTAAGTTTCAAATTTGTATAAAAATGGCTGAGTTTGTAAAACCATAAATATCAACAGGACTGAGTTTAAATATAAGTCAAAACTGTGAGGAAATAGAGATAAAAATCCTCGAATGGTCTAAATAATATTCATGACGCCAAAATATAGCAATCAACCCAAATCATGATGATAACAAATAAGCTTCAGTCAAATATGCAGTAAAATCATCAATCGGGACGGACCAAGTCACAATCCCCGGTAGTAAAAGACCTCGCGCTCATCATCCAGCACGTGTCTCAGCTCAATATAGCACTACGATATGCAAGTCGGGGGTTTCAAATCCTCAGAACATCATTTATACTTATTACTCACCTCGAGCCGGCTACTTCTTTAACTCGCGGCGTCTTTGCCCCTCGAATTGGCCTCCACATCCGTCGAATCTATCAAAAATCAGAATGAATACTTCATAATATGATATATGAGCAAAGCCCAACCAAAATAATCAAAAACTACCAAAATTCTCGAAATTAGCAAAAATTCGTGCCCCGGGCCTACGTCTCGAAACTCAAAAAGTTTTACGTCAACGGGTTCCTTATCTCTCCACGAGTCTAATCATATCAAAAATATCCAAATCTCATCACATTTCGACCGTCAAATCTGCGATTCTATCCAAGAGGGTTTTCTAAACTTTTCCAACAAAATTCACGGATTAATTGCCAAAACTAGTAATAGATTCAAGTTATCCACCCAAAATTAAGCTAAGAACAGTTAACCCATTGTTCTCTCTGAATATCTCTCGAAATATCGCCTCACCCGAGATCCAAATCGTCAAAAATGGAAAATTACATAAAATTTTTCTAAACTTAACATTCTTTATAAACTTAACATTTTGCCCAGGCTATTTCTTTTTTCGCGAACGCGGTCAAAGCCTCGCGTTCTCGAAGCACAAATCCTCCGCTGACCATTTTCCTTCTTCGTGAACGCGAAGCCCAGTCGCGAATGCGTAGCTTAAAATATAACCCCTTCTCGAATACGGGAACTCCTTCACAAACATGAAAGCCAAACCTTCAGCTCCATTTCACAACCCTTCGCGTCGCGGGATGTACGTCGCGAACGCAAACCACAAAGCTTCACCGGCCAGTTCCTCTTACGCGAATGTGATGCCCAATCGTGAACGTATAGCACACTACCCAAACCCTTCTTGATTTCGTAGGCATTCTCACGAACGCGAAGGCCAAACCTCCCTCCATTCCAAGCTCCTCTTCGCGAACGCGAGAACCCACTCGCGAATGCGAAGAAGGAAACTAAAACTGATTGCTGTAGATTTTCTACAAATTTCCCCAAGTCTCAAAACCTCCCCTTAGCCATCCAAAATTATCCAGAGACCCCCGAGACCTCAACAAGAAGTGCCAACATATCCTATAACCTCATTCAAACTTGTTCCAATCATCAAATTTCTCAAACAACACCAAATTCGTCAATTCGCATCGAATTCAAGCCTAACTTCTCTAAAAACATCCAAAACATGCTTTTGATCAAAAACCCAACCACACCACGTCCAAATGAGTTGAAATTTTGCACGCACATCCCAAATCACATAATGACGTTACAATAACTTTTGGAATTCCATTCCGACCCTCGGATCGAAATTTCACCTATCAACTGAAAATCGCCAAAATACTAACTTTTTCAATCCAAGCCTAATTCTACACCGGACCTCCAAAAACACTTCCGATCATACTCCTAAGTCAAAAATCACCTCCCGAAGCTAACCGAAGCATCGAATTCACATCCGAGTCCTATATCTCATAAGTCAATATCCGGTTGACTTTTCCAACTTAAGCCTTCTTAAAAGAGACAAAATGTCTTATTACTTATCAAAACCACTCCAAACGCAACCCAATAAAATCTGCCACATAAAACACGGATAAGAAAGCTTAAATAAGCCAAAATAGGGAAAACAGAGCAGTAACTCATGAGATGACGGGTCGAGTCATCACGTCCTCCAGTACTTAAAGAAACGTTCATCCTTGAACGAGTCAAGAAATATACTTGAAGCCTTAAAAAGGTGAGGATATCTGCTCTGCATCTCCCACTCGGTTTCCCAGGTAGCCTCCTCCACGGGCTGACCTTTCCACTGCACTTTCATTGTAGCTATATCCTTTGATCTCAAATTTTGAACCTGACGACCCAAAATAGCTACTTGTTCCACATCATAGGTCAAATCATCATCCAACTGAACCGTGTTGAAGTACAAAATATGGGACGGGTCCTCAACATACTTTCGGAGCATAGAAACATGGAATACCGGATGCACACTCGAGAAGCTGGGTGGAAAAGTAAGCATATAAGCCACCTCCCCAATCCTCTGAAGTACCTGAAAAGGCCCATTGAACTGTGAGCTCAACTTCTCTTTCTTTCAAAATCTCATAACACCCTTCATGGGCGAACTTTCAGCAAGACCTTCTCACTAATCATGTAGGACACATCTTGAACCTTCCAGTCCACATAACACTTCTGACGCGACTGCGTTGTACGAAGTCTCTCCTAAATCATCTTCACCTTCTATAAGGCATCATGAACCATATCTGCCCCCAATAGCCTAGCCTCGCCTAGCTCGAACAAACTAACTGGAGATCTACACCGTCTCCCATACAAAACCTTATACGGTGTCATCTGAATGTTGGACTGATAGCTGTTGTTGTAGGCAGACTCTGCAAGTGGCAAGAACTCACCCCAAGAACCTCCGAAATCAATAACACAAGAACGCATCATATCCTCCAATATCTGAATAGTACGCTCGAATTATCCATCCGTCTGAGGATGAGAAGTTGTGCTCAACTCTAACTGAGTACCCAACTCTCTCTAAGGCTGTATCCGGTTCCGGTTCTGGGTCTATTTGGGTCTGCGGTTCCGGTTCTGGCGGTTCCGGTTCTGGCAGTTCCGGAGCCGGAACCGCTACCATGCGGTTCTGGGTACCATCAGGTTCCGGTTCTGGCGGTTCCGGTTCCGGCGGTTCTGGCGGTTCCTGGCGGTTCTGAACTTTTTTTTTAAAATCAATATCTTGTATAGTAGTCATTAGTATATTGTAGAATATATTTTATATGGTGTACTATGTTATTAGTATAGTATATATTGTGTTTGGTAATTAGTATATAAGTAGTGTATATTTTGTATATAAGTAGTATATATTGTATTTAAGTAGTATATATTGTATATAAGTAGTATATATTGTGTTATAGTTAGTAATTAGTATAAATTGTATATAAGTAGTATATATTGATAAAAGAATGTTGTCATTAGTGTATTGTGTTGTATGTTATATATTGTATGTTATATAAATATTCAAGGACTGATATAGAAGTAAAGACAAAGAAATATGAGACAAAAGATATTCAAGGATATGATAAAGAGCATATTTATTGACCAAAATGGCATATCTTTCTTAGTCTTCCTTCCCCCAATGGAAAAAAAACTAAAAGAAGACATGCCAATATACAAGTTACATCATAATTTATGCATTATTCCCTGAACATGACTTAACTCAGTTATCCCCTGTGGTGAACGCTTCTTCTTGTTCCTTGGGGTTAATTCTATTGACAGTTGCACCCACATCATCGGCCACTTCAGTTTTTTCGACATCTTTTGGAGTTCCTGGAGCCGAGCCATATGCTTCTTCCCTGTCCGAGCCATATACTTCTTCCCTGTCCTGTGTGCCTCCATTGATTTCTCAGACAAAGCCCCTACAATAATAATGCAATAAAATCCAGATAACAAAAAAGGTCTTTTAACTTTTCAGTCATGTTATATCACTCACAATAATAGACAAATACATATACTGAGCCATGTCGAATACAATGTCAAGGTCCATCAAAAGATAAGTTACTAAGGATTCAAATTGTTCAGGTATTAGAGAATTGAATTACAGCAGATGTCAGATCCTGTAGATAATGTACTGGATTTACCTTAAAAGTTGATGCCATAAGTAGATCTTGAAGCTTAGGGACTATGTCGTACGATACAATGTTGAACACACCATCAAGGTGAACAGACTTCTTAGTGTTTGAAGGCACTACTTTAAATCCTGCCTTATTTGAACCACCCCATTGAGATAAAACTACATGTTCCATTGCACCTTTTTCCAAGCCATCAGCATGGTATTGCAAAGATGGTGTGACGTTGTCCTTTGTACCTTCTTTCTCCAAAATCTCTAGAGATGTTCCCTCCACCAATTTATTACCAGGCAAGAATTCAACTTTCGGTTTTATGTTGAGATTGTCATCAACCGGGGGAGGGGTAGTATTTTGGCCACTACTTTCACCGATTTTAGCTTTTTCTTTACCGAACATATTTTTCAACGAAAAATGCCATAATAATTAGCACGTAAGAGTTGAAACGAATTTACCGGATTGACGAACAACTTCTTAAAAATTGAAAATCGTTGAAATTGAACACTTGAAAACTTCAATTCAACAACTTCACAATGTTTCACGAATTTGCAACAATAAATTAAGCACTTGCACTAGAAAGATTGAAAGAGAGCTTGAGACAGATTGAGAGATATTGATGAATTGGCAAATAAAAATGAAAGAATGAGGGGGTATTTATAGTTGAGAAATGGGAAATAGTGTAATTATATAAAGTTTGGGTTAAATTAAAGTTTGGGGGCCAAATGGCTATTTTTTAAACTTCCAAACGGCTAGTTTTGAAAAAGAGCCGTTTGGAAATTATTTTTAAATTTCTTTTTTTTAAAAAAAAATTACCGTTACAGAACCGTTTGGAACCGCCAGAACCGGTCCGGTTTCGGTTCCGGTTCCGGTTCTGGCAGTTCCGGTTCTGGCGGTTCCAATGGGTAGAACCGCCCCGCCACGGTTCCGGGGAACCGCTGGAACCAGAACCGCCGGAACCGGGCCGCCGGAACCGGCAGAACCGCCAGGGCCGCGGTTTCGGTCCGGTTCCGGTTCGGAACCCGAGATTTACAGCCTTAACTCTCTCTGCATGGCTCTCCAAAACTGTGAAGTAAACGGCGTACCTCTATCTGAGATTATGGAAACTGGAACACCATGCAACCGAATAATCTTCCAATATAAATTCCTACCAACCGCTCAGAAGAATAGGTAGTACACACAGGAATGAAGTGCGCGGACTTGGTCAGCCAATCCACAATCACCCAAATAGCATATAATTTCTTCAAAGTCCGTGGGAGTCCGCCACCAAAGAACATAGTGATCCTCTCCCACTTCCACTCAGGAATAACCATATGCTAAAGCAAGCCACCCGATCTCTGATGCTCATATTTCCCCTGCTGACAGTTCAGACACCGAGTTACAAATCCTACGATATCTTTCTTCATTCTTCTCCACTAATAGTGCTGCCTCAAATATTGATACATCTTTGCAGCACCCAGATGAATAGAATATCGCGAGCTGTGGGCCTCCCAAAATCAACTCTCTAAGCCCATCTACACTGGGCACACAGATCCGGCCCAGCATCCTTAATACCTCATCATCACCAATGGCCACATCTCTGGCATCATCATGCTGAACTCTATCATTAAGGACAAGGAAATATGGATCATCATACTGGCACTCTCTGATGCGATCATACAAAGAAGATAAAAATACCACACATTCCCACACCCAGCTAGGCTCTGAAATATCTAACTGCACAAGACTATTGTCCAAGGCCTGAACATCAGCTGCAAGGGGTCTCTCCCCAACTACAACATACGCCGAACTCCCCATACTCACTGCCTTTCAGCTCAAAGCATCCTCTACCACATTGGCCTAAACCGGATGGTACAGAATAGTAATATCATAATCTTTAAGCAACTCTAGCCATCTTCGCTGCCACAAATTAAGATCCTTTTGCTTGAACAAATGCTGAAGACTGTGATTATCAGTGAATACATCACAAGATACGCCATGAAAATAGTGCCTCCAAATCTTCAATGCATGAACTATGGTAACCATATCTAAATCATGAATAGGGTAGTTCTTCTTATAGGGATTCATCTGACGAGAAGCATAATCAATCACTCTACCCTCCTGCATCAACACACAACCAATCCCAACTTTTGAAGAATCACAATACACTGTATAAGAACCCAAAGATGATGGGAAGACCAATACTGGAGTTGTGGTCAAAGCTGTCTTGATCTTCTAAAAGCTCTCCTCACACTCGTCCGACCATACAAATGAAGCACCCTTCTGAGTCAACTTCGTCAGGGGCGATGCAATGGATGAAAATCCCTGAAAAAGCCAGCGATAATAACCTGCAAACCCAAGAAAGCTACAAATATCTACGGTTGAGGATGGTCTAGGCCATCTCTGAACTGCCTCTATCTTCTTTGGATCAACCTGAATACCCTCACTGGACACCAAGTGCCTCAAGAAAGCCACGGAACTGAGCCAAAACTCACACTTGGAGAATTTTACAAAAACGTTTCTCCTCTCTCAACCTCTGCAACACAACTCTCAAATGCTCAATGTGCTTCTCCTGACTATGCGAATACACCAGAATATCATCAATGAAGACTACGACAAATAAATCGAGATAAGGCTGGAACACATTGTTCATTAGATGCATGAATGTTGCTGGCGCATTGGTTAGCCAAAAAAGACATAACAAGGAACTCATCTTGGAAAGTTGTCTTAGGAATGTCTGAATCCCTGATCTTCAACTGGTGATAGCCTGAACGAAGATCAATCTTGGAAAATATGCTCGCTTCCTGAAGCTAATCAAATAAATCATCAATACAAGGCAAAGGATACCTGTTGTTCACTGTTACTTTATTCAACAGCCTGTAACCAATGCACATCCTCATTGTGCCATCCTTCTTATTCACAAATAAGACTGGCGCACCCCAAGGTGACACACTAGGCCAAATGAACCCCTTTTCTAGGAGTTCCTAAAGATGCTCTTTCAATTCCTTCAATTCCGCTAGTGCCATACGATACGGTAGAATAGAAATGGTGAGCTGAGTGCTGGGCACTAAGTCGATACCAAAATCAATATCCATGTCTGGTGGCATACCTGGTAGGTCTTCAAGAAACACATCAAGAGAGCCCCTTACAACTGGAACAGAATCAATATTGGGAGCCTCAGCTTCAATATCCCTCACAAATGCTAGATATGAATGACATCCTTTCCAAACTATACATTGGGTTTTCAGGAAAGAAATCAATCTACTAGGAACATAATCAATCATACCACGCCACTCGATCCTCGGTACACCCGGCATATCCAAAGTAAGTGTCTTAGCATGACAGTCTAGAATAGCATGACACGGAGATAACCAATCCATGACCAAAATAATATCAAAGTCCATCATGCTCAACAGCAATAGATCAACGTGGGTCTCCAGACCCCCAATAGTCACAACACATGACCAGTACATACGGTCCACAATAATAGTATCCCCCACTGGGGTAGATACATGAATAGGTAAAGAAAGAAACTACCGAGGCATACCCAATTAATGAGAAAAATATGAGTACACATAAGAATAGGTGGAACCGGGATCGAATAATACAGAGGCATCTATATGGGAGACTGCAACAATACATGTAATGACAGCATCTGAGGCAATAACATCTATCCTGCCTTGAATAGCATAAAAATGAGCATGGCCACCGCCGGATCGACCTCCCCTCTAGGTCGACCCCTATATGCCTAACCTCCACCCCTAGCTGACCGGGTACGTGGTGAAGTAACTGGAGCATAAGTCGAGGGCTAACCCCTCTACTGGGACGAACTAGCAATATGATGAGGACACTGCCTCCACATGTGCCCAAACTCTCCACACTCAAAAAAAAGTCCCAGGTGCTGGAGAAGGAGGCTGAAGAGAATCCCTTGCACCGGAGTGACCAACTGATGCACTCGGCATAGAAGAACCCTGAGCTGAGGAGGCACGAGATGAAGTCTGGGCTGGAAGGGAACTAAGTGAAGGCTGCCTCTACTGAGAACAATAGTAACCACAACCTGAAGATGCCCCACGATACTCTGGACAGAGCAGGCCTGAAAGAATGCTACCATGCTGGAACTGAACCCTCGAAGGAGCACCACTGTAACTGCCCAAACCTCGAGGCCTCTTGGTCTCCCTCTCCTCTATATCTTGATGGAAAGCCGTGTCAGTTCACGAGAAATATCAACCACCTTCTCAAATGTAGCACCCAGTACTCACTCTCTAGTCATCAAGATATGGAGATGGTAGTTAAGGCCATCAACAAATCTCCTGATCCTCTCATGATCTGTCGGAACTATCCACCCGGTATGACGAGCCAACTCATAATACCGCAGCTCATACCACACCATAATCATATCTCTCTACTTCAACTATTCAAACTGTCTACACAGCTCCTCCCTGTGAAACTGCGGTACATACTTCTCCAAGAAGAGAGTGGAGAACTCCTGCCAAACAAGAGGCACCGCACCAACCACCCTACGCCTCTTATATGGCTCCCACCAAGTGAAGGCAGCCCCAGTAAACTATAAGGTGGTATATGCTACATCACTAGTCTCGAGGGTCCCTGCTGCACACATCATCCGCTGACACTTTTCAAGAAAATCCTGGGCATCCTCGCTCTCAATACCACTGAATGACGGAGGCTGAAGTCTACAAAACCTCTCAAGTCAATGCTGCTCATCATCTGGCATAACTGGTACTATATACCCCTGAGCTGGTGCAACTGGCTGGGCTGGAGGTGCCTCTGGAGTCTGAAGTCCCTACATTACCTGCTCAGGTGTGCAATTAACAGGAGTCTGGGTACCTTCCCTAGCCTGTGAAGTAGCTGCGGCTGTAGTGGCTGAAACTACCTGAGCCAGGCCAGTGTAAACTGATAAGATCTAGGCCAAGGCCTCTGAAGACCCGGAATCACAATTCGCACAGTCAATGCCTGATCCTGAGCTAGGGCAGCTGGTGGATCAATAGGTGTTGCACTGCCTCTACCACGACCACGACCACGTCCTCAACCTCTGGCGGCCGCAGCTGGTGGCACTAATAGTTTTCCACCTTGTCTGGTAGCTCGTGTCCTCACCATCTGTGAAAGGATAGAATAATAGAGTTTAGTACTCAGATCAACAAGTTCGCACGATAAGAATTTCATGAATATGAAGTTTTTCCTAAAGGTTCTGCAGCCTCTCGAGGATAAATATAGATGTCTCCATACCGATCCGCGAGACTCTACTAAACCTGCTTATGACTCGCGAGACCAAGTAACTTAGGCTCTGATACCAACTTGTCAACAACCAAATCCCGAACCTGGTCGTGATGGTGCTTCTCGTGAAGAAAAGGCCAGCCAGTCTAACCCAATTTATCCTTTAAAATAGTTATTTAACACCAATATAGTACAATATGATTTAACACTACCAAATAATAGAAAATATAGGTAAAAATGTGGAAATCCAAACCGACACAGCTTTAACCGGGGTGTCACAAGTCATGAGCAACTAATGAATCCTTATACAAGTCTAGTAAATACAAAATCTGATACAATAGTTCGAATAACATGGAAATGATAAGATAAGGGGGGGCACGGGGGCCGCGGATGCCAACAGCTACCTCGTAGTCTCCGAAACACCGCATGGACTAGGAGGATCAGCTCTCAGGAGTGGAAATCTTCTATGCCTGAATCTGCACACAAGGTGCAAGCAGTAATGTGAGTACTCCGACCCAGTGAGTAATAAATATAAATAATGGCTGAAAGCAAGAAAATAAACGAAAACACAAAGCATTCTATACAGAAGCAGTAAAATCACTTAAAATAGTAAATCAGTGAAATATCGGTAAATTCCTTTTTCAACAAGTTAAAAAAGTAATATGGCAGTAAATAACAAGTATAAATTCGCCCCTCGGGCATAGTATCCATCACCAGGTACAGTATTGACCCTCGTGCTACCTCACAATCACTCATATCAGCCCCTCGGGCTACCTCACCATCACTCATGTCAGCCACTAGGGCTCACTCTCAAAATAGTATCAATCACCCAGAATTATGGGTACCCGCGCTCACTATGGGTGTGCAGACTCCTGAGGGGCCCCTTACGGCCCAAGCGCTATATCAAGCCACCTTGTGGCATCATCGGTCAGCACTCGCCCTCACATCACTTAAGCCACTGTGTGGCAAATACAGTATCCCAGGCCCTCGGTGTCATATCACTTAGCATATCCTCACATATAGCCCTCGGCCTCACTCAGTCCAAAAATCATCATATGCACCTCGGGCATTTGTAAAATAGTAGTTCTCAGCCCAAAATATCATTTAAGTTTCAAATCTACATAAAAGTGGATGAGTTTGTAAAACCATGAATATCAATAGGACAGAGTTTAAATATAAGTCAAAACAATGAGGAAGTAGTGATAAAAATCCCTGAATGGTTCAAATAATTGGCACGAAGCCCAAATATGGCAATCAACCCAAATCATGATAATAACGAATAAGTTTCAATCAAATATGCGGTAAAATCATCAATCGGGACGGACCACCTCAGAATTTCCAGTAGTAAAAGACCCCGCGCTCATCATCCTGCACGTGTCTAACCTCAATATAACACTAGGATGTGCAAGTCCGGGATTTCAAAACCCTCAGAACATCATTTACACTCATTACTCACCTCGAACCGACTGCTTCTTTAACTCGCGATGCCTTTGCCCCTCGAATTGGCCTCCACGTGCGTCGAATCTATCCCAAATCAGAACGAATACATCATAATATGATATGGGAGCAAAGCCCAAACAAAATAATCAAAAAATACAAAAATTCTCAAAATAAGCAAAAACCCGAGCCCTAGGCCCATATCTCGAAACTCAAAATTTTTTACATTAACGAGTTCTTTATCTCCCCACGAGTCTAACAATACTAATATTATCCAAATCCTATCTGTGGAGAACCGACCCGTAGTCTCATGTGTTGCCGCTTCATTTTCCTCGTTAATTGCTTTTTAATATTTCATTATCAGTGTTTGGTGTGTTAGAGTTTATTTGGATTGGTGTTGGTAGTAAATAAGACACTTAGTCTCTTTAAGGAAGGCTTGAGTTGGAAAAGTTAAGCGAATATTGACTTATGAGCTAGAAGGTTCGGATGTGATTTTAAGTGATCCGGTTAGCTTCCGAAAGTGATTTTGTGACTTAGGATTGTGATCGAAAATGATTTTGGAGGTCCGGTGTAGAATTAGACTTGAATTGCTGAAGTTAGTATTTTGGCGAATTCCAGTTGATAGGTGAGATTTTGATCTGAGGATTGGAATAGAATTTTGAGAGTTTCTGTAGCTCCGTTGGGTGATTTTGGATATGCATGCAAATATTCAGGTCATTCAGACATTGTTTGGTCGGGTTTTTGATCGAATGTGTGTTTCGGAAGGATTTGATAAACTTAGGCTTGAATCTATGATGAATTGATGATTTTTGTGTTGTTTGGAATGTTTTGATTAGTCGAACAAGTTTGTATAATGTTTTGTTGTATGTTGGTGTTTTTGGTCGAGGTCCCGGGGGCCTCGGGGGGATTCTGGGTTATCAACAGAAGGATTTTTGGACTTTAAGTGTTGTAGAAAATGCAACAGCAGTACAGGCTATTTTAAGCCTTCGCGTTCGCATGGCAAGTGTTGGACGCGTAGAGTAAGGTTGAGGGGGCAGGAAGTTGTCTATCATGTTTGCGTTAGGGCTACGCGTTCACGTAGGCTAAGGGCAATGGTGCATCACATTCGCGATGGGGCTATGCGTTCGCGTTGAAGAAAAAAATTGAGGGCCAGTTGGATGTTCAACGTGTTCACGTTGACTGGCCGCGCTTGCATAAGTGTGGGGGGCCTAAGCCTTTGCATTTGCGGGATACCAGGCACGTTCGCAAAGGGTATATTTGGTCAGTTGAAATTTTACTCATCCCGAACGCGAGGGAGGCTCGTGTTCGCATAGAGCAATCTGGGCAATTACAGAAGTGTTTTATAAGGTCATTTCATCTGCGATTTGGGTCTAATTTCCACCATTGTTGAGCAACCTTGGAAGCTTTTGACGAGATTTTAAAAGGGTTTTGACTGGGAATCGATTGGAGGTAAGTCCTATGGCCTAGAAACATCATCTAATTGTGATTTCAACACCTAAATTTATGGAATTTGATTAAAAAGGGAAGAACTAGGGCTTGAGTTTTTGATATTCCAATTGGGATTTTCTAGGTCATTTGAGCTCAGATTTGGGAGTTATTGGTATGTATGTACTCGTGGCGAGACGAGGAATCCGGTAATGTAAGTTTCGTAATTTTTTAGAAGCAGGCCCGGGGCTCGGGTTTTACTAGTTTCGCGATTTTTGCTATTTCTCGATTGTTTTTAATTGGGTATTGTTCCCTTAGCATATAGTGATGTATTTTCTCTGATTTTGGTTAGATTCGACGCGCGTGGAGGCCGATTTGAGGGGCAAAGGCATCGCGGGCTCGAGATTTCATCAGTTCGAGGTGGGTAATACTTGTAAATGATATCCTGAGGGTTTGAAACCCCGGATTTTGCACATCATATAGCCGTATTGAGGTGACTTACATGCCGGATATGAGCGTGGGGTAGAGCACCGTTGGGGATCGTGATTCGGTCCATCCCGGTTATTGATTTTACTGCGTATTTGACTGAAATTATTTGTTATCATCATAATTTGGGCAGATTGCTATGCTTGGGCTTCTTGCCAACTATGTGAACCCTTCGTGGAATGATATTATATTTTTGGAATTACTTGCATATTATTTGATCTTGGTCCAAGGTTTTATTAATATTTTGCAAATTCAGCCATTTTTCTAAGATTTGAAAACTTAAACAATATTTCATTAAGGTTTTGAGCTGAGGATTTTCATGATAATATTGCCCCAGTGGCTTATGTGTATTTCTAGACTGAGCATGGACCGGCTGCGCACCGAAGCAGTGTCATAGTGATTTCTGAATATATGGGTGGATCGGGTTGTATGCCGCAGCGATGATATATATATATATATATATATATATATATATATATATATATATATATATATATATATATATATATATATATATATATATATTGAGGCCGAGAGCCTGTTTTATGCCAATACCTGGGTGATATAGTGCTTGAACTATAGGAGCCCTTCTGGAGTCTGTACACACCCCCAGTGAGCGCCGCCGATGTTAAATAAGTGGATCGGGCTGCACGGTGCAGCGGGTACTAGAGTGTACTGTCATATGCACTGCATTGCATTCATACATTTGTGCATTATTTGTTGTTTGTGTCATTTCTTGAGATATTTATTTGTTGTTCTGCTATTGTGTGATCACTTTCAGAGTGGATAACTTTGAGATTGTTGTAACAGTGACACTGTATGATGTAAACGAGTCAGGTAACAATGGTTGACCAGAGATAAGAATATTGCCTGAAGGGCGAGTTGTGAGCTCAATTATGCATACTTGCTTGTGCCCGAGAGTCTTACTTTTGTGCTGAATTACACTACTTGTTCTACATTTACTTGCTTAACTGTTGGTAAAAGATATTTTCTAAAAGTGAATTTTAAACTGAGGCAAATATTTTCTAAGAAATTTTCCCGGACTTACTGTTTTTCTTAAATGGTTGTGTTGTCCCATATTGCATGGTGGGGTGTTCTTATGTGATTTTTTGCCTTCAGTTATTATTTACTCTTATTAACTCTGAGTTGAAAGTACTCACTTTACTCCCTGCACCTCGCGTGCAGTTGTAGGTATTGTTCGTCCGATAGCGGTTTATTAGTGGAGTGAAGATCTGCTATCGTAGCTGAGCCAGGTGACCGCTAGCATCCTCGGCACCAGATATTATCCCTTATTTTATGTGGTTCATGTTATTTTCAGACTTAGTTCCTATTTCTAGATTTGTAGATCTTTAGTGAACTCTGTAGTAGCTCATGACTAGTGTCACCCTGGTTTCGGGCTGTGGCGGGATGGTTCCCTGTTGTTATCATTGTTTTCTGCGCTGTTGATTATGTTAATCATGTTTTAACGCTATATATGTTGAATAATTGTTTAAAAGGAAGCGTTCATCTGTTGGCTGACCATGTCCCCACGAGAGGCGCCATCACGACCGGGTTTGGGACTTGGGTCGTGACACCATCACATTTATATCCTCAAATCTGTGATTCTATCGAAGAAGGTTTTCTAAACTTTTCCAACAAAATTCGCGAATTAATTGCCAAAACTAGTAATAGATTCAAGTTATCGACCCAAAATTAAGTTACGAACACTTACCCCATTGTTCTCTCTTAAAATCTCTCGAACCATTGCCTCACCCGAGCTCCAAATCATCAAAAATGTAAAATGGACGAAGTCCCATTTTTAGAACTTAACATTCTGCCCAGGCCTTTACTTCTTCGCGAACGCGGTCAAAGCCTCGCGTTCGTGAAACACAAATCCTCCGATGACCATTTTCCTTCTTTGCGAATGCGAACGCGAAGCCCATACGCGAACGTGTAGCTCAAAATAAAACCCCTTCGCGAACGCAAAACTCCTTCGCAAACGCGAATGCCAGACGTTTAGCTCCACTTCACCACCCTTCGCGGTCGCGGGATGCACGTCGCGAATGCGAAACACAAAGCTTCACCGACCAATTCCTCTTATGCGAATGTGATGCCCAATCTCAAACGCGTAGTACACTATCCAAACCCTTTGTGATCCCGTAGGCCTTCCCACGAATAGGAAGGCCAAACTTCCCTCCAGTCCCAGCTCCTCTTCACAAACGTGAGAACCCACTCACGAACGCGAAGAAAGAAACCAGAACTGACTACTGCAGATTCTCTGCAAATTTCTCCAAGTCTCAAAATCTCCCATTAGCCATCCGAAATCATCCTGAGGCCCTCGTAACCTCAACCAAAAGTGCCAACACATCCTAAAACCTCATTCAAACTTGTTCCAATCATCAAAACGCCTCAAACAACACCAAATCCGTCAATTCCCATCAAATTCAAGCCTAAGTTTTCTAAAAAGTTCCAAAACACAATTTTGATCAAAACCCCAACCAAACCACGTCCAAATTACTAAAAATTTGCACACACATCCCAAATCACATAACGACGCTACAACAACTTTCAGAATCCTATTCCGGCCCTCGGATAAAAATCTTACCTATCAACCGGAAATCGCCAAAATACTAACTTTGCCAATTCAAGCCTAATTCAACATTAGACCTCCAAACCACTTCCGATCATACTCCTAAGTCAAAAATCATCTCTCTAAGCTAACCGAACCATCAAATTTCACATCCAAGCGCTCTAACTCATAAGTCAACGTCCGATTAATTTTTTAACTTAAGCCCTCTTAAAAGAGACTAAGTGTCTTGATTCTTATCAAAACCACTCCAAACGCAAACCAATTAATTCGGCCACATAAAACATGGATAATGAAGCTTAAAGAAGCCAAAATGGGAAAAACAGAGCGGTAACGAATGAGATGACAGGTCGAGTCGTCACATGCGTGTATTCAGTGAAGATTTGTCCATAACTTCTTATTCTTGAAATTATATATATATATATATATATATATATATATATATATATATATATATATATATATATATATATATATATATATATATATATATATATATATATATATATATACATACATACATACATACATATCGACTAAAATTAGCTAGTATTTTAAGTATGGATAAGGTCTAGCACCTTGGATCTGCTATTTATTTCAACTCTTTTATTTTCTAACTTAATTTATTAACGATGATCTTATTAAATTTTATTATAGATAGATGATCAGAATAATTAAAATAATAGACAAATATCGCGACAGTGAATTAATGAGTTATTGAAGGAGAACAAGTTATGAATTGAAGGAGAACAAGTTAGAAGTGAATTAATGAGTTATTTATTCTCAATTGAACTTTGTTGTAATATCTTGAGAATGACCCCTTCAATCTTTATCGGCCTATGTGAGATATTAATTAGAGAGAGTGGTCTTAGACCGACATTACGAACTGCAATTGAGGAACAAGTTGCAAAAACACTTTATATGTTGGCGCATAATGTGACAAATCGTGAACTAGCTTTCTTCTTTTGTTGATCCGATTAATCAGTCAGTCGTCATTTCCATACTTTCTTGAGAGCTATCTTGGGGTTATATGAAAATTTTATTAAACAACATGATGGCTTCCATGTTCCTTCTAAAATTTTCATCAGTCAGAGATTCTACCCATATTTTAAGGTGAACATAATTATAATTTATATTCAAGTTTTAACTAATGCCAAGATTACATGCAATTTTAACTCATGAATATAATGTCATGATTATATTAGTGCAATTGATTGAACACACATATGTGTTAAAGTTTCATAAAGTGAAGCACTTAAATACCATGAGAAGAAAGATTTTCCAACACAAAATATCTTGTTTGCATGTACCTTTGATTTAAAATTCATATATATATTTTAGTTAGGTGGGAAGGGATAGCATCCAATACAAGAATCATGAAAGAAACACTAAACAAACAAAACCCACTAAAAATTTCAGAATGTATATATTACATAATTTTTATCTAAGTGTATATAGGTTATGTGATGAATAATATAAATTGCTAAAGACTTTTATCTTTTTATTTTTAGGAAAATACTACCTTGTCGATGTTGGATTCACGTTGAGAAGTGGATTTATTACGCCATATTGGGAGGGGGTAATCACTTGAAAGAGTACTGAAGAAATCCACCTCAAAATTCTAGTGAAGTATTAATCTGCGACATGCATCTTTAAGTAATGCTATTCAATGGGAATTTGGAGTTCTTTAAAATAGATTTCCTATAATTGCTAGTTCTACATAGCCACAATATGGTGGTGACATAAAAAAAACTTACGGAAAAGGGTCAGAACTGCCTCTAACGTATTGATTCCAGATAAAAAATGCCCTCCGTTAACCTATTTCGAAGAAAATGCCCCTACCGTTAAAAATGTGGCATATTTGTGCCCCTAAGCCTAACAACTGACTGTACTTATATTTAAAATGGTAGGGGCATTTTTCAAAATAGGTTAACGGTCGGGGCATTTTTAAACTGGAGTCAATACGTTAGGGGCACAAATATGCCAGAATTTTAACGGTAGGGGCATTTTCTTCAAAAAAAATTAACAGAGGAAATTTTTAACCTAGAGTCAATACGTTAGAACAGTTCTGACCCTTTTCCAAAAAACTTATTATATTTGCATGTTGTGTTTGACATAACTACTTGAGAGGTGTAGATCATGATCACTGGTTACTTCCGGAGGTTGATGCTGAGCTTATTAATGATATAAATTTGCTTGAAGAACCTTCAAATAGCAAGGAAAGGAATGAGGAATTTAAGAAAGGCGAGTTGATTTAAGATCATATTACAGTAGAAATGTGGCTTGATTACCTTGCTTAATTTTCTAGGAAGTAAAACTCAAATAAAAATTTTCATGACTATTTGATTGATTATGTACTAAGTAATTTCTATATGTTATTTTTGAATTATAGACCGTATGTATTGCAGTTTTCTTTATTTTATAACTCGTATGAATATTTATGTGTAATTTAATTTTATTGAATCTAAATTTTTTGATTCATCTTAATTATGTAGACGCCAATTTGCCGAAAATGTCAAAGCCATCCCCAAGCAATATAAATATTTTAGATAAGAATTACATTTGTGTTTGGTCAAATGCCATGGATGACTCCTTAAATGATTTATTTCATCATTAGCATATACATACTAACAGATTTGGTGGAACCTTCACTTTACATGCACTAGATAATATAGTGAATGAGCTACAATCAAAATTTTCTAATAAAAGTATTAACAAAGATAGATCTCACAATTGAACGAGATTAATTAGAAGATAATTTGAAAAGTGCTATGACATATTTCAAAACGGGGATGAGTGGATTTGTATGGGATCCCAGTACAAATACACGATATGCTAAATCTGAATTATGGGGTATAAATAATTTAGGTAAGCTCATATTTATTAGTTTTGTTCTTATTTTTCATGCTAAAACGTTTATCTTATTTTCTTTATTAATTAATTTATTATACTTTTATGTAGGCTAAGCCTGAAGCTGCTGAATTGAGGAACAAGCCAATTAGAAATTATGATAAGCTAATAGTGTTATATGGAAAAATATAGGGCTACTAGAAAGCATGTCGAAACTTGTTCTGATATGTTGAAAAGAAGTGCTCACAATCATTCGAGAAGATCAAGTACTGCTTCACTGACCATTGATGAGGTAGATGAATTAATTTCTATGAATGTTTGCCTCTTTGGAAAACACTAAGAACTATGGGCAAGAGGATAAGAGCAAACAACTCCCAAAACACCTAGATGGAATGCATATTCAAAGGCACTAATTTCTAATAAGTAAAAAGTCAAAACAAGATCATATTGGTATGGCTAATATGGTGATAGATCGGATGAATAATTTGAATGCCATAAATCACTTATCAACTATGCCACCAATTCCAGAGAGTGAAAAGTGGCAGATGGTGAAGGAGGTGGATTTGGAACCGTGTTTGGTCCCAAAGACTTATATATTTCATTGCTAATATGCAGACTTGTGCCACACATTAATTAGATTTCTACGGGAAGAATTTTTTTATTGACCATGATATCGGTCGACAATCAAGTTAAATTAATATTATTTTTATAAGGAAATTATAATGAATTAGAATGCTTCGTTATTAAAAGATACTATATTATGCACTCAAGTTTTGCATTATTTACAAATGCTTGTTACTAGAAAATATTATTCACGATCTAAATTTTGATGATGTATACTTGGTACAACGTTTACATGAATCTATGTTGATATTGCGTGGCACCTATTTCGATTATAATGCTAAGAAAGATATATCTATAAGTAAATACCCTATAAGATTTTATAGTCTTGACTACTTAAAGTTTTTGGCACAAAGTGTGATGAAACATTTAAGGTGGATACATTATTTTTTTTTATTAACTTTCCTAAAATTTGCATGGATTGAATAACTTTATAAGTATGTATGTATTCATGTATATATATATATATATATATATATATATATATATATATATATATATATGTATATATATATATATATATATATATATATATATATATATATATATATATATATATATATTCATATATATATATATGTATATATATATATATATATATATATATATATATATGTATATATATATATATATATATATATATATATATGTATATATATATATATATATATATATATATATGTATATATATATATATGTATATATATATATATGTATATATATATGGGGTGATAAATTAGTCGAAAGTAGTTATCTTAAACTACTTTATGAGTTATTATTGATAAAATCTAAACTTTTCTACAATTAAGGGAATTTTAGTAAATTTATCAGTTACGCATATTACCACATAGTCAAACTAAATAATAAAATTATACAAACTATCCAACACTGTATCCATAATATAATACAATACAACAAAATACAATACAAGGGGTTAATTATTTTAATGACAAAAATTGGGGCTTTGATAACCATGACGATGCTGTGAAAATAGCATTTTTGTATTTCATACATACATTCATATTCTCCAGTGATAAAAATTGCACAACCATTCCAAGGCAACATTTTGACTTGGTCGAGAGAGTGAGATATTGCGATTACCCATTGGGTAAGGAGGCATTCACTACCCTTGTCAGATCTATTAGTTGGAAGATGGATTCCCATAAGAAGTATTACATGATAGTTTTCATGCTTCTTTCTATGTAGGTATGGTTCTACTAGTATTATTCAAAATTCGACCCCAAAATCGCAATCCGAGTTGATAACAATATTCCCAGAATACTCAATTTGATGTCCAATGACAACTAGTCTTTTTTTACATATTTAATGAATGCCATGCTCAACAACGAGGTAACCTGTCACGACCCAAGTTATCCCTCCGTAATCTATCGTGACTACACCTAGTCTCTATGACTAGGTAAGCATAACAATTTGCAAAAAAAGGAAACAAAGATATGAAACTAACAATTTACAGGTAATATAATAAAGGAGTTTAAAATACCGCTCGACATATACAATAAACACTCTGTCAAACTGAATATAGCACTTTAAAACCCGGAATCTCATAAATCACAAGCTAAAGAAAAACATAGTGCTCTAACTCTAGAAGTCTAAACGAAAGTAAATACAAAAAGTCTAAATATGAAAGGGAGAATAGAGAGCGACTTCTAGGTATGGGCATGCGGCATATATACCTAGAAGTCTCTAGATTCCACCTCACGGATAGTATGGCTGAGCAAAAGAACCTGGATAAGGAAAGGACATGAGTACACTACAGTTGTAACCAGTAAGTGCCAAACCTAACCTCGGTCGAGTAGTGACAAAGAAGGTTAGGTCCCTACTGGCTATATATGTATGTATATATATATATATATATATATATATATATATATATATATATATATATAACAAGGTAAAAACAACATGAAATATGGCAGTATATTTTAAAATACTAACAGACAATGAAAATGATATCACATAAAGAATTAACTGAGTACATAGAGATAGCATCAGAGGATCTCCCAGAATAACGTGTCGTAGTCCCAAACGTAAATGTACACAGGATCTCTCGGAAACTATCCCATAGTTTAAATCATAAATGTGCAAGGGGATTTCCCAGGATACCATCCTGTAGTCTCAAATATAAATGTACAGGGTAATATCCCGAAATATTGTTCCGTAGTCTCCAAGTAAACAGACGATGGGAGGGGGTTATCTCCTAATATACTGCTCCGTAATTCCAAATTAAATGCGCAACCAAATCAATATACATAACAATCTTATCCAGAAAGAATACAATTCTATTCAAATTAGCATAAAAGAAATAGCTAATTCCTACCCTAAACATGATGCACAGTTAGTTAAAACAGATAAGACAGTTAAGGCACGTGGACATGCTTTCTTAAGCTAAGCAGGAGGCTACATGAACTAGTATTTCTCAGTTAAAGAAAAACTCAGATATTTACTTAATAAAATGGAGTTTTTCAAAAATTAGCACGTGTACGCACTCGCCACCTCACGTGCACGGCATTCATATAAAAATAGAACCAAAATCATAAGGGGAGTTCCCTCACACAAGGATAGGTAAGCCACTTACCTCGAACCAAGGTCAAATCAATCAGAAATCATGCTCTTGCCATGAGTATCCAACTCCGAGTGTCCCATATCTAATCAAATCAATTTCATAACATAAATATAACTATAAACAACTAATTTAGATAAGGAAATCAAGGCTAAGGAAAGAAAATTGAAAAACACCCAAACTCCCCGAGACCACGTCTCGAAATCAGGTAAAGTCACAAATTATGAACACACATTCACTCACGAGTCTACATACCAAAATCACTCAAATACGGTACCAAAATCTCGATCAAAATTCTAAAATTTGGCCAAAGAACCTTTCTCAAATTTCCTTATTTTTCATCTCAAATCCGAAATTAAATGATGAAATTAAGCTTAGATTAATGGGATATAATAAAAAGGAGATAGGAATCATTACCCACAAACCTCCTCCAAAAATCCCTCCAGATTTCGCCTTCTACCGAGCTTCCAATCAATTTTTCAAGTTATGAACTCAAACCCTTGTTTTGAACTTTAAATTCTGCCCTATTACGACCTTCACCGCAAACGTGACCACCACCTCGTGTTTGTGTAGAGATAAACTCCACTGCTCATGTTTTTTCTTTCGCGAATGTGAGCTCCTTCTCACGAATGCAAATCTTCAGCTACCAGAGCCTTCATGACTGTGACTCAAGTCACGCGAACGCGATGAATAAACCTCTAGGGTCCCAGGTGCTCCAACTTCCTTACGCGAACGTGATGCCACTTATGCATTCGTGATTCACTAGAGACCAACCTACGCGAACGCGTCCCCTAACTCGCCATCGCGAAGAGTATTTTCTCATCATGTCCAAGCTCTTCTTCGCAAACGGGGGACCTTCTTCGCGAATGCGAAGAACAAATCTTCAGCAATTAAACACCAGCAAAGTCTGCCATCTTCTTAAGTCCAAAAATAACTCGTTGAGCATCCAAAATGCACCTAAGGCCTCTGGGACCTCAACCAAACATACCAATCAATACTAAATTACTATACGAACTTAGTCGAGCCCTCACATCACATCAAATAATGCTAAAACCATGAATTACCCTCCAATCAAAACTTAATTTACTTGAAATCTAAAAACTCTACGACCGATACCGAAACTAACCAAATCACGGCCGATTGACCACAAATGTTTTACACAAGTCATATTCAACACTACGGACCTATTCCAATTTCTGGAATAGGATTTCAACCCCGATATCAAAATTTCACTATCGGTCCGAAAACTCCAAAAATTCAACTTTCGGCATTTCAATCCTAAATAAGCTACATACCTTTATAACACAATATGGACATGCCCCAAAGCCCGAAATTCCCGAACGGAGCTAAAAGAATCAAAGGAATTCTGTTCCAATCTATCCTCACACTACTCCAACTACGGTCTAAATTCTACGACTTAAACTCTCATTTGGAGACTAAGTGTCCCAAAACACATGGAAACTCAAAATGAATCTTCCCAACAACGCACAATAGCAGAAATAAATATGGGGGAAGCAATTAATAGGGTATCGGGGCGTTAATTCTCAAAAAGATCGACCGGGCCATTACATCCTCCCCCTCTTAAAACATTCATCCATCCTCGAACGAGCATAGAGACATACCTGAAGTGGTGAAAAGATGAGGGTAGCGACTGTTCATATCCTGCTCGGTCACTCAAGTCAGCTCCTCGATCGACTGACCCCACCATTGAACCTTTACTGATGCAATGCTCTTTCACCTCAACTTTCGAACCTGCCAATCCAATATAGCCATTGGATCTTAAACATAAGATAGATACTTGTCTAGTTGGACTGAGCTGAAATCCAAACGTGCGATGGATCACTTCGATATCTCCAGTGTATCAAAACATGAAATACCGGATGAAGTCCTGCCAAGATAGGAGGTAATGCAAGCTCATAAACAACGTCCTCAACACATCGAAATACCTCAAAAGGACAAATAAACCTTGGACTCAATTTCCCCTTCTTCCCAATTATCATAACACCCTTCATAGGTGAAACCCGAAGCAAGACCCGCTCTCCAACCTTAAATGAAACATCACAAACTTTCTGGTCCGCATAACTCTTTTGTCTGGATTGGGCTGTGCGAAGTCTATCCTGAATCACCTTAACCTTCTCCAAAGCGTCCTAACCCAAGTCTGTGCCCAATAATCTAGCCTTACCCGGCTTGAACCAACCCACCTGGGATCTACACCGCCTACCATATAGGACTTATATGGTGCCATCTGAATGATGGACTGATAATTGTTGTTATAGGCAAACTCTGCAAGTGGAAAGAACTGATCCCAAGAACCTCCAAACTCCAACACACACGCATGAAGCATATCCTCAAGAATTTGAATAGTGCACTCGTACTGTCCGTCCGTATGGGGGTGAAATGATGTTCTCAACTCCACCCAAGTACCCAACTTGTGATGTACGGTCATCCAGAACCGTGATGTAAACTGAACACCTCTATCTGAAATGATGGAAACTTGAATACCATGCTGACAAACAATCTCCCAGATATAAATCTCAGCTTACCGCTCAGAAACATAAATGGTACACACAGGAATAAAGTGTGTGGACTTGGTCAGCCGATCCACAATCACCCAAATGGAATCGAACTTACTCAAAGCCTATAAGAGTCCAATTATGAATTCCATGGTGATTCTTTCCCACTTCACTCTGGAATCTCCATCTGCTAAAGCAAGACACCTTATCTCTGATGTTCATAATTCACCTGCTGACAATGGAGGCACCGAGCTACAAACCTAACTATATCTTTCTTCATCCTCCTTTACCAATAGTACTCCCTTAAATCCTAATACATCTTTGCGGCACCCAAATGGATGGAATACCGTGAATTGTGGGACTCCTCTAGAATAAACTTCCAAAGCCCAACCACATTAGGTACACATATCTAACCATGCATCCTTAATACCCCATCATCACCAATGGTCACATATCTGGCATCGTCATGCAGGATCTATTCCTTGAGGACAAGAAAATAAGGGTCATCATACTGAAGCTCCCTAATACAATCAAACAAGGAAAACCAAGAAACCACAAAAGCTAGGACCCGATTGGGCTCCGAAATATCCAATCTCACAAACTAGATGGCTAATACCTTAACATCCATCTCCATGGGCCTCTCTGATGCTGGTAAATAAGACAAACTCCCCAAACTCTTTGCCCAATGACTCAAAGCATCAGCCACCACATTGGCCTTGCCCGGGTGATATAAGATAGTGATATCATAGTCCTTCAGTAGCTCTAACCACCTCCTTTGACGTAAATGAAGGTCCTTCTGCTTGAACAGATACTACAAACCTCGGTGATCAGTATAGATCTCACAAGGAACACCATACAGATAATGATGCCAGATCTTTAAGGCGTGAACAATAGCAGCAAACTCGAGATCATGGAAAGGATAATTCTTCTCATACACTTTCAGCAGTCTGGTCACATAGGCAATCATCCTACCATCCTGCATCAATACCGCTCCAAGGACAATCCTCGAGTAATCACAATAGATAGTATAAGACCCTGAACCTGTAAGAAATATTAATATTGGGGTTGTAGTCAAAGCTTTCTTGAGCTATTGAAAGCTCTCCTCACACTCTTTCATTCGTCTGAACAGAGCACCCTTCTGGGTCATCCTGTTCATAGGTATTCAATAGATGAATATCCCTCAACAAATTGATGGTAATAACCCGCCAAGCTAAGAAAACTATGGATCTCTGTAACTGAGCATGGTCTAGTAAAACTCTGCGCTGCTTCCACTTTCATCGGATCCACCTTGATCCCTTCACTCGATACCACATGAACCGAGATTGCAAAGAAATCCAACCAGAACTCACATTTTGAAAAGTTTGCATATAATTTCTTTTCTCTCAAGGTTTGAAGCACCGTCCTCATGTGATGCTCATGATCTTCCCGACTCCGGGAGTATACCAAAATGTCATCAATAAAGATAATAATGAACGAGTCAAGATATGGCTAGAATACACTGTGCATCAAACACATGAATGTTGTTGGGGCATTGGCCAGGCCATATAACATAACAAGGAACTCGTAATTACCCTACCGAGTCCTAAAAGCAGTCTTCAGGATATCAGGCTCCCGAATCTTCAACTGATGATAGCTTGAATGCAATTCAATCCTAGAAAATACTTGATCACCATATAAATTATCAGGTTGGTCATCAATACGAGGCAAAGGATACCAGTTCTTCATTGTAAATTTGATCAACTGGAGATAATCAATGAACATACGCATAGAACCATCATTTTTCTTCACAAACAATAAAGAAGCACCCCAAGGTGACATACTGGGCCAAATAAAGCCCTTATCAATTCATACAACTGCTCATTCAACTATTTTCAACTCAAGAGGAGCCATACGATAAGGAGGAAAAGAAATAAGTTGAGTGCCCGGCAACAAATAAATTCCAAAATCATATATCTATCGGGCGGCACGATCGAAAGATCAGTTGGAAACACATCAGAGAAGTCTTTCACTACTGGGACCGAATCAACTATAGGGGTATAAATATCAATATCTCTCATATAAGCTAGATACGCATAACACCCCTTCTCAACAATTTGCTGAGCTTTAGGAAATGAAATAACTCTACTACGAGTGTGATCTAAGGTACCCATCCACTCTAATTATGGTACACCTGTCATCACTAGTATCACGGTCTTGGCATGATAATCAATAATTGAATAATGGGATGACAACTAATCTATCCCCAAGATAACATCAAAATCTACCGTACTAAGCAATAATAAATCGGCTCTGGTCTCAAAACCACAAAGAGCAAGCAAACACAACAGATAAAAGTGGTCCACAATAAGAGAATCTCTCATGGGAGTAGAAACATAAATAGGGAAACTCAAAAAATCCCGAAAAATGCCTAAATGTGGGGCAAAATAAGAGGACACATAAGAATAAGTGGATCTTGGATCAAATAGAACTGATACATCTCAATGACAGATCGAAACATACCTGTGATGACAAAATCAGATGCAGCAGCCTCAATATGGGCAAGAATGGCATAGTATCTAGCCCGGCCTCCCCCTCTAGGGCAACCTCTATCTCCTCGACCTCCACCTCTAGCTGACTGAGCAGGTGGGGTAGCGAATGGTGTTGTAATCATAGCCTGTGAACTCTATAGAGCACATTATGGCTAAGAAGTTTGTAAAAGTTCACCCCTCCTTAGTCTAGGGCAATCCTTCAGCACATGGCGTGTGTCGCCACACTCAAAACAAGCTCTAGAAGGACGTGGAAGCTTGTCGCGCCACTTTTTCCTTGCAGAATCAGGGTTATGATATTTTGGTATAGGACAACTATTTCCTTTTAGGAAAAGGGGTTTGCATTTTTGAAGAGTTGTCGCCTAACGATATAAGGTGCACTAGGGCACCTATAAGGTTCATCTAGAACTACGTTTGGTAACCAGAGATAGGGCAAGTGCTTGAAATTATTCTACGGGGAAGGTATTAGGCACCCCTCAGGATCCACTAGTATGGTTCCGTCCAAATTTTTTTGTGAATTTGTATAATTAGCAAACAAACAAGTATGGCTCAAATAGTAGGGGTTTTAAGTACACAAGTGTTTGGAAAATAATTAGTGAAAAGCGTGATTTTGAAAAGAATTACAATCTAAGCATATTCGTGAATGAAAGGGGGGTGTCTTAGGTTTGTTTATAATATGGATCACATCAATGCAATACCCGGCATGACACTCCTCAAACAGAGGCTGCACGTGCCATTAATGCACAGGTCATCATATCCATATCTACCATTTTTTGCCCCATGAAGGTAATTAAAGCGAATGTTGGTCTCGACCCCTATTGCATGTTGTTACATGTCCCTTCCTATCAATCCCAAAGGAATTTAGGAATCATATCCTACAAGGGGGGTTCTAGGCAGACCCACATGTTTAAAGGCAAAATAAGAAGCGACAAATAAGAACATAGGACTTCATTTAGGGGGAAAGCAAAGAAAACAGATAGAAGGCTCAGATATACCCCCACAAATAATGCACATAGACAACACGACTCATACATAGATAAGGTCGACATTTGAACTCAGAATCCTTAAAGCATGGTATCCAAGTGATAACAGCAGAACCGGATTTATTACATGACTCAGAAAAGGAGTCTGAATTAGGCTTGCCTACTGGTTTTAACATGTTGATAGTTAAACACTAATCACAAAGATGGTTCTGGTTATATTTCAAAGTTGGTTATCTAAGGCTTGACTAGGCGTAATACAACATTTAACACTTATTCAAATTTGTTAATAATTCTAGGTTGTTATACCTAATAGCATGCAATTCTAAATGTTGCAAACATCCAAAGACTAATTACTAGTTTGTTTAGAACGGGAGGACTGTTTATACCTCTGCATTTAGGTGTGATTGAATAAGCGTGATCCTGTAACATGATGTCTAATGCAACATGATGCATAATAACCCAAATATTCTAAATGCATATAAAGTTATGCACATTTTCAAAATAGGCAGGAGAGACAGTTTTTTGATATTTTTTTACCTAAATCGAGATTTCTAAGTGTAGAGAATAGTTTCAATATGGTGAGTTCATGAATAATTAATTATGTTAACACGTTTAGCCTAAGGCAGGAGTTGTAAATAAAATTTTAGAACTTGTTTACATGGGCAGAATCACATAATAGCATCTTATTGTTATTATCTAGCCTATAGACAGGATTTCTAAGTGTGGATGAAATGCCGAACACATTACATAAAAATCCTAAATAGCATGATATCTAATCCATAGCATGATTGGCATGTTGTACCTAAACATGGTTGTTATTGCGCATAGAGAAAGTAAACCTAGGAACATGACTTCTACCATGGATTATACTATAGTATGCATATTGCCCACCACTTTTCACTATCCAACCCCAGGGTCATTTACAAATAATTATTAGAGACCAATACTGAAATGAATTACATAAGAAAAGTAAAAATTACACTATAAAGATCCTAAAATAGGCCCATACTTTCAGCACCTAATTAGGACTTCCTCCATATGTTATGTAATAAATCACCTCAAGTGTTAAGATTGTTCCATAGCCTTTCTCATATCTAGGTTTATCAAAGTTCCCTAAGGACATCAAGGTATCCCACGCAGTGCTCACACCAAGATTTTATAGCCAAGATAGAGTAAGTGTAGTGCGGAAAGGCCAGCTTTTATGTGTCCAAGTTTAGAAGGAGCTCGAGGGTCCCAAGGCAAGGCTCGCATAAAAGGGGTGAACCCTAGTGGTCTAAGAGTATATGTGAGAGTGCTTGACATAGATTATAAGAATTGAGTTGGAAACAGTTTTGGCAATGATTAGTTTTAAATAAGTTTTGGAAAGCAATAAAAGAGTTTGCTTTAGTGTAAACCAATACATTGTTCAAACACAAATAGGGAAAGGAGGAATTGGGGACAAGTAGTTCATATATGAAAGCATATTTGCACACAGGTTAACACCGTAGATGTACTACGGAACATAAAAAGTCACAGCAATAGTCTATCACAAAGGGTTCATGCCAGGAGCTTAACAATATTAGATTAAGGGGTGATAAACAAAATTACTCATTAGGTTTAGGGGGAAGGGTTCTAAGATCACATAGTAACTAGATGTCATGCTTATAATGTATTGGGGGTTAGGGGTAGGGCAGAATGGTAGTAGAAAAATGTAATAAAGCAGCAGACATGATGAATTGCAGGGAAGGGGTAATCACATGGAAAAATAGGCATGCTAATTGCAAGGGAGACAGCAGAACCACAAGTAGAAGCATAAGAGAAGCAAAAAAGTGCAATACAAATAGATTCATATTATTTTGGATGTTGTAATTTAAACTGAAAAAATACTATTAAAATAAGAAAATAAGTGTAGAGTGAGGAGTGAAAAGCAGTACAATGAAGGAAAGTAGAGCAGTAGAGTAGTAAAACAATAGAGCAGTAGAGCAATGTAATCACTTAGTTTTGGCTTGCAGCTGACTGAATATCAAGTAAATAGCAAGAGAAGCAAGAGAGTATATATGTGTGTAAGAGATTGTTCAGAACAGTGTCATTATTGTTGTCATGCTAAAGAGAAGGTGGAGTATTTATAGTTTAAGAACATGTAGGAAAATAAGGTAATAATTATTGACTTAGCATAATTATAGAAATAGTACAAACTAGAATAAATTAGAAACCCGGACTCCTTTCAATTAGAGAATCACAATTCAAATGGGTAAAAGTTGTATCAAATAGGGAAAAGAATTACTTATAAGACTGATCTTACCATAATACGAGTAGTAAAAGTATGTAGCATGTAATAAGGACTAAGTACAGAATATTTTCAAGTAAGAAATGTACAAGTTAAATGACTAACAACATATTTATGCACATAAATAAGGTAGAGTACCATTTTAATTCTGAAAGTTAGTTCAAAGAATCACGAATGAGATTGAAAATCACAGGGAATCAGCACTAACTAAGGAAAGTATCACAAAAGTAAGGAAGCAATTCGAAAAATTAGTATAGAATTACAGGGAAAATACACAAATTCACAGATTCAGGGAAGATATCGCAGGTCTAAGGAGATTACACAAAATCAATATAAATTATTATGTGAAAAATCAATAAAACAAATAGTCGGACCTATTAAATGATAAATAACACGTGTTGAACTGAATCATATAAACCCTAAGAACGAATTAGAGAAGGAAACACAAGAGCATATAGAACATACATGAAACCCAAAATGTTCATGACAGACAGACAAACACATCGCAAACATACTCAAACTTCAAATCGAACCTAAAAGTATAAGGTGTCTTAACAAAAATGAATCGAGCAGAAGGAAAGACCGAAGTGATGTTTAAACATGCTAAAAATCACTAAGTAATTGCTAAAATCAGAAAGAAATCATTTTTGCAAAAGGGTTTCAAAACCCTAGTTTGGAAAATGAGGAAATCATTTGAGATCAGAGAAATCTTTTGAGGAAAACAAGTGAGAACCTTAAAAGACACATAGATCCATCATAGGTCTAAAATTATCGGAGGATTTATAGCTAGGGTTTTTAGAAAAGTAGTAGAGATGAGAGAATAGGTCAAGAACCCATAGATCCGTAATAAAACAAGAAAAAATTCTCACTCACAAACAAAATATGGCCTAAGACAGGCTGATAAACGAGGTTTCAAGCTGGAACCAGTTGGGATTCCCTTGAGAAAATCTCAAGAATCCAAGAAATCGAAGAGCCATGGCGTATGGAAGACCATGTCCGGTCGGAGAAGACATAGAAACATTGTAGGAGGGATTCATGGTGGTGATGGAGTTTTAGGGCTAGGGTTAGGTATCAAAGAGAATTTGGAGGGGAAGGGATTCAAGGGCGGTTGTGTTGGTAAGAATGAAAAGGTTTGGGAGGTTGTTTAGGATTAATTATGGAAACGAATAACGTGGACCGTTAATTTGGGAGATCAAAGGTCGATATTCAAAAAGGTAGGTTGGGTTCATGGTTTGGGTATAAGTTAATAGCATGTGGATCAGGTTTTATAATTGTAAAATTGGGCTGGGAATTGGGGGTCCTATTTGGCTATAATTGAAAGTCAATTTGGCTATAATTTAAATAGACATCTTTTCCTTATGTAATTTATAAAAAAATAATAGGTATTTTTTGGAAAATAAATTAAGGTGCAAAATGATTTAAATACATAATTAACATTTTAAAAATACAGGGTCCAATTTTAAGCATATAAAACATAATAATATCTTAAAATAGGCTAACATTGCAATTATATGCAATTTAGCTTTTAAAATACTAAATATTATTATAAAAATATATAAAAATTATCTTAGCCATATTTTGACATAAATATATAAATCCAATAGATGAATTATCAAAATAATAATTTTGGAAATAATTATTGGAAATTTTATGGATAAAATGGGAGAAAATAAAATAAATCAATTTAAAACCTTAAAATTATGGAAAAAAATAATAAAACCTTTGGACATGCTTATATATGTTATTTTGAAGGTATTGTTGCATATTTAAAAAATATAAGAAAAAATTGGGTATCAACACGATTGTCACTAGCTCGAGCTAGGTCTGCTAGACTGACCAATGAAAGCACACTAGATACTGGAGGTGCGTAATAAGGCTCTTGAGGTCTCGGAGGAGCTGGAATACCACTGGCTGCAGGATGAGCTGAATGAATGGGGCGACTCATACAACCCCTACCATGACGAACTACAGCTCGAGCACGGGCACCAGAATAATGGCACGACTATCGAGACCTCATGGCCTCTCTCTCCTCTCTATCCCAAGCAAGCATACTCTCTACTGTCATGACCCAAATTCCATACCTGGTCTTGATGGCCCCTCTCGTGAAGATTAGGCCAGCCAACTACCCCAAAACCTCTCTTTAACAAATTTGTAAACGTAAATGAGTAGAAAATACAACATAATGGCATAAAAACTATTTATTTTTATCCCGATACATCCCGACCGGGGTGTCACAAGCCATGAGCATCTAGAGAAGTCTGAACACCACTACAGGGCCAGTAATAAATATAAAATACAAACTGGAGTTCAAGGATGAAATACTGTGCCGCAAACGTTGACAGTCACGTTGCACAGCTGCAACAATTGTACCTTCATCAGCTAACAACCCGCTACCGGGGGAGCATCACCTGCAACTGCACGCGAGGTACAGGGAGTAGGGGTGAGTACTACCAACTCAGTGAGTAATAGGTATATAAAATGTCTGAAGATAAGAATCCACGAAATGCCACAAAGTAAAGGTAAACCTAACAGTCCGACACATTAACTATGAACCAACTGCAAAACAATGTCAAGTATATCAGTCAAGAATAATGCAAGAATGCAATGCAATTCACATGACCCGTTGCGGCGTATAGCCCGATCCATTTAATGTCGACGGCGCTCACTAGGGGTGTGTACAGACTCCGGAGGGGCTCCTACAGCTCAAGCGCTGTATCATCCAGGTATTCGCATAAAACACGCCCTCGGCATCATTATCAATAAATAATAATCACTACAGTGTGTAGCCCGATCCATACTCAGTCCACAGTATGCAAATGAGTCACATAACATATTCAATTAATTTTCAAGTTTCCAATTATTAAGAAGAATATAATTTAGTTATTTAACTTTAGAAAAAGTGACTTAGCATTTCATAACAGTGGTTAAACACATGACTGAGATCAATGATTATACAAAGCATGCAATCACAATGATATTCATCCTAGACGGATGCTACATATCGGTACAAGGTCCCAGATATGGCAATAAGCCTAATTTTCAACAATATACGCCAATAAAATATATTTAGCACTTGGGATGAACCAAGTCATAATCCCCAATCATATACGATCCCGCACCTGCCATGGGGTGCGAGGCACGCCCTAATATAGCGTCACAATATGATAAACCGGGATATTAAACCCTCAGGCCATCATCTATACTGACTACTCACCTCAAGAAGGCCAAAAGTCTGCTCCGCGATGCCCTTGCCTTTCAAATTTGCTTCCTCGCGTGACGAATCTGCCAAAAAATCACACAAACATCGATGAAGTTTGATTCCTAAAAGATGGGGTTTAGCCATACATATCTGAAACTCACCCCCTTAATGATACTACAATGACGCAATATCATTATGTAACTTCCATCTACAATACAACACTCAATAGGGCCAATATTACTAATAATTTCCATATCTTATGCCATATAGGCATATTATCAAAAACCTTGTAGGCATAGATATTTACACCTCCTTACTATAGTATTGGTTTATCCAACTAGTACCATTAGCCAACAATTCATTCCCCCCATTATTCTTTGACAATCAATACTCTTAGCATCACATGTGTGATCAACCATTTGCACCCAAACCAACAAAAATTCCATCAAATAAACACCTTTAAATTCCTACCATGTTCATGTAATTATATTGGAAATTTATGGCTTCCAATCAACATACCATAAATTGTATACACGATTCATACTCATAATTCCATATTAACCCCATATGTGTAAGTCTAAGGTGTAGGATCGCCTCTTGTGGACCAAATCTTCAAAGACAACTTTGGAGTGTTCTTGAGATTTTGAAGAAATCCTATAAAATCCAATCAAAATAATATTGTAACTAGTGATTGTGAAGTGAAATCACCAAGAAAACACACTTAAAAGCTTACCTTAGGAGTGCAATTGGTGCCTTGGTCGAGTTGGGGTGTAGAGAGAACCCTAAGCTTGAGAAATAACAATTCTCTTATTTCCGGTCCTTAAAGCACTAAAAAACGCTCCAGGTGCATGTTTTCTCGCGGTGTTCCCGCATTTTTCGCGTGTTTTAGCTGATCATTCTGCCTCAGACGCGCGAAACGCGCGATCTTCACTCACTCTGACACCTGACTAGTAAAATGATCATAACTTTCTGTATATAACTCCAAATCACAAACGGTTTATTAAGTTGGAAACTAGACTCAAAGAGATTTAATTTGATAGGTAGATCCTCACACAAATCCTTATATTACTTTAGATATGGTCGTTTAAAGTAATGTCTTGTGCACATTCATTTACAATTTCGTCTATTATGAAATTTTCCAACTTCAAAAGTTTCCGTCAGGCATCCGAAATCATCCCGAGGTCCCCGGGACCTCAACCAAAGCACAAACATATCTGAAAACATTATTGAAACTTGTTCCAATCATCAAAACACCTCAAACAATATCAAACAATTAAGTTACATCGAAATCACGCCTAAGTTCTTCCAAAACTTACAAAATACACATTAGATCAAAAACCCGACCAAGTTATCTCTGAACCAACTGAAATTTTGCGCACAAGTCCAAAATCACCTAACGAAGCTACAGAAACTCTCAGAATCCAATTCCAACCCTCGGATAAAAATCTTGCCTACCAACCGGATTTCACCAAAATCCTAACTTCGCCATAATAGGCTAACTTCTACACCGAACCTCCAAAATTACTTTCAGTTGCCCTCCTAAGCCTTATATCATCCCCCGAAACGAACCGAATCATCGGAAATAAACTCCGAGCCCTCTAACTCACAAGTGAACTTCCGATTGACTTTTCCAAATTGATCCTTCCTTAAAGAGACTAAGTGTCTCATTTCTTATCAAAATCACTCCAAATCAATTCTAACGCACCCAATACTGATAATGAAATATAAGAAAACACAAAATGGGAATAACGGGGTAGTAACTCATGAGACGACAGGTTGGGTCGTCACATTCTCCCCAACTTAAACAAACGTTCGTCCTCGAACGTGCCCAGAGTTGTTCTAAAAGCCCAAAAATTGCTTAATAACCTTACCATGTATAAATCCGGGGTGATTCCACGTCACTTTATCCCATATTGGTCTGATAACACATATAAATCGAATTTACACAATCCAGTTTCGTCCATGAATCATAGAACTACCTTTTTACTTCTTAAACCATCAATATGATCAAAATCTCACACCTATACTTGAGTGGTCTCGAACCAGCTGTAATACCCATACCTGCAACCTCGGGTGAAATCATATGATATACTGCATAATTCAAGAACTCGAAACGATAACTTCTATTCACTGCAGTTGCCCAGAACAATCAAATACATATAGAAAATCCCTTATTAGCTAAATTCTTATTCCAACACTTTCATATGCTGCCAACGATAATTGAAACACGCAATAAATCATAACCATTGTTCAGATAAACCATTCATGATGCCATTTCTCTTCTAGCAATTATCATAACAATTTTTATTTGAATCGAACCCCGATATTTACCCATCAAACATGCTGAAATCAAATCATATTGTATTCATTAATGACCCCAATGATCACTTCGAATCCAACACACCACTCTGGTGATATTACACACTAAAACAGGACTAAGTCGCAACTTGCATAATATGTGCACCAATAAGAAACGGTGAGGACATACTCAAATCATGAAAATGACTCAACTTAGAGAGTTGTACCTCAAATTCCCTAGTACTGTCACAACACAAGGCGGAGACCTCGTCTCACACCATAGATATAGGACACACAAATTTGACCCGCAAGGTCATGTTTCCACACATCTTTGCTGCAACGCGCAATCTTGTCCAAATACTACACAGGAAACACCTCGAGTCACTATGCTTGAAATCGATAACCACGCTCAATTGATGGCTGGAGCCATAGTAACTCATTACACCAACATTGAAACAAATAACACATACTACGCAAACCTGATCGAACATAATCCAACTCACATCGCCACTCAACCCGTGGCATTTCCGGCATAGCCCAGGGCACAATTGTTCAAAATTCCCTGATGCTGAGTCAACCAGTCTAAATTCTAACATCACATACAAAATCTAACGTACCAGTAAGTAAAGTTCCACTCGAACCTCCAAATCCCAATAGCCGCTAAGCAGTACCGACTCATACGAACCACAACCACACTATAGCCTATACATGAGAACTCCCAGTCTCCAACTCCATATAGCACACGCATCATCATACCTGACCCCAATACTATTGAAGTGCCATCAACTTGATCGCATTGGCCTTTTTCTGAACAAGTAACCTCTACAAATCATTATGATTAGAAATGCAACTTCCTTAATCATCTGAAACTTATTCCTCTAATTGCCTACAGTTGCCCGTACCGCCTAAGAATGTTATGAATTTCCATTCAAGACTGAATTATAAACTTACACAAACAAATCTCAATCCTTTACAACATAACACATATACCATATCATCCTAAGGTAATATGAGGACTTCACCTCCCTTCCGAACCATGAACATTTACATACTCAACTAGTCAAGGACATCCATTGATCACATCTAGAAGAAAAATTAATACACATCCCATGCTCTGCATGACATACATAGGTCTTGTTCAAATTCTTACAATACCGACACGACAGAGAAGATATGTATAAACTCATAACACCGCCGAATCAACAATTCATTGGGTCTATACTTCCGGCAAGAACTATCGCCTCATTCTGAACCAAACAATGGTCTTAGCTCCTTAATTTACTTCATGTACTCAGATTGCACTAATCTCGAAGTCAATGATCTCATCTAACCCATTACGAACTGCTCAGGCAATAAAGATAACTGAAAGTCACATATGATGCCTCAATATGCCAATAGACTACCAATTCGAACGTGATACAAACGGAGAACAAACTCTGGAAGAAATTACCAATCTTACGCACTACTACGGCTTTCCTTAGAAAATAGGAAGCAAGGCATAAAAATAGCATATAGAAGATTATTCTCAATATCACACTGTTTCAGCGTGCAACCCAATCCAGATAACATACCCAAGGCGGCGTACCACCCAATACATACATAGATCTCACATAAGAAGATGCGCATTGATCCAAATTTGCTCATTACAAAAAAATACTGAGTACCGGTCATAAGCATGCTAAGTGCATAATAATATCTCTGAGGGACATATAGCGTTGTAAGCTACAAAACACAAGCACAACTGAGGTGCGATGTACAATCTAAATTTCAAGAGCCAAGATGCTCATATAACGTCATTCAAACGTGGATTCTCGACACATAGCAATTTCTCAAGACGTCTCACAACTCACATGGCGCAATGCATCACTACGTGAAATATCTGACAATGAAACATCAACCTAACTACTCCTCCACGAGGACCGCATTACTAAAATGCACACATCTGGCCTGATATAGAGCCATAATTCACATTAAACATATCCATAGACTTCAAGCTGATTCTGATCACACTGAACTAGTCTGATAACCTATCAAAGATCCATAATAACTCCCATTTTTCTCATAACACACAAGAACAACCATCACAATCGGGGTAATCCTCCCAAGTTCACAACCCAATATGCCAAGTGTCCTCCATGCATGAATATTCAATTTAACGACACCATCACAAACTTCGTACTTGGTTTACATCTTTAATAAATCAAGTGATCACATGTCGCACATATAAAAATCTTTCAGTGGAACACACTACCACAACCTACCACAAAATATCTGGAGTGTGCTTCTAAGCCATCAATCGCACTAACGTTGAAGAGCGATCAAGAATCATAAACTAGGGTGCAAAATCCTTTTCACGAAATACCTACCTCAGGTGACGCTGAAGACATTACCGACTTACTATAAATATCGAAACTTATCTCCTGCTCATCCGAGCTCATGACATCTTGTCAACCCAATTTCCACAGCCACAACTGATCCACCCACATACAACAAGTTAGAACTAATATAGTACATAACCGCACAATCCGCTAACCAATAGCAAGCTCCCCAGCTTGGTTCAAAGCCATATATCATAACACATTATACTCATAACGTATCTACTCCATTCCGGTCGTAATACCATAGTGACATCAAACTCACTCCTTCATAAGCTTGTGGAAACACGAATCATCAGGAAATTTTGCAATTCTTGCATTCAATCACATAACAATTAAGCCCACTCATTAGGCGACAAAATTTTTACTAAGTCCCATTTTTCAATAATTTCGACAGAGTTTCCTTTGTAATTAGGCCTATCCACTTGCCAGAGAATCATCAAAACCATCCTAACAACACGTCCGCAACTTGACAAAGCATCACAATGTATATCAACAACATTAGTACATGTATTATATTATCAAAATTGATATACGGACATGCATTGCACCTATTTGAATCATAACACATAGAAAATACCTTTCAACCCTCCATTATTGGGCTATTCAACCAAGTAAGAACATTTTCTTTCCTTTATATTTTCGACCTTCAAGGTTGTCTCCTCGACTCAACAATTTCTTTATAATACCTTTACAAAACCGATCTCAGCTCCCAGACTTATTTAACTAGTATGAAAAATAGATTTCCCTTCATAAGCCAATTACTCACTAGCTTTACCTTTAGTTACTATTTTGGTATACCTTCCACTTCCATACATGTTACACAATCACTTAATCTCCCTGAGCCTAAACTCATAATGTAACATGAAATTTACTTCGCTCCAAATATGAGACATAAAAAGATTCTTCACGTGCCCATAACTTGGGGCTACACATCCTATCACAATATAAATCATACACCCAGTAGTTCATCTATCATCCAGCAGACCTTCCTTGACACTTTCAAGTCATATAGAAACATCTTGCAATGCTAACATACTCATTACATGGTTACTCTGCCACCATTCCCACTATTAGGGACAATACTGAACATATTAGCTCATAACACTAGCTCACACAATTATCACCTTCGTGATCAAGCCAAAGGCGAAGATTAGGCCTCAAGTCCTCCTGACTGCCCAACATCGACTCAGAGAAATTACATTTTCCCCCTCGATCGGGGACTCACAAGCCATCAAGGCACATATAATACTGAGAGCTCATGTGCGCATACAAATGTGAGGAAGGAATTTCAAGAGTATATTCTAAGCTGAATCAAGTACGCACGAAAAGTTCCAAGAATATGAAGTTTTCCTAAAGGTTCTGCAGCCTCTCGAGGATAAATACAGACGTCTCTGTACCGATCCCCATGACTCTACTAAACCTTATCATGACTCGTGAGACGTAGTAACCTAAGATCTGGTATCAATTTGTCATGACCCAAATTCCATACCTGGTTGTGATGGCGCCTCTCGTGAAGACAAGGCCAGCTAAGCTACCCCAAAACCTCTCTTTAACAAATTTGTAAACGTAAATGAGTAGAAAATACAACATAATGACATAAAAACTATTTATTTTTATCCCAATACATCCCGACCGGGGTGTCACAAGCCATGAGCATCTAGAGAAGTCTGAACACCACTACAGGGCCAGTAATAAATATAAAATACAAACTGGAGTTCAAGGATGAAATACTGTGCCGCAAACGTTGACGGTCACGTTGCACAGCTACAACAATTGTACCTTCATCAGCTAGCAACCCGCTACTGGGGGAGAAACACCTGCAGCTGTACGCGAGGTGCAGGGAGTTGGGGTGAGTACTACCAACTTTGTGAGTAATAGGTATACAAAATGTCTGAAGATAAGAATCCACGAAATGCCACAAAGTAAAGCTAAAACTAACATTCTGACACATTAACTATGAACAAACAGTAAAACAATGTCAAGTATATCAGTCAAGAATAATGAAAGAATGCAATGCAATGCGCATGACCCGCTACGGCGTACAGCCCGATCCATTTAACATCGACGGTGCTCACTAGGGGTGTGTACAGACTCCGAAGGGGCTCCTACAGCCCAAGCACAATATCAGACACGTATTGGCATAAACAGGCTCTCGGCCTCATTATCAATATATAATAATCACTACGGCGTATAGCCCGATCCATACTCAGCCCACAATATGCAAATGAGTCACATAACATATTCAATCCAATTATTAAGAAGAATATAATTTAGTTATTTATCTTCAGGAAAAGTGACTTAGCATTTCATAACAGTAATTAAATACAGGACTGATATCAATGATTACACAAAGCATGCTATCACAATGATATTCATAAGGCCCTAGATATGGCAATAAGTCCAATTTTCAACAATACAATGTGCGTATCAGCCGCTAATAAAAATTATATTTAGCACTCGGGATGGACCAAGTCACAATCCTCAATCATATACGATCCCGCACTTGACATGGGGTGTGAGGCACGCCCTAATATAGCGTCACAATGTGATAAACTGGGGTTTCAAACCCTCAGGCTATCATCTATATAGACTACTCACCTCAAGACAACCAACAGTCTACTCCGCGAGGCCCTTGCCTTTCAAATTTGCTTCCTCGCGTGACGAATCTGCCCAAAAATCACTCAAACATCGATGAAGTTCGATTCCTAAAAGATGGGATTTTAGCCATACATATCTGAAACCCATCCCTTAATGATACAACATGATGCAATATCGTTATGTAACTTCCATCTACAATACAACACTCAATAGGGGCCAATATTACTAATAATTTCCATAACTTATGCCATTTAAGCATATTATCAAACACCTTATAGGCATAGATATTTACACCTCCTTACTATAGTATTGGCTTACCCAACTAGTACCATTAACCAACAATTCATCCCCCCATTATTCCTTGACAATCAATACTCTTAGCATCACATGTGTGATCAACCATAGCCAACAAAAATTCCATCAAATAAACACCTTTATATTCGTACCATGTTCATGTAATTAAATTGGAAATTTATGGCTTCCGATCAACATACCATAAGTTTTAATACATGATGCATACTCATAATTCCATATTAACCCCATATGTGTAAGTCTAATGTGTAGGATTACCTCTTGTAGACCAAATGTTGAAAGTCAACTTTGGGGTGTTCTTGAGATTTTGAAGAAATCCTATGAAATCCAATCAAAATCATATTGTAAGTAGTGATTGTGAAGTGAAATCACCATGAAAACACACTTAAAAGCTTACCTTATGAGTGCAATTAGTGCCTTAGTCGAGTTGGGGTGTAGAGGGAACCCTAATCTTGAGAAATGACTCAATTTCTCTTATTTCCGGTCCTTATGGCACTTAAAAACGCTCAAGGTGTGCGTTTTCGCGTGGTGTTCGCACGTTGTTCACGCGTTTTAGCTGATCATTCTGCCTCAGACTTGCGACTTCGCGCGATCTTCGCGCACTCTGACACTTGACCAGTAAAACGATCATAACTTTCTGTATATAACTCCAAATTACAAAGTTGAGTTGGAAACTAGACTGAAAGGGCTTTAATTTGATAGGTAGATCCTCACACAAATCCTTATATAACTGTAGATATGGTCGTTTAAAGTGAGGTCGTGTGCACACTCATTTACAATTTCGTCTATTATGAAATTTTCCAACTTCAAAAGTTCCTGTTAGCCATTCGAAACCATTCCGAGGTTCCCTTGACCTCAACTAATAGCACAAACATATCTTAAAATATTATTGAAACTAGTTCCAATTATCAAAATACATCAAACGATATCAAACCGTTAAGTTACATCAAATTCATGCCTAAGTTCTTCCAAAACTTCCAAAATACACATTTGATAAAAAACCCGACCAAATCACCTCCGAATCAACTGAAATTTTGCGCACAAGTACAAAATCACCTAACTAAGCTATAGAAACTCTCAGAATCCCATTCCGACCCTTGGATAAAAATCTCACCTACCAACCGGATTTTGCCAAAATCCTAACTTCGCCAAAATAGGCTAACTTATACACCTAACCTCCAAAATTACTTCCGGTTGCTCTCCTAAGCCTTATATCATCCCTCGAAACTAACTGAATCGTCGGAAAATAAATTCTAATACCTCTAACTTACAAGTCAACTTTCAGTTGACTTTTCCAAATTGATCCTTCCTTAAACAGACTAAGTGTCACATTTCTTATCAAAATCACTCCAAATCAATTCTAACGCACCCAATATCGGTAATGAAACATAAGAAAGAAGAAAATGGGAAGAACGAGGTAGTAACTCATTAGACGACAGGCCGGGTCGTCACATCTACTCTCCTAGCAATGCTCACCACCTGCTGATAAGCAATATCCATCTCCAACTCTCAAGCCATGCTAGACCTGATGCTAGGAATGAGCCCCTCAATAAACCGGCGAACTCTCTCATGAACTATAGAAACCAAGGTTGTTGCATGCTTATCCAAATCACTGAATGGCCAACACACTACAAAAATAGTCATAGAACCCTAACGCAAATGCTCAAACTCCATGCGCCATGCATCCCTGGGGCTCTGTGGGACATACTCCTCAAAAACATATATGAAAACTAGGTTCATGAAAGGGAAGCTGCCTTAACTGGACTATCCAACTCAAAAGTACGCCACAATTGATAGGCTGCTCCTTGAAGCTTGAAGGCAGTGAAAGAAATGCCACTCAACCCTGATATACCCATAGTATGGAGGATACAGTGGCACTCCTCCAGAAATCCCTGAGCATCCTTTAATGCTAGACCACTGAATGTAGGAGGCATGTACTTCTTAAACCTCTCAAGCCTCCGTTGCTCTTCCTCTGAAGATACTCCTCTATCCTCGGGCTGAGCTGGGCCTACAGGCGGTACCGGTTTAACCTCTGGGATCTAATCAACCTAAACTCGATGCTCTAGAGTTGAGGCGGTGGGAGTATGTGCTCTTCCCTCGGCCTGAGATGTGGTTGCAGCAAGGGGAATTAACCTTACCTGAGCTAGAGTTGTGTACATGCTCATAAACTGTGCAAGGGTCTCTTGGAGAGCTGGAGTAGTAGTAGCAGTAGTCCTATCAGGTACCTGGGATCCGGCTGGAGCTGCTGGCGGCTCCTCTGTAGCAGCTCGCGCGGGTACTCTAGCTGGACCATGTGCGCGTCTTCAGCCTCTGCCCCGGCCCCGGCCTCAGGTGGGTCTAGCAGGGCGCAGGTGCCTAGTCATATCAGGTAACACATGTCCTCACCATCTGTGAGAGAATACAAGACAGAGGTTTAGAATTTTGACATCAAAAATCTCGCACGACAAGGAAATCAAATGAAGTGGAATTTTCCTAACAGTTACACAGTCTCTCGAAGATAAGTACAGACGTCTCTGTATCGATCTCCAAGACTCTAATAAAATGGCTTGTGATTCATGACTTCTATGAACCTAGAGCTTTGATACCAATTTGTCATGACCTAAGTTCTCCCTCCGTGAACTGTCGTGACGGTACCTAGTCTCTACGACTAGGTAAGTCTATAAAATTGCAAAAAAAGGATACAAAGGTACGAAATTAACATTTTACGGGTAATATAATAAAGGAGTTTAAAATGATGCTCGGCATACACAATAAACACTCTCTCAAACTGAACATAGCACTCTCAAAACCTGGAATCTCATGAATACCAAGCTAAAGAAATACATAGTGTTCTAACTCAAGAAGCTTCTTCAGAAAACCGACAAGACTTTCAAATTAAATTATCCCAAAAAATAATTAAGAGATTAAGCACACCCGATATGGCTACAAGTAGTTCAATCCTAGGTACAATCTATAAAGTGAGAGTTAAAGTCTCAAGTTCTTATTAATTAATCTTTTCCAACCCCAAATTCTCTTTCTCAAAATTAATTTGAAGTAAATGGGCGAGTCTTAGAGTTAGCTAATCCCTTTAGAAGCATTAAAGAACAAGAATAATTAAAAAAAATAATTCCCTTCAATATAAATAAAAATCTCTTAATACATAAGCACAACAAGATATTTAATCCACACTTTAAATATGAATATTTCCATAAACAAGATTCGAGTGTTGGAATAAATAATACACACTTAGATATACAATACAAAGCAAGAAAATAAATAAATGAACATAAATGGTAAGAAATTCTCAATCAAAAGCTTCAAATCTTTAAGACCCAAGTGTGTGTGCAAGAACCCTAGCTTCAAAACTTGTATTCTCTTCTCAAAATATTCCAAAGACTGCCCAAAGATGCCAAAGATGTGTTTTTAATAAGCTAGGTCGTGTATTTATAGGTTTGGAATGGAAAAAATGTAAAATACCAAGTCTGTCCATAGCTGAAGCTCGTTGATCACACATGTGAAACAATCTTCACATATGCGGTTACACATATGCGTATACAGACTCGCAGAAGCGAGATTTGATGGGAACAGGGTACTCCACAGAAGCAGATATCCACACATAGAAATGCGTCTGCAGACATGGAGATAGAACGTAGAAATGCAACTGCTGACGCAGTATTAATCGCAAATGCGATTCTCATAGCCTAAGACCTCTTCCGCAAATGCATGTCTTCTCTCGCATATGCGGTATCGCATAAGCGACCTGTTGTCACGACCCCAAATATCGGTTGAGATGGTGCCTATCACATTACTAGGCAAGCCAACTAAACAATTAACCTCAACCTTTTTCCTTTTACAGTAAGCCATTTTTACGAAGGGTTTAAATACCATAATTTTCATAATAAGCTTTTAAACAACAGATAAATATGCGGAAGTCAACAAAACATGAACTACACAGTCCCACAAATCTGGTATCACAAGTCTAGAGCCTCTAATACAAGTATGAATACCTACTACCCAATAATTTAGGAAATGCAAAAAAGATAACAAGATAGAGGGGAGAAATAAGGTTGCGAGCGACATGCAGCTACATGGAAATCTCCGTCAACACACTGGATCAGCTAAATAGCCCTAACTCAACTGCCTGGGCACCTTGATCTGCACACAAGATGCAGGGAGTAACGTGAGTACACCAACTCAGTAAGTAACTAAACAAATAGGATTGAAAGCAGTGACGAGCAGTTCAAAAACATATAATTGAAAATCACACGATAACATATCAACTTTACAGTATTAAAACCAGTTTCGTCGTAGAATTAGCTTTTCCAGTTTAAAACATTTGAATTCAGATACTTAACAATATTTTTAACAGAGGCTTATTTAAAAACAGAGTGAAATTAGTGAAAACATCATAACCGGACCCCTCGGACAAGGAATCACTCGAAATATGCCTCTCGGACAGCCTCTCAGTCACTCGTGACTCAACCCTCGTTACTCAGTTTCACAATATCTCATAATAATATAAATCATAGTAACTGTTACGTGTGCAGCCTGATCCATATATTTATAGTCGACTATGCTCGATGGGGGTGTACAGACTCCAGAGGGGCTCCTATAGCCAAAGCGTCATATCGTTGCGGCGCGCAGCCCGATCCAATAACTCACATATATATAAATATCCTCACACTTAGATCCTCGACCTCTCTCAGTCATTAACCTCACAACCTCTCGGGTACAATAGTGGAAATTAGGGAACTCAGTCTAAATAGTTCTCTCATTTAAAAGTGATAGGAATAAACCAGTTTTAGACATTTAACAGTTGAAACATGACCAAGGATATGCATTTAGCAAGTAAAGTGAGGGAAATAGTCAAAATGCTCCTAAGGATTTCTACAGGTTGGCTTCAGGCCAAAAACATCGCATACAGTCCATAATCAGTATAATATCCAAAATAAGGAATAATATAATATTTTCAAACAAAATACGCGGCTTAATAGTTGCTACGGGGCGGACACAGTCATAATCTTTACCGGTGCACGCCCACATGCTCGTCACCTAGCATGTGCATCGCCGTGTTTATCAAAACAAGTAAAATATCGGGGTTTCTGTACCCTCAGTTCCAGATTTACAATGGTTACTTACCTCAATCCAGTGAAAATATTACTCCGTGAAGCCTTTGACTCTTGAACCAGCCATCACTCTCATCGAATCTATCCAAAATCAGAACGAGGATGTCAAAATATGCTAAGGTAACAAAGCTCAAGCGAAAACAATCAATAAAGGGCAAAAAACTCGAAATTACCAAAACTCGATCCCCGGACCCACGTCTCGAAATGCAAAAAATTTTACACCAATAGATTCCTTATCTTTCCCTGAGTTCATACATGTCAAAAGTTCTCAAATTTGACCTCAATTGTCCTTCAAATCCTCAATCAAAAATCTAAATTTTCAAGCCCTAGTTCTTCAATTTATAGCTTAAGTTCCATGATTTTCTAGGTAGAATTCACATAATAATCAAGTTTTAAGTCCAAGAATATTACCTCAAAGTGATTTCCCTTGAATCCCTCTTTAATCTCCTTCAAAAATCTTCAAAAACGACTATCTATGGAGAAAATAAACCCCAAAATCACGGACAAGACGAGCTTAAAACATTCTGCCCTGGCTTTAATTTCCATCTTCGCGAATGTGGTCAAAGCCTCGCGTTCGCGAAGCACAAAAAGTATCTTTGACCAAAATCCTCCTACGCGAACGCGACAAGACCCATGCGTATGCGATGCTTTACCCAGGTGACCCTTCGCGAACGGGGTGAGTTAAATCCTACTGAAGCTCAATCTCTCCATTTCTTCTATGTGAACATGACTACACGCCCGCGAACGCGATGCACAATCTCGCAGCCCTTCGCGAACACGTACCGTGCCTTGTGAATGAAAAGGCTAAACTTCTACCTTCCTCAACTTACTCTTCGCGAACGCGAGGGCACACTTGCGAACGCGAAGAGTTAAATTCCTGCAACAGCTGAAATCATTTTCTGCAATTTTCCTTAACTTAAAATGATCTGTTCAACAGTCCGAAAGTCACCCGAGGCCCCCGAGACTTCAACCAAAGGCACCAACATGCCTTAGTACCTTATTCAAACTTGTTCCAATCATCAAAACGCTTCAAACAACATTAAATCAACCAAAACACATTGGATTCAAGCCTACGTTTCTAAAAATATTCCGAATTTTTCTTTTGATAAAAAAACTCAACCAAACCACGTCCAAATGACCTAAAATTTTGCACACAAATACCAAATGATATAACAAAGCTACTTCAACTCTCGGAATTCTATTCCGACCACTATATCAAAATCTCACATACAAATCGAATATCGCCAAAATATCAACTTCACCAATTCAAGCCTAGATCTACTCCGCACCTCCAAAACCCATTCTGATCACGCTCCTAAGTCAAAAATAACTTTCTAAAGCTAACCAAACCATCGGAACTCACATCTTAGCCCTTAACACATAAGTCAACATCCGATTGACTTTTCCAACTTAAGCTTCCTTAAAAGAGACTAAGTGTCTCAAATCTTACCAAATCCTTTCTGAACCCTAACCAACCAACCCGATCACATATAGAACTATTATACAAAGCAATCAGAAGAATAAATGTGTAAACGTGATGGTAACTCATGAGACGACTGGCCGGTTCGTCACACCAATCTTTCGCAGATGCGAAATCACTAAATGAATTTGCATTGTTTTAACTCTCTTTTGCTTAATTTCACTTCATTTGATTGCAATTATATTCAAGACATCATTTCCCTGAAAATCTAATAATAGACACCATAAACAACCTCATATTATAATTACCGAACGCAAAATCTAAATAAAAGAGACTAAAATAAATGATAAAATCACCACTCATCATACACCATCATAGGAGTCAAGTTCATTAGGTCACTCGGAATCACACTTCCTTTTTCTGTAATTTCTTTGTCTATTGTAGTTGTCCATAATGGATACATCCCGAATTTTTGTTCTCCTTTTTTAACTTTACATACATCCTAAAACTCATATATTTGTGTATTTTTGTAGGCACACAATTTTCTTCCACTTTGTATTCGATTTTAATTGACTTCGAATTCAAGTCTATATCAAGTTGCTTCTAATTGATGAAACTAAAGCACTGCACGAAGCATATTCCTTAATCGCTATCCCCTCTATTGAATAATCAACATAACAAATTCCATTGTTTTATTTACCAGAATAACGAATTAACATTGTTAAGCTTGCCATCATGTAAATTCAATTACTAATTCTTCTATGAATACTTGTATAAATGCCGGAAGGAAATCCATCCTATCAAGGTCGGTCAAATCATTCCTAGAACACACTCAAAATAATAAATCATTGTCTCGCTGAAGCTCTGCAGATTGTGTTTTGTTTACACTGAATACAATGCTCTAATTTTTTTGCTAAACACCTGAAAAAATCTTCTAATTATGGCATGATAATGAGACGTGTTTGAATTGAGCGTGTTGAGATCGTTTAGGAGGTGATACACGCTAATTGATATTTCTTTCCGTTATTAAACAGTTGTACTCCTTATTTACTAGGAAAATTCCCTAGTTGTATTTATTAATACAATAGCCGTATAGTAATGAAATATTAGCTATAGGAAGTTCCTCCACCAAGTGATAAATGATTGATTACAAATATTTAGGATCTATTTTTCTTTTCTCTATAAAGGCCCAGAAATATCTTGTTTACGTATTATTGGAAAGTGCATTAACATAAATACGGCAGTAATAAGCGGCAATACAAAAATGTGTAAATTATAAAAACGGGTCAAAGTAGATTGTCCCACACTAGCGCTTCCGCGTAATAATTCGACAAGGGTGATCCTATTACGGGATATGTATATTGCAGTTATAGGAAGTTAGTTGCCGCTTGATTATAGTGATTTCTCAAAAAAATTCTTTTAGGTTTAAGTCGTGTCTTTTGGCCGAAATCCCTTACTTTATATCAAGTGTAAGCTTATTTCATTTCTTTATTGAAAGCCAAGAGAATAGGAATACAAAACTATCATTTGAAAGCATGCCATGAATTTATCAACATTTAAATAGTATGGCATGTCTCACAAACAACTTATGAATTGTTTAAGAGTCGTAAACACTTTTATAGAGTTCAAGGCCTACCCTTTAGAAAGTTTCAACATATTAATGTAAACCATAGAGAAAATCATACAACTTTGTCTCGTACGTGTATGGAATATCATTTAACTTCTTACAAGACCAACTGTTAGCTCTCACTGATAACCGAACGTATCCCATATAATCGAACTACAAAATTAAACTTATGTTCATCAATAATAACTCACAATTCCACCTATTTGGATAAAAAGGGGTGCCGCCAAAGCCACAAAAATTTCCACTCTCATTCTTTCATCCGTATCCGCCTTTTTCTATTTGCTAATTATACCCCTTTTACTTCAATACCCAACTGATCACAGGCAATTTTTTCATCTTACGCTAAGCGAAAACCAAAAGGTTGTCCAGCGTATTAAAATCAGAAGATATCAGCTGTAAGAAACCAATATGCAGCCACTTCCTTGTCAATCCAATGAGTAACAACTGGTTTCAAGATCTATTTCATGATATATATATATGTATATATATATATATATATATATATGTATATATATATATATATATGTATATAAAGATTTAAATGAGCAATGTTGATTAGGATTTTAAACAAATCATATTGCATTACTGTTTATTCCAAAGATGTATTTCCCAAGTGGATGCGAATTGACCGCTTACCCTCCATTTCTTCCCTCATTCCATGTTAGCCCAAATACAGCTCAGGTCCAACTGTCACAGGCTCAATCAGCTAAGGGAAAGCAGAAGGCCCTTTTATAGTTTTTACATTTTCACTTTACATTTTCAGGTATTTTCATTTTCAGATTTTACATACTATATTTGTCTCTTACACTTGTAAATATAAACACAGACTTATCAATAATAGTTTCAGTTTTGGTCAACTAAGATTTGACGAACTCATTTCAATCTTCTTCTTCTCTCAACCCTTCTAGGGTTTTCTTCTGTTACTTTCCGCCATAGCCATCGAACTTCGAGTTTAACATGGTATCAGAGCAGGAACATAGATTCCTCTCATCACAACCTTTCTTCCGATGGTAGCATTGTTTGAAATCGTCAAGGTTTGTATCAGATAGTCGATTTTCAGAACGTGTTCGTGAAACTTGGGGTTTCGTTCAATCTTCACATATTTTCGACTTCTATTGCGAGAATCGTTGATAATCTTCACGCTACACCGTAGCTTCTGGTGGATTTCTCTACCTAGGGTTCACGGTGAACAAGACCTCACTTCTTCGGGTTTTCAAAAGAAGGACAGTATTAGTGTCACCCTTAATCATAAATTCTATTAATTTTGATGTTAGTGCTCAGTGCAGACACCTGATTTGAGTTTATCTCTAATTACTTCAACATGCTACTGTAATTTCTTAGTATTAGACATAGTTTCTGCTGAAATGGGTACTGTAGTAGATGATGTTAATTCTTTCTTCAACTTCTACGTTTTGTTCCATTTTTCTTAGATCCTTCACATCTGTTCTATATTCATCCCTCGGATAATCCTGGAAATCAAGTGGTATTCGTTCAAATTTAGTGGTTGTGGGTTTGTGTTACAGCGTAACAGTATGCTCACTTCCCTTTCTCCAAAGAACAAACTCTGCTTATTAGATGACAGAGTCAATCAACCCACCCCTGAATCTCCTTATTACCCATATTCGAAAAGGTGCAATGATATGGTCAAAGCCTGGATAACGAACTCAGTATCTAGAGAAATAGATATTAGTATAATGTATTTTAAAACTGCTAAGGAAGTTTGGAATAATATAAATGAAAGAGTTGGTAAGTCAAACGGGTCTAAATACATTTAAATACAAAGGGAAATCAGCTCTACTACTCAAGGCTCCTCTGATATAGCCTCTCACTTCACAAAGATGAGGAGTTTGTAGGATGAGCTAACCTCTTCATATGTAGGTCCAACTTGTTCATGTAATGCATTTACTAAATTCATATAGGGCCAACAATTATTTTAGTTTCTCAATGGTCTAAATGATTCATATACAACTATTAAAAGTGCTATCATGTTAATGAATCCTCTCCCACTAATCAGCAAAGCCTATAGTCTTTTACAATAAGATGAGAGTCAAAGAGAAGCTCACTCTGTTTCTCCTAACTTCTTTGATGATGATGCCTTTTTCTTGGTGTCTCCTAGTGCTTCTACTACAAATAGGACTTTCAATCAAAAGGTTAATTTGAGGCCAGGAAAGCTACTCCAAATGTCTCTTGCAAGTACTGCAAGAAACCTAGCTACACTGTAGACAAGTGCTACAGAGTTCATGGGTTCCCTACTGATTTCAAGTTCACCAAGAGTAAGAAATATGCTTCTTGTGTTCAGACTAAAATACCATCCCTCACTGTTGTTACTACTACTTCTCAGCATGCTGATTCTTTAGCGCATTGATTTACCAAGGAGCAGTATCAACACATGTTGACCTTGTTCCAACAAATTCAGATGTCAAACACTTCCACGCCTGATGCTTCCAATGTGGATCAATCTACTTTTGCACACTTTGCAGGTTTGTTTAGTAAGTATGCTGTAGATTTTGAGGTTTATCATGTGTGTGCATCCTCTCAATTAGGTGTCAACCCTTGGATCTTAGATACAGGGGCTACAAATCACATGACTCCACATAAACATCTTCTTTTTAATGTCCAACCATTAATCAAGCCTTTCCTTGTCACTTTACCTAATAGATATAAAGCTGAAGTTGCATCAACTGGATTTCTGTATCTTAGGCATGATATAATTTTACTTCATGTTCTTCTGGTGCCATCTTTCACTTCAATTTGATATTAGTTCATAAGCTTATATGTCAGCTAGATTGTTCAACACATTTTACCAAAACAATTTGTTCTTTACAGGGCCCTTCTCTGAAGAGGCCACTGGAAATTGGTAAAGCTGCAGACAGACTATACTACATCCATCCAGTTGGTGATCTCTTTCCTATTCCATCTGATTCTCTGAATGTTTCTTCTAGCAGTTTACGTAGTTCTATTTATACTTCTAGTGATTTACCTTCTTCTGTTTCAATTGTATCTGATAAGTCTAATCATGTTGTTACACATGTTAATGATACTCCTGATTGTAATCAATTTTATTGCCTTAATAAATTGGATTTGTTTAGCATCAAAGATTAGGGCACATGCCTTATCATAGAATGAAAACTATTCTTTTCTTATCTTATAAAGTGTCTTCCAAACAAAGTTTCATCTGTCATGTTCATCCTCTAGCGAGACAATAGAGATTACCTTTTCCTGAGAGTGTTATACACTCTTCTGCTCCCTTTCACCTAGTACACATTGATATTTGGGGTCCATATAACACTAGATCTTACAATGATTTCAGATATTTTTTAACTTTGGTTGATGATCACTAGAGCCACATGGACTCATCTCCTTTCTTGCAAGAGCAATGCTCTTTCTTTCCTTAAAGCTTTTACTATCATGTTTAAAGTTCATTTTAAGTCAGATGTCCAAACTTTTAGGTATGACAATGCTTTTGAACTTGGTGGAAGTTCTGAAGCCACAAAGTTCTTCTCAAGCCAAGGCATTCTCCATCTGATCACTACTCCTCACTTCCCTCAAAAAAATTGGGTGGTTGAAAGGAAACACAAATACTTATTGGAAATCTCCAGGGCTCTTTTTTCAGTCTAACCTTCCCTTCAAATATTGGGGTGAATGTGTTCTGACTGCCACTTACCTCATCAATAGACTTCTTTCTGTTATTTTGAAGGGTGTCTCTCCTTATGAAAAACTTCATGAACTTCCTCCACTTTATGATCACTTAAAGTCCTTTGGATGTTTATGCTTTGCTACTTCACCTAAGTTTGGCAGAGATAAATTCCGGCTGGAGCTATTCATTCTATATTTTTGGGGTACCCCTTTGGTAAAAAGGGTTACAAACTTCTTAACCTTACTATCATTCTATTTTCTTTTCTAGGGATATGGTTATTCATATTTCCCTATAAGTCTGATTACCCTTCTATATTTCCCTTTTCCTCTATTTCAGACTTTGTAGATTGTTCCTCTTCCTGTTCACCTTCTCATACTCCTGATATTTCCACATCTCCATATTCCCATGTTCCGTCACCTTCTTCTAATCCTCCTATATCTTATTCTTCTCCTATTATTCCTTCTCCTCCACCTCTGAAAAAATCAACCAGAACAATCCATCAACCTTCTTATCTCAAAGATTATGTTTGTTCCCATGTATCTTCCTCTCACCTTAGTCCAAGATCTCTTTTGTTGACATAAATATACATGAGCCCCGGTTCTACCAGCAGGCTGCCTCACATCCTGCTTGGCAAGAGGCCATGCTAATGGAATTCCAAGGCCTTGAGGAAAACCAAACTTGGGACATCGTCCATTTACCTTCTCACAAGAAGGTTATTCCTTGCAAGTAGGTTTACAAAATCAAACAAAGGGCTGATGGTTCTATTGAATGATATAAGGCAGGTTAGTCATTAGGGGTAACACCCAAAATGAGCGCATTGACTTTACTGAAACCTCTTCCCATGTTTTCAAGTTAACCACCATCAAATGCTTACTCACTTTGGCTGCTAAGTAGCGTTGGACTGTGTTCCAACTTGATGTGAACAATGTCTTCCTTCATAGGGATCTACATGAGGAAGTTTATATGAAGGTTCCCCCTGGTCTTGATATATCTGCTCTTTCTTCATCTCCTCCCCTGGTTTGAAGACTCAAAAAGCCCCTCTATGGACTTAAGCAAGCTTCTAGACAGTGGCTTTCAAAACTGTCTGAAGCCTTGCAATCCAGAGGCTACATTTCCAGCATGAATGATTATTCTTTATTCACTAAGGTCTCCTCTGATTCTCTGATTGTCCTGGATGTCTATGTTGATATATTACTAGCTGGTAATGATGTTGTTGAGATGAACTTTTTGAAGTCTTTCTTGGATGCCCAATTCAAAATTAAAGACCTGGGGTCAGTTCACTTTTTTTTGGAGTTAGAATATCTCTTATCCCTCAAGGTTATGTGATGAGCCAACACAAGTACACTTCTAACCTCTTAGCTGAGTTTAATTGTCAACACTTCTCTCCTGTTATGACCCCTTTAGATTCTTCTGTGAAGCTGGTGTGACATGGGGGAGCATGTTTCTGATCCTAGCTTATACAGGAGATTGATTGAAAAGCTCAACTTCTTGCAACATACTAGGCCTGATATTTCTTTCTACATTCAACATTTGAGCCAATTTCTTCAAAAACCTCAAGTTCCCCATATGTTGGTAGCTTTACGTATTCTCATATATTTACTTAATGATCTAGCTCAAGGGGTGCTCCTCTCTAGCATATCTGATTTGTCTCTAACTGCATATTTTGACTCTGATTGGATTGCTTGTGCCATTTCTCGCAAACCTGTCATTGGTTATTATATTACCTTTGGTGGTCTCCTTGTCATAAGCTGAAGCTGAATACAAAGCTTTTCGCAAGGTTTCAGCTGAGATTTTTGGTTGCTCAGACTTTTGGGTGATCTTGGTTTGTCCATTTCCAGCCCAGTTCCCATTTATTGTGCTTTTTTGTATAGAGAGAGAGTAAGGGGTTTTCTGGGGCTTTGAAGCAGGGCCACTTATATTGCAAAACCTTCAGAGAAGGGATGGAAAGTCTTTCGTGAGAAGATTCTCCGATGACGCTTCTTTAGTTAGTGATAGGAATGTAAAAGGGGAATAAATAAATCAATTAAATTTCTGGATGCTTCATGAAGTGATTCTTTCGGAGTTAAACTTTCACAACCAGGCAGCTCTCCATATTGCCAAGAACCCAGTTTTTCACGAGCGCACTAAACACATTGAGATTGACGGTCATTATGTGCGCACTTGCTTGCAGGTTGGTCTGATTTCCTTGCATTTTATCTCCAGCTCCAATCAGTTAGCTGACAGTATGACCCAAGCTCTTCATGATCCTATTCATCATGGTTTACTTTGCAAGCTTGGTGTTTTCTCACCCTCAAGCTTGGGGGGGGGGGGGGGTGTTAGCCCAAACACAGCTCGGGCCCAACTATCACAGGCCCTATCAGCTAAGGGAAAGCAGAAGGCCCTTTTATAGGTTTTACATTTTCATGTATTTTCATTTTCAAATTTTACATGTTATTTTTGTCTCTTACACTTATAAATATAAATAGAGACTTAACAATAATAGTTTCAGTTTTGGTCAATCAAGATTTGACAGACTCGTTTCAGCCATCTTCTCTCAACCCTTCTAGGGTTTTCTTCTGTTACTTTTCGCCATAGCCATCAAGCTTCAAGTTCAACATTCCATTATTTTTTCAATTTTTCCTTCACATAGACAACTAAAATTGACTGTCAAATGACGGCTGTTATTCCTTCCAAGATTATCATGTGGAATTGTCTCAGCATATGTGGATTTTATTTCTATAAACTCTAATGTAAGTGTCAAGAGAGTTGAAAATGTGAAACCTGACCAACTATTGAAATTTTTAATGGAAGGACAGAAGAGTCCCCACTTTCAATGAGATAATGAGGACATTCTTGAAAAATAGAAAATGGAGAAGGCAGTTTAGGTGAAACACCATCTAACATATATCTAATGTTTAGTGACAAGGTAGCATTAATTCTACTTCGAACAAATATAAAAGTGTAAATGATTGCCAGCAAAGTTTAGGTATGTAAAGTCATCAATGATCAGTCTCGTCAATGATCATTTACCAAGAATTACTAGAATTTGTCATCAATGTTCAGTTGTCCCTTCAGGGACATCCGACTTTATAAAATAAAAATAATAAAAATAATTAAAAAAAACAATGTTCAGTTTCGTCTCCCGAAGTAGTAACACACATTCCCCCCCACCACCACCCCCCCCCCCACCACCCTCTTCTCCAAATTCCCACTCCTGGCAGACTGTTAAAAGTGATCTGTCTACGACAAAAACACACAGATATATCTGTGTAATATTTTAAAATTGATAGGGCAAAGGGACTTTGGTTCACCAATGTCCGTGAAGAAGGATAACTGACTGCCTACCTTCAATCATTAAAAAGCCATAAAATCAAATTAAAGATTTCCACATAATCCGATTATAGATTAGTTTTACAGAGAGGCGAAGTAACAGAAACAAAACGCCTCAAGAGTTAATACCAATAATTATCAGAAATAAACCACCAAAATAGAAAAAGAAACTATAACTTTTTATAATTACACGTACATTTGTTACTTGACAACATGACATCTGCTCACCTAAGCACCGACTATTTGCCTATCTGCACTTGTAAATAATTTACAATAGCTGAAGCTGGGGAAAAGTTTAAGGCATCCAACACTTCGATCTTGGGTCATCCTGTAAGGGTATACCCTAAGATGATGGATACTCTTTAAGGCACAACAGATTTCGTCCAGCTTAACATGTCGCTTGTTACCTTATCTTAATAGATACTCCACTACAGAGAACATAACTCTGCATAATGCTCCGCTACATATATGTTTCCAACCAATGGGCAATAACTGAGATTTTTCTGCCTGATTTTCCACTCAAAGTATGGCTCCAACGCTGTGATCTTCCATCAAAAGTCAAGAATCGCACACGCATTACCTTCCAAAATGGAGGAACAGCCAGAATTTACTAGCCCTTGCTTGGGTGCTCGTCAATGTCCATGAATTCACCGGTAACCCTGCAAAGTAGAGAAGCAAACAGCATCAAATCACAACATTTCACACTTCAAGAAGTTGCTATTCTGAACAGATTCTCTTTCATGAGTTTTCATCCGATGTGAGGGGCAATGAGGCACCAAGTTCCAAAGATGAGCAAAGTTTGCTTTTATTTGGCAAAAAGAGGTGCTGATTTACATCAATTCCAGCACTCTCAAAAAACATCCTTCATTTTGTAGTAAAATCAGCAAAAGGAAAATATTTCGCAGAAGTAAATTAGCTATTAGATCACATTAAAAATATAAAGAGATCCGGTTTCATTCTGAGTCCTTAGTACATGGTATGTCAGCAAGAAGAAAAAATAACATAAAGACTCCTAATAATGTGTAGTAGTTGGCATAAAAAACCCAAGTACCTGTCATATGACAAGAAGGCATCACCAATTGTTCCACTAACTTTATTCCGCACCTTTCTTACACAGACCTAGAGTTACGTAAATGAACTTTTAACAATATCAAATCTAAGGTAAACAAATAATGATCTTAACTAAGCAAATCAAACCTGCACTTGATCCACAGGGCCAGCCGAAGGGTCTCTGTTACGGTGAATAACAATACCATTGTCACATTTGTTTATGAAGTGTGCACTTCCGCTAATATCGTACAGATTTGGAGGCCCTCCTACCCAATGATGCAACTGGCAAAACATGTTTGATGGTCATTGATATTATTGAATTTAAAAGAAAGGCAGCAAAGCAGCAGTAACACAACATTTAAGTCAACCAACCTGTCTCGGATGTGCAACAAACCAAACATGACAGGAATGGTGTTGTGCAAACCGTTTGATCTTTGTCAGCATCTGGCTGACATACTCTGTTTCGGTCCTGAGAAGGAAATGAATGGGCTATAAATGACCCAACTCCACAGCAAGGAAAGAGAACATGTTACTATAGATGTAAATTGAGAGGTACTGAAGATGGACCATTGATGCTACAATGTTAATGTTTTAAGCACCAAAAGAACTCATATGTGACGTCAAGAGTGATACATAGTATGGAGATGAAACAATAGGTAAGAGAGCCACCTAAGAATATTATCGCAATAAAGACTAGGACAAAAACAAGTGGATGGTTCATCAAGCTCAGTATAGGGTGACATATTGTAAAAGGACTATGACCAAGAATCCTGGACTTCACAAATTTCAGCTTTAGTTGACAAGGGTAATCTATACTTCTATTTATTTTATTTTTTTGATAAATGTAAGATTTGACAAGAGGGGTTGCTCCGATGGTAAGCAACCCCCACTTCCAACCGAGAGGTTGTGAGTTCGAGTCTCCCCAAGAGCAAGGTGGGAAGTTCTTGGAGGGTAGGATGTCGGGGGTCTATTTGGAAACAGTCTCTACACCCAAGGGTAGAGGTAAGGTCTGCGTACACACTACCCTCCCCAGACCCCACTAAGTGGGATTATACTGGGTTGTTGTTGTTGATAAATGTAAGATTTATTGATGTAAGACAGCAAAAGCTGGAGAGAGTACATCCAAAAATGGCTATGTGCATCACAGAGAATGTAATGAACAGATAAATCCAGCATAGCATCTGGCTCGAACAAATTTGCCGCTACCATGTTGCACCAAAAACTATGCAAGAATATGTAATTGTCTGTACGCTTGAGAACCGATTGATTATTGTCTTCAAAAATTCTAGCATTTCTCTAGTTCCAAATAATCCAGCAAATGATGGCAGGAATGGTATTCCAAATAGCAATGAGAGGTTTTGGGATTCCTTTCCTACACCAAGAAAACAGGAATTCCAAAAAGGTTCGAGGCATGCACCATTTGATACCTAGGATGTTGAAAACCAGATTCCAGATATGACGGAAAACTTTGCAATGAAGGAAGAGGTGACGAACATCTTCCTCATTTTCTTTGCAGAAGACGCATCGGTTACACAACTGGAAGCCTCTCTTCTGCAAGTTGTCTAAGGTGAGACATTTGCGGTTTGCCACTATCCAAGTGAAACATTTCACTTTATATGGGGCCTTGTTCCTCCAAATTGTTTTCCAAGGCCAGTCAATGGGAGAAGCTGAAGAGCTAGAGAAAGCATAGTAGCAGCTTTTTACGGCGAAGACACCTTTGGAATGCAAGTTCCATTTTAAATGATCCGGGTTAGAGCCAAAGGGTGGGAGATCATAGAGAAGTTGAAGCATCATTATATAACATCAATTTCCCAATCATTAATGTAAGAAAGTACGGGAGAAAATATGATATATTGATATTGTGTATGTAATGCAATACAAGATGTGCTAATTTATAGTTACTATATACAAAGGGCATATACAAGATGTGCTAATTTATAGCTACTCTATACAAAGGGCATACTACTCCTATTACAATGTGGGACAACTACATATCTATATCTAACACTCCTCCTCAAGCCGAAGCATACAAATCATATGTACCGAGCTTGTTACATATATAACCAATGCGAGGACCGGTGAGGGACTTGGTGAAAATATCTGCAAGTTGATCATTCAACCTCACAAACTTCGTAGTAATATCTCCTGAAAGTATCTTCTCTCTTGCGAAGTGACAATCAATCTCAATGTGTTTAGTTCTCTCATGAAACACCGGATTTGATGCAATATGAATGGCAGCTTGATTGTCGCACACAAGTTCCATCTGACTGATTTCACCAAATTTCAACTTCTTGAGCCATTGTTTGGTCCAGACTAGTTCACATGTTGCCATAGCCATTGCTCGATATTCTGCTTCTGCACTAGATCGAGCAGCTACATTCTGTTTCTTGCTTTTCCGGGACACCAAATTTCCTCCTACTAAAACACAATATCCAGACGTAGAACATCTATCAGAAGGTGATCCTGCCCAATCAGCATCTGAGTACCCAACAATCTGCTCATGACCTCGATCCTCAAATAGTAATCCTTTTCCTGGAGCCGATTTTATATACCGTATAATGCGGACGATTGCATCACAATGACTATAACAACAACAACCCAGTATAATCCCACTTAGTGGGGTCTGGGGAGGGCAGTATGTACGCAGACCTTACCCCTACCCTTGGGTAGAAAGGCTGTTTCCAAATAGACCCCCGGCATCCTTCCCTCCAAGAACTTCCCACCTTGCTCTTGGGGAGACTCGAACTCACAACCTCTCGGTTGGAAGTGGGGTTGCTTACCATCAGAGCAACCCATCTTGTCTGCATCCCAATGACTATCACAGGGGGAATTCATAAACTGACTTACAACACTCACAGGATAAGAAATGTCGGGTCTAGTCACTGTGAGATAATTTAATTTACCAACCAGCCGCCTATAGCTTGCAAGATCACTAAGCGGCTCCCCCTGTCCTGGCAGAAGTTTAGAATTCGGATCCATCGGAGTGTCAACAGGTCTGCAACCTATCATCTCTGTCTCCTCAAGAATGTCTAAAGCATATTTCCTATGGGAAATAACAATAACTGAGCTAGATTGAGCAACCTCAATACCTAGAAATTACTTCAATCTGCCTAGATCCTTAGTTTGAAAATGCTGGAAGAGATGCTTCTTCAGATTACTAATACCATCCTGATCATTGCCAGTAATAACAATATCATCAACATAGACTACCAGATAAATACATAGATTCGGAGCAGAATGTCGATAAAAGACAGAGCGGTCTGCTTCACTATGAGTCATGCCAAACTCCTGGATAACCGTGCTGAACTTACCAAACCACGCTCGAGGAGACTGCTTAAGACCATAAAGTGACCGACGCAAGCGACATACAAGGCCATGAGACTCCCCCTGAGCAACAAAACCAGGTGGTTGCTCCATATAAACCTCATCCTCAAGATCACCGTGAAGAAAGGCATTCTTGATGTCCACCTGATAGAGGGGCCAATGACGAACCGCAGCCATGGATAGAAAAAGACGGACTGATACCACTTTAGCCACAGGAGAGAAGGTATCACTGTAATCGAGCCCAAATATATGAATATATCCTTTGGCAACAAGACGGGCCTTAAGTAGATCAATCTGGCCATCGGGACCAACTTTGACCGTATAAACCCAACGACAACCAACAGTAGATGTACCTGAAGGAAGAGGAACAAGCTCCCAAGTACCACTTGTATGTAAAGCAGACATCACGTCACTCATAACCTGTCGCCATCCTGGATGAGACAACGCTTCACCTGTAGACTTAGGAATGGAAACCGAGGACAAAGAAGATATAAAAGCATAATGGGGAGATGACAAATGATGATAACTCAAACCAACATAACGAGGATTAGGTTAAGTGTGGTCCGTATACCTTTTCGAAGTGCAATCGGTGTACTAGGAGCAGGGTCCGTAGTAGGAACAGGGTTAGGTGCAAGATGAGAACCAGTTGGGCCTGATGTAGGGCGCAGACGACGATGATAAGTCAAGAGTGGTGTTCCTGTGACCGGGGAACTAGGAGGAACAACACTAGACTCCTCAATGGTTAGTATGGGTGGAACATCTGTGTTCGAAGGTGGTGGAGGAGGAGCTATAGGAAACTCCTCAAAGGTCGGTATAGGTAAGACCTCAGATATATTATGGTGGTTAGCAGAAGCAAAGAAAGGTTTAGACTCAAAAAATGTGACGTCAGCTGACATAAGGTACCTATGAAGATCAGGTGAATAACAATGATATCCTTTCTGAACACGAGAATAGCCAAGGAAGACACACTTGAGAGCATGAGGAACTAACTTATCTTTCCCGGGGGCTAAGTTATGAACAAAAACATGTGCTCCCAAAAACACGAGGTGGTAGAGGGTATAAGGCTGACTGGGGAAACAATACTGAATGTGGAATCTGATCCTTGATGGGAGATGAAGACATCCTATTAATCAAATAACAAGTTGTGAGAACTCATCGCCCCAAAAACGCAACGGAATACGAGATTCAACTAGAAGTGTGCGAGCAGTCTCAATAAGGTGCCTATTCTTTCTTTCTGCAACCCCATTTTGCTGAAGGGTATAAGGACAAGATGTCTGATGAATAATTCTATGAGAAGTCATAAACTGCTGAAACTGAGAAGATACATATTCTAAGGCATTATCACTGCGAAAAATGCGAATAGAGACAAAATAACAATAACAATAACCCAGTATAATCCCATTTAGTGGGGTCTGGGGAGGGTAGTGTGTACACAGACCTTACCCCTACCCCTTGGGTAGAGAGGCTGTTTCCAAATAGACCCCCGGCATCCTTCCCTCCAAGAACTTCCCACCTTGCTCTTGGGGAGACTCGAACTCACAACCTCTCGGTTGGAAGTGGGGGTTGCTTACCATCAGAGCAACCCCTCTTGGAATAGAGACACCAAATTGATTTTTTATTTCAGTACAAAAACTCTGGAATATATAGAATAACTCAGAACGGTCTTTCATTAAGAAAAGCCAAGTACATCTTGAGTAATCATCAATGAAACTAACAAAATAACGAAATCCCAAGGATGAACTGACTCTACTAGGACCCCATATATCAGAATGAACAAAGGAGAAAGCAGACTCTGCATGACTCTCAACACTACGCGGAAAGGAAGCTCGGGTATGTTTCCCAAGCTGACACGACTCACAATTTAATGTAGACAAACTAGATAAACTAGGCACCATCTTCTGAAGTTTGGATAAACTTGGATGTCCTAAACGACGGTGGATTAGGTCCACAGGATCCGTAACTAGACATGTTGTGGAAGGACCGAGTGAATTAAGATAGTAAAGGCCTTCTGATTCACGTCCTGCACCAATTGTCTACCCCGTACTGCGGTCCTGCATAATAAAAGAATCATCAGTAAAATATATACCACAATGGAGGGCACGAGTCAAACGACTAACAGATGCAAGACAAAAAGGACAACCAGGGACATAAAGAACGGAATCTAGGGTGATAGAAGATAATGGGTTAGCTTGTCAAACTCCTTCTGCATTAGTTTGACATCCATTGGCTAAAGTAACAGTGGGAAGAGACTGTGAATATACAATATTCGACAAAAGTGATTTGTTACCAGAGATGTGATCAGAAGCGCCTGAGTCCATGACCCATGGTCCAAGAGTACTAGACTGGGAAACACAAGCAAAAGAATTACCAGCAATAGGAGTATCAGTCTGGGCAACTGAGGCTACTTGTGCAAATGTCTACTTATTTGCTCGATACTGAAGGAGCTTATTATATTCTTCTTTAGATACAGAAAAATCTTGGTTACCTGTAGTCTCGGTCTGAGCAACGTAAGCATTTATGGGTGGAAGACCATGTAAGGAATAGCACATTTCACGAGTGTGTCCAAGTTTGTGACAATAAGAACACTTGGGTCTAGATCTCACAAAACGACCTCGTCCTCCTCTGTTCTCCGTAGTTTGAGACGCCCGGACATCCAATGTCTGCGATGCGATAACAGAGGAATTAAATATTTGTGATGAGATCGGTGGATGAATTGGTGCTGCAGCAAGGCGAAGTAATCGAGAGAATAATTCATCAACTGTAGGAACAGTCGGATTAGCCAAAATCTGGTCTCGCACTGAATCAAGATCATTAGGAAGTCCAGCGAGTGTAAGAACTAGAAACAACTTTTGTCGCTGCTCTTGTTGCTTGGCCACACTAGCCGAAACTGGCATTAATGTCTCAAATTCCTCCATGACTGCTTGTACTTGACCCAATAAGTAGACATATATAATTCTTGCTTCTTTAAGTTTGTCATCCGTGATATCACATCATAGAAGCGAGATATGTCATTAGTGTATAAGGTACGAGCCTTTGCCCAAACCAAATAACACGTTTGGAACGGACAAAACAAAGGCATCAACTTGGAATCAATAGAATGCCACAAGATGCTACATAATTGAGCATCAATCTTTGCCCAAAGCGCTATCGCCTTTTCATCTCCTTCACTAGATTGTTTAATTAGATGATCTTGAACACCTTGACCTTTACACCACAATTCGACAGATGAAGCCCAAGCTAAATAGTTTGAACCTCCAATTAACGGTTCCGAAGAAATCATAACACTAGAGCTTCCAGAACTCATGCTTTTAGACCTAAAAGCATCAATTCCCAAAGACATTATTGCAAAATATTACCAAATTAGAGAAATAATCAAATGTAATCCACTGAAACAAAGTAAGGAACAGTGAAACAGAATAAGGAAATATTGTAGCTGTCGGAATATTACTGCAGCAGTCGGAATAGTACTGTAGCTGCCAGGAAAATTCAAAGTGGCCGGAATGAAATAAAAACATTAGGGGTAGGATCGGAATTACCAGACGACCCAACTGCTCTGAAGAAGCGTTTTCAAAAAATGGCCGGAAGTCCACTTTTGAAATCACTATTCACGCCGGAAAAACATAAAAGTTGTCGGAATTTGGTGTAACCTGCATGGGTAGGCTCGGAATTGCAAAGGGAACAATTTGTTCTGAAAAGTCGTTGCCAAAAAAAATGGCCGGAAGGTGGCCCACGCGACGTCGAAACTTCGCCAGAAAATTTTCAAGTGGCGAGTGGCGGCGCGTGGAGGGTATTCTGACTGAGATCTTTTTATGGGTTGGTGGCCGGAGCCCGATCTACTTTGTGGTGGTGTTGGTTTTTGCACAACACTGACGAAAAGTGGATTGCCGGAAAAAGACTTCCGTTTACATGATTTTTCCTTCCCGGAGTCGTTGGAATTTCTGCACAGCGATAAATCTCTCAGGATTGCTCTGATACCATGTGAGAAGGCACGGGAGAAAATATGATATATTGATATTATGTGAGTAATACAATACAAGATGTGCTTATTTATAGCTACTCTATACAAAGGGCATACTACTCTTATTCCAATGTGGGACAACTACATATCTATATCTAACAATTAAAATAGACCCAATCATTAAAATAGTGCAAGAACACTATATTTTCCCTAATCACAAAGTTACAGTGATTAGACCTTTCTAGATCTAACGTTTAAGAATCTGCCATTTACTCTCTCAATAATATGAGAGGAAAGATTCCCTTCTTCCACTTGCAGCTATGTGATTCTCTCCTGCATTTCAAAATTCAAAGAACCCACTATCTGAATTTTGAAGCGCAGCAAGACAAGGATCCATTTAACTTCGTAGAATTTCACCTTTCCTTCTTGGAACGCTGTTATATAATACCCTTCAGCAGAATGGAGGACTAATAAAAGATTGCTTCTAAATGCAGCATCAGATGGAAGCACTATGAGAAAAAGAATAAGAGTAGTAGCAAAAGAATATAGCAGAGGTAAAAAGGGAAATGCAGAGAGAAGGTAAGAATTCACCCAATGCATCTTAAAGTTGAGCTACACATTTTCTTGTCCTGATATTACATGAGATTAAAAGTTAATATGCATTCACCAACTACGAGAAATGCATAAACGGTTACTCACTGGCTTGAAGGACGTTGATGATCAAGCTCATTGTATGGATCAATAACGAGTCCATTCACCCCATGTCTTAAAACTGCAGCTTTTGCAAGTGACAGAACCCAGTCAATATTCGGTAGGCAATCATTCTCGCACCTGTTCAATTATCCTACTTCTCTTGTTAGTGAAGGAAAAAGAGATACAACAAATAAAAAAGAAAAAGAGCTCAAGGACTAAAAGCTTCTTCAGAATATACCTAACACAATGTGATTAACTAAAAACATATCTATGAAGATTTCTGGAAGTTCAACAATATTGACGAAATAGTACTGACATACAGCGAGCTGATTGTATATGTGTATTAAGTAAACCAGCACATAGCTTAATTAAGGAATAGCCACAGCTAGTAAATCTTTATAAAAGGTAGAAGACATGCAATTTGCTACGGCAAGCCGATTGTATTAGCAAGAAACCAGCAGATAGCTTAATTAAGGAATCACCACAGCCAGTAAATCATTTTAACAGATAAAAAGTCATACAATTTACTACGGCAAATAAAGGAGAACCTTGCATGCAAAGACAAAAGATGAGAATGTGTATTATAGGGAACAAGAGGTTGCTTTTGTCCTACACATTACAAATGAGGAACCCAGCACTGCCTTACAGATACACACAGCTATGAAAGATAATCTTCAAACTCATCTCATTTCTACATTGATATGATAAAAAAGCATAAATACTCTGAGCACTTGATTTATTTATCGGCAACATTGTTGGAGAAGCGATAAAGGCTGCTGTAGTCAGTCTAATTACAAACTTGTTTTCAAAAGCATAAAGTGGAAGCAAATGACAAGATTATGGGACTTTAAGAATGAAATGAAGCACATCCGCGCACTCGCTTCTTTGAAATAAAGGGGACAATGAAAATACGACATTTACCTAACATGTGCTTAGTCTCAAGTGCAATTAATATTACTAGTTACAGTATTCATTTATAATAATGACATCATCAATCCCAGTAGCTAAAATTAAATATCAATTAAATGTAACTTCAACAAACCCACCAGAAAATATCAATGGCAAAATTGATTTTCAGTTTCTTCTTTTGACTTAATTAGCCATTAAAAGAAAAAATTAAAAAAATTAACGTGCAACACTTTATTTCATATCTAATTTTTAGCAACTACAATTGTAATTAGTTTCAACTATAAGAGTCAGGTTTTTTCCATTATTCAGCCTACATGACAAAAATTGGAAAATAGAAACCTCATAGAGAACCAGTACTTTTAAAGGTTCGCATGAAGCGCCCTTAAGCACTGAAACTCAGTTGAAGCCAAGTGGTGCCCTTCGCCTTGCTTAAGTGGCGCTTTGTGTAGGTGGAAACGAGCTAAGGCTTGCAGAGGCGAATCCAGGATTTAAATTCTATGGGTTCAACTTTTAAGGGTTATAGCATTTAAACCCATTATATATTTAAAGTTATGGTTCATATCTACTCTTTGCAATTGTAATAAATTTTTACTCCGCGTCGAAAGTTAAGGGTTCTATTGAAGGTGGATGTTAAATATATGTTATATACCTCTAAAATATTTTGCATATACATACATATACATATACATATACATATACATATATGTACATACATATACATATATGTACATACATATACATATATGTACATACATATACATATACATACATATACATACATACATATATATATATAGCGTCGGGTGGTCAATTAAGACATGTAGCTTCGCCGCTGCTCATCACCCATGGGCTCTATCTTTAAGAAGGCATGACTAAACAACAAATATAGTTAGTCAACAGACAGTTTAATTGCTAGAAAGACGCTAGAATGAAATGTTTAATATAGGAAAGTTAATTCGAAAAAACATAAATCAAATCTTTTCATCTAAATAAGAACTTTAAAATAGTTTTAAACTTTCCAAATTGTTGTTGTTTGTGGTTGCTGTGATTTTTCCTTATCACACATAAATTTTTTCTTCATTAGTGCCTTTCTTTGTTAAACCTTATGCTTTAATTTTCCTCTGCACTTAAAGCCCCAATAGACCTTGGCATATTTCTTGCTTTTCGCTTTTATCTACTACGTAAAAAATAGACAAGAAAAGTTAACAAGGGAATTATTGAGACATTTAGAAAAGCATAAGAGAAGTCCAGTACCAACAAGATGATGACTTGCACACCATAAGAACAAGAAGAAAGTCTCTAAATTCTAACTAGGTTGAACAGAGACAATGAAAAAAGATTACTGAAGAACAGTTAGATAGCAACAGGCCATAGTTTCCTCTCTCTCTCTCTTTTCTTTTCCAGTTTCAAAGTTAGGCGCATAGAAGCAACCCTTTCTCGCTTGAGTTGCTTAGGGCCTCACTATTTGAAAAGCGCTCTTCTTCAAAATTGCATCACTTCAACCATTAAAAGCAATAACCTCTCCTTCACAGCATTTCATTGCTTGATCACCGTAAAAAGATGGATTTTAGGTCTAACTCAACCCTAACGTTAGCTAATGAGACGAGGATTATCCAATATAACATTTCATGCACTCGCCCAATATGGCCTCTAACATACCCCTCAGCATGCCAGGGTTGGACATATATTGACTAGGGTTGGAAATACATTGCGTGGACAACATAAGATGGGGCCCCAACATTAGGTAAACCAAGAAACAAGGACGGGACCAACTCTTCTACCATTAAAGAAAGTGCACTTTGTGCCTATCGCGACCCGAACTGCTAGCTTATGAGATGAGGAATGCCTAAATTATTATATAAGGAGAAACAGCACATTCTCTCAATTGATGTGGACACTCTAACAAAAAATAAAACTGACTCATAATATCTCGAATATTACCTATTCAAAACTTTATTTAAGTAAAGATCCCAAAAACAAAACCAAACTGATTGGCATCCTTAATTTGGAACCACTATCAGTCGATCCAGAACTTACCATCAAAACAAAATTTGAAACATGGAGAGTAAGCTTGCAGATCAGATGTCAGTTCCAAATAGGACTAAGCTAGAATCATAAGGCAAGAAGTCAAGGTTCATAATATCAGGAAACTGCCACTATCACCTTATGAGGAAAAAAGTATCACTGAGCCATTGCTTTCCCTCTTCAAATTCCTGAGCACTCATCCGTTGAACAGATTCCCCATATCTGCATAGCCAATGATCAAAAGGTTACCATACAAATGCACAAAGAACAAAAGATAAATGAATGCACACCAAAAATGCATAAGATGAGTAAGAGAGTCCTTCTGTGCATCAGAAAGTTAGGTTCTTCTTAACCGGAAAAATAAACTAGAAAGAGAAGAACCAAAATATTATAATAAGCTACGGTAGCAGGAAATGACAATGCCCATCCTGGACCAACACAACATAGAAGTTATAGCGGGTTGATATACTAGAAAAATTAGAACCAAAATAAAAAAGGTTGTCTGTGGCCGTGCATACTGCAAGCTAGTCTTACCAACTAGGGTTGCCAAGAATGAAGGCTTGAACCATACAACACGCATTTGCAAGAACGGGAAGCAATCTGTTTGACACCTAAATACTTCTCAAACACAAACATGTGTGCACCTCTCGGATAATATTAATTACAAAATGAAGTTCTACTAAATTAGTCCTGCCCACAGCCCATATAGAGAATGCTGGTAATAGGGTCACACCAGATAATAAGCCAACATAATGGGACAAGTAAACAGTGACAGTGATGAAGTTATATGCACAAATACTTTCATCCATAATTTAGACAAGTAACCCAAGCACACAGTGGATAGTAGGTTTTGCCCCCATTGTAATGCTCAAAAAGTTTGTAATGGTGGTATTATTTTCTACAGTGAACTTATCCCCTCTTTTCTGGGATAGGTTCTAGCATTTAAGAATTCTACCACGCGCTTACCCATTTAATAGCCACTGATATTGCGCGACTCTTGCGTCTCTTGAGGGGCCTTGGTATAATGCACTCAACTGAGAGTCAATGGAGGCTTTTGCAGAAGAATCTAATCAGAAACAAGTTGTCTAACAGTAACACTTGAAGTAGAACTTTTAAGTTCTCAGAGCTTAGTTTGAATTAATGTGTTTCTTTCTCTTAAAATATTTAACGTGCTACCAAATATAACATTTCTATCGGGATTTCTATCGGGACAAATCAGAAGGGGAGCCTTGGCGTAACTGGTAAAATTGTTGTCACGTGACCAGAAGGGCTTGAGCCGTGGAAACAACCTCTTGCAGAAATGCAGGGTAAGGTTGCGTAGAATAGACCCTTGCCCCTTTCCCGGACCCTGCATGGGTGGGAGCTAGTGCACCTGGCTGCCCTTTTTATCGGGACAAATCAATGTAGTAATCATTTCAAACCCTATATCCAGCTAATGTTATATGGAGTAAATCAACAACAACAACAACAACCCAATATAATCCCACTTAGTGGGGTCTGGGGAGGGTAGCGTATACGCAGACTTTACCCCTACCCTTGGGTAGAGAGGCTGTTTCCAAATAGACCCCCGGCATCCTTCCCTCCAAGAACTTCCCACCTTGCTCTTGGGGAGACTCGAACTCACAACCTCTCGGTTGGAAGTGGGGTTTGCTTACCATCAGAGCAACCCCTCTTGTCTTGATATATGGAGTAAATCCAGTTTCATGAATGTTTTCTCATTGTGAAAAACTAATAATTAACTATCTATCTGCTTTTTTGCAAGAAATGGTGAACTCGTCAGTACTACAAGATGGTAATATGATTAAATAATTAAGAAATCACAAAATCCATTACGGATTCCAAAAGGCTGCCCAGCTAGCTAGCTAGCAAACATATAGAGAAATTCATTTAACACGACGAATTTTTTAGAAGGCAAACAATTTTATTAATAACAGAAACATCTCCTGTATACTAGTATTATACCAAGTAGTAGAAAAAAATCTACTAACATAATATGATTCTCTAAGAACGACACTCAATGTTCTGTACAAAAAAGGAATGGCATGGATGCACCACAAATGAACTAGAAATGAGAGGTTATTTCTCAAATATACATAGTCCATTTTACACGAAGAATACAAAAGCAACAACATAGAACTCTTGACCGCCGTCGTTGTCGAACTCTACTTCCCCCAAAAGTCCCCTTATTTCTTTCCCTTCTAATAAATTGTAGAATTGTATGAACATCTCATTTAAAAACTTAAGCTGTTAGAGAAACAATAACAATAACAACAACGACCCAGTAAAGTCCCACTAAGTGGGGTATGGGGAGGGTAGTGTATACGCAGACAATCGAGCAGAGAGACTGTTTCCGGTAGACACTCGGCTCAGGAAGATGGAAATAAAACAAGAAAAGACAATTCATCAGTATCGTCAACATAACCATAAAAATAATAACAGCATCCTAAAACTATAAATTAGATGGCATGCAATAACTAAGGTCCAGAGCTATGGAAAACAGTAAGGTTAGTGTGAACTCTATATTAATCACAAGCCGTCTAGGACCAACCTACTCAAACTCGCTTCACGGAATGGAGAAGGAGAAGCTCGACTACAACTATATCCTACAACCCTAATGCTCGACCTCCAGGCCTTCCTATCAAGGGTTATGTCCTCGGAAATCTGCAATAGTGCCATCTCCTGCCTGATCACCTCTGCCCAATACTTCTTAGGCCGTCATCTACCTCTTCTCGTACCCACTAAAGCCAGCAGCTCACACCTCCTTACCGGAGTATTCAGGCTTCTCCTTCGCACGTGCCCAACCCATCTGAGCCTCGCTTCCTGCATCTTGTCATCCATAGAGGCCACACCTACTTTCTCCCGAATATCTTCATTCCTAATCTTATCTATCCTAATATGCCCGCACATCCACCTCAACATCCTCATCTCAGCTACCTTCATCTTCTGAGAGTTATTAACTGGCCAACACTCTGCTCCATACAACATGGCCGGTCTAACCACCGCCCTATAAAACTTACCTTTGAGTATCGGTGGCACTTTCTTGTCACATAAGCCTCCAGATGCTAGCCTCTATTTCGTCCACCCCACCCACATGCAGTGAGTGACGTCCTCGTCGATCTCTCCATCCCCTTGAATAACCGACCCAAGGTACTTGAAACTACCTCTCTTGGAGATGACCTGTGATCCATGCCTCACATCCATGCCTACTTCCCTTGACTCGGCGCTCAACTTGCAATCCAGATACTCTGTCTTAGTCCTGCACAATTTGAAACCCTTAGACTCGAGAGCTTGTCTCCAAACCTCCAAACTCTCGTTTAACACTGTCTCGCGTCTCATCAATCAGGACTATTTCATCAACGAATAACATACAACATGGCGCTTCCCCTTATATATGGTGTGTTAGTGCATCAATTACTAAGGCAAATAAGAACGGGCTAAGCGTTGATCATTGGTGTAACCCCATAACAATCAGGAAATGCTTTGAACCGCCTCCCACCGTCCTTACCCTAGTCTTAGTTCTATCATATATGTCCTTGACCGCTCTAACATAAGCTACCGGCACACCTTTTACCTCCCGATATCTCCATAGCACCTCTCTAGGGACCTTGTCATACGCTTTCTCCAAGTCAACAAACACCATGTGCAGATCTTTCTTCCTATACTATTGCACCAACCTACTAATAAGGTGGATAGCTTTCGTGGTCAAGCGACCCGGCATGAACCCAAACTGGTTGTCAGATATAGACACTATCTTCCTCACCCTCGTCTCCACCACCCTCTCTCAAACTTTCATGGTATGACTTAGTAACTTGATACCTATATAGTTGTTACAACACTGAATATCACATTTGTTCTTGTACAACGTAATCAGTGTACTCTACACCACTCATCCGGCATCATCTTCGTCCTGAAAATAACATTAAACAGCCAAGTCAACCACCCCCAGTCTGCTCTACCCACGCACTTCCAGAACTCAACCGGAATTTCATCGGGTCTGGTCGCTCTGCCCCGATTCATCTTATGCATAGCCCCCCAGGACCTCCTCCAACTTAATACGCCTACAATACTCAAAGTCTCGGAGACTCTCCGAATGCTAGATCCCCTAGCACTACATCTCGGTCCCCTTCGTCATTTAGAAGACCCCGAAAGTACATCTGCCATCTCTGTTTTATCTGACACTCCCCCATCAAGACTTTACCGTCCTCATCTTTGATACACCTAACTTGATCCAATCTCGAGCCTTCCTCTCCCTCGCTTTAGCCAGCCGAATAAGCTGCTAGAAAAAGCACACTTTTATTTACTTAATTAATTATATCTTCAACATGTCCTATCCCTTCACTTGGAGGCCTGATTCTTTTTCATGGATCAAACAAGTGAAAATTCTTTTAGATTATTTCTTCCAAGTCCATATCTAGGCTTGGCATCTGAAATGTTTCATCTTCAGTAAGATCTCATCTCCTGCGCAACTTATAGTTCGATGATTCTGTTTAAAGATTCAGTCTTCCTCATTTCCATGTTCCTTCCGAGAGAGAAACTCTATTTTCTCAGTCTTCCTTTTAAAATCTTGAGTTTCTGTACCAAAATGAAATCTTTAAAACCATCAGCACCAAGCCACCAATTCTAGAACTTGAAATAATCTTTTGTGTTTTCCCAATCACCACAATTGAGAAGAAGGTGTGGTTTGAAGAAACTTGCTTGCTTTATGTTCCTAAAGCCTTCATCCCACAGAGATCAAAATAAAAATCTATCCAACCTAGAGGCAATATAAGAATTAATTCTTCTGGCCCATGTATACAATTCCCCTAATAGTGGAGGGTCAAGAAGCTCCAAGTCCTCAATAAACTTAGAGAAGTCATAGCTCTTGAAATAGTGTTGTTATCCCTTTTTTCCTCCATATATCTAGTACCATTAAAATCTCCCAGACTACCCATTGTCCAACAACGATTCTCCGGAGAAGATTGCTTCCCACCACATTCTTCTCTCAACCCTCTGAGAAACAAATTTACAAGTGATGGTATAATTAACCACATTAACCACCTCCCCTTCCATATTCCACTGTCCCATAGAAACAAAATACCCCATCTATGGCCCATAATCTGATTCACACACGATTGGACATCCCCTTCTAATGTGGATTCTTGCTGACAGTATATATCAGCCTTTTATTTCTTAATTAATGACTTCACAATTGATCTTTTATCCCTTCTATTGAATCCCCAAACATTCCAAGAAATAATATTACCTTCACTAAACAATGTTGTTGGCAGATTTCCCCCTGCTTCTAGTATTGTGTTATAAGAAGTTGATGTTGAACACCACATTTTGTACCATCGTGATCCCTTTTTTCCTTTTTCGAAGTCGAAACTTCCCTTGAAATTGCTTTTTCTCTCCTCTAGTCTGCGCGTGTCGATTTTCATAAATAGTTATGGAGCTTCTTCTTGCCCTGTAAATCTTGCACCATAAGTCTTGCTCATCTTCAACACATTTTTTATGCACCTATAGGGAAGCATTTATACCGGCTTCAAGAAAATGGGAATCAAGAGCTCCAGATGCATATACTAATCGAGGTTCAAGATCTTTGCAACCTATCAATTGATGGCTATTCAAAGGAAGAGGTGAGAAAGGGACAATTTCTCCACGGGGACAGGGATGGGGGGCCCTCATCATACCCAACATGCAAAGCCAACTTTTCTTTTGCGACTGTTTCTCAAGAATTCGTCGCTATCAGAGAAGGTAGCAGAAATTTCAAGGGCCCTTGAAGTAACGTTGGCATCAATTCGAGCCCTTTGACTTTAATTCGAGCCCATTTCAAAAGGTTCCTTAGGATAGCTCTTCCTCGATTTCCATCCATCCCCACATGTATCTCCGTTTGCTTGAAAATTTTCTGAAACCAGATATGGAGAGGAATCCCCAGTAGCCTCACCCACACCTAATCAAGTTTGCTCGCTCCAGGAAAATACCCGACTGTCGGCGACCACCAATCAAGGATCATCAATTTATTTCTCCACCTCCATTCCCCCATTTTGATGTGATCTCCCTTTTTCCTTGAAGGAAATTCGAACAGAAATTTTGCTCCATGCATCTCGTACATCTAAATACCTGGGATTGCGCTCCATTAGCTACTGACCCATCTAGTTATGCCAGAAAGAGTAGGCAACTCCTTCGTTTCGCTGAAACTTCCCACCAAGCATCTGCTAAGAACATCATTATCGGAGATTTCAGGGCCATGAGCAATAATCCGCGGAGCAGTGGAGGTGCTGATGTGAAAGCCCCTTTAGCCTCTCATTTATCAGATATGAAGGCTTCATATATGAATGGTCCACTACTGGATTTGTCAACCTCTGCACAGTTGGGATAGTCACATACTCACATTAATGAAATTCTTTATCTTTAAAGCAACATCTCTCAACCCAATATTGAATGCTGCTTCTGACAGGATTATGACAGCTCTGCGTTCCCTACACTGCAACTACACTAATATATCGGCCATAACCATTGTATTTCTGTGTACAATAGAAGATATGCATTTGATCTCTGGCCTTCGATCACCTTAGTTTCATTGGCCATCTTTTGAATGAGAAAATCAGGAGTTCACATACCTATAGCATGACTTTCCGACTGAGAGTCATTTTCCTCAAGAAATTCCTCTTGCATCCTACCCAATCATACCAGACATCTGCACTATCTTTGACTTCAATAATCTCAAAAGACTTCTCACCAACATTAAAATAAATTCTGTTAACCATGACTATGAGAGTAAATGAGAAACTAAGTTTTTGAGTCTATCACCAAGACATTATTGATTAAAAAAGCTTGGAAAATGCAAGGAAGAATAACCGGAAAGTGACTAGGAACCCCCGAAGAAAGTTGTTACTCTCTCAGGACTTGTGCCTGAGAGCATTTCTCTCTCCTCACATCTATCAATTCTTGCGAAAAAATTTTCCTACATATGCAACTTTATCAACATCTAATTTCTCAATGCTACCGAATATGTAATTTAAAATTTGTAATGACAACAATTATGTTTCTAGGCATCTTGCCTAAATGTAGTAATACTAAGTAGGCGTTTGGACATGATTCCAAAAAAAAAAAAATCAAATTTGGAATTTCACTAAAATTTGGATTGAAGATGAGGTTAGTGTTTGGTTATAATTTTTGCAACATATTTGGATGTCTTTTTTTTTTAAAAAAAACCATAAAACATGAATAATACCCCACAACTTGTAAAAAATATCAAAAACCACCCCAATTTGATTATCCTACTTGAAATAAACAATCAAAATGTTTTTTTTTTGTTTTTGATGAAGTGAGTGAATATTATTAGCCAAAGGCATCAAGAAAATGCACATGTTACAAAGAAAAAGAAGTAGCACCCCAAAAAATCAACAAAAGATATATCATAAACAATCAAAATGCTATTGCTTAAAAATATGGGGTAAATTTGTAAATCTAAAAACTTCAAATTTGAAAACAGATTTTCACGTGAAAAGGGAAAAAAAGATAAGAATTGTATGTCCAAAAACTATTTTCAAAAAAAAAAATTGAAAAAAAGCAAAAAAAAAAATGTATGCACAAACGGGCTCAAAAAAGAAAAATGATAAAGAGACTTAAGAGGTATAGGTTGTTTCCTACTTGCCTCACATCAAAGAATGGTTTCTTTATGTGTTTCTCCAAAAGTTTCCTAGCATGGTCCCGCACCTATAAATCAGTAAATAAATAGATAGTAAGTAAAACCAAGAAAAACGAGCAAACACAAATGGGCAGGGGTGAATGTGCTGAAGGGTAAATAGTTCCTCACTGTGGTGAAGGCCAAGCCGTAAAACAGATGTCTGACAGATTTTAAGAGCTGACATTTAGCATTGAAGAAAGACAAGAGATTGTTGACTATGATAGAACTCAAGTGAATGATTGGGGAAGTGTTGTAACAATAATTGAACTTTTGGGCATTTGGTTTAGCAGCACAACAGCAAAAGCACTAACATAGGTCTAAGATGAAATTATACAAGTTGAAATATTATTTCCTGCATATGTATTTTCTTTCGGACAAGAGGGGTTGCTCTGATGGTAAGCAACCCCACTTCCAACCGAGAGGTTGTGAGTTCGAGTTTCCCCAAGAGCAAGGTGGGAAGTTCTTGGAGGGAAGGATGCCCGGGGGTCTATTTGGAAACAGCCTCTCTACCCAAGGGTAGGGGTAAGGTCTGCGTACACACTACCCTCCCCAGACCCCACTAAGTGGGATTATACTGGGTTGTTGTTGTTGTTGTATTTTCTTTCACTAGAATTCAAGAAGTAGGATTTACTTGGTTTGACCAAATAAATTGAATCTGATTATATTATTGTAATAAGTCAATCGAATAATCTATTTGAACAAAATTTTCATTGGTATACATGTCCTCAAAGCTTGACTTTGTCACACAATAATCAAGCAACAATGAAAATAACATGATTGATACAGCACCGCCTGGGCCTCAATCACAACTAGTTGGGTTCAGCTATGTGAATTCTCTATATCTATTTTGCTCCAACTCTCACCCTATCACCAACTGGTTGCTAAACCGTCACCCCTATCACCAATTCTTTTTACTTCTACAGCTTTACCATAAATAGCTTACAATAGTTCTCACTCCATTCATATTTTTATTTATCCAATCATACAATTAGATTTATTGTAACAAGGAATGTACGGTTCAACTTGCACAAAATATCAACTTAGTTCCTCTCTAAGGTATCCAATAATTCTATTGATTTCTTTATCAACGAACCAATGTTCGAATTCTCTATAGCCTCTTTCTCGTCCACTTAGCCTCTTGTAGACACGCAAGGACGCAATATCAACTCAAATCCTCTTAATGGTATCCATTAATTCTATTAACTTCCCTTTCAGCGAGCCAATGCTCCAACTAACCTATAAGAATATGACTCTCTTGTAATAGCTTATTTACCATCATCGTCCATGACGATGCAGGAATCCGTTTGCGTCTAACACCATCCAGCACCAATGTGGGAAAATGAACTTCTTTAGGCTAGAGATCGGCAATAAAAACTCACTTATGAAAGTAAACTCACTCATGAATAGTTTATTAATGGGGTTGATCCCATTAAAATCAAAGCAGCTCACGAAAGCATGTCAATTAATCCAAAACAAAGACAAGTATGACAGTTGACAGTCTTTATCAACACAAAAAAAGTAGGACCGATGATGGTTTGACTAAATGATTCTCTCAACTCATAGTTAGTACACTACGAGTAAAACATCAATTATGCTTATCCAAGTTCAAGTATGATTTAGGAATCTAGGCATTCTTTAAATAAGAACCAGGGCACAAAAGCAACAACAACAACCCAGTATAATCCCACTTAGTGGGGTCTGGGGAGGGTAGTGTGTACGCAGACGTTACCCCTAACCTGGGGTAGAGAGGTTGTTTCCAAATAGACCCCCGGAATCCTTCTTCCGAGAACTTCCCACCTTGCTCTTGGAGAGACTCGAACTCAGAACCTCTCAGTTGGAAGTGGAGGTTGCTTACAAGGGCACAAAAGCAAATCATATAATACATTTTCTTTCAGAAACACCTCATAGAACTTTGAGGAATCTAATACTTGTGCAGGTTATATTATACTTGGAATTCCGATATAAAAAATAAAATAGAAGATCCAGATAATGTAGATAGTATGTTGTCCATTTGCATGATATCCTGCTACAGTACTATACTATCAATAAATCATTCTAGAGGGAGTTAACGGCTAAGAATCTTCTTAGGATGCATTTAGCACAAGCCTCATCTAGGAAATGGTGGTGGCAAAACCAACTTGGCATCTAATTTCTAATGAATTTAAGCGCTCACTTATCCCTGTTTGATATGACAAGAAGCAGCTTCAACAGTGCCTACCTTATTTTCCATAGAGCAAAGTGCAAATTTCCAGCCAACACTCCGATTGAGATTGCACAAAAGAGCATCAATCCATTCACTCTTCCCCGAATTTGGGACTCCTGTAACAATAGTCAACTCTCCAGGCACAACCTGTACAGAATCAAGAAAGATTTGGGGGGGGGGGGAATCAGCCACTATAGAATTTCATATTTTGTTTTCATGCTGATATGCCAATAATGAGCCTCAATCCAAATTAATAATAACAGTCCATTGCTTGGTTATTTAAACAACAGCATTGTTTCTAGGGCATGCATATATTAGTTTGTGCTCCCGGAAGTTCAAAGTGAGTGCAATATTTAGAGATGACATTGACTATGCTGAAGAATTGCATTGTCTATCATTTCCCAGGGGTGTTTTTGTCCTTTCGGTTCTTTACTTCAGTATCTTGTCTACAGGTAATACGCTAGCGTGACAAGGCCAGTAAACAATGTCCCCTCTCCATTCACCAGAATCTCTCTTCACATCTTTTTTTTTTTTTGGTTCTCTACATTACCTTTTGGCGTTTTAATTGACTAAGTTTTCTTTTCGATAACAGCGGTGTTGAGGTGTGCGCTAATCACAACCCGGTACTTGATACCTCCCACCAATAGGCAGATAGGAAGAATTAACCTAGTGTCTCCTCTGTTAGGTTTCGAGCTTTGTTCCAAAGGTTACTACTCCAACTCTTCAGCCATCAGTATTATCATAGACGAAACGCGCAAAAAACTCCAAGGTATGGGAGGGCTTTAAGCGCAAAGCACAAATAAAGCGTGGAGCTTTAATGAAAAAAAGCGCAAATGGAGAAAAATTACAAATATGTATGTGTAGTCCAAGACTGATATATACAAGTATGAATACCAAATATATGGACAAAGAAATTGATTAAAATTTATGATAAAGTGAAATCTCAATTATTTAATGTGTCGTCTCTTTCGGCTTACGCTCATTAGCAACGCTCATTAGCAAGGAAAAGTATACCTTAGAGCCTTGATGACAATATTAAAGTACCCGCTAAGCGAGGCAGAGCGCTCAACATATTTTGAACCTCGCTTCAGGGCTTAAGCACGCTTTTGATAACGTTGTCAACCGCTAGACCACCACATTGGGGACTTGATTAAGTAAATAATCCTATTGAAGTACAGAAAATCTTCATATGAAGTTTAATAAAAATGTTGAGAATCTCGTAGAGAAAACATCTATGCTAACCGGGATATCATATATGCTCCAGAAAAAGTTAATTAAACTTTCTTTATATTCTTGTCAAGCCTAATAGGTAAACCACAAGTCCCTACAGCGTAACTGGCATCCCTGGCATGAATACGCATATATCTCTATCCTATTTAAGTACTGAGAGGCTAGAGACATAGCTTGGTAGCTAAATAAGAGCCTACTCACATTGTATAGTTGATTTAAAGACCTCCATCCAGTTGAAACCCCAAGCTCGTAGCCAATTGTTTGGTGATAATATGCATCAATCTCAGTGAAGTAATCTTTAAAGTTGAATAACCCTTGTATTGGGTATAGCTCTGCACCTTCAATAACCTCCCTCAGTGCACCAGGCCCCAGATACATAAGTACCTATTAATGTCCAGTGCAGAAAATTTTAACTTGAGGTTACTGGAGAATAATGGTGAAATCAGGTGAAACGAGCATCTTAGATGCACTAAAATGAGTAAGGAAACAAGAAAAGCATAATGGAAACTCATAATGGCTGGCAATAGGTTACAAAGGATGTTGTATATAATATAAAACTATTTCATTTTTTTATAAAGATAAAACTATTTGCACTAAGCAGTTGGAGCACAGACCCAGGCCATGCTAAATCATGAGCATACAGGACCTCCGTTCCATGTTTATCAAAAAGAAGAAAGATCCCATTTTGCCTCAGAAAGGACGTTATTGAGGAGACGATATAAAACCGACTATAGAATTACATCACTGTGTGACAGTAACTGCAAGTATAATTTCATTGAGAAAGCTATAAATCAGGTATGCAGCCAATATTTGCAAACAAATGATACATTGAGAACCAAGCTAAACGTCCAAAACAACTCTCATTTTACTAGTGCATAAAACTACAGCAGGCTTAACAAGATTGCAATTAACTGTAGACTCGCAGTTCATATCAAATCTCAAAACACATAAAATTTAATAGAACAAATTACAAACAAATAGGTAAGAAAATTTCATGCATGAAGAACCTCATTTGCATCTTTGAAACGGTCTATAGTGCTCTTTTTCGGCCATGTGACTCGCCAGCACCTACATAGCCAAAGAGAAAAGCTTGAGACTGCTCATTATTAAGCTAGAACACGATTTCTCCCATCATTTGACTGAGATTAAATATACTAGACCTTTCTCGCCCCAAGCGGCGGGCAAGTTCTTCAGCTAAAGCTTGTCCAGGTGGATCCCCATCAGTTGCCAGTATTATGCGAGATGCCTATAAATGGTAAAAGAACAAAATTTTCTTGTTACATGATCGATGCATATAATAAACATAGGATAATAAAAGCAAAGAGGAGTCTGCAAACCTTTTCCAAATACTCTTTGCAGTTCCAAAGATACTGATACTTTGTGTCCTAGCTTCACAAATGCACAAAAAGGGGCATTAGGTTCAGCATATGTGAAGATGCTAGCTAATTATACCAATATAAGGAGCACAGCTCTTCTCTGCACTCTAATAAAGGATGGAGCAAAAGCAGCAGAAAGTGGATGAGGAAACATGATAAATACATGCATGAATCAGAAAAAGTGTAGGGTTGTAATAAAATTAGAGGATGCACTAGTCAAAATAAGCGTCACATTACAATTAGAGGGGGCAGAAACAAAAAGAACAAGAAACAAATTAGAATTTGCAACTCTAGTCTGAAGCCATAAAAGTCTTGATGAAAAAACAAAGAAAGTGTGCGTATGTTTTATTATGCATGAGAAGTGAGCAAGCTATGACATCCATATAAACAAAAGTTAGGTTCTAGATCCATATACACAGAAGTTATGACGATAAAGCCTTTACTTAAAAATCCATTTTTTAGGACAAATTATAGAGAAGAAACCTTATCTACAGGTGGCAACTCTTTATCTGAAACAACTGGAGGTGCCCCATCAGGAACGCTCACACAGTTCCGAAAGCCAGCTTCTTCCATAGCAAGCTTGTCCATCTCACCCTCAACCTAACATACGATAAGTAGAGCAATATATAATATCAGAAATGAATTAGTCTACTTCTTCAAGGACGGAATGATGAGTGAATCAGACGTTACAATGATGATATCACTTGCTCCTTTTATATCGTCTAGACCATAAAATATCTTTAATGTATCAGCTTCCTGCAAATCAACAGTGTAATGATAAGGTTCAAAACAAGTGCAGGATACAGTCATTTCAAGTAATAGCATATTAGAAGCAAGAGTTAGGAACAAAACTTTAGTACATAACCAGATAATTTAGAAGAACTAAAGAAATATGAAATTGTAATATTATTTGTACTTCAAAAACTTAATAGAAGACGCTCAACCATTCGATTGATCAGAAAAGGAAGATGAGATCCAATAGAGAAGCAAATCCCCATATCTTTTTGAGGACATCATCACTATTCCAGCATTCCCAATAGGGATGGGCGTTCATAACAGACCAAAACAAACAATGTTAAACTGAGTGTAAAAAAGGATCAGTTTGACACATTGGTTCTTTTGATTCTTCTTTTTTTTGGGTTTGCAAACTATTTAATAATTGATCTTTGGAGTCATAATATCTAAAGAGAAAAAATAACTCAAGTATACTGCTAAAAGCAAAACCAACACCAGACTGGTTTGCAAAATCTGAAACAAAAAGAATACATGGAATATCTCTCTTCAGACAGAAGAAACCATTTGGACTAACAAGCCAAGTAACAAAATATGTAGCCTACCGTAACATGTAAAATGGGGCAAATTGATGTTCTGAACAAGGAGACTATTTAGTGTGTGTAAGGATTTTGAATGTCGCTAAATGTAACAAACCTCTAATGTTAGAATCCCTATTTTGTCTTAAAAGACAAATTGCCAAGTATTCGAATATGTTCAAATGGAGTCAATAATATTGAGGACCCAGATAGCCAACCGAACTAGTTGGGTCGAGGCATAGTAAGGACACAGACAGGGGCCACAGTGGCATCATCTAGTTGGAATGGGAAAAGGGAAAGAGGAAGGAAAAAGGAATAAGATAGGAATACTTAGAAAAGGAGAACAATGGAGGGTGCCAGGTAACGATTTAATAAGTATAAAACTGTCGCTTCAGCGCTTGACGCATTAGCAATTAAAGGACTCAGTTCTTTGGATTACGGAATCAAAAGTTCCATACCAAGTACTGAACCAAACTTCAAGCAGTGTTCGACTATGAAACCCAAAAAAATCGAGAAACAAAAAAGCAAAACTGAAAGAAAAATATGGTTAAGAAACTCGGGCTTTTAATTTGGTTTGAAGTTCCGCACACCCTTCCTACAACGGAAATTTACATAAGGATCTTAGATTTGCCTCTGTTAAGCACATGACTTTACACATGAGATTGAAGCCTCAACTAAAATTATTTGGAAACAAGTGCTCCATGGTAGCTTTACCTTTAACTGAAGTAAATATAAATATGTTAACTAGCAAATAAAGAACATTGACACTAACCTGCCAAAACTTTTTGGTGATGTCCCGGTACTTGCAGCTTACAAGTGCTCCATCCCTCCGATATGTAAATGCAATTACAATCTGAAAACAAATTTACATTAATGCTAGAACAGTCAAGAAGTGACTTTGTTACTGCAAGGATGAGTTAATGCAGCCCCTTGAGCAGGGAAAGTAACAATATTGCTTCATTTGGCTCTCTCTTTAGCCCTACGTCTCTTATCCCCCGAGGTGTCCTTCCACTAGCAGTATTCTTGGAAAACTCAATTTATCCTGGTGTGGATGGCTGGCAAGCCTAAAATTCTTGGTTTTTTGGATACAAGAAAGTCAGAAAATATGTTTAAAAAATCAAACAAAAGTAACGTTGAATAAAACAAAAAAGGCAAAAACATTTTTGTCAGACTTTGTTTAATGGAAAAGGAAATTTTAAATAAGAAAAAGTGGCTGGTCACAAATTTCCTCGGATAATTTTTATGTTTGATCAAGTACCTAACTTTCCTTGGATGATCTAACAAGTTTTGCAGAATTTAATCGAAAATCATCCTTGTGAGAAAGTCTTTGTGGATTTCACAGAAAAGGGATTATTCTCTTGCTTTATAGTTTCAGGAATGACAGCTAGGCTGAGAATAGGTCTCAACCTTCCTGGAAAATGGGAGCTAACTAGGAAATGGTAAGGACTAACAAGATAATGATCAAATAGATATAAATCTTGATTTCTCTAACTAGTCAAAAATTATTTAACAGGACTTCTAAAAACCAACCCTATTATCAACCCTCTCCTTGAAGTTGGTGCATAAATCTCTATTATGCCATACCTACTAACCAAAAACTCAAGTTTCTGCTATAAGAGCCCCTTCAATACGATATCTGCAATTTTCAGTGTGGTAGAAACAGTATACAAACAAGACCTTCAGGCGTGTCCTCCAATTAAGTGCTCGGTAAGTTCAATTTGTTTGGTCCTGCATTATTGAACATGGTTGTGTGTTTGCTTTGTCTTTTAAGCTCCTCAAGAACTCATACAAGCTAATTGAGAGGGTTTATTTTATTTTAAGCAAACACAGACAAATTTACGAAAAGAAATTATCCCAATGCTAAGTCCAATTAACCAAGCAAACTAATGTATCTCATAATATTTCTGTTACTCGAGGATGAATCATTCTTCCGTCAACGATGTATCATCATGAAATATTCGATTGTAAATCAAATGCAAGGGATTTAATCAGTTTCCTTGTTACCAAGTGGAAGCACATAACTCACCTAGTCAACCAGTATATCATCATATTGAGAGAATAATAAACTGAATAAATAATTCAGAGGTACATCTTTATCTTAAGGGTGCTAGCATGCAGGCAAAAGGTGATCAAGTCAATGGGTGTAGGGTAGCTACCGACAGAAACTGTCAAGTAATACATCAGAAAATGACAGGATGTCAAACCTGATCACCGTATCTCCGTTGCATAACTGCGTTTCTCCGCAATGTTTCTCTCGATATCATTCTCTCAGAAAAGTATGAGAGTAACTGAAGAGCAGCAAGAAGAAAATCAACTAATCAAAAGCTCATAAAAATTCACGTTTAAAAATAACATAATCAATAAGCAATATATTGAGGAACAAAGAAGACAACCACATAATGCATCTGCAATTTATTTTGGGGGCGAAGAATGACTGAAAATCGTAGACGGGACCTCACACTGGCAATTGCCATCTATTTTGTAACGTAGCAATAATATTGCAGAGGCACAAATTGTACTGCACGTTATAAACTGCTACATAGCAAATAAACATAGAGATGCATACTAGAAGTTGACTCTATGTTGCTTCTAAACATAAGGTAGGGCCTCGGAAATTGGAGGTAAATGCAGAAGACATGAAGGGAAATCTGGCAAATAAAGGTCTGAAATGCAGCACCCCCACAGGGAAGGCAACAAAGTGGAGGACAGTCTTGCAGCTGGATGCAAAGACACCAAAAGGATAGTCTTATGAACATTAGATAGCTACCTTAAAGCCTTAAACAGACAAGAACGCTGCTGATACCAGATGGAACACAGTGGGCATCCTTCATATTCAACCAGAAGAAAAAAAAATTAAGACCAAAATGATGAAGAGAAAAATATTTCAAGTTTTTTGTGTTTGTTTTGTTAATATTTCAAGTTTTTTGTGTTTGTTTTTTTAATATTTCACAATGTAAAAATAGTACAAAGCAGGGATCTTCCAATCTACCTTAGACTCCATGACTACTGTAGAAGCCTTTTGGGAATTCTTAAAATAGATTATAATTGTAGAGCCCTAACAAAAAACAAAGGAAGCATTTTCAAGAAAGAATTTCAAAAATGACCAAAATGTGAGCATTTGTTTAAACTAGATTAGGAGTTGCAGCAAGTGCCCAATGAAACTGGGACACAAGCAAGCCTAAATTTTGAACACTAAAACCACATTCCAATGTCATAAAAAATAACATTATAAAAATGAAAACAAACTATTCACAAAACTCTTAGTAATATAATATTTTATACCTAGAGGTTAGAATTTGTATACATATAGTTGGTGCGGTCGGTTTCGTTTCCACATTTTTTGGTTAATACAAAACCAAAGCAAATACTGTCGGTCTTTTAGATTCAACACCAAACTGAACCAAGTCAAACCATATGTCATTTTTTAAGTCGGCTTGATTCAATTTTAATCTTGAAGATCCCAAAATTTAAATGAAAATCCAGTGGAATGGATTCCGTGCACTGTTGCAGTTGTGGTGGGCTAGACTGAGAATAGGGTGATGACATTAGTACCGCCTAAAATGAAACATTCATCATAAGAAAGGAGACTGTGTGTATAGGACTATTCACTGCTAACAGCAATGCTAGCAAGATGTAAGCAAGAGGGCGGTACAGGTAGAAAATAAGGAAAGAAAAAGAGAAGAACAACGAGAGTTAACACTTCACGAAGTTCGATCTAGTGCGATCTATCAAAAGATTCAACAGCCATATTTATCCATATTTCGATCAAGAAAGCTATGAACAACTCAACGTATGCTGATGGCAAAATCAAGTGTCTTGGACACTAACCAAGTTTTGCAGGATGCACGAATAAATAATAGGTGACTTGACCTCAAAACAACCCATGCCCAACAGCTATTAAGCAAACAAGTATTACTACATGCAGATGAAAATATTATTGAAATCCAACTTGGTAATGTAAGTAAAATAAAAAGACAGATCAACATACCACATCACATAAAGGTTCCAGCCCCAAACTCTCCTCAGTTATCTGTCTGTACTTCTTAGTCACTTTTCCAATCTTTTTCATATCTGCAAAAGCAGTCTTCACATCTGCAAAGGCCTGAAACAGCATGAAAAAGAAAATTAAAAAGGTTGACAAAGAAAATGCAAGATAAAAAGATTAATGAGCTCATCAAAACATGTTATACCCGGGTACCACCTCTCCACCCACATTTAGCTCGAAAGCATGTCCATGTAGCTGCATGCCTAGGTATCACTCACATGCTTTAGAAATATATTGCTAGAGAGGAAAGAATGTATAACTTAAAAACAATGTGCAAAACAAAAAATTAGTTACCCATCCTGAGTAATGAAGAGAGATAAGCTCTTTTCATTCGAATCCCCACCTGTGCACTACAAAGCAAAAACATTGCACCAACTGTCAATATAGGACATTCTAAGCGTATTTCAGATGCAATAATGCTAAAGAATTTCTAAAATATTAAACTCATTAACATCTATTAGTACCATGTCTAGTTTAACTCTCAGCCTTCAGGTACCCACATCTGGAAGATATGAACCACGATTTTCTTCTAAGCAAAATTTTCAACTACCAGACGGAGCATCTGTAAGTGTGATTTTTTTTTTATAAGGAGCACCTGTAAGTATGATAATTTTTTGTTCTCACTTTTTTGTTTTTCTGAAAACCGAGATTCGGTGGACAACGGATCTGCCACTCTACCTCCTCCACTTAATACCAGGCTTTTTCCTATAACAAGGTTTGAACCTTTGATGTGCAATAAACCCACACATCACGTGCTACACTCTTACCACTAGACCAAAGGCCTTGGGCAGGAGCATCTGTAATTAGGATTCTTCTCTTTTCTTTTTTATGATTTTTTTTCTTTTGTTCTATTTCGTACATCAAGTCTTTCTTTTTATTCCTTTTTTTACTTCATTTCTTTATCATTCTACTTGACAAGGAAATAGTTCCATTCACTTTTAATCATTGATAGGGTTGTAGGCATTTATCATTCAGATCTTCTGTGTTCACCTTTCAAACTCTATTCAGTTTCGAATCAAATCCGCAATAATTTTTTATTTTTTATTTTTTTTATTGAAGTAAGGGTGATTCATTATCAAATCTGCAATAATTTATCACTCGAACAAAGTATCATGCATGCAGGCATTGAAATCTCATTTTTTTTCTACCATCAAGAAACTCAGTAACCGTAGCTTGAATTACTATCGACAACATACTGACAGAAAATATAGGAAAACCAACAACGGCTACTGAAGGGAAACCTACTGCAACTTGACAAATGACAGCTATTAATCAATCAAGATCAATTATGCCACAATTCTACACTAGTTGGTTTGCATGTATGGATTCTCACTGACCATTCCGCTCTATCCATCCCCTTTTCGTTCCAATAATAATTTGCTTTTTAAGATAAATTAAGGTTTTTAACTTTACTTAAGTAGGCGACTAAGTAAACAAGGGCTGCGATAGGTGGACTATTAGTGCAAACATAATGAATCCTCTAAACACATAACATGCATATGCACTTGAACTTTCTAAGTCGCTTTACTTCGACACCAAGCTCATTGAAGCAAATCATGAATATGTGCTCTAATGCAGATGCAACACGACTCTTTCAACCCTGACTAAACATGTAGTGTTGAAACTTGGTAAATTGGACACCTATAGAGTTAATCTTTTAAGGGTAAATGGAGAACCACCATCAAAAAATTATTATTGCCAAGTCATCCATGCACATATTCGTACACTCATTAAAATACTAACAAAAAACTGCAAAACTTAAACACACTAAAAAATTTGCACATTCAAAATTTTATAAAATTCTTAGTACAATAACAACAACCCAGTATAATCACACAAGTGGGATCTGGGGAGGGTAATATGTACGCAGACCTTACCCCTGTCCCGAGGGGCAAAGAGACTGTTTCCAGGAGACCCCCGGCTCAAGAAAGTAATAAGAGATGATATATTAGTACTATCAGCAGGCTCATAATAACATGACAAAAATAACATAAATACATAACATAACACAAAATAACAAAATAACAGCAATATAAGAAATACAGGAAATACGAAAAAGAAAAGAAAATGATGGAAGGTATACTGATATCCAACAAATAAGCCCTACATCAGTAGCATCCTAAGACTAGTCTCACTCTATGACGCTCTAGAAATATCCACAACTTTCCCTAACCTACCACCTTAATGCTCGACCTCCATAATTCCTTGTCAAGGGCCATATCCTCGGTAATTCTAAGTCGCGCCATGTCCTGCCTGCTTAACTCTCCCCAATACTTCTTAGGTCTCTCTCTTCTTCGCCACGTGCCCACCACAGCCAGCCGCTCACACATTCTCATTAGTGCATCGGTGCTCCTCCTCTGAATGTGCCCGAACCATCTGAGTCTTGCTTCCCGCATCTTGTCCTCCATGGGAGTCACGCCCACCTTCTCTCGAATATCTTCATTCTTAATCTTATCCATCTTTGTACGCCGCACATCCACCTCAACATCCTCATCTCTGCTATTTCCATCTTCTGGATGTGTGAGTTCTTAACCGGCCAACACTCGGTCCCATACGACATGGCATGCCTAACCACTGCTCTATAAAACTTACCTTTTAGTAACGGTGGCACTTTCTTGTCACACCGGACTCCCGTCGCTAACCTCCACTTCATCCACCCCACCCCTATATGGTGCGTGACATCCCCTGAATAACTGACCCAAGGTACTTGAAACTACTCCTCTTAGGGATGACTTGAGAGTCAAGCCTCACTTCCACTCTCACTTCCGTCGGCTCGGCCCCAAACTTGCACTTGAGGTATTCTGCCTTCGTCCTGCTTAACCTGAAACATTTAGACTCAAGGTCATGTCTCCAAAACTCTAGCCTCTCGTTGACGCCGCGTCGTGTCTCGTCAATTAGGACTATGTCATCAGCAAATAGCATGCACCATGGCACCTCCCCTTGAATATGTGTTATGGAATCCATCACCACGGCAAATAGGAAAGGGCTTAACGCAGACCCTTGGTGCAACCAAATAACAACCGGAAAATGCTCGGAGTCGCCTCCTACTGTCCTAAACCGAGTTTTAACTCCATCATATATGTCTTTAATCACCCTAATGTAAGCAACCGGGACCCCTTTAACCTCTAAGCAACTCTATAAGACCTCCCTAGGTACCCTGTCGTACGCTTTCTCTAGATTTATAAGAATTCTTAGTGAATAGAGAAAACCTTTCAAACAACCGTTCTATAATGTTTTTTTAAAATTTAATTATTCAATAATTGCTCAGAAGTCCATATAATCCTACTTTGATTTTCAAGTTCTTCTATAATTCGTCTAAAATGCTGAAACTACAAAAAGAACCGATAAAAGAATCCAAGTTGAAAGTAAATTGGAAGGGTCTCGCACAGTGAAAGAATGAATATGCATATGAAAGATGAAGCATATTTATTTAAATACTATTTGACGGTTTGCACTTCAATATAAGAGAGAGATTCATTTTCTAGCTAAACAATAAAGACCATGCTCTTGAACACCCTTACATACAAAACATTCTTAAAGAGAAGGTTCCCAAAGACCTCTTAGTAACTCACCATTGGACAAAGCAAACCAGAGTATTGCCCTGGTCCACAAGAACCAATATCTATTCCAATCTGGCTTAATTTATCCTTCAGTGCCTTCACATGTTCTAACTCCGCAATTCCCTCCACTGGGTCTTCCAGAACTACTCCAGAAACTGAAATCATATAAACAATACAACAATTGCTCAATAGTCCCAAACAAGTTGGAGTCGGCTATATGAATTCTCATTGATCATGTTTCCTATTAAATTGGTCAAAATCATATAAGCAATGGTTTTCAATAATTAAAGGTGGCCTTTAATTGTGAAACTTTTTATAAAATCCTGCAAATCTTTTAAGTTTTTCCGAGTTGTTTTGGAGAAAACTTTTGGTTAACACACACGCCGCGGGATAGAGATCAAAGCCGCAAACAGAAGTCTGGTATCCACCGAGTTTCGAACTGTGTACCACTTACCCCCGGGGATTTCTAATTATCAAAAACAAATTTCAAAAACATGCTTATAAAGAAGTGGTTTGATGGTTAAAAAAATCCTTCTAATACTCATTTTCTCTTTGCACAAGCTTTGTTTAAAAATGGTTTTTTCTACGGCTCCTAAATAACACTTGAAGAATATTACAAAGTTTATGCAAGCATAGTTGAGGTTCAGTAATTAATCCCAAGACAAAAAGAACTGCAAAAAATAGTACCTGGTGGGGGAATACGGTGGGGCCTGTAAGACAAGTTTGAAGTTCCACGAATTGGGGAGATGGGTTTTGAAGCGGATGTTGAAAAGATGAGTTTTCGGTTTTGAAAAAGGTGGGTTTTTGAAGAAAGGACAGGAATAATAGTCTTGTGTATGTTAATGGATGGTTTATGGAGAAAATATTTGGAGCCCATGGCAAAATTGTTAGAGTTGTTTAGTACAAGTCTGCGATAAGGTAGAAGAATCATCCTGCTATTTTACAATGTAGAATTTGCAGTCATGGTGTGTGAGTGTTGTGTTTTCGTAAGAATCCTCGGAATGCGTGGGGTTAAGGAAGGGTTCTATCGTAGTAGTTGTGAATTATGTGGGCTTATATGCTGCCCGGGTGTTTTGGTTTGGACCCGAATCAGCAGGGATCCGACTCAGATAGTTGCAGGTCTATCTATGTTCTCATTCTTTTTTGGGGCAATTGTATAGTTAGCATTATCTTGATGCTATTTAGAGATTAGTTAGCATCTATTTGTACTGAAATTTTAAATTTAAAATGTTAACTTCATGACAATTTAGGAATTTTTGTTCCAAAATGTTGCATTAAAAAATTAAAGTAGTGGCTAATTCCTAAACCGTAGTCCCTTAGAGGGGCTACTTGGACAGAAATGCACTTATAGAATAAAGAAAATTTTACCTCGTGTAACAAAGGTATACATCATATTTATTATAAATTAAAATTTTATTAAAATATTATTTTCTATAGTTATCTTTTATTTTTATAGCAAAATAGATGTTTATGGTATACACTTCCGTTAAGGCATTAAATACGCTATTTATGTTTTTCTCTCTCATTCTTTTGGTTATTCTCTCTCAAAATCTCACCAAAATACTTATTCATTCTCTCTTACACATCAAGATTGTGTTGATTGTTAAAGTAAGATTTTCTTACAGTGCGATTTTCTCTCTCACTCTCAACGTTTTTGTTCCAAAATTCGTGGTAAATGTTAAAGTTGTTGGGTTTTTTGCCAGTTCACATTTCTAATTTTCTCTTCACTCTCTTTTCTTTTAAATTTTCACCTTTATTAGGTTTTCGTCATAAAACTCCAAATTTTCTCTTCAATGGTTGATTCAACAACTCCGAAGAGGGTTATATGAGGTATACCCACTAAAGCACTCAATTTTGATGAGTCATCTTTCGATTTGCAAATCACTCAAGATGAACCTTTAGTTGCAGGTTCATAAATAACCATGAAAGCTGAAAGGCGAACAAAAATACGTAATGACCCTATGAAACAAGGTCAAAATGAGAGATCTTCAAAAAAAATCTACATTTCCTGATGTTCCTCAAGATTTTGTACAAACCTTAAATGTGGAAAAGAGAAGAAAACTTATTGGTGTTGCTTCTAGGAACAAGGAGAAAGAGGCCACTAAAGGAAGTAGCTCGAAAATAGTGATGGATAAGGCATTCTTAGATATATTTATATGTATTTGAGTTCATAAAACAACAAATTTAAATACACCAACACTTCTATCATTATTGATATAACTCAGTTATTTTTTGTCATAATCAGTGTTTTTGATGTATTCATGTATTCACTATTTTGTATGTAGTATGTACTGTATTTTGTATACAATAAAAATTTTATATATATATATACAAAACTTAAATGTGGACAAGATAAGAAAACTTATTGGTGTTGCTTCTAGGAGCAAGGAGAAAGAGGTCACTAAAGGAAGTAGCTCGGAAATATGTATGGACAAGGTATTCTTAGATATATTTATATGTATTTGAGTTCATAAAACAACAAATTTAAATACGCCAACAGTTCTATCATTATTGACATAACTCAAAGTTATTTTTTGTCATAATCAGTATTTTTGATGTATTAATGTATTCACTATTTTGTATTTCATATATATATATATTATATATATTTATATATATATATATATATATATATATATATATATATATATATATATTGCCTCACGTTTTGCTCGTGTTTCGTGGATTTCAGACGTAAAATGTATTGATTTATAGTAATTCATGGTGTTTTTATGTATAGGAATCATCCGGAGGCAATAAGGGGCGAAAGGTGCGAGATTAGAGCCAAAATGGAGGGAAAATGGGAAATGTTGAATTCTCCACAGGTAGCGCCTCACGCCACATTTGGCGCTATTTACAGAATGCTCAATTTGCCAGCGCCCCACGCTGCCCTAGGCGCTGGTGACAGGAATTTCTTCAACTTTGCCCAATATAAGGTTATGCCCTAGACCTACCTAATACGTATAAAAGCAAGACCAAATATATTTTTAGGGAGATGCCACTTTGAAGAGATAATACACACAGGAAACATTTGGGAGGGAGATATCTCAATTTTCTTCATCTTTTTCTAAGAATTTTTAATTATCCAACACTTCTGAAATTGTTTCATACTATCATGAGGGGCTAAAACTTATAGTTATGGGGCTGTGATTTAGCCATAAATATTATTATTTAACGTTGACTTAACTTTAATTATAATTCACCAATATATGATCATCTATTTAATTTGTAATTTGTCACGATCCGGATTTACCCATTATCAGGAGACGTGATGGCGCCTACTGTCGAAACTAGGCAAGCCAATCCTAATAATCATTTTCACAAACTTACTCTAAAACAAGTTAAATACTATGATATTTAATTAAAACATGCGTAGTTCTTTTAGTAATAGAAATAAAAAAAACAAGGTGCGGAACAACTAACAATTATCTCTACCCAGTATCTGGTGTCACTGCTCACGGACAACTAAGGAGTACTAAACACAATAGTCTGAAAGAAATACATCATATGCCTGTTTGAACAAATTAAACAAACTAAAACGAAATGGATAGAAGAGGCTCGGGGTCCGCGAACGCCAACGAACTACCTCAGAGCCTCTGTATTGAAGGATCGCTCCCGAACTATTGTTGCGGTCCGTAGGCTGTGTCCTGACCTGTGCACAAAAAGACACAGAAGCATAGTATCAGCACAACCGACCCTATGTGCTGGTAACGGCCTGGTCTAGCCCGGCGAAGTAGTGACGAGGCTAGACAGAACCTACCACAATTAACCTGTGCAATAATGATATACAAATTCGAGAAAGAAACAATAACAACATAATACAAACAAGAATGGGGGGGATACAAGATAAAGATGGAACCTCAACAATAACAATAACTCTACCTCAGCTTTCACAATCTACTCATCTACAGTGGACGGCGCGCCACACAATCCCATTATATAATATATATAAGTGGACGGCGTGCCACATGATCCTGCGGCATCTCAGGCCGATAACAATAAGTGGACGGCGTGCCACACGATCCCATAATGTATTTATAAGTGGACGGCGTGCCACACGATCCCATAATGTATTTATAAGTGGGCGACATGCCACACTATCCCATATTATAACAATATAATTCCAATAATCTCTTCAAATGAGGCCCCATTAGGGAAGTTCATCCACACAACAGTTAAACCCGGCAAGGGTACAACTACAACCCAAAATATCTCAGCAAGGGAGGATTCAATAACAAGAACTTACTCGTCCCGGCAAGGGAAAAACAATTCAACAACAAGTCCCGGCAAGGGAAAAGTACTACACTTCCTTCTTTGGCGTATTTACATTTCAACAATCATTTCATAATTTATTTAGTGGCCAAATAACTCAATTGTTTCACATCTTCCAAATTCTAAGGCAATTACGACTCACGTTCATGCTTGACACTAGTGTATAGATACTCGTCACCGTGCCTATACACCATACTCGATCATTTAGCAAATAGCAATCAAATACGCTAATCATATTCCCTCAAACCAAAGTTAGATCAAACACTTACCTCGAAGGATTCCAATTCAACTCGCTTCTAGGATAGCTTTACCCCTCGAATTCGCTCCAAAACCGGCCGGATCTAACCATAATTTACTCAAATGTATCAACAAATGGTAGTTAAATCAATTTGGATGCATAAGAATGAGATTCCCAAAGTTTTACTCAAAAATTCCCAAAATTCCCCCGGGCCCACGTGGTCAAAACTCGAGGTTCGAACCAAAATCGGGTTACCCATCCCCCCACGAGTTCATATATGCAATTTGTTTTGAAATCGGACCTCAAATTGAGGTCCAAATCCCCAATTTTATGAAAACCTAGGTTCTACCGCAAATCTCCATTTTTAACCATGGAAAGCATTGATTTAAGTATGAAATCATGTTAGAAGATGATAAAAATTGAAGAAAACTAGTAAACGTTAACTTACAAGTAGTTTGGGGATGAAGGGGTTCGATAGAAGTCGCCTGTGGTGGTTTTAGGTTTTGAAAGATATGAAAAATAAGGTTTAAATTTGTTTAACTAACAGTTGCAAGGGTGCAGATGTCGCAAATGCGATATTAACTTCGCATTTGCGAACTGGGGAGAAATGAGAGGGAGCTTGCAATTACGAGAAATAGTTCGCAATTGCGAACTGAGCCAGGAAAGAGAAGGACTCGCATTTGCGAGGAGAATGTTCGCAAATGCGAACTGGGTGCAGGCTGGGGGTAACTCGCATTTGCGAGATAGACGTCGCGTTTGCGAAGTCCGGCTACCAGAGGGGGATGTCGCGCATTTGCGATGGAAAATCTCGCATTTGTGAAGGGAGGCCAAAGAAGGGGGAGTACTGATAAGAAATGCACAAAAAGAGCCTAACACCTCATGCGAAAGATCCTTGTCCAATTGGACAGTACTGAAATCTAACACATGGGTGGGATCACCGTGATACTTCCGAAGCATGGATACATGAAAAACCGAATGCACCGCTGAAAATCTAGGTGGCAATTCATGACTATAAGCCACCTTCCCCACACGGTCCAGAATCTCAAACGGGCCGATATACCTATGGCTACGCTTGCCCTTCTTCCCAAACCTCATCACACCCTTCATAGGTGATACACGGAGCAATACTCGCTCACTAACCATGAAAGCAACATCCCTAACCTTACGATCTGCAACACTCTTCTGCCTATACTGAGCTTACCGAAGCCTGTCCTAGATAACCTTGAACTTATCCAAGGCCTCCTGTACCAAATCTGTACCCAATAACCGAGCCTCTCCCAGCTCAAACCATCATACTAGGGACTGACACTGCCTACCATACAAAGCCTCATACGGGGCCATCCGAGTACTAGACTGGTAGCTGTTGTTGTAGGCAAACTCCGCTAAAGGCAAGAACTGGTCCCACGAGCCTCCAAAACCAATGACGCAAGCTCGGAGCATATCCTCAAGAATCTGAATGGTCCTCTCGGACTGACCGTCCTTCTGGGGGTGAAATGTTGTACTCAAATGGACCCGGGTACCCAACTCATGATGCACGCTCTCCAAAAATGCGAGGTAAACTGCTGACCCCGATCCAAAATAATAAACATGGGCACCCCATAAAGGCGAACGATCTCCTTGATATAAATCTCTGCATACCTCTCGGACGAATAGGTGGTGGCAACTGGGATGAAATGCGCTGACTTAGTCAGCCTATCAACAATAACCCATATAACATCAAACTTCTTCTGAGTCGTCGGAAGGCCAGTAACAAAATCCATGGTGATCCTCTCCCACTTCCACTCGGGAAGCTCAATCCTCTGAAATAATCCACCGGGCCTCTGATGCTCGCACTTAACCTACTGGCAATTTACACAACGAGCCACATATGCAACAATGTCTTTCTTCATTCTACGCCACCAATAATGCTGTCTCAAATCCTGATACATCTTTGCGGCGCCCGGGTGAATAAAATACCGAGAACTGTGGTCATATGCTAAGATCGACTCTCGAATACCATCAACATTGGGCACATAAATTCGCCCCTGCAATCTCAATATGCCATCATCTCCCAAAGTCGTCTCCTTGGCACCTCCCCGCTGCACCGTGTCTCTCATGACACACAAACTGGGGATCATCAAACTACCGCTCCCGAATACGCTCCATCAGCGACGAACGAGCAACCATGTAAGCTAACACCCTGCTAGGCTCAGAAATATCCAATCTCACAAATTTATTAGCCAAGGTCTGAACATCCAAGGCAAGCGGTCTCTAGCTGACCGGAATATATGCAAGACTACCCATGCTGGCGGACTTTCTACTCAATGCATCGGCCACCACATTGGCCTTCCCCGGATGGTATAAAATAGAAACATCATAATCTTTTGACAACTCCAACCACCTCCGCTGTCTCAAATTCAAATCCTTCTGCTTGATTAAGTATTGAAGGCTCTTGTGATCCGTGTACACCTCACACGTCACACCATACAAATAATGCCTCGAGATCTTCAAGGCATGAACAATGGCTGCCAACTCTAAGTCATGAACTGGATAATTCTTCTCGTGGATCTTTAATTGCCTCTAAGCATAGGCTATGACCTTATCGTTATGCATCAATACTGCGCCAAGTCCGATGCGGGAAGCATCTCAATATACAGTATAAGGCCAAATCTCGTGGGCAATACCAACACCGGTGTCCTAGTCAAGGCTATCTTGGGCTTCTTGAAGCTCGCCTCGCACTCATATGACCACCTGAACTGGGCACCCTTCTGAGTCAATCTAGTCATCGGGGCTTCGATGGATGAAAACCCCTCCACAAAACGTCTGTAGTAGCCAGCTAACCCCAAGAAGCTCCGAATATCTTAGCTGAAGCTGGTCGAGGCCAGTTTTTGACCACCTCTACCTTCTTCGGGTCCACCTGAATACCCTCTGCTGATACGACATGACCAGGAACACTACTGAACTCAACCAAAATTTGCACTTTGAGAATTTGGCGTACAACTGGCTATCCTTTAGAGTTTGAAGAACCACTTTGAGGTGTTGCTCATGCTCCTCCTGACTGCGGGAGTATACCAAGATATCATCAATGAATACAATCACAAATAAATCCAAGTAAGGCTTGAACACTCGATTCATCAACTCCATGAATGTTGCCGGGGCATTGGTCAACCCAAATGACATGACCAAAAACTCATAGTGCCCATAGCGAGTACGAAATGCTATCTTAGGGACATCAGACACCCTAATCTCAGCTGATGATAACCAGACCTCAAATCTATCTTCGAAAACACCGTGGCACCCTGGAGCTGGTCAAACAAATCGTCAATCCTCGGCAGCGGATACTTGTTCTTTATCGTCACCTTGTTCAACTGCTGATAATCAATGCACATCCTCATCGACCCGTCATTTTTCTTCACAAACAACACTTGTGCACCCCAATGTGATACAGTGGGTCTAATAAAACCCTTATCAAGCAAATCCTAAAGCTGCTCTTTCAACTCTGGTGGGGCCATGCGATACGACGGAATAGAAATACGCTGAGTGCCAAGAGCCAGATCAATACAAAAATCAATTTCCCTGTCGGGCAGCATGTAGAAAATCATTCTATCCATGATATGTGTGCTTTGGTTGTATTAGCATGATTTTCAGGTATAGGTTTTGATGAATGACTAACAACGAAGTCGATGAATGACAAACAATGAAGTCAAGTGTCAAACAAAGTTATTATATGACAAACAATCAAGATTGAATGCCGAGAAGCATATTGATAACGGAATTGCATAGACAAGCCAAAGACGAGCTCAAATGTTCAAGACCAAAGACCCAAGGCGTAGGTCGTTAGGTAGAACAAATGTAAGAGCAACGTTTAAAGTTATCTCGTCTTTTGGCTCAACATAGGTCATCATAAATATGCATAAAATCATATTTCAAATACTTCAATCAAAATGATTTCAAACATTTTCACTTTAGCCAAAATGAATTTTAAACATGTCTTTCAAAGCTAGACAAAAATTAATCGATTATGTTCATGTTGATAATCGATTATGTTAAGACAGTGTAAACCGGAATTTACAAAACAGCAAAATAATCGATTATTAGAAGAGCATAATCGATTATTCTATTATCTGTTGCCAGTTTTTGAACACTGTAACAACATAATCGATTATGCATATCACAATAATCGATTATGTTGCATAAAATCAGCTTCCGATTTTGTAACGGTAAGCTGATAATCATTATCCAAATCTGATAATCGATTATCTTGGCATAAAATCAGCATAATTGATTGCCAATTAAGCAACGACATACAACTTATAACACCTAAAAATAGAGGTCTTTTGAGCTGAATTGAAACACATAACACCTCTCATTGTTCATATACATATTGATATCATTTGTGCATCATTATAGAGCTTTTGTTGAGCCATTTGAGAGATAACTTTGAGTTGTTCATAGAGCTAATATTGTATCTCTTTATCTACTCTTTTGAGAGAGTTATTGTTGTAAAAGAGAAAGGTGTTTGAGAAGACCATATCTTCTCATTGATTGTCGGGTTTGCTAAGTACCCTCAATCTTAGTGGTTGAAGTTTTGTGGTGCGGTATCCACGAGCAAGGTGAAGTCTTGAGGTGCGGTATCCTCGAGCAAGTTGAAGTCTTGTAGAGTGTACATCTACGAGCAATTGTAACGGTTTGTTAGGCACCCGTAAGCTTAACAGAGTTAGTGGAATCTCGAGAGAGTCTCTCGGGGACTGGACTAACCACACGTTGTGGTGAACCAGGATAAATTTGGTGTGTTCTTTCCTTACTATTTTAATTACCGCATTTACTTTACTCCTGCAATTTTTAATTCCGCAATATTTATCAATATTCTCGTGCCGCACTATTCACCCTCCCTCTAGTGACAGGCATAAATCCTAACAATTGGTATCAGAGCCTAACTCTCTGAAAGCCTTAACCTGTTGAGAGAACGATATATATTTTTGTTGAGAATATTGAACGCAGGAATGATGAGCGAAGGACACTCCACCTGTAGGCCTCCACTATTTGATGGAACAAATTACACATATTGGAAAAAGCGGATGAGAATCTCATCCAATCAAATAACTTTCGCTTGTGGCAAATCATCAAGAACGGTGAACAAATGACAACAAGGAAAGTTGGGGAAACCACGGTTCCAAAGGAGGAAGATGAATATGATGCCGAGGACGTCAAGAAAGTTAAAAATAATGCAAAGGCCGTCAACTTATTATATTGTGCGGTGAATCCGGATGACTATCGGAAGATTTCTTGCTGCACAACCGCCAAGGAGATGTGGGATAAACTCGAGATCACTTATGAAGGTACGCCTCAAGTCTGAGAATCTAAAGTTGATTTTCTAACACATGAATATGAACTCTTTAGAATGAGGGAGAATGAAAGCATCGATATTATGTTCGAACGGTTCTCAATGATCATCAACGATCTCCATGCTCTCGGAAAAGTATATTCGAACAAAGATCTAGTTCGAAAAATCTTGCGGAGTCTCACTCCCGAATGGCGATCCAAAGCCAATGCCATCCAAGAGTCGATAGGAATCACGGACGTCACAATTGATGGACTACGAGATAACCTCAAAACTTATGAAAGTACGATTCTTAATCCTTCTTTTGGAAAGAAGAAAAATTCAAATATTGCCTTCAAAGCCTCATCCTCTTAAAGAGAAGAGGTAAGTGATTTGGATAGCGATGATGAAAATATTTCCAATGCCTTGATCGAAAAGTTTTATAAGTTTATGAAAAAGGAAATAAAGAAGGAAGAACCAAGTCCTTCATGCCATAAGTGTGGAAAACTTGGCCACACCGAGTCACACTGTCCAAAACCCAAGGACAAGAAAAAGAAGAAACACCAAAGGCGCGTGACATGGGATTCGGACAGCTCGGGCAAACTGCCGCATTATGCCTCATGGCCAACGAGGAAGAAGAGGTAAGTAATTCTAACTCTTACTCGTTTGAAGAAATGCAAAATACCTATGATGAATTATATGGTGAATTTATTAGAGCTTCCAAAACCATAAAAGAATTGAAGAAAACAATTTCTTTTAAAAGAAAAAGATTTGAAAAATAACTTTCTTTGAAAGAAAAAGATTTTGAAAAATTGACTCGTGATAATGAGAAGTTAGAAGAAGAAAATAGTTTTTTGAAAAATGACAATATTGATCTTAGAAATAAAGTTAAGGAGATGCATGAAGATTCTTCAATTGATCAAAGTTCTGATTGTTCATCTTGTGATCCCTTAAAAATAGAGAACATAGAACTTAGGTACACACTAGAAAAACATAGTGTTGATGATCCTAAAACAATTGAAGAAATTAAGAAGAATATTACAAAGGATGATAGAGATGAAGTTGGACCACCTAGAAATAATTCTAGAAACTTCACCAATGAGTCTAAAATTAATCATTTTAGACCACCTAGAAACGACTTTAGGAATTTTGTTAATGAGTTTAGAATGAACCATTTTAGACCACCTCGAAATAATTCTAGGAATCGCAACACTTCTAAGAATAACTACCTTAGATCACCTAGAACGTTTTTAGCTCAACCAAGACATATGCACAACCCGAATGTTATATGTCATTATTGCAACGGGGTAGGACACATAGCACCCGTATGTTTTGCAAAACATAGAGATTTATCATTTGGCTATGATTACTATTTGCCTAACCCCCAAGGACCTAAAAGTGTTTGGGTACCTAAAACCTATTTTTAGGTACATTTGCAGGTGTGCTTGAAGACTACAATATCGTAGTAGATGCACCAAGCACGAAACCTTATTGCATCAAGAGGGAATTTCGGTTAGTTATCATATTTTTAATAAAATCGTAAATAGTTGATATGTGTTAACGATTGATATGTCTTTGTTAAAAATTGGTATCAATTTTTTTTATTCATGTTTTGATAACTTTTATTTTGAATAACAATTGGTATCAATTATTTTTGTTAAAAATAATGATTGATCCATGTTTTGATGAATATTAGTTATTTTTTGATAAAAACCTAATTGTTGATATGTGTTAACAATTAGTATCTTTTTGATAAAAATAACATTTGAAATGTTTGTTTTGTTTAACAGTTGGTAACAGTTGGTATGTATTAACTGTTAGCATGTTTTTGTTAAAAACATGTCATTCATGTTTTGATGAATATTAGTTTTGATTTGAATAACAGTTGGTATATTCTTGAAAAATAAATGATTCATTTTTTTTTTCAACTCTTGATTTATTAAAAATTAACAGTTGATATTTTTTAATGTTGGTATATTGTTCAAAAACAAACGTTTATTTTGTTTTTCCTAACAGTTGGTAACCAATTGATTTTATCATGTTTTTATAACAATTGGTATCATTTTGAAAATAATGATTGATATAGTTTTCTAACAGTTGGTATATTCGCTAAAAATAACCTTTGATATGGTTGTTATATTTTTACTAACATTTGGTATTATTTCATGTTGGTATGATTTTTTAAATATCGTCAATGTATATTTCTCATTGTAATTCCTATCTTATATTTGACACTAACAATTGATATACCCAAAAGGGGGAAGTGTCGAAAGGGGATAATAGCCTTTGTATACTCTCTTTTTGCTAATGCCAAAAGGGGGAAGAGTTTAGGCGATATGCATCAAATAAGGGGGAATGTATCTACGTTATAGTATGCCTTATTTGAGGGGGAATTATCATTAAGGGGAATTGTTTGCATGAATTGTATGTTGAGACATAGCATGAATTTAGGGGGAATCCGATATGCATATCTCCTGTTGTTTGTCATTATCAAAAAGGGGGAAATTGTAGAAAATCATTCTATCCATGATATGTGTGCTTTGGTTGTATTAGCATGATTTTCAGGTATAGGTTTTGATGAATGACAAACAACAAAGTCGATGAATGACAAACAATGAAGTCAAGTGTCGAACAAAGTTATTATATGACAAACAATCAAGATTGAATGCTGAGAAGCATATTTATGACGGAATTGCATAGACAAGCCAAAGACGAGCTCAAAAGTTCAAGACCGAAGACCCAAGGCGTAGGTCGTTAGGTAGAACAAATGTAAGAGCAACGTTTAAAGTTATCTCGTCTTTTGGCTCAACATAGGTCATCATAAATATGCATAAAATCATTTTATCAAATCATATTTCAAATACTTCAAACAAAATGATTTCAAATATTTTCATTTTAGCCAAAATGAATTTTAAACATGTCTTTCAAAGCTAGACAAAAATAATCGATTATGTTCATGTTGATAATCGATTATGTTAAGACAGTGTAAACCGGAATTTACAAAACAGCAAAATAATCGATTATCAGAAGAGCATAATCGATTATTCTATTATCCGTTGCCAGTTTTTGAACACTGTAACAACATAATCGATTATGCATATCACAATAATCGATTATGTTGCATAAAATCAGCTTCCGATTTTGTGACAGTAAGCTGATAATCGATTATCCAAATCTGATAATCGATTATCTTGGCATAAAATCAGCATAATTGATTGCCAATTAATCAACGGACATACAACTTATAACACCTAAAAATAGAGGTCTTTTGAGCTGAATTGAAACACATAACACCTCTCATTGTTCATATACATATTGATATCATTTGTGCATCATTATAGAGCTTTTGTTGAGCCATTTGAGAGACGACTTTGAGTTGTTCATAGAGCTAATATTGTATCTCTTTATCTACTCTTTTGAGAGAGTGATATTTGTAAAAGAGAAAGGTGTTTGAGAAGACCATAGATTGTCGGGTTTGCTAAGTACCCTCAATCTTAGTGGTTGAAGTCTTGTGGTGCGGTATCCACGAGAAAGGTGAAGTCTTGAGGTGCGGTATCCTCGAGCAAGTTGAAGTCTTGTAGAGTGTACATCTACGAGCAAGTGTAACGGTTTGTTAGGCACCCGTAAGCTTAACGGAGTTAGTGGAATCTCGAGAGAGTCTCTCGGAGACTGGACTAACCACACGTTGTAGTGAACCAGGATAAATTCGGTGTGTTCTTTCCTTACTATTTTAATTACCGCATTTACTTTACTCCTGCAATTTTTAATTCCACAATATTTATCAATATTCTCGTGCCGCACTATTCACCCCCCCCTCTAGTGACAGGTATAAATCCTAACACAGCATACCCCACAGGTCTGAAAGAAAGACCTCGGGAACTCCCGAACAACAGGAACAAAGTCGATAGATGGAACCTCTGCGTTGGAGTCGCGAACATACGCCAAATATGCTAAACACCCCTTCTCGACCATACGTCGAGCCTTGACATACGAAATAACACTACGGGTGGCATGAATTAGGGTCCCTCTCCACTCAAGTCGGGGCAAGTCTGGCAAGGCCAAGGTCACGGTCTTGGCGTGACAATCCAAGATAGCATGATACGGGGACAACCAGTCCATCTCCAATATAACATCAAAGTCCACCATGTCTAAAAACAATAAGTCGATGGTCTCAAGAATCTCAAATACCACAAAAGACGAACGGTGCACTCGGTCGACCACTATAGAATCACCAACCGGTGTGGACACATATACAGGAATACCAAGAGCCTCACTAGGCATGATCAAATCGGGTGCAAAATAGGATGACACATAAGAATAAGCAGTTCCCGAATCAAATAATACTGAATCACCCCTATCACAGACCAGCATAGTACCTGTAATCACAACATCATATGACTCGGCCTCCGGCATGGCTGGCAATGCATAACAATGGGGCTGACCCCCACCCCCTGAACTGCGTCTCTGGGACGGCCTGCTGCGGGCTGACCTCTACATCTGGCTCTCTGAGCTCTACCTCTATGCTCCCTACCTCCACCTCTATAGCCTCTACCCCCCTCTGGCTGGCTGGGCGGCATGTGGATCATCTGCTGCCTGAATCATGGGACGAGGACCCTGCTCTTGTGAACTGTTGGAAGCTCTAGGGCAATACTTGGCAATGTGCCTTGGGTCGCCGCAAGTAAAGCAAGCTCTCGGCTGCTGAGAATACCGAAGTTGTGGTACACTTATAGGATCTGATGGTGAGTTGAAGAGCTGCTGGTCAAAATGTTGTGGCTGAGAGCTACGACCACCTGGAGCACTATGTGAAGCCTGGAGTGCTGACTGGAAAGGTCTCGGGGGATGGCCCCTGTCATGAAAGTCCCTACCTCCAGATGAGGCACCACTAAATCTGCCAGAATGTTAAGGCCTCTTGTCTGAACCCTGACTACCTCCTCGAGCCAATGCCATCTCTACTCGGCGGGCCACATTGGCTGCCTCCTAAAAAGTAATATCACTGCCAACCCACACAACCATTTGTAGTCGAATGGGCTGAATCAATCCATTAATGAACCTCCGGACCCTCTCCCGATCTGTAGGGAGTATCAGTACTGCATGGCGTGCCAAGTCAACAAATCTGGTCTCATACTGTGTAACTGTCATAGAGCCCTGCTGAAGATGCTCAAACTGTCTACGAAGCGCCTCCCGCTGAGTGGCGGGGAGAAACTTCTCAAAAAATAACTCTGCAAACTGATCCCATGTCAGGGCAGGGGACCCTGCTGGTCTAGATAGACAATAATCCCTCCACCAAGTCTTGGCGGATCCCACAAACCCGAAAGTGCAAAAGTCGACACCAATGGTCTCCACTATCCTCATAGTCCTGAGGATCTCATGCCAACTGTATAGAAAATCCTGGGGATCCTCCGATGAAGCACCGCTGAAAGTAGTAGTGAAAAGCTTGGAAAACCGATCAAGCCTCCACAAAGCATCCGAAACATAGTTGTCCCATCTCTGGCCTGAGTTGTAATACCTGTCTGAGCTGCCACTGCGTGCCGAACCAACAAACCTGAGTCTGGGGAGCTACCTAATCCGGAGTACGTGTAGCAGGAGTCTGAAGCCCTCCTCTAGCCTGAGAAGTGGCTGGTGATACTGGCAGCAATCCTGTTCTGGCTACACTGTCCAAAAAGCCTGCGATGCGGACAAGAGCGTCCTGAAGATCTGAAGAAAGCATCACTCCTCCCGGGACCTGAGTTGGGCCTACTGGAGCAAGTGGAGCTGGAACCTTCTTATCAAAGTCAATATGAGGCTCCACCTCTAGAACTACTGCCTGGGGTTGAGCTCTGCCCCTGCCATGGCCTCGGCCCCTGCCCCTCCGGGGAGCTGCTGTTGGGGGCTCGGGCTACTGCGCGGAAGAAGAATACGCACGTGTTCTCGCCATCTGCGAAAGAACAAAGTACAACGACAATCAATATTTTGAGAAACAGAATCGCACGACAAGAATGAACAAAGTGAAACTTTTCCTAACTCCGTAGCCTCTAGGGATAAATACAGACGTCTCTGACGAATCCCTCAAACTCTACCGAGCTTGTCCGTGATTTCTGAGACCCAAGTAACCTAGTGCTCTAATACCAACTTTGTCACGACCCGGATTTATCCACCATCGGGAGCCGTGATGGCGCCTACTGTCGAAACTAGGCAAGCCAAGCCTTATAATCATTTTCACAAACTTAATCTAAAACAAGTTAAATACTAGGATATTTAATTAAAACATACGGAGGTCTTTTAGTAACAGAAATAAAAAAAACAAGGTGTGGAACAACTAACAATTATCTCTACCCAGTATCTGGTGTCACTGTTCACGGACAACTAAGGAGTACTAAACACAATAATTTGAAAGAAATACATCATACGTCTATTTGATACAAGTAAAAATAATTAAAAAGAAATGGACAGAAGAGTCTCGGGGCCCGCGAACGCCAACGAACTACCTCAGAGCCTATGTATTGAAGGATCGCTCCTGAACTATGGCCGCGGTCCGTAGGCTGCGTCCTGACCTATGCACAAAAAGGCACAGAAGCGTAGTATCAGCACAATCGACCCCATGTGCTGGTAAGTGCCTAGCCTAACCCCGGAGAAGTGTGACGAGGCTAGACGGGACCTACCACAATTAACCTGTGCAATAATGTTATACAAATTCGAGAAAGAAACAATAACAATATAATACGAACAAGACTGGGGGGAGGATACAAGATAAAGATGGAACCTCAGCAATAACAGTAACTCTACCTCACCTTTCACAATCTACTCATCTACAGTGGACGGCACGCCACACGATCCCATTATGCAATATATAAGTGTACGGCGTGCCAGACAATCTCGCGGCATCTCAGGGCGATAACAATAAGTGGAAGACGTGCCACACGATCCCTTAATGTATTTATAAGTGGACGGCATGCCACACGATCAAATAATGTATCTATAAGTGGAAGACGTGCCACACGATCCCATAGTGTATTAATAGATGGACGGCGTGCCACTCGATCCCATATTATAACAAGATAATTCCAACAATCTCCTCAAAGGATGCCCCACTAGGGAAGTTTATCCACACAACAGATAAACCCGGCAAGGGTACAGCTACAACCCAAAATATCCCGGCAATGGAGGATTTAATAACAATAACTTACTCGTCCCGGCAAGGGAAAAACAATTCGACAACAAGTCCCGGCAAGGGAAAAGTACTACACTTCCTTCTTTGGCTTATTTATCTTTCTACAATCATTTCATAATTTATTTAGTGGCCAAATAACTCAATTGTTTCACATCTTCCAAATTCTAACGTAATTACGACTCACGGTCATGCTTGACACCGGTGTATAGATACTCGTCACCGTGCCTATACACCGAACTCGATCGTTTAGCAAATCGCAATCAAATACGCTAATCATATTCCCTCAAACCAAAGTTAGATCAAATACTTACCTCGAAGGCTTCCAACTCAACTCACTTCTAGGATAGCTTTACCCCTCGATTTCGCTCCAAAACCGATCAGATCTAACCACAATTTACTCAAATGTATCAACAAATGCTAGTTAAATCAATTTGAATTCATAAGAATGAGATTCCCAAAGTTTTACTCAAAAATTCCCAATATACCCTCGGAACCACGTGGTCGAAACTCAAGGTTCGAACCAAAACCGGGTTACCCATTCCCCCACGAGTTCATGTATGCAATTTGTTTTGAAACCGGACCCCAAATTGAGGTTCAAATCCCCAATTTTACGAAAACCCAAATCCCCATTTTTAACCATGGAAAGCTTTGATTTAAGGATGTAATCATGTTAGAAGATGATAAAAATTGAAGACAACTAGTAAAAGTTGACTTACAAGTAGTTTGGCGACGAAGGGATTCAAGAGAAATCGCCTATGGTGGTTTTGGGTTTTGAAAGTAATGAAAAATAAGGTTTGAATTCTTTTAAGTAATAGTTGCAAGGGTGCAGATGTCGCAAATGCGATATTAACTTCGCATTTGCGAACTGGGGAGAAATGGAGGGAGCTCGCAATTGCGAGAAATAGTTCGCAATTGCGAAATGGGCCAGGAAAGAGAAGGACTCGCATTTGTGAGGAGAATGTTCGCAAATGCAAAATTGGTGCAGGCTGGGGGGTAACTCGCATTTGCGAGATAGACTTTGCATTTTCGAAGTCCGACTGCCAGAGGGGGATGTCGCATATGCGATGGAAAACCTCGCATTTGCGAAGGGAGTCCAAACAAGTGGGAACTCGCAATTGCGAGGCAGGCTTCACAATTGTAAAACGTGTAGACACCAACTGATAAGAAATGCACAAAAAGAGCCTAACACCTATCCAAAACTCACCCGAGCACATGAACCCAACCTCAAAAACATCCTACAGACTTACTCGTGCGATCAAATCGCCAAAATAACATCTAAATCAAAGAATCAACCTCCAAAACTTATGATTTTCATTTCAAGTTCAAAACTTTCAAACTTTTCCACTTTTAGTCCAAAACACGTCAAATGACGTTCGTTTTCAACCAAGCCTAACAGATAGCGCTTAACGCCCATTTAAGACTTGTACCGGATGTTGGAACCAAAATACGAGCCCGATACCATCACTTTTGATCAAATTTTCGTTTCCATTTTTCCTTAGGTATTTTCAAAAATAGTTTCACTGAAAAGCTCCATACTAGGGCCTGGGACCTCTGATTTTGATTCTGGGAATATGCCCGGGTCCCAACTTTTATTACGAACCCTCCGGGACTGTCATATTACGGGTCCGGGTCCGTTTACCCAAAACATTGACCAAAGTCAACTATAGCAATATTAGTATCAAAATTCATAGTTTTTAACATAGAGTTCAAATATTTTCACATAAAAATCTTCCGTCTTCGCGCTGGAAATGTGCATGCAAATCGAGACAACCAAATAAGAGGTTTTCAAGGCATCAGAAGTGCAAAGAAAGGGTGAATTACAGTGATGACCCTTTGGGTCGTCACATAATTAATTACTTAATTATCTGGCCAGCAGTTAGGTTCTATTTACTAAATATGTTATGTTTGGGAAAGTCATGTTTAGATTAGAGAATAATTAAAGATAGCATGATCGTTAACTCTGATGGGAGGTGGTTTTATGGTTAGGATAGGAATATACCTAGTCACTATGCTTAATTAAATACCGTAAACTTGATGTGTTCTTAATAGATTGATTTCATAGGAATATGTGTTAATCTATTTTGAATAGGCGAGTATTACTTCGTGAGAAGGCTACGAGATAAATTGTTCTATTAATTAGCAACCATGAGTCAATTGTAAGAAAGGGAGAGTTAACTAGAACATAATAGGATTGATGAATCGATCACAACCCTGGAATATTTGTCTCTACTGAATACACAACAACCATTTTTTTCTTGATAATTTAGTTACCCTTTAGAATCATTGCTAGTATAATCACACTTTTGAATTCAGATTGACTTGACTGAATAATAATTTTGGTGAATTTAGTGGGTAGTTAATACAAGTGTTTGTGGATTCGACACTCGACTTATCATTTTATTACTTGTACGACCACGTGTACTTGCATGTGCATTTGGGAGCAACAAGTTTTTAGTGTTGTTGTCGGGACCTTGAATATTGACTACTTTCTAGTTTTTGCTTTAATTGTTTATTTCGTCAAGTCTAACGTTACTTGATGGTTGTTGCTCTTAGGAACTTTGATTAAATGTGAAGGGTTAGAAGCTAGGATAGACTTCAAGGCCTTAACCCCGAACCTGAGAGAACATTTCACTTGAGGTTAAGGGAAGCAAAGGACACAAATAATCTTTAGGCACTTGTTCAATTTCTTGTAAACATGGTAGATGAGCAACATATGGCTGTTTAGGATATGGCAATGCCCAATATTGCTAGTATCACCTCCAGCATTGCGAAGCCCAGAATCACTGGGCACTTTGAGCTTAAATAGAGCATGATCCAGCTACTATATGCGAACGGGCAGTTATGGGTCTTGCATATGAGGATCCACAGCAGCACATCCTAAACTTCTTGGAAGTTGGTGATACTTATATCACTAACGGAGTAACTCCAGACTATGTAAGGTTCACACTTTTCCCATTCTCTCTGTTGGGTGAAGCAAAGCGATGGCTGAAGACATAACCAACTAATTCTATTTCATCATGTAATGATCAAGTAAGGAAATTTTTGGCAAGGTTCTTCCCTTCAAGAAAAATTGCAAAGATCAGAAGTGAGATAGTCGCCTTCAAATAGAAATCGGGGGAGTATTAATACTCAGCTTAGGAAAGGTTCAAGAGGCTGCTTAGAGGTTGTCCTCATCACAATCAGACAAATGAAGTGTTAGCTCACACTTCCACAGAAGGTCTATATCATGAGATAAAGATTGTGGTAGATGTTGTAGTTCGAGGTCAAGTGTTGGAGAAAAGCTTTGATGAGATATATGCGTTATTAAATAAATTCTCCAAAAGCAATCCTGATGGGCAATGAGAGATGGTGTAACGATCTGACCAGTCGTCCCATGAATAACTGCCCCGTTTTCCCATTTTATGTTGTTATATGTATCAATATATGTATTGGGAGAATTTGAAGTAATTCCGATGGATTTTGGATAGAATTGAGACAATTAGTCTCTTTATGAAAAGGTTAGTGTGAAAAAGTAAACCGAATGTTGACTTTCAAGTTAGAGGGCTCAGAATGGATTTCCAATGGTTCGACTAGTTTTGGATGGTAAATTGTGACTTAGGAGCGAAATCAAAACTGAATTTGGAGGTCCGGTGTAGAATTAGGCTTGAATTGGCTAAGTTAGAATTTTGGCGAAGTCCGGTTGATAGGTAAGATTTTGATCCGAGGGTCGGAATGGAATTCCAACAGTCGCAGTAGCTCTGTTTGGTGATTTTGGATGTGTGCAAATTATTAGATCATTTGGAGGTGTTTAGGTCGGGTTTTGGATCAAATGCAAGTTTCAGAAGTTTTAGTTTAACTTAGGCTTATATCCGTGAAAATTGGATGATTTTGATGTTTATGATAGTGTTTTTAAGTTGCGAGCAAGTTTGAATGAAGTAATGGAACATACCTGTGCTTTCGGATGAGGGCCTCGGGGTGATTTCGGATAGCTAGTGGGAATTTTTGAAGTTAAATAGTGCAGTAGAAAATTGCAGCAGACTTTTGTTCTATGCGACCGCATAAACATCATTGCGATCGCATAGAGGAACGAAGGGGGGCTCAGAATTTGGTCTATGCGATCGCATAAGAGGGTATGCGATCACATAGGGTTGGAAGCCCGTTCTATCAATCACATAGGCTTGAGTGCGATCTCATAAGAGGAAATGAAGGCAATTGTTCTATGTGATCGCACCAAGGGTGATGCGATTGCATAGAGTAAATCACTGGGCGGACAGAATGTTTTAAGGGTTATTTCACCCGCGACTTAAACATATTTTCCTCCATTGTTAAGCAACCAAAGGAGCTATTTGAGCGATTTGGAGTGTGTTTTCTATGGTATTGATTGGAGGTAAGTCTCTTGACTTAAAATTACCATTTTTAGGAAGAACCAACCTTTAATTCCATGAAATTTTGTAGAAATTGTGAAGAACTAGGGTTTAGTTTTTAGAAACGGATTTCAGGGATTTGAAGGGTCAAACAGACTCCATTTTTGATAAATTTATATCCACGGACTCGTGGCAAGACGAGGAATCTGAAGAATTTTTCAAGAAGTGGGCCCGAGGCTCGGGTTTTACCAACTTCGTGATTTTTTGCGTTTTTTCGAATAATTCCAATTGGGTTATGTTTATTTTGCCTATTATAAAGTATTCGTTGTGGTTTTGAATAGATTCAATTCTCGTAGTGGGAGATTCGAAGGGAAAAGGCATTGCGGACCAGTCTACGATCGGTTAGAGGTGAGTAGTTTGTATAGATGATGGCCTGAGGTTTTGAAACCCCGGTTTATCGCATCGTGACGCTATGTTAGGGCATAACTTGCACCCCATAGCAGGTGCAGGATGGTATATGGTTGGGGATTCTGACTTGGTCCATCCTGAAAGCTGAATATAAATTATTGGCGGCTGATACGCATATTTTATTGTTGATGATTGGGCTTAATGCCATGTTTGGGGCCTTGTGTCGACCTGTAGTACCCGACTAGGGTAAATATCTGAGTGATGACATGATTTACATAATTATTGATCTCAGTACTGTGCTTAATCACTGTATTAAATGCTAAGTCACCTTATTTCTGATATTGACTAATTAAATTATATTCACCTTAATAATTGGAAACTGGTAAAGAATCAAATTGAATCTGTTATGTGACTTACATGCATACTATGGACTGGGGATGGCTCGGGCTGCACGTCGCAGCGGTTATATATTGATATTGCGCTTGGGCTGAATGAGCCCCTCCGGAGTCTGTACACACCCCCAGTGAGCGTCGTCGACGATAAATAAATATGGATGGCTCGGCCTGCACGCCGCAACGTATTCATGTGCAATGCATTGCATCTTTATCTCATACTTGACTGTTATATTTGCTATTGTTTTGTTGTTAGTTCGTAGCTAAGGAATATGACTTTTAGATTTAGCTTTGCTTTGTGGTATTTCGTGGATTTCTTACTTTCACGCATTTTTCTATGCTTATTATTCACTGAGTCGGTAGTATCCACCCCTACTCCCTGCACCTTGTATGCAGATTCAGGTACAACGGAGGCTTAGCTAACACTCGTAGTCTCCAGAGATATTTCTAGAGTCGTTGAGGTAGCTGCATGACATTCGCAGGACCTAGCTGCTCTTTATTTTTTTCCAGTTAATTATTATTACATACATTCCAGTTTTGTTTAGAGGCTCTAGACTCGTGACCCCAGATCTTATGGGTGTTTATCGGTTTTCCGTATTTGTTCTTATTACTATATTTATATTTTTGGATTATTATTCTAAAATTACTATAATATTCTTAAATTATCGGTTTTGAGACTTAATGTTAAATTGGTAGCGACTGTTGGTCAGGATTACCTAGCTTTAGGGCTGGGTGCCATCACGACCGGGTTTGGATCGTGACAAGTTGGTATCAGAGCCTAGGTTACTAGGCCTCACGAGTCATGAGTCAGTGTAGTAGAGTCTTGTTTATGGGTGTGTCATGCACCACAATTATAAGCATGAGGCTACAGAACTTTTAGGAAATACTTCACTTTCCTTAAATTCATATCGTGCGGTTTTGTTAATGTGAAAAGTAAATTTCAATATTCTATTCTCTCGTAGATGGCGAGAACCCGTGCTAATGGACATGGCGCACGACCCCTGGTACCACCTGCTAGAGGCCGTGGACGCGGTCGTGGTGCTGGACGAGGTGAACCATCAGGGGCAGCACCGGCAGACCCACCAGCTGCCCAGGTCCAAGATCAGCCTCCAACTATAGACTCTCCAGCAACACCTATTCAAGCACCGACAGTGCCCATCGTTATTCCTGGTCTTCAAGAGGCATTGGATCAGATTTTGTCCGTTTGCACTGGACCGACCCAGGTGATTTCAGCCACTATAGCAGCGGCTACTTCTCAGACCGGAGGTGGTCATCAAACCCCCGATGCTTGAACTCCTGAGCAGGGTGTTCATGGCTTACAAACACCTGAGGTAGCTCCAGTTCAGCCAGTTCAGACAGTTCCGCCAGTTCAGTCAGTTCAGCCAGTTGCTCCAGTTGCACCAGTTTCACCGATTGTTCCAATTGCACCGATCGTACCTACTCCAGCTCATGTGGTTCCAGCTATGCCGGATGACGAGCATCGTCGTTTGGAGAGGTTCGGTAGGCTCCAGCCTCCGACATTTAGTGGTGCTGAGTAGGGGTGTACATAGACCGGGTTGGTTCGGATTTTGCAATTACCAAACCAAACCAATTGTGTCGGGTTATTAAATCTAAAGACCAAACCAAACCAATAAATTCGGGTTTTTCAATATCGGTTTTTCTCGGGTTTTTTCGGGTTTTCGGGTTTTCTGGTTTTTTCGAATTTTTTTCCGGTAAAATCTTCGTAGAACAATATATATAACGTATGCTCAAAATATTTCTTTAATCCTAGTAAAATACAACTATATAAAGTATTTTTCAAGAAAATAATACAAAATATGAGATATGTCATGACTCATGACATTATCCTAAAATATTCAACAATAAAAAATAATAAAATTATGTACTATAAATATTGCTAATTAAAAAGTCATAATAAAAATAAACATAATCTAAAAGCACTAATTCATGCTAAACTGGATAAACTAATGAGGGAGTATTAATTATATGCCTAAAAGCTAAATAAAAATAAAAATAGGTTATGTATTTTTATCTAAATTATTGCAAAATAAAAAATAGACATTTAATACATTCCCGTTCGTAATATTGAATTGAATGCCTTTTGTTAGCATTAGTATTGATTGCTAGCATTATTTAATTTACTAATATTAATGGCTATAAAACTTATTGGAGCATTCAAAAGTTCTAAATCAAACCTTGAAATAATACCTTAAAAGATAATATTATGAATTTTTTAAGAAATATTTATAAATTACATTACAATAAGTATATTTATATATTAAATATATCTAAAATTGCTATATATGTAATGTCGGGTTGGTTTGGTTTCGGTTTGACTTTCTTTAGTTAAAACCAAACCAAACCAATTATGGTCGGGTTTTTTTTTCCAACACCAAACCAAGTCAAACCAAACCATAGTCGGGTTTTTTTTCCCGGTTTGACTCGGATTATCGGATTGGTGCGGTTTATCGGTTTTCTTTGTACACCCCTAGTGCTGAGGGAGAGGATGCCTAAGGTTTTCTGGATAAATGCCAGCATATGCTTTGTGCTGCGGCTATTCTAGAGTCTAATGGAGTGGCTTTTACAACGTTGCAGTTCACAGGAGCTGCATTTACTTGGTGGGAAGAGTTATAGAAAAGTAGGCCTATTGGGGCAGTGCCCCTCCCTTGGCAGCAGTTCTTCACATTATTTTTGGAGAAGTATGTGCCCCAGTCTCACAAAGAGGAATTGCATCGTCAGTTCGAATGGTTGACTCAGGGAGATATGTCTGTGACTCAGTATGAGTTGCGATTTACAAAGTTGGCTAGGCATGCTATGTTGATGATCCCTACAAATACAGAGAGTATCAGGAGGTTTATAGATGGTCTCAACTATCCTATCTGTATATTGATGACTAGAGAGAGGGCTACAGCAGCTAATTTTGAGGAGGTTGTTGATGCGGCTCGACTGATTGAGACAGATCGCCGTCGGAAGCATGTAGAGAGGGAGGCCAAGAGGCCTCGAGGTTCAGGTAATTTCAGCGGCACTGCGTCTAGGGGCCATTTCCAGCAGGGTAGAGGACATTCTTCATATGTTTCTCGTTAGATCATCATAGCTTCATCCTCAAATGTTCATATTTTCTTTTTGAATCTTCAACTCAGGCCTTCATATCTTCATTCCATCTTCAAATCTTTATATATTTTCTTCAAACCTGTATATTCCCATAATCCGATGGTGAAAATTTTCAAAGCTATGCCTTAGAAAACATCCCTTTCATCTTCCAATCCAACCACAGATGATGAGGTGGCCATTCTTGAGATGGCCCATGAGCCTTCCTTGAAGAGCTTCGTCCCCGGGGGCTATTATATCAAGAACAACTTCAACGTCGAAAAAGTCTCCAGTCAACATGACCGAGGAGACATTTCCCACAATTCAGGTAGACTCTAACTGGGACGGGAGGTGGTAGTCCCCGGGCCCAATGAAGACGTCTCTACTCACATGAAGAGGTACCTAAGTGATTACACTTATCCCTTTAATCTCGTTCCGCTGGACACCATACTCCTCGATTGTTGAAAAAGGTACGAGGACTACCTTGGGCATATACATCCATCCTTTTGGAGGATCGTAATCCTTCTCTGACACTTTGTAAACAACACCAAAGTACCTCGACTCGCCCTCGAGCATCTACTTCGTCTATATAATTCACGAATCTTTTGAATGGGGTTGATCAAGCTTGTTCACCGAGCAAGTAAGGCTCCATTCTCAAGCATCGATGAGGACCAAGATCGAGGTTGGCAAGGAAGTTTGTTTTTGCAAACAAAAAAGATCTTACCCCCCCCCCCTCCCCGAATTTCTGCCATTCTCGAAAAAGTGGAATGTATCCCGTAAGTCTTTTCCTTCTCGAGTATTTGGAATTTCCTTCTATTCTTTTTCTAATTATATGTGTTTATTGTTGCGCAGCACTTTCCTAGGTTCCTAATGCAGTCCCCCACTTCAAGGAGTGGATCGGGGGGATTTGGAAACAGATGTCCTATTTTGAGCACGTATAACTCAAGCTCTCGAAGGGCAAGTGGGAGGCACGTTCACATGGTGAGGCTCTTTCTCTAATGCTTTTATTCATACACTTGACTTATATATTGCTAAGTTTTCTTCTGTCTCACAAGTTTTCCCAAGATCACTGAGCTCAGACTGTTAGATGAGGACGAGGATCCATCCTTGCTTGCCGAACCCTCCTATTCGAAACATCTCAGGGTTATCGCAAAGAAGGTGAAGAAGAAGAAGAATAAGAAGAAAAGGAAGTCCTCGAGCACTCCAAATGCCGAGGTGAAGAAGAAAATGGCGGCCATCTGGGTATAGAAAAACAAAAAGAGCACCAGATCCAGTGTACCGGACTCTAATTCCTGCTACCTGCTCAAGGATTATCCTGTGGACAATGACCTTGAGTTAATTTCTCATGTGTTAGCCCTCAATGAGGAGGAGTAGGCAACAACTAGAAAAGTGACCACGAGGTCGATATCCCTCTATCTCCGGAACGAGAGGGAGAAATGGAGTCTACGTCCTCCCATAAAGTTGTTCATATCCCGAAGGAGGTACCTGGTGTCATAGACATCATGGAGACACCGTCCTATACTGAATCCATGCTCAAAAAGGCTCGAGCTGATAAAGAGAAATCAAACGAGATGGTGCCAGGCCCAGATGATGCCCCATTGTTGTGACCAAAACACTCACGCTAGTGTACGCGATCGACAAGTAATATAGTAGTAAGTAGAGTATCGTTCCCACGAGGAATTATAATCAACTTGTTGACTGATATTAACTCAAATAACTTTCAATTTATGCTATACTATAACAAAATATTTAAAGAACCAATTTACAACTTACTTAATAATTGCATAATAATTCAACACAAAATTACTACATCAATTTCACAATATGTTTATAACAATTTGAGTAAATATATTCCAGGGTCACGAACTTGCTAGAGATCATGCTACTATCTTAGCTTAAGATTGAATTATTGAATTATCAGGGTTATTGATTATAGGGTTATTAATATTTATATGAATATTTTGAGTTATTATGCATCTATTCAAGTTAAATTAATACATATATGTCTATGGTATTAATATTAGCAAGAATGCATTTACAACTCCTATTCTTCAACTAAACAAGGCAATTAAGTATATGTCTATCTTAATTGCGAATTCTTCACCCGATGCCCGAGATTCAAAACTTGCTCTATTTGATTCTATATGCAACCAAGAATTTCCTTTGTCAAGTTTAACTCAAGATTCGTAAATAATATTTCACTGTTAGCTACACAGTAAAATAAAAGCAGAATCAAGTAGGATCAAGTAGTATTTTTCCACTTCCTTCCTCTAAATCTGATCTACTCTCATAATGGAGTCTTTACTTTTTGTAAATTAAGTAGGATCAAGAGGAAATTCCAAAATTAATCCTCAACAACCATTTTCTGGATGAAAACGCGTGTCAACGCGCAGTGTTCACGCGGTCTTCGCGCGAAAGTGAAGTACATTCTGTTTCAGTGATTAAAAACGCTCGTTTTCGCGCAGTAATCGCACGTTTTCGCGCGTTTCACTGTGCAATTTTTCTTCCGTTTTCTTCTCTTTTCCATGAGTTTAAATGTCTTGAGAGTTTGTTTTTTGCTCCTAAATCATTTCATAACCTTTTCAATTATTCATATAGGCTCCTTTTTCTGCAAAATACAATAATCACAATTTAAACGCCTATTTCTCATCAATTATGTATATTATATTATTGGAATAGAATAAAATGGAAGCATAAATAATGATTAAATCATGCAGAGTTCGCCTATTATCAACACCCCACACTTAATTTATTACTAGTCCTCGAGCAATTAAACTATACTCTCTAAAGATTCCTTCACTCAATCGTATCCATTAACGCAATACACCTAGAACATATTACACAATTATGCCTAGAATTGAACAATCTTAGCCTCAAAAATTGATTCTCAAGTTCCATTCAATATTCAAACTTCCTTAACATACTCCACACATAAGTCAAGGCTTGCTTTTCTATCACAAGTCATATGCCCTTACCTTCATGCCATTCAAAAGACATTTGGAATTTAATCCACACACTCAAGTCATATACTTGCATTTATCAACGAGGGCACTCACTCAATAAAAGTCGCATACATGTATTTGGTACTATAAGCTTGCCCGTAATATAAATCTCTTCTAATGTAGGCTAATTTGACTCAAACTTTTCCACGGTTGTAATGTGGGCTAAGGGACATGTAGGATACATTTAGGAATAGTAACTAATTTCCCTAAGCACTTTGGCACATCACATGTTACTTTCATTTATCCAACAATTTTTTTTTCACTCACAAATAATATATCATTCCAAATATTCCCTTCTTCTTTAAACAATCTATTTATTTTTACCAACTAGATGGAACAAAACATCATGTATTTATTCATTCAATTTCCGCTAGTAATGTATATACGTTGAGAACAAGTGCCCTTTCTAATTTTTCTTTGGCTCCACTCGAAAGCCACCCCACACTTAATTCCTTCTTAATTCTTTTAGCATTATTTTCACAAATTAAGTGCTTTAAGAGGAAAAAGGTTCAAAATAAGGCCGATGAAGAATAAAAGGTATAGGATTAAAAGTCTATAGGCTCAAAAAGGGTTAACTAGGGATACATGTTATTTGTGATAAGCAATTAAGCTCAAATCAAAAAAACATTGTCAAAGAAAGCCTAAGATCCTTTTTCAAACCGAGAAGCACCTAAAATTTCGCTTTAATTCACATACCGGGCAAGTTCTAGACACAAATACAATGTATGGACTACATAATTCTCACCAAACATGGCATATGACTCATGGAGATTAGCTCAACAAGAATTTCATTATGAGCAGTTAATTTAGTGAAGAACATATTATTTAAGGCACTTTCCATGAGATTCAATAATTAAGACTAAGTATTACACCTTAAGGTCTAATGTGTTCAGGTGTGTCAACGATATGAGTTCTCCTCTATCTATTTTATCCCTCAAAATAAAAAAATAAAAAACTACCTATACCCGGTTCAAAATAAATCTTTGGAAAAGAACCGTGACTTAAAGAAAAACCAAGGGAGATTTGTTATACCACCTAAAAATTACAAAGAAATCCCAAAATCTTTATTTTTAATTTATATAAGCTCAGTCCCTCAAGAAATCCTATTTAAAAGAATCCGTCATCGGGCTGCGCCAATATAATAGTATAATTTTTTTTTAAAAACACGCCAAGAAAAAACAAACTCAAGAGCAGATAACAAGTACTCCAGCATTACTAAATCACCAAAACAATCCCAAAATATTATATATTCAAACCACACGACAAAATATTTCAACAAACCAAAACAATTGAAACACCTATAATAATTACTACCTTCCAAAACATTTAAGAACAGTTAAACATATGTTTAAGAGAATACTCCAACACCCCACACATAATGTTTAGGCATGTCCCAATGACTTTCATTGAGCATAAAAAAATAAAAGAGTCAAAGATACTTCCCCGACATTTCATTCTTGGTCTGACACGGTGTCAGGACTGACATTGCATGCTCGGCCCGATGGTCTCAGCCAACACATAAACTTTTTCTCCGGCTTAACTTGTCTTTCAGCAATCTCCTCAACACGGTTGTTTAAAGTAGTCACTGAGGTGCGTAAATCTGCCACCTCTCGCTCCAATATGATATTGCGTGGTCCTCTGGCAGATCGGGAGGATGATGCTGCTCGGGATAGTCCTGCAGCTTGTGTGTTGGTTGCTTAAGGTTGCTCTGCACCTTCCTCATCCATTGGTTCATGTTCCTCCTTATCTTCAGATGCCTCAGAATTGCTGGCACCCCCTCCATCTGCAGTTGTTGTGGCTTCCCTCCTATCTTTCTTTGGTCGAATCATGTGATCTTTCTTCACCAACCCATCCACTATGATATCTTCAACGCCTGTACATTTCTGCACAAAAGAGTTACCAAGGATGGGAAAAAGAACCCATATTGGCGTAGAGGACACCTAATAAACATCTCCTCATGGATCACTTTAGCAGCGTCGAAGGAAAGACCCTTGATGAAACACTAAATTAAACAAGCACGTGGTCCATTAACCTCCGTTGAGTTACTAGAGGGTATGAGGTGACTATTGACCACATAGAGCCAGATTTTTGCTTCTTGAGTTAAAACAGAAGAGTGGAATTTATCTCCATAGTCCAACCACTCTACCTCTTTACCGGGTGTGCAAATATCTTCAACGAAACGGTTCCATATGGATTCATTTGATGCTCTCCCATATTCAAAATAATAGGCTGTACCCTCTGGTAAAGGATCCATAAAATCATAAGCTGTGCGGATGGCTACAAGAGAGGCATCTACTTCCTTGTTGCACACTGTGACTACATGATTAACATGTTCAGGTAAACTGGTATAAAACTCGCGCACAAGAGCTGCATTAGCCTCCGCTGGTTCATTAATGAACCTCTCTAAACCACGATCAGTCAGCTCCTTGAAAATGCACGAGCATCTTTCCAAGACCTTTTTAACTTCAATGCCCATTTCAGGGACTGGCTTTCTCGCCGCCTTCTCTATGAAATGATCCTATGCCTGAGGTGAGACAAATTTTATGTTATCATAAGGACGTTCCGGTGCTGCACTTTGGCGGCTTGTTGAAGGTCTTGTTGGACGCTTTCGTGGTGCCATATTACGTGCCAAATATGACATAATAGCTCAGCCTATCAAAATTAGTGCAACCTAATGTGGCTACTCAGACTTCACCCATAAAATTGGTTACAACTACATAATTATGCTTATTCGGACATTTTAACAAACACCTTATGGGCATGAAGTTTTTACAAGTATTTTCAAAACGTCTTGCATAGTTACTTCCTTTTACAAGTTCATCAGTACTCCAAACCAAGTCCTACCCTCCCCACACTTAGAACAAAGCAACCCATAACATCTTTCAACACGATTTAAGCATCAAAATTCTGAACATACTATGTAATGACCTAAGATACAACATACAACTACAATAGTAAAAAGGAAACAAAATTTACAATTTTTAACTAAAAACAAATATGAAAATAACACAAATAGGAAAGGAAAACTACAATAAAACTTCATACCTTCAGAAGAAGACAAAGAAATATACTATGGGTGAAGGTAGTAGTCTTGAGTTAAAGGAAAATTTGGGTTGGAGAAGTCTTGAGTTGATGAAGAAATGGGTTTGGGGGAATTTTAGAGAGAAAAAATGGGTTTTGGGCGTTAGGGTTACGAAGGAATATGGTGGGGGTGATATATTTAACCGAGAAAAAAAAAATTTTGAACACCCAGATGCGCGTTTGGACTGAGCATTCTGCCTTAACAAGTTTAAACGCGCGAACACCTCGTGTTAACGCGCAATGTTCGCGCGTCGGGGCGTCTTTTTTTTAACACACACCTTATCCGCCGTTTTTCACCTGAAGTTATTTATACACAATAATAATCATAAAAAAATAACATGATCGTTGGGTTTCCTCCCAACCAGCGCCTTATTTAGCATCGTGGCACGAGTCCACGATTCATTGCACATCAATCAAGTCTACTGAGGTCTTGTAGCGATTAATGTCACCACTCCCATAGTGTTTAATTCATTTCCATTCACCAAGAAAGTGCTTGTTGAACTCATGTCTCTCAATTCCACTGCTCCATGAGGTTTCACGCTAACAACAATGAAAGGGACAGACCAACGAGATTTAAGCTTTCCTGGAAAAAGCTTCAACCTCGAATTGAACAATAAAACCTCTTGCCCTGGCTCAAAATCCCTATGATTAATGTGCTTATCATGCCACTTCTTAGTCTTTTCTTTGTAAAATTTGGCATTCTCATATGCATGTAAGCAAAATTCATCGAGCTCATCAAGTTGCAACAGCCTTTTCTTTCCAGCCAATTCTTCATCCATGTTTAGCTTCTTTATTGCCCAATATGCCTTATGCTCAAGTTCGACAGGCAAGTGACATGCCTTCCCATACACCAATTTATATGGAGAAGCTCCTATGGGAGTTTTGTACGCTGTTCTGTAAGCCCACAATGCGTCATCTAACTTCCCAGCCCAATCTTTTCTATTGGCACTCACTGTTTTCTCAAGGATTTGTTTAATCTCTCCGTTAGAAACCTCTACCTGACCACTTGTTTGAGGGTGATAGGTAATAGAGAAGTTATTCTTGACGCCATATTTTGAAAGAACATTGTTCAAAAGTTTTTTACTGAAATGCGTACCTCCATCACTGATTAAAACTCTGGGAGTTCCGAAACGTGTGTAGATATGCTTATTGACAAAACTCACCACAACCTTTGCGTCATTGGAAGGAAGAGCAATGGCTTCAAACCACTTAGAAACATAATCAACCGCCAATAAGATATATCTTTGACCATTCGAGGAGGGAAAGGTTCCCATAAAGTCAATTCCCCGGACATCAAAAAGCTCAACCACCAGAATATTTTGTAGCGGCATTTCATGCTTCTTAGTGATTGTCCCAGTTCTATGGCACCTGTCACACAATTTAAAAAACATATGTGCATCCTTAAACAATTTACGATAATAAAATCCTGATTGTAGCACTTTCTGAGCAGTCCAGTCTCCTCTGTGATAACCACTATATGGTGAGGCGTGACAACTATGAAGGATGGCACTCATCTCTTCTTGAGGAATACATCTCCTAACCAGCTGGTCTGCACAAAGCCTGTACAAGAAGGACTCATCCCACATATATAATCTCACATCATGTAAGATCCTTCTTCTTTGATCTGGTGTTAATTCTGGAGGAGTCACTCCACTTGCAATGAAGTTCACATAATCATCATACCACGGGGTCATGCTTGTGGTGACTGCCAACAGTTGCTCATCTGGGAAAGTTTCTTTGATAACACCCACTTCAATCACATGATTCCGATTCTCTAATCTTGACAAGTGATCAGCAACTTGATTTTCTGTTCCTTTCGATCTCGGATTTCTAAATCAAACTCTTGCAGCAATAGAACCCACTCGATCAATCTTGGTTTGGCATCCTTTTTCTCAGTCAAGTACTTTATGGCTGAGTAATCCGTGTAGACGATGACTTTGGTCCCGACAAGATATGACCTAAATTTGTCAAACGCCCACATTACTGCAAGCAACTCCTTTTCAATGACAATATAGTTCATCTGAGCTGAATTTGGTGTCTTGCTTGCATAACAAATGGAATGGAAGACCTTAGCTCTCCTCTGTCCCAAACATAGTCCCAACAGCCGAGTCACTAGCATCGCACATCAATTAAAAGGGCTGCTTCCAATCAGGAGCAATGATCATAGGTGCAGTTACAAGCTTTCCTTTCAGCTCGTCAAATGCATTCATACAGGCATCATTAAATTTTAAAACTGCATCCTTCCCAAGCAACTTGCAAAAAGGAGAAGATATTTTCGAAAAATCTTTGATACACTGATGATAAAAACCTGCATGCCCTATGAAACTGTGGATGCCCTTGACAGATATTGGTGGAGGTAATTTTTCAACCGCTTCCACCTTTGCCTTGTCCACCTACAAACCGTCTTTGAACACTTTGTGTCCCAAAACGATTCCTTCCCGCACTATAAAATGGCACTTTTTCAAGTTTAGAATAAGATTAGTCTCTTCACACCTGGCAAGTACTTTATCAAGGTTCATTAAACAATTATCGAAAGAACATCCAATAAAAGAGAAGTCATCCATGAAAACTTCTACAAACCTTTCAACCATATCAGTAAAGATGGCCATCATACACCTTTGAAAAGTCGCAGGTGCATTAGAAAGATCAAATGGCATTCTTTTGAACATATGCGTGCCATATGGACACGTAAAAGTGGTCTTTTCTTGGTCCTCTAGGGGCTATTCGAATTTGATTATACCCCGAGTAACCATTCAGGAAGCAGTAGTACTCCTGGCCAGCCAACCTATCAAGTATTTGGTCAAGGAATAGGAGGGGAAAGTGGTCCTTCCGGGTGGCATTGTTCAATTTTCTGTAGTCAATACAAATTCTCCACCCTATTACAGTTCTTGTTGGAATCAAATCATTGTTCTCATTTACTACCACAGTCATCCCCCTTTCTTGGGGACACATTGCACGAGACTCACCCATTTACTGTCAAAGATAGGGAACATTATACCTGCATCAAGCAATTTGATCACCTCTTTTCATACCACCTCTTTCATGTTGGGATTTAGGTGGCGTTGTTGTTATATACTTGGATTGTGTCCGTCCTCTATGAGGATTTTATGCATGAAGAAAGCAGGACTGATAGCTTTGATATTGGACATTGTCCACCCAATTGCTTTCTTATGCTCTCTCAATACTCTCAATAATTTTTCCTCCTGCAATTTAGATAAATCAGAGGAAATAATAACAGGTAAGGTATCAGAAGTACCCAAATAAGCATAAATAAGATGAGAAGGTAAAGGCTTCAGTTCCAATTTTGGAGCTTCTTCAATTGATGGCTTCGGAGTTGGGCCATCTGGCCTATTCAAAGGTTCAAAAGGAATTAATCCTTTCAGGTATTCACAAGATGCATTCAGAATATGCTTCATTGCTTCTACCTTGTCATCAATCTCAAGACTATCAAACAATACAATTGCCTTCTCAAGAGAATCATTCAAGTACACACTTAGGGCTATGAGTTTCTCATCTATATCCATAACAGAGATCATAGACAATTCTTCAAATGCCGATGAAGTTGCATAGCTTTATATACATTAAACACAGCTTCCTCATTGTCAACTCTCATTATCATTTTTCCTTCCCTGACTTTAATTATAGCATCACCAGTGGCTAAGAGAGGTCTTCCTAAAATAATAGAAACTTTTTCATCAGCTTCAAAATCCAAGATGATAAAATCAGTTGGAAAAATAAATTTTCCAATTTTTAACAACACATCTTCAATCACTCCTTTAGGGTAGGCTATGGACCTGTCTGCAAGTTGCAACATAACAGTGGTGGGTTTTGGATCTCCCAAACCCAATTGCTTGTACAAGGACAATGACATCAAATGTATACTTACTCCCAAATCACAAAGTGCATGGCCTACATCAACATTGCCAATTCTCACCGGTATAGTAAAGCTACCGGATCCTTAAGCTTTTGAGAAAGCTTATTTTGATCCCTTGAAGTGCAGTCCTCAGTAAGTATAGCTATTTCAAATTCTGTCAATATCCTTTTGTTTGCCACAATATCTTTCAAGTATTTGGCATACTTAGAAATGTCCCAAATTGCATCTACCAACCGAATGTTCAATTGAATTTGATTCAACATAGTGAGAAATTTGTTGAACATGAGATTGTCATTCTTCTTCTGCAACCTTTGTGGGAATGGTGGTGGTGGTCTTGGAATGTTCAAAGGTGCTGGGATTGTATCATCTGTCTTTTCCTCTGGTGTTGCTTTGGGAATTAATCACCTTCAGGTATTTGCTTGTTCTTTTTCTTCGATGGAACTTCTTCTAACTCCCTTCCTCTCCTAACTGTAATTGCACTCACTTGAGGATTTTTTTCTGTATCACCTGGAAGAGCTATTTTGATTTGCAGCCAGCTGTCCCATTTGCCTTTCAAGATTTCTGAAGTCCGTTCTGAGTTGTTGATTATCTTGCAATAATTTTTTCATCAAATCATTTGTGCTTTCTTCTGCTTGTTGTGGCAGCCTTGGAGGTTGATTAATACTTCCTTGGGGTATAAATTTATTTTGATTTGATGATTTCCACCCCAAGAGAAATTATGATGATTCCTCCAATTTGGATTGTAAGTGTTCCCATATTGGGCTTGTTGATTCATCGGACCTCTGTTTTGTTGCCCAACATAATAAATAGATTCAGGATTCACGAGGCAAATGTCACTCGTCTGATTGTCACCACACATTTCACAACAAATTGACATTTGTTGAACCTGCTGCATTCGTTGTGATGGTCCCATTGTCATTCTGGTCATTTGATTTGCCAATTTTGCTAAATCTGCTCTCACGATGGAAATGTCATCCAATCCAAGTAACTCTGCTTTCTGTTTCATTGCTCTCATTGGTTCTCCTTCACCTTGCCAATTATGATCATTAGCAGTAAAGTTATTCATCAAAAGTTGTATTTCACCATATCGTTTTGCCATGCAACTACCTCCACAAGCTGAATCAAGATTCATTTTGGAAGTTTCGTATAATCCATCAACAAAATTATGACCCAATACTTCATCAGTTTGACAATGATGAAGACAATCTCAAAAGTAGTTTCTGGTATCTTTCCCAAGCTTGCCGAAGAGTTTCACCATCAAGTTGTTGAAACCCAAGAATCTGACTCCCCAAAAACTTTGTCTTTTTGGTGGGAAAAAACTTGATTAGGAATTTCCTTACTAGATCATCCCAATTGTGGATTGAATTAGTGGGATCTTTCTTCAACCATACTCTAGCCTCCCTAATAATGAAAAAGGAAATAAGGTCAGCCTAACATAATCCTTGAAAAAAGTTGCCGGCTAGAAGGCGAAAATCGCTTTTGCCAATCAAAGCCCCAAAACTAGTAAGGGCACGAGTGCCCCAGCAAGCCACCCCAACCCTACCGCCAAAGCTTGACTTTACTAAACAAGCAAGAAAGGCTCTTTCTATCTTATTAGTCAAGCGCTAACGAGCAAGAAAACGGATATGCCCTAAGAAGCAACTTCGTGCAGCTGCTGCGCCCTTGCTTCTTGCTTTAGAAAGATTGCTCATTAGCTAGGCTGTTTTCAATAAGGCTCGCGCTAGGCGCTCACCTTTTTTGGCTAAGCCGTATCGTATCTTGCTGGTAATGAATTTATTCTTGAATCTTGCTTGGTTTAGGCAGGTAAGTGTTAAGAGGCTCTTGTTGGCTTTCATTAGGTATACATAGGTACACATAGGACTTTCTTGCAATACATAGTGGTTGGCTTCGAATCACATGAAGCCCATATAGATGTCCACTCCTATTTCCTCTAAAGCTCTCCCTGTGAGGAACACAATCAGTCCATACAAGGACCTACTGAGTCTTTGGATAGTTGTATGTATCCGTTATTTCCAAAAAAGTTTGAATGTGCCTTTGTGGGTCTTCATGAGATAGACCAACATATTGCCCAGTGGACTGTATCACCTACACCATGTACTATTTAAGCTCAAAGTGACCGGTGATTTCAGGCTTCACAATGGCCTGATCATATTAGCAAGGTTTGGCCTTGCTGCTTCTATCATCGCATGTTCTTGATTACCTGCAACCACTGTTGGCTGCGGTTGAACATGCATGTCCAACTCTGTTTCTGTTCTGTTTCTAGCTTCCCACTCCTTCCTTTTTGTATGAATTGTTCGTTCAATTTCAGGATCAAACCGGAAGAGATTGTTTGTGCTTCTACTCCTTCGCATTTGACAGAAGAGCCTGCGCGACACAAACAAAGTAGATGGAAAATTTAGGTTTGTATTAACAGCTAATAAAATCTTAAAACATTCAAGTAGCTCATTTAAACTCCCCGGCAATGGCGCCAAAAACTTGTTGTGACTAAAACACTCATGCAAGTGTACGCGATCGACAAGTAATATAGTAGTAAGTAGAGTATCGTTCCCACGAGGAATTATAATCAACTTCTTGACTGATATTAACTCAAATAATTGTCGATTTATGCTATATTATTACAAATTATTTAAAGAACCAATTTACAACTTACTTAATAATTGCACAATAATTCAACACAAAATTACTACACCAATTTCACAATATGTTTATAACAATTTGGGTAAATATATTCCAGGATCATGGACTTGCTAGAGATCATGCTACTATCTTAGCTTAAGATTGAATTATTGAATTATCAGGGTTATTGATTATAGGGTTCATAATATTCATAAGAATATTTCGAGTTCTTATGCATCTATTCAAGTTAAATTAATACCTATATGTCTATGGTATTAATATTAGCAGGAATGCATTTACAACTCCTATTCTTCAACCAAACAAGGCAATTAAGTATATGTCTATCTTAATTGCGAATTATTCACCCGATGCCCGAGATTCAAAACTTGCTCTATTTGATTCTATATGCATCCAAGAATTTCCTTTGCCAAGTTTAACTCAAGATTCTTTAATAATATTTCACTGTTAGCTACGCAGTGAAATAATTAAAAGCAGAATAAAATAAAAAACCCATGTCGATAGATTCAAGATCTTCAATCTAAGCTTCAAATAACATAATCATCTAACATCCATGACCCCAGAATATATAGGTTTTAGCTACTCATAATCATACAAAAATCAACAATAAAAGTTTTAAACACAATATTAACAGGCACAAAGAAGAAAGTTTGAAAGAACTCTTTAAACTCTTGATCCAAAATGATGTTGCTCCTCTCCTTTGAACCAAGGGTTTCAATGGCTTTTCTCTCAATGATAAATAGTATTTTTCCACTTCCTTCCTCTAAATCTGATCTACTCTCATAATGGAGACTTTTTGTAAATTAAGTGGGATCAAGAGGAAATTCCAAAATCAAACCTCAACAACCATTTTCCGGATGAAAACACACGTTTACGTGGAGTGTTCGCACGGTCTTCACGCGAAAGTGAAGTACATTATGTTTCAGTGATTAAAAATGCATGTTTTCGCACGGTAATCGCGCGTTTTCGCTTGTTTCACTGTGCAATATTTCTTCTGTTTTCTTCTCTTGTCCATGAGTTTAAATGTCTTGAGAGTTTGTTTTTTGCTCCTAAATCATCCCATAACCTTTTCAATTATTCATATAGGCTCCTTTTTCTGCAAAATACAGCAATCACAATTTAAACGCCTATTTCTCATCAATTATATTGATGTATATTATATTATTGGAATAGAATTAAATGGAAGCATAAATGATGGTTAAATCACGCAGATTTCTCCTATTATCAGTCCCCATCACGTTCTTCAATGGCATGGACATGGGAAATATTGGAGGACTTCTCCGGGCTTGGTCACCTGGAAGTATAAAACATGGATGTGCCATTAGGAGTAGGAGAGCCGAGTTCGAGCCCCAAACTAGTGAATCGGTTCCCTACCCCAAGTGTGGACCCCGACCGTAAGAGAACGATCATTCTTACTATCCCAGCAGACGTCCGGGTCCTGTCCGCCCTAGTGGGCATAGCCACCTACCTTCATTGCCTGGTGGCTGATGAGGAGAAGGCAAAGATGAAAGAAGTAGGCACGTCGAGCCTCTTCAACGAGGTGCAACACGTATTGAACCGGGTAAGAGGTCTATCCTTTGTATCCTTTGCGAATTTTTTGCTCAGCATATTCTAATGACTTTGTTGTTTTTTAGGCTTCAGTGCATCATCATGAAAGTTGCGTTTGGTCCTGCTTGGAGATCAACCGGCTTTATTTCGAGCTCAAAGAGAAAGTTCCGAAGAAGGAAATGTACATGACTCTCATTGAACAACAAGATGAGGTCCTCAAGGACTTCCCAATTCTCCGAGCCAAGCTGGACAAAAGGCTTAGAAGGAGGACTTGATTGTGAAGTAAGAGCACACCGACCTAGTCGAGAAGGTAAGGATCTTTGAGGCTAAAAGTAAGAAGCTACTCATGTTGACTAACAACATAACTTCGCAGGTCCAAGAGAAGGTAGACCAGATAGACCAGCTTCGGGATGAGATGGATGATGTCAAGGCCACGATTGATGCATGGAAGAGTAGGATGGACCTGCTGACTTTAGATAAAGAGGCTACAAAAGAGGATCTAGCATTGGTCAAAGACAAACTCGGGATAGTAAAAGACAAGACAAATAAGCGGTCTCAGCTAAATGATGAACTTCGGCCATATTTGAACTCAACCTTCATGGAACGAGATACCCTAGGCCAAGAATACACCGCGTTGTGGGATAAATTGGAGGCAACTTCAATCGATTCCTCTAATTTTGAGGAAGTGCTGGTCCATTATAAGGATGATGTGGAGATAGCCAGTGCCTGCTTAAAGACGAAGACTAAGTATGTAAAGTGCCTATCCTAGAGAGAGATCCTTGAGGAGATTCACGCTCAAGGTTTTGACCTATCAGCCGAGATTGAAGAAGCCAAGAGACTCGAGGCTGAATCAAAGGAGCGTGATGGTCCCAAAGACTCTGAGTGTTCCGAGGGTGCCGACGAGTCTAGTGACTAGTAGAGCTCCGGTGAAGACCATGCATAAATTCCTTAGTTATTTATTAGTTTTCCCTTGTATATTTTCATTTTTGTTTGTTTTGAGGTCGTTCTATCGTGCCTTTGTAAATATTTTTTGAAATATATAAAATTTCCCCCTTTGCCAATACCATATCCTTTTTTTCCAGAATCTACTTGCAATTTTTTTGTTTGCACATCGTTTTAAATGTTTTGGTATAAAATCAAATATAATCTAGAGTATACATTATTTGGAGGTTCAAATGAGGCCCGATTTTGGTGGCAACTCCAGGTTACATGGATTTGAGATTTCAATATGATCGAAGGCTTTTAAGATGGTCAAGTGTCTTAGACGATGTTTTTGGCGAGGGTGACCTTTTAATAGGTTTTGACTATGAGTAAGGGCCTTACATTCTAAGTATGAATTTTAGATGTCTCTGAGCCATTTTTAATGTGGTTGTAGCCTTTTATATTTGGGAACTTCCTAATAGGTTTGGTGCCTCCGGGATTCGATAGCCCAAGCCATCTGAATATTTTATCGAATGCCAGTCCTCGAGTAGGAGTTGCCCGTAGGCTTTAGGATCAATGAACAAAATGCGTAGTGAAAAGTATAAGGGAAGCATATATTTCATTCGTTGTTTAATATGTAGTGTACATTATTAGAGGTGCATAAGCATTGTGTCGTCACTAGAGTGGGATATATGGGTACGGTTCGTATGACTATTTGACCCTTATAAATGAATCCTAATCACCGAGACTTGGCTTTGACATACATTCGTTTTTCCTTTCTAAGGATCCTAACCCAGGGGTGATGGACCCTAGTATTTGAGGCCGAACTTGTGAGGACTCAGATACTGTTGATTCAGTGCAAACGATTACTACTTCCGATTTAAGACCAATCTCCAAAACTAAGGTAGCACATTTTACTATTTCCTTGTTAAAAATCTTGCCGAGAAACCCGCTTCGGGATAAAATTGGTTCAAAGGAAAAAGAGTACAAAATGTGATTCAGGCCTACAGTTACATTTTTCTCTGGCCGAGCACCTGCATACGTTAGTCCGTGATGTAACAAAATTAAAAAAGAATTAAGTTTGTACCTTAGCAGTAGCACTTCTTTAAGTGTGCCACGTTCTAGTTGTTTGGTAGTTGTACACTATTTCGCAATTTGAGTTATACGAGCCTTTATCCGTTATTCCGATGACTCGATACAGTCTTTCCTAATTTGGGTTTATTTTCCCTTCGTTTGGGTTCCTGGTGTGTAGTGTTACTTTTCTTTATACAAAGTCTGCGACTTGAAAATGTTAGAGGTTGGCTCTTCGGCTGTAGTACCTCCGTACTTGCTGTATTTGGGTGGCCAACCGGACCAGAGCAGCCTCCCACCTTTTGTCTAATAAATGTAAGCTTGTGATTATGGCCTCATCATTTGACTCTTTGGTAGCATACTGGAACCTGAGGCTCAGTTCCTCTAACTTGATTGACATTAAGGCTTTCGCTCCGTAGACCATAGAGAACGAGGTCACCCCGGTGCTTGACTTCGAAGTCATACGGTATGCCCACAGGACTTCAAGCAAGATTTCCTTCCACTTTCCATTCCAACTAGTCAACCTCATTTTTATGGTTCGGAGTATCATTTTGTTTGTCGATTCCACTTGCGCGTTCCTACTAGGGTGGTAAGGCATTGATAATATCTTCTTGATATTGTGATCTTCGAAGAACTTATTTACCTTATTGGTGATGAATTATTTTTCGTTGTCACAAACGATCTTGGAAGGTATCCCAAATCAACATATTATGTGATCCCATATGAATTCATTGACTTCTTTCTCTCGGGCCTTCTTAAACTCTTGAGCCTCGACCTATTTGGAAAATCGGTTATGAATTGAATCGGGTGTCCTGTCGATGATGTCCCTTCCCTAATTCATAAATGGCTATGGTGACAAGACTAGGTGGAGAACCTCTCCTGGTTGGTGAATCATTAGGGCGTGTATTTGGCACTCGTTGCATTTTTGGATGAAATCTTTTGCATCCTTATCCATTTCATTCCAGTAGTAGCCAACTCTGATTAGATTCTGAACTAAGGATTATGCCCCTAAATGGTTCCCCCAAGTGCCTTCCTAAACTTCTCTCATGGTGTATTCGGTCTCTCCTGGTTTTAATCATCTGGCTGGTGGGTTCAATAAGGATCTCCTGAACAATGCCCCTTCGGCTAGGCTAAATCTGGTAGCCTTGGTACGAAGGGTCCTCGATTACTCGGGATCCGAAGGATATTTTCCTATCTTCGGGTAGTCTATATATTTGTTTCTCCAATACCAAGTGAAAATTGTCAAGTTTACTTCGACGTGACCTTCTTCATCACCAAGTTCATCAATTGTATAAGTGCCCCTGAGCTAAATTCATCAAAGTCGACAAACAACCCCAAGCTGGCCAGTGCATCGATCTTACTGTTTTGATCTCGAGGTACATACTGTAGATTCCATTCCTTGAATTAGTGCAGGGTCACATGCAATTTTTCCAAGTACCTCTTTATCCGCTCTTCTTTTACTTCAAATGTTCCGTTGACTTGATTTACAGCAATGATGGAATAGCCTTTGGCTTCGGTCACTTCGGCGCCGAGGCTCTCAGCTAGTTATAGAACTACAATCATGGCCTTATACTCGACTTCATTGTTATTTAATTTTACAGTTTTAATAGATTACCTAATTATGCTCCCCTCAAGTGGTTTTAACATGATACTGAGCTCGGACCCCTTCGCATTGGAGGCACCATCCATGAATAGGGTCTAGATTTCTAAATTAGCTCCCGAAGTGAGCAATAATTCCTTTTTGACTTCGGGTATTAAGGCTAGTGTAAATTTGGCCATGAAGTCTGCAAAAATCTAGATTTTATGGTGGTTTAGGGTCGGTACTCGATATCGTACCCACTAATCTCTACGGCCCATTTGGCTAATCGGCCTGAGAGCTCGGGCTTATGTATGATATTCAGCGCGTAAGAGGTTACGACATGTATGGGGTGGCATTGAAAGTACGGGTTTAACTTCCTTGAAGCACTTAGCAAGACAAGCACTAACTTTTCTGTGTGAGGATACCTTGATTCGGCATCTCCAAGGTGTTCTACTAACATAGTAAATATGAAATTTTGTACCTTCTTCCTCTCGGACTAAGACACCACTTAATACAACCTAAGAAGTCACTAAGTAGTGGTACAACTATTCATTTTCCTTTGGGGTGTGCAACAGAGAGGGGCTCGACAGGTATCATTTGAGTTCTTCCAAAGCTTGCTAGCATTACAGCGTCCAGGAAAAATTATTCTTCTTTTTTAATAGTGATAAGAACCGATGGCTCTTATATGCAGCTATACACCGGTTACTCTTTGAACCGCCATGACATTATCCACTACGGTGATGTCCTATATGGGCTTTATTTTGTCATGGTTGATCTCTGTCCCTCGATTTGATACCATGAACCCAATGAATTTTCTCAAACTGACCCCAAATGTGCACTTCTCTAGGTTTAGCTTGATGTTGTATTTCCTTAATATGTCAAGGTTTACTGAGAATATTTCAAATGGTCCTCTGCTTGTAGGGACTTGACCAACATATCATCAATATAAACTTTCATTCACTTTCCTATTATTCTTTGAATATCCGATTTACTAAGCATTTGTAGGTGGCACTAGTGTTCTTTTACCCAAATGGCATTATGTTGTAGTAGTAGGTGCCAAATTTTGTTGTGAAAGAATTCTTTTGCTAATTGTCCGGGTACATCCGAATTTGTTTGTACCGGAGTAGGCATTGACAAAACTGAGTATCTCGTGCCATGTCATCGCGTCGATTATTCGATATATGTTAGACAAAGGGAAATAATCTTTTGTGCATGCTTTATTTAGGTCTTTATAATCCACACACATCCTTAGTTTATTTCCTTTTTCGGTACTACCACTATGTTAGCTAACCGATTTGGGTATTTAACTTCCCGAATAGATCCTATTATTAGGAGTTCTGATAGCCCATCCTTGATAAACACGTGTTTGATCTTGGACTGTGGTCTCCTCTTCTACTTAACCAAATGGAATTTTAGGTCTAAACTCATCTTGTGGGTGGTTAACTCGGGTGGAATGCCTATCAAGTCAATATGGGACCAAGCAAAACAATCGACGTTAGCTTTAATAAAATCAATAAGTTTTTTCCTGTGCTCGGGGGTTAACCCAGTGCCTAGGTATACCTTTTGATCTGGTAGATACTCGATTAATATGACTTGATCCAACTCTTCAACTATTTATTTGGTGGTGTCGGTGTCATCGGGAGCTATGAATGATCTCGGGACACTGTAATCTTCCGCACCGCTTGCTCCTTGTTATTCTTATCTCTTCAATTCGGCTGAGATCGATATTAGTGATTTCTATTTTACCTCTTATTTTTTGGCCAGTTTCATGCTCCTCGGCATTGAAATCACGGGCACCGAGATCACTTCATCAACATCAAACATTTCCCTTGCGGCCGCTTGTTCTCCGTAGACCATTTTGATTTCCCCTAGTATGGGAAATTTTAACGCCTAGTGTAAGGTCGAAGGTACTTCCCTCATGTTGTGGACCCATGACCTTCCAAATAGAGCATTGTACCTCATATCCCCTTCGATCACGTTGAACTTCGTCTCTTGGATTGTCACGGTAGTGTTTACCGACAAATTTATCTCCCCTTTCGTGGTCTCACACGCCATATTGAATCTATTTAATACCCAGACTGCTAGTTTGTTTTGATCCTGTAACCCTAATTGCTCTAAAACCCTTGATTTGATGATGTTGGCCGAGCTATCTGGATCAATTAGCACATGTTTAACTCGATATTTATTAATAAATATGGATATTGTCAGCGCACTATTATGAAGATGTACTATGCTCTCAACATCTTCATCGCTGAATGAAATGACTCCATCCAGAACATAATCCTTGGTGCATTTTCCCCTTATAATAGACACGTTAGTGCATTTTATCATTGGCCTTTGGGGGACTTTGACTCCCCCAATGGTCATGTTGATCACGCGCTGAGGCTCTTCTTGTTCGATCTGTTTGTTGGCGTCCATATTTCTGAAGTGGTTTTTGCCTCGTTCACTTAGGAATACTCAGAGGTGGCCATTGTTGAACAGTCGAGCAACTTCTCCTCTTAGGTGTCGACAATCTTTGGTCATATGACCGTGAGTACCATGATACTTACACATCAAATTAAGATCTTTTTGGGCTAGGCCAGATTACAATGGTCGAGGACACTTTGTCTCTTTGATATGCCCTATGGCTGACGGGACACTTGCAATGTCTACATTGAAGTTATATTCCAATAACCTTGGTGCCTCACTACTCCAAAGCGACTAGTCAAATCCATTCTTGCTCATAAGAGGCCATTAGGCCCTCAATCGCTTCTCTTCTCGTTCCTTGCTGGGTGATGCCTAGATCTATTTCCCCTTAGATTCATGTTGTATGGTTGATATCGATCTTGGGCCGGTGTTGGCTCTAGATCAAATGCCTCTCTTAGATCTATCATCGGCCCTCATAGGGTAAATAGATCCAGAAGAGGCCCGAGATGGTCATCCTTGACCATGATCTTCGACTGGCACATGTTCTAGACGTCGGCCAGGTTACCACCGTGTACTCCACAAAATATTATTTTAGCTGTTAGTTGCCAAGGAACTTCAAGGGTTGAGCCCCTAAGTGAATTCTAGAATGGCCCAATCATCAGTAACCGGTGGTAGGTCTATCCATTCCATCTAGAATCTTAGTGAAAATTCCCTGAGCATCTCGTTATCTCTTTGTTTGGCCTTGAAAAGATATGATTTTCTGGTTTCGACCTTGATGTCCCCTAAATTGGCCTTTATGAAAGCATATGCAAGCATAGCAAACGAGTCATTGGAATTCGGGGGCAAGTTGTGATACCATATCATTGCTCCCTTGGACAAAGTTTCCCCAAACTTTTTCAGTAACACCGACTTAATCTCATCATCTTCTGAATCATTACCTTTGATTGCGCATGTATAGGAGTTCATATACTTATTTGGATAAGTGGTCCCATTATATTTGAGGATGTTGGCATACGAAACTTCTTGGATCGACTTTGGTGCCGCGCTCGGAGGAATGGGCTTCTAGATAATTTTTTTTGGAGTCTGGTCCCTTCAATATTGTGGGTGCTCCAGGGATCTGGTAGACCTTGAAGTTGTATGTTTCCATCTTATTGTCATTAACCTCAATATTTTTCTCGCTTGACACTACTCATTTTGTCAATGCTTCGAGCATCCTCATTACCGCGGAATTTACCCCTGGCTCGGCTTCACCCAGTGTCTTGGTAATTTGTTTATCTTTTCGAGTGCTTTCCCGTGATTTTTTGGGCTCGACCATGTTGGGGGTGTGGCTTTGATTCTGCAGCGTTGCTACTGCTGCTTGTTGAGCTTGTAGCATTTCAAAAATCTCGCGTAGGCTTCATCACCTTTACCTTCAGGCGCTTCTCAAGCTGTTGGTTAGGGTCCCTCGTGAAGACTATTTTCCGGGTCGGTTGGCAAATTGATGTTGATGGCCACCTGCGAGTTAGCATCAACCGGATCGGCGTCGGGAGGAAGCACATCATTACTAGGCACAACATTATTATTTTTGTTGTGATGGCCTGATTCAGTCTCAATGTTCAAGTGAGTAGACTGAGATTTTGACATTTTTAGGATGACATGGAATTAAGATTTCAAAGAATAAGCATAAAATAGGTGTGTTATGGAGATTCGTGTCAAATCACTACTATTATCCTTAGTTCCATGTTAGGCGCCAAACTGTTTACTCTTGTTACGCTCCAAACCTGAAGAGGCGTGGACGGCACCCGGTGCCATACTCTGCTCGGAATGTACCACTCTGTAATTGTGAACTCTGGAGGAGTAACCCTCAACTTAGGCCAATGAGGCCATATTGTGAATCATCTGAAAATATTATTTCTCTGATATGAAGAGTAAACACACCCAAAAGCTGATATATATATATATATATATATATATATATATATATATATATATATATATATATATATATATATATATATATATATATATATATATATTTAAAACTGTGTAGGCCGACGAAGCTGCCATGAATATCTACTGATATACAAAATATATAGGACCCGTCTACAAGACTCTAGAGATAACTGAACTATGCCATGGTCGGGACAGAGCCTCGACCTACCCATCCTGTATATATAAAATGGAATCCAAGTTCTAGACCTGGTAACTCTGAGGATGTAGAGCTTACCAACCAAGCTGATTTTTGACTGTGTCTGTTGGGAGGGTCTGTCCAACTGTCAATCAGGACCTGCAAATATGAAATGCAGCATCCCCGACAAAAGGGTCATCATTACTAAATAATATACTAAGTATGTAAGGCAACAGAATAATTGAAAGCTGAAATTGAATGGATAATATAATAACTGAAAGTAACTGGGAGTGAAAGATAATCTGAAGATGTGCTTACATGTTGATACTGACTCAACTCTCTCAATATAGTAAGTAAAATAGCTGTCAGCCCTTATATGGATCGATATGTGTAACTGCTCTGCCGTTGTAGGCTCGCTCATAGGCGCTCAACTATACTAGGCTCTGTATCTCAGTCATTCTGGGCTCGCTCATAGGCACTCGGCCACAGTAGGCTCGGTATATAACTTACCAGTTGATCAAAGGTTTCCCAATAGAGGCTTGTCCACCGGTTATAGCTCGATGATGGTGAAAATACTATAGTACCGTATACATATATAGCTCTCTTGACTAGAAGAAGACAATACTTAATTGAATATAAAGTTTATATAAGGAAGAATACAATAACTATGAGACTAGGATAATGTACATAAGTTTAAGAATACGAACTTCTCTTTATGTCTCGTTATCAAAAACATGTAGTTAGGGGATCATACTAAAATGAAGGAAAGGCTTAGCCTTAGCATAACTTAACCTCATCAAGTCCTTAATATCTTCCAAGAAATTCTTCAAACAACTCAACTCAGTCTACCATAGCATAAATAGATTCAAAATCAGTGCTAAGTAAAGGCTAAGTCTGTAACTTGAGCTAGTAACTCATTTTATGTAAATCTAGGAAGCGTATCCCTTGTAAAAAGGGCCTCATCCAATACCATATACCAACAAAAACAATAAGAGCAATACAATAAGAAAAACATCAACAATAGGGTACACAATATGTTATTAAGTCATAACATATCACGACGAGCGACAAGCTCAGACTGAATCCCTTCAACACCCTTCAACCCCATTATCATTCATTCTTGAACTTAGTAATATATTTAATATAATGACCAATACATTTTAAATTATTTCCAACCTTTTACTAAATTATAAAGTTACCCAAAATAGACCAACACAAGATAATATCAGCATCGACAACTTCCATGTGTTTTATAGCCACTTCCTTTTCTAGTTACCAATTTCCTCAGCAAGATGGGCATGTCCAACACAATAATACTAAAAATATCATAACAAACTTATTTTCTATAATTTACAGCCACTTAAAGTTCATAAGAGCAATTTTCTAATCAATACATCAAGAACAACAATATCTCAAGTTAATCCAAGTATTATCTTATAGTTTATCACCCTAATAACTTAACCAACATACAAGATAGCTTAAGACAAATTAGTAGGCTATTATGCTCACCTTATACAGTATCAAAAACTTGAATCTAAGCAAAATACAACCCATAATTATCCTCGATGAAACTACAACACTATAAGTGTTGTATTCTCTTCTTGAATCATCTTTTGATGTTCACGTTGGTCTACAAACCTTGTAGTATACCTTGAAAATATAATATATATGAAAGAGGTAATGATTATTACCTTAATCAATAAGAAAAAAATAAATCCCGAGTTACTTCACTTTGAAGAACTCTCCAAAATAGTCATAAGATGAAGAAATACGATCTAGCAAGCACCACGAGGTTTCTAGCGTTGGATTTATGTTTCTATCATAGATTTTCTCCATAGAATCATGGAGGAACCATTGGAGTGCATTTAGGAGGGTTTAAGAACTGTTTGGACGAGAAAAATGAGTGAAATGTTTTAGAATGAACTTAAATACAAGTTGGAGTTTTACACCGACTTTGTCAGTCCCATGGCACAAAACGCGAATATCTCTGCACTCCAATGTCGTGTCGATAAACGGTTAAATGTGTTAGAAAATATACTCGTAGATATTCAATTTGGTAGGTCAATAATCTCCTAATTCCAAGAATATTGGGAGAAAAGCTCAACTATATTTGACCTAAGTTTCAACACATTTATGAATGGAACTTGTGATGACCTTTTTTATTTTTTGTTCCACAACTCGGTTGACTTCAAAATATAATGCAAAACTATCATGAAACTAAAATAACTCATAACATAATCTTCTTATTATGTTAAGCACCCTAGTCTCACCCTAAAAGTACTTTTTATAACATTCTAACTTGTTGACTTTCGATAAAACTTATTTTCTTCAATTCGTTTAGCTTCTAAGCCTTCAAATCCTCTTGGTACTTGATATTCATGATCATAAATATTTATAACCTCCACGTTCATGATTAACTAACTTTGTAAAATTTTGGAAGATGATTTTATTTTTGAGCTTACATTAATTGACTTCTAACATATGAACGTATAAAACATGGGGTGTAACAACCCCAAAATTCGGTAACAATTAAATTTATACCCGGTTCAATGTATACGCAATTTAATTCATTATGAATAATTAAGAATAACAGATAAATAAATCAAAGATGAAATAAATGATCAAACCAATTGCAATGTAAGACCAGGACTGATCTTAGATTGAATAGTGAGCTCGTCCTCGATTGGACTCTCAGTCCAAGCCTAATCGCAAATAAAGGACAGAACATGTGAGTAATGCCTTTGACAGTAGCTAGAAGATACAATAAGCGTTTAATTCTTTGAATTGCGGATTACAATGTGTCAGACAAAAGAAAAGCTTTCCCTTTATATGGTAGGAGAGTTTTAGTCCTAGTATAAGTCTAAGAAATATGAAAATCTTATTTTTTCGGTAATTGTTGATCCATAATCGATATCGAACGAGATTTGCACCGTGATATCCGGTTGATGGAGAGTATTATGATCCTTTCTGTCATGCATAACCGTTCACTATATCTCCCAAGGTCTAAAACTTATACTCGGTTCGGGGTGTATGCTTTACCATGTCCGATATCGAGTATGCCGTTCAGTCTTCCTAGGTCTCGATAAGAATGATCTCTGGCCTCGATTATGATCTCGCGGATCCGTATCCCCCCTTCGTTCTCTCATCGGAGAATAGGGGTAGTCATTACCACCAATTTTACCCGTATACACACACTAATCAGACAAAGACTAGCACATTTTTACAATATCAACAAAAATGTTATATATACCAAAACACCAAAGGCATAACAATGCTTCAACTATTGAGAAAATTAATGAAATTAAGCATTAGTTCAACAACAACAACAACTACCCAGTATACTCCCACCAGGTCGGGTCTGGGGAGGGTAATATGTAGACAAGCCTTATACCTACCCGAAAGGACAGAGAGGCTGTTTCCAATCGACCCCCGACAAATTAAGCATTAGTTCAATATTATTTATGTTCAAAGATTTGCATTTTACACCAAAAGTATAGAAAAGAGAAGGATATCTCAGATGTTGAACTGAAGTTTTGCTAATGAAAACGAATAGGATATTTCAGATGTTGATTTGAAATTTTGCTATCTTTAAAGCATATTCTGTTTTTTTAAATAGATTAATCTTAAATAATATTAGCTATCCTGTTCTTGATTTTTGGTATATACATAATGAATAAGAATTTTCTCTTAGTTGAGACCCTTTCAGAATAGTTGTATGATTTTTTCTTAAGAGAATAACTTAAGTCAGAAAAATTGTCATCTAAAGCTGTAACATAACCTATGTAATTACTTAAATAGACAGAGAAAATATGGTCAACATTCTGACATAAACCAGCAGGATTCCAGCCTAACTGGAATTAAAATATTATCTATAGAAAAAGTAAAATATATATCTAAACATTTATTTTCAATGTGTAAATGGTTCTTATAGTTCTCCACAAAGAAACCAATAGGTATATCCACATGAAAAATTATCTTCAGTACAACATTGACAAATATAAAACTTTTCTATACAAAAGTATATATATATATATATATATATATATATATATATGACATACGAATACTGTATGGCTCTAAAATAAAAACTTTCTTGCCCACCATGAATGATAAATCATGCACTTTCATAAGTAACCTTCCCAACTCGCCTCAACGTCTCAAATGGGCCAATAAACCTTGGGCTCAACTTGTCCTTTTTTCCCGAACCTCATGATGCCCTTCATCGGCGATACTTTTAGGAGAACTTTCTCACACACCATGAATGATAAATCACATGCTTTCTGATCCGCATACCTCTTCCGCCTGGACTGTGCTTTATTGAAGTCGCTCCTGAATCAACTTTATCTTCTCTAAGGTATCCTTTACTAAATCAATACCATATAACTTAGCCTCGCCGGGCTCAAACCATCCGATGGGCGAACGACATCGCCGATCATATAAAGCCTGAAAAGGGAACCATCTAGGATCTGGACTGATGTTGTAAGAAAACTCGGCAAAGGGCAAGAATCAATCCCACTGACCTCCGAAGTCGATGACACATGCTTTGAGCATATTCTCTAGAATCTGAACTGTCTGCTCCACTTGCCCATCGGTCTGCGGATAAAAAGCTATGCTAAGCTTTATTCGGGTAACCAACTCGCTCTGAACTGCTCTTCAAAAATATGAAATGAACTGAGGACCTCTATCCGATATGACAGAAATAGGCACACCATGCAACCAAACAATCTTCTGAATGTAAATTTGGGCCAACCTATATGAAGAGTAAATAGTCAACACCGGAATAAAATGTACTGACTTGGTCAGCCTGTCGACAATGACTCAAATGGCAACAAATCAGCTACCCTAACAAGTCACATAAAAATAAATGGGCATATAATAAATAGTAAATGGGGTAACAGGACTACATCACTCAAAAGATCGGTCGAATCATTATAGTTCTAAATCAAAAAAGTTTTTTCTAAGTAATTTAGTGTTTGATATCATCTCGTGATTAATAAGGATAGAAAATATTAAGACAATAATAAATTCAAAAAGTAGGAGGAAAATTTTGTTGTTGGTTGCCAAAATTTTTTTAATGACAAAATCATTAACTTGTGATAAAAATTAGTTACCATAATTTACTTTACCGCAATTCCTAAATTACCTCAATACATATTCTTGTTAAATAGATGGAGATGGACCTTTATTTTTTTTTTTTTTTGTAAAAAAGAAACTAATATTATTACTAAGAAATTTAATTACATAATTAAACTTAAAAACAAGAATTAGTTATGAAATTCATCTTGTAGCTGAATTATATTTTTAACAACATGTCATCAATTCTATCACTGAATATCAGTGGCGGAGCCACCCTTACCCAAGGGGTGTCGATACCCCTTCGCCGGAAAATAACACTGTGTAAATAGGTATTTTAGGTTTTTTTTTAAAAATTGAATATTTACAAGGGATTGACAACCCTTGACACAAGACAAACTCTTAATGTAATGATTATGTGGTGTCAAAAATTATAGAAGGTTGCAAGTTCCATTTCCATAGTAACAATTTTTTTTCGACACCTCTTTATATAATTCCTGGCTCCGCCATTGCTGAATATGATTAGCGATAATAAGTTTTATAGCTAATTTTTTTTTGTAGTTGACTCTAGAATACATGATACATAAACGATTATTTAGATACGAAACTAATATAAAAGAACGAAATACATAATATAATACTAAACTTTCAAAATCATCTTGTTTCATGCTTAGCCTCTACTTTTTTGACAAAATAGGTTCAATACTTATTATTTTCAAGAGCTTATATTTAAAAAAATTGATAATTTAATATGTATTGTAGAGGGTACGCGCGCATTGTGAGTCTCCTATAATAGGAAAAATTTATTTGAGCGATATATGCTATGTCATAATGGTACAAAGTAATTTATGCGTCCTACGGCTACGGTTCAAGAAGCGGTTTTCACTTTTCTACATATTAAAATTTTGCAGATAGAAATATAAACCCCCACAACATAAACCCTGAACCCTAAACTTTGCTCTCTCTCTCTTCACTCTCCTTCTACAGAGCTGCTCTATAGCAAACTCCACCATCCATCAATGGCGGAGGTGAAAATCTCAGAGATGCGTGACCTAACCCGAATAGAACGCATAGGTGCACACTCCCACATTCGAGGTCTCGGCCTCGACTCATCACTCGAACCCCGCCTCAGTTCCGAAGGCATGGTAGGCCAAACCTCCGCTCGTAAAGCCGCCGGCGTGATAGTCAAAATGGTTCAAGAAGGTAAAATCGCGGGTAGGGCTGTCCTCCTCGCGGGTCAACCCGGTACGGGCAAAACAGCTATAGCAATGGGCATGGCGAAATCATTAGGGCAAGAAACCCCTTTCGCTATGCTAGCAGGAAGCGAACTTTACTCCCTCGAGATGTCGAAAACGGAAGCACTTATGCAGGCATTTCGTAAAGCAATTGGTGTGCGGATAAAAGAAGAGGCTGAAGTTATTGAAGGAGAAGTTGTGGAAGTGCAGATTGATAGGCCAGCTGTGGCTGGGGCTGCGTCAAAGACGGGGAAGTTGACTTTGAAGACTACGGATATGGAGACAGTTTATGACTTGGGAGGGAAAATGATTGAGGCTTTAGGGAAGGAGAAAGTTCAGAGTGGGGATGTTATTGCTATTGATAAGGCTTCTGGGAAGATAACTAAATTAGGGAGGTCGTTTTCGAGGTCCAGGGATTATGATGCTATGGGACCCCAGACTAAGTTTGTACAATGTCCTGAAGGAGAGCTCCAGAAGAGGAAGGAGATTGTACATTGCGTTACCCTCCACGAAATTGACGTCATAAATAGCAGGTAACTTTTGTTAATTTTGCAGGACTAATATTTCCATAAAGAGAAGATTTTGATTTGTGTGTGGTTGCGCAAGTTTTATATACTTATTTATATGTATTTGTATAATATTGACATAAGATGAGTTAAACTAAGTAACGTGGTCAGTGATGATTTATATAGCCGGGGTGTAGTTGTTGTTATTTGTATGGCTGCTTAATTGCTTGCAATAAGTCTGGTTTCAGGAGCTGTTATTGCACTATGTGTTTGCTACATTATATAGTTGGTGTTGGATTTTTGCTGGACATTGTCCTAGTTTCATTCTTGCGAATGCATTTCTTAGTGTTTTTGCAAGCTGGAAGTTGATAGATTGAGTCAAACAGAAGATATAATCTGTGAAGTATGTTTTTAAGGTTTGCCTGAGGTCAAACAAAATTAACCTTTTTTTCTCTTTCTTTAGCTTATCGTAAACAACCTCTCTACCTGCATTAGGTAGGGGTGAGGTCTCCCCAGACGGGGTCTGTTGGGATCATACCGGGTTTGTTGTTGTTGTTGTTGTTTAGTCTTATAGATACATGATACTGTTGTTTCCCGTCCAAGTTGGCACCAAGTTGAGCCCTAGTTTGAGCAAGACCAGGAATGTTTGTTGAGCCTTGAAGTGGGGCAAAGAGAGCTATTTTTGCTCGATTGTACAGCTATATAAATAGTTGATTATAATTTAGGCAGAAGTTTTAAAACTTTGCAGTCTTCTTCAAATTATCAACTGATATTATAAAATTTAAATCTTGATTCTCCGGGTAGATAACCAGTTTCCTTTTAATAGAGGAACATAATGCAAAGATACACTCTACAAGCGAAAAGGTGATTTTTCAATTTGCAATGTGATTCCAGCCATTAGTCAAAGGTTTTATCAGCTTAATTTTGCTGCTGGTGGTGGATAGCATGAAATTTTTCTTCGATTTCATTTCTACTGTTGTTGTTTTACTCTGGTTAGCTTTACTATTTTTTATGTCAGTACCTTTCTGTTCTACTGTTTTTTAATCACAACTTTTACTCTTGTACTTTTCAAACCTGTTTTGAAAACGCTTTTCATGAGCGGAGGGTCTACCGGTAATAGCCTCTCTACACCACAAAGGTAAGGGTAAGGTCTGCGTACATCCTATCTTCCCCAGAGCTCACTTGCGGGACAATACTGGGTATGTTGTTGTTGTTGTTTTAACTCGAGAGATGAAAACTTGCTTAAGTTCTTGTTTCCTTTTATTTTCCTCTTTATTTTGGTAAAGAGTCTCATTGTAGGAGGATAATATCAGAATATATCTGTAATTATCCTTTAACTTTTCAGTGGGACAGCCCAAAGATGGAACAAGCTACCATGTTCCATGTTTATAGGGGGAAAATACTCCACCATGAAAGCTTGAATGGCCAGCTGGATTTCAGTTTCTGCTAGTCTGAAAAATTCTTAAGAGGACCCGCTGAAAATTTCTTTTACAGTTACGCTTGATTAATTGATAACAGCTTGAAGGACTTGAAACCTCACAGGTGGAAGTTGGAAAAAGTTAGTAGAAGGCTGAAACAATATCTTGTTTAAAAATAAACTGGTCAAATTCAGTATTGGCGACTATTTGATTTTAACCTTTCTGAAGTCATCATATTGCCTAAGCTAAGGGTGTTATGTATGACATTAGCTTCGATGTTGAGCATTTTTCTGAAAGATTATGGGCATCTATAGCATTTTCGTAGGGAGATCAATTTTGTTTGAAATTGAGTCTTTACAGATTGTACTTTATATCTGAAAGGGTTTCCTATTCCATTTCAGCTGCTGTAGTTTGACTTTAAGCTAATATTAGCCTTGCCACTTCCAAGAAGGAAGCCATGAAGATTGATGTTTCAGCAAGGCTTTTTTTTGGCCTTGTTATTTTCTGTCTTTTGTTTCTTTTGTGGGGGTGGGGTGGGTATGGGAGTCGAGGTGTGACAGGAGGCCTTTTCATTACTGTGCTACCTTCTTATTTGTATATATCTGGAAATAGATAAATAGCGTTCTGACAAAAGGTTTTAGAAGTCAAACTCAGTGCTATAGCCCTTAATAGTATTGTCCTATCCATCTCCTTTACATAAATATTGCCTTTTGCTAAGCTAGCTACTTACAACAACAACAACAATTACCCAGTATAGTCCCACAGGGTGGGGTCTGGGGAGGGTAATATGTACGCAGGCCTTACCCCATCCGAAAGGATGGAGTGGCTGTTTCCAATCGACCCTTGGCTTAGAAAAAGAAAAGGAAAGATATAAACAAAAACAAAAACAAAAACAAAAACAGAAGAGCATTAGTAACTCCAGTAGAAATCACAATATATAATTATGTAAACATAAACCATAAGTAATATGACATGCAAAAGGAAAAGGTAAACAAAAACAGAAGTAAAAGGGCATCCACAAATATTAATTTAGCCACATTCAGTAGATAAAATGGAATGCATTAACAACGACCACTACCTAAAAGCCTCTATCCTACAACCCTGATACTAGACCTCCGGATTCTCCTGTCAAGGGCCATGTTCACGGAAATCCGCATACTAGCCATGTCATGCCTAATCATCTCTTCTCAATACTTCTTTGGCCTCCCTCTGTCTCGACTCACGCCAACCACCTCCAAACACTCACAACTCCTCACCGGGGCATCTGGACTTCTACTCCGCACATGCCCGAACCACCTCAGCCTCGCCTCCCAGCAACTTCTCATCCCCTGGGGCCACACCCACCTTTTCCCGAATAACTTCATTCCTAATCTTATCTAACCTGGGGAGCCCGCACATCCACCTGAGCATTTTCATCTCCGCAACCTTCATTCTCTGAACATGAGATTTATTCACCGGCCAGCACTCCGCCCCATACTACATGGCAGGTCTGACCACAGCTCTATAAAACTTCTCATTGAGTTTCTGTGGCACTTTCTTGTAACACAAGACTCTTGATGCAAGCTTCCATTTCGACCACCCTGCCTCTATACGATGAGTGACATCCCCGTCGATCTCCCCATCCCCCTAGATCACCGGCCTCAGATATTTGAAACTGTCCCTCTTAGCGATGACTTGAGATCCAAGCATTACGACCCTGCCTACTTCTTCTTCGCTCGACTCTGCGCTAAACTTACACTCCAAGTATTCTATCTTAGACCTACTTATTTTGAAACCCTTAGACTTGAGAGTCTGTCTCCAAACCTCCAACCTCTTGTTGACACCGACCTTCGTCTCGTCTATCAAGATTATGTCATCAGCAAATAGCATACACCATGGCACATCCCCTTGAATATGGCGAGTCAGAGCATCCATTACTAAAGCAAAAAGGAGAGGGCTAAGCGCAGATCTTTGATGGAGCCCCATAACTACGGGGAAATGATCCGAGTCGCCACCCACCGTCCTAACTCTAGTCTTAGCTCCATCGTACATGTCCTTGATCACTCTGATGTAGGCTTCCGGCACACTCTTCGCCTCCAGGCACCTTCATAGTACCTCCCTTAGAACCTTGTCGTACGCCTTCTCCAAGTCGATGAACACCATGTGTAGATCCTTCTTCTTATTCCTGAACTGTTCCACCAGTCTTCTGACAAGGTGGATAGCTTCTGTAGTGGAACGGCCCGGCCCGGCATGAAGCCGAACTGGTTCACGGAGATAGACGACATCTCCCTCACCCTCGCCTCTACCACCCGCTCCCAGACTTTCATGGTGTGGCTTAGTAATTTGATACCCCTATAGTTGTTACAATATTGGATATCCCCTTTGTTCTTATAATGGGCACCACTGTACTCCACCTCCACTCCTCCAGCATCCTCTTAGTCCTGAAGATCACATTGAACAGCCTGGACATCCACTCCACTCCTGCCCTACCTATGCTTTTCCAGAACTCCATCGGGATTTTGTCTGGCCCCGACGCACGTCCCCTACTCATCTTACGCAAAGCCTCCACTACCTCCCCCACCCTGATGCGCCTGCAGTACCCAAGGTCTCTATGACACTCTGAGTACCCCAACTCCCCTAACTCTAATTCTCGATCCCCTTGTTAAGCAGATCACGAAAGTATGCCTGCCACCTCTTCTTGATTTGGACTCCCCCATCAGGACTCTACCATCCTCATCCTTGATGCACCTCACTTGGTCTAAGTCCCGCGCCTTCCTCTCCCTCACTTTAGCCAACCTGAATAACTTCTTGTCCCCGCCTTTCTCCCTAAATTCCTCGTACATGCGACCAAACGCCGCATTTTTAGCTTCCGAGATTGCCATCTTCGCCTCCTTCCTTGCCACCTTGTAGCTCTCCCTATTCGCTCTCCTTTCCTCCTCGCTTGTGTTCCCTCGCTTGTGTTCCCTGCCAACTTAGCGAACGCCGCTTTCTTCGCCTCCACTTTTCCTTGAACAACATCGTTCCACCACCAGTCACCTAGATGTCTGCCTGAATTACCCCTGGCTACCCCGAGCACATCCCGCGCTGCCTCCCTAACCAGATTTGCAGTCTCTGACCACATTGCGTCCGCTTCGCCAGAACTACTCCAAGCTCCACCATCAGCTAACCTCCTCTCAAGCTCCTGGGCTTTCTCCTTAGACATAGCTCCCCATCTAATCCGCGGCCGGCCCCGGGCACCCTCCTCTTCACCCAGAGACCGACGTTCATCACTAGGAGTCTATGGAGAGTCGAAAGGGACTCTTCCGGAATAACCTTACAATCCTTGCACAACCCTCAATCGCTCCTTCTGAGGAAGTAGTCAATCTGAGTCATTGCCACCGAACTCTTGAAGGTAACCAAATGCTCCTCTCTTCTGAAATGCCGAGTTCGCAATCAAAAGCTTAAAAGCCATGGTGAAATCAAGCAGCAAAGTGCCTCCTCCGTTCCTAACCTCAAAGCCATAGCCACCATGCAACCTCACCATAACCACCAGCATCAGCCCCAATATGACCATTAAAATCACCTCCAATAACTAACTTCTCAGATAGGGAATACTACTCACCAACTCGTCCAAGCCCTCCCAAAAGCGCCTCTTAACCTCCTCATCTAATCCTCCAAGCTAGCTACTTAGATTATCAGACAATACTCTGCTAGTAATGCATGTGGCTATATTGGGTATTCATTGATAGCTTTTCCTGGTAACCATTCGACAGGATTGGTTTCAAAAACAATATTCATGTTTGTAGTAAAATTTTGCCAAAAGACTGAATGTTTGTGTTGTTTGACTAGGAATTGATATGGGTATCTTTTCCTTGCTAATCCATTCAATCTTGGTGCACTGTGTTTTTACCTCTCGTTTCTGTATTATGTTTGATTGGATTTTGCCCCTTCGTTGGGTTTTTGGCCTCATAGGCAATGGACTAAATGCTATTTGAAGAACAAACTAATCTTTTTGTATGCTAAGATCATAGACTATTAAAAAATCATGACGTTTGTCAGTAGACTTGGATTCGTATCTTCCCCCTTCATGTGCCTTTTCTCTGCATTAATTCTAATTGGTGATGCTACTTGCCATCCTCAGTTGCATGCCTTTCCTATTGAATGTATTTGCAAAACTCATCAGTTTTACTTTCTAAGTTTAGAGTTGCCTCTGAAAACATTTGAAATATTAGAAGAATCTTCTTGTTTCCTACTTTACCAGATTAAACAAATTAATCAGCTCATCTCAATTGCAGAACACAGGGATTTTTAGCACTATTTACGGGTGATACTGGTGAGATTCGTGCTGAAGTGAGAGAACAAATAGATACCAAGGTTGCAGAGTGGAGGGAGGAAGGGAAGGCAGAGATTGTGCCTGGTGTCCTCTTCATTGATGAAGTCCATATGCTTGACATTGAGTGTTTCTCTTTCCTAAACCGAGCTCTGGAAAATGACATGGCACCTATATTGGTTGTTGCTACCAATAGAGGCATTACTACAATTCGGGGAACAAACTACAAATCCCCACATGGGATTCCAATTGACTTTCTTGATCGCCTGCTCATCATCTCTACACAGCCTTACAAGGAGGAAGAAATTCGTAAAATTCTGGACATCAGATGCCAAGAGGAGGACGTAGAAATGTCTGAAGATGCAAAAATTTTGTTGACCAAGATTGGGGTGAATACATCTTTGAGATATGCCATCCACCTTATTACTTCTGCAGCTCTGGCTTGCCAGAAGCGGAAAGGGAAGATTGTGGAAGTGGACGATGTTACTCGAGTCTATAATCTGTTTTATGATGTCAAGAGATCCACACAGTACTTGATGGAGTATCAGAGCCAGTACATGTTTAATGAAGTACCAACAGGAGATGCAGAAGAAGATGAAACTACTGCCATGGTCTGCTGAAAGCTTCTTGACTCGGGATTCTAGAGATTGAGATCATTCCTAAATTCAGAGTTAGCTCAGATTTTTGTACAAAACTCGTCTAGTTTGCAGGTTTAACAATTATGTCTTATTTCTTTAAGAACCTAGTTTGATTTTCTCATTGCTCCTCTGTGCTGTTTGATTATGTAGAGCTACTTTGTTATGAAATACTCGCCTGTCAGATCTGCAGATGGCACCCCTACTAGCTTCTTTGAGTATCAATTGATAGGGTTCTGTTAATTACTAGCGTAATTATTTTTTAGTTGTATATCAATTTTAAGCATCTGTTTCACTTAGAGATGCAACCCCGTTAGATGTCAGTTTTCTTCTGTTTCTATTTTCATTGGTGGCAGTTTATTTTCCTTGGTTTAGGGTGATTGTGTTCAGTTAAATTTTTTAGTGATAAACGCTAGAAGATGGTCTTAATTGAGGTCTGATTGACAAAGTTCAAGGAGCAAAGCAAAATGTTATGAGTTATCCAAACTAAACACAGTGGACTAAGTACTTATTAGGCTCGAAAAAAAGAAATTGGTATTTATTCAGATTATTTTCTTCTCCAACTGCAAAAAAAAAAAAAAAAACAGCGATTTGCTCTCTTTTTAAAAACGTTAAAATGTCAAATTAGACCTTTTCACATTCCCTAGCTCATAAGCTCATTCCCTGCCTCTTTCTTTTTTATGGGTGGGTTTGGCGTGGTGTGGGGTGTAGACGGCCAATTTTAACCATCCCCTTTTAAATTAATTTACTTATACTTAATAATTTACCATAAATATCTTAAAACGTATTTTAGTAATAAATACTTATTTTTTACAAATTAATTAATTATTAATTTTAAAATTAATCACGTAGTATCAATATTATATAATTACAAATATATTCATTATCTTAAGATTATTAAAATAACTTTCGTACATGCATTACATATGTCTTATAACTAATTTAATGAATTACTCTTTAATTTCTAGTTAATTAGACTGCCATGTTAGTATTTTGAAATTAGTATTATAATTCGAAAAATGAAGTATCCATAAATAATTAATTAAAATCATTAATAGTATATATAATAATTATAAAGATGTACAAGCCATTTAATTGTACAGCTATCACCTTGGTCCCTAAAGGTAAGAATCCAACTAATATAAAAGATTTCATGCCTATATCTTGCTGCACAATGATCTACAAAGTTATATCCAAGGTGCTAACTAGAAGGTTGCAATGTGTTATGGATGACCTGGTAGATAAGTCCCAAGCTGTTTTTGTGCCAGGAAGGAGCAATAACTGATAACATTATTCTGAGCCATGAACTGGTTAAAGGATATGAGAGGAGACGCGTGTCTGCTAGGTGTATGCTGAAGCTTGATATGCAGAAGGCCTATGACTTTATTGAATAAGACTTTATGGAACAGATGATGCATGCCTTAGCTTTCCCAGGGCAATTTGTAAAGTGGATAATGGAGTGTATAAGGACTGTGTCATACACCATACTGATCAATGGTGTCCAAACAAGACCATTTGAAGCACAGAGAGGGCTAAGGAAAGGGGATCCACTCTCCCCTTATCTGTTTGTGCTTGCAATGGAGTATCTGGCAAGGAGACTGAAAATGCTCAACGATGAACCAGATTTCAACTACCACCCCAAGTGTGCAAAGATGCAAATGCTGCAACTTGGTTCTGTTGACGATTTGCTACTTTTTTTCAGGGGAGATCTGATATCAGTACAACTAATGTTCAATGGTTTTCAAGAATTTTCAGTGGCTTCTGGACTGAAAATAAACAAGAACGAGAGATCATTGTTCTGTGGAGGAGTTACACAAGGAGACCAAGAGGAGATGCTAAACTTCCTAGGAATTCAAAAAGGAGAACTGCTTGTAAGATATCTAGGAGTTCCACTCAGCACAACGAGAATATCAGTTGCTCAATGCCTACCTTTGATTGAAAAGATAGTAGGAAGGATAACTTCCTGGACAACCAGATTCTTATCATATGCAGGAAGGATACAACTTATAAAGAGTGTGCTATCTTCAATGCAGACCTACTGGGCACAAGTCTTTGTGATGCCAAAGAAAATTACAAAACTAATAGAAGCTATATGTAGGAGCTTTCTATGGACAGGAGAAAGTAAATGTGTCCAAAAAAGCATTACTAGCATGGGAGAATATGTGTATGCCCAAGACAACTGGTGGATTCGATATCATGAACATAGCATTGTGGAATAAGGCTGCAATATGCAAGCACTACTGGGACTTATGTAGAGAAAAGAACAAGCTGTAGATCCAATAGATACATAGCTACTATATTAAAGGGAAGAGAGTCTGGGGGAGTACAAGTGAAACAAGCATCCTGGATTATGGGGAAAATACTAAAGGCAAAGGATACTCTTGAAGAGGTAGGTTTCAACTATGCGGATGTAAAGAAAATAAAAAAAATACAGCATTAAAACAACATATCATCGACTGAGAGGTGAATTTGCTAAGGTAAACTGGAGGAAAATCGTGTGCCAGAATGTAGGATGTCCAAGATGGACATTCATACTAAAAATGGCAGCCCATGGTACTATACACAAAAGATAGGTTGCAAAAATGGGGATTGCAAGTTGAAGATGAATGTGTACTATGCAAGAATGATAAAGAGAGTATTCAACACTTATTCTTTGAGTGTGAGTACTCCATGGCTCTAAGGACGAAGTTGTTGAACTGGCAAGGTGTTAGCAGAAGAATACAAGGATGGGATCAAGAACTAGCCTGGGCAATCTGTTTCAGTAAGAGGAAGAAGCCAAACTCAGAATTGTTTAGGATGACTTTAGGTGCAGCTGTGTATTATATACGGCAGGAACGAAATAGTAGAATTTCTCAAGACAAAGAAAGAAGATGGAAAATGCTTTGTAACAGGATAGTGCAAGAGGTCCACTGTAGGAACAACAAATGTTTAGGTACTTTGTTGAATAGATTGGATTGGTATCCCTGTAATGTATGAATTATGGCAAGAAAAGGGGAGGGGATGCATATGAATATAGGCTGAAATGTAAGGGTTTTATGATTTGATTGTAAATATTTACCAGGTACCAAAAAAATAATAATTATAATTTTAGCATATGTTATTGAAAATTTTTAAGTCTATTTAAATTAATTTTTAAAAGGGGTACAACTGCAGTTTTCAATCAAATGTAAAATTACAATTTCTTAAATTTATCTTAGCCTAATTAGCATGCCTAGTCCAAAATATACACAATCCAAACTCTCCCCTCATTCCACTATGGCGATCCATGCCATTTCTTTTGCACCAATAGCTGTGCACCGTGTCACCCTCCCTCACCACTCATAGAACAAACATACTCGGATTTGAGCCATTGGTCCATATGATCAACGAGTTGCATTTATTCACCAATTTTATCTAGATTTTAAATATCCACCCCCAGAGATCTCATCCCCACCGTCCAAAATCACTTAATCTAACTGATTATCGAAATTCCTCCCTAAAAATTCTTAATAACTGAATTATCAGGACCGCTGATCTCAAAGATCAACAATCCATGTTCTATCTCCCAACCTTAATTCGGAGACCAACCCTATTTCCCTCCCAAACCCTAATCATTTCATCATAGACCAGTTGCCCTTCCTTTCCTCCTCCTCCACTCTCTTTTCTCTCATCTCCATCAACCATCAATCTCCCAATACCTTGCACAAATCCATATAAGGTCAGTTGAAACTAGCCCAAATAATCTCTTTTGCCCCTGCTACACCACGAATCCGGCTGATAACTTCCTTTTTCAATCACAAACTCAAGACCCCCAAATCCTGAATTCCTAGACCCCAAAATGCAACATCCAATCTCCAATTTTCCTTCGTATTCCATCAAATCAGAGCGTACATATAACGACCCGACTAGTCATTTCATGAGTTACCATCCATTTTCTCATTTATTCTTCTTTATGCTTTGATCATATGTAGTATGTGGTGTTAGATAATACGCTTAACGCTAGGGGGGGTGAATAGCGTTATAATAAAAATTAGCGTAAACTTGCGGAATTTAAAATTTGCAGGAAATAAATAAGTGCGATAAATAAGAAAGAACACACCGAAGTATTCTGGTTCACCACAACCCGTGGCTAGTCCAGTCCCCGAGAGACTCTCTCGAGATTTCCACTAACTTGTCAAGCTTCCGGGTGCTTAACAAACCTTTACAACTTGAGGAAACAAGCCTCAACACCTTTGCTCGGAGATACAACACTCCAAGACTTCAACCAAGAAAACACAAGTTCCTTCTTACAACAAGAGAATAACAATTCTCTTCAAGTGTACAATACACTAAGCACTCAAACAAGACACTCCTTAATGAGTAGAGATGAGTAAAAGAATACGCTCAAGATCACAACAACGTTGAACAATATTTTGGCTCTCAAAAACTTATGTAATGAATATAAAATAATAAGCAATAGAGTATGCAAGCTTTAGCAATTGAATGATCAGTTGTTATGTGTTATTGTGTACTCAAAAGACTGAATATAAGCTGTATTTATAGTTGAAAAACTTGGCATTACCGTTGCCTTATTGCCAATTAAGAACTGCTGATTTTACTCAGTGACAATCGATTGTCAAGAATCCACAATCGATTGTTTGCCAATCGTTCCAAAAATCAATCCCAGATTTTACGCTTAATAATCGATTATCTAAGGTCAACAATCGATTATTGGCAACGTTCAAAAAATCATTTCCAGATTTTACGTAAAACAGTCGATTATACAAAATCAATAATCGATTATTCAGCAACGTTCAAAAAAATCCTTTTCAGATTTTAATTTCAACAATCGATTGTACAAAATCAACAATCGATTATTCAGCAACGTTCAAAAAATCTTTTCCAGATTTTAATTTCAACAATCGATTGTACAAAATCAACAATCGATTACCTGACGGTATTTGAAAATATTTTGGCAACGGTTAGTTATACAATCGATTATACTAAGTTAACAATCGATTATATATCAGTCTTGAAAAATCAATTTAGACACTGCCTCGTGACAATCGATTGTTATATACTCACAATCGATTATTTAATAACTTTGAAAAAGTCTGGAAGACACTGTCTCAACACAATCGATTGTCATATGTTCACAATCGATTATTTTGTGACTTTGAAAAATCTGATGGACACTGTATCTTCACAATCGATTGTCATTAACTTCACAATCGATTATTTTGAGCGTTGAAAAACTTTGATGGACACTGCCTCATCACAATCGATTGTCATGCAGGTTTGAAAAACCTGATGCTCACTGCCTTAACACAATCGATTGTCATTAGTTCACAATCGATTGTCATGCAGTCTTGGCTTAACATAATCGATTATCATAAGTACATAATCGATTATCTTAGTCCAGATTTTAGAGGCATGTTTAAAAATCATTTTGACTAAAGTAAATATGCCTGATTTAAAATCATTTAGCATTAAATTAAATATGCATTGTAAAAATAATTTTACGAGAGAAGCCATGTCATGAGTCAAGTTGTCGGATCAAGATCACAGTTAAGAACGACTCATGTAAAACTATAAAACTTGGTCTTGTGCTTGAATCTCGTTATATATCAATTGTGCGCTTGTACTTGAACTTTGTCATATATCAATTTGCGCATCGTTTGTCATTCATCAAAACCTACACATATGAACACACGTTTTAGTATAATGCTTTGAGAACGTGTTTCCAACAATTTCCCCCTTTTTGATAATGGCAAACTTTAAGCGGGATATGCAAATTGAACAATTCATAATGACGATTCAAGACATGTAAAGATATGCAACAAGTATATGGATATGCAATTTGTTCCCCCTCAATATATGAATTCCCCCTCAATTTATGCTGATAAGTATTGAGAGTGCATACTCCGTTATCTTTCCCCTTTTGCCATTAGCAAAAAAAAATGTAATAAGATGGCAAGGATTAAAAAAAAAACTTGTTTATTTATTGAAAATAAAGCGTGATTTCTTAAAGAAAGTACAATAACTCAAATAATAGCAGTACAATCGATTATTGATACGAGATAATCAATTATTAGACGACAGACGATTTTTCTGAAGAAGACTCGATTATTGCGCGTCATGCTTTATAATTCCCCCTACCTTTAGGGCGATACCTGCAAAAATTCGTTAGACGTCTCCGACGCTCAAGTTAGAAATCATGTAAAAAAAGATGCAATGCATGACTTAGATCAACGTGGAGTCAAGAATCCCTAGTTCACTACGAATTCGGAAGAAGGACTCTTTCTCTAAGGGCTTTGTAAAGATGTCGGCCAATTGATATTTGGTTTCAACAAATTCGATTTCGACATCGCCCTTGAGAACGTGATCTCTTATAAAATGATGTCTAATTTCAATGTGTTTTGTTCGCGAATGAAGAACGGGGTTCTTCGTCAAGCATATGGCACTAGTATTATCATATCTAAGAGGGATATGATCAAGACTTAGGCCATAGTCCAAGAGTTGTTGTTTCATCCATAGGATTTGAGCGCAACAACTCCCCGCGGCTACATATTCAGCCTCGGTTGTGGACAACGCAACACTTACTTGTTTCTTGCTAAACCAAGAAACGAGAGAGCTACCGAGCAAATGGCAAGTGCCACTAGTGCTCTTGCGGTCTAATTCGCATCCAGCAAAATCGGAGTCGGAATAGCCAACGAGTTGGCATGAAGAACCTTTGGGGTACCATAGACCCACATTTGTAGTACCAACAAGGTACTTGAAAATCCGTTTTACCGCAGTAAGGTGAGACTCCTTCGGACACGATTGATAACGGGCGCATAAGCACACGCTAAACATGATGTCCGGACGACTAGCAGTAAGATAAAGAAGAGAGCCAATCATACCTCGAATTTTCTTAGTGTCGACTTCCTTACCTTTCTTATCTTTGTCTAGATGATCGGATGTGCTCATGGGAGTCGTCATTGCTTTTGCATTGTTCATTTCAAATAGTTTCAGCAATTCTTTGCAATATTTGGCTTGGAAAATGAACGTACCTTCTTTCATTTGCTTTACTTGTAATCCCAAAAAGAATGTTAACTCACCCATCATAGACATCTCAAATTCGCTTGTCATTAAATAGGAAAATTCCTTGCACAAGACATTGTTAGTAGCACCAAATATAATATCATCCACATAGATTTGAACTAATAAAATATCATTGTTTTTATGCTTAACAAAAAGAGTGGTGTCAACTTTCCCTCTAATGAAATCATTTTCCAATAGAAATTTACTCAATCTTTCATACCAAGCTCGGGGAGCTTGTTTTTAACCATAAAGAGCCTTTTTGAGTTTGAAAACATGATCGGGAGATTTAAAATCTTCAAAACCGGGGGGTTGTTCAACATAAACTTCTTCTTGAATAACACCATTTAGAAAAGCACTTTTCACATCCATTTGATATAAATTGAAATTCATTGAAGAGGCAAATGCGAGCAATAGACGAATAGCTTCTAATCTAGCTACGGGAGCATATGTTTTTTCATAGTCAATACCCTCTTCTTGGTTATAGCCTTTTGCTACGAGTCTAGCTTTGTTTCTAGTGATTACACCATTTTCATCTAGTTTGTTTCGAAAAACCCATTTCGTACCAATTATGGTATGATTTTCGGGTCTTGGCACCAAATCCCAAACGTCATTCCGTTTGAATTGGTTAAGCTCCTCTTGCATTGCCAAGGTCCAAAATTCATCCCCAATTGCTTCGAAGATGGTTGTTGGTTCAATTTGAGACACAAAAGCAGTATGTCCTAAGGTGTTCTTAAGGGAGTTTCGGGTACTTACCTTTTCTCCGACGTCGCCAATTACCTGTTCGAGAGGGTGATCTTTGATTGTCCTCCATTCGTTAGGCATTTTCGTTTCTTTCTCCAATTGTGGCGCTTCCTCCGTTGGTTGTTTCAAAAATTCGTCTTGATTTTCCTTAGGCGTTTCCTCTTGTATTTTGTCTTTCAAACTATCTAAGATACCTGCAAGATCAAAACCGGAATCCTTTCTCGCCAAGCGAGCATTATTTTCGGAAAATACAACATGAGGGGATTCCTCTACAGTTTCGGTTCTTTTATTAAAAACCCTATATGCTTTGCTACGTGAAGAATAACCAATGAAAATTCCCTCATCGGACTTAGCATCAAATTTTCCCAATTGATCTTTTCCATTGTTATGGATAAAAATTTTGCAACCGAATACTCTAAGATGGGAGATATTTGGTTTCCTTCCCTTGTAGAGTTCTTAAGGGGTCTTCATGAGTATTGACCTTATAACTACTCTATTTAAGATGTAGCATGCGGTACTCACGGCATCCGCCCAAAAATGTTTGGGAATCTTGGCCTCTTCGAGCATGGTTCTAGCCATCTCTTCGAGACACCTATTTTTCCTTTCCACTACCCCATTTTATTGTGGTGTTCGTGGAGCGGAAAAGGTATGCTCGATACCGAGTTCGTCACAAAAGTCCGCAAAGAGATTGTGATCAAACTCTCCCCCATGATCACTTCTAATTGAAGTGACGGTTGTTTCCTTTTCGTTTTGAACACGTTTAAGGAAATATTTAAAATTCTGAAAAGCATCACTTTTATGGGCAAGAAATAAAGTCCAAGTGAATCTAGAATAATCATCAACAATCACAAAAGCATAACGATTTCTTCCTAGACTTTCAATGCGAGATGGTCCAAATAAATCCATGTGAAGCAATTGCAATGGTCTAGTAGTTGAAACAATGTTTTTCGATTTGAAAGATGCTTTTGTTTGCTTCCCTTTTTGACAAGAATCACAAATAGAGTTGTTTTCAAATCTCAAATTGGGAAGACCAATAACTAAGTTTTGTGAAATCAATTTGTTCAAAAGATGCATGTTTATATGTGCTACTCTACGATGCCATAGCCAAGTATCATCCTCTTTGCTCATAAGGCAATCCACATATTCGGGTGAGGAATTAGCAAGATCAACCATATAAATATTATCCACTCTAAAACCACGAAGGATAATTTTGAAATCACTACGTCTAAATACTAAGCATTCATCCGAATCAAATAAGGCAAGATTTCCCTTGTCACATAATTGACTTATGCTCAAGAGTTTATGCTTTAAACCTTTAACAAGTAATATATGCTTAATAGAAGAATTTTCATCCTTACCGACCGATCCGATGCCGATAATCTTTCCTTTATTGTTGTTACCAAAAATAACACTTCCTCCTTCTTTGTGTTCTAGTTGAAGGAATTTGGATTCGTCTCCCGTCATGTGCTTGGAGCATCCACTATCAAGGTACCATAGTACACTTGATCCCTTCAAACACACCTACAAAATAAATTAATGCGTTTTAGGTACCCATGCCATTTTGGGTCCTTGAGGGTTAGGCATATCATAATGATGCGATTGAGTGATATGTCTATGTCGTGTAAAACATGCAGGAGCAATATGACCAATTCGTCTACAATAATGATAAGTCACGTTGGGATTATGCATCCTTCTAGGTTCATAGTAATTAGACGGACAAAAATTGTTCACTCTATTTTCGACACTATGGCTATTGCGCATTTCATGAAAGTCATTCCTACTATTATGAGCAGCATTTCTAGAATAATTGTTTCTAGGTTGAGGGCCATTTCTAGGTGTTCTAAAAGGTTCAAACTTCCTTCTAGTGTGTGGCCTAGAATATGCATCATTTCTAGAGTAGTTATTTCTAGGTGGTAAGTCATTTCTAGGTCTTCTAAAGTGTTCAACATTTGGTCTAGCATGCATATTGGTTCTAGGGTTGTTATTTCTAGGATGAGCATTTGTTTTATTAATCCTAGGTTGAGCCTTAGGTGGTTGGGGTTTGGCTTCAACCTTTTCTTTAGGCTCATTCTTATAACCTATGCCATGCTTGGTTGACTTCAAATTAACAAGGACCTCATTCAAATTTTTGTGAGAAGAATTAAACTTATCTAAGGTGCCCTTAAGCCTTTCTACTTCATTTTTGAGATGCATGCAAGAAGTACAATTTCTAATAGAGCTTTCGGGCTTGTCGGCGCTTCTTTTTCCGAAAAACTTGTTTTCCTCTTTCAACTTCTCATTTTCTAAAACCAGTTTTTCCAAATCCTTTTCTTTCAATGAGAGTTGTTTTTGAAAATCTTTTTCTTTTGAAGAAGCATTTTCTTTTATGGTTTTAACAGTTTTTGAAGCTTTAATAAATTCACTATATAACTTATCAAAAGCATTTTGCATTTCTTCAAGGGAAAAGAAATTTTTAGAAGAGATTTGACATACCTCATCTTGCTTGTCTTCTTGTGCCATAAGACAAAGGTTTGCGCTTTCCTCTTCTTCTCCTTCGCTTGACTCATTTCCGGAGTCTCCTCCCCAAGATATATATGCACGTTGCTTTTTGAAAGGTTTCTTTTCCTTTTTGATGTTTGGGAAATTTGATTTGATGTGCCCGGTTTCTCCGCATTCATAGCACTTTATTTTTCTCCTTGCTTTTTGCCCTTTCGTTCATACTCTTTTCGCATGAACTTTTGAAATCTTTTGATAACGAGTCCAAACTCGTTGTCTCTGTCCTCATCAACTTGCGGTTGGCTTGTGCTTGCCTTTAGAGCGATTCTTTGCCTCCTTTGATCATCAACAAGAGGGTTAAGTATAGTAGATTCATAAGTCATAAGATTACCTCTTAATGCGTCGATGGTAACATTTGAGACGCCAATGGACTCTTGAATCGCGTCGGCCTTTGATCGCCATGCCGGAGTGAGACTTCTAAGGATTTTTCGGACAGGTTCCCTATCCGTGAAAGTCTTCTTGAGAGCATGTAGGTCATTTACGATTATTGAAAATTGTTCAAACATTTCATCTACCTTTTCACCTTCCTTCATGTGAAATAATTCATAAGCATGGGTTAGGAAATCAATTTTGGCTTCCCTTACCTGGTCCGTACCTTCGTACGTAACTTCCAGCTTGTCCCACATTTCCTTCGCCGTTGTGCAACACGATATTTTCCTGTAATCGTCAGCATTTACAGCACAATATAATAAATTAATTGCGTTAGCATTATTTTGCACCTTTCAGACATCATCCGCGTCATATTCTTCTTCGGACTTGGGAACCCATTCGTTTTCAACCTTTTTGGTTGGAATTTGATTTCCCTTTGTTATCACCTTCCAAAGATGAAAATTGTTTGCTTGAACGAAGATTTTCATCCTCTCCTTCCAGTACGTATAGTTTGTACCGTTGAATAGTGGTGGTCGGGTGGAGCACTGTCCTTCCTCTATTCCTACAAAAGAGTCACGAGTAGAAGCCATGGAAGTTTCTCTCAAACTGTTAAGTCTTCAGAGAGTTGGGCTCTGATACCAATTGTTAGATAATACGCTTAACGCTAGAGGGGGGGGGGGTGAATAGCGTTATAATAAAAATTAGCATAAACTTGCGGAATTTAAAATTTGCAGGAAATAAATAAGTGCGATAAATAAGAAAGAACACACCGAAGTATTCTGGTTCACCAATACCCGTGGCTAGTCCAGTCCCCGAGAGACTCTCTCGAGATTTCCACTAACTTGTCAAGCTTCCGGGTGCTTAACAAACCTTTACAACTTGAGGACACAAGCCTCAACACCTTTTCTCGGAGATACAACACTCCAAGACTTCAACCAAGGAAACACAAGTTCCTTCTTACAACAAGAGAATAACAATTCTCTTCAAGTGTACAATACACTAAGCACTCAAACAAGACACTCCTTAATGAGTAGAGATGAGTAAAAGAATACGCTCAAGATCACAACAACTTTGAACAATATTTTGGCTCTCAAAAACTTATGTAATGAATATAAAATAATAAGCAATAGAGTATGCAAGCTTTAGTAATTGAATGATCAGTTGTTATGTGTTATTGTGTACTCAAAAGACTGAATTTAAGCTGTATTTATAGTTGAAAAACTTGGCATTACCGTTGCCTAATTGCCAATTAAGAACTGCTGATTTTACTCAGTGACAATCGATTGTCAAGAATCCACAATCGATTGTTTGCCAATCGTTCCAAAAATCAATCCCAGATTTTACGCTTAACAATCGATTATCTAAGGTCAACAATCGATTATTGGCAACGTTCAAAAAATCATTTCCAGATTTTACGTAAAACAATCGATTATACAAAATCAATAATCGATTATTCAGCAATGTTCAAAAAAATCCTTTTCAGATTTTAATTTCAACAATCGATTGTACAAAATCAACAATCGATTATTCAGCAACGTTCAAAAAATCTTTCCCAGATTTTAATTTCAACAATCGATTGTACAATATCAACAATCGATTACCTGATGGTATTTGAAAATATTTTGGCAACGGTTAGTTATACAATCGATTATACTAAGTTAACAATTGATTATATATCAGTCTTGAAAAATTAATTTAGACACTACCTCGTGACAATCGATTGTTATATACTCACAATCGATTATTTAATAACTTTGAGAAGTCTGGAAGACACTGTCTCAACACAATCGATTGTCATATGTTCACAATCGATTATTTTGTGACTTTGAAAAATCTGATGGACACTGTCTCTTCACAATCGATTGTCATTAACTTCACAATCGATTATTTTGAGCGTTGAAAAACTTTGATGGATACTGCCTCATCACAATCGATTGTCGTAAGGTTCACAATCAATTGTCATGCAGGTTTGAAAAACCTGATGCTCACTGCCTTAACACAATTGATTGTCATTAGTTCACAATCGATTGTCATGCAGTCTTGGCTTAACATAATCGATTATCATAAGTACATAATCGATTATCTTAGTCCAGATTTTAGAGGCATGTTTAAAAATCATTTTGACTAAAGTAAATATGCCTGATTTAAAATCATTTAGCATTAAATTAAATATGCATGATTTTGTAAAAATAATTTTACGAGAGAAGCCATGTCATGAGTCAAGTTGTCGAATCAAGATCACAGTTAAGAACGACTCATGTAAAACTATAAAACTTGGTCTTGTGCTTGAATCTCGTTGTATATCAATTGTGCGCTTGTACTTGAACTTCGTCATATATCAATTTGCGCATCGTTTGTCATTCATCAAAACCTACACATATGAACACACGTTTTAGTATAATGCTTTGAGAACGTGTTTCCAACATGTGGTATCAGGATAGTCGGTTCAAATGCGAAATGGTTTTGGTAAGGTTTGAGACATTTAGTCTCTTTTGAGTAAACTAAAGTTAAAAAAGTCAATCGGATGTTAACTTATGTGAAAAAGGGCTCGGATGTGAATTTCGATGGTTCGAATAGCTTTGGGATATGATTTGGGACTTAGGAACGTAATCGAAATGTGTTTTGGAGGTCTAGGGTAGATTTAGGCTTGAATTGGCGAAATTAAAATTTTGGCATTTTCCGGTTGATAGGTTAGATCTTGATATAGGGGTTGGAATGGACATTCCGGAAGTTGGAGTTGGTCCATTATGTCATTTGTGACGTGTGTGTAAAATTTTAGGTCATTCGGACGAGGTTTGATAGACTTTTTTTTTATCAAAAATAGAATTCGGAAGTTTTTTGGAGTTCTTAGGCTTGAATCCAATGTTTTTTCGGATGATAGATGGGGAGTTTGGAAAATTGTTGGAGCAACTTCGGCTGCTGATTCCACTATCATAATCGCACCTGCGGCTAGGGAGTCACATGTGCGATGACCATAGAAGCGAGATCTAGGCGCAGATGCGGCCACATGAAGGTAGAAGCCGCAGATGTGGAAGGTATGTCACACCTGCGAGCCCGAGGATGCAGAGCTTGGCGTCGTAGGTGCGGATGGGGGGATTAAAAGAAGCGGTTGATTATGCGCAGAAGCGGTCCTGCAGGTGTGGGAATTGGACCACATATATAGTTTTGCTGGGTCAAGGTATATTATTTCACCATTCAAGATTTTGAGTGGTTTTTCATAGCATTTCAAATGGGAAGAAGCTGTGGAAAGATAATTGAAGGGAGAATTCAAGAGGGCTTCTTAGGGGTAAGATCCTTGGCCCCTAAACTCGTTTTTATGATGATTTTTAAGGTTGTAAGCATGAAATCTATGGGAAAATCAGTAGCAACTTGGGGGTTAGGGCTTGAAAAATTGGAGACCTAAAATTAGGGATTTGAGAGATCATTTGTGGTCGGATTTTGGTATTCTTGGCATGTATAAACTCGTGAGTGTGTAAGGGTTCTATTGATGGATAATTTTTAGAATTTCGAGACGTGGGCTCGGGGGTTGGTTTGGTCAATTTCGGTATTTGTGTTGTAATTTGATTATTTTCGAGTTGGCTTTGTCACCTTAGCGCATTTTGATGGTTATATACTGATTTTGGTTAGATTATGGGCACTTAGAGGACGAATCAAGAGGAAAAGACATCTCAGACTAGAATTCTGCTTGGCTTGAAGTAAGTAACGCTTCCAAACTTGGTTCTGAGTGTTCGAAACCCCGAACTATGTGTTTTATGATTACTATTGTGGTGACGCAATGCCAAGTGACAGTTGTGTGTGCGTGCACCGTGAGAAATGCAGCCTGGATCATTCCATGGAACCGCTTAGCTACTCCTTTATGTTGATATTATGTTGTAATCATGTGATTAAGTTGATAAGTTGCAAAACATGCTAAATTTATTGTTAAGGCTTCACGCCGATATTGTTGAGACCCGAGAGGTCGTTTCATGCTGTCATGTCAATAATTTCATGTATATTCTATACTCTATCATGTTTATGCTTATTATATCATGTCTCAGTCTCGATTATTGCTATTTGACATATCATATCATTGTTTGAGATTGTATCATGATATCTTAGCCCATGAGTGTGAGATTGGAGACTATTGACTGAGTGAGGCCGAGAGCTGAATATTGATTGACAAAATTGGATCAAGATATACGTCTCTTCAATGATATTTATAATGTCTTCGCTAGCATTGACATAGCGCTTGGGCTCAAAGAAGCTTAGCGCAGTTGATGATATGGAGGGATGGATCTTCCCTGGACATGGATATTTTCCGAAGTATTGGTATGGGGATGGATCTTCTTCATGAGGCTGGGATGGCCTGTTCCTTGGTACCGGGGACTGATAGTCCATGATGTATATATATGTTCCGGGATGGATCTTCCCAGGGCCTTGTGAGACATATACGGTATTGAGTGGTTGTGAGTTGTCATTATTATTACTAGGAGATGGATCTTCTCCATAGTCCAGATTGGCCTTTCCTCAAGATTGAGTGACTGCTGTCAGACACACACACACACACACACACACACACACACACACACACACATATATATATATATAGGATGGATCTTCCCTAGAACGTATGAGCCATACGCAGTACTAAGTGGACGAGCATCGAGTTATAGGGCACATGAGGTACTTGACATATTACATTTCATTTAGTATGTGCATTGGCATGTAGATGGAGAGGAGCTAATACTCCTTTATCATGCCCTTATTTGCCCTATTTCCCTGTTATAAACTGCTTAATTTATTGAAAGCATGCCTAAGTTTCTGTACGATATTCCTGTTTATCCTACGAAGAGGTTGAGTTTGTCACTACCTCTCAGTCCATAGTTTGGGCTTGTTACTTACTTAGTTGGTATACTTACATTAACCCCTCTATTTCATGTACAGATTCAGGAACTTCGGATCCAATGGTTGATGTTTGATTGAGGCTTTGACTTAAGAGATTATTGAACTACCTGCACGGCGTTTGCAGGGCTTGGCCCTCCTTCTCATTTCCAGTTGTACTTTTCTGTTGTCTCTTAGACACTTTGATAGATTATGTATTTACCTTAGATGCTCATGATCTCAGTGACACCATGGTTTTGGGATGAATGTATTGTAATATGAATCTTTTTCTTATGTCTTAAACGATTTTTTTAATGATGAAAGTTTTCTGCAAATGATTTTTAATATCTACATTGTGGTATTGGGTTGCGTTGGTTTGAGGCTGGCCTAGTTCAATGATAGGCACCATCACGACAGGTTGGGTTTTGGGTCGTGACAAGTTGTTATCAGAGCCTAGGCTACATAGGTCTCACAAGTCATGAGCAAGTTTAGTAGAGTCTGTAGATCAGTACGGAGACGTCTCTACTTATCCTCGGGAGGATGCAGAACATTTAGGAAATTCCACATTCTTGAATTCTTATTGTGCGTCATTGATTCAACTTCAAGTGTAACTCTTTTAATTCCTTCCACGCGTTCGTATGCGCACATGAGCGCTCGATATCGGCTGTGCATCGATGGCTTGTGATTCTCTGATTGAGGGGCAATGTTTGATTTCTGTGTATGGATGTTGGGCTAGTCTGGAGGACTTGAGGCCGAGTTTTTCCCGTAGCTTGAGCCTTGAGATGTGGAATGCTCGAGCATGTGTAATTGGATTAATATGTTTGATAGTGTACCGATTAAGGGAAGTAATGACTGGATAGCTATGTGATGAGTATGATGTGACTGCGAGATGTGTTCATATAATTTAAACGAGACAAGAAGGGTCTTCTTGAGGGTAGTAAGAATTATCCGGTGCTTGGTTTCCATCGTAATTTGATGTATAGCCTGGGTCGTGGGCCTCTTGAAGGATCTTTTCATGTTGCCTAATTGGGAAGTGAAGCAGATTTCATGTTGTAATATGAGTTCTGAATCAGAAAGGTTAAGTGACTACATAATGTTTATGAGGACAGAAGGGTATAAAAAGATATTAGTTTGAGGCAAAGCAGGTGGGCTATCTCATATGGAGTGTTCTAAAGTTTATGTGATCCTTATCCTGTTGTTGGAAGGTCTCTGTTATCAGTGAAATATATGTGTTGCTATTTGAATTTGGGTCTCTTAAGAGGGTGGTCTGTATGATCGGATTAATTGCTATTTGAGTAGAATGGATGACTCTCGAGAATGGTTCTAATGGGTTCCAGATTTTATATGTAATAATTGGAGATTTTTAGGTTGTACATTTGGATAGAAGCTAAGGTTTGAATTGGAGGGTTTCAAGACTCATGGTATTTATATATCATTATGGATTCTTCACATCAATATCAGTAGGGCGAAAGCAATGGCTTTAGATTTGTAGGAAGTCTCTTCAGGGCGAGCATTTTGAAAGTGGTACTTCTGAGAATATGTAAGAGAGTATTCAATGACTTATGAGATTTAGATGGTGCGGTTTCATGTTGGAGTCTCGTGTGGTGTGTCTGGGTTGAGGATTGTTGTATTATGACAATGAGAAATATCAATTTGAAGGAAATTTAGAGTACCTTGGATGAATAGGACCGCTTGGTAGTAGGACAGAGTGACATGATAAAGGATATGATTAGTTCTTTGAATGCCTATGAGATAATGACTTTCTACAGGTGTTTTCTGGCAATGCTTTTGGGTTTTGGTGACTTGCATAGCTTGGTCGATATAGAAGGACTCAGTCCTGACGTTTTGGTTTTGTGCGAATGGAATTTAGAGAGTTTGTGATAGTTTCTACCACTGTTAGGGATGTATAATTTCTACTGGCATGAGGAGCATGTGATTTATAATGACTTTCTAATAGATCAAATGGAAAGTTTTTGACTAGCGAAGTACGTAGTTGCTTGTGGCTTCGGAAGGGGTTATAGAGTTCTTACATTTATCATAGGATGGCATGGTATATGCAGTATGCGTGTGAGGTTGACAATTTCATGTGAAAGGTCACAGTTCAATCATGAAATGAAGGTGATAAATTCTTACGAAGCACATACAGTTTTATATGATTAGGTAAATGAGATCACTGATTGGTGTGGCTTGATGATTGTATATATTTTAGAAAGGGCGATGTTTTTGAGTTGAGGATACTTCATTAGTATTGTGGAACTCTCTTATTGGATGGAATTCTGATATTCGAGTTTGCTTGGTGGCACAGAAGGATTATAGGAGTACCTCTCATGGGTTGATAGGGTATTAGAGGTGTATTGTATATTTGGGCGGTGGAGTTGGTATGGGATATGGTGATTCGCGTGCTATATGGATTTGGAGATGTTGGAAACACGTTCTCAATGCGATATACTAAACGTGTATTCTTTTGTAGGTTTTGATGAATGACAAACAAAGCACAAATTGATATATGGCGGAGTTCAAGTACAAGAGCACAAATGTTGAGATTGAAGCTCAAGACATTGTTTTTAATTGTTATTATTGAGTCATTCTTAAATGTGATCTTGATCCTATAACTTGACTCCATAACATGGCTTCTCTCATAAAACTATTTTCCAAAATCATGCATACTTATTTCTGTATCAAATAATTTCAAATGATGCATATTTACATTAGACAAAATATTTTATAAACATGCCTCAAAAATCTGGGCTAAAATAATCGATTATGAACTTATGATAATCGATTGTTTCTGAGCCAAGACTGCATGACAATCGATTATGAATTAATGATAATCGATTGTGAGTAAGACAGTGAACATCAGGTTTTTCCAAATCTGCATGCTAATCGATTGTGATCAAATGCCAATCGATTGTTGTTGAGGTAAAGTTTTTCAATACTCAAAATAATCGATTATGAACTAATGGTGATCGATTATGTTGAGACAATGTCTTTCAGTGATTTTAAATTTAATTAAGTAATCGATTATGTCTTTAGATAATCGATTATCACTGAGACAGTAAGTTTTATGATTTTCAGAAAATAACAAGTAATCGATTATGGCTTTAAATAATCGATTATCACTGAGACAGTAAGTTTCATGATTTTCAGAAAATAACAAGTAATCGATTGTTGCAAAGGACAATCGATTGTTGAAGCTGACCGTTGTCAAATGATTTTCAAATACCTCAAAGTAATCGATTATTGGTTTTCATATAATCGATGTTTTGCTTAAAATCTGGAAATGATTTTTAGAACGTTGCTGAGGTAATCGATTATAGATTTTATCTAATCGATGTTTTGCTTAAAATCCGGAAATGATTTTTAGAACGTTGCCAATATAATCGATTATGGATTTGGTGTAATCGATTATCTGTTTTTGAATTTTGCCAGTAGTCGATTATTGATTGTAAGTAATCGATTATGATGCGTAAAATCTGGGATTGATTTTTGATCTGACTGGCAGATAATCGATTGTTGGGTCATGACAATCGATTATCACTGAGTAAATTCAGCAATTCTTAATTGGCAATTAGACAACGGTAAGACCAAGTTTTGCACCTATAAATACAGCTTCAACTCAGTGTTTTAAACACAACAACATACATTAACTGATCATTACATTGCTTTAAGCTTTCATTCAATTGTTCATCATTTTCTACTCATTTCATAAAGCTTTTGAGAGCCATATTATTGTTCAAAGTTGTTGTGATCTTGAGCGTATTATTTTACTCATATCTACTCATCAAGGAGTACCTTTGTTAAGTGAGTGTTCAAGTATTTCAAATACTTGTAAGAGAATTTTGATTCTCTTGTGTTGAGGAACTTGTGCTTCCTCTGTTGAAGTCTTTGGGATTGTATCCCCGAGCAAGTGAAGTCTTTGGGATTGTATCCCCGAGCAAGTGAAGTCTTTGGGATTGTATCCCCGAGCAAGTGAAGTCTTTGAGGTGAGGAACCTCCGAGCAAGTGAAGTCTTTGAGATTGTATCTCCGAGCAACTGTAAAGGTTTGTTAAGCACCCGTAAGCTTAACAAGTTAGTAGAAAATCTCGAGAGAGTCTTTCGGGGACTGGACTAACCACTGTTGTGGCCAACCAGGATATATCCTTGTGTAAGTTAATTTTATTGCACTTATTTACTTCCTGTAAAATTTAAATTCCGCAAGAAAACGCTAAATTTCATTAACACGCTATTCACCCCCCCTCTAGCGTTAAGCGTAGTTTCTAACAGGAGACTGGGAGTTTTCATAAACAGGTTAGGTCATGGTTGTAGACCGCGTATATCGGTCTTGTGTGGTAACTATTAGAGGTTTGGAGACCCGAGTGAATCTTTGTTGCTTAATATGCCAAATTTTGGTGTGATATTGGGTATGGAATGGTGTCTCCATGTCATGTTATTTTGGATTGTTGCGCTAAGACAACAACGTTGGCTATGCCGGGGATGCCACGAATTGAGTGGCGAGGTGTGGCGGATTATGTTCCCAGTAGGGTGATTCTATTTTGAAGACCTAGCGGATGGTTGCGAAGGGTTGTCTTTCTTATTTGACCTTCGTGATGGAGGTTAGTGCAGAGACTCCTACCATTAATTCGGTTCCAGTGGTGAGGGACTTTCTGGATGTGTTTCCTGCTGTCGGGCATGTCACTGGATAGGGTTGTTGATTTCAGTATTGATTTGGTGTCGGGCACCATATCGTATGGAACTAGCAGAGATAAAGGTGTTGAAGGAGCAGCTTTAGTAACTCCTTGATAAGGGATTCATTGGTAGGCCAATATGGATGTGTGCTCTACATCAAGTCGGCTTGGTTGACTCCAATTTGTATTGTTGAGGGATGTGTTGATTCGATTGTCATTGAGCTTATTAGAGATCTGGGGAGATCTATGAGTTACCTTTCTATGTTGCGAGGTGTTGGGATTTATTGGTGATAGGCACATGCTTTGTTAATTGCTTCGCCGTGGTTATGATGATTTACTTTGGTTCTAGAAGTCAAATTGCGCGTAGTTGTCGATTTTGACCATGGTGACTTGAGGTGTTTCATATGGACCAGTGTTTGGATAGGGTCGCACATTGCAGCAAAGTTATGTAGAGTATGACCCTTTGGGTTAGATTCATGTGATCTTTTTCTATGATACGTGGCGGGTTCTCAACATGGTGTGTGGTGGTACTGGTGAGCTTGCGGTAGAGCTCTCTCATTCGAGTCATTTTTTTCATGATTTGAGTACGTTCAGATTATTACTTATAGGTGCGCGGATGGCATTAATTGTGACTTTAGATTGTATTGATGTTTCAAGTCACCAGAGTAGTTGTGTTGGATTAGATGAGATCGTTGGGACCTAAAATGAATGCAAATAGATTCAGTTTCAGCGTGTTAGAAGGAAAATGTCGATTCGCTATGGTCCTTGCCAAGGAAGAAGTGGTTTCACGACTCGTTGAACTGAGGAATGGTTATGATTTTCTACGTGTTTCATTCATCATTGGTAGTACAAAAGTGTTGGAATGAGGCCTTATTTAATAAGAGGTGTATTATCGATATACAGTTGTTCTGAGCAACTACTATGATCAGAAGTTAACGCTATGAGAGTTTGAGCCACGTGGTACATCTTGTAATTTCATATGGGGCTGCAGGTATGGTTTGTTACAGTTTCTTCGGGCTCATTCAGAGTGTAGATGTGAGATTCTGATATGTTAGATGGTTTGAGAATTAGAAATGTGGTTCTAAGGTTTATGGGCTAGGTTGGATTGTGAAATTTCAGTTACATAGTATTATCAGACCTATATGAGGTAGGGTGACATGGGATCCTCCCCGGGTGTGTACATGGTAAGGTACACATCGATTTGATGGTTTTCGGAACAACTCTGGGCACGTTCGAGGAAGAACATATGTTTAAGTGGGGGAGGATGTAACGACTAAGCCGGTCGTTTCATGAGTTACCGCCCCGTTTCCCCCATTTCTGCTTCTTTAGACTTTGATTATCTGTATTATGTGGTATCGGGTTAGTCGGTTCGAATCCGGAATGATTTTGTTAAAGTTTAAGACATTTAGTCTCTTTTGAGTAAGCCTAAGTTGGAAAAATCAACCGGATGTTGAATTATTTGAAAAAGGGCTCCGATGTGAATTTTGATGGTTCAGATAGCTTTGTGAGGTTATTTGGGACTTATAGGCGTGATAGAAATGTGTTTTGGAGATCCGGGGTAGATTTAAGCTTGAATTTATGAAATTGAAATTTTGGCTGAGATTTGATATAGGGGTCGAAATGGAATTCCAGAAGTTGGAGTAGGTTTGTTTTGTCATTTCTGAAGTGTGTGTAAAACTTTACTTCATTCGGGCGAGGTTTGATAGACTTTTTGATCAAAAACGGAATTCAAAAGTTTTTTTTGGAGTTTTTAGGCTTGAATCTGATGTTATTTGGTTGATCCGATTTTATTCGAGGTGTTTTGAAGATTGGTATAAGTGTGGAAGGTGGTATATGACTTTTTTGTACTTTTGGTTGAGGTCCCGGAGACCTCAGGGTGATTTCAGATGGTTGACGGGGAGTTTGGGAAATTGCTGGAGTAGCTTTAACTACTGATTCCACTGTCATAACCGCATATGCGGTTATGGAGCTGCAGGTGTGATGACCGTAGAAGCCATATCAAACTGCAGATGCGGCCACAATCGAAGAAGGTAGAAGCCACAGATGCAGAAGGTGTGTCGCACCTGCGAGCTCGCAAATGTGGAGCTTGGATCGCAGGTGCGGATAAGGGGATTAAATGAGAAATCGCAGAAGCAGTTGATTATGTGCAGAAGTGGTCCCCCAGGTGCAAGGAGTTGGACCGCAAATGCGATTTTGCTGGGTTAGGGTATATTATTTTACCCTTCGCGATTTTGAGTGGTTTTTCATAACATTTCAAACAGGAAGAAGATTTGGAGAGCTAATTGAAGGGATAATTGAAGAGGGTTTCTTAGAGGTATGGTCCTTGGTCCCTAAACTCGTTTTTGTGATGATTGTTAAGGCTGTAAGCATGAAATCTATGGGAAAATCAGTAGCAAATTGGGGGTTAGGGCTTGGAAAATTGGAGACCTAAAATTAGGGATTTGAGGATCATTTGTGTTCGGATTTTTGTATTCTTGGTGTGTATGAACTAGTGAGAGTGTAATGGTTCTATTGATGTAAAACTTGTCGAATTCTGAGAATTGGGCCCGGGGGTCGAGTTTGGTCAATTTCGAAATTTGTGTTGTAATTTGATGATTTTCAAGTGGGCTTTGTCCCCTTAGCATAATTTAATGGCTATATAGTGATTTTGGTTAGATTCGGGGCATTTAGATGCCGAATCGAGAGGAAAAGGCATTGCAGACTAGAGTTTGGCTTGGCTTGAAGTAAGTAACGCTTCCAAACTTGGTTTTTGAGGGTTCGTAACCCCAAACTATGCGTTCTGTTATTACTATTGAGGCAATGCCAAGTGACAGGAGTGTGGGCGTGCACCGTGAGAAATGTGACCGGGATCATCCCATGGCATCTCTTAGGTACTCCTTTATGTTGATATTGTGTTGTAATCATGTGATTAAGTTGATAAGTTGCAAATCATGTCTTGCTGTCATATCATTAGTTTCATGTATATTGTATAATCAATCATTTTCATGCATATTATATCATGCCTCAGTATCGATTATTGCTATGTGACATATTATATCATTGTGAGGTTTCGGTTTCCCATTTTACTCGCCGAGCTAGTTGATTTGTCCTGAAATCAAAGATTTTGGGCCAGAAAAAGTGTGGAAGAAAACTTGCATTTTTGTAATGAAACTAGCAAGATAATAATAACTATTATTATTGTCCCACAGTGGGCGCCAAATTGTTTACTATAAAAATGGTAATAACTAAATTAGTAAATGGGATTCTAAATATATGCGATCTATTTTATGCTAGTTATTAGAGCAGCAGATGCTAAGGGTATGAAATGTAACGAAGAAATACGAGCTAAAATGAGTAAGTAATCAAACCAAGTTGCTTTCAACCCGAGCCTCGGAATTGTCGGTGGAGGACCTTAGGGTCGATGATCCGATTCGAGCTTGAGCTATTGGGGTAAAAGGGAAAGGGGAAAACAGTTAAGGTATGATCAAACAAGGCTCTTTATGGCCAATGCCAATCAATAAATGAAGAAAAAGTATGAAACTAATCAATGCTAAGAGTGGTTAGAGCTAGTAAGAACGAGTAAGTTGGAGGGAATAAAGAGAAAGAGAGAGAGAGATATTATTAATATTGTGCAGAAACAGATGGACCAACATCAGCAAAGAGGTTACAAAGTGATGGGGATCCTCTTTATATAGGAGGGAAAACCATTATAGTACAAAATGTGTTGAGTGTGAAGGCGTGGAGGTAGGATGGCTGGATGTGACATATTGAAATAGGCCCTAAATAGGTCAGCCTTGTCAGATTAAGTCGTGTGCCTTGGGAATTCCCCTCTCGCCTTCTATATCTGTTGGAATGTGATTTCCTACTAACCTACACCTAACGACCCCGAGGGTGAGTCTCGACCTTGGCTTCGAGCTTTGAGGAGCATGACCACGAGACGACCCTATGACGGGGAAATCGGACCCCGGATACTTAAGAAGGATAAATGGGATTTTAGTTAATTCTTTCGAATTTTCAAACCTATAATCCTTGAGAGGAGATTCTCCCAAGAGCTCTTCTTCCCGAATTCGTCGGTAAGTAATTTTAACCTACTTTCTTTCAATTACCCAATACATTTCATGGGATTTCAATCTAAAATCTATAATTTTAATGGTAGAAATTAAGGATTTGGATAGAATTAGGAATTTTTATAAAATTATAATTTAGACCTCAAATTGCGTTTGTATTATGAAACAAATTACATAATCGGACTCGAGGAAAAATGGGTAATCGAGTTTTGGTCAGAATTTCAGCTTTCGACCAATCGGGTTTGGGATTTAACTTTTGTTGATGTTTTTAATAATGACCTAAATTGATCCTTTTTCCATTCGTTGGTAGTTCATAAGGCTTATTTTGAATAGTTTTGTTGATAATTTGCTAGATTTGGTTGGTTCGGAGGCGTATTCGCAAGGCAAAGTTGTGGTTGAGCTTTGAGTTGATTTTTGGCGCAAGGTAAGTGTCATGATTAACCTTGACTTGTGGGATTAGGACTTTTTTCCTATTTTCTACATGTTTAAAAGTCGGGCACAACGTATATGTAAGGTGACGAGTACTTACGCAATGTGTTAGTTTGAAGCGTGCGGGTAAGACTTATTTCTTGTAAATTATTTCTTTCTTGATTATAATATTCATGCTTGGACTAGTTTGTTACTAAATTGATTGTTCTTTCTACATTTATGGATTATTTTTAATAATTGAGTATTGTTTCTGGAATTGAGGTTGGTAGTATGGAACCATTGTTGGCGTACGGTTTATTCTTACTTATTCTATCTCCCAATTATTATATCTTCATTGTTACATGGTAAGGGAGAGTGTTAACGCATGAATGGTGATGTCATGCCGATTGTTGTTGCAACTATTGATTAATACATAGCGAGGAAGAGATTTAAAGCACAAAGGGTGATGTGGTACCGTATTTATTGTTTCATGATGTAATAGACAGTAAAATAACAAAAGGGTGATATCGTGCCTTATTTATACCTTTATAGAGTGATTGAGAGTAGTAGCATGAAGGGTGATGTCGTTCCATTATTACTATTTCATAGTGAGGTTGAGAGTAAAAACACGAAGGGTAATGCCATGCACTTTTTATTCTATATTTTTATCAATTTCATTGGCTGAAGTTTATTGACTATTTCATGTTGTCACTTCATGTTGTAGTCACCGGTATCCTGTATCACTTTCGCATGTCCCCTCCCAATAGTACATATTAAATCTTTATTTCTTGTTATGCTATATGTACATCTTCGTCTGCACAACTTTAATTACGTGGGTGTCCTTTCATAGCCTCGTCACTGCCTCGTCGAGGTTAGGCTCGATACTTATGGATTATATTAGGTCGGTGTACCCATATGACACTCTATACTTGTGCAGATTTTGGTATTGTTCCCAGCTGTATGAGACGCATCATCTCAAATTAGCTTAGTTGGAGACCGCAAACCTTGAAGCCCGCTTCCTCTTTCCTTATTTATTGTTCATCTCATTCGAGATAGTTATACTTATTTCAAACCCTATTTGTAGCAAATCTAAAAGCTCGTGTACTTGTAACTTTCGATTAGGACTGTACTAGATATTGGATTATTATGTTATTTCGTACTTCATTTTAGCTTCATTTCTATTTGGTTGGTTAAATTTTTTTGAAGTGTTAAAATTTAGCAAAATAAATTAATGTTGGCTTGCATAGCAAGTGAAATGGTAGGCGCCATCACAGACCCGAAGCTGAAAATTTCGAGTCATTATAACTATACTTATGTCGGGGAGAGCAGCCCAACCTAGAGTTAAACTCCACTCCCAAATACCACTAACCACTAACAACGCATTATTTCTTTTAGGATTGAATGCCATTGAGGCTCTTTCAATGCAAACCAACTATTATAACATTTCTACCACGTACGCATATTTTTTTCTGAACAGAATAATATAGGAATGCATATAGAGATATTTTGGTAGTGATGACTATACTTCCAGTATTAAGTGAATGAGACACATTAAAAAAGTTTCAAAATCAAGTTTCTAAGCACATATAAAACAGGAACACCTAAATTATTGTAGCTAAAGAGCCAAAGAATGGAGTTATACATCTCACACACAGGGAAAGTACATAGTTTAGAGTTGTAACAACACATGCTATTGTATTAATGGATTGATCACAGACTAGTTTAACACCAGGTATTATCATGAGCATACACATAGATGGATAAAACCACATGAATCCTTGAAAATCCTCAATGAAGATTCGGACATTGACATAGGCAAGTTATTGCACTTAACCTGTAATAATAAAAGGTTTCTCCAATATCAAATTCAATCTAGAATAAGAGAGGTAGAGAGAATTGAGTACTATTTCAAAACAATGTTCAAGAGTTTAAAGTCAATAGGGATAAACAATATTCATGCAAAACTTTAACACATACGGAGACTTCAATCAAAGTTATGACCTCACAAGATGGGGTGAGTCTCAAACATTACAGAATCCTATTATCATTGTCTTTAGGGGTTAAGAAGAGACAAGAGTGGTTGCTCTGATGGTAAGCAACCCCCACTTCCAACCGAGAGGTTGTGAGTTCGAGTCTCCCCAAGAGCAAGGTGGGAAGTTCTTGGAGGGAAGGATGTTGGGGCTCTATTTGGAAACAACCTCTCTATCCCAAGGTAGGGGTAAGGTCTGCGTACATACTACCCTCCTTAGATCCCACTAAACGGGATTATACTTGGTTGTTGTTGTTGTTGTTGTTGTTTAGGGGTTAAGAAGAGGGGAAACATCATACTAGACAGCTTTAACTCATATGTTCAGCCTAAGGTTAATAGCTAGGTGTACATGGGTTGTATTCAAGTTACAGAAATAGGTAGCATTCAACTACAACAAGCACAACCATAATATAATTTGTAAAAGATAGGTTCATCATAACAAAATATCACTGATGTTCATAAAAAGTTCATCCTGGAGGACTGTTTACGACTACCAGTTAGACATAAATGTAAAGCGTTCATAGTGAACTCAGAAGAATACTTAAATATTATCAAGCATTTATGTAAAGAAAAGAAATTTTTTTGAATAATCAGGCTTCACAAGCTTTAACCAAGTTATGCAGTGTCACACTATGTACTTTTATGTATGTTCTAGCTAGAATCATCAAATAACAATACCGGCATAGAATAACAGAACTCAAAGAAATATGGCATGACAAACATGAAGAGTATAACAACAAACCTAAGTATACAATAACAGAATTTAAAAGAATACAGCATGTTAACCATCAATATTACAGCACAAACATTAGAGGAAAGTCTGAAGTCTAGGTAGATGTGAAAAATTATTTAGGCAGGTTAAGCAGCTTAATCACACGGGCTTTTCGATATAGATATCAAAGTCATTAAAGTCACACAACTACTTAATCAATATTAAATAAATACAACAGCTTAACAACAAGTCATGATGAACCAAAATAAATAATTACAGACTGAACAAACATTATAAAAGAAGCAGTAACCAGGAAAACAGTAGCATATTCATGATTTTCAGATGAAGCAATTAAAAGAGGAAGGATGTGGCCTCCTCTTTATCAGCAAACCAAACAAAAGACAATTTTCTAGCAGTAAAGAATCAAGAACTCACCCCGACTAGTGTAAGACTCAGAATCTGAAAGAAATTATACGCTAGTAGGAGCCCTAGCTTGATTTTGTGTGTTAGTTATATGTTAGGTGTCTTAGGTGAGAACATTCAAAGCCCTATCTATATTTGATATGAAGCAATAGGGTTCAATATTCAAATTGATAATGGAGAGTGGTGGAGGGATGGTTATGCAAGCATAATCAAATGAAAATCTTAGAAAAAAAGAAGGAAATCAGTAGCAGTTTTACCTGAGCATGGGGAATGAGAGACTAACCGTTGAAGCATAAGAGACAATCGGCCAGAATCCTAATGTTGATACCCAATTTTTTCTATGTATTTTATAGTCAAAATACTTTCAAAATAGCATGTATATGCATATATAAACATCCACAAAGATTTTGATATTTTTCCACATTTTTAAGAATGTTTGAAATCTATTTATGGCCTATTTTGCACTATAAAATCCAATAAGTATTTCCAAAATTTGTCATTTTGGTGAATAATTTATTTTATTCTCACATTTACATAAAAATATAATTTACACTATTTTAATATAATTTTACAAGTCCATTTGACATTTTTAAACTAAAATTACATGAAATTGAAATTTTAGCCTATTTCTCGATTTAATAGCCTTTGTAATCACAAAATAATTTCTAATATTTTTTAAATCAATACTTATTCATTTCCTATTAACTCAGTATTATTAATTTAATTTTTAAATATCATTTACTATTTTATAAAATTCAAATTGGGGAAAATTGGCTATTTAAATTATAGCCCTTTTGAATTTCAATTCTAGCCTAATCTCCACCCTAGTCCAACCCCCAATTACATTACCCAATTTCAGAAAAAACCTGGCCCAAATCTTATCAACTAACCCGCGCAGATCACCATTTTAAATCAGGACCGTTGGTTGTGTCAATCAACAATCCACACCTCTCTTCCCTTAATTATACCAAACACCCCCCCCCCCCCCCCCCCAAACCCTAATCACTTCTCACGAGCAGCCTCATTTGAAACCCTTCGTTCCCAAATACTCTCAAGCGCCCCTGAAAACCTAGCCCTTATCCGACCATTTTCCGACCTTGTTTCACCGAAAACCTTGGCCTCACCGGCTTCATGCAACCTATACTCACCCCCACTACCTTCTATGACCGCCCTTTGTTCAAAGATCGAAGCCTTATCTTGACGACCACCTGTCAAAGGTCCTCCGACTTGAGTTCTATGGCCATGTCCGGTCTCTTTCCGGCGAGTCTTAGAGTAGTGAGTCCATTTTCGACTCAAGACCAGTCTGTTCCAAGCTTTCTTGTTCTCTATTGTTTTATCTGAAACCCTAAGTCTTCAAGGTCTTCTTCTTTGTTTGTAAGATTTTAAAGTGTTTTCCACATTCTTTACCAATTTTGTTTTCAAACTTTTCATCTTCTTAATACTTAGGGTTTCTCTGATTCTCTATTTTATTTGCTCTACTGTGATTTCTTTCACTTTTGCTGTAATTCCTAAGTATTTCTACTATGATTTCAATATATTTTCTTTATCACGTTGTTTCTAGGGTTTATGAGTAATTTCTTTACTGTTTTCTTTGCTCTCATTGTGCTTTTCATGAACGTTTATGTTCTCTCTGAATGATTCCTTCTTTACATGCGAAATGTGACAAAAACCCTAGATTTTGGGGGTTTTCCGAGTTTTTGTGTGATTGTCTGCTGCCTCTTTAACTTCAAAACCCAGACCGTCTAAGCTCATTTCGTGCTTCTGATTTCTTGCTAAGCTCTGCGAGAACTTCTAGTTCCATTTTCATGCCTACGTTTTTCTACTCTCTGATTGCATCACTATCTTGCTAGTTTTAGCCTCGCATGCTTGAATTTGTACATCTCTTTTATAGTCATACTTTCCCTTTCGAAATAACCATAATTTTTTGGTGTTGATTTCCTATGAACCTATTTCGATTCTCTCATTGACTGATTGGGACCTACTTTCCGACTAAATTCAATACCAATTCGAATCCATGTTTCCTTCATTTACTATGTGATTGGGGATTCTATTATTGCCTTATTTGCTTAAAATCGTGTTATCTTGCAAAACTCTATATGTATTTACCCTTTATTTTGCAACTTATTCTTGATTATCTTTCCATAAATGGAACTATGTTTATTTACCTCAAGTCCGACTTCCTATTAAAGAGAGTCTTTTGTCCTAATTGATTATGATTTGGTACTGAAGTTATTTTCCTACCTTACTTACTACTAACTTTCAAACTATAAAAACCCCACTTCTTTTACTTCAAACACACGAACAATTCAGTTCAACACACACACTAAACTCTCCCTTATTTTTTCTACTACTTGTGTTACTGCTTGTGTTCCAGCTGAAAGCCAAGGCTAAACTATAAGATCCTATTTGCTTGTTCTGCTCTTCGAGTTTACAACTGGTAGGTCCATGATTTAAATACCATCTCAAAAACTCTGTGTTTACCTATTCCTTTCGTATGTTTCACATGCATGCTTGTAGTTTACTTTCTTATATTATGCAATTAAACTCCAGCATGTACATCCCTACCCTATATCCCTATGTCTTTGATGTTTTATGCTTGCATGAGTACTTTCCTATACATCCCTTCCCCCTAAGTCCCTTTTGCATAATTCTGTTTGTTACAAAGGCTTTCATATAATCCCCATTCCCTTTAACCCCCTTTTTATATGTGAGTATTGTTTCAGACTAAGGTGACACTCTATTGCCACCCCTAGTTTAGAACCAGGTTTCTTTAAACCTATACTAAGATCTATCCCATTCCCTTAACCCCTATTATGTGATGATCTTGACTCAGGTCTGGTGGTTTCCTAATCGCCACACAGGCCTAAGTCTGAATTTCTCAGGTTTGCTCTTATTTCTTCAAGCCATGTAAAGAGTCAGGGGTATGCCAGTCCCATTCATGGCTAGGTATGACCACCATTTGCTTTGGTCTAGACCCGTCAACCGGGCCGGGTTGACCTGGGACCGGCCCGCACCGGACCGGTACAACCCGGGACCGGACTGGACCGGTACAACCCGGGACCGGACTGGACCGGTAGGGGGGCCGGGCTGGGCTGGGTTCAAAGGGGGTAGGGGGTTGGTCCGTTAAATTTTTTTTATTCGGAACTGGACCGGTATGGTGAATAGTACCGTGAACCGGTACAGCCCGAACCGGACCGGCCCGGTTCAACGGTAACATTTTTTTTTTAATTTTGAATTGATGGGGCCCACATGTCCGTTGGCAACGGCTACAGATCCGTTGGCCAACGGATTTCTTTGCAAAAATGGCCATTTTTCATTCTTTTTATTTATTAAATTACAATATTAACCCTTCTTAAAATCTATATATACCCCTCATCTCTTCTTCATTGCTTCACTCAAAATTCTTATCTCAATCTCAATTCTCAAATTATCAATCTATCTCTTCCCTTCAATTTGCAAGATTACATATTTTATTTGTTACTCTTTTCCCGAATTTAATCTATCTCAATTTGTCATTCGGAATTTGAAGCTTGATGTTCAAAATTGAAATACTTGCTTGACGTTTGTTCGTGGTAACACGGGATTTGCGTAATCAAGTGCTCAATTTATTATCGAATTCGGTGCACTCCCTCCAACTCTTTCTCTTATTTAATATTTTAATTGCATATTTAATTTTAGCTTATATTTTAATTTTTACAATATGTTTAATGCTGCTAAAAGAGCGTGTAGAAAAGTTACTGGTAGGGGTGGAAGTAAAAAAAGAGGTATGGTAGTAATAGTAATGACCCAATAACACATGTTTCTGAATCATCGCCTAATTTACAAGATGTAGAGATTTATTATGAACAATTACAAGAAGATTATGGAATAGAAGATAATGAAATTGGAATAGAAGATGAGATACCACCTACACCTAGTAGTGGAAATGTTGGTAGTATTGGAGTTGGAGTTGCTAGTGCTACAAGGGGTAGAAGACCACCAGTGGCTCCAACTTCTACTCGTAAAAAAAGAAGTCCGGTTTGGAAATTTTTTGCAATAATAGAAGGTACTGATAGAGTTAAGTGCAAACTTTGTAATGAAACTTTTAAACATTTGACCGGAGGTAATTTAGGGGGGACTGGGACACTTACTAGACATATGTCGGGTATCCATCCTATAGAATGGGGAGTTAATGGGGATGGAAGTCAAACAACTATTAACCCTACTACTGGAGGTCTATTAAAACATGATAAAATGAGGGATCAGGAGGAACTAGCAAAAATGATTACTTTGGGTTGTTTACCTTTTTCTTTTGCTTCTTCATCGTATCTTATTACGTATATTCAAAGGATTTACAATCCTTTATTTAAAGGTATCCCTAGAAGTACTTGTAGAGCAGATCTCTTTAGACTTCATGGACAATATCAAACATACATACGTTATTTGTTTAGTCACCTTCCTTCTAGAGTATGTCTAACTTCTGATATTGGTCATGCTGTTAATGGAAATGATTATTTGACAATTACATGTCATTGGATAGATGATAATACTTGTATGCAAAAACGTATTATCGCTTTTAAATATGATGAAGATCAGAGTCATACTGCTATTTTATAAGTAGTACAATTGTTGACGTTGTTGAATTTTATAATCTAAACCAAAAAGTTTTGTGTATGTCTTTTGATAATGCTTCAAACAATAATGCTGCAGTTTCAATTGTAAAATTGCATTTGCAACCACCTCTTGACGATATTTTTCATGTTAGGTGTGCATGTCATGTTTGTAATTTAATTGTTTAAAGTGGCCTTGATTTATTTTCAGTTGAGATTACTCATGTTAGAAGAGCAGTTGGTGTTATTCAGGGAAATAATAGACAATCTAGAATAAAAGAATTTAAGACAAAGTGTATGCAGTATAACCTTACACCTAGATTCATACCAGACGAAGTTGTTACTAGATGGAATTATACATATATATTTTTAAAATGTTGTTACAAATATAGATTTCCTATAACTGAAGTTGCTAATGCACATTGTACTGATCCTAGGCGTATGTTAACAAGTGATACTTGGGATGTCATTAATGATGTTAAATTTTTACATAAATTTTATACTGCTACTGTTGTGTTTTCTGGCGCATATTACCCAACTGTTACTACGGCTTTAGTACATATAGCTGAAATTTCTTTGCTACTATATGAATTTAAGAAGAAAGAAAAATATACGGATGTTATTGTAAATATGCAAGCGAAATTCAAAAAATATTTCTTTCCAATTCCTCCAGTTTACTTAATTGGTGCAGTTTTAAATCCTTCTATTAAAATGTCTGATTGTCACCAATTAATGAATGCTTTATATACTTATATGGAGATTGGAGAATTTGAAACCCCAACTTTATATAATTCTATGAACAAACTAAATGAATATTTGCAACAACTATATAATTATTATGCAAATGAATGTGATAATACTGCTCGTGCTTCTGACAATGTTAATCCCGCTATGCAATGTAGCGGTTCTTCTAATGTGGATGATGAAGGCCTTGATAGTTTTAATATTTTTTCTACATTTTCTAACAGTCAAACCAGTAGCAGGAATATTGATGAGCTTCAATTCTACTTCCATAAGCAAAAGGAGCCTTGCACAAAGGACTTTTCACCGTTGGGATGGTGGCATGAAAATGCAAAGCAATTTCCTGTTCTTTTCGCTATGGCTCGTGACGTGCTGAATGTGCCAATTTCTACCGTTGCATCGGAGAGTGCATTTAGCCAAGCAAGACAACAACTTGGAGACACCCGCCACTCATTGGGAAGCAATGCTTTGGAAGTTTTAGTATGTTTAATAGATTGGATTAGATCGGAACGAAGAAATCAAGGAAAGGAAGATGTTGATAGCCCAGAAGACGAAGAAATTGGAGATATATTAACCCATGAAAACCCTTCGGAATTTAACTCCCCAGAAGAAGGTCAATTAGTTCATATTGATTATGATGAACTTGCTAAGGCGATGCAAAACATTTGAAATTACTACTTCACTAGTTTACTTGTTAGAAAAAATGCAAACATTTTATTTTCTACTTATTAATTTGAAATTGAGAAATAAAGTAGCACTTGCAATAAGTGCAAATTTTTCCCATCTTACTTGTATTCATGATTTCATTCAATGATTACAAAGTATTAATATGATTATAACTTAATAGTTATACGTAATTTCAAAAACAATTGAAAATATACTTAACCCGGCCCGGCCCCTTTCAACCCGTAACCCGTATGGTTCAATTTAAACCCGAACCAACCCGACAAGTTAAAAACCCGGTACTGTTCAACCCGGCCCGGCCCGGATCGGAACCCGGACGGGTCGAACAAAATCCGACCCGGCCCGGACCGGTTGAACCGTTGGCCACCTTTACTTTGGTCTCCCCTAATTCCCTCAATTTTACACTTACTCTTAGTTCTATAAGTCCTACCCCCTTTGGTAAGCCATGCTTAGGGACCCTAGAGTTCCCTCTGAACTTAGATGCCTAAGGTGTGATAATTCCACACATTGCACTACTCTAATCATTCTTTAAGGTGTAAGCATTGCCTGGGCTACCTTAAAGCCCTTGGAACATTGAAACACTCTAAAAGAAGTCCTTTGAATCTGGAGCCCGGATTTGGTAAAATACATGTGTTGGAAAGTAAGGTTGCTACGGGCTTTCTCGGGTCCATTTTTTTAGTTTTGATTTATTTATTTACCTTCCATTTTTGTAATCACTTTGTAAAAGACTTGGGGAATATAGGAAAAGGGTGTGGGAGGGGTTTATATTATTGCATCAATCAATGGGTAGAAATTATTCCTATAGGATTTCAATATTGCTAATCATCTATAAATCATGCTTATAGGATTTCAACATTGCATCCCATATAGAAATCATGGCTATTGGATTTCAATATTGTAAATCACTTAGAAACCATGCCTATAGGATTTTTAACATTGCATCTAGAAATCATGCCTATATGATTTTTGTATTGCAAGCATAACAGAAATCATGTCTGTAGGAACTGCATAACGCTAAGCAAACAGTAGGTATCTTAAATGTTCTAGAAGAAGCAACAAATCAAGATGTAGATACCATGCCAATAGGATTCAAACTCGCCTAATTTGTTATACACTTTCAATAAAGCTTTTTCCAAATCAGTCTGCTTCTGTAACCTGGCCAAGTCTTATCTTTGCACTATTTCAAATTATAGACTCTTTTCAAATGCCAACTTGCATCTTTTTGAAATCAACTTTTCGTCTTCTGTCTAAATTTGCACTTCAATGCTTTTCAAAAAAAATCTCTTTTATTAAACAGTTTTGCTATTTTGCAAGTCATTTCTGAACTTCTGCAAAGTTCAATTTCTTGTTTCCAAAACTCCTATTTACAGATCCTTATCTAAAATTAGCGCTTTCTAAAATTATTAGTTTTAAAATACTTTAAGTTCCAACAAACCAGACCCGAGGGGCTCAAAGAAGACTTATTATCCAACTTTATGTTTTAATCCTATCTATCCACTATCAGCTTTAAGCTTAAGAACAAATCAGTAATTGCAAGTTAGGCTAAACTAATTGGTGTATGGCTTAAGGGGTTTATGTGCAACCTTTGTATGCTTGCTTACTCCCCTATGTGCTTTTTTTTTTTTATTGACGCCTTAGAATATTTACCTTTAATCTCATATATTCCCTCATCCCCTCTCTCCCCTTTTAGTATTAAAAGTCTAAATACCCTGGGATTAATAGATCGGGACGGGTGTTAGCATGCAATATGTAAATGAGACTAAGCGCGCTTAAATACCTTAACGGGGTGGGAAGGGTAGAATATGGAGATGATGACGATGCGATAATATCATAAGGCGACCCCTCTTTGGGAACATGTGCGGGATACTACATCGAATGATCCATATTATAATTAAACCTAGGACCCTCTTTGCTCCTCCTTAATTTAAATGTTTTCTTCAAAATAAAATTCTCTTTTACTTGTGCCATCCTTCTTTCAAAGTTGTCAACTTGCTTGTATTTAATATATTCAAACCTTTCTTGATTACTTCTACTCTTCTTAAAGTCACGTCTAAGCAAGGCCAGAAACCACACTAATGGATCTTGAGGGGTGCCTAACACCTTCCCCTCGAGATAATTTCAAGCCCTTACCCAAACTATGGTTTTCCTTCTAATCCTTCTTCCTTTCTCAAAATGTGTCCTAATGCACTATAATCATTAGGTGGCGATTCTTCAAAATCTATACCCCAAATTTCCCCGAAAAAGGGGATAAAAGAGTCATTCCACCCATAATGTCGCAAGACCAATTCCTTCCCCTCGGGAGGGAAAAAGGGGGGCATCGACAGTCTGGTGACTCTACTGGGGATTTTTAAGGCTTTTAGCACTACTTGCTTTTGGACTTTATTGCTTACTCAATCGCATTTATTACCTGTCCTGGATTATTTCATCACAACTATTAACTTAACTCTTCATGTCTTTTTTTTCCTTTAACTGCTTTCTTTACTACTTTATTATTTAAATACTGTTCTAATTTCGAGCAATCATTTTAATTATTTATCTTATGAACGTTAAAATATATGTAATTTGTTTCATTATTGTAATTGCATCTCTCAACATCGTATTCCACTCCTGCCAAAACAAATCTTATGGCAACGCTTATACTGAGTGGTTGCGCCCTTCCAATATTATAAACCCCCTAAATAAGACAAAGGCATATTTGCACTAAAACTAGTCAATCAACGGTGTAGTCAACGGTTCTGCGCCTTTCCCTCTTGAGTTGTCCGCTCAAGGGTACCTTGTATAGAACTTCAAAAAAAAATAGAAACCTCACCCTATTAAACTGTTCATGCATCATGGTCAGCCTAGCTGAGTCAATTACTCATTAAGACAGCTTAAACCAAAGTCCATCGGGTTTCCGGAAACCCAAACGGACACCTTCACGTTATGTGCATTTATTTGGAGAACTAAATGCCTTCTGCTAATTATTGATTTAAATAGTCGAGTATGGTGGGGTAGGGGCCTAACACTTTGTTTTGCAGTAAACGAGGCACGAGGTCCCCAGATTTGGTATGGTATCCAATATCCACCCAAGGTTGCTGAGCTGGTGGGAAGATCTTCATAGCAGTGATCAAACCCTCGTCCGTAAGTACTAGGGGAATTTGCCCTCACTTTTAGAAATTCAACCCAATAACAAAATCATTGAGGCTGCCATTTTGTTTTGGGATGGTGATCGATCTGTGTTGTGTTTCGAGGATTTGGAAATGACCCATTTGCTAGAAGAAATAGGGGGCCTAGCTGGCATCCCTTGGGAGACTCCGTGTTTCCTTATACTGGAGAAACGCAAAAGTAGAGGCTTTATTAAAATGATGGGACGTAAGAAAAATCCCGACTTTTCTTGCTCGAAGGACTCCTACATACCACTCAACTTCTTATACGAGAGATTTGGCCACAGTAAGTCCTATCGCACCTATATGGATGAATTCGCCCTCACCTCCTTGGGACATATATATAGAAGGGTGGTTGTGTTCATGTTTCTTGGGCATGGTAATTTTCCCTGTTAAGAAGGCTAGGATCCACACCAGACTAGTTATGGTTAGCAAGACTTTAATGGAAGGGATCGACGGACAGTCCTTCAGCATAGTACCTATGATCCTCGCTGAAAGTTACCGAGCCTTGGAAAAATGTCAACAAGAGGCTCCACATTTTACGGGTTGTAATTTGCTACTTCAACTATGGATCCTAGAACACCTTCAGAAAGGCGATTACATACAGAAAATCATACGCATGGATTGGGATGACCATATCACTTTTCGTCACCCAAAGCGAATGAACTTCATGCCCAATATTTTCTCTCAGCAAGAGTACGCCAGTGGATGGGTAGAGTTGTTCAAAAAATCAAAAAGAAAAGCAAATTCAGTGGATGTTCGAGTGGTTTGCAACAGGGGAGTTCATTATCCATTCTCAAGACGCACCATTCCTCATACTCATTGGCCTAAGGGGAACTCATGCTTACATCCCCTCCGAGTCATGAAACAAGCTGGAAGGAAACAAATCATACCCAGGATGGAGAAAATGAGTCATTTCAGGGCTGACTTTCAAAATGATGATAGCCCGCACAAGTGTCACACTTAGATCATGTGGCACTGCAAGCTCGCTCTAGGGAAGGAGTCTAGTGAACCAGACATGTATCATTCCAGGTGTGTGCCGCACTACACAAGTTGGTTGGAAGATGATCACATTATTTTGGGTCGTCTAGGGTTCGTCCACGGTCACATGATTATTGACGAGAAAACTGAAGCACAAGTCAAATATAATCAATTGTGGAAGAGGATGAGATAATGTGAGAACGAACATCGGAAAATACAGGAAGCCCACGAGAAGCTAATCCACAAGTGGAAGGATATGGCTGTCAACGCCAACAACCGTTTGGAATATCTGGAACGAGGTCTAGTGAAGTTGAATGGAAGTTCTTAAATAGAATTGAAGACTGTCTGAGTGTTGAGGGAAGCTCAGGCGGACATATGGATCGAGGCTACCTACTATTAGGGATGCGCGAGTTGATGTAGCTATATGATGGAGGAAATAATACCGAATCTGGGGAAGGTCCTTCTGGGACCAAGTAGTTAGGATTTTTTATTTCCTACTTTCATAATGTAATAAGGCCACCGGCCATTAGTAACGTCTTTATCATTTAGGTTTTTTAGACTCATTTTATTTTTCATCAATAAAATGAGGCATTTACCATTATAAGTTCTCCAAATTTTATTTGTCGCTAGGGCTAGCACAACGAGGCACCCAAATTACGAAGCGATTTATACTCCCGCATAATGTATTTAAATATTGTAATATTATCATAACCCGAACTAAATTTTTACCTTTTGTTTTTCTTTTATTTTTATTCCTCCTCCCCAAAGGTTGGTTCGAGCATTCTAGCACCATCAGCATACTCCACAAGGTCCAAGGGTCCTCCACCTCCTCCTTCTTTAAGTCTTACCAAAAACAGGAACAAAGGCAAGATGGGAGATACGAGCGCTAGAAAGGAACTTGAAGAACTTCTTAGAATGCTGCAGTAAGCAAAGAAACCACTGGTCATCTGGAGCAAACTTTGCTGAGGTTCCGAGAGGAATTGGACCAAGTTAGAAACCTGGCAAGCCTGTTAATAACTCTTGTCGCTCCCAATGTTAACACCTAGAGCCCCGCACCACAACAAAACATCTCAAAACGTCCAATTCAACCCACTCATAACACTCCACTACACATTCTTGAGACACAAAACACCATAAAAGACTATAACACACCAATCTTTGTGGACACTATGTCCCATTACAGTCAGCCAATCACAAGTACAATCGAGGCAGATGACAAGAGCTCCATCATTGAAAATTTGGCCGCTGAGATCAAGAAGTTGACTAGCCGGGTCCAAGGTTTCGAAGGTAACAAAGGTGTTGAAGGGCTCAATTACGAAGATATCAGTGTTACTATTCAATGGCACAGGTTACCCCAGGTTCCACTCGAGAATGTATTGTGACAAATTCGTAGGAGTTGGATGGGATGAGAAAATCCACATTAAGCTATTCATGAGGAGCTTGAAGGGTGATGCTTTATCCTGGTATATTAGCCAGGATGCAAAGAAGTGGACCAGTTGGGTAAACATGGCGTCTGATTATATTGATCGGTTTAGGTTCAACACTGAGAATGAACCAGATATGTTTTATTTACAGAATCTCAAGAAGAAGCCCACAGAGACCTTTTGCGAGAATGCTACTCGTTGGAGGTCCGAAGCTGCTAAGGTCAGACATGCCTTGGAGAAAAAAAAAATGAACAGGTTCTTTGTTCGTGCCCAAGATCCACATTACTATGAGAGACTGATGCTAATTGAGGGTCAAAAGTTCTCCGACATCATCAAATTTGGAGAAAGGATTGAAGAAGGCATCAAAAACAGTATGGTCACTAACCTCGAGGTCTTGCAAGATACCAACAAGGCTTTGTAGTCTGGTAGCTCGTCAAAGAAAAAGGATGTAAATTCTGTAATGGTTGCGCAAATGAACAACTCTAGCATGAAATACCAGACCTTTCCCTCAGCTCCACTCACATATCAGCCTACCCTAAATTACCAAGCAACATCACTCACTTACCAAATTCCACAACCTGCTTACCAATCACCTCCACCACCTACATATCAACCCACTTCACCCAGATATTCCCAACACGCACCCGTATGCCAAGCATATAGCTCCTAACCTTCTCACTGGCCATCACCTCCTACCTGCATATATGTCCCTCGACCTAGACTAATCTTCAACCACAAATATCCTAGACACTACACCGCCATAGCCGAGCCAATTGACCAATTATATGAAAAACTCCAAGCAGCCGGTTACGTTACCCCTATCCCAGGCATAACTCCAGAAAACCCTTCCCAATGGATAAATCCAAACAAGACTTGCGCATACCATTCTTGGATGAAGGACCATACTATTGACGAGTGTCGCTCGTTAAAACACAAGATTCAGAATCTGATTGACAACATGATCATTATAGCAAAAGAACCTGCTCCTAATGTCCGCAACAACCCTATTCCTGACTACAAGGGTAGGGGCATCCACATGATCGAGATCGAAGATGATTGGGAACCCAAGGGGTCAATCGGTTTGATAAATGAAGGAGACGAGCCTTAAAAGCCAACAATTACTCTCAATCACATTGTTATCGAGATTCAGCCCTCTAAGGGTGACATGCTAAATGTATCCATAGCACTCGATTTGAAGCACCTCCTGCAAAGGTGCCAAAACCAATTGAAGTTGAGTTCGGGGTTCTAAAGGCGCCTACATCATTTGAAGTTACTGTGTTGCCTCCCAAAGCAACAATTCCAGTCTCCATGAGAGACGTAACCCCTTTCCAAACAATGCTATACCTTGGGATTACACCGATGAGGCTAGAAGGAAGGGAAAGACATATACTGGAGAAGCAATTGGCCCACAAGGTATGACCAAGACAGGCTGGGTATATACCCCGGAGCATTTGGCTGAGTCTAGCAAGCAGGTCTTCGGGCGGGTTGTTAAAACTGGACCCGATGACCTCTGGAAAAAGGTGCATGCATAAGAGTACTTGTTCGTCGAATAACTGAACAAAAAGCCAGCACAAATCTCTATTCTAGCTCTTCTACAAAGCTCTGAGGCGCATATAAACGCCTTAATGAATATACAGAGTGAAGCTTATGTTCCCAGCAACATAACGGGAGGCGAAATGGCAAACATGGTGGGACAGGTCCTGGAAAGCCATAAGATCACCTTCCATGAAGATGAATTACCAGCAGAAGAGTTGGGTCACAACAAAGCGTTGCACATCACCGTGCAATGCAAGGAACACTTTATCACCAGGATTCTGGTCAATGAGGGATCCAACCTCAACATTTTCCCGTAGGTAACTCTCAGGACACTAGGCAAAGGATTGCACGAGATCAAAGACGGGGCTATTAATGTCAAAGCTTTTAATGTTCTCAGAGGTCCACCATTGGAGAAATTAGCTTATGACTGCAAATGGGATCCACCTGGTTCAATGTCGATTTCTAATTCATTGATATGCCAGCATCCTACGATTTGTTGCTAGGACGACCTTGGATCCATGCTGCCAGGGCTAAGGCATCAACGTTGTATCAAGCTGTAAAATTTGAATGGAATCATCTAGAAGTAAGCATTCATGGTGATGGTAGAAACCCCATATACAATTGCCAGGCCATCCCAATGATCGGAGGTAGAAGTAAAATCGGTGGAGAAACATACCATCACATCGAGCGAGTCAACGCCATAGACAAGGACAAGTGGAGGGATAACAAAATTTAGAGCATTCTGAATTGGAGTGGATACGAGCCCGGAAAGAGACTTGGCAAGAATCTCCAAGGTATTACCAAACCTATCCAGCTGATGATGCATGGGAATAATTTTGGCCTGGGTTAGGAATAGACTTGGGAGGAGCTCAATCACTGGTCGCGACCATGGCGCAGTCCCTACTACCTACTGGAGCAACCTCGACCTCTGTTAGAGCAGACCTTTTAGCCCGCTGATGTCATATACATATCAGAGGAAGATGAGATGCTGGCTACAATGAAGAACCTGTTTCCGGAGGATGATATGGATTGTTGTGTTATCTTCAGGGAGGAAGGGGAGGAAGGCCCTTCCACTCAAGCTGTGAACTGGGGAGAACACATCACCAATTGGTCAATCAAGACCACCAGTTCCCGGAGAGCCTCAGGGTAGCAAGGCAAAAAAATACATATGCACCGCACATTACTTTTAGTTTATTTTACTTTTCAGTATTGTCTTTACTTTTGAAAAGAGCTCCGATGTTTCAGACAATTATGAATTTAATCAAACGCATTTTCCAAGTTTATCTTTATATCTCGCTCTTATTTATTTTCTCTACCATGTACATTATTTAACACAACATCATTATTACATATCGTGACGATGAACCGACAAATGTATCTTGAAACGAGACAATGCGACAAACGGACATAGATTCAGAAAAGGATGAAATACCAGAAGAGATTGTTAGAGAGGTCGAGAATTTTGAGAACAGATCTAAGTCTAACTCAGAAAAAACTGAGGTTAATACTTTGGGAGATGCAGAAAATATCAAGGAAACATGTATCAGCATACACTTGTTACCATTGGAAAATGAAGAATACACAGAGTTTTTGAAAGAATATGAGGATATATTCGCCTGGTCATATGATCATATGACCGGCCTCAGCACGTCCATTGTGGCTCACAAGCTTCCAACAGATTTGGCATGCTCACCGGTCAAATAGAAGCTCAGAAAATTCAAGCAAGACATGAGTTTGGAAATCAAAGAAGAGGTTACCAAGCAATTCAAAGCTAGGTTTCTCAGAGTAGTGGAGTATATAACATGATTAGCCAACTTAGTGCCAGTACCAAAGAAGGATGGGAAGGTTAGAGTCTTTGTCGACTACCGGGATCATAACCGGGCCAGTCCTAAGAGCTATTTCCCTTTGCCAAATATATGCATACTGATTGATAACTGCGCCAAACATAAGCACCTGTCCTTCGTAGACTGTTTTTCTATATAACACCAGATATGGATGGATGAAGAAGATGCAGAGAAAAAGGCATTCATCATGACGTGGAGAATGTACTGTTACAAAATGATGCCGTTTGGTTTAAATAATGCTCGCGCTACCTACATGAGAGCCATGACCACAATCTTTCATGCTATGATTCATAAAGAGATCGAGGTGTATGTGGACGACGTCATCAATAAATCCAGGAAAGTTGCAGACCACATGGAAGATTTGAGAAAATTCTTCAACAGACTGGGGAGGTACAACTTGAAACTGAACCCTGCCAAGTGTGCATCCGGTCTCCTAACCAGAAAGTTATTGGGTTTCTTTGTGAATCACCAGGGATAGAGTTGGAGCCGTCAAAGGTTAAATCCATTCAAGAGTTGCCACCGCCAAAGAACAGGAAAGATGTAATGAGTTTCCTGGTAAGTCTCAACTACATTAGCCAATTCATAGCTTAGTCTACCGTCATTTGTTATCCCATCCTCAAGATGCTAAAGAAAGATGCCGCCACTAAGTGAACTGATGATTGCCAAAAAGCCTTTGACATAATCCAGTAATATTTTTCAACGTCGCCACATCGCCAGTCTTGGTCCCGCCCGAGCTAGGGAGACCTCTATTTCTCTCTCTTGAAGTATTGGATGGGCCATTTGGTTGTGTGTTTGGACAACATGACGAAACAGGAAGGAAGGAGCAGGCCATCTACTATCTCATCAAGAAGTTTACCCCGTATGAGGCTCTGTCTTCCTTGTTATAATGCACTTGTTGTGATTTAACCTAGGTAGCTTAGAAATTGAGGCACTATTTCTGCCCTTACACTGCCCATCTCATATGCAGGATGGATCCGTTGAAATATATCTTTCAGAAGCCCATGCCTGCAGGCAAGCTCGCCAAGTGGCAGATACTGTTAAGTGAATTCGACATCATTTAAGCTACCCAAAAGGCGGTCAAAGGACAAGCCTTGGCAGATCACCTCACCGAGAATCTTGTAGAAGGAGAATACGAACCCCTAATGACGTATTTTCCGGATGAAGAGATAGCCTTCATAGGAGAAGACATTGCAGAATCCTATGATGGTTGGAGGATGTTTATCGGTGGAGCCGCAAATTTGAAAGGAGTGGGTATAGGAGCGGTTTTGGTATCAAAAACCGGTCAGCATTACTCAATATCTGCCAAGCTCAGATTGACCTGAACTAATAATATGGCGGAATATGAAGTCGGCATCATAGGGCTCAAGCTTGCCATCGATATGAGCATTCAAGAACTATTAGTCATTGGAGATTCAGGCCTGGTTGAAGAAGAATGGGCTACCAAGAATTCTAATATACTCCCTTATCTGCATCACATACACTAGTTGAGGAAAAGATTCATAAAGACAAAATTGCAGCATGTTCCCAGAATAAAGAATGAGTTCGCCGATGCCTTAGCCACTCTATCGTCTATGATCCAACATCCAGATACAAAGTTTATTGATCCCATCCAGGTCAAGATTCACTACCAACTATATTATTGAAACAAGACTATTGGAGGAAGTGCACGCATGAACTTGTGGACCGCATATGAATGGTTTTGTTATAGAAAAGAAGATACTCCGAGCAGGGTAATTTTGGATGACAATGGAAACAGACTGCTTCTGCCTTTCGATACTAAGCTCGGTCTCCATCTGCATTTTTGCATAACACATATTCTTTGCCTTCTGAGGTTAAGCTCTACCTCCATATTGCATAAGGCTACTATCTGTCTTTAGAGACTAAGCTCTGTCTCCATCCGCATTTTTTGCATAAGGCTATTCTCTGCCTTCTGAGGTTAAGCTCCACCTCCACGCTACATAAGGCTATTATTTGCCTTTCGAGACTAAGCTCTGTCTCCATCTGCATTTTTGCATAAGGATATTCTCTGCCTTTCGAGGTTAAGCTCTACCTCCATAATGCATGAGGATACTATCTGCCTTTGGAGACTAAGCTCTGTCTCCATCCGCATTTTTTGCATAAGGCTATTCTCTGCCTTCTGAGGTTAAGCTCCACCTCCACACTACATAAGGCTAATATTTGCCTTTCGAGACTAAGCTCTGTCTCCATCTGCATTTTTGCATAAGGATATTCTCTGCCTTTCGAGGTTAATCTCTACCTCCATAATGCATAAGGATACTATCTGCCTTTGGAGACTAAGCTCTGTCTCCATCTGCATTTTTGCATAAGGCTACTCTATGTCTTTCGAGGTTAAGCTCTACATCCACATTGCATAAGGCTACTCTATGCCTTTTGAGGTTAAGATCTACATCCACATTGCATAAGGCTACTATTTGCCTTTCAAGATTAAGCTCTGTCTCCATCCGCATTTCTGCCTAAGGCTACTCTCTGCATTCCGAGATTAAGCTCTACCTTCATCCTGCATAAGGCTATCATTTGACTTTCAAGACTAAGCTCTGTCTCCATCTTCATTTCGCATAAGGCTACTCTCTGCCTTCCGAGGTTAAGCTCTATCTCCATATTACATAAGGCTCTTATCTGCCTTTCGAGATTAAGCATTGTCTCCGGCCTGCATAGTTGAAATATCCCCGCTTTATTTTTTGACTGGCTGAAACATCGTCACCTGCACTTTAAATTCTCATTCGGCTAAAATATCGCCACCTAGTTTTTATTTTCTCGCTCCGGTTGAAAGATCGCCACCCTTTGCATTCATTTGACTGAAAGATTGCCACCTTCTCACGGGCTAAAAGATCACCAACTCGTCAAAGGCATCATAGTTCGGAGGCACCATCTGCATAGCCCGAGAACATCATTTCATGGCCTTACTTTTATGCTCTTCATGGCCATGGACATCATAGTCTGAGGACACCATCCTAACCATCCAAGGACAAACACTCATGGTCCAATGGGAACTTGCATCACGTTTAAATTACGCAAATATATACGCACATAATGCATCTGCAGGTATTTCAGCTGGATCACGCCCATCTCAGAAGGAGCGATCCCGCTCCAGTTCTCTGCACTTTTTCTGATTCCAAGCACCCTCTCAGATCCAACCATCGCGTTTGTTTTTTTTAATTCCCATTGGCATGTTCCATCAATGGTTCCTGAACTGCATACGTCCTGATTCCTGTAAGACCAGGGATATGTAGGCAGCTTGAAAACAAGAGCGCGGTCAATATCCTTTTACAAACGCCGTCTCTTGTCAAAATTGGTCATCTTATCTTTACTAAACAACTCTTTAATCCTCCTAAGGTAAAGAAGGGCAGTTGTTGATACCCAATTTTTCCCTATGTATTTTTATACTCAAAATACTTTCAAAATAGCATATATATGCATATATAAACATCCACAAAGGTTTTGGTAATTTTTCAAATTTTTAAGAATTTTTGAAATTAATTTATGGCCTATTTTGCACTATAAAATCCAATAATTATTTCCAAAATTTGTCATTTTGCTGAATAATTTATTTTATTCTCACATATACACAAAAATATAATTTACATCATTTTACAAGTCCATTTGATAATGAAATTGTAATTTTAGCCTAATTCTCGATTTAATAGCCTTTGAAATCACAGAATTATTTCTAATATTTTTTTAAATAATACTTATTCATGGCCTGTTAACTCAGTATTTTTAATTTGATTTTTAAATATCATTTTATATTTTATAAAATTCAAATTGGGGAAAATTGGCTATTTAAATTATAGCCCTTTTTAATTTCAATCCTAGCCTAATTTCCGCCTAATCCAACCCCCAATTACACTACCCAATTTCATAAATAACCCGACCCAAATCCAAGCAACTAACCCGCCCGGATCCCCATTTTAAATCATGACCATTGATTTCTTTAGTCAACAGTCCACGCCTCTGTTCCCTTAATTATAAGAAAGACCCCCACCCCCCAAAGCCTAATCACTTCACACCAACAGCCGCCTTCAAAACCCTTTCGTTCCCAAAATCTCTCAACCGCCCCTAAAACCCTAGCCCTTCTCCGACCATTTTCCGACCTTGTTTAACCAAAAACCATGGCCTCCCCGACTTCATGCAACCTATACTTACCCTCACTCCCTTCTATGACCCCCTTTGTTCAAAGATCGAAGCCCTATCATGAAGACCACCGGCTCAGAGATCCTTCGGTTTTAGTTCAACGGCCCTGCGCGGCCTCTCTCCGGCGAGTCTTAGCGTTTTGAGTCCATTTTTGACTCAAGACAAGTCCATTACAGGCTTTCTCGTTCTCTAGGGTTTTCCCTGAAACCCCAAGTCTCCAAGTTTTCTTCTTTGTTTCTCGTTAAGATCTACTTCAGATCTACATTATTTTCGTAGATTTCAAAGTGTTTTCCACAGTTTTTACCGATTTTGTTTTCAAACTTTTCATCTTCTTAAAACTTGGGGTTTCTCTGATTCTTTGTATTATTTGCTCTACCGTGATTTCTTTAACTTTTTCTATAATTCCTAAGTATTTCTACAATGATTTCCATGTATTTTCTTTAGCATATTGTTTCTAGGGTTACCGATTAATTTCTTTATTGTGTTATTTGCTCTCATTGTGATTTTCATGAACGTTTATGTTCTCTTTGAATGATTCCTTCGTTACATGCGAAATGTGATGAAAACCCTAGATTTTGGGGTTTTCCAAGTTTTTGTGTGATTGTCAGCTGCCTTTTTAATTTCAAAACCCTCACCGTCTAATCTCATTTCGTGCTTCTGATTTCCTACTAAGCTTTGCAAGAACTTCTAATTCCATTTTCATGCATATGTTTTCTACTCTCTGATTGCATCACTATCTTTCTAGTATTAGTATCGCATGTTTGAATTTGTGCATCTCTTTTATAGTCATACTTTCCCTTTCCAAATAACCCTAATTTTTGGGGGTTGATTTCCTATGAACCTATTTCGATTCTCCCTTTGACTGATTGGGACCTAATTTCTGACTAAATTCAATACCAACTCGAATCCTTGTTTCCTTAATTTTCAATGTGATTGGTGATTCTATTCCTGCCTTATTTGCTTAAAATTATGTATCTTCCAAAACTCTATATGTATTTATTCTTTATTTTGCAACTTATTCTTGATTTTCTTTCCATAAATGGAACTATGTTTATTTACATCAAGTCCGACTACCTAATTAAAGGGAGTCTTTTCTCCTAATTGATTATGATTTGGTACTGAAGTTATTTTCATACCTTATTTACTACTACTTTCAAACAATAAAAACCCCCACCCCTTTTACTACAAAGCACGAACAATTCAGTTTAACACATATACACTATACTCTCTCTTCTCTTTTCTGCTACTTGTGTTGCTGCTTGAGTTTAGCCGGCCGAAATCCAAGGCTAAACTATAAGATACTAATTGCTTGTTCTATTCTTCGAGTTTACATCTGGTAGGTCCATGATTTAAATACCATTTCCAAAACTATGTGTTTACCTATTCTTCGAGTTTACATCAGCTCTCCCAGGTTATCTGGGGTGTTATCGGTCATGGTTCTCACAGTTCTCATCAAGGACAATCATCACTCAATGCCTTTCTAGCTCAGATTTCTTCCCATGCTCAATTAAGTTCAGGGCTCTTCTATGCCAAGTGCACATTTGCTAGTCATTCCGGTGCTAGGGCCTCCCTTCAGTCCCTGTCTACAACACCTGAGAGTTGCTGTGAGTGTGGAGAGATGGGTCATATATGGAGGCAGTATCCTTATAACCTTGGGGGTTCATCTCACTAGAGGAGTCAGCCATCGACTTCAGTGTCAGTTACTTCACCACCACCCACCCACCCACCCAGTTAGGGGTAGAAATTAGTCAACTAGGGATCGCCCTAGAGGGGGAGGTCGATCAGGTGGCGGTCAGGCCTGTTTATTTGCATTTCCAGCTAGACCCAACATTATTTCTTCAAACATCGTGATCACACGTATTGTATCAGTTTGCCACAGAGATACCTCTGTATTATTTGTTCCCGGTTTCACATATTCTTATGTGTCAGCATACTTTGCTTCTTATTTAGATACGCCACATGAGTTCTTATATCATCTATTCGTGTATCTACTCCGATGGGCGATACTGTTATCTTAGACCATGTGTACCGGTCTACTGTGGTGATAATTGAGGGTCTGGAGAACCGAGTGGATCTGTTGTTATGTACGGTAGATGTTGATGTTATTTTGGCGTGGATCGGCTATCTTAGTGATGTGCTATTTATAAATGTCATGCTAAGACACTGAAATTGGCTATGCCAGGTGTGCCACAAATTGAGTGGCAAGGTTCGACTGATTATGTTCTCAGTAAGGTAATTTCATTCTTGAAGGCTCAACGGATTTTTAGAGCAGAGACTCCTAATATTCATTTTATTCCTGTTGTGAGGGATTTTTTGATGAGTTTCCTGCAGACCTGCCAGGCATGCCATTAGAAAGGGATATAAATTTTTGTATTGATCTCGTGCCGAACACTCAAGCAATTTCTATTCCACTGTATGGTATGGCACCAGTGGAGTTGAAAGATTTAACGAAGCAGCTACAGGAAATCCTTAATAAGTGGTTCATTTGTCCTAGTGTGTCACATTGTGGTGCACCGTATCTATTTGTGAAGAAAAAGGATAACACTATGAGTAAGTGCATTGATTATAGGTAGTTGAAAGTAACAATTAAGAACAAGTATCATTTGCCTCAAATTGATAATTTGTTTGACTAGCTTCAGGGAGTGAGAGTGTTCTCCATGATAAATCTCCATTTAGTTTATCACCAGGTGAAGATCATGGACTCAGATATTCTTAAGATAGCTTTCATGACCCAATATGGTCACTATGAGGTCTTGCTGATTTCTTTTAGGCTAACCAATGCCCCAACATCATTCATGCATTTTATGAACAACATGTTTCTCCCCTATCTCGACTCGTTTGTCATAGTTTTCATCGATGATATTCTGGTGTATTCGAGTAGTCAGGAGGAGCACACCGAGCATTTAAGAGTGGTGTTACAGAGGTTGAGGGATGAGAAGCTTTATGCAAAGTTCTCCAAGTGTGAGTTTTGGCTCTGTTCAGTAGCTTTATTGGGGCACGTGGTGTCCAACGTGGGTATTCAAGTTAATTAGGAGAGGATAAAGTCGGTTCAAAGTTGGTCCAGACCTTCCTCGGCCACATAGATTTTTAGATTTCTTGGGTTAGCGGGTTATTACCGCCAGTTTTTTCAGGGGTTCTCATCTATTGTGTCTCTCTTGACCATGTTGGCTCAAAAGGGTGCTCTATTTAGGTTGTCAGATCAGTGTAAGGAGTGCTTCTAGAAGCTCAAGACTGCCTTGAACACAACTCTAGTATTAGTTTCTCCATCAGCTTCAGGTTCATATACTGTGTATTGTGATGCTTTGAGAGTTGGTATTACATGTGTAATAATGCAGGAGGGTAGAGTTATTGCTTAAGCTTCTTGTCAGTTGAAGCCCCATGAGAAGAACTACCTTGTTTATGATTTGGAGTTGGCTTCCATTGTGCACACGTTGAAGATTTGAAAGCATTGTTTTTATGGCATGTCTTGTGAGGTGTTTACAGATAATCATAGCCTCCAATACTTCTTCAAGCAGAAGGATTTCAACTTGAGGTAACGGAGATGGTTGGACTTGCTAAAGGATTATGATATTACTATTTTGTACCATCCAGGGAAGGCCAATATGGTAGCCGATGCCTTGAGTAGGAAGGCGGTGAGTATGGGGATTTTGGCATATATTCCAGTTGGGAGAGACCTCTTGCAGTTCATATTTGGTCCTTGGCCAATCGTTTCGTCAGGTTGGATATTTGGAGCCTTGTTAGGTATTTGCTTGTGAGATTTCTTGGTCTTTCTTATATGATTGCATCAGAGAACGCCATTATAGTAATCCTCATTTTCTTGTCCTTAAGGACATAGTTTAGTACGATGATGCTAGTGATCTGACTATTGGTGATGATGGGTGTTGAGGATGTAGGGCCGGATATGTGTTCCCAACGTAGATGGGTTTGGGAGTAGATTTTGGATGAGGCACATAGC